>CM077346.1:27735185-29104114 GCA_039655645.1 Ammopiptanthus mongolicus | reverse complement strand
CGGAAGATACCCTTTACCATCCGTCGCTACTTGCTTGATGGAAGGTAAATAGTAATATGATGCATCCTTTCTTTCTTTCTTTCTTTTCTTTTTCTTTTATTTTTATTTTTTGAATGCCCTGAATCCTTCCTTTATGCATGCACTATGTTGTCATCTTTTGGCAGAATAGTCCAGTTATGAAGATGGGGGAGTTGATGAACTGATTGTGGAAGACTCCTGGAAGAAGCAAGTTGGTCAGATGTATATACTCGCCTGTGATCCTATCATTAACTTGGCGTTTAGGGCGTTATTAGGGACTCTGATGCTTGTGCTTTGCTTTAGCTTAGTATCTTCATTTATGTTGCTGGTTCAATTAATATCTTTAGGCCTTCGGTAGTGTATACTACTATACTGTTACAGTTTGTCAAATCAGCTTAGATTCGTATGGTTTTCTAACCAGCTGGTTTGTTCCTTTTATTATTTACCTGCTTTCTATGGCAACATTGTGATATAATTTAGGCACTTCTCTTTGCTATTTGTACTTCCATCTAAGCCCTGCGGTTTATCTATATTCTAAGTATCGATTTCCTTCAATATTCTGGATACTTCCTGATTCCATTTCAACATGGTACTTTAAAGTTTTATTTTTCCTCAAAACTATCATGGCCTTATATAAGTTATTTGAATTACAGCAATACAGTTCAAAGGATCGACTACACAATAACATGATGTAACATGTATCAATGTTAAGAGGTTACTTTCAAAAGGAATCTTAAAGGGCTTGAAGCAACACAAAAGTGGCCTATAGCACTTTTATTATATTACCATTACCATACACAAATTTTTATTATTTTACTTATCAATTTCCTTTTTATTTGTGCAGCTTATGACAAATGACAACTTCATCAGTGTTTATCACCGGGTCTTATCGAGAGGCATGTTGGACCTAGAGTTTCCGTGGCCAGCTTCTTTATGAATTTTACTACATCTGAGTGCACATCGAAGGTTTATGGTCCAATAAAGGAATTATTATCAGCAGAAAACCCTCCAATCTATAGGGACATTGCTTTGAAAGATTTCTTGACACATTATTTTGCAAAAGACCTTGATGGGAACTCTCGCCTGCTGCCTTTCAAGTTGTGAAGCAAAACAAATATAAAGAACTAGATTGGTGTACTCTTATTCTCATGGAGTTGGTTTTACTATGTAGTTTATCATAGTTAACTTGAGCCTTTGACTGAGATTTTCCGTATCTAGTGACTTTTAAGTAAACAGCATCAAGTTCTAGAAGCAGTGAAGCTGCACGAGGAAAAGCAACATGTACTTATTTATACTATTCAAGAGCATAACTTACAGTTTTCTGTATTATGACATTATCTTCATGTATTCTTCTCATAGTTTTTAAAATCAGAGTGAACCATCCGGTCGGACTGGGTAAACTGAAAACCGGTCCATCGGCTTAACTGGCCAGTCCGATCAAGTTTCTAGAATCGGTATTTCAAGAATCGTCTTTGAAAGCACTAACAGAGTGATCAAGTCAACATATTTGTCATTTTCTTTTGTTACTGTGAAGTACAGATTAATTGAGTTGGTTGGAGCTCCATATATGCTCACACCTTTATTGTTTTGAGATCGTGACAAATCATATTCTTTGAAGTAAGATGTTACTGAAAAATGGTTTTGTGAACGAGACTTGAAGCCTACAAAGTACAGTTGTACATAATTCCACATACCATCATTACATAATTCTTATTAACTTGGCTTTAGTTTGCACTTTGTCACTGTTAACTTGTCCCTTTTGCTGTGATTTTCATCAACTTCAGGCTACGGGTGGCTCAGGCCTTCATAATTGACTGCCTACTTATTATTAAACTGCTAAATCCTTACAGAACCCCTCTTTAATGAGAATATCTTTGGATCTTATCTCTCTGATAACTATAAATCTTAGATTATATTTGAACTATATGTCTTCATACACTACTTAATCAACAAGCAATTTCACTCTATAAATACAAGATTAGGTCACCCAGGTATGCTTCTATTCATTCATACTCTTCTCTACTAGTGCACAAATCTAACTTGAGCATCAGAGTGCCTTATAGGTATACCACCCGTTCTCCTCCATTATTGCTTGCACACAAGGAGGAACCCACCATCAACAACCGCTTGGAGATGTGATCAGGTAAACACTTTTGATTTCGATTTTGATTGCTAGTGATGTACCTGGAAGGTACTCCGAAGCTCAAGTTAGAGCTACAAACTAAGAGAGAGAATTTATGAAAAAGATGCATACCTGATTGACTTAATTTCGTATTTACATGTGTTTACTTGCAGACTAAGTAGTATTTGAAGAGATTCAGTTTAGATAGGATTAGGATGGATAATTATGCGATAGATGTGATCTCAAAATATCCTCATTAATGTCGGATTTCATTATTATAGTAGTTTCCTATTATGTAGTAATTAGTTACTATGAGGGTTGAAGTAGCCCGGAGTAGCTATTTGGACTAGCTTGTGTTGGCCGCTTATGTTAGGCTTGATTCAGGATATCGACCTAGAACCCACGCTGTCATTTTTCTACGTTACTTTTTACGTAAGTTAATGAATGTACAAATTTATGGTTAATAACTTGTATTTGTTGGCTAACCGGATAATAAACTTTCTAGCAATTAATTATTATTCCACGATCCAACCAATATACATTATTAACCCTGAATATATGCATCATTCACCAATGTAAAAATTAAAACAAAATGGAAGGAGAAAATTGAAACTCTTAAGAGAGAAAATGTTAATTGCATATTAATTCCACACACATCTCTCATGTTTGTGAAATCGAAGTATAGATGTGAAAAAACAAAGTTAACTTAATTGTAATCAAATACAAATAGTATGATTGAACCTTATCCAACCGTGGTTGGTTGTAGACTTGTGGTGAAAGTAGATTGCGCACCTGTAATGTCATGGGTTCGAATCTTGGAGTTATCACTTTGGAGAGGGCTTTACCTAATCATTATTCCAGCCCGAGAGTTGGTCTCACAACTTGTCTCTGAGGATACCTAATAAAAAAGACAAAAAAAAATAGTATTATTGAACCTTTATTACCATATTACCAGCTTTTCTAAATATTTACGTTCACTTTTCCAATTTTGATTGTATCTCAAGCGGCCTCAAACTCTAGTTAAGGCATTGACAAAAAGATTTGAAAAGAACAAGTCATATTTGAGATAGGTTTCTCAATACTTGATTGGAACAAACAGTATTGCAAACATGGGTAACTATGGGCTTAACAAAGGATTCATTGGTCCAAGCATAATAGCTATACCCACCTAATCCAACCCAAAATTGCTTTGGCAAGCCTGAATTTCAATTATTCCATATTTCTACCCTTACCAACTTCCTTTACCTTATTATCTTTTCAAGGGACTCGGGTTTGACTTTGGATTTGTTGCACTGCCGTTCTGTTCTGCAGTTTCCTAGTATGGAGTTAGAGGCAGTTAATGATGATACTTATGACAGGAAAGCTGAGGTTTTAGCATTTGATGATTCAAAAGCTGGTGTGAAAGGCCTTGTAGATTCTGGGGTGACAAAGGTCCCACGCATGTTCTATACTGGCAAGTTGGACCTTACTGACACCTCACCAAGTGACTCAAAGTTCAGTATCCCAGTCATAGATCTTCAAGGCATACACACAACTTCAGCTCTGCGTGTTGAAGTAGTTGATCAGATTAGAAGGGCATGCCAGAAGTGGGGATTTTTCCAAGTGATCAATCATGGTATTCCTGTTGATGTTTTGGATGACATGATCAATGGAATCCGGAGGTTTCATGAACAAGATGCTGAGTTAAGGAAACACTTTTACTCTCGGGATCACACTAAGAAGATCGAATATTTTTCCAATGGTAGCCTCTTCAGAGACAAGGCTGCCAACTGGAGGGATACAGTTGCATTTTCTGTAAGTCCTGATCCACCCAACCCAGAAGAAATACCAGCAATATGTAGGTAATGTTTCTAAATAATTCTAATTTTGTAACTAAAACCTGCATCTGCTTTGGCTTGATAAAAGTTTACAAATTTACCATGGTGGTTTTTCATGGATCTTGCTATTTATAAGGTTTAATTAATCTTTATGCCCCTAAACTATTATTTGAGAATTTTCAAACAGGTCGTTGAACTTTAAAAGTTTGTAACTGATCTCTTAACTTTTAAAAATTTTGTAATTAAATCTCTCATACACATTTCTGTTAAGGTTCTGTAAGTGATCTATCCACTCGTGCATTTCTGAGTCCTAAACTTTATGAAAAAAATTCAAATAGGTCTCTATAATTTTTAGAAACCCCAACAGAAACTTAAGGAATCCTATCGAAGATGTGTATGGTGAATCAATTACAATTTTTTGAAAGTTAGATACCCAATTACTAACTTTTAAAGTTCAGGAACTTATTTGGAAATTCCCAAATAATTCAGGACCTACACGATAATTAAATCTATTTATAATATACTGTGCTATGCACTAAATTGAGAAAGTTTGCCCTTGCCTGTTTTATGATATAAGCAAAACAGTTATTCTAGTAATTTAGCATTTATGAAACTTTCTTATGTTTTATATTTGTTAGATGGAGTTTAGTCAAGGTCCCTTCACTTGGGCATTTAACTTGCAGACCCTATCAAATTTTGGACCGTTTCTAGCTATCTCCTTTGATGAAATGATTATTATGTATTTGTAGAGACATTGTGATTGAATATTCAAAGGGAATAAGGGCGTTGGGCTTTACAATCTTTGAGCTATTATCAGAGGCACTTGGCCTTAATCCTTCTTACTTTAAAGAATTGGACTGTGCTGAGGGACTTCTAATTTTGGGTCACTACTATCCAGCATGCCCTGAACCTGAATTAACTACGGGCACTTCGAAGCACACTGATAGTGACTTCATGACAATACTTCTGCAAGACCAGATAGGTGGTCTTCAAGTTCTTCATGAGAATCATTGGGTTAATGTTCCTCCAGTGCATGGAGCTCTTGTTGTAAACATTGGAGATCTTCTACAGGTAACTGCTGTACTAGTTTATGTTTTCTTTAGATAAATGGTCGAGATAGCATGCAAATTACTAATTCAATGAAATGATTATGAGAGAAATTTTATAGTCTAAGTTTAGCTTGAATTAAGTTGAAAGATGTATTGATCGCGGAATGTCCAGAGAAAGAAATTAGAAAGCAAAAAGTGACTAAAATTATCAAGATCTAAATCATTGCATATGGTATGCCACTATGCAAACTAAGTGGCCTTCAGTGGTTCACAGGCAACCGGCCTTTCTATGCATCATGTAATAACTTGGGTTGATGACTTGATGTAGATTCTAGGGGTGACTTCAGGTGCACATCGGTCTCAAATTCACTTAAAAAGAAAAAGTCTGAAATTTGCTTTGCTTGCATATAAAAATAACACGGTGACAGTTTACATAGATCACATTCTTTGTCATGGACTGTTTACTTTTTCTGAAACAGGTTTTACTGAACACCTTACTTAGACATATTTAGTAATGGTATTCTCTGCTTTTGTCCATATCAACATATTTTTTCTCAAGGTTTCTATTATTACTTCCATCAACCCTGCGGGGCATCTATTATTAGCCTCAGCTGAGTAGCAGCAACAGAGCTCGGAGACACTTGAATAATCAAACATAGCAAGTCAGTAAAAGTTAAATAGGGGGAATTCTCTAGAACTCTAGCTTATATTACCAATGTATTTATTTCCCTTTAATCTTTTGGGTGATCTATGAAGGCCATCTGTACGTTATTTGAATTGCAGCATTGCATTTCAAAGGGTCGACAACACAATTACACGATGTAAGATGCATCATTTTTAACTTGCGAAGGGAATCTTAAAGGACGTGATGCAACGTATATAAAAGTTGACTTAAACTCAAACATTTAGGAATTTTATTAAGAATTTAATTGTTATACACTGTTTTTACACTGTCAATCAATCACCACTTATGATGTGGATGACCTTTTGGATAGTTAGGATAAAATTCGAACTTTTTTACTGATGTGACAATTTATGATTAGATATCTGTTTAAAAAAGTTTTACACTGTCAGTGCATAGCAATTAAATTCTTTTATTAATTATTAGATTGTCATTGCCAATTTACCATAGTCAATTTTTTATGATTATATTTATCAATTTCCTTTTTGTTGGTGCAGCTTATGACAAATGACACATTCATCAGTGTTTATCACCGAGTCTTATCGAGGCATATAGGCCCTAGAATTTCTGTAGCAAGCTTCTTTATGAATTTTAGAGCATCTGAGTGCACATCGAAGATTTATGGTCCGATAAAAGAATTATTATCAGAAGAAAACCCTCCTATCTATAGGGACACTACCCTGAAAGATTTCATGACACATTTTGCGAAAGGCCTTGATGGGAACTCTTGCTTGAAGCCTTTGAAGTTGTGAAGCAAAAGAAATATACAGAAGAATCAGATGGTTGTACTCTTGATTCTCATGGAGTTGGTTTTACTCTGTACTTTATCAAAGTTGACTGTGATTTTCCTTATCTTGTGTGCTTTAAATAACGGCATCAAGTTCTAGATGCAGCACAAGGAAAGCCACATGTTATGTAATTATTTATTTATACTATCCAAGAGCATAACTTAAACTTTTTCTGTAATATTACAGGTTGGTTTTGCTATTGATTGTCCCCAAGAGTAATGATTAAATAATAAAAAACATAAATTTTTATTAAAAAATTAAATATATCACTATATAATATATTAAATATATCACTTTACACCACTTCCTAGTGAAAACCTATTTTTTTGCTCTTTAATGAGTGTCCTTACGATAACGGATAGCATAACCAATGGGTTTTGCTAACCATTACTCTTGTAAGTATAAGTCTTCGTTGAAAAACTAAATATAACACTTTTTGATATACTAAATATACAATTTCTCGATATAATCTTACCTTTTTTTATTTCTTAAGGGTACCTATTAATATTTTTTTTTTTTATGAATCGTTGTAATTAGGGTCTTTGGTTCTCCAGTAACATCTCAGGATATCTCATAAGTTTCGATTCTTTGGATCGACTATGAGACTAATCCTCGATCGACTGCTTAGAGCAGAGAATTAACCCTTAATTTTCGTAACCTCTCAACTAGAATGTTTGTTACCAGATTCGAATTTGCATTCTCCGTGTTAAGGGTAGGTGTGAATATTTACCTTTTAATTTTTCAACACAATATATCTGAAAAATTATCAATATTAATTGATTAAATAGCATGGTTTATTATTCGATTTTTACCTTCACAAACTTCCTTATCTTTTTAAGGGAGTCACGTGGTGTTATTATCATTGGTGGTTTGACTTTAGATTTGTTGCACTACTGTTCTTCTGTTCTGCTAGTTTCCAGTCCCATTATTTCAACATAAGAATGGGACAACTTCTTTGGATACCTTGTGCTGTTGTTGATACAGCCTTTCACCTACCTTCTACACTCTCCTTACGGCTTCAACTTCAAACTTCGCAGGTGTCACGTACGGTATTCAAAAAGTATTGTTCAAAAATCATCATCCTTTCCTAGTATGGAATCAAAGGCAGGTTATGACAGGAAAGCTGAAATAATAGCATTTGATGATTCAAAAGCTGGTGTGAAAGGTGTCCTAGAATCTGGGGTGACAAAGATCCCACACATGTTCCATGTCAAGTTGGATCCCACTGACACCTCACCAAGTGACTCAAAGTACACCATTCCAATCATAGATCTTCAAGACATAGACAAAAGTCCAGCACTGCATGTAGGAGTCGTTGACCAGATTCGCAGTGCATCTCAGAAGTGGGGGTTTTTCCAGGTGATTAATCATGGTATTGCTGTTGATGTTTTGGATGAGATGATCAATGGAATTCGTAGGTTTCATGAACAAGATGCTGAGCTAAGGAAGCCTTTTTACTCCAGGGATAACAATCACAAAGTCAGATATTTCTCCAATGGCAAGCTGTTCAGAGACATGGCTGCTAACTGGAGGGATACAATTGCATTTGATGCAAGTCCGGATCTTCCAAAACCAGAACAAATACCACCAGTGTGTAGGTAATGTTGCCAATACTAATTTTTGCACTAAAACCTTCCCATGCTCAGCCCTTTGATAGTAGTTTTTTTTACCAATTTACTATAGGGTAGTTTCACATGGGGTTTGCTATTTATAATATATTATATCTATGCAGTAAATTGAGAAAATTGCAGCTCTTGGCTGTTTTATGATATAAGCAAAACAGGTATTCTAGTAATGTAGCATTAATACAACTTTCTTATATTTCATATTTGTTACATGGCATTTAATTAGTCAAGGTCACTTGTGCATTTCACTTGGAGACCCTATCAAATTTGGACCATTTCTTTTCTCTTTGATGAAGTAATTGTTGAACTGCTGACACATTTGCTGTTCACACATTCTGTTTTGGACATTTTGATAAGTTGGTACAGAGATATGGGCTTAGTTGAAATTTAGGAAAAAAGCTATGTATGGTTAGTTGAACTAACTGATGGCTGTAATATTTGTTCATATGGCCAGTTAAATATCAGAGTTTGAATTGACCATTAGCAGGCCATGAAGCCATTTTTGTGTATAAACATGTATATTGTACGCTGCTAGTGAATGTATAAACATGTATATCAGAGTTTACCTACTCTCAGTTATTTTTTTTTATAACTAACAGTAATTATGTATTTGCAGAGATATTGTGACTGAATATTCGAAAAAAGTAAGGGCATTGGGTATTACAATCTTTGAGCTATTATCAGAGGCTCTTGGCCTTAATCATTCTTACCTGACAGAAATGGACTGTGCTGAGGCACTTTATATTATGGGTCAATACTATCCAGAATGCCCTGAACCTGAATTAACTATGGGCATTACAAAGCACACAGATTGTGACTTCATGACAATACTTTTGCAAGACCAGATTGGTGGTTTTCAAGTTCTTTGCCAGAATCAATGGGTTGATGTTCCTCCAGTGCATGGAGCTCTTGTTGTGAACATTGGAGATATTCTCCAGGTAACTACTTGTTTGCTGCAATTTGTGATTAGTCGAATAATTACCTAATTTGCATAATTGATTTCCCTTTGGTTATGCAATACGCCGAGAAAAAGACAGTGTTTCTCAGATATTAGGTTAATAAACTACTCCAAAGAGCGCCTAGTTCAAATATGAACTATACTTCTAAATTGCATAAAATAAAGATAAATGTGATAAAGCAAGGCGATAAAGTAAAGTAAAGTAAAGATAAATAAAATACTTGTGTTTGATTAATCATATGACTCAATTAACTGTACAATTGATATTTATAAGTCTAAAATTAACTAGTTAACCTACACTATGACTATTTGCTATGCCCTTAACAATCAACCCATGTGTAAGATCATGACTAACAATAATAATATAGGAAACTATCCGGCCAGCTTAGTTATGGATGAAAAATGATAGTTTCGGCTAATTGACTAACTTCCACTCAGTTAACCACGTTCTCCTTGACTTGGTCAACTCACAAAATTGCCTTGGATCTGCTTTTGTCATCATTATCTACTACTTTCTCTTGCTTAAAAAACTTTTTACCTTGATCCCACAAATATAGGGAAGTAGTTAAGTGGAAACAAGAAGCTGAAAAGATGCATTATTTTAATTTCAAACTTACCCGCCTTCTCTAATGTGGTTGGTGGTTGAGATTTTGGAGGGATTTTAATTTTGAATTTCTTCTGTATAATCCCATCAACTCCTGAGAAATCACCATGCCATTTTTTAACCAGCTACACAACTCTTTCATCTTCTTTCTTGTCCCTCCAACCATGTCTTCTTAGTCCGATTCTCAAAACCAGAGCCACCCTTACGGTGACGATGACTCCTCTTCTTCCCTTGACCTTTCCATTTCAAATAATTCTCCTCCCCATCCAGAACAATCTTTCATCCCTAACAACTTGTGACCTGATTCCATTT
This sequence comes from Ammopiptanthus mongolicus, assembly GCA_039655645.1. Classification (NCBI taxonomy): domain Eukaryota; kingdom Viridiplantae; phylum Streptophyta; class Magnoliopsida; order Fabales; family Fabaceae; genus Ammopiptanthus; species Ammopiptanthus mongolicus. The sequence continues at coordinate 29,094,139 of CM077346.1, read as the reverse complement.
CAACATGGACATTTAAAGCTCTTATTCTTGGACATAATAACACCTTGTAAAATGTGTCATTCTTAAGATGCTACTCTCAAAAGGAATCATAAAGGACATGATGCAAAACAAAAGTGAACTAAACTATTAGGACTTCTACTAAGATTCCATTTACAATTTTTTTTTGTTATGCTTATCAATTTCCTTTTTATTGGTGCAGCTTATGACAAATGACAGATTCATCAGTGTTTATCACCGGGTATTGTCAAGGAATATAGGCCCTAGAATTTCCGTGGCAACCTTCTTCATGAACTTTACTCTATCTGAGTGTACATCGAAGGTTTATGGTCCAATAAAGAAAATATTATCGGAAGGAAACCCTCCAATGTACAGGGATATTACTATGAAAGAAATCTTGACAAATTATTATGCAAAAGGTCTTGATGGGAACTTACTTGCTGCCGTTAAGGTTGTGAAGCAAATATAATGTATTAGATGGGTGTGGTTAATGATGTGTTGAACTTGGTTAATGTATATATATGTAGTAGACAGGTATCTCGTTAACCGATAACTTGGTTAATGATGTGCAAAAACTTGGTTAATGAAGCTACTCTTTGATTCTCATGGAGTTGGCTTTAGTCTGCATTTTATCATGGTTGACATGTGACTTTGACTTTCATCTTTGTTGAAGAATTCAGGAAATGCACAAAATGAAGCCAAGTCACTTGTGCCAACTCACCATGCCAAGCAACCCGTTTCTGATGCAAAGGGAATCCTGGCTGATCCCCCTTTTGTTGCTTCCACTACTAACAACCTTTCCCCATATAACAAACTTTAGGCTGCTATGTTTCAGTGTACTAAGGCCTAGAGTAGCATTTCAGTAGACTCTATTCCACATATAAATACCTTGTACTTGACTCTAGAAAACTAAGAAAATTAATACACTACACCTTTTATCATTCTCAGTTTTCTTACTCTTCCATTATGATTTCTTCTATCTTTTGCATTGTTCTTTCTATTTCTTAAGATGGTATCAGAGCGCTCCAAGCTCTGATACTGCGCAAACTCTGATGGCTCGTGGTGGTCCAAGCCATGTGACCAATGATGGTGGGAACACTGACCCATCCCAAAATGCTTCCAGTCCTTATTTCGTTCACGCCGGAGATGGCCCTTCATCTGTTTCGGTCTCTCCAGTATTGAACGGCTTAAACTATCATGCTTGGGCTCGATCTATGCGACGAGCCCTCGGAGGAAAGAACAAATTCGATTTTGTGGATGGGACCATTCCCGTTCGCACTGACAACTTTGATCCAAGCTACAAAGCTTGGAGTCGCTGCAATATGTTGATCCATTCATGGATTATGAACTCGGTCTCGGAATCGATTGGTCAAAGCATCGTGTTCCTGGAAAATGCCATCGACGTGTGGCAAGATCTGAAGGAACGCTTCTCTCAGGGCGACCTAATCCGAATTTCGGAGCTGCAGCAAGAAATCTATTCTCTCAGGCAAGGCCCTCTCTCTGTTACTGAGTTTTACTCAGAACTAAAAATCCTATGGGAAGAATTAGAAACTTATATGCCTATGCCTAGTTGTGCCTGCCCTGTTAAATGTTCATGTGCTGCTATGAGGAGTGCTAGACATAATCATAACTTGAATTACGCTATTCAATTTTTAACTGGTTTGAACGAGAATTTTTCTGTTGTCAAGTCCCAAATACTCTTAATCGACCCTTTGCCAAGTATGAACAGAATATTCTCCATGGTGATTCAACATGAGAGGCAAGGAAATTTTTCTGGAAGTGAGGAGTCCAAGGTTTTGGTAAATGCAGTGGATTATCGAAAATCTCAAGGGAGAGGAAAGAACTTTGCACAGAATTCAAGCTATTCTGGGAATAGATCTATGAGAGTATGCACTCACTGCAAAAGGACAGGCCACACAGTTGAAACCTGCTACAAATTGCATGGGCTGCCACCTCACTTGCAAAAAAACTATGCACCAATGGCAAACAATACTTTCAATGAAGGGGAAGATACATCCGGTGGTTCTGAAATCAGAGTGCCACCTCCCACTCTTACTCATGAGCAATATGAGAAGCTGATGCATCTAATTCAAGGGTCTAGCATAACTTCACAATCTGCTAGTTTGTCAAATCAGGTTAGCTCATCCTCTCAACTTGGTCATCCACCAGTTGAGCACGCTAACACAGGTAACATATTCACATCTTCATCCTTTAATAGTTTTTCTCTTGGATCCTGGATCATAGACTCTGGAGCTAGTGATCATATTTGTGCTTCTTTGAAGAATTTCCAATCCTTTAATGAGATAAAACCAATAAGTATAAAGTTACCAAATGGTCAATTTTCAATTGCAAAATACTCAGGGACAGCGACTCTTTCACCTGGTTTTTGCATCACAGATGTCCTATATGTTCCCAATTTTTCTTTAAATTTGCTCTCTGTGTCAAAATTATGCACTGTTTTAAACTGTACAGTTTCATTTAACCACTCTAAATGCTTCATACAGGACCTGACATCACAGAGGATGATTGGTTCTGCTGAAAAGTTTGAGGGACTATACCACCTGATGGTCGATGCTCAAGCTGCTCACAGTTTCAATGTCCAAGCTGCTAATACAAATACCTTACCCGAAAAGGCCTTATGGCATTTTAGACTAGGTCACATTTCAATTTCTAAAATGAATGTTTTACATTCTGAATTTCCTTTTAGTACTGTTGATTCCAAGGCAGTTTGTGATGTATGCCATTTTGCAAGACAAAAGAAATTATCATATAATCTGAGTTCAAACAAAGCTCTTGCACCTTATGGTCTCATACATTTTGACATTTGGGGACCTATTTCAATACAATCTGTGCATGGTCATTCCTATTTTCTAACTGCAGGAGATGATTATAGTAGGTTCACTTGGTTAATTTTGTTGAAATCAAAGGGGGAAGTAAGACAACATGTGCAAGATTTCATAAAACTAATTGAAAACCAAAAAGATTTCAAGATTAAAACAATTCGGACTGACAATGGTCCTGAATTCATCATGCCTCAATTTTATGCTTCAAAGGGCATCATTCATCAAACAAGTTGTGTGGAAACCCCACAACAAAATGATAGGGTTGAAAGGAAGCATCAACATGTTTTAAATGTGGCAAGGGCCCTACTATTTCAATCCAAATTGCCTAAACATTTTTGGTCTTATGCCGTTCTCCATGCCACATACATAATCAATCGGGTTCCTAGTTCTCTTTTGCAAAACAGATCACCATTTCTGCTTTTGAATGGAAAATCCCCCAATTTACATGATTTGAAAGTTTTTGGATCTTTGTGTTATGCATCCACTCTTCAGGCTCATAGAACTAAATTAGCGTCTAGAGCTAGGAAGTGCATTTTTCTTGGATATAAAAATGGCATGAAAGGAACTGTTTTACTTGATCTTGGTAATAAGGAAATCTTCATTTCTAGGAATGTTACCCACCATGAACACATATTACCTTACCAATCTACCTTACCTACATCTAGCTGGAAATATCACAGTGTTTTAGACTCCACAACCCAAAACACTAACCTCATTCCACACACCACATCTCACCACACTGACCTCAATCCACCTCACCACACTGACTTGCCCATACCTGAAAACACTGAGACGCAGCCTCGGGAACCTTGCCTTGATTCTGGCACAAGTGACAGCACCACCGAAGTCTGCCAAGACAATCAAAGCCCACCAGAACAGGTCCCACAACAGCTTAGACAATCCTGCAGACAAAGGCATCAACCATCTCATCTTGAAGATTATGTGTGTAGTCTCTCAACCAATTCAGCAGCTTCAGTCACCTCAGGTAACCCTTATCCCATTTCTTCATTTCATTCCTTTTCTAATTTGTCATCATCACACCATGCATATACCTTGTCTATTTCACATTCTGTTGAGCCTCACACTTACCTAGAGGCTAGCCAGCATGCTTGTTGGAATAATGCCATGAACCTTGAATTAGAAGCATTAGCCAAGAATGGGACTTGGACTTTGGTTGATTTACCTGCCCATGTAAAGCCAATTGGGAACAAATGGGTCTATAAAGTGAAGCACCGAGCGGATGGAACCATAGAAAGATACAAAGCACGGTTGATTGCGAAGGGATACACTCAAATAGAGGGGCTGGATTTTTTTGATACTTTCTCCCCAGTAGCTAAACTCACCACAGTGAGGACTTTACTTGCATTGGCATTTATTCACAGTTGGTTCTTGCACCAATTGGATGTGAATAATGCTTTCTTGCATGGTGATCTCCAAGAAGATGTCTACATGGTTATTCCTGAAGGTGTTCAATGCTCCAAGCCTAATCAAGTTTGCAAACTGCATAAGTCCTTGTATGGACTTAAGCAAGCCAGCCGTAAGTGGTATGAGAAGTTGACCTCCTTATTGCTTCTCCAAGGCTATCATCAATCATATGCAGATTATTCCCTCTTCACTCTCAGCACTGGCAGCTGTTTCACTGCACTTCTTATTTATGTAGATGATGTCATTCTGGCTGGCAATTCTATGGAAGAGTTCACCCGAATCAAAGGCATATTGGATGAACATTTCAAAATCAAAGATTTGGGTGTCTTGAAGTACTTCTTAGGCTTGGAGGTAGCTCATTCCAAGTCCGGCATCTCTATTTCTCAAAGGAAATATTGCCTAGACCTCCTCTCAGAATCTGGTCTTCTTGGTTCTAAGCCTGCTAAAACCCCCCTTGACCACTCCATCAAACTGCATCAGGATGGGGGGCAATTATATGCAGACACTGCTTCCTATAGAAGGCTGATTGGTAGGTTGCTTTATCTCACCACTACTCGGCCAGACATCACATTTGCCACTCAACAGCTTAGTCAATATTTGAGCAATCCCACTATGGCACATTATCATGCTGCATGCAGAGTGGTGAGATATTTAAAAAATAGTCCTGGCAGGGGTCTCTTCTTCCCAAGGATATCAGATATTCAGCTTCTAGGTTTCTCTGATGCAGATTGGGCTGGGTGTATCGACTCAAGGAGATCCACCTCGGGTTATTGCTTCTTCTTGGGTTCATCCTTGATCTCTTGGAGAGCCAAAAAGCAGGCAACAGTGTCTAGATCCTCATCTGAAGCCGAATACAGGGCCCTTTCCACTGCTACTTGTGAGCTGCAATGGCTGCTATATCTCATTGGTGACTTGCACACTACTTTTGCTCGGCCTCCAGTCTTGTATTGTGATAATCAAAGTGCATTACACATTGCTGCAAACCCTGTTTTTCATGAAAGAACGAAGCATTTGGAGATAGATTGTCATTTTGTTCGCCACAAAGTTCAAGAAGGTGTCCTTCGGCTGCTTCCTATTTCTACCAAGGAACAGCTGGCTGATTTCTTCACTAAGGCATTGCCTCCTCCATCCTTTTCACCTTTCATCTCCAAGCTGGGCATGATTGACATCTATCATGCTCCAGCTTGTGGGGGGAGGTTGAAGAATTCAGGAAATGCACAAAATGAAGCCAAGTCACTTGTGCCAACTCACCATGCCAAGCAACCCGTTTCTGATGCAAAGGGAATCCTGGCTGATCCCCCTTTTGTTGCTTCCACCACTAACAACCTTTCCCCATATAACAAACTTAAGGCTGCTATGTTTCAGTGTACTAAGGCCTAGAGTAGCATTTCAGTAGACTCCATTCTACATATAAATACCTTGTACTTGACCCTAGAAAACAGAGAAAATTAATACACTACACCTTTTATCATTCTCAGTTTTCTTACTCTTCCATTATGATTTCTTCTATCTTTTGCATTGTTCTTTCTATTTCTTAAGAATCTTCAATATGTAGTGAAACTAACAGCATCAAGTGCTAGAAGAGCATAGCTTATAGTTTTCTGTATTATGAAAATAACTTCATGTGAACTTGTTGGGGGTGTCAACATATTTTTCAATTTTTTGTTGCTGTCAGGTACCAATTTGTTTTGAGTTGGGCTCCGTATATGCTTAGTTTACAATCCTTTTTTTCACCTTGCTCGTTTTAAAGTCACGACAATTCTAATTTTTTGCAGTAAGATATCACTAAAAACTGGTTTACTATCATTTTAGAACCATAAATAGCCATTTGCAAGGAATGATGTTAGTATAGATTCAAGTTCACAGTATATACATTGAATTTTATAATATGCATATATTTGTAATAAATGATGTTTCAAACAATGAATATGCCATCAGGTATAAGATTCATTGTGAACCTGAGTTTATAATAACATTATTCTTTTGAGATCAATATTGTATTGAGTGACTCCAAGTCTTGTACATTGTTGGTTTTATAAGAGGCGAGCAATCACCGATATTGGACTCACTGAGTATATGGGCGCACATGAAAGTGCTTGAAAGCCAAACTTGCTGGTATAGCATGTTTGCATTATGAAGCCCCTAACGCTAATTTGTAGTACGTTATAAACATGATGAGGCTATGCCTGCCAAGTATTTCTAAAGTTGCACTTTAATTAACAACTATAGTTTTTGGTCTAATGATAAACACTTGATCTAATAAGTGATATTAGAGCAAAGTTGTTGATTTGAGTCCCTTAATGTCGTTAGCTATAGGTCCTTTTTATAATAAATAAGCAAAGTAATATTTCAAATAATTTCACTATAAATTGGACCACAGACTTTCAAATTTCCTTCAACTGTATGATCATGTGTTGTAAAGATGGTTGCAACTAAAATTCTTGGGTGAACATGTTTTGACGGTGTTGATAGAAAGATCAACTTGAAACGATTTTAAAATTTAAAGGATCAAATCGAAACAAAAAAAATAAAAGAGAGATCAAATTGAAACACAAATTTAATAATACATGTGAAAAGAAATTAAACATTGGCTGCTGTAGATAACATAAAAAATGTGCCCATTTTTTCCACGTGGGCGGCTATTTCACTATCGATTGTGTTACTTTTATAAATTATAATACGTCTGACCTACACCTTCATGTAAATCGATTTTTTATTTTTAATTTTAATTTTACAAAGGAGGCCTAAGCTTACAAATACAAGATAGGAATAAGTATATGTATGTGGTCCAGTCAAAAAAAACAAAAAAAGTATATGAATGTGGGTTGACCTAACTGTTAATTAATAATTAACATATTATCAACAATTAAACTAACTGTTAAAAAACAATTAACTCATCATCACCAAATAATGCACAGGTGTAGGACAAAGAAACATTTTTCTTTTAAACTTTCTTATGTTTTCAAGGTAGTCTCATCATCGGTGATTTGGTGCACAAGAACGCAGAATTTTAAGCTAGTTTCCCAGTATGGTGTTCACAAGCACAAATGAGTCAGAGGCAGCAAATGATTCCACTTATGACAGGATAGCTGAAGTTAAAGCATTTGATGATTCAAAGCTTGGTGTGAAAGGTCTCGTAGATTCTGGGGTGACAAAGATCCCACGCATGTTCTATTATTCTGGCAAGTTGGACATAACTGATGACTCCTCAACAAGTGACCCAAAGTTCAGTACTATCCCAGTCATAAATCTTCAAGGCATACACAAAAACCCAACTCTGCATGTTGAAGTAGTTGACCAAATTCGAAGTGCATGCAAGAAGTGGGGATTTTTCCAAGTGATCAATCATGGTATTTCTGTTGATGTTTTGGATGAAATGATCAATGGAATCCGTAGGTTCCATGAACAAGATGCTGAGGTAAGGAAATACTTTTACTCCCGGGATTACAATAAGAAAGTCAGATATTTCTCCAATGGAAGCCTGTTCAGAGACCAGGCTGCTAACTGGAGGGATACAATTACATTTGCTGGGAGTCCTGATCCTCCCAATCCAGAAGAAATACCATCAGTATGTAGGTAATGATACTAGTACTAATACTGCATGCCTATAAAAAAAAAATTGTTACTAGTACTAGTTTTGGCACTAAAACCTGCACTTGCTCAGGTTTGATAATAGTTTACCACTTTAATTGGTTGGTTCTGCACTATCCCAATGTTGTCTAGAAATGTTGTAGAAAAAACATTTCTCTATATTTTGAGTGGGAGAAAGTTTCGGGTGAGGGAAGGTTACAGTACTGGTATATATGGATGACTTACCAAAGAAGGACTACCAGCAGGAATAGATTACTAGTTGAAACTTGAAATTCACAAAGCCAGGCTTTAGTTTAGTTGCTCTTGGCTAGCTGTTTTATGATATAAGCAAAATAGCTATTCTTGTAATTTAGCATTTGTGCATTATATTTCATATATGCTACATGGAACTTTGCAAGGTCATTTGAGCATTTATTTCGAGTAAATATCTAATTTGGTCCCTGACATTTTCGAAATTCCAAAAACATTCTTGAAATTGTCAAACGTTAATCAATTCAGTCCCCCTATTAGGGACTAAGTTAATACGAACCTTATAATTTCAGGGATCAAATTAGCATAAAATTGACACAGGGACCAAATTGGAGATTTACTCCATTTATTTCACTTTCTGACCCTATAAAATTTGGAGCCTTTCATTTCTCTTTGATGAAATGATTATGTATTTGTAGAGACATTGTGACTGAATATTCAAAGAAAGTGAAGGCATTGGGTATTACAATCTTTGAGCTATTGTCAGAGTCTCTTGGCCTTAATCCTTCTTACCTTAAAGATTTAGACTCTGCTGAGGATTTTTCTGTTGTGGGTCAATACTATCCAGCATGCCCTGAACCTGAATTAACTATGGGCACTTCGAACCACACTGATAGTGACTTCATCACAATACTTCTGCAAGATCAGATGGGTGGTCTTCAAGTTCTTCATGAGAATCAATGGGTTAATGTTACTCCAGTGCATGGAGCTCTTGTTATAAACATTGGAGATCTTTTACAGGTAACTAGTTACCTTAACAGTTTATCATGTTGTCTGTTGATAAGTGGACTTGAGATGGCATAAAAATTATCTATTCAATATATATCAAAGAAATTTTATAGTCTAGGATGAGCTTTATATTAGTTGAAAGATTCAAAGATAGCCGAAAGGTCTAGAGAAAAAATTGAGTCCAGAATATGACTAAAATTATCAAATGTAAATCATGGCATAGATTAGCCACTATGCATATTCACAAGCCGCCAGCCTTTATAATTGCTTTGGTTGATTTAGATTGAAGGAGTGACTACAGCTGAATATACGTCTCAAATTCACTTTTGCCTGCATTTAAGAAAAACCGGTGACAGTCTGCATAGCTGTGAGCCTGTGACATTCTTTGTCATGAACTTTTAACTTTTATGACCTGATTTTGCTGAAGACTTTCATATACAACGAATATGTAGTAATGATCAAAGCAAGCAGAGATAGAATCAGAATAGAATCAGAGCAATTCTCTAAATGTCTTTCTGAATATTTCTCAATGTGTCGACTATTCATAGAAGGTGAGAAGCAGATGATTATTCATCTGCTTTTGCATTGCACTTCTTCTTAGATGACCTATCTTGCTTCCTGATTCCATTTCAACATGGTCCTTTAGGTTTCTAATTTTCCACAAAAATATCACGACCATCTACATGTTCATTGAATTAAAGCAATAAATTTCAAAGGTTCGACACAGTAAGACGATGTAAGATGTAACATTCTTAAGATGTTTTGCTAGGAAACATGATAGAGTCGAAGGAGAAGAATAATTGAGAGAGAAAAATGTATGCTCTGAAATTGATTGAATGAAAAGAACTTGATACAATGAATGTGAGTGTACAATAGATTTTTTATGCTATGAGAATCTAACCAACTTCTAACTAATTGGAACTTTCTCTAACTAACTCTAATATGTTTCTTTTAGAAGGAATCTTAAAGGGCATGATGCAGCATCAAAGTAATCTAAACTTAAATATTTAGGACTTTTATTAGATTACCATTACCATATACAATATTTACTATTATATTTAACAGTTTCCTTTTTGTTGGTGCAGCTTATGACAAATGACGTGTTCATCAGTGTTTATCACCGAGTGTTATCGAGGCATATAGGTCCTAGAATTTCAGTAGCAAGCTTCTTTATGAATTTTACTACGTTTGAGCGCACATCGAAGGTTTATGGTCCAATAAAGGAATTATTATCAGAAGAAAACCCTCCGATCTACAGGGATGTTACTATTAAAGATTTCTTGGCACCTTATTTTGAAAAAGGCCTTGACCGCGGGAAATCTTGCTTGCTGCCTTTCAAGTTGTGAATCAAATGTGAAGAATTAGATTGGTGCATTCTCGATTCTCATGGAGATGGCTTTACTCTACTGTATCATAGTAAATTTGTGCCCTTGACTGTGATTTTCTGTAGATGGGGGGAATTTTAAATAAACAGTATCAAGTTTCTATGGTAAAGGCGCCTTCAATTATATGTACTACACAATTGAAAAAACTTCTGGTTTCTGTATTATATTTACGATAATAACTTCATATCTTTTTATGGGTGTTAACATATTTTTCAATTAATAAATAATTTTTATTTGTTAGTATATAACAACTTAATGGTTTAAGTGATGATTTGGTTCCTCATTGTAACTCAGAATTTGATTTTAGTCCTCATACGTAATGGTGGGAATAGGCCCGAAAGAATGCTCGTCATGGATCTATGACCTGACCTATTTAACAAAAAGGTCAGATCGACCTGTTTAACATATATATATATATATATATATATATATATATATACTAATGTATGGACCCGTGTCATGCACAGGGAATATGATAATTTTTTTAAATTTCATTTTTAAATATGTAATTGTTGATTCATATTTAGTGGTTTAAAAATTTTTGTGGGGAATTATATATTAAAAATTATTAAAAAATTATTTCGTCTGAACCGTCGATCACAAAATATAACATATATTAAATTAATTATTATTATTGATATTAAAATACATATAATTAATGTAAAATGTAAATAGTAACTACATACTCTTTACTACTCTTTACTACACAATTTTAGTATTAAAAATAAAAATATATTTTTAAAAATAAAACTTATATAAAGAATATATAAAAAAGCATAGTATTTGAAAATACACATTAAAATTTTATGGTAAATTGCTTTTTTTTAAAAAACAAAATTATAAATTAACACTAATCATTTACTCTCTCACTATCGTATTATCGTACTTCTCTGAATATTTAATAGTAAATATATATTTTCAAAGCAACAACTACATTTCAAACTGATTAATCATTTCGCAATATAATTTATTTAAACATTAATACTAAATACGCCATAATGACCTTTGTCATGATATTAATTTTTAGAAAAAAAAATATATTCATCTATCATATTATTATTTTTCCTTTATCTTAAAAATATATATGATTTAGTTATCCTTCTTTCTCGTGCAAGTCAACCATTTTTATAAAATATATTTATCTATCATATTAATTTTTTCTCTCTTGAAAATCTATCTGATTTATTTCTCCTACTTTCCCCATGCAAATAAACAATTTCTAGAAAATATGTTTATCTATCACATTAATCTTCCAATTTTCTCTTGAAAATCTATTTGACTTATTTCTTCTCTATGCACGTATGATGCAAGTTAACAATTTTTAGAAAATATATTTATCTATCATATTGTTTTTTCATCTTTCAAAAATATATTTTCCTATTTTTCCATGCAAGTTAACCATTTTCAGAAAATATATTTATCTACCATATTATTTTTCTTTTTCTCTCTTGAAAATCTATTTGATTTATTTCTTCTCTTTACGCGGTGCAAGTTAACCATTTTTTAGAAAATATATTTATATATCATATTATTTTTTTCTCATCTCTTAAAAATCTTTTTGATTTATTTTTCTTCTTTTTCCGTGTAAGCTAACCATCTTTAGAAAACATATTTATCTAACATATTATTTTTTTATTCTCTTTTGAAAATATATTTGAGTTAATTCGCCTCTATTTTCATGTGCGAGTGAACCATTTTTAGAAAATATATTTATCTATCATATTATTATTTTTCTTCTATCTAAAAAATATATTTGATTTATTTTTCCTCTCTTTCATACAAGCTAACCATTTTTAGAAAATATATTTATCTATCATGTTATTTTTCTCTTTTCTATTGAAATTATATTTGATTTATTTTCCCTCTTTTACCGTGCAAGTTAACCATTTTTATAAAATATATTTATCTATCGTTTTATTTTTTTCTTCTCTCTTGAAAATCTATTTGATTTATTTCTTCTATTTTTTCCAGTGCACGTCAACAACTTTTAGAAAATATATTTATCTATCATATTACTTTTTTATTCTCTCTTGAAAATCTATTTCATTTATTTATCCTCTTTTTCCCATGTAAAATAACCATTTTTAAAAAATATAATCATCTACCATATTATTCTTCTTCTCTCTTAAAAATCTATTTAATTTATTTTTTTCTCTTTATCCCGTGCAAGTTAATCATTTTTTTAAAGTATATCTATCTATCATATTATTTTTTCTTCTCTCTTGAAAATCTATTCGATTTATTTCTCTTCTTTTCCCGTGTATATTAATCATATTTAGAAATCATATTATTTTTTCCTTCTCTCTTGAAAATCTATGAGTTAATTCTTCTCTTTTCCCCTTGCAAGTGAACCATTTTAAAAATATATATTTATCTACCATATTATTATTTTTCTTCTCTCTTAAAATCTATTTGATATATTTCTTCTCTTTTTCTTTGAAATTTAACCATTTTTAGAAAATATATTTATCTATTATATCATTTTTCTCTTATCTTTTCCCTTATGAGAAACCCATTTTCCCATGCCTTGCACCAGATATAAATTTGGTAACAGAAAATGTGTGATTTCTTTCATGAATCCAACGTTTTTTGTCCCATAAAATAATAGCATCATCTGGTGCCATCATTCATTTGTATTTTTAAATTACAAAATTTTATTTGAATTTATTCTTAATAAAAGTAATTTTTTATATGTCAAATCGAATATTAATAAATTTAATTTGAGTAAAAATAAAATATTATACTAAACAAATAAAATAATGTGAAAATTAAACAATGAATGAAAAAAGATAAATAGTTTGAATTGTATACAATTTAATATAAAAAAAAATACAATTTTTTAAAAAAATCATTATGAATATATTAATTAATTTTGAGTTTATCATCTATTGACTTAATTGAAAATTTTGATTAGGTTTTCCAATTTTGAGTTTATTATCTATTGACTTAATTGTAAAAATTGAATTTATTAAATTATTCTTTAATTAATTACTAAAAATTTAATAAAATAGGAAATGATTTTTAGAGCAAAAAGAATGAATGTGATGATAGCGTATGATTTAGGAAAAAAAAAAAGAAAAAAGATACTTCAACGTATGTTAATATTAATTTATAAAAGATAAATTAATATAAAAATATAATTATAATATAAAGCATAGTTAATTTTTTGTTTACCTTTAAATTAATATATTGTTTAATTTGTATACTGAAAATATAAATTGATAAATATAAATAAATACTTGTAAAAATTGTTGTCCATTAACTTGAATATGAATATTCAAAATTCAAAACTCACAACTACATCATCAATAACAACAGGCGTTCTTTAACTTTATGAAAAAAAATTATGTAGAAATTTCTATGGTATAAATCATTGATGGATTTGAATATCAACCCTAATTCTATAGTGTTTGGATATAGTTTGTTTAATTTGTATATTAAAAATATAAATTGATAAATATAAATAAATTATAAACTATATTTATAAAAAAGTATTTATGCAAATGGTACATGTTGAAAAAAGTTACCTATTCATTTCCGTAAATTAAGAAAAAAGTTCAATAATTAATGAATTTAATGCTTATATAGAAAATATTCAAATATGTCAATGCTTATTTGACTTTCAAATATATTTCAATGAATATTGGATTAAATGACATTAACAACCACTGAATAATAGAATGCATATTTCAGCAGATTAGGAAAAAATTTTCAATGGTCATTGGATTAAATGCTTATATGGAAAATATTCAAATATTTGAATGCCTATCATTCTATTATTCTTTTGTTTAAAAAAAATTTATTCTATTATTCTATACATTTGCATTATAAATGACATTATTTCTAACTTCTAATAGGCATAATGATTTAATGATTCAAATTGAGTCAAATTAAAATATTGCCATAAATGACATTTAATGAAATTGATTCAATTCTTCAAAAAAAAAAAATTGATTAAAAAATATGAATAAATGAAAAGGACTAATGAAATTGACTCAAATTCTAATATGGTTGGATTATTATAAAAAATTTAAAAATAATATTATGACAGAATTATGTTTAAGATTGCAATTCCATTATGACTGTAATTTTATTGCAAACATATCCTAATTCCTTATGACAGTAATTCATTTTATTTCTTCATTTAATTTGACTTAATTAAATTCATTTACAGATATTTAATGTCATTTTTATTTTAAATGGTACAAAAATTAGTGTGATCGCAATCACTTTTAATGTAATAAGAACATGATGTTATAAATTGGAATTAAAATTTTGAATTGAAATAAGTTTGCATTCAAAATTGTTATTTTTTTTTTGTTGAGGAAATCAAAATTGTTATTATTACTACTAATACTATTGATCATCATATTCTAAGAAATTCCTTAAATCAAATTAAATAATCACAACCATTATATAATCACAATATTCAAATTACTATTAATCATGCTAATTTTAATTTGTTCATGAAAAAAATGGTAATTTTAATTTCGATATTCTAATAGCTGTTATTATTTTGAAAATAAATGCATAATCAATCAAAGCTAAAAATTATTTTTTAAATAAATTTGCATTCAAAGTTGTTATTTTTACCATTAATTACTATTAATTATGGTATTCAAATAACTTCTTGAATTAAATTTGAATAATCAAGGTATTCAAATTACTATTAATTACGATAATTTTAATTTTGGTATTTTAATAATTATTAGTAATCAAAATTGTATTCAAATATAAACAATGTTAAACAAATGCAATATTAATGGAAATTATATCGAAATCAAATGCAATCAAAACACCGGGACAAAATATCAAATGCAATTAAAAGTGTTGACGTTTAGATTTTAAATTTCTCAGAGTGTATTTTGGTGTGCAAGTTTCATAATTTGAACATAATTGTAAACGATTAATTTTGATATAATAGTTATTTATTTTAAGAATCTTTTAATCAACAATTTTTTTTTATTCAAATATTTGAAAACGCAAGACAATTAAAATTGGGCTATTAATTGGCAATCAATATTATATCTCAATTTGTTGAATTTATTTAAAGTAAAAAATATTAATTGCTGATTTTTTTCTCTCAATCAGCATTAAAATATAAACAACTACAATCAAATACAATATTAATTACTTTAAAAAATGGCAATAAACGAAATTAGGTACTTGTCAAGCAACCTTTAAAGTATAACTGGTAAGAGTAATTTCGATATTCTAATAGCTGTTATTATTTTGCAAATAAATGCAAAATCAATCAAAGCTAAAAATTATTTTTTAACAACACATTTAAACACATAAATTAAGAGTTATTATTAATATAATTGAAATAAATTTGCATTCAAAGTTGTTATTTTTACCATTAATTACTATTAATTATGGTAATCAAATAACTTCCTGAATTAAATTTGAATAATCAAGGTATTCAAATTACTATTAATTACGATAATTTTAATTATGGTATTTTAATAATTATTAGTAATGAAAATTGTATTCAAATATAAACAATGTTAATCAAATGTAATATTAATGGAAATTATATCGAAATCAAATGCAATCAAAACACCGAGACAAAATATGAAATGCAATTAAAAGTGTTGACGTTTAGATTTTAAACTTCTTGGAGTGTATTTTGGCGTGCAAGTTTCATAATTTGATCATAATTATAAACGATTAATTTTGATATAATAGTTATTTATTTTAAGAATCTTTTAATTAACAAATTTTTTTTATTCAAATATTTGAAAACGCAAGACTATTAAAGTTGAGCTATTAATTGGCAATCAATATTATATCTCAATTTATTGATTTTATTTAAAGTAAAAAATATTAATTGCTGATTTTTTCTCTCAATCAACATTAAAGTATAAACAACGACAATCAAATACAATATTAATTACTTTAAAAAATGGCAATAAACCAAATTAGGTAATTGTGAAGCAACCTTTAAAGTATAATTGGTAAGAGTAATTGCTAAGTGTGTCATATGTTGACACATGTAAAAAGTTAGGTGAAAATGTCTATGTAGTTGACACGTGTAAAACTTTATTTTGAGTGTTGACTCAAATGTTTAGATTATTATTACAGATTATTATAGATATATATTATATATAGGGTGTTGCTTTGGTGCCATTAAAATTGGAAAGGCATCAATGCAGTTATTACATGGACCTATCATCAAATGACATGTGTCTTCACTTAATCCACATAATGTTTTACTGATTTAATTTTGTAAAATTGCATGTCAGTCCTTGTAAGTTTTATCCATTTTAGTCCCAGATCCTTCCTATCTCTCACCTCACATTCTTTCCCTTCCATTGTATATAGCTACTCGGCGTAGAGAGTAGCGGCAACAGTGAGCAATTTCAATTTTTGCAATCAATTTTGAGGATCTTCACCTTCTAATACTTCGCTGCAATCATGCACAGTAGTTCCCCAATCACCGTTATTTGTATAAAATCTTTCCATAACCATAATCCAACCTTCAGGTTTTTATTCATGGAAAATTAATTATTGAATACAATTCACACACACACCAAAAACATACTTGGTGAAATAAACTTTAGTTTTATTTGGTGTTCAGAAACCTTTTGTGCAACAAAAGAGCTTTTGTCCTTGATGACATTAATTATTTTAAGAAGAAAACATCCATGAAGTCAAACTAAAATGCCATGCTTCAAGTCATACTAAAAAGCATATCAGGGTCCTTTGTTTTTCTGCAGTAGTACTATATATAAGACTATAAATAACACTCTTATAGTGAGATTGAGTACATTAAAGTTAAAGTTTCAGCTATAGAGCCTCTCAATGTTGTTCACAGTGAATCATTACATCGACACTACTTGTAAATGTTTGGTCTATAGATAAAACCACTTGTGTTGTTGCACGTTTTATTGAAGGGAAAGAATGCAAGGTGAGAGAGGGGAAGGATCTAGGACTAGAATGGATAAAACTTACAGGGACTGATATACAATTTTATAAAATTAAATTAGTAACACATTATGTGGATTAAGTGAACACACATGTCATTTGATGATAGGTCCATGTAATAACTGCATTGACGCCTTTCCAATTTTAATGGCACCAAAGAAACACCCTTATATATATTATATTATGAATATTATGAATCCATATGTTACTTAACAAATCATGAATAAAGTCTCTAAAAAGAAGGCCAACATCCAAACTAATGATAAAATTGAAAGTTTCATTTATGAGAAAACAATAAAAACATATTAGCACACTAGATGTCCCTTAAAATTGAAATTTGTCGATGAAATACACCTTTGCTAACCCAAAATCTGCAAGCTTGAAGTACCCATTTGCATCAACCAATATATTAGCACACTTGATGGCCCTTAAAATTGAAATTTTCAATTAAAAGAATTAGAATGTTGCAAATATATTTAAATTCAAGATTCTTGTTTTCCAAGTGGGTATCAGCTTCAAATATAATCCACATAAGCAAAAAGAAGAAATCAAAATCCAAAATAGGTTACATAATTCACCATGATTCGAAGCCAAGCAGAATGCATTGGAAGAACACAAATAATTAAAGGAGCAAAGAAAAAAGTATTAAACTTTAAGTGCTTATATTACTGGTTCACAATAGGAAAAGCAGATTGTGGAGCGTGAGAAAGAAAGAGAGAAAAGTGATCATAGGGAGAGAGAAAGGAGACACTGGAGGTGCATACTGCATACCAGGAACTCAATACGTTAGTTCGTGCAGGATTAGTTAGAAAGCAAAGATGTAATTAAAATTGGCAAAACTATTAAAATAAAACAAAGTGAACGAACAGAGTGATTTGACATAGAATCAAAGCAAGATAAAATATATTGCTGAGAAGGAAGCTGCGAACGGGTGATTTGATATTGAATGAAAATTGGGGAGACTTCAATACCTTTTAAAGTGATATCATTCAAATTAAAAGATTTCTTGGAATACCAAATTGAAAATTTTTCACATAAATTGACCTTATTATTGCAGAATCTCAAAATTTATTGATTTCAAATTTCAACCATCAAATATCAGGTGCAGAATTGTAGTAATAACATTTTTTTTGAAATGGAAGACAATCATGTGAATCCCTTATTTTGTGCTATGAATGACAGGTAGGATTCCGCCTATGTGGATGCGTTAGAGAATGACATGTGTTAGAATTTTTTCTTACATACATTTTCGTATGTATATATATATATATATATATATATATATATATATATATATATATATATATATATTATAATAATAATAATAATATTAGATATTATATTTTGAAGGTAAAGGCCTATTGGCCTATTTAAAGGTATATATACATACTTACCTTTTTATTTGTGAAGGTCTACTGGCCTATTTATCAGTATGGGTCTACCGACCCCTTTATTATTAAAGGCCTGCAAGTTTATTTATAAGTGAAGGTCTATGATCTCTTTATAGATGGAGGCCTATTTAAAAGCTTTATTGAAAAGCAAGCCTTTAAATAGGCTTCCAAGTCAGACTATGCTTTGGAGTAGGTCAGGCCTTAAAAATTGGCCTACACCAGACTAATAAGTCAGACTTGGGTTTTGAGATTGGAACATAGGTCAGACCTGACCTATTCTCACCCCTACTCATACGTAAAAAAATTGGAAATGGGTCCTTATACGTGTCACCGTTACCAAATCAATCTCTGCCATTAGCCAAGGTGTCAACAACGTTAGTAACATTCTTATGTGGTGGACAAATGACCATCCTTGTTAGCATCCTATGTGGCTCTATATGGCGGTTTAACTAATGTTTTGATCCCTACATGTAATGCGAATTTTGATTTAGTTTGAAGGGGGTGGCAAAGACCTTGTATACAAACTCATGAAAGTATATGATCGCTCCCACGTTTATTTAATATTAGTTAGATTGAATAACTAATTGACTATCTTCTTTTTTGTTTAAATAATTCTATTCAACAACCTCTAGTCAAAGAATTTACTAGGTTCTCTTGCGATTGTTTTAAGAAACGAATCGGGAGGCGCTAAGGATTAGATCAAATGAAAGTAAGAGTATGAGTATGCAAAAAGTAATGTGACTTGATTCTACATTGTGGGTCCCTAAATTTTGTGAAAAAATTCAAATAAACCGATCCCTATGTTTTTTGAGAACCCTAACAGCATCCTAACGAAGATGTGTATGAAGGACTCAATTATAAATTTTTATAAGTTTAGAGACTCAGTTACTATTTGAATTTCCCAAAAACATTAAGGAACCTTATCATGCGTAACTTGTGTCTCTCACTCTAATTTTTCCTACCTAGTGAATCTTAAATAAGCACCTCAAATGTTCCTCACCTCATGTGAGTGAAGATTTACTCTCATAAGCATCTCAGTTACTACTCTTAAGTTTCCGTTAGGGTTCCGTTAAGTGATCTATCCACTCATTTATTTATAGATCCCTAAATTTTATAGAAAAACTCAAATAGGTCCCTGTATTTTTTGTTTTGCAAAAATACAAATAGTTCCCTATATTTTTTTGGAAAAATTCAAATAAATTTTTATAAGTTTAGAGACTCAATTACAATCTTTTAAATTTAGAGACCTATTTGAATTTCCTCAAAAAAATTTAAAAAAAAAATTCTAATTAAACCTATCATTCTGATTTTTTTTTTTGTATTCAGTTAATCTTAAATAAACACACCTCATATGTTCCTTACCCCATACGAGTGCAAATTTACTCTCATGTGAGTTAGAGCATCTCTTAAGAAGTAATAGCATCATTGAAGTATCAGTGACATAATAAATATTATTGTTTATAGAAGTAATCAGTTCTATTACAATCACTCTAATTTTTAGAGTTACATTATTGTAGTGGAGAGTTGCTTAAAATAGTATAAAGTAAAAAAAATGTTGATATAATATAATGAGACATATAAAAAGAGAAGTTAAATAATTCCAATAAATTGGATGATTGAAGATATTCTTGCATTATTTGTACTTGATAATCAACCACCATACTACTGAAGGGACTTATTTATTTATTTTTACATACTTACAAATAAACTTTTCCTTCTTGTATTATTATTATGATGTAATGTTTCCCAAGATTGTGAAATTCTAGCTACTTGAGTAAAGAGGACCCCAGTAGCATCGTGTTCTAACAGAGGAAGAGGTGGCAATAATAGAAAGCTAAGATTCTAGTACCCCACAATGGATGTCGCCGACGCCGGAAAATCTCTCACCGGGACTCCAACAACCTATGACCGTTTCCAAGAACTGAAAGCCTTCGACGAATCCAAATCTGGCGTCAAAGGTCTTGTCGACGCCGGCATCACACACGTCCCACGGATCTTCCTCCGTCCGCCGGAAGATCTCGACGCCTGCGACCAACTCTCCGGTGAACCGACTCAGACCCACTTCAGGATTCCTGTTGTTGACCTCAAAGACATCGTCGCCGGAGACCGCTCCGGCGTGGTTGCCGGAGTCCGGTCTGCTGCAGAAAGGGTGGGGTTTTTTCAGGTGGTGAATCATGGAATACCCGTGAAGTTGTTGGAGGAGATGGTGGCGGCGGCGCGTGAGTTCCACGAGCTGCCACAAGAGATGAAGGCAGAGTATTATACGAGGGAGAAGAAGAAGGTGCAGTATGGGAGCAACTTTGATTTGTATCAGTCCAAATATGCTAACTGGAGGGACACTTTGTTTTGTGTGATGAGTCCTGAACCCCTTGATCCACAAGAATTGCCTCCTATATGTAGGTAACTTTCAACTTTCCTTACAGTGAAGCTATGTATGGAAATCCACATGGAAAATGACTTTGCCATTTGGAATTTTGGTTCCACGGTTCACTTCATTAAAATTTGGATAACGAAAAGTGAATAAGTAAGGATGTTTCTACTTGTGCATCAAAATCTTAACCCATTTTATTAAATC
Source organism: Ammopiptanthus mongolicus (assembly GCA_039655645.1). Classification (NCBI taxonomy): domain Eukaryota; kingdom Viridiplantae; phylum Streptophyta; class Magnoliopsida; order Fabales; family Fabaceae; genus Ammopiptanthus; species Ammopiptanthus mongolicus. Next base: position 29,073,027 of record CM077346.1, on the reverse strand, counting down.
AAAGGTGAAAACATTTAAAGGTAAACTCACCATGAGTTTTTTCCTTAAAATTTATACATGGAAAAGTTTGTTTATATGAATTATGTTTGGAATTTCTCAATCTTAGTCACATATCGTAGTAATAGTTTCTTTTGTTTTTAATACTTCCATTTAATTTTCCCATTCTCAATAAAATTCTTTTTCAAATTTATTCTATTATCAATACTATTATATTTTAAATTTCTAATTTTTATACTAAAATAAGACTACATTTTTTTTAAAAAAAAAAGACACAAATTTATTACTTATTGTTTAAAATTTATTTTTATTTAAATATATATTTCCTTGCATAATGAAAACCTTTTGTCTATATATGACCTCAAGTTTTATGAGCATGGAGAATGGATCATCGTAATTGAGTTTTTCATGCAGCAGAATCATGTGAAGAGAGAAATAAATACAAAGACTAAAGAGGTTCCACAAATTTTGACCTGTTTGGGATTCTTGTATTTTCTTTCCACTTGACCTTGTATGAAAAACTCGCATGAGAAGATTCAATTCCCATGTGCATCTAACTGTGATTGCTTAACATCAAATACGGATGGATATGTAAAGGCAATGTTGTTTTTTCCATAAAATCTTTGTAAGTTTTTATTTTTTATTTTTATGAGTTGAAGTAAATCTAAATTGCAGGGATGTAACAATGGAGTATTCAAGGCAACTTCAGGTATTGGGGAGACTTTTATTTGAATTATTATCAGAAGCACTTGGACTCAACCCTGACCATCTTGAAAGTATGGATTGTGCAAAAGGCCACTCAATTCTAAGTCACTATTATCCAGCATGTCCTGAGCCTCAACTGACTATGGGCACTACCAGGCACTCAGATCCTGATTTCCTTACAATTCTGCTTCAAGATCACATTGGTGGGCTCCAAGTTTTGAGCCAAAATGGGTGGATTGATGTTCCTCCTGTTCCTGGAGCTCTAGTAGTAAACATAGGAGATTTACTACAAGTAAGTCCATTCGTACTCCCACTTTTACTACTCACTATGAAAGAAGTATTACAAAGAGTTGGAGAGTTGGTGTTGTGATAGAATTACATGCATATTTCAATAATGCTGTACTACTATTATCTAATTCAAAGAAGAAAAACAGAAAGAGGGTGATGACTGACGAAAATTCATTGCACCCTATGAAAAGTCTTCATACAAAATATTTTCGGTCGAAGCTTTCTATTGCTCTTTTTATGTGAGCAGAAAACATTGCACAGTTTGAACATTCCGGATATAGATGTGTATTACAGTACATCAGATTATTAATTTATAAGTTCACACCAGTAGAAGAGTATATCCATTAGTAATATAAATATGCAAATGTTGAGATACTTAACATATATAGTGTAGATTTGCAGGTTGTTTGAAGATTCACAAATCGATCACAACTATATGTTCCGTTTTCTTTATTACATGTCCAATGGTCCATTTTCATCATTGTCATAGCCTTACTACTACAGATTTTTGAGAGCAAAAACAAAATTGCTTTTATGATAATGCTCAAATGGCTCACTTCCATCACCATGTTGTTTCTGGGCCTGTGCAGAAATCCTATGGGTTGGGCCTCTGCTGGCAGTCTCAACATGCCATTGGCGCCCTGCCAGGTAGTCTTGGGAGTGCCTTCCAGAGCTGTCATTTTTATTCAACAAAAAAAATAAAAAATTATGTTGTTTCTACAAATTGATGTTTTACTAGAATGAGCTGATTAGGCATCAATCGCAATGATTCGATACTAAGTTCAATGAATAGATGCAGAATTGCAGATGAATAACAAATTCTGTCATCATCATTGGCAGGACTGAAGATAGAGTCCTGCCACCTTTTCTAGTTTGTTTTAAGGAACATTTATATGCTCTTGTGTGGCTCATTGATCTAGCAGCTTATGATGATCAACAACTCCGTGCGTGTGTTTCTGGGGTCTGTGTTGTGCGCACATGTGTGTGAATTTAGAGTTTAGACATCGGTATGGTATGAACAAATATTTTGCTGAATGGACTTTTGATGTTGCAATTGTGCAGCTTATATCAAATGACAAATTTAAAAGCGTGGAGCACCGTGTCCTTGCAAACCATAGAGGGCCTAGAGTATCAGTGGCTTGTTTTTTCACTCTTCATCTCTATCCCACAACAAGAGTGTATGGCCCCATCAAGGAATTATTGTCAGAAGATAACCCGCCAGTGTATGGGGAAACATCGCTGCAAGATTTCATTGCTTACTATGATAACAAGGGGCTCGATGGGAATTCTGCTCTTACCCATTTTATGTTAGTGCAATAAATATGCAAGTGTATATCTCATTAGTCATAGATCTTCCTGTTGACTAATAAAGGCTACGGGTGGCACAAGTAGTCAAGTAGTATAAATAAATTAATGATGAGTAAAGAATATCATTCTCAGAGAGATTATGTTATCAAATATCACTTCACTATTTTGATTACAGTCTAGGCATATATTTGATTCAAGAACAATTTCAAGGTAAAACTTAATTTAAATAAACTAAAGAGTATGATAAAAGTGAAAAGTTGTAACTTAAAAAAATAAAAACAACAGGGGTCCATTTTCACTTGAATGTTATGATTAGTCTTTAGGATTTTAATCTAAGAAGTTCTAATTAGTGAATGGATCATCCTAACGTATATCCTAAGAGTATTGGTTAAGGAAGTCCAAAAAAACATGTTTTCATTAAAAAACTAAGTATATCACTCCTTAAAATATTAAATATATCAATTCTTACTAAAAACTTTCCTTTCTAGATTCCTTAACCAATGATCTTAGGACACTCTTTAGCATTCTCGTTAGTGAATTGATGGGGAGATTCTTTGATTTAATTATTCAGCAAAGTCAATCACGAATGTGTGCTAATTTATCTTGTCCAATTATAATGAGTGAGAGAAAACAGTTTGAGCAATGAAGAGATAAAACTAATGAAATAAGCAAATGCTAATTAGTGCATTAAGGGTATTGTTTAAAGATTTAAAGATAAAAACTTTGTATTGAAAGTGATGTATCCAATACATTCAACATTTAAAAGTTACATTTTTCAATAAACTTTTTCTAACTTTGGATTTCTTAAACAATGTCCTTAATTGGGACACTTTACTATGTTTGTCTTAAATATGTCATTGTATGTCATCTAACAATTATAAGTTAGTTCAACAACTAATTTTATCAAACACTTCAAATTCAATCAGGTAGCTTTTCAGCTATCAGCTATCAGCTATAGGCTTTTAGCTAAAAATTAGCTTATTAGCTAAAAGCTTTCAACAAAAAATTAGCTTATCAGCCATAAGTTAACTTATCAGTCATAAGTTAACTTATCAGTCATTTTTGTCAAAGATACCCTAAACGTGATTAAAATAAGAGTCTTTTAATCTCTAATTGAATTTGTTATACATCATGACCTGAACTCTATAAATAATTAATTAAGGATAGAAATATATTATTTACTCACTTTTAAGAAACTTTCGCCTTACCCAGTCAACACAAATTTACAGTAGTTTGAGGGACAAAACTTGGATGTTGTTCTATAGGTGCTTGTAATACATTTTTTTGAGTTATTACACCTGTTTTCTTAATTATTAAAAAATAATATCATAAGCAATTAAATAGTAACAGTTTTGTTCTAGTTTGAGAGTCTAGATATATGCTCCAGTAAATGTTGAGTAATAAAATACTAACAAATAACAAAAAAAAAATCACAACGACTATGAAATTCTATGAGATATTATGGAAATTAGGGCAAAGCTAGAATAACAACCATTGATGAGAAGATGGTGTGAACGCCCAATTTTGTCCGGGTTAATTAATCTTTTGATTAGGTGATCAGAAAAGGAAAGAAAAATTGAGTAGGCTTTGGCCCGTAATCCCATTCTTTGTTTAACCCACTTAAAAGCCCATTTCTTGTTCGAAAAAAAAAAAAAAAAAAGGAAAACGAAAATGATAAAAAAAAAAAAAAATTTTAAAATTAATAATAATAACAAAAAATTTCAATTCAGAAGGTGGGGGGTACGTAGGTTTTGTTTTTTCTTCTTTTGGAGGTCTTCTCCTCTTTCTTTCTTCTCTTTCTTTTGTTTTCTTTTGCTTTATTTCCTTTTCCCCCTAAGCAGCACCAGCAGTGGCCATGGTACACTGCTCTCCTCCCTGTAGCACCACCAAGCAGAGGGACAAAAGCTGATTTGCTCCCTCTTGAGGTACCCATTTCCTCAGCCAGCTAACAGAAAATTTTGGCATCATTCTCCTATGTTTTTTTGCCTATAAATTCAACCTCTCACAGGGAATAGAGGAGGTTTTTTCGGAGCAGTGAACAACCCAAAACAGAAAAACATCAAAATACATCACAGTATTTTTTCCTTCGTTACCGTGAACCGGCCGGAGCACCACCGCGAACCACCGGAGCGCAACCGCGGGGTTCCCCGCCTTTCGCCGCCATCAGCCCAAGCCGGAGCCTCCGCTTCGGTCACGCCGGTCGTGCCGCGTCCCTCCGCCTCAGCAGGCCCGCCGCCATCATCCCAAGCCAGAGCCACCGCCTTCGGCCACGCCGGTCGCGCCGCGTCCCTCCGAGCTCGCAGCAGAGCCGCCGCCCAGTCGCTCCAGGCCACCGCAGCTCCAGATCTGAGACCCCTCCGTCGAGCTCACCCGGTTGCACCGTCGCCCAGCTCAGCCGAACCGCGGGCCAGGGAGCACCACCGCTGCACGACCCGCTCCCCCTCAGCAGCCCCGTCCACCGCGAGCCCGAGCCGCACCGCTGACGCTGCCGCCGTGCCCGCGACGAGCCCCTCTCCCCGCGCGGCTCTCCCTCCTTCTCTGGTCTCTTTCTCTCTCTCGCAGGGGGTGGGGGAAAGCCTCCCCTTCTCTCAGTTTAATCCCTTCTTTTTTCTCTTTATTCTTCCTTTTATTTCTTTCTCTGATTTCTGTTGTTTTTTTTTTTTTTTTTTTTTTTCTGGTCCTTTATTCTAAGTTTTTTTGGGCTGTGCTTGTTTTGGTTTGTGTGGGCTTAGGTTCATGAAGTTTGTTGTGATGGAGTCCTACTTCTTCATCTCATGGGCTGAGATTTTCAGTAAAAGTCCAAAAAATATAAAAGTAAATGAATAACATAAATACAAAAGTGAAAGAATCCCCTCTTTTTAGAAAAAATCATTCAAAAGTGAGAAATAAAAATAACAATCACTTCCAAAGAAATTCACGCAACAATCTACGACGTTGATGTATGAATTTTTTTTCATCCTCAAGTGTCGCATGAATTGTAAGGGTTTATCGTATAGTTTTGCTATCTTTAACCCCGTGCAAGAGTGAATTCTTCTTTAAGTAAAATATTTTAAAATTCGTGAGACAATTTATGACGTTGATGTATGGTCTCCCATCCTCAAGTGTCATAAGAATTGTAAAGGTTTATCGTATAGCACCGCTATCTTTAACCTTGTGCAAAAGCGAACCAGTTTCGAAATAAAATCCTTTTTTCAAAATCAAATCTTTTCTAAGAAAAATAAAATAAAATAAACCCACCAATCAAACCTTTTTCTATTAAGAACTACGTGGCTTTGAGTTTTCCATCGCACCGGGGAATACGTAGGAGCAGAATAATCATTCTGTCAAGCCAAAATTTTATTTTTCTTCCTGTTGTGTTTATTTTTTTTATTTTATTTTAAAAAAAAATGGGGTAAAATAATATTTTCAAAGGTTATTAAAAATTTTGCACAATTAACTTGGGGTACCGTTCTTAGAACGGGTGACGTAGGGTGCTAACACCTTCCCTACTCATAACCGACTCCCGAACTCAAATCTCTGTCTTGTTTTTTAGGACCAGTTTTCCTTAAATAATTGGGTTTTCCAAAGTTTTCCCAAATAAAAATTTTTGGTGGCGGCTCCTCTGTTTTTTTTACTCCCCTCCTTTTTTTCGCGGCGCCCGGACGGGACGGTCGCGACAGCTGGCGACTCCACTGGGGACTTTGGAGAGTCAGGCCCATCATAGTTGATTGTGCAAATCTTTAATAACCTTTATTCATTTATTTTACCCCTTTTTCTTTTTGGTTACCGGGTACATTGTTTTGTTTTTTATTTTATTTATTTATTTATTTATTTATTTATTTATTTTATTTTATTTTATTTTATTTTATTTTATTTTATTTTATTTTATTTTATTTTTTTTTTCTTTTTCTCTCTAATACCTTTTTGTATATATTCTTGCAACCTTAGGATAGAAAACCATTGTGCTGTGGGATGATTCTTCTTGCAGGTTTGGGGAGTTTTTTTATTTATAGGATTTTGTACAGGTTTGTATGCTCTCAGCACACACCGCACTATCACTTGCTTCACACACTGTTGGGCTCTATACCCGAGTCCTGGAATGCCATAGGATTAGAAGGGGTTTCAGTGGTGTTATTGTGATGCTTTTGCATCCCTGACAGTCATTGATTCTCCCGCTCAGATTGCTACCGGTACATGGACTGCCATATTGTGACTTATTTGTCCCTGTGGTGAGGTTCATAGATCCGGGTCCTTATCTTTTTAGATGAGGGTAATCTGGGGGCCTTTTAGGAGTCTAGATCTACGTCAAGAGTTCTGCACATAAGTTGCCAATAGAAGCCGTCCGAATTAGGGTTTTAACTTCAGAAATCCCAACCATAGGATGCAACCTGTGTAGGACAAAGAAGAGCACATTCCGCCTTCCTTTCTGCTGCATACATATTCACATCTATCATGATTTCAAGCATATTACCCATTTCCTTTTTCATGCATTGTTGCGCCTAAGGTTAGGCTTGGATGACCAATGTCGTCCTTGACTTGAGCATTATGCTACGTTTCCATTGCACTTCGAAACGCAGTCAATTGCAAGGACAGTCATGCGCTAGTAATACATAGCGCACCCTAAGGGGTTCACAACCCTTTCATGTGTATCTGCACCCTCATTCATTCATAGAGTGCATTCATTTTTCAATTTTTGCTAATAAAAATTTCCCTTTCACAGATTAATTTGGTGAGAGTTAACCCTTTCTTTGATAAACAAGAGATGGAAAAAGCCAGGCACACTAGCAAGAGCTCCAAGGTGATAATGAACTCGCTGGAGAACCTGAGGGAGCTAAGTCGGGCATTACCTCAAGAGAATCGAAGAAGCTTTGTCAAGAAGTATGGAGGGATTCTGGACCTTATCTTTATACCAGTGGAAACTGCCGTTTTGAGCGCTCTGAGTCAGTATTGGAACCCGCAGCTCAGATGTTTTGAGTTGCCTCACATGGACATTACCCCTACCATCGAAGAATATGCTTGTCTGTTAAAGTTACCGATGCAGACCAAACCTGTCATTTATTTCCATATGGGGCAATACCTGACCGTCACCAACATAGCAGGGTTACTGGGGCTTCCTGAAAAAGACGTCCACTTGACCGGACACTCAAACTCGTGGGGATTGACTCGAACATTCCTTGAAAATCTCTTGAAAAGGTTGAAAGATCAACGAGATTGGGGGACTTTTGAAAGGGTATTGGCACTCGTCATCTATGGGTTGGTTTTGTTTCCATCAGCACTGGATATGATCGACCAAGCTGCACTGGACGTATTCTTCACAGTAGAAAGGAAAAGGAATCCAGTGCCCGCGATATTAGCTGAGACGTTTTTGACTTTGGATTTTTGCCAGCGCCATCAAAAGGGGAAGCTTCGATGTTGTGCACAACTGTTGTATGTATGGGTCATCACTCACATGTATGCGAAAGGCTATGTCAGCCGACATTCAGATCCACTGAGAGGCTTCCACAATATCCCAGTGAAACAGCAAAGTGAACAAGAGTGGAAGGACGAGTTTGACAAAGTGGATGGCAGCTCTTTCAAGTGGGTATGCCCATGGTACGAAGGTCAACAAGGGCAAGATATCATTTACAGTTGTGGCGAGTTCCCAAATGTGCCTTTAATGGGCCCGAGGGGATGCATATCCTACACACCAACCATAGCCCTGCGACAGCTTTGTTGGACACAAACTGTACCGCGAGAAGAACAACTCGGTGGATGTTGTTTCCGATATGAGGACGGTGAAGATACCAAGTTGTCAGCGAAAAGGGTCAGAGATGCATGGAAAAATGTGAAGATGGCAGGGAGAGCCGAATTAGGCAGGCCGATCTTAATCATTGTCTCAGAGTATGAAACATGGAGAAAAGCAAGGAGGGTTCCCATCGGCATTCCGAAAGAGAATCCGAAAGGCGAAGATCATTCCCTTTTGGTGACTCAGATGACAGAAAAATTAAAGATCATGGAGGCACAAATGAAAGCGGTGGAGCAAGAAAAACAAGATGCTGAGCTGAAGGCAGTCACCAATCAAAGGCGGTACGAGAAGTTGGCAAGAGAAAATGAGCACTTAAAAAACATGTGCGCCGACATCACCACAACCTCAGGGGTCAAAAGAACAACAGATAAGGTTCCGGCGAGCCTCATGGCCAGAATCCAGAAACTTGAAGGGAAAATGTTGACTTTGACAAAGGATAAGCTTCAACTAAAGGAAGAGACACGCCAGTTGAAAGACGAAGTTAATCGGCGAGATGAGAAAGGAAAGACATTAGAGGCGGAAATTAATCGGCAAAGGGAGGCCAATGACGATTTAAGAAACCAGATCTGTACACACAACAAGGTGGAGGCTGGATTGGCACAGAAAGTCGAGGACCTGAATGCCTTGCTGTTCGAAATCAAACAAAGTTGCGACCTAGGGTGGACGTCAGTCAAACATTATCATGACCAGGTGACGCGAGCGGTGAATGCCATGAAATGGTGGAGGGGAGAAGCCAAAGAGCGAGGATTGGATGTTGATATATGGAGGAAGAGGTATATAAGTATGGCTAATGAGCTAAGTCATTGCATCCCGACCTTTGTTCAACGCTTTGAGAAGGCTAGCAAGCGGATTCGCGTGAACCCTATGCTACGTCTCCCTCCGGAGTTAGAAGATTTCATGCAGATGTGTGATGGGCTCACCCGGGGCCTAAAAAGGAAAAGATCAAAGTTGTTGACTTTAGGATAAAAGCGTTGTTGCGAATTTATGTTTTGATGTTATTTCAATCTATGTACTACCCTTGGAGGTTTCAATGAAATGAAATGCATTCTCTCGCCTTTACTTTCTCTCGCTCTCCATCTCTTATACTTGATTCGTGACAACGCCTATCGTGGAGCGTAATCTCCCTTTAGTATGTTGCTAACTACGTCCTTGCCTTATAGGAGTTATCCTTCTGTGTAAAGCGTAGTTGTTACTTCCTCGACTCGGAATCAGCAATGCTAGTGTGCCTAAAGACGACATCTATTGTGGAAAGGATCCTCTCCCCTAGATTCGTTGTCAACCCCACGCCGTCTTATGGGCAAAATGCCCTCTGAATGGAGTGGAGGGACCATCTCTTGTCAATCGTTGGGGCGTTAACTCTCTGAAAAATAAAATTTAATAATTTCAAGCATCTCGAAAGGGTTAATACGTTTTCTGTGTTTTCTTATCCCTTTTTGTTTTATTCATTTTCTTTTTCGTTGTTGTAATTAAACAGTGATCTTTTGAACCATTGCTCCGCGACACCCTTACCGCACTCGTTCGCAAGCTAAAGTTATGGCTGACCTAGAACAAACCCAAGAGATGAGAGAAGAGGTAGACCAACTCAAGGAACAGATGGCAAAGATGTTGGAGTTGTTGCAAGCGATGCAAAAGGAGAAAAGCACAGATGAGAACCCTTCGGCCTCGAATGAAGAGCATCCGGCTACGCCTCTTCTCCCACCTGGTTTCACTCAGGTTCCTGTGCAAATGCAAGGATTCAACCAACAAGGAGTCATGGTGCCTTTCGCTATTTATCCAAACCACCAGACTCATTCCTCAGCTGCCAATCATCATGAGTCTACTGTAATGAACCATCCTCCATACGGTCTTCCTCCAGGTTATGTGCCGCCAACTGCTGCTGGCCCACAGGACAATAACCCTAACCACCAAGACACTGCCCAGGTCCCTCAAAATTCTGTCCTCACATTCCCAACACAGGGGGTCCCTCCGCCACAAAACCCTCCGGAAGGTAGTGCCCCGGCAGTGACACCTTCTCCTAATCCAAAGCTCCCACCGTACACCCCGCACTTTGGACCCAACGGGGCTCAAGCGGCACCAAACTTCACATCCGCCTACATGCCACAGTACCTTCCACAGAACATGTACGGTGAAGCTCATGTGGATCGGTCCGGCGAGAACCCCCGATCTAGGGAAAAGTTGGAGACACTAGAGGAAAGATTAAGGGTTATCGAAGGAGCAAGTAGTTATGGCCTCAGAGATGCCACGGAGCTTTGCCTTGTGCCCAATGTCGTAATCCCACCGAAGTTCAAGGTCCCAGATTTCGACAAATACAGGGGAACCACTTGTCCCAAGAACCACTTAACCATGTATGTCCGAAAGATGGCATCATACGCGCACGATGATAAGTTGCTGATTCATTTCTTTCAGGACAGTTTGTCTGGGGCAGCTTCGAGTTGGTACACGCACCTGGAGAGGGCACATATCCGATCTTTCAGGGATTTGGCCGACGCCTTCTTGAAGCAATATAAGTACAATGTTGACATGGCGCCTGATCGGATGCAGCTGCAAAATATGTCTAAAAGGGACACAGAAACTTTCAAGGAATATGCGCAGCGTTGGAGGGAAGTGGCAGCCCAGGTAGAGCCCCCGTTGGCAGAAAAAGAGATTGTTGCGATGTTTATTGACACACTTCAGTCGCCCTTTTATGATAGGATGATCGGTAGTGTATCGTCAAATTTCTCAGATATGGTCGTTATCGGTGAGATGATTGAAGGTGGAATGAGGAATGGCAAGATTGTCGAGACTTCAGTTGGGGCACCTGGCCCGAAGAAGCCCCCGTTTGTAAAGAAGAAGGAAGGAGAAGCCCATGCTGTGACTTTTGACCAGAATAAGTCTGGCCAGTGGAGACCAAACTTGATGCCTGTCCACCCTCAGCAATATTTCCAAACCCAGTATTACCCACAAACTCCGTACCACCAAACTAACCATCCATATATTGCCGCCGCCTCACAATTTCCACACCCCCAACCTCAGCATCCAATGACACCTTACCGGCCATCATACCCTACCCATCACCAAACACTTCCCGCCATACCATCCCAAACAGTTCAACCACCACACCACAACCCAAACACAAACCAGAGAAGGCCACCTCATGACCTAGAAAGAAAACCTGTACATTTTGACCCGATACCCATGACCTACACCGAGCTGCTACGCCAACTCGTGAAAAGCTCTATGCTAGCTCCTATCCCAACAAAACCAATGGAACCCCCGTATCCAAAGTGGTTTGACCCGAATACTAAATGTGACTATCACTCAGGGGCATCAGGTCATTCCACCGAAAATTGTAGAGCCTTGAAACTTAAGGTGCAAGAGCTGATTAACGCCAAGTGGTTGAGCTTCGAGCAGCCTAATGTGGGGCAAGATCCTCTACCAAATCATGGGGGTCCTGGCGTCAACGCCATAGAGGACTCCATGGAGTATACTCTCATCAGTCAAGTCTCCAAGGTCAAGACCCCCATGAGAGTTATTTTCAGGGAGATGTGTAAGCGTGGGATGATGCAAGCCTCGATTGAGGAGGAAAGTGACCTTGACAAAGGCTTAGGATGTGACTTTCATGGGGAGAAAGGTCATGCAATTGAAGATTGTGCAGAGTTCAAACAGGTTATACAACGGTTATTAGATATGAAGATGATCCTAATTGGTTGCCAGTTGGATGAGGGAGGAATAAATGTGGTTTCTGAGTCTACAGTCTCCCCGATGCGGGTCAATGTAACTCCTTTGACCATCCGGGTCGATCCTCGGCCAGCTGTTGAAACAATCGTCCCAAAACCGCTGGTGATATACTATACCAAAGAGGTACCATCACCGACTTCAAGTGGGCCGAGGCCACTCGTCATCCAAGTTCCGCGTCCTTTTCCTTACAAGGACACCAAAGCAGTACCATGGAAATATGACGTGCAGGTTCAACCACAACATTCTGAAGATACCACTGTAGTCACCAATGTCTCGGGAGTCGGCGGGATGACTCGGAGCGGTCGTGTTTATACCCCGGAGGCATTGCGGAAAGAAGATATAGACAAGGAAGGAGGAAGTTGCAAGGGAAAAGGAAAAGAAACTCTTGTTGAGGAGGGCGCAAGAGGGAATGGATACAAAAAAGAAGCATCCGATGAAGAAGTCTCCGAATTTCTGAAGTTCATCAAACAAAGTGAGTATAGGGTGGTGGACCAGTTGAATCGAACTCCGGCCAAGATATCTCTTTTGTCTCTGCTCATGAACTCTGAACCACATAGAAAGGTGTTGATGAAGGTTTTGAATCAAGCTCATGTTTCTCATGACATCACTGTTGACAAGTTTGATAACATTGTGGGCAACATCATCGCCGATAATTATGTAACCTTCACCGATGATGAAATACCTGTTGAGGGAATGGGGCATAACAAGGCGTTGCATATCTCCGTGAAGTGTCAGGATCATATTATGGCTAGAGTGCTCATTGACAATGGATCTTCTTTGAATGTGATGCCAAGGTCGACCTTGTCTAAGCTGCCTTTCGATGGGACCCACATGAAGCCGAGCTCAATGATAGTAAGAGCATTTGACGGCACGCGAAGAGAGGTCATTGGTGAGATCGAATTACCTATTCAGGTTGGTCCTTGTACCTTTGAGGTCCTTTTTCAAGTAATGGATATCACACCGACCTACAGCTGCCTCCTTGGGAGACCTTGGATCCATTCTTCTGGAGCTGTACCCTCCACGCTGCACCAAAAGGTGAAGTTCATCATTGATAATAAATTGGTAATTATTTCTGGAGAAGAAGACATGCTGGTGAGCAAACCAACAACGACCCCATACATTGAGGCAGCAGAAGAAGCCCTTGAGACCGCTTTCCAATCACTGGAGATTGCCAATACTACTTACGTAAGAGAGGGGGCTTTGCTTTCAAAACCGCGGCCGTCAAAAGCATCTGTCATGATGGTGAGGGTTATGCTTAAAGGAGGATATCGGCCTGGGAACGGATTGGGAAAAAGCAACCAAGGGGTTCCCGACATCATAATGCTTATTGAAAACAAGGATAGGTTTGGGTTAGGATACAAACCCACCAAGGCGGATAAGAGGAGAGTTCTAGAACAGAGGAAAGAGAAGAGGCTTGCTCGTTTGGAAAATCGTGAGTACGAGGCTGAAAGGGTTCCTATCTGTGACATACGACAAAGCTTCCGCAGTGCGGGGTTCGTGTTCCTTGACCAAGTAGCAGCCCTTGGAGATGATGATTCCACCAATCTCAGTGTTAATCTTGTTTATCCATGCTCTCCTGATACAGAGCTCAGCAATTGGGAGACCATTAAATTCCCGAGGACCATAGAATCTTTGTCAAAGTAATTTTGTAATGCTTATCCTTTAGCTCTGCCCAAGGCTTTAGGATATCTTTTGTACTGGGCTTACTTGTTTCTATTTCAGTATTAACTTATCAATAAATGCATGTGTTCGGCCCCTTTTATTCTTCCGCCCTCTGTTGTTTTGTTTCCCTAATAATTATCAATAATACAGTTTTCGCCTTTTCCCCTTTGTTTATTCACCTTTCCCTGATAATCATCAAAATGCAGATCTAAAAGTGACTCTCTTGAAAATGACAGTGTTAGTGTTCCCGCATACAATTTCGATTATCCCATTAATCATGCTGACGAGGATGTTGATGACAGCGAAGAAATTCCCCTTGAGCTAATGAGATTAGTAGAACAGGAAACCAAAGAAATTCGACCCTATGAAGAGCCGACTGAGGTGATCAACTTGGGAACAGAAAACGATAAAAAAGAGGTCAAGATTGGTATTTCCCTGAAAGAAAGTGAGCGACACAGACTGGTCAAGTTGCTACTTGATTTTAAAGATATTTTTGCATGGTCGTACCAAGACATGCCGGGGTTAGACCCTAGCATAGTAGAACACAAGTTACCTCTAAAGCCCGAATGTCCTCCGGTGAAGCAAAAGCTACGAAGGATGAAAGCAGAGATGTCGTTGAAGATCAAGGAAGAAGTCAAAAAGCAATTAGATGCAGGCTTCCTAGCAGTTGCAAAGTACCCTCAATGGGTTGCAAACGTTGTCCCTGTTCCAAAGAAGGATGGAAAAGTTCGGATGTGTGTCGATTACCGGGATCTGAACAGAGCTAGCCCGAAAGACGACTTCCCTCTCCCTCACATCGACGTTCTGGTGGATAATACTGCTCATCATGCTTTCTTCTCATTCATGGATGGATTTTCGGGATACAATCAGATCAAAATGGCTCCGGAAGATATGGAAAAGACCACGTTTGTCACTCTGTGGGGTACCTTTTGCTACAAAGTTATGTCTTTTGGTTTGAAAAATGCAGGGGCGACATACCAGCGGGCCATGGTGACTCTATTCCATGACATGATGCATAAGGAGATAGAAGTTTATGTGGATGATATGATTGCAAAGTCCAAGTCTGAAGATGACCATGTTGACGATTTGAAAAAGCTTTTCGAACGGTTGAGAAAGTTCCAGCTTCGATTGAATCCGGCCAAATGCACTTTTGGAGTGAAATCGGGCAAGCTTTTGGGATTCATAGTTAGCCAGAAAGGAATAGAGGTTGATCCTGATAAGGTGCGAGCGATCATCGATATGCCAGCACCTCGCACTGAGAAAGAAGTTCGTGGGTTTTTAGGGAGATTGAACTACATTGCCAGGTTCATCTCTCAGTTAACCGCGACGTGTGAGCCGATTTTTAAGTTGCTGCGTAAAAATCAGGTGGTAAAATGGAATGAGGACTGCCAAAAGGCGTTTGAAAAGATCAAGCAGTACTTGCAAGAACCTCCAGTATTGGTACCTCCAGTCCCTGGAAGACCCCTCATCATGTATTTAACAGTGCTAGATGAATCTATGGGTTGTGTGCTGGGGCAGCATGATGAATCAGGAAGAAAGGAGCATACCATCTATTATCTGAGTAAGAAGTTCACGAGTTGCGAGGCCAACTATTCATTGCTGGAACGCACATGTTGTGCTTTGGCATGGGCAGCTCGTCGTCTAAGGCATTATATGTTGAGTTATACTACTTGGTTGGTGTCCAAAATGGACCCGATCAAGTACATCTTTAATAAGCCTGCTCTGACTGGAAGGATTGCCCGCTGGCAAGTCCTGCTATCCGAGTACGACATCGTCTACGTCACACAGAAAGCAGTAAAAGGAAGCGCTCTCGCAGATTATTTAGCCAACCAGCCCGTAGAGGATTATGGGTCGATGCAATGCGACTTCCCAGATGAAGACATAATGGCTTTGCTTGAGCAGGGGCGGTCGTCAGAAGAAGAAAAGTGGACCCTGTTGTTTGACGGAGCTTCTAATGCACTGGGGCATGGGATTGGAGCCATCTTGATTTCACCAGAAGGTAATTTTTTCCCAATCACCGCAAGACTTTGCTTCGGTTGTACGAACAACATCGCCGAGTACGAGGCTTGCGCGCTAGGGATCCATGCAGCAATAGAATCAAAAGCAAAGGTGCTAGAGGTATATGGGGACTCTGCTTTGGTCATTCACCAACTAAGAGGGGATTGGGAGACTCGGGATGCCAAGTTAATCCCGTATCATGATTACATCAAGGGTTTGATTGAGAAGTTTGATGAAGTTACGTTTCACCATATTCCCCGGGAGGATAACCAATTAGCCGATGCGCTATCTACCTTATCCTCAATGTTCAAAGTAAGCGACGAGAGAGACTTGCCACTCATCAAGATGGAAAGTCGTGATCATCCTGCGTATTGCCAAGTGGTAGAAGAAGAACCTGATGGGAAGCCTTGGTACCACGATATCAAAAGTTTTATCCGAAAAAGAGAATACCCCTCAGGTGCTTCAGAGAATGACAAAAGGACTCTAAGAAGACTTGCAATGAGTTTCTATTTAGACGGGGATGTCCTCTACAAGAGAAATCATAATATGGTGCTTTTAAGATGTGTCGATACAGAAGAAGCGAAATGGTTAATCAAGGATGTGCACGAAGGATCTTTTGGGACTCACGCGAGTGGACACGCCATGGCAAGAAAAATCTTGAGGGCTGGTTATTATTGGTTAACAATGGAGGGAGATTGTTTCTCTTATGCAAGGAAGTGCCACAAGTGTCAGACATAGCCGACCGGGCTCATGCGCCGCCAACATCCTTAAACGTCATAACGTCACCTTGGCCATTTTCGATGTGGGGAATGGATGTCATTGGACCGATAGAACCAAAAGCCTCGAACGGGCATCGCTTCATTCTGGTCGCGATTGATTACTTCACAAAATGGGTTGAAGCTGCATCTTATGCTAGTGTGACAAGGAATGTGGTGATTAGATTTGTCAAAAGAGAGTTGATTTGTCGTTATGGGTTGCCGAGTGAAATCATCACTGATAATGCGACCAATTTCAACAACAAGATGATGACAGAGGTATGTGAAAGTTTCAAAATAAGGCATCATAATTCCTCCCCATATCGTCCGAAGATGAATGGGGCAGTCGAGGCAGCTAATAAGAATATCAAGAAGATTGTTCAAAAGATGGTGGTGACGTGTAAGGATTGGCATGAGATGTTGCCTTTTGCCTTGCACGGCTACCGCACTTCTATTCGTACTTCAACTGGGGCAACTCCATATTCCCTGGTTTATGGGATGGAAGCAGTACTCCCGATCGAGGTAGAGATCCCTTCACTAAGGGTGCTGATGGAAGCCGAGTTAGAGGAAGCTGAATGGGTACGAGCTCGACTTGACCAATTGAACCTCATTGAAGGAAAGAGATTAACCGCGTTGTGTCACGGCCAACTTTACCAAAAGAGGTTGATGAAAGCTTATGAGAAAAAGGTGCGCCCAAGACAGTTTCGGGAAGGGGACTTAGTGCTTAAAAAGATTCTACCCATCCAAAAGGATCACCGAGGGAAGTGGACTCCAAACTATGAGGGACCTTACGTTGTGAAAAAGGCCTTCTCCGGAGGAGCTTTAATCCTGACAAGGATAGATGGTGAGGATCTGCCACTCCCTATAAACTCAGACTCGGTCAAAAGGTACTATGCTTGAGCACACTTCCAAAATGGCAAAAGAAAAGAAGAAAGAGAAAAAGAAAAAAAGATGGCTCGCTAGGCTGAAAACCTGAAAAGGCGGTCTAAGCAAAAGTTAGAGCGACCCGCTAGACTGAAAACCTGAAAAGGCGGTCTAGGCAAAAGTTAGGGTTAAAAATGCAAACGAAGGAAGTGTCATCAAGCTAGTAAGCTGGGGCAATGTTCGGTCTTGACTGGAGCAAATCATGTTCTTTGAAGTTGATTAATGGGTGTTCGAGGTTAAATGCGGGATACTAGCTCTAGTCATTGTAGAAGGTGTCATTAAAGAGATGTGATTCCACACTACAATCTTGCTTGTTAAACTTGAGTTTCTTTGTGATTTGTGATACTTACCTTGTACACCTTTCCATTTTCAATAAACGACATTTCCTTCCATTCCTGTTGTATACCTCTCACCTTTCATTATCAATTGTGTGCATTCATTATGATAAGCGTATACTGAACTAGAAACATGTAATCATAAAAACATTTAGATTTCTTTGAAGGCTTTAAAGTTCGGGAAAAGCGCGGTGGTCTCCCTACCAGGGATGTTATGGAAACAACGATTTCCCCATCCATCGGGACAATCATCACGGATGAAGCATGCCTTTAACAAACGTGCCAAGAGTAATGGGCTTTGTTCTAGTTCATCCTCAAGCCCGCTGTGATCGAATCTTAAGGGTCGAGGATCAAGCAATGATTTGAAGAAACAAAACACCAAAAGTAAAGAATAAAAATTTTTTTAAAAAAAAAAAAATCATAATGGTTTCATGAAAAGCATCTCTTGCATATCATACCATCTTTCGCAAAAGCAGGTTTTACATCATGCATCATAACATCATTTCTCAGGCCAATCCTTGCATTGCATTTGTTAGCCTCAGCGGATACCCGACTCCGCAAGTTTTGGTACCTTTCTTGTCGAGCTTCTAATGGGCAATCCATCCCATAAGCTCCTTATCTTTTGTTCGAGCTTCTAACGGGCAAGCCACCCCGTAGGCTCTTTTGGTTTCTGGTCAAGCTTCTAACGGGCAACCCACCCCGTAGGCTCTTTTGGTTTCTGTTCAAGCTTCTAACGGGCAATCCACCCCGTAGGCTCTTTTGGTTTCTGTTTGGTTTCTGTTCAAGCTTCTAACGGGCAATCCACCCCGTAGGCTCTTTTGGTTTCTGTTCAAGCTTCTAATGGGCAAACCATCCCATAAGCTCCTTGTCTTTTGTTCAAGCTTCTAACGGGCAATCCACCCCGTAGGCTCCTTTTTGTTTATGTTCAGGCTTCTAATGAGCAGTCCATCCCACAAGTTTTTAGTTTGAGTCTCGGTAGGCAGTCTGACCTTTGGGAATCTTATTTTCCCGGACAAAATCGAAGTTCAAATCTTTACTCGTTTCTTATAACGATAAAAGGTAAACTACGGTTACACCTATTATCTAATAAGAACCTAGTAAAGAGGGGCAGCTGTGAACGCCCAATTTTGTCCGGGTTAATTAATCTTTTGATTAGGTGATCAGAAAAGGAAAGAAAAATTGAGTAGGCTTTGGCCCGTAATCCCATTCTTTGTTTAACCCACTTAAAAGCCCATTTCTTGTTCGAAAAAAAAAAAAAAAAAGGAAAACGAAAATGATAAAAAAAAAAAAAAAATTTAAAATTAATAATAATAACAAAAAATTTCAATTCAGAAGGTGGGGGTACGTAGGTTTTGTTTTTTCTTCTTTTGGAGGTCTTCTCCTCTTTCTTTCTTCTCTTTCTTTTGTTTTCTTTTGCTTTATTTCCTTTTCCCCCTAAGCAGCACCAGCAGTGGCCATGGTACACTGCTCTCCTCCCTGTAGCACCACCAAGCAGAGGGACAAAAGCTGATTTGCTCCCTCTTGAGGTACCCATTTCCTCAGCCAGCTAACAGAAAATTTTGGCATCATTCTCCTATGTTTTTTTGCCTATAAATTCAACCTCTCACAGGGAATAGAGGAGGTTTTTTTCGGAGCAGTGAACAACCCAAAACAGAAAAACATCAAAATACATCACAGTATTTTTTCCTTCGTTACCGTGAACCGGCCGGAGCACCACCGCGAACCACCGGAGCGCAACCGCGGGGTTCCCCGCCTTTCGCCGCCATCAGCCCAAGCCGGAGCCTCCGCTTCGGTCACGCCGGTCGCGCCGCGTCCCTCCGCCTCAGCAGGCCCGCCGCCATCATCCCAAGCCAGAGCCACCGCCTTCGGCCACGCCGGTCGCGCCGCGTCCCTCCGAGCTCGCAGCAGAGCCGCCGCCCAGCCGCTCCAGGCCACCGCAGCTCCAGATCTGAGACCCCTCCGTCGAGCTCACCCGGTTGCACCGTCGCCCAGCTCAGCCGAACCGCGGGCCAGGGAGCACCACCGCTGCACGACCCGCTCCCCCTCAGCAGCCCCGTCCACCGCGAGCCCGAGCCGCACCGCTGACGCTGCCGCCGTGCCCGCGACGAGCCCCTCTCCCCGCGCGGCTCTCCCTCCTTCTCTGGTCTCTTTCTCTCTCTCGCAGGGGGTGGGGGAAAGCCTCCCCTTCTCTCAGTTTAATCCCTTCTTTTTTCTCTTTATTCTTCCTTTTATTTCTTTCTCTGATTTCTGTTTTTTTTTTTTTTTTTTTTTCCTGGTCCTTTATTCTAAGTTTTTTTGGGCTGTGCTTGTTTTGGTTTGTGTGGGCTTAGGTTCATGAAGTTTGTTGTGATGGAGTCCTACTTCTTCATCTCATGGGCTGAGATTTTCAGTAAAAGTCCAAAAAATATAAAAGTAAATGAATAACATAAATACAAAAGTGAAAGAATCCCCTCTTTTTAGAAAAAATCATTCAAAAGTGAGAAATAAAAATAACAATCACTTCCAAAGAAATTCACGCAACAATCTACGATGTTGATGTATGAATTTTTTTTCATCCTCAAGTGTCGCATGAATTGTAAGGGTTTATCGTATAGTTTTGCTATCTTTAACCCCGTGCAAGAGTGAATTCTTCTTTAAGTAAAATATTTTAAAATTCGTGAGACAATTTATGACGTTGATGTATGGTCTCCCATCCTCAAGTGTCATAAGAATTGTAAAGGTTTATCGTATAGCACCGCTATCTTTAACCTTGTGCAAAAGCGAACCAGTTTCGAAATAAAATCCTTTTTTCAAAATCAAATCTTTTCTAAGAAAAATAAAATAAAATAAACCCACCAATCAAACCTTTTTCTATTAAGAACTACGTGGCTTTGAGTTTTCCATCGCACCGGGGAATACGTAGGAGCAGAATAATCATTCTGTCAAGCCAAAATTTTATTTTTCTTCCTGTTGTGTTTATTTTTTTTATTTTATTTTAAAAAAAAATGGGGTAAAATAATATTTTCAAAGGTTATTAAAAATTTTGCACAATTAACTTGGGGTACCGTTCTTAGAACGGGTGACGTAGGGTGCTAACACCTTCCCTACTCATAACCGACTCCCGAACTCAAATCTCTGTCTTGTTTTTTAGGACCAGTTTTCCTTAAATAATTGGGTTTTCCAAAGTTTTCCCAAATAAAAATTTTTGGTGGCGGCTCCTCTGTTTTTTTTACTCCCCTCCTTTTTTTCGCGGCGCCCGGACGGGACGGTCGCGACAGATGGTAGAAAAAAGATAAGACTCCTTCACTCCTATATTAAAATCTCAACGCAGTATCAAGAGTGAATATATCCTTATTTGCTCACTTTATATTCAAGTTCAGAGGAGTTTGTTCCGTAAAAGAATATTATTTGAATTTACTCATAAATCTATTTTGATTTTTTAATACTTTAACCTTTTTTATGATGATAAGTAATTAAATTTGTTTTCCTTTAATGAATAGGCAAAATAAGAAAAGAAAAGGAAATGAAACGCCTTTCCACATAATTTTACAAAACAAGAATAAACCAATAAAGTAAAAATTCCTAATTCAAACAATTAAACTTAAAATAAAATAAAATCAAAATCTCTTAACAACGTTTTGAGAAAATTTGCAAAGCCAAGTCATTTTGTATTTTATAGTTTTTCCAAAATTGGATTTTAATATTTGTAATTAGTTATAAATATAGGAATTGAATTAATTTAATTTTCATATTGTAGAAACACTTTAAAAAAAAGTACTTTTTAATATCTCTTCAAACAGGTAAAATAGTTAAAATATAAAACAAAATATTTAATTCAAATAATTAAAACTGTAATAAATTTAATACAATTAAATTTTCATGATTAAAATAATTTTAAAATATAGTATTCCTATTTTAAAATCATTCTTAATTGTCAAATTTTGTATTTTAATTTGTTTTTGGTCTAAAGCGAGACTCATTCGATACCTTATATCAGGAGGGATACGGGTGGAGCATATTATCGGAATTGAACCCGTGAACTCACATTTAATCTCTCGCAACTTAACTAACTAAGCATTTTTTTTTTTACAAGAACAAATTTATTTCACTTCATCCAAATGAGTTAAGCAATACAAGTTGGATTAACCAACTAAGCTGAGTTAATGAAACTTTGTATTTGAATTTTGAAACGTGAGAGTTGAAACATTTTATATAAAAGAAATAGTATAGAGAGAAAAAAGGAAGATAGAGAAAGCAAATAGAAGCATATATTGCCGTAGTATAAGACAATGGTTGTCGCCGGCGATGAAAACTCTCTTCACCAAAGTTCAACAACCTATGACCGTTTTCAAGAACTGAAGGCCTTTGATGAATCCAAAGCTGGTGTCAAAGGTCTTGTTGACTCCGGCATAACCAAAGTCCCTCGGATTTTCATCCGGCCACCGGAAGATCTCGCCGGCGATTATCCCATTTCCAACAAACCAAGTCAAACCCAGTTCAAGATTCCTCTTATTGACCTCAAACACATCGTCGGAGACCACGCCGCCTTGATTGCCGGAGTCCGACAGGCTACAGGAACGGTGGGTTTTTTCCAGGTGGTGAACCATGGAATGTCTCGGACAGTGTTGGAGGAGATGGTGGCGGAGGCACGGGAGTTTCATGAGCTGCCACAAGAGTTGAAGGCTGAGTATTATTCCAATGAGAAGATGAAAAGGGTGCGGTATGGGAGCAACGCTGGTTATTTGTACCGTTCAAAATATGCTAACTGGAGGGATACTCTCTCTTGTGTGATGGGTCCTGAAACTCTTGACCCACAAGAACTGCCTGTGGTTTGTAGGTAATTTTCAGCATTGAATGCTTTTATCTACACATCAAATTTCATATATCCATGTCATTGAATGATTGAATGAGGTTGGTAAGAATGTATGTTCCATTAAAAATAACATGAATTTCTATATGATTTATGATTATGAGTATGTGTAATTTTGAAAGTGTCATTCTGAATTTTCGACTTAAAGGAAGGTGCTCTTGCAAACTAGCAGTAAGAAATGTGCTCTGAAAATATTTTTATATATACACAAAAGTTAGGTCATTTATAAAAAGTTGCAATGCTTTTATGTGGTTGTTAGAAATTTGTTTAAATTGCGGAGTAACCATCGCCAAAAGCTGAGTAGGAAAAATGTCATGTACAAACTCTCTAATTTTTTATAACAAGAATGTGCTTATAACAAAAAATATTTTAAGAGATTATGCATTTACAACCTCGTGTGTCCAGTTGAGTTGAGAGTTCGTGAACTAATAAGATCTCGAAAAACATAATTCATGATTTGGTGAAAAAAATAACAATCCACTCATTGTGTATAATTATTTGCGAGTTAAAGTAATTTGCAGGGATGTGACAATGGAATACTCAAGACAAGTTCAGGCATTAGGGAAGCTTCTATTTGAATTATTATCAGAAGCACTTGGACTCAACCCCAACTACCTTGAAAGCATTGATTGTGCAAAAGACCACTCAATTTTAAGTCATTATTATCCGGCATGTCCTGAGCTTGAACTTACTATAGGCATTACCAAACACTTAGATCCTAGGTTCCTCACAGTTCTACTACAAGATCACATTGGTGGGCTACAAATTTTGTGGCAAAACGAGTGGATCGATGTTCCCCCTATTCCTGGATCTCTAATAATAAACATAGGGGATTTGTTACAGGCAAGTCCATAATTTTTTTGCTTCTACTTCTCACAACACATTATAGATGTTAATTCATTTGTTATATCATAAGCGTAATTTAGAAGGTCAACTCAGTAGAAGTATATATCCAATTGTATAAAAGTTTTTGTCATATTTTGTCAGGCCTTTATGAAGATACGGTATATGATAAAATATGACTAATGTAGCTAATCTGATGTGAGATAAGGTTGATCTTATATAAAATAAATATTATATAGCTGAACTCACTTAACCAGAAAATGCTTTATTGTTTTTGTGACCAAATATTTGACAGAATTTTGGCAAGCCATGAAGGACCTAGAATTTCAATTGCTTGCTTTTTCACTGTTGATCACAACCCACCAACAAGAATGTATGGCCCCATCAAGGAATTACTGTCAGAAGATAACCCCCCTGTGTACAAGGAAACATCATTGGAGGATTTTAATGCTTCATATTATAGCAAGGCAATTAATGGCAATTCAGCTCTAAATCATTTTTTGTTACAGCAATGAATATGTAAGCATTATGCATCTTAGTGAGATCAACAGGTCGCAGATCTAGACTTAACTTTTTAAAGCTACAAACAAGTCTTAGGCTTTTAAGAATAATGTTGTTTTTGTTATTATTGGGGCAAATAGCTAGAGAGATACTATTGTTTGATCATATGTTTGGAATACAAAAACCATATTTGCTGATCAATTGGTCATGAAAAACAAATAACATTTGTGTTAAGCTCATTCTCTTAAAATCAGCTTTGAGAGTAGCAAAGAGTTCTAGAGTGGATATACTGATACAATGTTTATGGCAAGTACAAAACATATTTTGTCCGGGGCAAGATTCCCACATGAATTCTAGAAATAGATGTATGTTCTCCACAAACACAAAACAAACTACAAGGAATAAGCCATTTAGTGACAGCAGTAAACCGTAGGTAAAAGGTTCAAAACCGTAGGTATAGCTCCAAAAACCTATACCTACGGACGTTTAGATCCGTGGTCAATAGTTCGCTATACCTACGGTTTTAACTCCGTCACTATAGGCTTTAGTGACGGTTACTACTTCCGTTGGTAGAATACATAAAGATATACCAACGGTTTTCTATCCGTTGGTATATGTGTTAGGGACATATCATAATTTTCTATACCTACGATTGTTTTTTGCTGTCGCTATAAGTTTTAGTGACGGTTTTTTAAAACCCATGAGAAAAAATAATTTAACATATACCCACAGTTTATTTTCCATTGCTGTAAGTTTAAGTAACAGATCATAATTTACTATACCCGAAGTTTTGCCTCATGACTATAGATTTTAGTGAGGATATTTATACTAATAATAATAAATACCCATGATTTTTTGTAATGTTGATCATTTTACAAACTAAATACACAATAAAATAAATGAATATATTTAGGAATCAAAATAAAACTTCATATATATTGAAAATTAACATAAAGCCTTACAAACGTATCAAGTTACACAAACATATCCACCTAAAAGTTGCACACTAGCATATAGTATGCACATATAGTCTTATAACAATCTCAAAAATTACAAAGAACAAAGTTTATACAATCATATCATGTTCACTTAATTGCCAATTTTATGTCGTCAAGAACAAATTTGCTTCCTAATCTTCACCTGCAAGTAAAAAATAACATGAATAAATAGCATAGCCTACTGTAGGAAATATTAACAATTTTAGTGAGAATAACTTAATATTAAGTAGATACCATATTAATTGTCTTCATTAGTGTTTGAACTTGGAGAACTCAAATGCCCATGGGCACTAGAAGCATCTGAAACCTATTGAGAACAAAATAATGCACCTCAGACAAGTCACAACATGGACACTGAAATATGAACTTCATGAGGAAAATATAATATACCTGTCTTGCAGCCTCTATAATGTCATTAACATCTTCTCCAGAAAAACGATTTTGAATCAATGTCATAACATTTGCAAACAAACTTTCCATATGCTTAACTCTATCACGTAACTCTTTATTTTCAGCAAAAGAAACCTTTGCTTTTTTTGATTTTGGAATCTTGCCCACACAACGCACATGACCCCCCCTCTTTTCAGGTCCTTGTACTTGAGAATATATGTCATCCTTCCAAGACATACAACTTTGTGTGTTTTGGGCTGATTGAGATGTTCCATCCTCATTGTTTTGTTTCTTCAATTCTTCCTAAAACATCAATAAAAACTGAGTGGCAGTAGACATATCTGTAGACATAACGCAACAACAACCATAATCTAAACTCAATATCACACAACAACAACCATAATCATAACACACTTGATCATAACACACCTGATCATAAGTATTTTGATATACATACATACTTGTTTCTCAAAGAGACATATCCAAAACAACAAGCAATTATAAAACAAATCTTACAATCAATCTTGCAGCCTTTTCATTTACAATTGTTCCATCTTTACGAGTTCGAGTATCGATGTAAATCTCTTTACGTTCAGGCGACACTCCTTTGCGCTTCTTTTTCTAAAACCAAACAGACAAGTTATATGTATTCTTTTTAAAAATACAATTTACTCAATGTCAAGTACAAATAGAAACAAACCTTTTCATCAATCAGTTTTGGAAGACTTTTTGTACCCATACAATGGACATCTTGAAACTTTGCACGATTTTGTCTATTAATTTCACTTATTTTCTACATTTAATAAAACAAAATATTAGTCCAAAAAAAAGAAAATAATGTTTAAACATTAGGAACATAGTATGTAAGGATCTATTAGCTTTATGACTTACTTGTCCATCTTCAGAAAACCAATAATGAACCAAATCACGATATTGACTTGGTTCAACCCTATCATCAGGCAATGTGGATGCAACTTCTTCTTCCGTTTTACTAGGGTCATATGCCATTGATTTTAAATCTCCCTTCCATTGCCTCCACTTCTCATTAAACTCAGCTTTCAACATTTCTCTTGTTGCATCATTTATTGGAGGAACAAACTCAAACTTAGTCTAAACAATGAGAGATGTTAAAACAAATACAATAAATACAAAACAAGTCATATTACAGCTTTTGATATAAAAATAATTTAAGAATACAATCACAATACCTCTATTAATTTCAGCATTTCATCTTTATACTCATTTGGCATTAGTTTCCAAGATTTGTAGTTGATGGGAGCGTATTGATGCCTTCTCACCACACTACCTATGAAACGGGTAAGAGTCGTCGCTTCTTCACCCACGGGTCGACCATATTTGTCCAATTTGACTATTATAAAATCACCATCATTCATCTCCCATACATCTAACATTCTTGTTCCGCCTCTAGCCCGTTTAGGTTCTACATCCCCAATTAAAACAAAAGGCATAAAAACTAAAGCATTATGTTTACATAAATATAGTATAAAAATAGAAATGACATATAATTTATACCTTGTTCAGTTTGTACTTCTTCGCATTCATCTTCTATTCTAGAAGGAATGGAGTGAGATTCTATAGATTCACGTATGACATCTTGTATACGATTAGGACTAGACTGAGTTGCTTGAACAGTACTTCCTTGGACATGGGTTGAGGCTATATGAGTAGGAACAGATTGTATTCCTTCACTATCACTAGCTTGAACATGCTGGTTTGAGTCTTTTTGCATACGCTGCCCAATATTTAATTTTTTTCTCCTTCCCATTGCAGCTCTGATACATAGTTTCAAATAAGCAATACACATTTAATCTTGTAACTAGTTCACATATTTAAGAAATAATAATCCATATAAAGTCTGGTTCTAGATCATGAAGCTAAAAGGAAACACAAGCAGCATGAACAAACCTAGGACTTGGTTCTAATGGGTGAAGAACTCTAAGTTATAACAATAAAAGAAACCAAAAGGATTCAGCCATAGATCTTCATCACCAAAGGATTCAGCCACAGAAAACAGAGCATCCCGTCCAGTTGAGGAAGAGGCAGTGAAGGAAGTGCCCAAACCTTAAGAACCCGTCTAAAAAAAATTACAAATGTACCACAGCTAATCTGTCTAAACAAAATAGTATATGCCCAAACTTGCAAAATAGTAAGTAAATAAATATCGTGAACCTTAAGAACCAGAAGATTAATGTATATGCCCAAACCTTAAAAATCAAAGGAAGTATTGATAATTCAACAGCAGGCAACTCCCTCAACTCACTGTTAACACAGAAATGGTTTTCAGCATCAGTCTTTCGTTATTAACCATCACTCCTGAATCAATTGTGAAGCTAAGTCATCAGCAATCAGAGGAATAATTAGGCTTTGTTAATAATCAATTGGAATTGTTTCATTTAAGTTTATAGATCAAATCATCCAAATGTAAAACTGTATATAAGAGCTTTGGAACTGCCACATCGACGGCACTGATGTTCTGAAAGACATGCTGAAATTCTTCAGAATTGATTGAATGAATGAACTAACTATTACAAGGCAGTAATGCACTAGCACAAGCTATTTATAGTATATGCAGTTTACTAACTAACGGCAGTAGCTAAAGCTAACTAACTATCATTCAATGATAACTATCACACATAAATACATGTGTGGCAGCTGGTATAAGCTGTAACAGATGTCTTTAGAAATTGAAAAGTAACAAACTAGGGAGGGATTTGAGACAAATTGGATGCATATTGTAGCCTTATAGAGAAAGATGCAGAGGGTACATGCAGATTACTGGGAAGTAATCATTTTAATTTTGAAATCATCGTTAGATGGTTGTTCAAGAGTGGAAATTCATGTAAGATGCTTGATATGTGGTATTTGTACAGAGGAGAGGGAAAATGGGGGAAGGCATGGTTTGCTAAAACTAGGGTCTAAGGCTAATGGTGATAAGTTGACAACCCTGAAACCAGATCAAAATGGGGGTTCCTATGTATGTTAAACAAATCACAAATCACATCCATACATTCACAGAACAGAAAATTCAATCAAACATATCCTCTTTTAGGAGGGGAACTGCTATCATCAAACATATCAACTGCTAAAATCATATTATCAAGCATGTTCAGCATCCCTAGTTTTATAGGAAAAATATAAAATCATTTACAACTAAAACATATCCTCTCCCTCCTCATCCTCATCCTCATCTTCAATACGATTATGAACATCAACATCAACTTCAAAGAAATCACTATCATCGTCAACTGCTACCCTAATCAAATCATTAGCATTTTGAGTAGCTTCGCTTGTATCATGCATTGGTTGCTCATGGATTTCTTCAATTTCATTGGATTCCTCATCACCCATATCATAGATATCCCTGACCTTTGCATTCAAAACAACAGGCCAATCCTTGTTTCTCTCATCATAAACATAAAACACCTTTTTGGCTTGTGATGCGAAAACAAATGGGTCATCACAAAAATCTTTCCCGGTATGTTTCAAAAAATTGAAATTCACAAGGGTCATCCCAAACTTATCTTTCTTGACACCTTTCTTGATATCAACCCAATCACATTTGAATAACACAACCTTGTATTTTCCAGAATAATCCAACTGGATTATATCAGTTAATGCCCCATAGTAATTAATTTCATCCTTTGATGTCTTAGTCCTTACAACCACTCCACTATTTTGCGTTTTCAAGCATCTCTCTCTCGTCCTTGTGTGGAACCTAAAACCATTAATGGCATAACCAGTGTGTCTCCTTACTACCTCAGATGGTCCACGAGCTAACCATCTAAGTTCATGAGTAACTTGTGGGCTCCTTTGTTCATCCAAGCGATGAATCTAAAATATTTTAAGAGCAAAAGTTAGTTACAATATAAAAAAAGTGACTAAATTTTAAATAACCCAATTCTTTTGTGCTTACCCTATGTTGAAACCAGTCACTAAATTTTTGACTATGTTGTTTATCAATTTCAAATTGTGACAATCGCCGCGGCCGAGACTGTCTCTTAAGAAGTCCAATGTGTTCTCTAAAGAGAATGACAATGGAATTACAAGAGTTATAAAAAAGTTTAAACTAGGGTATAAATGAAATATGATTGGTGTCTTACTCTATAAATGGAGCAACTGCATCATAGTTAGAAAGCACATATCTATGAGCTTGTGTTAACTCTTTCTTATCAAGCTTAGTTCTGCTCAGTCTCTTTCGCTTCCTTAACTCTAACTTTTGTTGTCTCTTCCTTCCTAGTGGTCTCCCAACAGGATGTAAAAAGGTCGCATCATCTATCAATGTAGAATCAATTTCATCATCATTTCTGCTAGGTCTATTGAACCTAGTTTCCACCCCAGATAGATATTGCGAACAAAAACTCAAGCATTCATTGGCTAAAAAACCTTCTGCAATTGATCCTTCTGGATGTGCTCTATTACGTACAAATGACTTAAGAGTAAGAAGAAACCTGTAAGTAAATTTATTTTTAGATATCTAAATAACTTGTTTAACATTTTTAATTAATATATAATGTTAAAAATAAATAAGTCATACCTCTCAATAGGATACATCCACCGATACTGTACCGGTCCGGCAACTTTGGCCTCATATGCCAAATGAATTACCAAATGCATCATAATAGTAAAAAATGATGGAGGAAAAATTGTTTCTAGTTGACAAAGTGTTGTAACTATTTGAGTCTCCAATTGCGCAAGAAAATCCACATTCAGTACCTTAGAACATATTTGTTTGAAGAAATTGCAAAGATCAACTATAATTGAGGTGACTTTATTTGGCAATGAACCCCTTAATGCTACTGGAAGAAGCTCTTGCATCAAAACATGGCAGTCGTAACTTTTTAGGCCGAATATCTTGCGTTGCTTCACTTGGACACAACGTGAGATGTTTGATGAGCATTCATCCGGAACTTTTAAATTCTTAAGGATGCTCAAAAAAGCATATTTTTCTTTGGTAGTCATTTGATAACATGCTCTAGGCAAAAGCATTGTAGTACTGTTAGGGCTCGGCTGAGGGTGAAGCATACTTCTTATGCCTATGTCTACAAGGTCAACTCGTGCCTTATAATTATCTTTTGATTTCCCCTCTTGGTTTAACAATGTACCAATGATGTTATCGCAAACATTTTTTTCAATGTGCATCACATCAAGATTGTGACGCAATACATTATATTGCCAGTAAGGCAAAGTGAACAAAATGCTCTTTTTTTTCCAAGCTTGTGCCCCATCCGCTAGACCTTCATCTCCAATTTCATCTAATTGCCTTAAAAGTTCAGTCCCATCAAGTCTTTTTGGAGGAGCCCTGAACTCCCGTGTTCCATCAAAATCCCTACTATTCGACCTCCACTTGTGGTTAGGCGCTAACCATCGACGATGGCACATATAGCAAAATTTTCTACCATGACGTAACCATCGTGAGGCAGTTTCAAAACCACAACAAGGACAAGCATATTGACCTTTAGTACTCCATCCAGATAGGATAGCATATGCTGGAAAGTCATTAATAGTCCACATTATAGCGGCACGGAGTTGGAATGACTCTTTCTTGTAGGCATCAAAAGTTTCAATTCCATTATCCCATAACTCTTGCAGCTCTTCTACTAATGGTTGCAGGTAAATATCAATGTTATTTCCGGGACCTTTAGGACCAGGAATGAGTACTGATAACATGAAGAATGATTGTTTCATGCACATCCAAGGAGGAAGATTATAAGGAATTAGAATGACGGGCCAAGTGCTATGAGTAATACTCATTGTCTTGAAAGGATTGAACCCATCAGAAGCTACTCCTAGTCGAACATTACGAGGATCTAACGCAAATGTTGGATATCGAGAGTCAAATTCCTTCCATGCAAGTGAGTCAGCTGGATGCCTAAGAGAACCGTCATTCAATCTACTATCATGGTGCCATCTCATTGATTCGGCAATTTTGGAGGCAGGACATAAACAACCTCTGTAGCCTTGGCTTCAGAGGAAACCATCGAAGGATCTTTGCTGGTAATTTATTTCGCTTTTCAGAAGTCTCGATTCCATTAGCTTGTACATCTTCATTTGTTTCTTTCCACCTTGACGTACCACACTTTGCGCATACTTGATCTTTGATGTAGTTGCCCCTATACAATATGCAATCATTAGGACACGCATGGATCTTCTTATACCCCAAACCTAACCCTGAAATCATCTTCTTCGTTTCATAGTATGACTTTGGCAAAACATTTTCTTCTGGGAAAGCATCTCTTAGTAAATCTAGTAGCATAGAGAATGACTTGTCACTCCACCCATGAAGACACTTTAAATGATACAAATGTACCATAAATGATAGCTTGCTATACTTCTTACAGTTTGGGTAGAGCATTCGATCATTCTCTTTCACCAACTGGTAAAACTTATCATCATTTTCTCCTTCTAGTGGATTTCTTTCACCTTCATTACAAAATGGCTCATCAATCGGATGCATTGCAAAAACATCACGAATTAACCCATCCATGTCATGCTCCATTTCTATATGTTGTTCGGTTGTGCTACTTGGAGCTACAAGCTTCTCACCATGAAATATCCACCGTGTATAACCTCTAAGAATTCCACGACGTGAATCAATTAGGTGTTCATAGACACTTGTGCGAGAACGTGATTGAAGGTTAGCACATTTTGTACAAGGACACAAGATTTTTCCATTAACTTCTGAATTTTGAAAGGCAAATTCAAGAAATTCATTAACCCCTCGAATATATTCTTCACTTCGTTTTGATGGATCACTCATCCACCTTCGACACTCCATTTGACAAAATTAACTGAAATAACTAAGAGATAACATATACTAGTATGAGAAAAAGTGGATATATTATTATAAATCAAAACTTTTGTTGATAACTTAATAAAACTGATTGTTCAATAAACAAAACATTGAGGCGTAAAATAATTTGAGAACCACTAGGCAGATTTCATCCTCTTCAAAGCAAAAATATAAATCTTCACCACTTATATGGGGAGAGTAAAACCCTTCTATTGAAAAATGGACTTGGACTTTCTGAATTGGTCCTTATCATAAACATAGATTAAGTTCCTCTAAAATAAGTAAAAGTGTAAATTGAGAAAGTAGGGGTATATCCATTATTGATTAGTTAAAGTACACTGATAAATTAATCAAAGATGAATATAGCTTTACTTTTTCCTTTTATACCTTAACTGACCAGTTTTTTCCGATAAACATTGATTACAAAACCTAAAGAGTAAAGGGCTCAAGTCTCAAGATTTGAGTATATCGTCAGCCCATGGTCTATAATAATAACTCATTAAACAAGTCTGACAACAAAGATATGCTAGCAAAGACAAAGAATTGAATATTAGTATCCAACTTGTAAAGGGTTCTAGTGAATATAAATATTCTTCAAATTCCCTAGACATGCTTATACTGTATTAGAATATTAGAGCAATAACATGGGTTGTTTCACAATTTATAATTATCAAATACCTCAATGCATTTCTAAAGAATCATTCAAAAGGAAGTGCAGTTCAAGTCTTTTTTCTTATCAATCAAAAAAATTGTTAAAATAAGAGTAAAAAGGATACTCTTGCCCATACAACATTACAAAATGTTTGTGTACCTTGACAGTGCAGTGATTTCAAAGGGCAATTTGATATGCAACACCAACTGAAGTGCTTACAGCTGAAGTAGTTCTATAGGACAAGCAGGAAAAGGAAAGAACAATATCAGATACAAAGAGAGGAAAAGAAACAAACACATATACAAAGAAAAAGAAATACCTTAACTACAACCGAATAATTCTGTAAAAAAAAAACTATAACCAACCCCACTATTTTTGTTAGCAATTAAAATTGCTTTGCTTAGATGAATTTGGATAGAATAAAACAGAACATGCACTCAAAGAAACAATGACACACATAATTTTATTTCAACTCACAACACTTGACTTTGTTATTGACCAAACACAAATTCCATAGATGGGACTCGCTGGAGCTCCCTTTTCTTATTCTCTCAAATTCTCACAACACTGATACAATAATACTACAAGTTACCCATAACAACTACAAGATGTCCTATTTATACACCCCAAGGTCGGTTCCTATGTTTCAACCAACAACCAACTCAGCAACAACTAATACTAATGACAACTATTGTAGAGAAGTTTAAATTGATATAAAACATATGAGCATGAGTTGTCATATATATATATAGTTTAAATTGATATAAAACTCTGAATTGATGAAATAAGATCATCAGCTGATGATTACGAGCTAGCAGAAAATCATAAATAACACTGAGTTAAATAAAATTCAAAAATCAAAGACAATAGAACCAAGCAATTCATCAACAACCAAGCAATGAAAGGCAAGCATTGAAACCTGGTAGGTGAGAGTAAAAAATGAGAGTAAAAAATGAGAGTCTCCGCTGCATCAAGAATCACCAGGCTCTCCGACGAAGCCATGACAGTTCTTAGCACCTCTGGTCTTGAATCAACAACGAAGATCCATGGAAACCACAATTTGCTCCGTTGTGCAAGAGAAGCTTCAGTGCATCACAGCTTCGATGGCTCGGCCTGAGAAATCCACCGAGCAAGAGCAATGTTATCGGAGCTTGAAGCTCTGCCAACGATGTCACCTTCCACCGCTACCTCGACGAAGTCATCTCGCAGTTGCAGATCGCGTCGAAGCTTCGAGGGAGACGGCGCAAAGGGAGACGGCGCGGAGGCTGGAGACGGCGCGGCGGTGGGATGCGACTGGTAGGTGAGGCGGTCGCACAGAGCAGAGTGAGAGGCGATGGTTTTGAAAAGAGGGAAGAGTAAATTCAGGAAGGGGTTTCTGAATGAATGAATACTCTTTTGGGCGGTATTGAGAAAAAATGTAGCGGGGAAGAGTAAATTCTCCCGGGTGTTTATTTTTATTTTAATTATAATAATTTTATTTTTAGTTTAAAAATATTTAAATAATATATTCATTTTTTTTAAAAAAAACAAACAATATAGTGACGGAAATATATATCTGTAGGTATATGTTATCTATACCCACAGTTTATGAGTTTATCACTAAAGCGTATAGTGACGCAACTATAGATCGGTAGGTATATGTTATCTATACCCACGGTTTTTAACCTGTCACTAAAACATATAGTTACCAACCAAGCCATCCATGGGTACATGAAACCTGTACCCATGATGCATCATAACTCCGTAGCTAGATGATACCTATACCTACGGTTTTAGCTGCTGTCACTAAAAGTGTCCGTAGGTATATGGCAAATTTCTTGTAGTGAAATATGCAAAGGAACAGCCTTAAGACTAATCTGTGAGAATTCAAGAGGATATATATATGATCAATAAGCAAATCTAAAGGCTATACATGATTCCATTTATGGTTGGAGATTTCTACAAAGTTCAATGTAACATACATACATATAATAATGTCCTATTATATTGTCATGATCCTTTTTTTTTTTTTGACAAAAATGTTGTCATGATCCTAAAGCGGTGAATATTAGCTATTAGCCAAAATTATACTTTTGGCCCCTTATCTTTATTTGAGGCTTCGTTTTGATCCCTCTTTTATTTTTTGTTTTGAATTGATCCCTTATCTTGCAAACGTTAGCCCATTTTAGCATTTTCTGTTAGTTTTGCACTAACGGTCACTAGAAAATATCTCAGGTCGTCGGATTTTGGAAAAAGATGCCTTAATCTAGGAAAAGTCGCTGGAACAAAAAATAAACATCAATTTAACGAAAAGGACCAAAATGGACTAAGATTTGTAAGATAAGAGACCGATTTGGAACAAAAAAATAAAAGATGGACCAAAACAACACTAAAATAAAGATAAGGGACCAAAAGTATAATTTAGCCTAGCTTTTACTACAGGTTTAAAAAAACATCAATTTGTATAAAAAGGAAAGAAAAAAAATCAGTTTACATTCTTAGATATTGTACACTTTAGTTTTGAAAGACATTGAAAAATACAACGCAATTCTTTAACTTTTTAATACGTGGGTTTTTATCCTTTTATCTTATTTTTTTTATTTTTTTTATAAGTAAAAAGTATATTGATTGAGAGTATGACGGATACTCTAACCTATATATAAGGAACAACAAAGAAAAAAGAGCATCTAGGCCTAATGTAATTAGAATATTAATCCTTAAAGAGAGCGGTATGCTTTTTACAAAAGCCTGAAAACAAGGACCAAGAGGACAAGAATTGTCCCCCAAAACCTTCAAACAGAATCATTGGGATAAAAAACACAACAGAAAAAACCTCTCACTAATGCCACTGCCAGCTTCCTAAAGAAAAATAAAAAGTTGAAAAAATACTTGAGGCATAATGAGATAAAGCCCCTGACAGATTAGAATAGCAGCAAAAACAACCACCCAAAATGGCCTCTGATAGATGTATTGACACCCATTATCGCGCCGATGTGCCTTGCCCTTGATCCAAAAGAGAACCTTAAAAACTAACAATCTGTAACCATGCTATAGCACCCCAAAAAAACTGCCCAAGAGATAAAACTACTCCACTTGTACAAACATTTCCAGATTCCTTGTAATAACATCAAGTTGTAGGAGCCCTCTCCATAGAGGCCGCACATAGCAAACGACAGAAGAGTGATCAAAGAGGATATCCATAGACGATAGAGAAAACCTTAATCTGGAATCGTTAGATCTAAACCCATCAAGCATTGATCCTAAGAAGCGAGAACATCATCCATTTAGCAGTAACAAAGAATCACAGAAGCGTTGATCCTGTAATCCGAAGGAGAAAAAAGGTGAGGCCTCCTTGACTGTAACTGCATATAGGCAAGAAAAAATCAGGAGTATCAGCAGCAAACAAATAACAGATATCTGATTTTTTTTATTAACCTTAACAGAAATTTTAAAAAATGAGCTTACTGGGTCCTGTTTTATTTCTCTCCATGAGCTAACTTGGTGAGCTTTGTTGGTTTGCTAGTTATATCCCGCACGCGAGTGCGGTGACTAATCTCACAAGTTACTAGACTATATTAAAGGGCTAACTTCTCCTAACCAAGTTACACAAGAGTTAGAGATCAAACTCATGATCGCTTGCTCAAGGAATCCGAGCCCATTACCACTCGGACTAATCACAGGTTGATCTCATTTGGATCACTTTAAAATTTATTATATTAAATTTTAATTTATACAGATTATTAGTCATTATTTTAATTTATATTTCTTATATTTAATCCGTTTTTTCCCCATAGCAACTCCACATATATAGTCATTTCAATTTCTTCCATACTACTAGATTTTGAAAGTGTGCGACGCATAGACGTATTATGTGCGATTATCTCACAATATCGTGTACTTTTAATGTTGAAAATAATAATTCAAAAGAGTAACAAATAAGTATTCGTGTAGTATTTGAAATGAAAAAATATCGTCTGATTTTTTTTGGAACTTCTAAATTTAAAAACATTGATATGATTAAAGGTTTTGTGATGCACGAGTGTATTATATGTGATTATTTTACATATTTTTTTTTATATATTTTTGAATGTTAAACATAACAAATTAAAAGGGCAACAAATAAGTATTTGTGATATTATTTGAAATGAAAAAATCATCGCGTGATTTTTTTTTTTTATTTGGGACTTCTAAATATGAAAATACTGAGATCATTAAAACTTTTAAAATTTGATATTGCGGCTACCATTTAAGCATTTAAATATGGAAAATTAACATTTAAAAATAAAGGCAAAAATTGTGAGATATTTTTTTTTTAAACAAAGGAATGGTATGCAGACAGGGGCGGAGCCAGGATTTTTTATGAGGGGGGCCAAGATTAATTATACATAACATAAATAACAATAAAAAAAATTAACTAGTATATAAAAGCAAACTATATGAAATTAAATAAAATAATAAGTTGGCGCAATAATTAAAATCCACGACCATCAATGCATCCTCACATTTTGATGAGCTTTACTATATTTTCCTACAAAATGTTCATATTAATCCTCTTACTACTAAATAAATAAAATATTAATTAAGTGAAAAAGTAATCTATTTGTTGTTTTGAAAATATAAAAAAAATTCAATATTTTCTTTGTTTAGTAGATAGGAGAATTATTAGGAGGATATAGAATTAGAGTTTAATTTAGATATATTGTCAGTGTAAAGTTTTTTACATTGTCAATCAATTAATGTCACCATAAATGTAAAGGGTTTAATTGATATGCACTGTGAGTGTAAAGAATTTTTGTACTGTCAACCAATCACAAATCACCCTAGAAGTCAAATAATTTTAATGATGCAATAATATATGATTGGTTGAGTGTAGAAAATATTCATACTACATTATAATTAAATCCATTGATATATAAATTGAAAAAATGTATAGGTATATAGATTTTTTTTTTGAAAACTTGGGGGAGGCCATGGCAACCAAAGGCCTCCCCCTCCCAGCGCCTCTGTATGCAGAGGCATCACAAAAGAGACTAACATCCCAACTAGATTGACACCTTAGACCCTAACAATCATCTGCAGCATATCATATTTTATTAAAAAAATTAAAAGAATACAAAAAAATCATGGGGGGACCAAACCAAACCCATGAAAAAGGAATAGAATAAAGTTCATCTAAATTTATAATTGGGAAGACTTACCCTATTCCGACTAAAATCTTCACTAAGAAAATTAGGCAACAAATCCCACCAAGAGAGACCATGAATGGAAATTCCAAATGAGGCTAGCTTATCCGCACAACAGTTCCGTTCTCTATGAATGTTTTTGAGAGACAATTTTTCCACCTATTCCGTAAACTCCAAGGAACCAAAGCTATGTTGTCAAATGCAAGAACCACCAACTTTGAGTCACACTCTAACCATAACTTACTCCAGCATTTTTCTGCTGCTATTTCAATAGCTATAATGGCCCCCCAACAGCTCTGCATGAAGAGAGTTAGCAATGCCAATGTGAAAAGAAAAGCAACCCAAGAAAGCTGCATTACTATCCTAAAACTGCCTCCACATTTTGAAATACCAAGGGATCCCCTTGATGCACCATCCGAGTTACATTTTCTCCAGTCACAAAGGGGAGGAAACCAATTTACTTGTGTAATCTTTGGTGCTTTACAAACCTTTCCAGAAATTGAGAAAGATTTCAGTATAGACAAATCAGTAATAGATGAAGACATATATCCCTGAGAAGCATTTCTTGACAGTGAAACTGCTGTAGAAACCAGATTAAAAGCCATAATTGATGAAACTTTTCTATTATCAAATCTGCATTTATTTCTGCTATACCAAATCACCCAAAATACATTAATAATGGAAGCCTTCACAACATCTAGCATCTGTGAACTCCAAGTGCAATTGAAAATCGAAAAAACAGTAGCCACAGAAGAGGTGTCAATGTGAATCTACAAAATATTACACAACCACATCCAAAGCATAGTTGCATAATGACAAGAAAAGAATAAATGCTCTGTGGTTTCTTCTGAATTACAGCAAAAACTACACATTGAAACAAGGCATCCTCTCAATTTAAGATTTTCATCAGTTGGAAGTTTTTGATGGAACAACCTCCAAACCAAAAATGATTTAGAAGGAGGAATTACATTACTCCAAGTATATTTTGACCAAGAAACATTGTGTCTTTTAGGATTAAACAGAAAAGCTTCCTTAAAAAAAAAAAAAAAAAAGACCAGTAGATGATTTACTCCAAATCAGCTTATCATCACAGGGAGAGCAAGGAATCACCATTTGCTTATTCCTTAACCAGAGAAGGAAAACTGTTTGACAAAAATGATGGAATGTTCCAATTCATATTACAAATAAAATCCTTTACAGGAGCCTTTAACATGATATGCAAAGAAGTTGGAATGTTCAAAGTTTCCACAATAGGGATTATCAAAAAAAAAAAAAAAAGTTTCCACAATAGGACAGTTAAGCCATCTGTCCAACCAACAATTAATCTTCTGACCATCTCCAATATGGCAAGACACATTATCTAAAACAACAGATTTTGATTTAATATAAATGGTATTGAGAAAACTTTTTATTTGAAGCATATAACTAAATGCTATCGTAGTAATATTTTTCATAAACATAAATACATACAGTCGATATACATAAACCAAATTACTGTCATCTTTATAATTGATAAATTAAATCAATATCAATTTTATTTGAAGCAACAACGTGCGGATATATACAATTTTAGAGACCAAAATAATTATTTGATCTTTCTATTTTGTTTGTGTGATCTTTCATATTTTTTTAAAAATTGATTCTTACTTATATCATTAAAACTGACTTTCTGTACAATTTTTTTCACAGTTAAAATGACTTCAATTGCTAAATTTATTGTTTATTTACACATGTGTTATCTCATCCGAATTATTAAACAATAAATATTTAATTTTAAAACTATTGAATACATACATATAAATAACTCAAACCACTCTCTCTTTCCTATTAATAAATTCTTAACCAAAAAAATATTTATTTTCACGCAAGTGGTTTTATATTTTCACCCTTAGGCATTTCTTATGATTTCTCATCTTCTATTACATTATTTTTTACTCTCTTACCTCTTTCAAAAATATAATAAAATTGAGAGCAAATAAAGAATCAATTTTTGTCACATGGAGCTCAAGACTTATTTTCTAAATCACATTAAGAATAGCAAGGTAGACAACTATCGCTAAAAAAAAAAGCAAAACCCCAAGCGAAACATCTGTTCAACTTTTGTTCTAATTTCAGAGGCTAGATATATGCTCCCGTAAATGCTCAATAATAAAATACTAACAAATAACGAGAAAAAAATCACAAAGAATGAAATTCTATAAGATCAGACATTAAAACAAAAAGTTTATTTTATGAAGGAAATTAAGACAGTTAGAATAACAACCATTGATGAGAAAATGGTAGGTATCCTCCAAGATTGAGATCGCAATGTAGTATAATGATGAATATACTCTTACTTACTTACTTCATATTCAAACTCATTTTAAAGGAGCTTGTTCCATAGAAAATTTGATTTGAATTTATTCATAAATGAATTTGGATTCTTCCATACTTTAACCATTTTTTTATAAAATAAGTAATTGAATTGTTTTCCTTTAATGAATAGGTAAAATAAGAAAAGAAAACAAAATGAAACGGGGGCAAGATTCCCTGTCCAAATTTTTTTACAAAACAAGAATAAACTAATAACGTAAAAATTCCTAATTCAAACAATTAAACTTAAAATCAAATCAAATCAAATCAAAATCTCTTAACAAGTACATTTTGAGAAATTTTTCAAAGCCAAATCATTTTGTATTTTATAATTTTTCCAAAATTGGATTTTAATATGTGTAATTAGTTATAAATATAGGAATTGAATTAATTTAATTTTCATATTGTAGAAACACTTTAAAAAAAATTAATTTTTAATATCTCTTCAAACAGGTAAAATAGTTAAAATATAAAATAAAATATTTAATTCAAATAATTAAAACTACAATAAATTTAATACAATTAAATTTTCATGATTAAAATAATTTTAAAATACAGTATTCCTATTTTAAAATCATTCTTAATTGTCAAAATTTGTATTTGAATTTTGTTTGGCCAAAGGGGAGACTCAAAATGTGTATGCGAGGATTGAACATCGTCAACCCACATTTCATCTCCCGCAAATTAACCAACCAAGTTTTTTTGACATGAACAAATTTATTTCATTTCAATCAACCAAGCTGAGTTAATGAAACTTTGTATTTGAATTTTGAAACGTGAGAGTAGAAACATTTTATATAAAAGAAATAGTATAGAGAGAAAAAAGAAAGAGAGAGCAAATAGAAGCATATATTGTCGTAGTATAAGACAATGGTTGTCACCGGCGATGAAAACTCTCTTCACCAAAGTTCAACAACCTATGACCGTTTTCAAGAACTGAAGGCCTTCGATGAATCCAAAGCTGGTGTCAAAGGTCTAGTTGACTCCGGCATAACCAAAGTCCCTCGGATTTTCATCCGGCCATCGGAAGATCTCGCCGGCGATTATCCCATTTCCAACAAACCAAGTCATACTCAGTTCAACATTCCTCTCATTGACCTCAAACACATCATCGGAGACCGCGCCGCCCTGGTTGACGGAGTCCGACAGGCTGCAGGAACGGTGGGTTTTTTCCAAGTGGTGAACCATGGAATGTCTCGAAAAGTATTGGAGGAGATGGTGGCGGCGGCGCGTGAGTTTCACGAGCTGCCACAAGAGTTGAAGGCTGAGTATTATTCCAATGAGAAGATGAAAAAGGTGCGGTATGGGAGCAACTCTGGCTATTTGTATCGTTCAAAATATGCTAACTGGAGGGATACTCTCTCTTGTGTGATGGGTCCTGAAACTCTTGACCCACAAGAACTGCCTGTGGTTTGTAGGTAATTTTCAACATTGAATATTTTTATCTACATATCATATTTCATATATCCATGTCATTGAATGATTGAACGAGGTTGGTAAGAATGTCTGTTCATTAAAAAAAAAAAAACATGAATTTCTATATGATTATGATTATGAGAGTATATGTGTAATTTTGAACGTGTCATTTTTAATTTTTGACTTAAAGGAAGGTGCTCAAGCAAGTATATGTGTACATTATTGATGAGCTGTTACACATGTATTCTTTTATTTTTTTGGTATTCACAAAAGTATCTCAAACCGATAGTCGAAGACTAATTCATTTGGAGGCGTAAAGATCAACGAAGTGGGTTTTGACCCTCCCAATAAAGTCTTTTCTTAGAATGATAATTAAACTTTGTTAGAAGTTTGTTTAAATTCTAGAGTAATCATCGCCAAAAGCTGAGTAGGAATAATGTCATATACAAACACTCTAATCTTTATATATAAAAGATTATGCTTATAACTAAAATTTTTTTAGAGATTATGCATTTACAACCTGATTGTGTCCAGTTGAGTTTAGAGTTCGTGAACTAATAAGATCTGGGAGAACATAATTGATTTAGTGAATAAAATAACAGTCCACTCATTGTGTATAATAATTTGCGAGTTAAATTAATTTGCAGGGATGTGACAATGGAATACTCAAGACAAGTTCAGGCATTAGGGAAGCTTCTATTTGAATTATTATCAGAAGCACTTGGACTCGACCCTGACTACCTTGAAAGCATTGATTGTGCAAAAGGCCACTCAATTTTAAGTCATTATTATCCGGCATGTCCTGAGCCTGAACTTACTATAGGCATTCCCAAACACTCAGATCCTGGGTTCCTCACAGTTCTGCTACAAGATCACATTGGTGGGCTACAAATTTTGTGGCAAAACGAGTGGATCGATGTTCCCCCCATTCCTGGATCTCTAATAATAAACATAGGGGATTTGTTACAGGTGAGTCCATAATTTTTTTGCTTCTACTTCTCACAATACATTATAGATGTGAATTCATTAGTTACATCATAAGCGTAATTTAGAAGGTCAACTTAGTAGAAGTATATATCCAATAGTATAAAAGTATTTGTCATATTTTGTCAAGCCTTTCTGAAGATATGGTATGTGACAAAATATGACTGATGTAGCTAATCTGATGTGAGAAAAGGTTGATCTCATATAAAATAAATATCATGTAGCTGAACTCACTTAACCATAAAATGCTTTCTTGTTTTTATGACCAAGTATTTTACTGAATGGATTTTATGTTGCTACTGCAGCTTATATCCAATGACAAGTTGAAAAGCGTGGAACACAGAGTTTTGGCAAGCCATGAAGGACCTAGAATTTCAATTGCATGCTTTTTCACTGTTGATCACAACCCACCAACAAGAATGTATGGCCCCATCAAGGAATTACTGTCAGAAGATAACCCCCCTGTGTACAAGGAAACATCATTGGAGGATTTCAATGCTTCATATTATAGCAAGGCAATTAATGGCAATTCAGCTCTTAATCATTTTTTGTTACAGCAATGAATATGTAAGCATTATGCATCTTAGTGAGATCAACAGATCGCAGATCTGGACTTAACTTTTTAAAGCTACAAAGAAGTCTTAAGCTTTTAAGAATAATGTTGTTTTTTATTATTGGGGCAAATTGCTAGAGAGATACTATTGTTTGATCATATGTTTGGAATACAAAAACCATATTTGTTGATCAATTGGTCATGAAAAACAAATAACATTTGTGTTAAGTTCATTCTCGTAATATCAGCTTTGAGAGCAACAAAGAGTTCTAGAGTGGATATACTGATACAATGTTTATGGCAAGTGCAAAACATATTTTGTCTGGGGCAATAGTCCCATATGAATTCTAAAAATGTTAGATATTGGGGTGTGGTTCTACAACAAAGAAGAGAAGACAAAGAAAATGTACAATTTCCAAGGCGTGTGAAACACTACACTTCAGGTTCGATTCGCCCCCACCAATCTCTATCTAGATTGGATGCAACAGGTGTTAATAGCCAATCCCCTTCAGAATACAATGGAGCAACCTTGATTTGGTTTGCATACCCTAAACCAAGCGTATCGTCAATGACATTTTACAGAACAATAGCTTCCTTAACTCTCTCTGTGCATAAGGGAGAAAAAAAAGGTGATTTGGAATGGATAAGGCTTAGCAAAATTATCAACCTTTCCTACATGCAAAGTGGTTCTATTTATGGATTAACTCATACCATTTGGTGGAGGGAAACAAGCTTTCATGAATTGAAGGAAGAATACAACCTTTTATTCATGTATCCTTTGATGTATAGACACATACACTCATGATATAACACACCTGTTAGGAAGGATTTTAAACTCATGAAGAGACACATTTCCTCTTGTGTGTGTTAAGACTTCCATATTTTGGAAATCCCTCACAATCCCCCACCATTTTCAAATTAAACTCAAATCCTATTATTTCGGAAATCGCATGCTTTCAGACAAAGGTATCTCGGGAATTTGAACCTTTGCTTAGTAAGAACTGGGTTTCATTCGTCCCGAATAAAATGGTAGACAAGCTTTGAACCAAATATTCATTGGAATGAGCGTGCATAACTTACACATGAAATCTTGGTACCATTAACGTCGTGATAAACCGACACATTTGATGAGGCCTGTGTCTTGTATCCTTTTCATGAGATCTATAAGAGTCAAGCCCTTAACTCCAAGAAGTGACCCCACTTCACTCTCATATAGGTAGACTTTATCGAAAACACCCCCATAATTAGGCACTTCAGCATATATATGCTATAGGTTCATTAAGAGCAAAAGCTCAACCTCCCTTCTATATTTCCTCATGGTCCAAGTACTTTTAAACCTCAGGGTGTATCTATTGTCATGTACTTGCACTCACTCTAATACTGTACTTTGGCACATTAAACTCAAGACTTGATGCTACTCAAGTGAGTCGGGTTTTCACCATTCGTGATCATTTAGATGTGGGTTTGAGTCTCATCCCTAATGATGTTTTCAACACCATATCCCTTGTCACTCCTTTCATCAAAGGATTGCAAGATTCCTTTCTGTTCTAATAGAAACCTTGGATATTACTCCATTTAGAATTAACTTCTTCATATAGCTATGTCTTAGTCCAATGTGCATGGACATTCCACTATATACCTGGTTATATGCCCTTGATAATGTTGACTGACTATCACATTGTACGGATACTGGCACCATTAAAATTGGTATCTCGTACAACAAATTTCTAATTCATCCTGCCTCTTTGCTACCTGCAGCCAATGTTATGAATTCTACAACCATGGTGGAGTCGGCAATGCAAATTTTTTTCTTGGAACTCCAAGAAATAGCACCCCCACCATGTGTGAAGATCCAACCGCTTGTCAAGGCATGGTCTTCTGTATCA
Organism: Ammopiptanthus mongolicus; assembly: GCA_039655645.1. Taxonomy (NCBI): domain Eukaryota; kingdom Viridiplantae; phylum Streptophyta; class Magnoliopsida; order Fabales; family Fabaceae; genus Ammopiptanthus; species Ammopiptanthus mongolicus. The sequence continues at coordinate 29,028,177 of CM077346.1, read as the reverse complement.
GTCACCCAACTGGCATCCGTGAAACCTTCTAATACCGAAGGATAACCATCATAGTTCAAACTATAGTTCATTGTCCCTCTCAAGTATTTCAATACTCTTTGGACAACATACCAGTGGTCTTTGCTTGGATTACTTGTACCTAGCTACTTAGTCCCCTACAACATATGCAATGTTTGGCCGGGTACATGCATGTCATGGCATACATCTAGCATTTGATTACCTATGAGTATTTAAGTTGTGCTACTGGACTATCTTTATTTGGTACTAAATTAATGTTATGATCAAATGGAGTAATAATAGGTTGACAATCAAAGTGATCAAATTTCTTTAATATCTTAACCTATATAGTGAGATTGGGATAAACCTATATTCTCACCATCTCTTTGAAAGTGAAACAGGAAAACATAAGAAGGGAGTTGAATTATGTTTCTTAACCGATTTTCGAAAACCCCTTTTAAAACAAACGTTTAACGCAGAAAGATGAAAGAACACACCAAAACGATTATAAGTGATTAAGATACTTTGTTTTCAATCCCCAAGTTAGTAATAAATAAAAACCTAACGAGATAGCGATAGAGAGATTCACACAAAGATATATCCTGGTTCACTCTTTCAAAACAAAGAGCTACGTCCAGTCCCTTCCTCTAGAAGGTTTTTCCACTAAAACTCTTAGCACTTAATACAAGCTGTTTCCAAGTCTCTCCAAGACTACAACTCCAAGTATTCTGCACATCTCCAGGCAACAAGTGTTCTTTTACAGACAAGTCTCTTCATGCTCAACAAATCCTAAGATTTGAGAAGGGTTTTTCTGAGCTTTTTACAAACTCACAACAGTGAGAGTATTACATGATATAGCTCTTGACAATCTGTTTACAACTTTAGAATGAAAGAATGAGAAGGTTTACAGATCAAAAACTGAGAGTGGAAGCTTAGAGGCTTTTTGTTTGCACAATGAAATCTCTTGAATATTTTCTTGCTCGTGTGTTCTCTGCTTGTTTCTTCAGAGGAGGGTCTTCTTATAGATTTGTCTTGATCTTCTAATTTCAAAAATATTGGGAGAACTTTTCCGTTTAGACTCAATCAAATATTCGTTAGGCACAGATCATTTGCCAGTTGTTTCCCGCTATGTAATTGTCCTTTTAGAATGTGGAGGTAGCAGCAGCTTGAATGGTAGCAGACTGATTTTGCTTTGATGGCCGACAAGCGTTTTGCTCTACGTGATTTGCTTTGTATGACGTTCGTACCTTCTTTTGTCTTTATGTGAAAAAGATATTTCCTTAAAACCATTTAAGACTTTTGAATAAGAAAGTGCCGCGTCATCTACAAAAAGAAGTTAGTGGACGAACAAACAAATATATAATTGGACTCACCGATAACTGGACACACAAGTGTTGAAGACAATTGGACGCACAAGTATTGAAGACAATTGGACGTACAATAGTATTGAAGACAATTGGACGCACAATAGTTATAAACAATTGGACGATAAAACAGTATTAAACATTTGGACGCACAATATTATATGATTACGTTTTGTACATAAACCTTTACCACTTAGATTCTTTGGACGAAGATATTGCAGTGGGCTTTTTGTCCTTTAAGAGCTACGTGAAACTTTGGTTTTGGAGAACCATCTGAAGTTAGAAACATACAAAGGTCTTTTGACTTTATGGATTAGCATAAACTTGACTTCGAGTATTTTCAATAAACATATAATAACTTTGTTAATCCTTAAAACTTTTAGGGGTCATTAGTCATTACTGTTTTGGTTCTAACACTCTTATCATTCTAATTCCTAGAATCACATCAGTTACCCCTAAGTCTTTCATATCAAAATTTCTAGATAAGAAACTCTTAGTTTCTTCTACCTCATCTAAATCAGTACCAAATATCAACATATCATCAACATACAAACAAATCATGACATGACACATTTTCCATTATGGAATTAACTATAAATACATTTGTCAAATTTATCTTATATCCATAAGTCAAAATTATTACTTTTTTTGTCCTTTACTTGATTAAGATAATTCCAGTTTTTCTTGGAATGTTTATTACCATTCTTTTTTATCTAACTTAATTCTTATTTTTCAGAAATGTCATTTATTAAATAATTTATTTAAATTAATTATCTATTATATATTACTCATACCTACCTCAATTTATAAATAAGAACTATAATAATAATTTTTTGATATAAAAAACACATCTTAATTATAATGGTAGATTTTTTTTAATTCAATGTGTCATAAACCCAAACAATAAAACTTAACACAATAGAGAGAATTGGTATAAGTCATCCATACTATTATAAAAAATGATTTCCCACCTCAGTATCCTGTTATTGTTTTTTAAATTATCATTGTCAATTATTCATTTAATAATTTAAAGTAATATAAAATTATAATTATCAATATATTTTATTAAGGATGAAAAATTTACGGATAAACTTGTAAAGGATAATATTATAAATAAATTTTACTCATATATCAAATAGTTCTCACTTATTTAAATATGTTTTTGCTCCCTGTAAAATAATGAAAATTCGTTTTTAGTCCCTAATTTTCAAAATGTCATTTTTTTTCGTCCTTCAATTTTCAAAATAGCTCACATTTGGTCTCTATTTTGAAAATTGTGATAACGTTAGGGACCAAAAGTGAGTTATTTTGAAAATTGAGGGACAAAAATAATGACTTTTTGAAAATGAAGGACTAAAGATGAATTCTCGCTGATTTACAGGGACCAAAAACATATTTAATCCTAATTTTTTTTATTCGCACCTTATTAAAATGTTTAATTTTAAAATTGTATTCATTATTTATTTTTTGTTTTAAGTCTTATGAGACTTAACATCTTTTACAAGTGTTAAGAGAAATTATAATTTGATATTTAATTAATATTTAATATTTAATTATTTATTTTATTATCTTTTTCAATATTCAATTATTGATGACATACCTTATTTATTTATTTGAATTTTAAATTTTAGTCATTAGTCTCGTCGCATCGCACGAGCCACTACTCAACCACCTACAATCTGCAATCTGCAGTGACAACCACCACCACACGAGCTGCTTTTTTATTTTTGTTGTTTTAAGTGGTATGCAACTTAACACTTGCTAATGAGATGACTAACTAACTAATTTTAAATGTTTTTTTTTGTTATTTAATATTTATTTATTTAATTTTTTATTTAATAATTAAATTTTTTAATTTGCCAAAAATTAAGTTTTATGCATGAAACCGTCGTGGCAACATTCAAAATTAACATTTACTAAATACTAATCCACATTCAAAGTACAAATAAATAATTATCCATAATTAACATCATAACAAATTAAAACAGCCTCATCAAAATAACTCACATCAAAGTAGTCGAATAAACCCATCAAAACAAGAAAAATTCATAAAATAGATGGCAAAAAAGCACAATGCAACATAGCATACTTTCACTTTTAGTTTCAAAACATTAAATGATTTCGTGAAATGAAATGAAGGGAGAGAAGGAGACGCGGGCACAATACGTGATGACATGCCGACGACTTAACGACGGGCACGACCGTTAGAAATGAAAAAAAAACAAATATCGACGAATGAGGCCGCCAGAAAGAAAGAAACTCAAACTGTCACGTACCGGCGGGCAAGGTCTTCGAAAAGGGTACTGCCCATTACTGACGACTCAAATTCATCGATATTGCACCTATTCCTTCATTATGTTGGCGCCTAGTATTTCGCACAAAAGCGCACACAATTTAGCTATAGATTTACCAACAACTTTTTGGTAAAGGTCGTCGGTAGCATTGAAAAAGTCAACAGTTATGGTTACCGACGGTCTATGCCGTCATTAGTAGTTGATTTTCTGACGACGACGAGACTGTTGGTAAGAATCCGTCAAAAATCACGTGAATTATTTTAGTGTTTGGTTTATTATTTCATAAATTATTAGTATAAGAATTATTATTTATGTTCTCCTAACACAAGAGAAAATCATGTGGAAAGTTAACTATAAGGACGCGATCAAGAAGAACATTCACATGCATGAAAGCCTATCACAGCCTCTCTGATATACTCAGGGACGCCCGCGAGAAGGCCCCACAACAACCCTAGATAGGAGATGGAGTTGGGAGGCTCTGTGCCATCACTGGGCTTCTGCCGAGTTCAAGAAAAAATCAACCTAGACAAAGAAAAACAAGGCATCAGAGAAGGGTGGGAGCTTGCACAAGGTTCCATAATTAACCAGGTGCATCACACAGATATGTAGTGAGTGATTATACATTAAATTTAATTAACAATTTGCTACTTAGTGATGGAAGTAGCGACAAAAAATTCTATGACAAAATATTCCATCGCTAATTACATCGTTAGATATGTAGAATCCGTTTAGCAAGGACATTAACAATGAGAACTTCCCTTTCTAAAATAAGCCATCGATAAATTCATCGCTAAATATACAAAATATATTTAGAGATGGGATTGGCGACGACATATTCTTTTGGTAACGAATTCCATCACCAATTCTGTCGTTAAATAATTTTGCATATTTAGCGATGAAATTAATGATGAGAAACTACCTCTCTAAAATAAGTCATCGCTCATTCCATCGCTAATGTATATATTTGGTGATGGAATTAGTGATGTCAAATTCTCTTGGTAACAAATTTTGACTGTAATTAGAGGCAAAATATAATTAGCGACAAAATTTTACGCTAATATCGTGCTAATATATTGTTAAAAATTGTTTCATATGTTTATGATAATAAATTATCTTTTCTTAAATTCTCGAACGTGAAATATCTTAAACCCCTTTTACCCACGGGGTAATTGAACTGAATCAAAATTGATCAAGATTTTAAGGAGTAAAAAATCACTCAACTCAACTCAATCCACCACCAATCTCGGGTGAGCTGAATGAGCATGTGAGTTACAATCTGTATTGACAATTCTAATAACATGGCATTGTAAAACAAGCCAAGGGCTTAATTATAAACTGTAGTGACAGAATAAATTTCCCCCACTAAAAGCGATGGGTTCAGCAACCATTAGAAAATAAAAGAGAAAGGGTCTCATCCTTGTGCGTGAGTTCCGGTGAGAAATTTTGCAACATCCATTGTCGATCGGTAATATATACTACTACCACTAGAGTTAGATTCGTTTACGTGTTTTCTATAAGATAACAATTTCATCAGTTTCTCTGTTGACAATCTTATCATATTAGGAAAATTATTATTATTATTATTATTATTATTATTATTATTACATCTAAGTCTAACACCTGATTAATGACATTCAAAAATCATAGTGAATGACGTGTTGAACTTGATTAATGAGTACAACAAAATGGGTAACTCGTTAACCATATCCACTGATATTCATTAATCAAGATTTTGTGCATCATTAATCAAGTTGTCGGTTAACGAGTTACTTATCTACTATAGTTGAATCCATTAAACACACCTAACACACCATTAACCATGATTTTAAACTCAAGTAATCAGGTGTCGCAAGTTTTCAAATTTTTTACATATAAATAATATTTTTGTAATTATTATTTGATGAGTCCTTTTAGTTAAATTGAACCTGGCATTTTACATACTATATATTTGTTTTTATTTCTGAATTATTATTATTATCTTCTTTATATATATATATATATATATATATATATATATATATATATATATATATATATATATATATATATATATATTTCAAAACTATGAAGAATAAAGAAATACAACATGATGTCTCCGTTTAAATGTTCAACAAACTTTGTACATCTTATAATTAGGCTGGAGTATATTGACATGAATATAGTAAATATTAAGATATATCATATTTTAAAATAAAATAAATATGCTTTATATAAGTATAAAATATTATTAAGATGCGTGTCAAATTTATTTTTTTCCAAAGTTAATAAATCTAATAATTCATTTTATCCCTTTGTCTGAGAATAACAACAAATGTCCTTGTCTCACAAAAAATATTTGTTATGTCGAGTGATTGTAAGAGGATGAAACTTAACACAAATGTCACTTATTCAACAATTATGACTTTTTTTATTCCAACACAGGAGATCAAACACCAACTGGTGCAAGAGTAGAAGAATAGTATCTTTCTACCTATTTGCCCCAATTACTTACATTATTATTCTCAAAAGCCTAAGACATGTTTTTTAGCTTTTGAAAGTTTTATTTGCCAACCAGTTGTTGATCCCACTTATCCACTCAAACGCATAATGCTTACATATTTATTGTTGTAACATAAAAAGCTTAAGAGCTGAATTCCCATCATTTCCCTTCCTATTATATGACTCATTGAAATCCTGCAATGTTGTTTCCCTATACACCGGGGGATTATCTTCAGACAGTAATTCCTTGATGGGGCCATACATTATTGTCGATGGGTGGAGATCAACAGTGAAAAAGCAAGCGATTGAAATTCTAGGCCCTTTTTTACTTGCCAAGACTCGGTGTTCCGCGCTTTTGAACTTGTCATTGGAAATAAGCTGTAGTGGCAACATTAAATCCATTCAATCAATTATTTGTTCAAAAAATAATAATAAATCCTTATTACTTATATCATGTAACTAATGAATATTCACATCTATATTGTATCATGAGAAGTAAAAGGGGAAAAAATAGAGTTACTTGTAGCATATCGCCTATGTTTACTATTAGAGCTCCAGGAATAGGGGGAACATCGATCCACTCGTTTTGGCACAAAATTTGTAGCCCACCAATGTGATCTTGTAGCAAAACTGTGAGGAACCCAGGATCACAGTGCCTGGTAGTTCCCATAGTTAGTTCAGGCTCAGGACATGCTGGATAATAGTGACTTAAGAATAAGTGGCCTTTTGCACAATCCATACTTTCAAGATAGTTAGGCTTGAGTCCAAGTGCTTCTGATAATAATTCATATAGAAGCTTCCCTAATACCTGAACCTGTCTTGAGTATTCCATTGTCACATCCCTGTAAATTAGGTTAAACATAATGAGCGACTTTCTCAATCATTCAATGACATGCACGTATGAAATTTTATAGATAAATAAAAGTTGAGTGTTGAAAGGGAAAAACTTTTATCAACATGAAAATATGACAACTATGTCCCTTTGATTTTGTGATATATTTTCAAAATATGTTTATATAAAAAAGATAAAAGGTCAATAAGAGATAGAAATAAATATATACAATGTCAAATATGAAACTAAAAAAAATCGATAGTACTCATTAAAAATTGGAATTAATTAATATGGACTGTCAGTGTAAAGATTTTTTACACAATCAATCATAAATTAACACATCACTAAAAATGATTTACTTTATCCTAACTACTTAAAAGTGTCACTCATTACATTATTTATGATTGATTGACATTATAAAAAACTTTACAAATAACAATTAAATTCTTAAAAATTACCTACAAACCATGGGTAGTTCTTGTGGGTCAAGAGGTTCAGGACCCATCACACAAGTCAGAGTATCCCTCCAAGTAGCATATTTTGACCGGTACAAATAATCATAGTTGCTCCCAAACCGCACCTTCTTCATCTTCTCATGGGTGTAATACTCTGCCTTCAACTCTTGTGGCAGCTCGTGGAACTCACGTGCTGCCGCCACCATCTCGTCTAACACCTTCGTGGGTATCCCATGGTTCACCACCAGGAAAAAACCCAACGTTCCAACAGCTTGCTGGACTTCGGCAACCACGCCGGCGCGGTCTCTGACGATGTCTTTGAGGTCAATGAGAGGAATCTTGATCTGAGTCTGACTCGGTTTGCTAGAAATTGGATCGTTGGCCACCTCTTCCGGTGGCCGGATGAAAATTCGAGGGACTTTGGTCATGCCGGAGTCAACAAGACCTTTGACACCAGCTTTAGATTCATCGAATGCCTTCAGTTCTTCCAAACGTTCATAGGTTGTTGAGCTTTGGGGAAGAGATTTTTCGGCGTCGGCAACCACCATTGTTATACACTACAATCTGCTTCTGTTTCTTCTCTTTTTCGTTTTTCTATAGTGGATCCTCTATTTATAATTTTTCAACTCTCAAGTTTCAACTGCAAAATTTGACAATTAGGAATAATTTTAAAATAGGAATATTAGATTTAAAATTATTTTATTAATGAAAATCTATTCAAATATAGTTAAAATTTAATTTATTAAATCTTCTTTAGTCTACATTATTTGAATGAACAAATAATTCCGATTAGTTTAACTATTTTACCTAATATATTGAGATATCCAAAATTTAATGTATTAAGATAAAATTTAATATTATACTCTTTAAAATATTAATTATAAAATAAAATATAAAAATATTAATTGTCAGATTTGTCTTTTAATTTAGATAATATTTAATGTTGAAGCTTAAGATCACTAATGTTCAATGTACCAATGTGTGTGGATCCAAGTGGAAGGGATTTGGATCCCTTAAGAATGTGGTTCTGAGTTCGATCCCTGGATTTATGCGAATCGACGGGTTTAGTGATTATATATATTAAATTCTACCTTTTTCTAATTAGTGATGGAATTAGTGGCAGAAAATTTGACAAGTTTCATGATCAACGGCAAAATTTGACAATTAGGAATTTTTTTAAAGGTGAATTCTCTGATACCCCGAGTATAATTTATCCTATCTAAATGATTCAATCAAATGATGATAATCATTTGACTTGACCCATTAACATGATCCATTTAATTGAGGTGACGCATTCCGATTGGACAGAGTAATTTTTATCCCAAAATTATTAGAGGTACCAGAGAAAGCACTTTTTTTAAAAATAGGAATATTAGATGAAAATCTATTCAAATATAGTTAAAATTAAATGTATTAGATCTTCTTTAGTTTAAATTATTGGAATTAATGAATGAACGCTTATAAAAAAAAATTTATTTGAATGAACAAATAATTCCTATTAGTTTAAGTATTTTACCTAATATATTGAGATATAAAAAATTTAATGTATTAAGATAAATTTTTTTTTGGTAATTATTAAGATAAAATTTAATACTATACTTTTTAAACAAAATTTATAAAATAAAATATAAAAATATTAATTGTCAGATTTGTCTTTTAATTTAGATAATATTTAAAGTTGAAGCTTAAAATCAGTATCGTTCCAACCTATCAATCTGTGTTGGTTCAAGTGGAAGGGACTTGAATCCCTTAAGAATGTGATTTTGGATTCGATCCCTGGATTCATGAGTATGAAATTGAGAGAGGTCTCCGCTTAGACATCTGATAATATCTCAAGAGATTAATCTCTCAATTATCGAATGGGAGGATACTCTGGGAAATAAAAAGTAATGTTCTAACATTTCTTTATCTTCTTTTAACGTGGGTCATCACAGTGCTAAAAAAGTTCAAATTAGTGACAAAAATTAGTGACCGAAAAATATTCCTTGCCAACTGTAATCGATTCAGCGGTGGGTTTAGTGATTATTATTCTATATTAAATTCAACTTTTTCTAGTTAGTGATGGAATTAGTGGCAGAAAATTTCATCGCAAAATGCTCTTTCACTAATGCCATCGTTAATTATGTAGAGTAATTTTAGCAATGGAATTGACAACGGGACTTCCCTCTCTAAAATAAGTCATTGACAATTTCATCGTTAAAAATATTCAGAATATATTTAGAGATAGAATAAATGACGACATATTTAACAAATTCCATCACTAATTATGTCATTAAATACATTTTGCATATTTAGCGATGAAATTAATGACGACAAACTCCCACTCTAAAATAAGTTGTCGCTAATTTCGTCGCCAAATATACAGATGCATTCAGTAAGGAAATTAGCGATGTCAAATTCCCTTGGCAACAAATTTGTCATTAATTTTATCGTTAACTAGGCATAATACAATAATTGACAAAATATTCATCTACGGTTTATTCCATCACTTATATGTTGTTACATTACTTTATTCATCTATCAAGACAAACTGACAAAGACGAATTGGATGGCTTTGCTAGGGTTTTGCCTTACGAGATCATCTACAGTTTTGCATGCTTCTTCATGGGAGAGTTGAAGCCTATTTTCCCATGGGATTCCTTTCTCCTCCTCCATCTCCTTCTCCCTCATCTTCGAATCCCCCACTCTAACGTAGAACTTTTGTTCGAGCGTTAAACAATACGTTTGATATCCATATTAGTCAACTTCCACGTCCATGTGTGAAAGGAGACTCGATCTCAATCAAGATCTCTGAAGATAAATATCAAAAGGGTTTAGAATGTTGCAAGAACAACCTTCATGGTTTTGGCCAAGGGCGACAAATCGATCATGATCAATGATCTTCAAAGCAAACTTGTGAAATTTTGGAAGCCTTTAGGCCAATGGAAGATGATACCACTTGGTAAAGGCTATTATGAATTCAGTTTTGAATCTTCTGAAGACCCTAGAAGTAATTGGGTTGTAGGGGCATGGAACTTGCAACCTGGACTTCTTAGGTTATCACAATGGATGTCTAACTTCAATCCTAATAAACAAAAAAAAAACTCATGTCCAGTGTTGGGTGGTGATTCACAATCTACCTGAAGAATATTGGAGACCTAGCTTCTCTTTGAAATTGGTGGAAGCCTCGACACACCTATCTCTTTGGATGAATCGACCCGTAACAGAATCTTTGGTCATTATGCGTGCATATTGGTTGATATTGATCTTACAGGCAAGTTACATGATGAAATCATGGCTTTGCCTTCTTTATTGGTGTGGAATATGAGAAACTTCCATACTTTTGTGACTATTGTCAATCAATTGGTCATTCTCTATCAAATTGTAAGAAGAATTCAGGGATGAAACAAAAAAAGATTAATAAAGAACCTATCTTTCAGAAGGATAAAGCTGCAACTGCTTCTATCTATGTCCCTAAGGTGAAATAAGATATTCCTATTGAGATGGAATGAGTTGGTGGCTGATGCGTGAAATCCGCAAGTGTATGATTTCGTAGACAAGTAATAAAAATATTGAATCCACATGGACCATGTTGATAAATACCAATTAATTAATAAATCGATTAAACCAAGCAAGAAAGATTGATTTAAGAAAATATTACCAACTGATAGATTAAAAGAAGAAATCAATGAAAGAAAACGGTTTTGCGAAATCAGGATTCGAGTTTTGAAAATTAGGAAAAAGAATTTTTAGGAATTGGGTTACCACAAAACTGTTTATGCTTCTGAATCGAGTACCCCTTTATTAATTAACAATTGTTTTGAAGGTGAATCTATCCTAATAAAGTTAATGTTTCCTCTCGAGATACAAGAACCGTGCCACAAAAGCTTGATTAAGAAAGCATAACAAAAACCAAAGAGAAAAGGGGAAGAAGAGAAATCCTAATTCTAAACCCAAAGTGTCCAATTGCACAAACCAAGCTCTCTAATTTCGAGCTTAAACCCGTAATCTATAAACTAGAAAATATTGGATCCAAGCCCGTTACAAATTAGAATCAAAATCGTGATGCTTATCATGGCCAGGCCGTGACAACTTCTGACTTCATTTATTCTGGGCTTCACTTATGCACCACGGCCCGTGATGGAGATCACCGTCAGGTCGTGATGCTCTCTGACTCTCATGCTCTTCTACAGGCTTCCCTATGACGGTCATGATCTTTGTCAAGGCCTTTTTTTGCTCTTAATTTATACATCACAGCCATGATGCCTATTATGGCTATGTCGTGATGTCCTTTGGTTCAAGCTTTATCTCAATTTATTTGTCCTACTTTCTTCATGCTACTTCCAAAGGGCTAAACCAAGCAGTTTTATCATTGAAATCCTGCAAAATTATACCACAACACAACATTACTCGTTTCAAAGGAAAAAACTAACAAAATATTAAACTAAAATGCCTAAACTACCATGAAAATATATGTTAATCAACCACGAAATATGAGGTGAAATCACTCTCATTAGTGGCTCTACCTCTCCAGAGAAGATTGATGATTTTGTTATCCAAGAAAATGATCATGAAAAGGCCGTAACTGAGCACAATCATGGTTCGGGAAATGTTGGAATGGATTATTTGATGATGATGATGCAGCCTCAGTAGATACCATTTATGATGAATCCATTCACCCGGACTCCCCTGCTCATATTGCTAATAATGTTGATGTAGTTTTCTGAGCGAATGAAAATGAGGTACATTATGTTAGTGCAGCTACTACTATTAGCGGCAAAAATGTTGGGACCTAAAAGATTGATCATGTATCGGATTCTATTTCAGCAAATGTTAACACAACTAGTGGAAAGAGTATTTTCTCTACTCTGCTGAAGACCCCAATTACAATGATTCATAAAAATAATAATATCAAACTATAATTATATAACAAATAGTGCAGGATCTTATTTCACAAATCACAAACAACTATCACAAAATAAAAACAAAAATAATAATATAAAGGACCAATTACAAATGAGAAATTTAAAATTAAGACCGTGAGTCAGTTAATCCCCCTAACAGAGCAAGTGGTCGAAAGGGGCTAAGAGGATCGTGATCCCGTACCTTCCACTTACATGAAGAAGCCTATTTATTCCCTCTATAGATAGCATGAATAACTCGAGTCTTTAACTCATAACTCATTCACTCCCATTCATTTATTGTTCTTATGTGTTTCTTCACTCACTGATCACTGAAGTGTTTGGTATTTTTACACGTACCCCCTGGGCAATTCTTAAATACTCCAACCTACTAGTTGTGTATCCGTCCTCCTTTTCTTTTAACTGGATACAGTCAGTTTCCAGTAATTGTAAATTTTTAAACACTCGGTTACAACAAAAACTTATATGAACTACCAATGTCGATGGCCTTGATGTATGTCCGATATCTGATCAACTCCTTCGTTGTTGATTCTACCCCAAACTCTCCTCTTCATTAATCTTCTTTCCCCCATTTTAGCACCAGTACCTTAAACTCCTCCATATGCTTTTAGTATAGAATGATAGAATTTTATAATTTCTTTGTTACCGTCCGTTATTCATTCAGATCCTCTTACGTTAAAGAGCATGAATATGTGAGATACAAATGGAAGCCATTTCTAATAGCTACTTTTGTTAGCCCCTTGTTCCCATGATTCTCCATAAAGATGATTGCAAATCTTGGATTTCCATTGACAATGAGTGGTAAAAATACAACATAATTACAATTCAAATATCCTAAAGATCGGCCGCTAATAAATAGAAATAATACAAGAATATTCTGTGAGCTGGAAATATTCCACAAGATTAGTAGCTAATAATTACAGAAATATACAATTAAGCACATGCTGATATAATTAAATGCTAATTATTTAATGCGCCTATATGCCCCCGCAAGATGGCGGAGGGGTCGACGACGCCAACCTTTGAAGCTAGGAACCGATGCCTTGTCCGTGAGAGTGGCTTAGTGAGTAGATCAGCAAGTTGATGACAATGAGCCTCTGAGCTCGAAAATTAAATCACAGTGGGTCTCTGATCCCAAAATATAAATGACAATGAGCCTCTTACCTCGGAACAAAAAAAAGCAACGAGCCTCCTAGCTCGGAGAAAAGCGACGAGCCTCCTAGCTCAAAAAATAAATACGGCGAGCCTCCTAACTCAAAAAATGAGTTATGTGATTGGCCTTGAGCCGGAAAACTTTATGAACTTAGCCGGGAGCTAGAAAACTTCATGTGGTAGGCCTTGAACCAAAAAGAATTGTGCAATTGGCCAAAAAAATCTTGCAGTAGGCATTGTGACAAAAAGAATATGCAATTGGCCTTGAGCCCAAAAAACTTTATGACTTGAACCAGAAGCTAGAAAACTCCATCCAACAGTGAGTAAGCCTTAAGCCAAAAATGAGTGAGCCATGAGCCATAAAAGCAGGGACTCGGGCCAGAAAAGTATTATGAATTGGGCCTTGAGCCAAAAAGCTTTTGCAGTTGACCTTTGAGCCAAAAAAACTTTACCAACTTGGGAGTTAACTTGACTCAGACTCACAGTTTCTTCTTTCTCTTTTTTTTTATTTCTCACTTTCATCATTTTTTGACCATTTACAACGGCAGGCCAATTCGGCATCGAATCGCAAAAGAGAAGCTTAAATTTTGATCATTTGCAATGACGGGCCTACTCGGTTGAACCTTGCATATTTTTTGCATTATGAACCGAAAATTATTTGTAAGAGGTCTTGAGCCAACAAGAATTTTATGACCTGGTTCATGAGCAAAAGAAATTTTGTGAAAGGGGCCTTGAGCCAACAGACTTTTATTAGGCTATGAGCCAGAAAAAAAATATTGAAGTAGACCATAAGCAAAAAAACGTTTTGAATTGGGCCATGAGCTGAAAACCTTTTGAAGTAAGCCTTAAGACAAAACTTTTGCAGTGTGGCCATAAACCAAAAAGGAGAATTGGGCCAAGAGCCTTTAAACAAAAAGTAATAAGTCTTGAGCCACAAAAGTCAACAGAATTACACTTCTTTTTTACTTTTTTCTTATTATTTTTTTATGATTTGCAAGTCAATTGGACACGGACTCGCGATTTTTGAAATCAAAGTCTCAATTTGGGAGTCAATTTGACTCAGACCCACAGTTTTTCCTTTCTTTTTTCCTTGTTTCTTTTTTCATTTTTAAAACATTTGCACTGGCGAGCCAACTGGACACTGACTCGCAAGAAAGAAACTTAGATTTTGGTCATTTGCAATGGCGGGTCAACTCGACACCGATTTGCAAAAGGGAAACTAAGAGCGTGAAGAGTAACTGTGCAGATAAATTAAATCTTGTGCTTCTTAACAAGCATCAACCAATCAAACACGTATGCAGACACCTTTTGACTTGCTTTTTCACTTACAAATGTTGAATCTGGGTGAGTACATGTGAAATCATGTTCTTGTTGCCTTGGAATGTAACATCTTAAACACCACTTGTCTTTTTCTTCCTTTCATTTCTAAGCCTCGAATTGAAAATCAAGCTTCCCCATAACCTTGATCGCTACTTGAGAATGTCATCTTTCACCCCCTTCTGAAGATTTTTTAACTTCTTGTGTCTTGAAAGGTTCCCCAGGAGATTGTCATTAGATTGTTGAATCATACTGTTGGACCTATGTTGACTTATCTTGAAGCATTACCTAATGGACATCCATGGATCGACAATTGTCTCAAGAAGGAGACTGAGTAGAATTTCTTTGTGGATTTTGAATGCTTGAGTGAAAGGAATAGAGAAGAAGAGAAATAGCCATATGGGGTGCGACAACAAGGAAATCAAATGGATCAAGACTTACTAGTTGATGTGCCCCTTTGAGAGCCAAAAAACAAAATTGCTCCAATGTAGGGCTGAATTGAACCATGGGGGAATTTGCTCCAGTGTAGGATTGAATTGAACAACGCTAAAAATTGCTCAGTGTAGGCCTGAATTAACAACGCAAAAATTTGTCCCAGTGTAGGGCCATATTCAAACAACAGATCTGCCCCAGTAGAGAGTTGGATTGAACTATGTAGAAGATTGTCTCTGCGTAAATCCCTCTTCTTCTTTTTTTGTTTGCCCTAACTTTTGCTTAGACCGCCATTGCGGGTTTTCAACCTAACAAGCTTTTCACATTTTCATTCATTTTTTTTCTTCTTCCTTTTTATCTTTTTTTTCACGGAGCAAAATACTTTGAATTGAGAAGAAGGTGTAAGTACTTTGTCTTTGTCTCAAGATTAATATTTATGAAAATAAGAGTAACCCCTCATTGATCAGAATGGACTTTTAAAGCTTGTAACGTGGCCAGAGTTAAGGGTTAAGAAAAGAAAGGTATAAGAGGCTCAAACAAGTGTTTAAAGGTAAATGAGACCAAGGATCTTTGACTTATCTTGAACCTAAAACTCTTTTTTTCTTTTTTTTTTCTCCCATTTTATTTACAATATCATTGCCAACATTCTTCCTTCTTTCCTTTTTTTAGTATCACCTTCATTCTCATCATTATCTTTTCCTTTTTTTTTTCTTTCTTTTTTTAGCTCTTCTTCCACATTTTCCTTCTTTTTCCTTCACCTATTGTCGGTTCAATCAACCTTTATTTAGCGTCAACCCCTAGTGTAGGGGTGATTCTGGTCTAAGGTTACCTGAAAGAATTTCTAAGGTACAACAGGGGTAACAAGGGATATTGTTTTTTTTTTAAGAAGGATAGAGAAAAATGGCCAATCTTCATTTCAAATCTTGATTACTCATTTCTCAGAAAGAATTAATCTTGAGACAAAATTAATACATGTTAAAAACCGCACCTTCGTTTATTTGCTCCTTTTTTTATTTATTTTTTACTTTTTTTCTCTCTTTTTCCTCATTTTTTTCCTTTCTTTCTTTTCTTTTTTCAAAGAGGGAACTTGGAAACTCCTACCCATAACTGTATATGTTCATCGCAACGCAATGTTCAATCAAAGAGTTCAGAGATGGACCTTAAGGGGGCAAAAACTTTTGTTCAAAGATAGAGGATGATATGGGAAAAAAGAATAATCCATGTAGGTCCATTACAATAAAGCTTCAAAATGAAGCAAACATGAGGAACAATACGATCAAACAATATTTGTGTGACAATCACAATTCAACATCTTCCTTGCCCCATAATATAGTTTGTAGCTTTTCCTTTCGTAGCCGACTATAAGACTGTGTCACCTCGCACTGTGCTTGAGCATTAATTGAGTTAAGATTGTACGACCCCTCTTGCTTTTCCAACATTGACTCAAACTTTTCTGATGGACCTACAAATCCTCAACATATCTTCTGTCTTAGTTTACCCTTCTGCTGTCTTGCTCATTTGTTTCTCCATTTCCTCCATCTCATGACTCAAAGTTCTTTAAACTCTTTGTCCATCAGTTTATATCTTACGAAACAAGGTTTGATTGGTATCAACTTTTTCTGAAAGCATAACAGTTCAATTTATCCACATTATAAGAATGAATTTACTGCACTCTTTGTTTCTTTTTGCTCTTTTTTTTTGTTTTTTAAGTAAATAATACGTGAAGAAAAAGAAGAAAATTAAGGGAAAAACCGCTTCTTCACACTTATGAAATCTTTTTTTTTTTGAAGGAAAGTCCATCTTTATAGCAAGAAATTCTCATCCCATGCCTAACTCTAAGGGCACGTCCCCCTTAGGTTGCGCGTGGTTGATGACACATCAATGGGAGCATTTGTCCCTCAGTGGTTTGCATCGCTTATTTCCACCAAAGTTTCCACCTCATTAATCTTCACGCCAATTCTAATATTCATCTTCGAGTTGCTTGCATTATTAACTCTATTCTCAAAAATGCATTTCCATTTCTTGCTATGCGAATGGTAATGAGGTCTCTTCTTCACAAAAAGAATTCACGAGCCATATAAGAATAAAGGAGTAAATGAAAAAAAAAAAATACAAAACCGAAAGGGGACCTTATAGGGTTACAAACCCAAAGGATATGGATGATCCTCTAATGCATTGCCCTCCTTGTGATCTACTCCAGTGGATCGTTTGGCCCAAAGCGACATCTTTCACTCAAATCCTATGGATCCCGTTTACCCCCTTTCCCTTTTTTTTATTTTCTTTTTGTAAGACCCAAAATAGAAGATAAGTATGCAGAAAAAGGAAAATAGTATCAAGAGAGAAGATAAAAATAGTATGTTCCCGTTTGTCCTAAAAGGGACAACCTATAAAAGGAGCTTAGGGTCATGACTCTAAGTGAGATAGTCACTAAGTCGATTTATTAGTGCAAACTTCAAGGTGAGTCTAGACTTCTAAAGGTCGTGGTCCCCAGATTGCCTGTCTCCAAAGGTAGGGACTCAACTCATGATCCTAGCCACAAGTAAGGATAAACCCTAAACCCTAAACAATCTGAGTGGTGAATCAACAAATATCAGAGGGGCACAAGGCCTTTCAATGACAATGTTGAGGCATCGCCTAATCCTCGGTTTTCCACATGCTCAGGTATAGAGCTAAAAAGTGTGTGCAGTAAGTGAAAGCGATATGTGTGCATGGGAGCATACAAACCTGTGCAATCCTAAAAACTAAGACATACTGCCAACAAAGCCACATATATACAAAAAAAAAAAAAAAAAAAAAAAGGATCATCTACTCTAGAGTTGAAATAAGATATACAAAAAACAAAGGTCATCTATCCTAAGGCTAAAATAAAATATGGAAAAAAAGAATAGATGTCATCTACCCTAAGGTTGACATAGCAAGCAGAAAACATTTATAAAACACACAAAAAAACAAAGAAAAAAAAAATCAAACTAAAACAGAATAAGACTAACTAATTTCACAACAACAAAAAAACTTGTTATTTTTCATCTTTTTCAATTTTCCTTAAACAAAACAAGCCCCCAAAAAAAAAATGGGGTAAACACAAATAAGTTAAAATTCATTAAAAATTTGCACAATAAATTTTAATGGGCGTAACTCTCTAAAAACGTCTTCAGTGGAGTTGTCATTTGTCGCCACCGAAATCGTGAAAGAGGACGGCGAAAAATAGAGATTTTATTAAAGACATGTATAGTTGCCACCAATTTTATTTAACTTGGGAAAAAATTGGAAAACCTTTAAAGAATGGCCACCAAATTTAAATTCGAAAGCCGATTGCGCATAGGGAAAGATGAAGATTTAACCACACAACACCCCTAATGCACCCGTAAAAAACGATTACCCAAATTAATCGTGCAAATAATTAATGAATTTTAATGTATTTATTTTTATCCCAAAAAAGTTATTTACAAGAATAAAAAGAACTATGAATCAAAATTTACAAAAGAAAAAAGGGTTTAATAAGAAACTTATTTTTTGTTTAGTGATGGTTGATTTTGTGTTTTAATATTTTAATATTAACAAATCCTAAATGTTGTTGAACATGACACATAAGTTTACAGAGCAACCTTAAATCTAAGGGATTGAGAATAACACTTTCCATAGAGCAATCCCAAAAAATGAGCATATTTACTCAAATTAAATATCTACAAAAATAAAATAAAATAACTGTAAGAGTTAAGTGAAGAGTTTTTTTTTCTAATGCCTCTATTTTTAATTTATTTTTGTTTCTGATTTTTTAGTAGTTGGAAAATTGTAATTCCTAAGCAAGGTTGAACATGATAAATAAGTCCATAGGGCAACCTCGAACATAAGGGATTGAATATGGCACCCAAATCCATACAGCAACCCAAAAAAAAAACACTAATTCAATTTTATTACTCATTTTTTAATATCCATTTAAGTGAGCAACCAAAAGAAACAAATCACTATTATTATATTTTTCAAGAGAACACCTACCTGAGACTTGAAAGTATGGATTCCTCTGAACTCCACGTCCACACCATCAATTAACAAATAGCAAGAAAACTTCAAAAGTTTTAAGTAAGAATTGAAAGAAGGATTTTAAACATCCTGATGCTCACCTAAGCTTCAACATGCCAACACAAGTCTCACAAGCATTATATAGCAAATTATGTATCCATCGCATTTAACAAGTGACCATCAAATTCTTGAACCCATAAACCCAGAGAACTCCAAAATAAGTAACAGGAGATACACCAAAAGCTTCACTGTTCTCATAAATGCATGACGCAATAAGCCATCCTTCACTCAAAATAAAATCTCTCCCTATTACATACAATAACTAAACTTCCCAGAATTCAGAATATCTAAAAAAAGTCTTTCTTCCCTCTACCAGAGTCCTCCCTTGAGAAATTCCTAGGAAAACTTCCCAAAACCCCCAAAAATTCGAAAATCCCCTCCTAAAGCAAAACCCATAAATTCGAAATCCCTTTCTTTCTTCTTGCTGGCCCCCTTGAAATTGTCCCCCCTCCTCTCTATTTATAGAATTCGAACCTTTATTCCCTCCTTTCGTGTCTTCCCTGCAAATCAAAATAAATGCAATCAGTTCTTGATTTGAAACGAAAAAAGAAAAGAATGATGCATACCTCGCGTGATTGAGCACAGATGGAAAAGGAAGGGAACGATCAAGATTGAACGCGATTTGATCAATGCGAGCGAAAATCTCGTCTTGGATTGAGCGCAAGATTGGCGCTGGGGAGAGTTGCTTGTGCGGCTAGGGTTCCAATGAGGTGAGGGAGAGAGTCTGATAGAGAGGGAGATGGGTTTGAGATAAAAAATGGGTATGGGTCATGGGCAGGAAGAATGGATATGAGTTTGGAGGTGTGTCACTAATTTTTGGCCCAATAACCCTTTTCTTTTCTTCTTTTTTCTTTTTTCTTTATTGATAAGACCTAGCTAAAAAAAAATGTCTCTATTTTTATTTTTTAAGACAAGGTGTAAAGATATTTTTGTGATTTTCATTTTATTTTGGGATAAAAACAAAAACAATTTTTTTATTTTTATAAAACTAAAAAAAAAACTCCACTCTTTTTATTTTATTTTTTTTCAAACAAAACAATTTTATGATTTTGACTCTTTTTCATTTCTTTTTGTATTTTTGGCAAATTTAAGTGAAAAACAAAAGGGATCCGGTCAAAATGGGGTGTTCACAAGGTAGCACCAATATTGTCTAAAAAAATGATTGGTGGCTTGGATAATTGAATGCCAAGTTCCATTAAGAGTTGTTGTAGCCACAAGATTTCAGTAGTTGTAGAACCAATGGTGCAATATTCAGCCTCAGTGGATGACCGCGCAACTGTCGATTGTTTCTTACAAGACCATGAGATTGCATTGGAACCAAGATAGACAATGTAAGCTCCGGTGGACTTCCTGTCAGCATTGTCACCGCCCCAGTCAGCATCACAAAAGGCAGTGAGATGGAGATCGTTGGTTCGAACTAAGTGTAGCCCATGAGATAGTGTATGTTTGAGATAATGCAAAACAAGCTTTAGTGCCTGCATGTGAGTAACAGTGGAAGCCTGCATGTATTGAGACAATTTTGACAGCAAATGCAACATCAGGACGAGTTATAGACTGATAATGTAGTGAGCCAATGATGCTGCGATAAGATGAGGGATCACAACTAGGTGTATCACCGTCTATAATGAGAGAGCATGTAGTGGACATGGGAGTCCATACGGGTTTAGTATCAAGCATGCTACCTTTTTGTAAAATTTCTCCGATGTAATGTTGTTGTGATAGAAAAATACCCTTGGTAGTAGGAAGAGGCTCTACTCCAAGAAAATGGCTGGGATTACCCATATCCTTCAGAGAAAATTTCAAGGCAAGAGCAGTTTTGATTTTTTGAAGAAAGGTAGGAGTGTTACTCGTAAGAAGGAGATCATCAACATACACTAGAAAATATGCCACAACAGTGCCCTGTCTGTAGATGAAGAGAAATGGATCACTGCGAGATTTAGTAAAGCCAAAATCCACCACAAAGGACTGTAAAGCGTTGTACCATGCACTTGGAGCTTGCTTGAGACCGTAGAGAGATTTGTGTAACTTACATACATGGTTAGGATAGGTGTGATGAGCAAAGCCCGATGGTTGAGGCATGTAAACTTCCTCAGAGATTGTACCATTTAAAAATGCATTGTTTACATCCATTTGCATGAGAGTCCATCCCTTAGAGAGAGCAATCACAGCTAGGTGTATCACCGTCTATAATGAGAGAGCATGTAGTGGACATGGGAGTCCATACGGGTTTAGTATCAAGCATGCTACCTTTTTGTAAAATTTCTCCGATGTAATGTTGTTGTGATAGAAAAATACCCTTGGTAGTAGGAAGAAGGTCTACTCCAAGAAAATGGCTGGGATTACCCATATCCTTCAGAGAAAATTTCAAGGCAAGAGCAGTTTTGATTTTTTGAAGAAAGGTAGGAGTGTTACTCGTAAGAAGGAGATCATCAACATACACTAGAAAATATGCCACAACAGTGCCCTGTCTGTAGATGAAGAGAAATGGATCACTGCGAGATTTAGTAAAGCCAAAATCCACCACAAAGGACTGTAAAGCGTTGTACCATGCACTTGGAGCTTGCTTGAGACCGTAGAGAGATTTGTGTAACTTACATACATGGTTAGGATAGGTGTGATGAGCAAAGCCCGATGGTTGAGGCATGTAAACTTCCTCAGAGAATGTACCATTTAAAAATGCATTGTTTACATCCATTTGCATGAGAGTCCATCCCTTAGAGAGAGCAATACACAGAACCATTTTGATTGTTTGAGGTTTGATGACAGGACTAAAAGTTTCTTTGTAATCAATGCCTAAACGATGGTGAAAACCCTTAGCTATCAACCATGCTTTGTACCTAGCAATAGAGCCATCCGGATTTCTCTTCAAACGGAACACTCATTTGTTGCCAATAACATTGAGGTGAGGTTGAGGGGGAGCAAGAGTGCATGTACCATTATGCAGTAGAGCATTGAACTCTTTAGACATGGCTTGCTTCCATTCACTGTGCTTAAGAGCTTGAGTCACAGACGTTGGTTCGATAGATGGTGGTAGAGGATATTTGGTAGCAAAGAAAACATTTTTTGGTTCAAAAATGGCGGCTTTTCCACGAGTGATCATGGGGTGGGTTGAAGTTGAAGGCACTGTGAGAGATGCTTCAGCAACTGGTTGAGACGGAGATAATGTGCACACTGGAGAAGATATGTTTGGAGGTTCAGAGAGGCTGTAATTCGTTGGAGGGGAAGGTGATACGGTTGGGGAGGGGTTAATGTTGATTGTAACACCCCACCTTCAGATGTCACTTTCGTAACTCCAAACACTATAAAGTAGGAAAAAGGATTTGCTGGTTCGTTTTCGGAAAAAGATTTTCTTTACTTATATCTTACTTACT
The DNA here is from genome assembly GCA_039655645.1 of Ammopiptanthus mongolicus. Lineage (NCBI taxonomy): Eukaryota > Viridiplantae > Streptophyta > Magnoliopsida > Fabales > Fabaceae > Ammopiptanthus > Ammopiptanthus mongolicus. The sequence goes on along the minus strand of CM077346.1, from coordinate 29,005,504 downwards.
ATGAAAATCGTGATAGAATTTTTTTTCTTATAATATTAAAGAACATATATCATAACATTAGCATAACTCACAAATATATATATATATATATATATATATATATATATATATATATACATATATATATATATATAAACATCATCCATTAAAATCCATCAGTCTACTCCACGGCTATCAGGAGTCGATAACAGACTAATCCAAAAGTAACTACCTCAAAATAAACCTAAGCTGATTTGACAAAAGAAGCCTACAGATAACAAAATATGCTACCCTGACATCAGTCGTACCAAAAGGATAGGGTCTCGTCGTCACCAATCCGCACATCTTCGTCGTCAACCTCCAGCACTCAAGATATAGGGTTCCAGAACGATCCAGAGGACTGCTAACCAACATCTGTACGTGTATCCAAAAACACAACAAGGTGTCCAACACGTACAGGCAAGGGTGAGACACCAATATATGAACTCAAAATACAACAATTACATACTCAAAGCACAAAACAGCAGATGCATATAGGTACATCAAGCACAGTTATGAAGCATGATAGACATAGCACAGAATATCATGACAACACAGATAAATTCAGGGTCTCATACCCAACAGTCAGCGCCATTTTCAAAACATATGCACGACACTTCCAATATACCATATAGCATTCGATTCTTAATTTCCGGAAATCCCGTCACCAAATGAATGAGTTGATCAAACTCGATTGCCAACCAAGGCATAACGCTGTCCAATCCAGGCATAACGCTTCACCTTATATAGATTTCATTACCACACCACGTTGTCCAATCCAGGCATAACGCTTCACATTGTATGGATTTATTTACCATGTCACGTTGTCCAATCCAGGCGTAGCGCTTCACATTACATGGATGTTATTACCATATCACACTATACAAATGCTTCACATTATATGGATTTTATTCATTGCCCATCAAGGTACAATGACACATAATGACTTACAGTCATCGCGGGGTTTCCTATCACCAAAGTCCCCCTTCCAGTGGCACGTCGGCTGAAAACAAATGCATGAAACAACCTTTTATTTTCGGATGTTTTTCTGTGTCGTATAGTTATTTCCTTGTTGAAGCATCAACGCTATCAACCACCACAATGTTTTAGACTCTTTAAGCCGTTACAACATTTTTTCAAAAACTGGACACTCAGTCCATAACTTAAAAAGGACACGCAGTCCACACAGCTCTAACCCAAAAATCCCTAACCAATGCACCAGTCTTGGATTTTGGATCCTCAAGCTCAAAAACGTCCGTAAGCCCCTAGGAACACAAGAAATGTCCTCCAGCTTTCAGGACAAACATGCTAACACGGATCCTAGATCCCCATGTTCTGTAGAACTCTAGAATCCCGACGTCTCAGTTTCTAGGTTCCAAACCAAAAACCACATTTCTCTTTTGAAAACCCAAAACCAACACCCAAATCTTCAACATTTATACACAAAGCCTTAGAGATCGGTTTTCCAAAACAAAACATCACATGGTTAAAATCCACCTTTTTCCTTATCGCAGGATTTCGGTAAAATACAAAACTTTGAAATACGATTCGTAAAACCCTTTTTCTTGGGTAAAACAACTTATTTTGAAACAACATTTCCAAAGGCACTTTTGCTCAAAAAGATTCCCTTTATTACTTCAAAAACCATTAAAGTCTCTGAAACACACTTTCCACCTCAAAACTTTGTTTTTCTCCATTAAAGCCAATTTTTCCTCCATTCTACCCTTTTAGTCAACTTATCCTTACTAAAGTAAATATTTATTTTTATTTATTCCCAAAAGCCAATTTATTTCTTTTTCGCACAAAGTTTCCTTGAAAACACTTCAATATTATTATTTTCTTTATTTCACGTCCCGAGCTTTTTGAAGCTTTTATATTACACGATATCGGATCCTAATCGGTGTTAGGTCCTTTAATGTAATAATTACCACGATAGGCATATAATACATCCATACATAAATTTAAATGCCACACTATACAATCGAATATAAGCAGGTAATTCGGGCATAATTAGATATTTCAGGCATAGGCAATTATCATAGGTAATTTAAAACACTCTGCAACCAATCAAGCACAGATAAATAATTATACTCCAGATACACAAATACAGCATACAGCGGTCGGAATTTCGAATTCCTCAGGTTATCATCTCATACCTCTCGGAGTTCCCAAAGAGCGATAAATCGTCCGATCGATCCTCAAGTCGTCCGATTTCTCGTCTGATCACCCAACCACAACTACAATCATACAAATCAATCATACATCAACTTTAATCAACACAAAATCCCCTATTAACACCTATATAGGGTTCGGCCATATGCTAGAACAAATAGCTAGGGAGTCCAAAAATTTCCATTTCTTGGATTCTACCCTAACTAAGTGAGATAACCCTAGATACAAGCTTACAACACCAAAAACCAACAAAATCCTACCCTCCCACAAAGGGGGTAGGTTTGGCCCTCACATACCCATATGGGTTAGAGGACGCTCTTGAATCTAAGCTTTTGGATTGTGAAAGACTATCATGAACCTAGATCAAAGAAATTGGTTTGGTATTAAAAGGATTTTTCTACAATTTTTCATGGATTTTTGAAGTTTATGGGTAAAAATCCTAACCTCCATGAAACTATGATTTTCAAGAGATAAAGGAGAGATTGAGAGAAATAGGAGAGAGTCTTTACCTCCTAGATACTATTCCTTGAAGAAAACTAGCTTGAATCACTCAAAAACTCAAAGTTTCTAAGCTTTATCAACGGAGAACTTATGAAGAATGAAGAGGAATAGAAGAGAAAAGTGAGATAGGGAGGAAGAGAGTCTTGGCCGAATGGCCTATGTGAGGGTGGAGGTGAGATAAATTTTTGACTCAATGGCAAACTTGTAATTTAGTAGAAGGGTAATTTGGTAATTTTGCTAAAAGACCAAGGGCATTTTGGTCATTTCGCGTCCAGATATTTTGAAAATCATTATGACACTGGTACGAGTCCCTAGGTTACTTGACATCAAGATTCTCCGTTCGCGGGTCCCGTTAAACCCTTCTACGGCTGCAATCGTCTTCTAGTTCGATTATTGGTCCGAATATAATATATTATTTTCACTTTTGAACGTCAGGACAGATTTTTGAAAATATGTAGAGAATCTAATTTTAAGACTAACGGTTCTGACAGTTAGTAAAAATTAGGTCTTTATAGTAGTAAAATACTACTATCCATGAAAACGTAGACCGGGCTCCGTTCGAGTTTTCCGCCCAAAATTTAACTGTAGGCTCATACGATTGTATGAAGCATGAATATAATTTTAGTTTTCCCAAAATCATTTTCTAAAACACAAATAAAAATATAAACTCATTAATCTTATTTATTGTCCTTAGAAAGCACGAAAGAAAAATCGGGATGTTATATTGATGGGAGTATAAATAGGGGAAAGATTTGATGAGGTTGGATTAGGAAGTGAGTTATGGTCGTCCAGGTTTGAAGGGATATGGGAAAGATTGGGTGTAAGGGACATTAATGTGGGAGAAAGATTTGATTGGATGTGATTTTGAATGTGAGTTGTCATGGTGCATGGACATGATTGTAGGATGGGGTTGGGATATGGTTGGGATTTGATTTAAATGGGACATTAATGTGGGAGAAATATTTGATTGGATTTGATTTTGTGTTGAATTTGAATTTTCATGATGCAGGGCGTGATTGTAGGAGGGGGTTGGGATATGGTCGGGATTTGATTTAAATGGGACATTAATGTGGGAGAAATATTTGATTGGATTTGATTTTGTGTTGAATTTGAATTTTCATGATGCAGGGACATGATTTTAGGAGGGGGTTGGGATATGGATGGGATTTGATTTGATTTAAATGAGGAATAAATGAGGTTAATGGGATAAGATTAGGAGAGGATTGAGTGGTAGGGGGTAGGCCAAATTTTTAGAGGAGTAGGGAAAAATATTCTCAATAAATTGCACATGTCTAGAAACATATGTTTTGTTATTTTTGAAATTGTAACAGATGTAGGCACTTTGAGTTAGGCTATAACCAAGAAAAATACATGGTTCAGATCGAGGTTTAAGTTTATTATTTGTGTAAGGTTTAAGCCAAGGGAAACAGAGACATCCAAAAGTTTTTAGTTTGATGTAATTTGGAGATTGATTGAAGAGGACATTATATGGTGTGTTCATGTTGAGGCCAGGCGTGGGCAAGCGATTGATTAGGTATGCTGCAGTTTGGAAGGCATAGGTCCAAAAATGGAGAGGGAGAGAGGCTTGGTTGATAAGGCAGCGAGCGGTTTCGGTTAAATGGCGATGTTTCTGTTTAGAGAGGCCATTGTGTTCAGGGGTGTGTGGTGGGGTGGTTAGGTGGGTGATGCCATTGTTTTGTAAAAAGGAGCGAAGTTTGATAAATTCACCGCCATTATCATAATATAGGGTTTTAATTTTATGATTAAAATGTCTTTCCACCAATTTTTTATAAATGGGAAATATGAATGAGATATCATATTTGAATTTTAAAGAGCCAAACGTATTTAGAAAAATAGTTCACAAAAATAACATAATATCGATAATCATCAATTGAAATAACAGCTGCAAGCCCCCAAAACATCTGAGTACACAATTTCTAAAGGATAACTATTAGAAATAGAGGACATAAAGAAGGAAAGCTTATGGCTCTTATTAGAAAGACAATCTCAACATTTATTATTTGATCCAATAAAGGAAATATTATTGGTTTTGAGTGCATGCAGGAGAGGTAGAGGGGCTGTGTGAACATCTAATTTTGTCCGGCTAAATGCAAAAAAATAAAGTTTTGAAATTGGATTAAAAAACATCATGAGTTGGCCCATTAGACCTTGGGCTAAAATAAATAAAAGAGCAATGACATTTATAATAATAAAATAATAAATAAATATTGTTTGTTCAAAAAAATGGTAAGTTTTCAAAAATTGATGCTCATCAAATTTATTTGATCATAATAAGATAAATTGGATTTTTCTTTTTTTCTTATTTGAACAAATTGATTTAATTGAGATTGATCATAAATTAAAAAACCTAAACACTTAGTGCTTGTTTGGGAATGCTGGATTTTTTCCATTTCAGCTGTTTTTTGGCTAAAAAGCTGTTTCATACATAATCTATCATGTTTGGCAATTAGCTTAAATTTATAAAAAAGCTTTTTTTGGGGGAAAAAAGCTGTTTTATGTCATCTAATTTGTTTTAGCTTAAGATTGTTATGATTTGATTATTTCTTATTCTCAAAACTCGCTTCCCTATTTACCCCTACAAAACTAACTTCTAAATAAATATTATTAAATTATACAAATAACTTCACACCTTTTTTCGTAATTTACTATGTAAAAAGCGATTTTTTTAGACCATCCAAACGAAAAAGATTATCTTGAAATCGCTTTTCAGCAAACAGACCCAAACAAAAATAGATTCTGATTATAATCGATTATCACAATAATCGATTATTCATAAATCGATTATCAGCATAATCTTTTTTTTTCAGCTTTCCCAAACACACCCTTATTATAAAATAAAAAAATGAAAAAGAGAGAGGGGGATTCTACTATCAGCTTCTTCTATGATTACCACATCAGCCGTCACCCTCAGCTCCATGAACCACATTCTTCAATCCTCTGCCATCACTCTCAAGCAAACTATTACACATTTTTCTCTCTCTCTCTCTCTCACTCAGCCACCATATCACCTCCTTCCTCACTTTCACTCCCTGACTTTCACCCAAAACACAGCAGCTTCGCCATTGCAGCTCCGCCATCGTAACGACGAACAACCACCAGCTTCGCCGTGTGTTAGCTGCCGCATCTCCACCGCCGCACCAGGCCACTCCCACGCTGCTCAGACCCGCCAGTCCCGGTCGTCCGCCTACAGCAATACCGCCGCACCAGGCCAAGCATAGACCACGGCGTCACCCGCCCGCACTGCAACGTCTCCCTTGCCACCATCGCAAAACTACTCCGTCTCCTATTCTAGATGCAGCACTCCCTCCTAGTCTAGAGTCCCACCACCGCAACCTCTGCCTCCTTACTCCTTGCCCAGGCATCGCGCCGCCGCACAAGTCTGGACGTTGCTCAGCCCGCCGCCGCCTCATTCTCTCTGGTCCTGCGCGTGAGTGTAACTGAAGCAAAGACTTCCGTTCTGTTTCTAACCTTTGAATCCTTTTTTGTATCTTTTATTTATTTGATTCAGTTTTTTCTATTTTATTTTTTATTTTATTTTTTTATTTATTTTTGTTTTTGGGTTTAATAAGACTTGGGGCTGGGCTGCTGATCGTATTGGATCTTAAAAATGTTTTCTTTAAAAAATAATATACACACATGAAAATGTTTTGCTAAAATAAAAATGTTTATTCAATTTGTTACAACTATTATTTGATCACGTATATTTATTTTTCAAATACAAATATTTCTTTACAACAATAATAAATCAACTTAATTAGAATATGTTTTATTAAATTAAATACATTCTTAACATTAATAAATTGAATACTATTTTAAATATAAGGATAAATTGAGATGGTCATCTTGTTAATCCTTGATTTTAGGGAACTTAAGTTGTGACAATTTGGTGATCCTAAGCTAAAATAATAAAAAAAAAAACTAAATATAATTTCACTTAAATAAAATAGGTTAACTGAGATGTAACATCTTGTTAACCCTTTGATTTTAGGGCACCTGAGTTGTGACAACTTGGTGATCCTAAGCTAAAATAATAAAAAAAACTAAATTAATTTCACTTAAATAAAATAGGTCAACTGAGATATGAAATCTTGTTAACCTTTTGGCTTTAGGACACCTGAGTTGTGACAACTTAGTGATCCTAAGCTAAAAATAATAAACAAAAGACTAAATTATTTTCACTTAAATAAAATAGGTTAACCGATATGTGACATCTTGTTAATCATTTGGTTGTAGGACACCTGAGTTGTCACAACTTAGTGTTCCTGAAATTTCCCAATTAAAGATTATTTCAAAATTAAAAAAATTAAAATCAATCAAACCAACAAATAATTTTAAGAACTACGTGGCTTTGAATTTTTCATCTCACCGGGGAATACGTTGGAGCAAAATCAATCATTTTGTCAAGCCAAAATTAAATTTTCATAATTTGTGTGCTTATTTTATTTTTATTTTTATTTTTAAAATGGGTAAAATTAATATTTTTAAAGTTATTAACGAATTTGCACAATTAACTTGAGGTACCGTTCTTAGAACAGGCAATGTAAGGTGCTAATACCTTCCCTACTCGTAACCAAATCCCGAACTCAATCTTTTTTTTTAAAGACCTGTTTTCCTTTAATTAATAGATTTTTCAATATTTTTCCAAAAATAAAATTGGTGGCGACTCCCCTGAATTATATCCTCTTTTTTTCGCGGCGTTCGGACGGGACGGTCCCGACAGGCTGGATGACCAAGGCATTGATGCCATAGCTGGAGAGAGGGGGGCGGTTCGTGCAAGGGAGGTTTGTGGAGTGGTTGAAGTGAACTTGTACACATTATCTTCATTCAACCTGCGCAGAAGTATCTCCCCTGTGCGTAGATCCTTCACCTCGAAATGCCAAGGAAAAAATTCAATGTAAACTTTTTAGTCTGGCATAATTGTGAAACAAATATTAAATTTTGAGTAACATTAGGAACACACAAAATATTTGAAAGGTGTAAATCGGAAGAAGTGGTGGAGATAGTGGTAGAACCAACGTTGTAATAGGTAGGTGATTACCATTTGCAACTTGCAGGTTGTCAGTGCAAATCTCCCTTGATAGAGAGATTGTTCAAGTCATTTGTAATGTGATGAGAAGCGCCAGAATCAAAAAGCCATGAAGGAGGAGCAGTATAAGGTGGAGCAGTGATCTGAGCAACATTTGCAGGATTGGTGGCACTTAGGGTAGCCTTTGATCTTGTAGCATGATCTAGCTAAGTGATCGGGCTTGTCACAATATTGGCATACAACAGAAACATGACTACTGCCACCAGGAGCAGAGACAAACCATGCGGCTTGTTGGAGTTACTTGAGCCAGGGGCATAATTGGTGGAATGGAGGCCACGACCATAACCGTGGCCATGGTGACGGCGCTGAACATGATTGGCAGTTATCGGGAGAGAAGAGTGCAGGCGTTCCTCACGTTGGAGGAACATTTCAAAGTCCACCAACTTATCATACAACTCATGAAAGAGTATCGGGGAATCCCTCGTGCGAATAGAGGCAGTGAATTCCCGAAAGGACGGTCCCAAGCCATTGAGAGCATGAATAACCAAGTCAAGATCATCAAGTGGATGTCCAATAAGGGATAACTCATCAGCAATGGATTTGATGGATTGAAGATAATTGGAAATAGATAGCGTACCCTTAGAGATTGAGCTTAGATGCTCCTTAAGAAACATGATGCGAGAATGAGATCGGTTGGAGAAGGCTTGTTGGAGAGCAAGCAAGGCAACACGAGACGTGTCAGTAGAAGCCATGACAGATCAGGCTTCAGGGTCACATGAGCCAAGAAGGGCTATATACAAGAGTTTGTCTTGTCGAATCCATAAGGAGCGGGCAGGGTTAGGGACGGTAGCATCACCAGAACGAATGGTGTCAGTATAGGGATGACAATGGATAGGGTACTATAGTACCCGGACCCATACTCGCGTCAATATAAACTTTAGTACCCGTACCCTTACCCGCTGGGTACCTAAGTATCCATACCTGCATCCATTTCCCGCACTTTAATATAAGAAATTTGTGGATGTTTGAAAATAGGATAATAAATTTGTACTATCAAAAGACAAAAGAGGAGAACATAAGTATGTAATATAAATTAGGCTAATTTAGTATGTTCTCACATTACAAATATATATTATCATATAAAAGAGTTACTCTAAATCCTTACTTTTCATTTTATTGTAATCAAATAACCTATATTAATTTATTAAAGAAACAACTTAATTTTCATTGAATTATAATAAAATGAAGAGTGATGATTTGGACTAACTTGATCCCCACTTATATATATATATATATATGAGTTTGGGTATAGGGCGGGATGGATACTAGAGTACCCACACCCATACCCGCTCAATTTTACGGATAATTACTCGCACTCGTACCCATATCTATTAAACGGGTAATTACCCTACCCATTATGAATAATTTTTTAGGGTACCCGTTGGGTCTATCACCCATTGCCATCCCTATGTCAGGAGGACAAGGGGTATCACCAATGACATAGCCAACAAGGTCACGTGCAACAAGGAGAGAATGAATTTGTTTGTACCAAGCAGGGTAATTAGTGGAGTTGAGTTTGATAGGGAGTTGGGTAGAGGTGTTGAATTCCACCAGGTCGTTTGGTTCAGATGTGGGGGACAAAATTGTGGCAGTGGTTTCAGAGGAGGTGGCCATGGCAGGATTGTATGAAGCTGTTAGGCTAGAGAGGAAAAACTAATACCACAAAGATGATTGCAAATCTTGGATTTCCATTGATAATGAGTGGTATAAATATAACATAATTACAATTCAAATTTTCTAAAGATCAGCAGCTAATAAATAGAAATAATACAAGAATATTGTGTGAGCTGAAAATATTCCACAAGATTTACATAAATATACATTTAAGCACATGAGGATATAATTAAATTCTAATTATTTAATGCGCCAATACTCCACACCCAGGGGTGGCCCTGAGGGTATGCGAAGTGTGCGACCGCACAGGGCCCCAATTTTTAGGGGGCACCAAATCTTTTTTTTTACACTTAGTATATATATATATATATATATTAAAAATAAAAAATTATATAATTAACAGACATTTAATTGTTTTTCTAATACATGCATAACTTATAGAATAATATTAACTATTCCCGTTACTGTTGCATCTGCTAAGAGAAGTTTTTCAAAATTGAAATTGTTAAAATCTTATTTGCGATCTATAATGTCGCAAAGTAGATTAAATTGCCCTACCTTGATTTCTATTGAAAATGATTGTTTAAAGAATTTTGATTATGAATAGATTATTAATGATTTTACAGAAAAAAAATGTCAGGAGGGTGATATTTAAAGATTAGTAGGACATCACCTTCTTTCTTTAGCCCTTATGATTCATAAATAGGCATCAATTACATAGTTCGCACAGGACACCCAAAATCTCAGGGACTGCCCTGTCCACACCCTATTCTTAGTTGAGCTACTTTCCCTGTTTGGATGTTTAGTTCTTTTGTTTTTTATACTCCCATTGCTACTATAGCAATAGGTAGTGATGAAGAAGTGGAGGTGTTGAAGGTGAATCCTTTTGGAGGTTTAAATCAGAGGAAACCTTTGAAGGTGGAGGTGAAGAAGGGCGGTGGAGTTTGACTTTTTCACTTTTGGTTACAGTTTTTTTTTGTAATCTGGGAAACGAAATCTGGAGGTGAGGTGCGTGGGGGAAAAGTTGAGGAAGGTTAGGGAAAGGTTGGCTGACCACCGACGAATTAGACTGCACAGATAAAGACTTTTAGATAGTCTACTTACCTGTTCAATGGGTTCTTGATATCTTTTTTCAATTGCGCACCCTCATCACATCTCAACCTTTATAAATCAGTGACTGCAACTCATTGTGAGTTTGGGTCCTCCCTAGGCAGTTGGAGAATTGAAGACGGAGTCGTACCACCTCCCTTCGTTGTAGCAGAAGGAGGATCAAGAGGACAGTTATCATATCCAGCGAAGGCCAAGCAAGACTTGAAGCTCGGATAGAACAACTGCCATATTTTTTTTTTTTTGTTTCTCAAAATATCATCCTCACTCTACTGTGGAGACTAATCCCTTGAGCCAGATAGGACCACACAGACGACAAAGCTCTTATTCAAGAGTTTTAACGTTGCTGCATTCTAGGGCTAGGATTCGAACTTGACACCATTGATTAAATTGGAAGAAACCCGTGTCATCTCATCCAAGCGCTCTTGGGTGAATCACTGCCATCTATTATTATATATATACATTTTAGAATGCACCTCAATGCAAATTTTCTGAGGTGTCACTCTCTCACGCTATCCATATCAACGATTTCCTACGTATCATTCATATCACGTTTGAAGGGCTGACTGAACTATTATTCAATTTGCTTACAAAAGAAGTAATTTCAATGCATTAAAACACACATATTTCAAGTTCAAATTAATCCAAAACGAAGGGATGAAATTTATAAAAGCCAATAAAAGGAAATCAGATACTCAGGCGAATAATAAATAGGACGAAGTTAAAATAAGAATCAAATAAAAGCATATCAGTTAGATGGCAAAATTATCCGCACCCGCGAATATCCGTATCGATTATCCGTAGTGGATAGTAAATGGATACCTATTAAATGGGGATGGGGATCATACTACCCGCCCCACGGGTACCCACATATTTATAATAATTTTTTTATTAAATATATATTATGTATTATGACAACTTCTATCACTTTGAGATGAAATAAACTTTATTTTCTTTATTTTTTCATACCTTTTAATGGTTAAACCCATAATAATAATTTTTTTAAATACATATAGTATACTATATAATGTTAATATAATATATTGCTATATTATGTTATATAATTTTATTTTCTTTCCTTTTTATTTTAGACTTTTAAATACCCACGGATATCCATGGATACCCGCTACCCGCATAAATATCCATGGATATTGACGGGTATGGATGCGGGGGAAGCACTACCCGCACCCGCCCCGCCCCATTGTCATCCCTAACTTAGAGAAGGAAATAATTTCAGTGCATTAAAACACACACATATTTCAAATTCAAAACAATCCACATTAAAGGCTTGAAATTCATAAAAGCAAATAAAAGCAAATTAGACATGCAAGTGAATCAATAGAGGGGACGAAATTTCAATTGAAAGCAAATAAACGCAAATGAGTTACGGAAGGAAAGAATCACAATGCGAAAATCCGCATTTTTCAAATTCAAATCAAAGCAATTCATGGGCATGTGTATAAAAGCAAAGGTTAAAATACCATTTTGGTCCCTTAACTTATTTTTTAGGTTCAATTTGGTCCCTTAACTTTTAAAAGTTTCAATTTGGTCCCTTAACTTGTCTCTGTTAACACAAGTTAGTCCTCTCCGTCAATGACATAAGTAAATGAGTTTCAAATTGGTCCTTTAAATTGTTAACAAGTTTCAAATTGGTCCCTTAACTTTTAAATGAGTTTCAAATTGATCCCTTATAATTTAAATGAGTTTCAAATTGATCATTTAAGTTGTTAACACTTATAGCACTTTTATCACTTTTGCTTATGTCATTGATGGAGAGGACTAACTTGTGTTAACAGAGACAAGTTAAGGGACCAAATTAAAACTTTTAAAAGTTAAGGGACCAAATTGAAACTAAAAAATAAGTTAAGGGACCAAAATGGTATTTTAGCCAAAAGCAAATCACCCAGTAATGCATTTCAAACAGTAATTTCATCCTCAAACCATTTCAAAACGTGGGTGAGGACAAATGATGTTTGTTAAGATATGTTGTTCATGTTGGCCTACTTACTAATAATATTTATTATTATTTTCATTTCATTATTCTTACAAGCTCTTATATCCAGTAGTGAGTACTCAGAAACCAACTAATCACAACTCTTATGACTAAAAGTTATGACTTTTATTTGTAAAATCAATTATCAATTATCTATTATCTATACATTTTAGAATGTACCTCAATGCAAATTTATTGAGGTGTCACCCTCTCAGGCTATCCATGTCAGCGATTTCCTACGTGTCATTCATACCACGTTTGAAGGGCTGACTGGATTACTATTCAATTTGCTTACAAAAGGAAATAATTTCAATGCATTAAAACACACATATTTCAAATTCAAATCAAATCAAAAAGAATGGTTGAAATTTATAAAAGCTAATAAAAGCAAATCGGATACTCAGGCGAATCAATAAATAGGGCGAAGTTAGAATAAAAAGCAAATTAGAGCATATCAGTTACAGAAGGAAATAATTTTAGTGCATTAAAACACACACATATTTCAAATTCAAAACAATCCACATTAAAGGCTTGAAATTCATAAAAGCAAATCAGACATGTAAGTGAACCAATAGAGAGGAAGAAATTTCAAATTGAAAACAAATAAACACAAATGAGTTACGGAGGGAAAGAATCACAATGCGTTAAAATCCGTATGTTTCAAAGTCAAATCAAAGCAATTCGTAGACATATATGTAAAAGAAAATAAAAGCAAATCACCCAATAATACATTTCAAACAGTAATTTCATCCTCAAACCATTTCGTGAGCATGTGTATAAAACAAATGTTGTCCATTTATATTTTGTTGTGGCGAGGTTTGTATCGGCCCTTCAACAGGATAGTGGCGAGGTTTGTATTGGTCTTGCAAAATGAGGGCACAGGAAGAGAATCTTTGGTGGGTTCAATCAAAATTGCAGTGTTACTTATAGCCAAAGTGTCTGCAATGTGTTTCTTAAGATTTCATATGGCTTCCAAGTATGTTAACATTTTGTTGTGCCTACTTGTTGTGACTTGGTTTTAATTCTTAGATTTTCCTTGTTGATAGGCGATATATAAATTCCACTATAAATCTTCGCTAAAGTTGGTGATCTTCTCTAACCTTTCAAGGAGTCATGCCTTCCTATAATTAAAACTTTCTTGCATAAAAAAAATAATTAGTTATATAAAGTATAATTATTTTATTTTAATATATGATATATCCTAATATTTACTATATTGATGTCAATATACACAAACCTAATTATAAGATGGATAAAATTTGTTGAACATTTAAACATAGATATCATGTTGTACTTCTTTGTATATATATATATATATATATATATAATAAAAATTAAGAAAAAAGTAAATTTATAGTATGTAAAATGACATGTTCAATTTGCCTAGGAGGAGTCATCAAATTGTGTCCAAAAAATCAACATGTGGTTGATCCGAGTGGTAACAAGCTCAGACCCATTAAGCAAGTGGTAACTAGTTCGATTATTGACTCTTGGGTATGAAAAAAATCTGGTTGGGAAATGTCATTCAGGTCCCCCAACGAAGATTAGTTATTGTTTACGATAGTAAATACTTCGTATCAATAACATGATTACCAAAAAAAAATTCAGTCCAAAAAAATCATCAAATAAATATAATAATTAAAAAAAAAGCATTTTCCTTATATGATATACCATCCCGTCTCTAATATAAGAAATAAATGATCAAAATCACCCAAATCAAGGAAATGGATTGGAATCTGTTGATTTCATTTAATACTCTTATAAATTTAAATTTTATTTCATAAATATCTTTATATTAATTACTTATAATTCACTAACTTAATTAATTCTAATATTTTCTTTCATAATAAATAAGAATATAATTAAAATTTAATATTAAATATATTTAAAAATGAGTCATTTTTTCTTTGGATAAAACCAAAATCATTATTGCCTTTTATATTGAGGACGGAGGGAGATTGGTTGTCCCTTGCCAATAGCGAAACTCATACACAAACAAAGCTCTTGTGGAAATAGTATATTACCGACAATGGATGTTGCAAAATGTCTCACCGGAACTCACACAACCCATGACCGTTTCCAAGAACTGAAGTCCTTCGACGAATCCAAATCTGGCGTCAAAGGTCTTGTTGACGCCGGCATAACACACGTCCCACGGATCTTCCTCCGGTCGCCAGAAGATCTCGCCGCCGGCGACTCAGTTTCCCGCGAACCGACTCAGACCGGGATCAGGATTCCTGTTATTGACCTCAAAGACATCGTCGCCGGAGACCGCTCCGTCGTGGTTGCCGGAGTCCGTTCTGCTGCAGAAACTGTGGGATTTTTTCAGGTGGTGAATCATGGAATACCAAAGAAGGTGTTGGAGGAGATGGTTGTGGCGGCGCGTGAGTTCCACGAGCTGCCACAAGAATTGAAGGCGGGGTACTATACAAGGGAGAAGAAGAAGAAGGTGAAGTATTGGACCAACTTTGATTTGTATCAGTCCAAATATGCTAACTGGAGGGACACACTGAATTGCACCATGGCACCTGAACCTCTTGACCCTCAAGAATTGCCTCCGGTTTGTAGGTGATTTAAGCTCCCCTTTGATTATTTTGTAAAAAAAAAAAAAATTTAAAAAAAATTAATCTCATTTTATGAATTTTCTATTTCTTTGTTTCAGCTTTTGAAAATAATTAAAATCTGAAATTTGATTATAATCTGAAACTATTTTGAGTAACTTCTGATAAAAAGCTGATGCGATGGATGAGAAAAAGTGTTCAAATGAGTGATTTTCATGGTTATAAACAACATACATTAGCTTTGCTTAACTTAAAGATCTCAAAAAAATAATTACTAGATTATTTTATATAAAAAACACTTTTTTAATCACTTGTTTTATAAGCTATGATTTATGAACATTGATAACTTCTATATATATTTGAAGCTTCTTAATATTTAGGTCGTCGAGATATAACTATATATAGCATCAAATATGGATATAAGATTCTTATGTATGGTTCAAGTGTTGACAAAACAAAGGCCATGAATTTCTGAATTTTGTTTCTCATTGGTTAGAGGAAACTGATTTTTTGACTTGTTCTATGGAGTATGGACATTTGTGGTTGTGTGTATAAATATCAATGTTTGAAAGTTGACCCTTGTTTAATTGTGGAGAAAATAAAATAAATAGGATACAGAGTAGGACTAGAGTTGTTGAAAGTTTGTCCAAGTTTTGAGACTTGAAGTTAAAATTAACTACTTGACGATGTGTGAAAGAATCTTGTTATTTGTAAATTAACTTCATGATTTAGCAAAAAAGAAAAAGTTGGTGGAAAGAATAATTGTGCACTCTTACTGTGTAAATATTTGTGTGCTGATGTAATTTGTAGGGATGAAATTCTGGAGTACTCAAGGCATGGTCTGGTATTGGGGAATCTTTTATTTGAATTATTATCAGAAGCACTTGGACTCAAGCCTAACCATCTTAAAGACATGGATTGTGCAAAGGGACACTTAATTTTCTGTCACTATTATCCAGCATGTCCTGAGCCTGAATTGACTATGGGCACCAGCAGCCACACAGATCCTGACTTCCTCACAATTCTGCTTCAAGATCACATAGGTGGACTTCAAGTTTTGATCCAAAATCAGTGGATTGATGTTCCCACCATTCCTGGAGCTCTAGTTGTAAACATTGGAGATCTACTACAGGTAAGTAATACATGCATAGTTTCATATAATTTTTTTATGTGTCTTGGTCACCATACAACATAGATGTGAATTTTGCTGCATTACACAAGATGAGCAATTTACACAATCACATCAAGTGTATATCCATGTCTTCTGAAATTTGCAGAATGTATTAATATTCGAATCTCAATTCTTCCTTTGTTTTATTTTTTCAATCCATGTCTAATGTCTACTATCGGCCTTAATAACTTGCTTATCCTTAAGCCCTCAACTTTGTGAAACTGAATTTTGAACCTAGATCCATGGCATGCTATTTTATGGCTGAACCAACACCTACTTAATCTATTCATAATTACAGCAAAAGCAAACAGCTTCCCGATGATCATGTAACTGGCTCACTTGCATCCTTATTTTATTTTTGTTGCTCTTTTTGTTATGCATATATGTTATCCTTACCGATTTATATTTTATTAAGACCAAGCATCACTAGCAAATTTGCAATGATTCAGTTATGAGGCTCAATAGGATCATTGTAGATGAACAAGGAAGCCTCAACCTTATTCTGAGGACTGAAGATTGAGTCCTGCATTTTCTATTTGATTTAAAAGAACAAATATCTTATCTTGTGTGCTTCATTGATCCAACATGAACAACTCTGTACTTGCATGCCTAGGGACTGTGTGTGTGTGTGTGTGTGTGTGCAGTGCATACTTCGTTTTCCTATTTTTGTGCATTTCTGTACCAGAATATGTGGCTTTTCCTATTTTTGTGCATTTCTGTACCAGAATATGTGGCTAAATGAATCTTATGTTTCCTTACTGCAGCTTATATCCAATGACAAATTCAAAAGCGTGGAGCACCGTGTGCTTGTAAACCATAGAGAGCCTAGAGTATCAGTGCCATTCTTTTTCACTCATGATCACTGCCCCTCAACAAGAATGTATGGCCCTATCAAGGAATTATTGTCAGAAGATAATGCCCCCGTGTATAGGGAGACATTATTGCAGGACTTCAATGCTCACTTTTATAACAAGGGACTGGATGGTTCAGCTCTTACCCATTTTAAGGAGTAAATACTCGATTTGGTCCCTGAAGTTGTAGGGTCGTATCAACATAGTCCCCCCATATTATCAATATTCCAAAATGATCCCTGGAATTGCAGAAAGTTAAACAGATTCGTCCTTCCGTTGATATTTTTATGGATTATAATGACATTAAGTTGGTAATGTCAGGGATGCATTTGAAACTAAGTGAATAATGTCAGGGATACATTTGTTACATTTTGCAATTCCAAGGATCATTTTAGAATATTGATAATATGGGGGACTAGATTGATACGACTCTACAATTTTAGGGACAAAATTGGATATTTACTCCCATTTTAAGCTACTGAGATAAATATATAACAATAAAGTTTGATTAAAGGTCTTCCACAGTACAATAATTTGTTTAGCTTTTGTTATGTGCTTTTTATTGTACCGAGCAGTTTTTGTGAAATTGTTTTGAAGAAAAATATTAAGAAAACTGCAACAGCCTAAAAATCTGTTATTTGGATATTTGTTATAAGATGGTATGTTTAGCTTTAAAAATAGAGTAAAGACCCAATTTGATCCCTCATAATATTTGAGGACTTACATAATATTTGAGGACCTACTTTTAATCCCTGAGAAAAAGGAATTAACCAGTTAGTCCCTCATATTATAAAACGTTGGACATGTTAGTCCCTGGCCAAAAGAGAGAGCGAATTATAACGGTGAGGATGAAGTTTAGTGTTCTTTGGAGTATGGAGTTGATAATTAGGGATTTTGTGTGCAAATGTGTGTTGTTTAGGTTTTAACAGGGTACTTTAATGGGTATGGAGGAATTTGGGGGTCAAGGACGAAATTGGGTCGAAATGAAGGGGGACGAATTTGAGTTTTTGGGGCCTAAAACGATGTTATTTTGATTTAATAAAGTTATTTTATTTTAATTTTTACTGTGTAATTACATAACTGTATACATCATCAATTTAACGGGTCACATCAGCCCTCTAGCAGCGCTCCCTGGACGAAGTTTTGGCTAGGGACTAACATGTCCAATGTTTTACAATGTGGGGGGACTAACTGGTTAATTCTTTTTTCTCGGGGACTAAAAGTGGGTCATCAAATATTCTGAGGGATCAAATTGGGCATTTACTCTTAAAAATATGAGAAAATGAGTATTTACTAAAATATGTCAAAAATAGTTTGTTTGTTAGTCTGATTGTGTATACTATTAATTCGACTGTAAACACTTCTTATGTATTCATCTTAGGTCATTGTAATTAAACAACTCAATTCATTCAGTTCATTCCATAATATTCATTATTATGTTCTCTTTCTCTCCAGCATCGCATTCTCTCTCAGCCTCTAATACTTCCAACCACATACACGGTCAAGCAGGGCATGGCGGCGGCTCTGCTCTGGCTATATCATTTTACTGTTACTCAAGTTGCATGGATACAGGTAGCATGGGGTATGAAATCTATGGCACTGGTACAGCAAGATATATTATAATAAATATAAATAGTTAAATACATAATCAATACAGTAATTAAATCAGAAGTTAAATATAATTTTCATAATATTCTAACTCTAAGGTTTCAATAAAATTTACCTTCATAGAAATGGTGCAACATGCACCTTATAATTTTGGGTAATCTAGACCATTAAATATGTCATTTGTCATTAGTTAAAAAGTTAACACTTTTCACTTTTTCAAACTAGTCAAAAAGCAGCTCATAGTTTATGTATTTGCAATTCAAGTCTTTGTAAGTTTTTATTTGCAAAATCAATTTATTAATTTTTTTTTGATAACAAAATCAATTAATTAATTTCAACAAATATAAAATTGTATTTTTTTTATCAATTGTTTATGCTCTTTTAATCAAAGTTACCGAAACCCACCCATCAACCCCACCACCCAATGAATGACTCAGGTTAATTACCGAAAAAATATAAGATCAAGGAACCAAAAATATTTTTGGTGAAAATACGAAAATAAGAGGGACTAAAGTGCAAATACAAATTGTCATATATATTTGACCTAAAAATATATGTTTGACAGGTCAATTTTTCAAAGGGAAAAAGTGTTGCCTATATGACACTTTCATTAATCCAAGTTGAAGTAATTTTAAGAAGCACCTTGTTCCTGATTTTTTATGGTGCAACTTAACCCACACCAGGATAAACATTATAAAGGAAGCGCATGATTTAGGGTGAAGCGGCAGTGAGGCAGTAGTTTATTTCATTTAATAGCAAATGGATCTTTGTGTTTGGCATAGATTGATGACTTATACAGTTATACTTAAGTGGCATAAGATACTTTTTTCTTGGTACATAGTGGCATAAGATACTTAATCATAAAGTGAGTACTACATGAATATTTATGTGTACCTGATAAGTGTTGCTGCCGGATAAATACTCGATATCAGTGCAACAATTTTGGAGTAAAATTGCATCATTGTCGTTACTTAACCAATACAAAATATGGTCCTCCAGCAAGTGTGCAATTACTTCCTCTGTATCATTTCTATCTTTATTATGAAGATAGAAGAGCAAAAATACTGAGTAATACTTCTGTATTGATTGAATAATTGTGTATTCACTTGAGTGAATCACACCTTTGATACATGACCTTATATACATGATATCTAATCAAGAGACTTAGCAAGAAGCTCTTTCTAACTAATCTTGATAACAGAAACATAACAGCTCTAAGAGTTCAATAACAAGCCTAACAGAAATAACTGTCTTAACAGTTATATAACAAATAACAAATCATAATACCCCCCACAAACTGGTGAGTGAATACTCATAACTCCCATTTTGCTTACAAAATTCTTAAAAGGTTGAAAATCTAATGGTTTAATAAGAACATCTGCCAATTGGTTGGAAATTGCAACTGACAGTAAGTGAAATAGATTTTCCTGCAACTTTTCTCTAACCACATGACAATCTAACTCTATGTGTTTCGTCCTTTCGTGAAAAGAAAAGTTGTATGTCTAGCTGATTGACTATCGCAGTATAATAGAGCTGGTGAAAAGAATGGAACCTGAAAACCCTTTAACAAATAAGTGATCCATTGAATTTCGCAAACAATAGCAGCTAATGCTCTATATTCTACTTCTGAAGAGGAGCGTGAAATTGTGGCGTGCTTCTTGGATTTCCAGGAAATAAGTGAGCTTCCAAGAAATATGCAATACCTTGTGATTGATTTGCGCGTGTCTGGGCAAGTTGCCTAGTCGGAATCACTGAAAGATTTTAATTGAATGGCAAAACTGTTGGAGTAAAATAAGCCTTGTACTGGTGAAGATTTTATGTATCTTAAAACTTGGATGGCAGCTTCATGATGAAGAGTTCTTGGTTGAGTCATGAATTGACTTAATTGCTGCACAGTAAAGGAAATATCAGGTCTTTAGTTGTCAAATAAAAAATAACAAATCAACAATAGGTGGAACGGTAGGTGTTGCAGTTTTGTTATTAGGGTGCTTCAATGGTGCACCTTTTTAAAACCGGTGCACCCATGCACCAATTTTTTGAAGCATTTTGGACCAATAACATAGTCAAGTTGGCATCCACTTATTTCTAAATTTTTGGCCCATATTTATCTTTTATATTTATACAGAGGCACATACAATTATTCATATTTGCATATTGGGGCCCATAATTTTTTTTTTTTAAAGCCAATCTATGGGGGTTACTTTTAACTCCCCCTTCCCTTTTTTTAATTTTTTTTCCAAATGTACCCTCACCCTTAGAATAGAGCCCCTTGGAGGCGGCTTTCCATCGCCCATTTTGAAGTGCATTTTCAAACCCCATGGGTCCACATGGATGCTTGGTATGGAGGCGATACCCTCACACAGCCCGCTCCAGAATGCTAGAGAAGGAAAAAAAAAATTAGGTTGAAACTTTAGGTAGCTAGAAATTGAAGGATTTGAGTTGAGATCTTATTGAAGTAAATTGAAGTTCCACATAGTTTTTTATCCAAAAAACAAAGAACAAAAAAAATGATACTAAATGGTGGAGGAGAAAAGGCAGAGGCTGCGGGGGGAACATTTCCAGAAACATTTTCTAAGTTTTGCAATGATACTGTTCTGGTTTTGAGAAAAATGTTGAAGAGAAAAAAAGAAAAAAAGAGAGAAGCTTATGGTAAAAAGGGAGCGGGCTAGGGAATGGGGAGAGGAAGGGGGAGGGGGAGGGTGGTGTGAGAGAGAGGGTATTTTGGGAAAAATAAATTATAAAAATGGGAGGGTATTTTAGGAAAAATAAATTATACATGCAAATATAATATCTTATGGGACCTACAATACAAATACAAAATAGAATAAATGAACCTATTCATTTGACTAGATCAAAATAAATCCAAAATTGAATAAGGTGATGTGTCAAAATGGAGGCTTCACATTGGTTAAAAAAAGTGGTGCAAGGTTGCACCATTTTTTAAAAGGTGCAACTTAGACAAAACCTTATTATTATGGTTCGTTAGTTGTTAGTTTCTTACACTTTCTGAATGAGCTATAAAAGCTCATGACTCTCTCAGTATTACTCACTTTCTACAATGAGTGTTGCTAACCAATGTCCTAAGGGCATTGGTTAAGGATTCTAATAAAAGAAAATATTTCTTGAAAAACTAAATAAAACCCTCCATCAAATGTTGAATGCACCACTTTTTAATTGTAAATTTCTGTTTTTTATTTCTTAACCAGTATCTTAAGGACACTCGTTAATATTCTCTTTTTACAATAATGAGGTTGATTCAACACTAAAACTTATTAAAGGGTCATCTTTATGGCATTTAATCTATACTTAGATTATTGTTTCTTTATATCAAGGAAACAAAGTTTTTTACATGTGTTTTTGACTTTTGAGAATCTTTGAACAAGTTTATCAATTCATTTGTGAACTCTGAAGTCGAATATTTCACAAAGAACAAAATCCATAAAATAGAAATCTTCTTAAAAGCACTGTTATTTTCAATTTTCAAGCACAAATATAATTTTCTTGTTTGCATCTTCTAGTTAGTGTCTAATTTTTTTTTGGTAGATAACGAAAAGAAGTTAGTGTCTATTTTGATATCACATAGTATTTGTTTTATATTTAACTGCTTAACAATACATAAGCATTATCCATTGCAATTTTTTTTTTTTGTTGAAGGGAAATTGCATCTTATCGTGGAGGGAATAAAAACAAATTTACAATGATTGAATTTTCGGTCTAATCAGCTATTTGCTTTATGATGACTTCATTGACTTGGTTGGACAAACCC
Organism: Ammopiptanthus mongolicus; assembly: GCA_039655645.1. Lineage (NCBI taxonomy): Eukaryota > Viridiplantae > Streptophyta > Magnoliopsida > Fabales > Fabaceae > Ammopiptanthus > Ammopiptanthus mongolicus. The sequence continues at coordinate 28,983,035 of CM077346.1, read as the reverse complement.
TATCCTAGACTCGTTCTATCCGTTGCCTATTCAGCACTTTAGCTGACTCACTGCCAGGTATGTTTTTGTTTCACATTTCCTTGACAAAAAACATTAGATCCTGAGAAGTTGAGAACTAGTGAATGTAAATCATAATCGAAAACCCATTAAAAGAAAAATTGTAGAGAGTAAAGAAACTCGTGAAATAATTAATGTCTACTTCAACTATGTCACAACTAAATATAATATTTAAATTTGGGGCTTAATTTTTTGAGTGGAGATCCAAATTAGTCCCTAAAAATTTTTGGTGATCCACTTTTAGTCTCTAAAAAAAATAAATTAACTATTTAATCCTCAAATTTACAAACGCAAGACATATTAGTCCCTAGGTTTAGTTCTGAAGTCTAATTACTTGCATATTTATCCTATTAACCATCCTACTTGATCCGTTAGGGATCTTGGTTGACCTATGACGAATTTTCACCGTGAAAAATAAATGAAAAGTGAAAAAGTGCATAATTTTTAGGTATTTTAGGTTTTAAAAATTGTGTATGTTTTTTTTCACTTTTTTTTTGTTTTCATAAAGGAAATTTGTCATATGTCACGCAAGACCACTAACGAATCAGGTAGGATGGTTAATGGGACACATAGGCAAGTAAATGGACGTGATAACTAAACCTAGGGACTAATATGTCCCACATTTATAAATTTGAGGAACTAAATGATTAGTTTATTTTTTTTCAGGGACTAAAAATGGGTCTCCAAAAATTTTAAAGGATCAATTTGGAACTTCACCCTAAATTTTTTATGAATATAAACCAACCCTAGAAACAGAAAGGGGAAATGGGGCCACCAATTCCTATCTTTAAGATAACAAAAACCAGATTATGCTTATGCTTTTACGTTCAAACAATCAATTTGATGGCAATAGAATAGACGACCTTTGCTTTCACATATCTACTATATTTCATTGTTTGCTGTGGTCGATTGATAGATGCAACAACAGTATGTTCCATGTCTGAAAGCAAATTTGGATTAGATTATAAACGGGCCACAAGTCTAGAATATAGCAATCAATTTTTTTGTAAGAATTTTTTGCTTGGATACTGCAAAACGAAGAAACATATACAAGAAAGAGAATAGAAAATGATTGTTATGATTCTCACATTGGGGAGTCCCATCTAACAAGTGAGGTTTATAAGGCTAAAAGTTCTTCCACCTAATAGATTAGTCTTTTGGGATGGACTCTCCCTTTGGATTTATGCTCATAACATTGGTGCTTTCATTGAGAGGCTGACTTCTCGAAAAGGGCTTATGCTCTTAACTTGAGTGAAGTGTCATAGAGTGAAAGTCGTTGAGGATGTCGGCTCTCAAACGGTGGTGCATTGTTATGAGTCTCACATTGGGGAGCCTCACCTAATAAGTGAAGTTTATAAACCTAGAGGTTCTCACACCTAAATACCTAATAGACCAATCTTTTGGGATGGAGCCTTATGCTCATAGCAATGGTTTTATTTGGTAAATGATAGGGAAATTTTAAATTTAATTGTTCTTTCTTTTTTGGGTAAAGACACATGAATAACTTTATTTCTAACTTATTGAACTTGTGAAATAAAGTCTTTATCTCTAACAAGTCGCTGAGCGGGGGAGACAACATTAGGCTTTGCACATGTGACACAAGCAGGATTAGCAGGTGAATATGAGATTTAGGTGTTTGACTCCACTTCGAAAGGCATCAGAAGTTCTTGCGTTTATCAAACGTGATTTTGAAAAAAACAAAAGTGTATAGTTATTGTTTGACAAAATTAATTTTGCCTTCAAACGTGAGTATAGTAAAAGCTACAAATAATAGCTTCTGCATTAAATTGAAAATTTTACACAAAGTTTTACATCAAACTTGTATTCAAAATAAAAACATCTAAACATAAATCACTTCACTTCAAACTTAATTGATTTGAAATCAATTCTACATAACTAATTCTATCCAAAATCACATTTATCAAACGGTCATCCAAACATATATTTGATCTTATGTTCTCACAATTAACTGCACAAGACTTTACTAGCTGAGCTTGCTAGCTAGCACCTTTAGTCTTTTTTTATGTCTTCTACTTTTATTTGTGATGAAAGTAGACCTATAAGAAAGATATAAATTGAAATCAATATAATATTGGAAAATGTTGGCATTGAGACAATGATTAAAGAATTTAAAAAATTTAAAAAGGTAAATATTATATTTAATATATTTATAAGTGTTGTATTTAGTTTTTTAATATAGATTTACCTCTTTTTTAATCAATATCCTAAATATTGACTAAAGATATTAGAAAGCCTAAAACAATGTGGACTAACCAAATTTTAATGCATATCCACGTACGAGAGAGAAAAAGTAATCTTAAAAAAACGCATAACAGGCAGAGGAGGTCTCCACACATATGAACATACGTAAGGATACAATTAAGCAATTCCCCACAAGGACCGCATATTATATTCTATGCACACTCATTTACACGTCCACTTCAATAACAAATTCGTTTTTTCTGATGTGTAATTTAGAACAACGTGGACTAGAGAGTTTTCCCTTTATACCTTTTCCCCTCACACTCCTCACCACTTGTTCTTTCCTAATTAGCCAACACCCAATGGTACATGTGCAACTATCCCCTTCTTAATCCATACAAATGAACAAAATGGAAGCTCTTTCTCCATCAGTTTCTCCTTCAATCTCTTGTCTGCTTTATCACCTCCTCCTTTACCACTGAACCAACCCCTTTAACTTTCATCTATATATAAATTTATCAGTGTTTTCATTTATGGGGGCTGGTATTTCTTCAGCTGCTGTAGAAAATGATGATGGAGGCTCTCTTTCTCTGTCTGGTCTTGGTGATGTCCCAGAGAGCTGCATCTCTTTCCTGCTCATGAATTTTGAACCTCAAGAGATTTGCATATTGGCCAGAGTGAACAAGACTTTTCATAGAGCATCCTCAGCTGACTTTGTATGGGAATCAAAGTTGCCCCCTAGCTACAAGTTTCTTATCAATAAAGTTATTGGTGAAGAAAATCTTGTAACCATGACCAAGAAAGAGATTTATGCCAAACTATGTCAACCCAATTTCTTTGATGGTGGTACCAAAGTAAGTTACTGATTCTTATTAATTATAGTGGATCAGTTCCACAGCATCAATATCTTCAGATTGTTAGGGTCTTCTTTTCCTTTTCCTGTATTTTTTTCTGTCACTTCATGCATTGACAGGTTTTATTTGTTCCTTTCTGGTGACTGTTATAGGAAGTTTGGTTGGACAGATGCAGTGGACAAGTTTGTTTGTTCATTTCATCAAAGTCCTTCAAGATAACAGGAATAGAGGATAGAAGATATTGGAATTATATTCCAACTGAAGAATCCAGGTGAGAGCAGTGTAGATATATATTTTCATTTTCTTTGAATTTTACTCTAATTATACTACCTGTGAAGAGTAGTAATTTATATATGTTGAGTCCTTCTTTTTCTTGATGTTATTTTAAGTTACACCATGTTGATTGCAAACTTAATTAAACTCCTTATATGCTCATTGAAGGATAAGTTTTTGAAATGTTTCTGATCAAAGTTGAAAAATAGGTTGCTTGTGTTCACAGAACATAGATCGTTGAATGTTTTTTAGGTCTGATGAAGAAAACAGATCATTATCGTGTGATTCTTTGATGACATATTATATTTTTTTTCATTAATGGGGAAAATAAAAAAAATTCCACCAACATGTGTTCATCCAAGTGGATGATACATGGATCCTTATGCATCTGGTCCTGAATTCTTGCTTAGACATCCTTGCTTTCAATTGTCCACATCATTTCTTAGAGTTAATTTAACAATTCATACTCAACATATTTCATGGTCTTTTAATAGGTTAAATTATTATTTTCTCCCTATATTTTCACTCAATTTTTAAATACATTGCTATAATTTAAAAAAAAATTCAAAATTTGTAAATAAGTATCTATATTTTAAATAAATTTTTAATTGAATCCACTAATTATGAAATTTTTGTAATTAAATAAATTTTGACCTTATTATATATTTCCTTTCCTAATCTTGCAGTGTCTTCTTAAAAAAATTTAAACTAATTAATTGATAGAATAACTAGGGATGAGAATAGGCCAGGCCGCTCGTCGGGGGCCTATGACCTAGCCTATTTAACAAAAAGGTCAGGTCAAGACCTTTTAAAAAGCCTATATAGCTAAAGAGGCCAAACTAAGGCTTTAAAAAAAACTTATTAGGCTTATCAGGCCGGCCTATTTAGCATACGTATACATATATATAATATATAATTTAATATATAATACTATAATATATTATTTATAATATTTATAACATTTAAAAGTAAAGGCCTATTGACCCATTTAAATATAGAGGTCTAATTGCATATTTATTTGTGAAGGCCTAACGACCTATTTATCAGTATAAGCCTACTAACTTCTTTATCATTAGAGGCTTACAAGCCTATTTACAAGTGAAGGCCTATGACCTATTTATAGGTGGAGGCATATTTAAAGGTCTTATTGAAAAACAGGCTTTTAAATAGGCTTCCAGGTCAGGTCAGGCCTTAAAAATTGACCTATATCAGGCTAATAGGCCAGGCTCAGGCCTTGAGATTGGAACGCAAACCAGGCTCAGGCTTGTCAGGACCTAGCTCGGCCTAGTCTATTCTTATCCCTAAGAATAACAATATTTTCCAAGAATAACGATGACGGCTATACTATTAAAATGGTTATGACTCTATTTGATAAGTCCAATAAGATAACTTATAGTTTATTTGACTAGCTTATAAGCTTGTTTGACAAGAGTAGATGTATTTGGTAAACAAGCTTAATCTCATTAGCTTATAGCTTTTTTTCATAAGATATTTTATTTAGCTTATAGCTTATTAACTTTTCTCTTATTTTTACCCTTATTATTTTAACGAAATTCCCACTTTACCCGATCCTACCTCATAAAATAAAATTTATATAAAAAAATTATATAAACTTATAATTCCATTTATATTATTTAATAAAATTAATTAAAAATAAAATTAATATGCTAATTATAAGACTTTAATTAGAATTTAAAAAGAATTTATATAAAAAATCATATAACATATTTTTTTTATGTCATTTTATATTTATACACTATTTTAATAATTAATTTTATCAAACGCTTCAAATTCAATCAATTAATTTTTCAGCTAAAAATTAATTTATCAGTTTTTTTTTTTTGTTAAATAAAGCATATGTCTTTTTAAGTAGGGGTGTTCAGATCCAAACCGAACCGCTACAAAACCGCAAACCGATCCAAATTAACCGAGAACCGATAAAAACCGACTCGATTTGGATTTTTTTGGATGATATTTGATGAGAACCGATCAGTTCGGTTCGGTTTGCGGTTTGCTTTCCTGAAACCGAACCGAACCGCAACCGAACCGATTCATGTAATATAACGTTGCGCTTTATGTTTACTACCCACACACACGGCACATCACTGGTCACTCACTGTAGTCTAAAAATTTCTTTTTGGACCATCTTTATTCTTTAGGTGTAACTTAGTAACTTTTCATTTTCAAAAGAATCAAATATATAGAATTCAGTTTTTCTGAAATACTTATTCTTGATATAGAACGTGTTTGTATGTACAAATATTTGTCTAAGTAGTAAGATTATTGTCTTCAACAAAAGACGCACTGTTTGCTTGATTTATGGCTTTGTGCCTTTGTAGTATGAAATAAATTAAAAGAGTGGAAAGAGGGCAAACCACATTTAATTGACCATGTCTATTTTTACCAAACCGAACTAACCGAACCGATCCAAACCGCATTTAATTGGATCAGATCGGTTCAGATTTTTTTAAAGAAGCAAATCGAACCGAACCGAACCGCATGATATTTTACTCTTTGGATCGGATGGTTTTTATACTCAAAACCGAACCGAACCGATCCGCGAATATCCCTATTTTTAAGACAGAAATCCCTCATCGCATGGTTGGTTTTATTCCTATTATTAAAAGCCTATTGGCAATGGCACATGTTTTATTCATATTGGGCAACTCAGCTTTCCAAGTCAGCCATTCATATCTTATAGGTAATTGAAGAAAAGGGAACAAGAGTGAAAGCAATTTGCACTTAGAAAATGTTATACAATAGCTGAAAAGGACTACTATATTCGAAGAAAAGTAATCTTAATTAATTGATATTTTATGTTTTCGGTATGGTAGTTGTATATATCCAAACAAAAGCATCTAAAGTCATTTAATTTTTCTGATTTACTAATAAAATGTCCTCATTTTTTAGTCAAAAAATAAAATAAAATGTCTTCTGTCATAAAGTAATTATAATAAAATTAAGAAGCATGCCTTCATCATTATACGCATTTTACTTGCCAGGGGATCCTTAAGAAGATTATTATTGCTTTTATTGGAATCTATCCAACCTGTGTCCAAAAGTATGAACTTGTTGATTAATAAAGCCAAAAGAGTTCTCTTTTTGTGTCCGAAGCCTGTCCCCAAATTTTATAATGATCTTTATAGAGATCCTCAATCTTATGAGCCAAAAGGTGCTCTTCTTTTACTGTTGAAAAGGATTAGTTCCAACTCCACTCATTAATATTTTGGCTTTTTCTTAAAAATTAAGAATAGATTTTAATGCGGAATTATATATTAATTCATTTCTAAATTTTTTATTTTCAATTTTAAAGATTTAGATCATCTCTTTTGTGTTTAGAAAAAATCTCACTACCATGTTAAAAGAAAATAAAAACACAACCTATATATGGGTAAAATTGGTGAATCTCTATACAAATAATGGTGATTCCTAAGTAGAAAATTTTGTTATTTTTTGTGTACCAAAAGAAAATTTTGCTATTTTCCTTTTTCATAATATAACAATATCACCCACAACGGATTAATTGTAGTAATAAGCAAATTATCCACTCAAAAAATAATAAAGATTTAACTTTTGAAAATATCACTTATGAAAAAAACCAAATTATATCGCTCGATGCCTGAAAAAAAATTTCAAACCCGAAGAGGATAATGACAACTTAGTAAATCATATCGATTTGTATCAGTGTAAATTATTTTTACTTACACTCACATTCAATTGTTGATCTTATTTTCATCTAACAGTGATTGTGATATTAACACCATTAGATGAAAATAAGATCAATGACGGAAAATTAATGTAAATGGTGTACACCAATCCCTCCTTCTATATATATATAATTTTTAAAGGAGTATCTAATCCACTACATATTTGCATTATTAGCCTATAAATGTGAAGCGATAGAGTTTACTGAACATAGGAGTTGTTTTTTAACCTGCAGGTTCAAGAGTGTAGCATACCTTCAACAAATGTGGTGGGTTGAAGTTCTAGGGGAGCTAGAGTTTGAATTTCCAAAGGGTAATTATAGCCTATTTTTCAGACTTCAATTGGGAAAGGCCTCCAAGAGATTGGGCCGGCGCGTGTGCAACCTTGATCAAGTGCATGGCTGGGACATCAAGCCCGTCAGGTTTCAACTATCCACATCGGACGGTCAGCGTTCTCTCACCCAGTGTTATTTGCATGACCCCGGAGAATGGACCTACTACCATGTTGGAGATTTTGGCATTGAGAGGCCCAATGAGCCCACAAACATCAAGTTTTCCTTGGCTCAAATTGATTGCACACACACCAAAGGTGGTCTCTGCATTGATGGGGCAGTGATTTGCCCAACTGAGTTTGCAGAGAGATTGAAACAATTTTAGCTATGTATATACTTTACACTGTGTTTTTAATTAAGCACTTTTGTAAGAGAAAAATAGATCCTTGTTTTTTTACTTATTTTTTTATTACTTAAGATTTTTCAGATTTTTGGCACTTTTAGGAATTAGGTAAAGGCCATTTTTGTGATATGGGTGCCCATGTTTTATTCTTTTCCTTTTTAACATGAAAAAAAAAATGCCTAAAACATGATCTGAGAAGGAGGCAAAGCAGCTTCAAAATTTTCAACTCAGAAACCTCAATAAAACTTGGTACCACTTAAACTAGGGCTCTTGGGTTGGGTGCCCTTACTTTTATGTGGGTGGGAGTTATTTGTTTTGTACTTTTTTCCAGTCTGTATGTGAAAGAAGTTTTGTGAACAAAGTAGTGCATGTTTGGAGTGCAGTTTGCATTTGATAAATGTGGGTTAGTGACTCCAAACTTACTTTTGCAATTTTTTTATGATATTTGGTTTCTAGTTGGAAGAATCAATTTTGGAGTCAAACGTGGGTTTGGATGAAAGAAAGACTTTGTTGCTTTTGCGTTTGTCAAAACTCAGTTTGAGTTTTTCAATTATTACTTTTACTATACTATCCTGAAAAATTAATCACTTTTCATACTCATTTAAAAGTTGAAGGACATTTTGATAACTAAACATTCAAAAGTCAGTTTGAATGCTACAATCCAAACAACATTCATTCTACCAAAACTACTTTAACCAATGAAGTATCCAAACATAAATTATTTACTACCAACTCACTTTTAATCAAAACTCAGTTCTGCAAACGTTAAACCAAACACACCCGTAATTTTTTGTTGTAATTTACTTTCTCTTCTGTTTTTAGTTTTTTTTTCTTTGTGGCCACAACACCCAATGAAAATTAGCTCATGTATATGAAAATAAAAATGTAAAAAAGGTATTTTTGTAAGCGTTATTTGAGCCGTGAGACCTATCCTAACTCTAGTGAGTTCCAAAGGCCCAACTCACCTAAACTTTTTTGTAAAAAAAAAATGTAAAAATGGTTATTCACGTTTTGAATTTTGAACAAATGTTGGTATTGATAGATTTTTTTTATGTATACAACTTCTATCCCCATTGAATAGAACAACACAATGATAGAAAAACTCGATCTTTGATTTGAAGCATGAAATAAGGAAAATCTTGAGAGGGGAAAATCTATGTCCAATTTTGCTCACAAAGATATTAACGAAATTTAATCCTAAGTTCTCACAGTCAATTGTAGAAGTTTTTATCAAACAAGGTTCTTAACACCCACATATATTTCTTATGATTTATTCCTAAGTAATTAACATAATTGAAAATTAAATTTGTGATCATATATAGATACACGTCCGGCTCAAGGGTAAAACAACTGAGGCTCTTACTTTAGGTCTCTCAAAAAAGAATTTTTTCTTTAAATAAAAACTCACTTTGTATCTTTTTATATTATCTTTTTGATATGTTTGTTATATTAACAAACATAAATTAACTTATTTGATATAAAAATTTATTATCAACTGTAAGGCCTACGGATGAACTCCTCGTTAGGCCTCAATACAGATTGTGTCCGTCCTGTGTACATGGCATATGTTTATCCACTCGGAAATCATTTCTTGCTCTTCGCACTCGCCAGCTGGCTATAGCAGGTCAAGGGCTGAACTCCCAAAATTATGGCCTGCGATTGAGGGCACACTCCTACTCTACCAAAATTGAAGATGAAGAAAGGGAGCAAATTGCAAAGGAAATTTCAAAGGATTAGAGTTCTATTTTTGAACACAGCATCAACACACTTTTTGCTCCTGAAATAGTTCGGGGTCTAATTTTTTTTTTGATAAGAAAAATAATATATTATTGAAAGTATAAGGGATACTCTAACCCATGTACATATACCAACAAAAGAAAGAAAAAGGCAAAGTAGCATGCTACAACATCACTATGAGGAAGGTCATCCCAACAATGTTGGCACCATCAACCTCAACTATGATTTGCAGCACACCACTAAATAAAGTTATAATCATAGGGACATCATCCAAGAAAAATTATGAAAAACCTATTACAAACATTAATCCATCAGAATCAACTTTTGACCGGAGTCATCCACATAGCAGCATCACTAGAACCGCTTCACCAGCTACCCAAAACATCTGAATGGGTACATTCATTTTGACTAAGAGACCATAAAAGAACTAGACCTGAACCCAGATAGCTAAAAATCAATCACCCACTAGTAGAGACTAGTTTTAGTCAACGCCCCCATTAGAGCATCTAAACTTAAATCAAAGGCAAGGAACCAAGCACCAGCTAGCATCAAACCGTGGAATACATCAATGCAGCCAATCAAAACAAAGGTTTACTAATCTCCAACCTCCCAAGGGACAATCATACTATAGTCTTCATAAAAGTTCTCAATACAGAGAAATGAAATCTCCATAGGACATTAAAAAACCATCAACAAAACAGAGCACAAAAGAGACCAGCACATCGACAACCAAAGAATAGCAAACTTATCTCTTCATGCATTCTGCAGGATTGCTACACCACTCAGAAAAAAGACATTTTGTTGCACCCTTCATAGCTGCAAACCAAGACCAAGATCTAATTTTGATGCAGTCCATCATTTCACACATGTCAAAAGTGCCTCCACTATAAATGATTTTATTCCTCATCATCCATAAGGACCACAACACTACATGCTAAACCAAAAACCTGAATTTCTTAAAGCTTTTCTCCCTAAAACAAACCCCATGCTGCAGGAAATGCTTGAAGGCTTCAGAGTGTAATACCACAGACAAACCAAACCATGAATAAGTTTGTAACCCTATTTGGTAAGAATAGGGACATGTGAAAAACAAGTGATCTACATTCTCCTCATGATTAAAACAGAAAACACAAGAAGTATTATGCAAGTCATTGATAATTCCCCTCTTTGCCAATTGATCTCTAGTAGGTAATCTATTTAATAAGAGCCTCCAAGAGAAGGCTAAAACCTTTGAGGGCACCCTACATTTCCAAAGCTTGTTGAAGACAACCTTAGCAGTACCATTAGGAGAATCCAAGCCTTGATGCCTTTGTATATAAGAGTAAGCAGATTTTACTAAAAAGCAAAGTGATGCATCTTCCTTCCACACCCAGTAATCTGCACCTTCTCTGCATAAAACCACAGCATTGACAGCCTGTTGAAGTTCAACTAATAAAGCTTCCTCCCAACCAAATAATACCCTCCTCCAAAGCCAACTCCAATGCCATGAATCATTTACCCAAGAACCACATTTAGAAACAGCAACATCCTTATTCACACAGATTGAAAACAAACGGGGCAAAAGGTCTTTTAAAGGCATGTTTGTTATCCATTCATCCAACCAGAATTTTTTTTTATTCCCGCTTTTAATCCTCCTAGAAGCTACCTGAGAAAACCACAAAGGGGGATTAACACCATCATATTCTATTTGGCATAAATCTCTCCACCAAATAGACGATGAGTTGCTGGCTGAACACAAGTGATCGAGCCGAGAAATATCTTCATAATGATGGACCAACAAACTATACCAAATTGCATCTGAGTTAGTTAGGAACCGCCATTACCACTTTGCCAAAAGGGAAATGTTAAACAAACGCAAATTTTTGAGGCCTAGCCCGCCCATCTCCTTAGATTGACAGACCTTATCCCACAACACCCAAGCTACCTTCCTATTTTCCGCATTGCTAGACCACAAGAAAGTTCTCTGTAAACCAATCAAGATTGAGAGAACCTTTTTTGGAACTTTAAAGAAAGAAAAGTAATAGAGAGGCAAGCTTGAGAGTACAGAATTAATTAGGACAATTCTGCCTCCTAGGGAAAGATATCTGCCCTTCCAACTTGCTAGTCTTCCTTTCATCATATCAATTATCGGTTTCCATGTTTCCACTCTCCTTGGATTGGCACCCACCGGTATACCAAGAAACTTAAAAGGTACCTGCCCCACAGAACAATGCAGGAAATTCGAAGCTGCCATTAAAAAGCTCTCCTCCACACAAACCCCAACCAAATTGCTCTTGTGAAAGTTTAATTTTAGGCCAGAGATATCTTTCTCTAGGAGGTAGAATTGTCCTAATTAATTCTGTACTTCCAAGTTTGCCTCTCTATTACTTTTCTTTCTTTAAAGTTCCAAAAAAAGGTTCTCTCAATCTTGATTGGTTCAGGGTCTAATGCCGACGCTGAAATACTTCTTTGAGCCAAAAGTCACATTCAACTATCCACTTGAGAAAGGTCCTTTGAGCCCTCGTTTCCGTGGTGAACACGCTCTCCGACGACATCCAACTGAGAGGAACGCAGCATTTGCTTACAAACTTTGTGAAGCCTAATCGTGTGAAACTGAGGTTTGTATGCATTCATGGTTTGTTGCATTGCTGATAAGCATGCAATGGTGGTGGCGTTTATCTCCTTGCAACATTCAATGAATAGATGTTGTTAAGGCTTATTAGTAGTAACTTGTAGCCTTAATTGATCCTTAGAAGTTGGAAGTACAATGGAGGTTCGTTGCAAAAACTAAAGGTCTGTTTTATTTGTTATTTGTTTTAATTTTTTTTATATGTTTATACTCTTAATCATAAAAATATTACTTTTTTTTAAAAAAAATAAGCTTTTATAATAATATATCCTAAATACTGAGTTTATTAAAATTCAAATCATATCCAAATTCGAATAAATTTATATTTTGATCCATGAAAAAATATTTTTCGGATTTTTTCAATTTCTTTGTAACCTTACGTAAGCAAATTTTGTGCTTAGATAACCTTGAAGATTATTCTTATTGTGCAGGAAGGATATCTTGAGAAACAAAAAAAAACAAAAAAAATCAATGTTTCATCCTTTTTGTCAAAACAAGTGAGCAACCCGACAAAAGTTGTTTGAATGAAACTGTTATCGTCTATCTAATATGATTTGACTCGATTTATTCGACCTTGTAGGCTAGGCTGCTCTCTTACCACTTCCCCATTTTAATTCTCAAATTGTTTGTATAATTATGTTATGGATGTTGTAATAATATCTTGAATATCAATATTCTTTATGAATTATCAAATACGTATTAATCTTAAACTGTATTAATAAAAAATATTTGTAAGTTCGTTAAATATAATTAGTTCTATAAAGTTAATAATCATTTGCTAAAAATGTTTATATATATGCATCAAAAACTCATTTTTATTTAAATTTGAAAATTTTGATTATTTATTTTTTATAACAAAAATAGTACAATATTTTAGTGTTATAAAGCTCGGATCGATCATCAACTTGATCGGGATATTGTGTCAATGAATCAATGATCGAATCAGTAAGTCACTGGTTAAACCACGTGAATTAGTATATATTGAATTTGTAAATTTTATAATCGGATATATATATATATATATATATATATATATATATATATATATATATATATATATATATATATATATATTATATAGGAGGCATGTGGTGTAGTGGCAAAAGTGTTTGGGTTGCTTTTACAATATAAATTTAATTAAATAAAAAATTTAAATTTAATGAGAATGACAACCCTATATAATTTTCCCTAAATTAATCCATATTGTTTTTTTTTTCCTAAAAAATACCAAAGTAGAAAAAAATTCACCAAACACTGTTATGTGAAGGATAATGTTTTTTTCACTAATGATTGAAATACCCCTTATAAATATCACATGCTGACATGAGTGTTCATGATGATCAAGCACCTGTTTGGTTTAATTCTTTTAAAAAAGTAAACATGAAAAATTTACGTCTCATTAGATATTTTCTCCAAACCTCCAAATTTTTTTTCAAGCATTAATGTCAACGCTTGCTGAAACACGAGTTGGTGTTGAATTTTTTGTAAACATAAATAGCCTACAAAACATTTTTATTTCAAATTAAATTGATGTAGCTATGAAATAAAAAACAAAATTCATTTGTCGGAATAAGCTCAATTGATTAAATTACGGGACATGACATATTTAAATCTTCGTCATTTGTTTGGCCTCTTTCCCTTTACCATCTCTCTCATGTCCTCAAATGAAGCTCCTCTTTATATATAAAACGAATGTTCGTTAGGGGAACTAAGGGGTATTATTTTTCCGCCGAAACGCGTGACATTTATGTCAAATTATCTGTAATTTCTATAAATTAATGATATTGCTAATCGATTAATTATCTTATCTCTCATATCTTCTCTATTTAATTGTACCGAATTTTTAGTTAAATTGGTTCAGTTAATTTTTGGGACAATCAATGAAAATCAATTTTGAAATCAATTTTTGCTAATCAGCTACATACATGTTTGCTGACATACAGGTTTGATTTGCTAAAAAATTGTGGGTCATTTTCTAATTGAAAATAGAAATTTAGTGTGATCTTTGTGAATCATTATTTTTTGATAAAGCTTTGTTCCTTTTGTCAAAACATATGAATTATTTGAAATTAATTAAGCATAATCGTTGCCTCTTAATTGTAATTTCCAACATATGAATTATTTTAATACATTAAGTTATTATTATTATTATTATTTATTTCCTTTCAATACATTAAATTATGTTATTTAAATTTTGAATAGTATAAACATGCAGATTTCATATTCATTCAATGCAAATTAATTGAGAAAGTCAATCAACAGAAATTCTTTTCAACTATTATTTTAATATGAAAATATGATAGGATTGAAATTTAATAGTCATTCATTTGCTATAATTTTTTAATGTCACTTCAACGTTTTGGAAAATAATGATGGATTGATTGTATTCAAATTTCAAAAATTTGAGTGAACGTGATTTGTTTCTTTTATTGACCATTTACTAGGTTTTACTCTATACTCCTGACACAAAGATTTCTATAAATTAATGATATCGCTAATCATCTAATTATCTTCTCTATTTAATTGTCCCGACTTTTTCTCTTTCATACCTTCTATGAACGTGATTTTTTCTCATTGTTTTCTCATTGTTAGTGTGGAAGTATACATGCAACCGTCAAGCGCAATCTCATTTCTATATTTGAAGCAAGACTAGAAGAAGGTTCTTCATATGTCATCCACAATTTTCTGGTTGCTCAGAATGATCCGAAGTTTAGGACAACAACATATAAGTTTAAGTTGAACTTTATTGGAAACACAGACCGTAAGAAAATCGATGCAGATGATATACCAAGACAACACATAAGCTTAAGTTGAACTTTACTCATTTTCATATGCTGCTACAGGGAGGTAGCCCGACTGCAAACGACTTCATCAATTATAAGTGATAATTTTTTTCATTTATTAAGACTCTTTTATATGCAAGCTTAATTTTTTATTTTATTGTTTTTATAAATTATTTTATAATCAAGTTGGCAAATGTTGATTATGTTTTTGGGAAGTCTTCTTTTGAGAGCTAAGTACAGAAGGCGAGAATTATTATATTCAAGGCTACATTGCTAAAACCTAGGCAGAATGGAGATTTGGGGTCTAGCAACTTCTCTAAGAGTAGAAAAAGTTAGCTTCAAATAGACCAACTTACCAACACATAGAAGAATATGGCATGTCAACGTCTGTACGAGTAAAAAAAAAATCGATACATATTCTTTGTTGATAAGACTTGGTTCCCTTCACATGTCATATTCTTCTAGGTGTTGGTAAGTTGGTTTATTTTAAGCTAACTTTTTCAACTCGTAGAGATGTTGCTAAACCTCAAATCTTCATTCTGCTTAGGTTTTAGCTATGTAGTCTTGAATATAATAATTCTTGTCTTCTATACTTAGCTCTCAAAAGAAGACTTCTAAAAAAACATAATCAACATTGGCCAACTTGATTGTAAAATTATAATTTAAAAAAAACAATAAAAGAAAAAATTAAGCTTGCATATAAAAGAGTCTTAATAAATGAAAAATTATCACCTATATTTGATGAAGTCGTTTGCAGTCGGGCTACCTCCTGTAGCAGCATATGAAAAGGAGTATATAGAAAGTTCAACTTAAACTTATGTGTTTCCAATAAAGTTCAACTTAAACTTAGGTGGTCCTAAACTTCGGATCATTCTGAGCAATCAGAAATCTGTCTATGACATGTGAATTATAACCTTCCTATTCTTGCTTCGAATTTAGAAAAGAGATTGCGCTTATGGTTGCATGTATCCTTCCACACTAACAATGAGAAAACAATGAGAAAAAATCACGTTCATAGAAGGTATGAGAGAGAAAATAATTAACTGATTAGCAATATCATTAATTTATAGAAATCTTAGAGTAAAACTCAATAAAAGAAACAAATCAAGTTCACTTAAAATGTTGAAATTTGAATACCATCAATCAATCATTATTTTCCGGAACATTGAAGTGGCAATCAAAAATCATAACAAATGAATGACTATTAAATTTCAATCATATCAGATTTTCATACTAAAATAAAAGTCGGAAAGAATTTTCGTTGATTGACTTTCTCAATTTAATGTATTGATAGAAAATAAATAATAATAATAATAATAATAACTTAATATATTATAATAATTCATATGTTAGAAATTACAATTAAGAGTTAACGATTATGCTTAATACATTATTATAATTCATATATTTTTGCTAGCAGGAACAAAGCTTTACAAAAAAATTATGATTTACAAATATCATTCTGAATTTCTATTTTCAATTAGAAAATGATCCACGATTTTGTTGCAAATCCAACTTGTATGTCAGCATATTAGAAATAATTGATTTCAGAATTGATTTTCATTCATTGTACAAATAATTAACTGAACTAATTTCATTAAAAAATCGATATAATTAAATAAAGAATATATGAGAGAAAAAATAATTAATTGATTAACAATATCGTTAAATTATAGAAATTGCAAATAGTTTGACAAAAATATCTTACCTTTCAGTGAGAAAAAAGAGTTTAATTGCTATATATTGATAGTATAAAATAGTTTTAAATAAACATTCAATCATAAATTATCATATCAATAAAAAAACTTAATTCTTATCCTAACTACCTTAAAAGTCATCCATATCATAATTAATGATTATTGATGTAAAAATATTTTATACTATTAATATATTATAATTAAACTCGAGAAAAAATATCCCTTATTTTCCTTGTCCAACAATACTTTTATATATAAAAGATTCACTTACATGTCAATTCTCCCCCCTTAAAAAAAAAAAAAACAATATTCACTTAAATGTCAGTCAATTTCTCTATTAAAAGATAATCCATCTTCAACCAGAAGCCTCTACTATTATTGTGTGTCTGTTTGACAACACCATTGAGCAGCTTCCACCCCCTTCTCGTTCTCTCTCTTCACCCTGCTTTTCTCCATCTCTAGATCTACACTCTTTGCCGAAAGGTAACTCCTTTTTTCCATCTTTCGACTCTCAAAATGCACTTCCTTTTTCTCTCTTCATACCCTTTTTCCTTATGCCTGCATGAACTTTCTTCTCCCTCTAAAGCCTCTTTCCCTCAATTCCTTTCTTGGGTTTAGCTTTATTTGGTAATTAATGTAATTTACCTGAGCAAAATACCCATTTTCTACCCTTTTCAATTTCATTTAAAAACCACGTCAATATAGACTTACAGTTTGTTTTTTGGAAGAAAAATTGTAAGTTAGCAACAAACATTTTTAGCCATTTTTCCTTCTTTTTTTTTTTTTCCAAAATCCAGTTTTTAAGTGACACAATTTTGTAAAGTTTAATAATTTTTCTCTGAGGCTATCTGTTAATCATGTTTTTGGGTTGCTAAAATTTTCTACTTTTGATGTTCTATTTCTTTAATTGTAAGAGGGACTATATTTTTTATTACGAAAATAATTCGAAGTCATTAATGTGTGGTTTTCCTTGTATTCCTCCAAATTTAATTGATTTTAGGTGGAATGTTAGTTGCTTTGAAAAATTTTCTTCCAAACCACCATGTTTTGGAAGATTTTCAGTTTGTGTATTGATATCAGTATGTGTGAGTGTGACGTTGAGGTTTAACTGATATGCTTTGTATCAGGCTCTGATATTTTGGAATATGTCTGAAGTGAAAAACAAAGTGGATTTTATCCAATGGCTTGGACCTGACATGTCAATAAAGATTCTCACCCATTTGGATGACCCTTGTGACCTTGTCCGTGTTTCTTCTGTTTCCAGTTCTTGGCATCGATTTGGTAAGCCATTTGAGTTTAATTACTTGCAGTGATTGCTTAAATGCTCCCATTTCTATGGAAAGTTTTAATGGAGGGTGATTGCTTAAATGCTGCCTTGTGACCTAGAGGTCACGGGTTCAAATCCCGGAAACAGTCTCTCCGCTTGCGGGGGATAAGACTGCGTATATCTACCTTCCTCCAATCTCATCAGGTGGGAGCCTCCTCGCGCACTAGGCCGCCATTTTTTACATTAAATATGTTATGGCTTCTAAAAGTTTAACTTCTCTAATGCAGTACTGTCCTAAGGCTGTAAAAACTATTTTTTTCAATGTTGAAAATTGAAATACTCTTGCCTTTACTTTGTTATTCCAATTTTATTGATTTCCACTCTAAATATTCTGCAGTTATTGAGAACGGCCTCTGCAAGCAACTTTGCTTGAAATTGTTTCCTGAAATATCTGGTGTTGCTCATATCATTGAGGTAGACAACATGATTGAACCAGTAAGTGACATGCTCGGAAGTTCTATGAATTGGGAATGTCTTAAGAGAAACCATAAAGTCTATGCATTCCTAGCTTCTGGTCTTACTCCTTCTATGAGACAAAATTGCATCTCAGAAGCCATTAGTGCATCCAGCACTGATAACTACCCTGAAGAAAGTATTCTGAATACATTGGAGCCTAGGGATAGAGCTGATTATAGAGCTTCATACTGGTCAAGTAAAGGGGAAAGTGATCCTTCTGTTCCCGAGATATTAGTTTACAAGCTGATTTCCAAAATATGTCTTGTTACAGAGATTCATGTCCAACCATTCCAAGGTTAGCCTGGTAGCTAAATTGATGAATTGTGTATTATTAAGTTGCATTGAAAGTAATTAATATTGAAAATCCTGAACCTTTGCTTAATCAGCGGACTAAGAATTTATGTTTACTTATCAGCATATTTTCAGCATGGCCTCCCTATATATTCAGCAAAGGCTGTCCGGTTCAGAATGGGCCATCCGAGATACCCAATGGAATCAAAGAATGCTTTAGCTGATAATATGGTTGGTTATCACTTCTTGGGGGATAATCAGTTCATATGGGCATATACCTCACCTGAATTTCCAATGTTTCAGGTGAGTTGCACTATTAAAATGTGGGTGATTTTCATATGCCTTTTTATCCTTACAAATTACTCAACAAAGAGGAAGCTTGATATTCATCTACTGATTTTTTTATGGGCATCATCCACTTACATATGTAATTCTCATTATGTGTTTAATTGTTTTTTGCTAACGATTATAAATTCTGGTTATCTAATTCAATGCAATTCTACCATGAGACTTTTGACATGCATCTCTTTTGTGGATGATGGTAACTTTCTCCCGGAAATTAGCAAATCTTCTGCTTGGTTAATAGGCAGGATAAGACTGGAGAAGGGACCATGCTAATGTTTTATGAAATGAATGCTTGATTATCATCCTTAAGACTTGTGTTTTTCTTTTGGGGCGGAGGAACCTCAGTACCTGAATATAACCAGCATGGGTTTGGAATTTATCCATTTTAGATTGAAACTGCATTTTTTTGGCTTAGAGTATGATAGGAACCCGGGTTTCTCATTACAGAAAAGTGGAGATAACCTCAATTACAGAGATAGAACTGGAGAGAAGCAAATAAAAATGAAAAGATAGAGCAGACTTCAAGGGTCTGCAAGCCTTCCTGCCCTAAGGCTCCAATACGTTACTCAATTCCTGCCTATCCCACTCTTCCCCTCCTTCCCTCAATCTATTATTCGCATTTCCCAGAAATGAGTTCCATCCTCCTCCCACTACTTCTTGCTAGTTCACATTTAGTTATGCTTCAAACTATCAGTATTCCCCTTATTTCCCATTTTGTCCTCCTTATCCATGTCTGTTGATCCTCTACTTCCATTCTCTTTCTTGTAGCTTACACCTTAGTAATAGGGATCTATCAGGGTACTATATGCATGTGTTTCTAACCTGACATACTGACATTATAGGAAAACCGCTTACAAAAATTCGAGCTACCTGAACCTGTTCTGTGCATTGGAGGTGTGCTGCTAGTTGAGCTGTTGGGTAGGGTTCAAAAACAAGAAATGGATGAATTATTCTACATATGGTTAGTCTCTCTCTCTCTCTCCCCCTCTCCCCCCCCCCCTGTCTCGTGCACACAGTTAATTGATGTTGTTTAGCCCAAGCTATATGTTGAAGGCCATTATTGTCAATTGAATTGAATTTGAGAACTTGGTCACTTTCCCTTTAATCTGTCCACTCTTCAATTTGACACACCCATGCTTTTATGACATCTATGACCACCCATGACAATGTTTTGATGGAAGTTCAGCAAATAATTCTTGGCATTTGTCTTCCAAAGATGAAAAATAATGTAACACAAGATAACATTTTGTTAAAATGCTGTACTTCTACACTGAATGCTGAATAATGCATCCTGTTGTTCTCATAATGGGAAGAACTGTAATCTTTCTTTTTGAATAAGGTCTAATGACCTGTCTAGGTTTCTATTGTCAAATAGATTTTTTCTTTCTTTCTTTCTTTTTTTTAATTTGTCATCTGTGCTGATCTGTTTTCCAGCTATCATATATTTGATTACTTTGGTGCAGCATCTCCCATGTTCAAGTTGTGGGACGGCCGCTTTCGCCAGCATTTGATGTTAAATTACATCATCCATCAGGTAAGTGCACATTGAAATATTGCCCTCAAACAGATTGTTGTTTGTCTTCAACCTCATCATCAGGAGGAGACTCAAGCAATCCTTCACGTTTGCGGACAATAACCTCCAACATAATGCAGAGGGGTGTGAGACGTTGGGAACAAATTATCTTGGGAGCATTGCTTGGTTCTGGGAATGTTAGAGTTGATAATTAATAAAAATGTAGGGAATCAATAAACTTAATCTCAAGACATTGGGAAACCTGTATGTACATGTGAGCTGGATTTGGGTAGCATTACCAACCTGTTGGCTTTTGGTTGGTAGATATGTCACCTCAAATTAGTGAAGGGCCTACATCTGTATATTATACTTTCTGCAAAATAATTAGTAGGGTATAGTAGGCACAGTTTCCTCTTTAACTTTTCCTTTGTGTGTTATGAAGTCATGCCTTCTTGGCAAGTTATCAATTGAGGAAAGGTTGTAGGCATATTTTCTAGTGGCTTGAACTGATCCCTATACTTGCTAATGAATCAATGATATTTTCAATGATCACTTGCAGCACATATTATCCACCATTATCCTGTTGTGGCATTGGAAAAATGTTTCTCTAAAGTGAGCATTGTATTCACTTTTAATTTAATCCATTGAAATCTTAAGCTATTAAAATTTAACACACTTTAAAAAAAGCAAGCTCACTTTAGAGGTCTTTGATCTTTGACATTGATGTTGTGGATAACCAATGAGTTAGCATGAGTTGTAACACATGTACGGATGTACCTCAACTTCAATATAGGCCATTCTTCCTGGATGTTTTTAATAAAGTGTGTTTCTTTCCTTTAGCAACAATAATATCATTGGTAATAATTAATGGCAGGACAATTGGAAAAGCATTATTATTCATTCTAATCTAGCAAGAAAAAATGATTTTTTTTTAAAATACAATGATAGCATGGAAGTCTGAACTATTACCTTCAAATTATCCAGGCTTACTCGTAGTAGCTTAAAAATAAAAGTAGAAGAATAATGTGAGGAATTAGAACGTCTTTAGTTGATAATATATGTTGGATGAAAGCCACTATCTTGCATAGAGAAGGTTTAGATACGACTTGTGGCGCATGCGGTAGGACATAAGCAGAAAACGTTGTCTTGATTAAGTTTATTACAACCAATTAGGGTAGAAATAATTGATTAGTGGTTGGATAGAGAAAATCAGTGTTAAAGAGAGAGAATTTCGTATTCGTAAATTTTTGGCTTAGTGTGGCACGTATTTAATTTAATAATTGGTATTAGAATTAAAGTGTTATTAGGAGAAAGATTTATTTATAATTTTTGGCTTACTGGTTAGTGGTGAGTGTGCTTACACAATGAACTTGTTATTATACCAAAGTTTGTGTCAAAAGATGTTAAGCTGTGGGTAGGGAAACTTGAATGAAATTTGCATCACCAATAAGACATTGCGGTAACCCCCACAAAATAAAGAGAAATGTTGAGCACAATTTTTTTTACAAATGTTTAGCACATTGTGTGGTCAGCAAGTGTATTTCGTTGATCCCCGGATAATAAAAAAGAAACCCCATCTGGATCTCCTGAACAGATCCATTTTGGGTGGTGATCATACAAAAATTTATGAGCAAATTTGAATGCTTACACAAACTTCAGTAATTTGAACCATTAGTAAATTGAACAATTCAATCAAAAGAGGTAGACATCTACTCTACTCTAGCGTGAAATTTCCATACACCAAATCAATCTAAACTGTAATGAGTGATGAAAATTAAATATAGTATACGTAATCAGTTTAATTTTGAAAGAACAATATCAGTTCTAGCACTCTTGTATCTGTATCGTTGGAATGGCACAAAAAATTACAAGATAAAACAGCTAAATCTTCCTCCATGTGCAGTTAGTTATCTATCAGATAATATCAGTCAGTGGTGCATGGATCGTGATACGGTTTGGTACGTGGTACAGAAATGCAATGCGAGACTTTTCTTGATCCACGATACCTGAGGGTCTGGACTTTGAAATTTGTTTGGAATTAAATCGCTTTAGGTAAACTTCCAATAATTGAATAACGCCCATTAAATCCATGTTACAAAACTAGCCATTGCAAATGATTTCTTGTTTCATTATTACTTTTTCATTGTAAATAATATGCATTTAGCATTGGATATGTCAATTGATTCATTAGTTAACTTGATCGATCAAAAGGAGTCGAACAGGACAACAAACTAAGGAATAATCGGTCCAAAAAGATGGTCAATTCATAGTTGAGCGGTGTCTAAAGGATCTGCCTTCGCTTCCAGTTCAATGCTAAAGGATGCTGGCACTAGTCTCCAGATAAGAGGTGAGTATTTCACAGGTGCGTTTGAATTGGTGTTGGGTTTATCACCAACACAAATTCACAAGTGTCATTGAACCCACCAATCCAATGCAGCACAGGAGCATGTTTGGGAATTACTCCCCAATGTGGGGCATTAAAAGAGAATTTCAGCATACCATGTGACACTAATATCAATGTTTGTGAATGGATTAGACTTGCTGATAGCACAAAAGATTGACACAAAGGAAAACAACTATGGGCGCATGTAATAGTATTAATAAGCTGACAGCTATAGTTTAAATTGTCCAATAAATTACACTTGCAGACGAGACAAAACCTTCAAATAAAATATCTAAGTACCTAGTCAAGTACAAGTCACAGCAAATCCCATCAAGAAAATGAGAAGGAAAAACCATGGAGAGGCAGAAGCTATTTAAAGTAATAATCCTGTACAAAGATAATAAGATGAACGCATGATCAAGAGATACCAACTACATGCCCAAGTTTTGTTAGTCATGGCTTCCAGCCAAAACCCATGTTATCATCTAGATCACTGTTAAATAAAGAATTATCTGTGAACTCATGGGCAATATCCTGAACCACATCTTGCAAATGGATATTTTGTGGGATATCAGATGTTCTCTGGTTGAAACCATTGTTGCCACCACCTGCTGCAGAATCACTGTTTGATGCCGCCTTGAAGCTGTTACTCCTTGAAACAGGCCCATTATTTCCAGAGACATTGGCAGAACCTCCAGTTATGTGTGGATTGTGGCCTCCAAAACCCAACCCATTCTTTCCCATACTCCCATTGGAATTGGGTCCACCAAGAGACTGTGGTTGCACTCCCCCATTGTTATTTGACATATCCTGCAGCAGTTGCTGGATCATCTGCTGTTGCATAGCTTGATTTCCTTGGGATCCCTGTGAATGATTTTGTTGCAGTAAGCTATTTGCACTTAGTGAGCGCTGTTGAAGGTGTTGCTGCTGCTGCTGTGGGGGTAGATGGGGACTTGGGAAACCACTAACAGGTGAATTCTGCATTGAGCCTGGAATTAAAGCAGTAGCAGCACCTTGCAAAGCTGAAGAGGGACTCTGGTTGGAATTATTGAAAGAAGATGATCCTTCTCGCTGAAGTGAGCTAGGGCTTGAATTCATCGAGTTTTGCCTCATGAGAATATTCTGGTAGTTACTCAGTGCCAAAGCAGTTTGTGCTGACCCACTCAAAGCACCACGGTTAACCATAGTATGATTATTGTTTATTTGGTTGTTCAATCCAGGATTCAATGCCATCAGCTTATTAAGTGTATTTCGATCAGTAGGCAGACCTTGAACATTTGCCAGCTGTTCCATCTCCTGCATCTTTTGCATCTGGAGCTTGCCCGCGGTTGCAAAACGAGGATAATTTTTCAAGCTCTCTGCATGTAAGTGTTGGATCAATATATAGGGCAAGGACAACCACTAATAATTCTAGAAGAAAAGAAACTATTTTGACGGTCATATTGCACTATGTTCAAAATATGAAAAAGATGCCACAAATACAACACAATAGTGTAATAGGGTAAGAAAACCACAGGAATTACCAATAGCCCCAACTTTGTGCTCTCTACAGATATCGATCAGATCTTTCATGCTATTGACAACCTCAGAAATCTGTCAACCATTGCAGAGCCAGACTAAGAATGATTGATTAAATATAAAATAAGAAACTAATTGAGTTTTCTCTATTTTACTCGACAGAAACTCAATTTAGACTTCATTACTGTACCTGCAAGAATCTCACATATCTTTTGGAGAAACCCAAGTCATTTAGCGATTGTAACTCCAAACTCTTTGCAAGCTGACGCCCAGCTGTCAATACCCTGATGTAAAAGAAACATTATCTTAAGCCTTATTGCAACCACATTTTTGTTAGCTTGTAGCAACCTCATTCCAAACAAAAATTACAAAAATAATAAATTTAGAGCATATATTGTAAACTATAAATATACTATTCTTGTTATTAACTAAGGTAACTGTAACATAGGCTGTTTTAATCAGATACTTTTTAATCACTTTGCGCTTACAATACCCAATCAGAGAGTGGCAAAAAAGTTTAGACAAGAAAGATCGATCTCAGAAATTCAATAGGACAATGCTGTGAGATGCTCATAGTCTTGTCAATGCACGCACATAATTTTGACCCAGTGTGCCTTTCACTTAAGCCTCATTGTATATGTTACTAAAAAATTGTACTCTGCAAAGAACCAGCGTCAAAGCAAAGATTTCAACATGGGAAAATCTTATGCTTCACTAAGATCCTTTTGTTTACCTTTCAAATTATTGACTTGCAATAAGATTGATTTTCTTCCTTTTTACCCATGGTTCCATTTATCCTTTCAATGTATTTGAATTAGCTTATTTTATGATCAGAAAAGTTTATAATCAAAATGTTCAAGAGCTTTCGACTGAAGTAGTTTTTTGTGCAAAATTTAAGCAAAACCAACATGTGCTAAGTCAAAAAGGGCCTGCATCATTACTTGACTACAATCTTAACACATAAAGCTTCTTCTATCCACATACACACACACAACAGAGACAAAGTATTCAACCAAAAAGGAAAAAAGAAGAAACAGCATTGTTTGCTTTCTACTATCCAATCTGTGGTTGTTTCTCCAACTATCTAGCCAATAAAGGAATGCATCATTTAATAGATCACGACATCTTCACATAAAGCGTGCAATAAAAACTAAGTGATATTTGAGACGGATCTACAACATATGTCAATTAGTAAGGAACAACAATGCATTAACTCACATATTGCTGTTTGCTTGCAGGTCTTGCTGAGAAACTCCATCAGGCCCACTTTCAGCAATTGTACTCTGGCATTTTTGAGCTACTTGAACCAACTGGTTGACCTGCAAAACTGTAAATTATAAGATTCGGCTTAAAAAAATATTGCCTCTTCATTTTCATACCAATTAACTGAATTAAGCTAATATAATAATGGAGTTGCACTATCTCCAGCAGTGTAGTTAGAAGTGCTGAGATGAGGCAAGACAACAGAAGGATTCAGCACCTCTTGATATTTCAGTTAAGGCTCTTTCATTTAGCATGCCTCTTTTAACCCAAAATAAATAAAGAAAATGACACTAGGAGGCATGCATCTGCTTCCCTGTAGTACTTTCTTGTTCAGGTGAGGTGCTGGCGTTTCAAGCTTTAGTGAAATTTCCAAAACTGTTCTAAATGGCTGATAATTATAAATACCTCAAAAGCCCACCCATCTAATTTGCTAAAAATGATGTTAACAGGGTACATTGTTCAGAATAATTAAGAATAGTTCTTCTAGCTCAGGGTTTTCAACAACTATATAATCTAATGGAGGTGATGAAGAAAGTGGTGACAGCCTGAATCTTCTTATGATTCCATGAATGCAGTTCAGGGCTGATTTCTATTTTTCTCGAGTTACGAACTTCGGACTGCTTATCACTCTGTTTGAGTTTTAACTTTTCGGTTTGCTGCATCTATTCTGTTAGTGAAGTTTAATCTTTAGAGCATGTCATCAACTTCCTATCATGATTTACCACTTGAACATTTTACCAATATCTTTCAATATGAATGTTACGCACGCTTACACTTGAGTAGTTAATTTACATGGCAAATTAAGATTAAAATATATAGACATTTTAATGTCTTATTTTTCTAATTTTAATTCCGTACTTCAGTAAGACGAGCCCTTTCTCATGCCTCCTTTTACCCTAAGAACCCTCTAATGCCGCAAGGGCACCTTTTACCTTTAGCTACCTTGAACGCCACTTTATAAAACAAGAAAGTTTGCCCTATGCTTAACCAAATGTCCACATTACTATCCTCACTGTGCTCAGCAGCATTCAGTAATACATGCAAACACGAGAGAAATAATACAGCATGCATAGTTACATACAATGATGGAAGGAGGTAATTATATACTTCATAAAAGAAAATAGACACAAAAAATACAATCAACCCATGCAGAATTTCTTTACAGAAATATTCTCAACATGCGAAGTCCTCGTCAAGGCAGAGCAAAGCCTGGAAAAGTGTGCAGAATCATACCTGTGGTGCAACCAACCTTCGAGGAAGAAGTTCTTCATGGCGCCTTGCACAGAACTCCCAAGATAATATCTGTGCAAATTAACATGAATTTCATCAGGTAATTATGCATACAAGATTTAAATAGAAAATATACTCAAATATAGTAAAAAAAATTAAGACCTTCAGGTCTTGAGTAAATATGATACGAAGATGACCCTCACGAACAACACGAAGCTGCTCATATATGCTCTCTTGAACTGCCTTTGCATATTCTAACATCATCACGCCAGAAGGAAATCTATATTCACGCGGCAAGTCCAAAAACAATAGCTCATCGATCACTCCACTGCCAAATTTGATTTCATTAAGTCTAGGGAGTACTTCAAAAGTTGCCTCTGTTAACCAAATCCAGAATGTAGACATTATTAGATTGACATAATTTGAAATTTCAAACAGACAGCATGCTAATAATTACTTTCAAAATGTAAATCATGTTCCAGAAAGACTCTTTTTTCATCAAAGACCGAGGTTGGATGCGCGTGACTAATGTGCTGCCGGTCTGGATGGATGCCTTTCCTTCTTTCCAGGATTAATCTTCCACCGCTGCTCCCACTTACAATCACTCAGTTAATACACTTGCTTATTATTGATTGCATTTTAGATCTGCTAGTTTTCACTGATTTTCAAGATTGAACTGAAGATGATTTTGTACAATTAGAATGAGATCACTGGTCAGTATTGATTGCACTGAGTACTTCAAAAGTTGCTTCTTAACCAAATCCAGAATGTAGGCATTATTAGATTGACATAATTTGAAATTTCAAAGACATCATGCTAATAAATACTTTCAAAATGCAAAAGCCCCCACTTACAATCACTCAGTTGATACACTTGCTTATTATTGATTGCATTTAGATCTGTTAGTTTTCACTGACTTTCAAGATTGAACTGAAGATTATTTTAAAAATATAGAATGAGATCACTGGTCAGTATTGATTGCACTGAGTACTTTTCAGCTAGAAAGTTAACACTTACAAAATAAAATAAAAATTGGAACTCTACAGTGAAAAATAAATTTCTATAATCACACAAATACAGAATAACAAAAAAATATTCTCATTTTCTTACCAAATCCCCTTCCAGATTTAGAACCACATATGTCGCAATGCCATGCATCCTGAACAAAGAAATTTCCAATCAGATTATATAAATGTCAAAAGCACAAACACATTAAAAGGGCAAGGCAGTGTAGACATAAAATAGTACTCTAAGCAAATGCAATTATTTCAGACATAACTCTTGTATAGAGGCATTCTAAGGAATTGCTATCAATAACATGATAAGCTATGCAATCTATTAACACTTTGAATGCATGATTGGTCATCAGCATGTATTAAGGCATCATAATATTTGACTCATGAGACAAGAACAGAAGGTTAAATAACAAGTGCAAAAACTGACCATAGATGCTTGGGGGAAAACACCAAGTGCATGATGCCCAACGTTATTATATAATGACAAGCACCACCGTTTCTTTGCACGAAGTGAGTAATACTCTGCTACAAATTTTCTCCAATAGGCAATACTATTATCCTGAAAGAAACAGATAAATTGAATAACAGCTGTAACTAACATGGAACTTCAAAAATACACAGAACATCAAGCAAACGTGTTAAGATAGTATGCACATTTATTTATTTATTTATTTGTTTATTATGTGCTTGAAATAGAAAAAATAATGGTTGAAAGAATAGCCAAAAACAAACCAATAATATAATGAATCTCAAATCATAGTTTTCCACGAATCCCGGCTCGCACTGCCACATCGCTTCACATTTTGGTGGAGAGGAGAATTGTGGCCGCAATACATAGAAAAAAGCATAGTATTGCTCCATTCATGAGGATAGAAACAACAAGCAGTCTTTTGAGTACCAAAATAGGTTATATCAATAAAAGGACATGTTATGCTTTTCACATTTCGATTAATTCGATGTGAATATATCTTCTTCCGAAAAAAAAAGAAGTCCTTTCATTATTATTCATTGTTAATAACGCTAATAAATTAATTTTATTTTTAATTTTTTTCCTTCTTTACCCCACAAAGATATTGAATAGAATGAAGTATGAACTATTTTTTCCATTGAAATTTTTAAAATGAACGTGTAAATATCCTTCAAAAACAAGTAAATAGATCCGAAACATATAAAATGCCAGAATTGGACCATAATGGAATTTCAATCTATACTAGCACTATAATATCAAATTGGGAAGATTAGAATTAGAGATTGATAGAAAATCAAGGACATAGACTCACGTGAATAGGGAACATAAAATATCTATTCTAGTTCTATCATCAGCTATGGGTTTGAATTTAAACAAAATTCTGTAGTTTGCTAACCTGAAATTTTCTTATCTTTCCTTGATGAAAAGGAGAGAGAAAAAAGGCAGAATCCCCATTTTGTCCTCTCATTTAGCCGTTCCCATTTTACATGAGGACATTTTAGTCATTTCCTACCCTTTTTTTTTGAGTAAGGAACTCATTTAGGGTTACAAACCCATCTTCTTCGACCAGTTAAGCCCTCTACCCGCTTTTTTGTGTCCTCCAGTCCCCACCAAAAGAAGACTAATATTCCGGCAACCCACCATTTTTCAGGCCAAAGTCAGCCATTTTCTGGCGACCAAGTTGTATTCTGGCAACTCTGGTGTACATAAGTGCTCTTCACAGCCCTTTGTTTGCAGCAACCCTCTCTGCTCCGCTCTATTTTTGAAGCATCATCTTCCTTGATTAACTGGTTAGTTATGCCTTAGATTGATGGTGTTTGTGTGCCTACATTCTATATTGTGACTGTTGATTGATGTTGAGTATGTCTCTAATTTTGCGATTTTATTTTTATTTTTTTAGCATTTATGTGTGCAGTATAAATTATTTATATTGTTTCTCCCTAATCTTCGGTAGAGTGACCATCTCGCTATCCACTATAGCTTTTTTAAGGCCGGCCGCTCGCGCAGCTATCCGGGATTGATAAATATGTCTCAAAAATGTTTTTCACATCACAGAAAACATAAATCATTGCTTCCTAAGAAAAAAAAATCAGCAGGACAGGATACTGCAAGCAGCAAATAAATAGAACTCACACTTGGTCGTTGCCGTTGGTGATAGAGGTATTGCATCAATCGACGGGCACATACACCACTAACACCACTGTCATAAGGGCGCTTCACAGAAGATAAGGGCTGCATTGCTTGTTGCTGAAATTGCTGCCTCAATTGCATTTGTTGCTGTTGCTGTTGCTGTTGTTGCTGCTGTTGCTGTTGCTGTTGCTGTTGTTGCTGCTGCTGCAAGTGCGCTCGTTGTAACTGTGGCATTGACTGAAACATTTGCTGTTGCCTCATTCTCTGCTGCTGCTGAAGCAAAGCCTGTAACTGTGGATTACGACCCTGCAGTTGCATGAGGTCTGGTCTCTGAATAATCTGCTGTATCACCTGCTGTTTCATTATATCATCCTGCTTAATATCCAGCCTAGGTTTTTTCGGCAGATGGGATAAATTATTTGGATCTTGAATGAAAGATCCTGGTACTTGGGCACCCATTGGGAGTGGAGATGGGGCAGTTTGAGATGCAGGCAAAGACATAGTACTTGAAGCACCCTGCGGCTGCTGCTGATTCGGCTGCAATTGTTGAACATTCTGATCTTGATGAGAACTTTGCTGAACTACAGTAGAACCATCCATAGTATTATTTGATGTAAATGACATGGGCGAGGCAGGTAGGCGTAAGTATGAGTCTGTGTTAATGCTTGCACTTCTCTGCAAATGGGGGCCACCAGAGAGTGCAGAATTTGCATCAGTGACTAAAGAACTGGCTCCAACACTTCGTGCTGAGTTTGCCACACTGTTCAAAACTGCATTATTGATTTCCCCAGAAACTGGACCCAGATTCGACCGACCGGTTCCAGGAACTGAGTTTGATGAGTTACCAAAAGACGAGCTTAAGTGAGAGTTAATTACATTCTGTGACTGTCCATCTCCTTGAAAGAAAATTCCAGAACTTGATGATGATTGGGTTAACCCTCCAGCCACCCGAGAAGGTGTCATGGGGGGCACACCCCCTTGGTAACTGGAGTCCAAGTAGCTCTCCATAGCCAATCCTAACTATTATTTATGAAATATTCTCAACACAGTTCGCACGCTCTATGTAACAAACAGATCGAGTAAAAATATGCTCCTTGTTTTCTTTCTTCTTTCTCTCCAAAGAGACAACCATTGGACAAATCTACAAACTCTTGTGCAGCCAAACCACCCAAATTTGTTGTGTTCTTCACAGCTCGGGACAATTCCTTATGTGGATCTAACATAAACAAAGGAAAAAATACATATACATATATATTAGCATAAGGAAAACTCCAGCTAAAACTAACACTACCAAATAAAAAAACAAACCCTGGTTTAGAAGCATCACAAAACTCATATAAAACACACCCACTAATTGAATAATGCCAAATTACCCATTTCAAAGAAGTAAAATCACAATCCAACAATTATAAGCACATAACCCTAATTCCTATTAACATTAAGACAACCGTCTCAACAAATAAATAAACAAATCATTAGCAAAGTGAAAATCCAAAACCCGAAACTTTCAATTCAAACATTCAAAACACGCAAAACCTAAAATCAAATTGCAAAACCGCACAAAGAAAACCAAAACCCCAATTCTCAGCAAAAAATTCAGAATCCTCAATACCAAAAAGTTCCCAATTCGCATCCTCAATAAACGAAAAACGAAATCTTTAAACTCAACCAAACACGGCAGAACTAGTAAAACAATAAATTTCAAATCTTTATACGAATTCTTTTTTTTCTTTGATAAATTAAAGAAACAAAAATGGTAACAGCTTTTCCCAACTTCTAAGATCGATCACTGATAACGAAAAATTGAAACCCCAATGAAGCTTGCAACGCAGTTCACGGTGTAAACCATTCGATTAAGGAGCTACTCACATCGAAATCGCGAGCTGAGAAAAGCGAAACGTTGCGTTTCGAAGCGTGATTAGGGAACTTAGAAATTACACAGAAAATAGAAAACAGTGTGCGAAATAGAGAGAGAGAAAGAAAGGTAGAGAGTGCTTTTTATATACCTAGCGGGAATTGCAGTATGAGAGGGACTCTTTTTTCCCGGTAATCTAAGGATAACTACTGGAAATAGCCGGTGAAGATTGAGACACGTGTCAGGAAGATGACACTGAAGCTCGGTCGGTGATAGATCCGCAGCCGCATGGAGACCTTAATTGCGAACGTGGCACTGTTTCATTTGTTCCTAATAGGTTGCATTTAGGGGGTGCACCACACTAAACTAAAATTAATATTTATTTATATAAGTTTTTGTGTGAAACCAAGTATTTTATATTTAAAGTGATGGTGTAGTTTATTAGCTTATTGAAAATGAAAATGTATGTTACACACTTATAATTTTTAATGAATTACATCACATTTAATAAGATCATAAAATTAAAATATAACTATGTATAAAATAAAAAAAAATAGTTATATATTATAAAATATAAAATAATTTTGTATTGACATCTATAACTTATTATATACTATTTTTGTATATTATATATTTATATGAGGATCTTTTCAAGGGGATTTTTAAATTTGTGATGTTGTCTATCTCTCGAACTTAATGGAAGCCATTGACCTTTTGAAGACGCATTCATGGAAACTTAAGTTCCACAAGTTATTTAGCTTATTATGGGAGATTGAGGTTCTTTTCCAATGGAATTGGAGGGTTAGCCTCGAGAACACTCTAAGAGGACAAACAAAGTGAATATTTTTCAGCTATTGGTGTTTCGGGTGACTTGTAGTGGAGTTTCTCCACTCCCCTCCAACAGGGATGGAGCTGTTACTCCATGCTGATACGATGGGGGTGGTTTTTATGAGAACTAGTTTTAGCATTTATTTCCTTTTTGTCTTTTCTATTATATGTGTATATAAAAAAAAAAAAGAATACGTTAACTTGACACGGAAACAAGTTAGGTTCCATCATTTAAGAACTTTTTAATATGTTTTGCTTGTTTTTTATTATTTGAGAGGATCCCAATAAGACTTAACACAATTCAGCCTGCTAACTTTTGGACAAAAAAAGATTATCTTGATCAATAAGGGCCGACATAGTGGATGGATAGCTGGATTTCTTAAGTATATTGAGATTCAATTCTTATCGTGTGGGCTTTGTTAGGAAAGATAAAACTCACTTCGATGATCTTTACGGCTCGAAATATATTAGGCTCGGACTATCAATCGGAGATTCCCTTATGCGGAAAAAAAATTATCTTGATGTACATCCCCAAATTAGAATTTAAAACTCATGATTAACACAGACGAATCTAAAGGGGGCAAGCATGGATGTTGACCCTTCCCTCTTGCATATATTTTGTAAAATTAGTTATAAATATGTAGTATTTTTCATGAAAAATATCTTAATATAAATATTTGTATGATATTAATATAGGAAGTTTTCTCAGTTTCCTACAATAAGACATATTTTTCATCATGTATGGTTTATTATTAACTTATACTTTACTCACTATTTTGTTTTTATTTTTATTTTAAATTTATTTATTACTAATCAATGTAATTAATTAAATTACATAAAAAACAATAGATTGCCCAAAAAATTACGTGTCACACAGTTTGTGGTATGATGTAAGAGAGCTATTTTGTACCCGTCGTACCTAACAATCTCTTCATAGATTTTGGACGGTGGGAATTCTCCATGAGTAGTTATCTGGTACAGTGGCACTAGATTATGATCGGGTATGAGTGGAAAGACGCGTCTCTATGCGAGGGTAAATATGGGTTTTAAGAATTTTGGAGGGTGGTAGTTTGTTCCGTAGAGTTTGATTGGATCATTGGGATGTTTGTGATGTGATGATCAGCCAAATGAAAAGGTTGTCTTTGTTTTAATGTGTGCATGGATGCGTTTTATTATTGGATTTTTTATTAATGAATTCTCTGATATTTTAAATATAATTTATAATTTATTTTGTCTAGATGATTTAATCAAATGGTGATAATTATTTGATTTTACTCATTAACATAATTTATTTAATTGAGATGATATATTCTGATTGAATAAAATAATTTTTATGTCAAAATTATTAAGGATATCGAAAAAAATATTTTTTGTTTTTGACGAGATTTCTTATTGGGAATTACAGATAGAGATAGAGGAGTCACGTTTAGGTCAATCCAGAAAAATAAAAAATAAAAAACGGGAGACAAGGAGTCACATTAACACACGTGACTAAACACCAACATCAGAACGAAGAATGCATCTACGTATGGATAGAATGACTAATGTTACCAACATAGTTGTTAATATTTTCTTTTTAACACATATTTTTTAGTAATTAAAATTTATGTTGGTTTCATTAATTCATATAAATTTCATTTGAATTTTATAGGATCAGCATGAATTTTAATCAATTAGAAAAAGTGTGTGAAAAGAAAGTGTTCGAGAATATATTGCTAGCATTTCTCTTTACACAAACATTATGTAATTTTCGTGGGTTTATAATTATGAGTTTAATTTTGATATAATATTAGTATAAAGTTTTTTATACTCTTAATCAATTATATATCATTTTGTATATGACTTTTAAAGTAATTAATATTAGAGTTAAACATTATTAATGATGTAACAATACATAATTGGTTGTTACTTTAAAATATTTTTACGCATATCGTATATTCTGATTAAATCCTATAATTAGTCTCATTCAATTTATTTATTTTTCTACAATTATACTCTCATTTTATCCCATAATATTGAAAAACGTGAAGTGGTGTACCTTTTTCTTGATTAGAACCAATCGTAATTGGAATCTTTGATTTTTCGGTGGGTCTACTAAGTATTTTCATAAACTTAAATTTTTTAAACCCGTTATGAAATTAATTTTTTTTAGGTGCTTAATTACAGTGAAGATTCATTGTACATCCTTAAAGATATATTTTATGGGAATCCAATCGAGATCTTCCTCCCCCCTACAAGTTGATGCTCAGTTTGCACCACCAACTAACGTGAATTGATGGATCTTATTGTAATGTATAACTGGTATTTCGCTAAAAGTATAAGCCTTGAGTACCACAAAAATAAAAATAAAAGTATAAGCCTTAATATATGTTAGTTTTTTTTCTTCCTATAACCACATATGTCAGTTTTAAATCTAGAATTATATTGTATTCTAAGAGGATGATTGGGTAAGATTAAATTTTCTCAAAAAGTTGTTTTTCTTTGTAAAGGTTGTTTTTCCAGTAGAAACTGATATGTTTGGGTAAACTGATTAAATTGTAAAACAGTTTTTTTATGAGAGAAAAATTGTTTTTAGAAAAGTTTGAAGTTTGAAGTTTATTTAAAAAGCTGTTAGATTATTTTGAAAATAATAAAATTCTTCTCATTTCACCTGCAAACCTAACTACCAAACAAATATTATTAAATTATTATATAAATAACTTCATTCTCCTTTTAGTAATTTACCATTTATATAAGTGATTTTTTTACACAACCCAAACGAAATAGATTATCTTATAATCGCTTTTTAACAAACACATCCAAACATAAAACTGATTTTATTATAATCGATTATGCCTATAACCGATTATTGAAATAATCAAATTTTCACAGCTGATCCAAACACACACTAAGTTTCCATCTTCAACTTTCAACTATTTTATAATTATTATTATTAGTAGAAATTGCACTAACTTTCCTTAAAATTAGGGGTGGCAAAACGAGCTAACCCGCCCCGACCAGTCATTGACCCGCCCAAAACGAGTCAGGACGGGTTGACCAGCTTGGACAATGTTGGTTGAACCTCCCAACATAGCCTATTTAGTGGTGGATTGACGGATTGACCCTTTAAAATTAATAAAAAAATTAAAAAACAGTCATAAAACCCGAAATGGGTTGGCGGGTCAACCCGTCCTGATCCGTCTGTCACTCGCTAAAATAAAATAAAATAATTAAAAATGATTAAAATATAGATTTTTTGTAAAAATAGGCGGACCGTCCCGACCCGCCTCTCACCCACCTGCTTGATAGGTTAGGCGGGACGGGTCAAAATGGGTTGGTGGGTAAGAGTCCTAACCCAACCCGCCGCGGGTTACAACCCACTTTGTCATCCCTACTTAAAATTTAGTTTGATTATATTTGACATCTCTTTGATTTCAAAAGTTTCCCTCACCTTTAGAGTTTGAAGGGTTGAAGGGGAAGTAATTGAAATTACACTAATCTCTCTTATGTGATGGGAGGTGAGTGCAGCTCTTGAATCGAGAGCAGTGTCAAGTATAATTATATAAACATCGATTCTCCATCTCCTCCTTCTCCTTCTTTTTTTTCTTGTTATTATTATTATTATGAGGACGTTAAATTAATGATTTAGACCTTTGATCATTATATTTCACTTCAAGATTCAATTAGTCACGACAATTTTGACTTTATTTTTTAAAAAAATTGTAGTTCCCAAATAATGCAAACTAGTATTTATTAGTTGAATTTGTTTCTTAAGTAAACTGAAAGTATAGGAGTGAGGACGATTTTGCGTTGTTGGAGCATTGTTTGAAAATAGTAGATGCTATTGAACATTATTTGAAAATTATTGGGAACTTCTTTTAACATATGTTTTGTTGGAGGGAAGAGATTTTTTTAAATATTTATTGTTTAGTTTATTTTTGAGGAGGGGAATGGAAGGGAGCAAAATCTCTCCTCACCTAATTTTGACTCCCTTCCAAAAGTGGAGGGATTTGGAGGGAAGAGAATTTAAAATATTTTAAATAAAATGATTAAAATATCCTTACTTATGTATTTTAAAATCTAAAATTATAAAGATATAAAAGTAAGTTAATTTTAAAATCCTTTCCCTCCCCTTTCCTCTTCCCTCTGCTTATTTGAACTCAACACACCATAAGATTGATCGGTCATAATTGAAGACTATGAGAGTCAATATTTGATGAAAATTCTACGTAATCACTATCTTTTTAATGTTTATTAAATAATTTTAATTCGATATATTCTGATGGTAAACAAATTTATACTTTACAAATGTTCTTTTTTTTTAATTTTTAACGTGATAATTATAAAAATCAAACATTTTAATAATAAGATAATTCATAATTTATTAACAATATAAAATTTTTTATATTAATAATTTATATTAATTAAATCCTTATTAAAATATCAATATGTAATTGATCCGAGTGGTAACGTGCTCGGATCCATTAAGCAAGTGGTCAGGGGTTCGACCCCTGGCTCTTGTGTATGGAGAAAATCTGATTGGGAAAGGTCAACCCTTAAGTGTCGTCCAGTAGGGATGTAAACGAATCGAGCCGAGCTGAGCCAAGCGCTTGAAGTTTAAGTTTGGCTTGTGAAAAAATTGGGTTGCTCAAGCTTGGCTTATTTATTTAAACGAATCTAACCAAAAGCTTGAGCTTGACTTATTAACTAACCAGCCGAGCCCGAATAGTTCATGAATAACTCAATTCATTTACATCCCACTAACTTGAGTTACGAGACAAAAAAAAATGAGTGAAAAACTGAAAATAATTGTAACACGAGTTCTTTACTTTATTATTTATTATTTATTTTAAAAACAAATTTATAACCATATGTTTTAACTTACAGATAAAAAATATTTTTCATAAAAAATTGCCATTAGAAAACTATACAAAAGTGTTTTTATACAAAAATGTAGGATTTATATAATTTTAATTTTTTGATGATATATATAAATGAGTTATTCACGAGTCGTTAATATCGAGCTTGTAAGACTTGAGCTTGACCCATTTAAATTATTGAGCCAAATCCAAATATCAAGTTTGAGTTTGTTTATTTAATTAAACAAACGAGGTCCATCGAACATTTAAGGAGCCGAATCCGAATAATTCACGAATAGTTTAGCTCATTTATATCCCTATCATCTCGTATCGCATGGGATTTCTCTCTGTAATTATGTGCAGAGGATACGTTGGAAACCAAAATAAATCCTTATTAAAATGTTTTTGTGAATGTTGATTATAAAGAATTTATTATAGATAATTTTGTCATGACCCGAGTCAGCACGACTGCACGATAACGTGAACAAAGGTTAGAATAATGAAGCATTAGGTAAAGAAAATAATCGGTCAAACTCTAAAAATAAATATATTATAAATTTGGTCTTTAAAACTACCGGGAAAATAAATTTCATCACATCTTTAATACATTTGCACTATAAGGTTGCCCTAAATTAATTAAATAATTTAATAACAATTTTCAATATATATCATACCAGTTTTGGTATATAAATTTAGCAAATTCTATGGTACCTTGGCATATTTGAGGGTACCGGTACCTTCATAATAATAGGAACCATAAGTCTACTAGAAGGAATTGATAAAAAATATAAAGAACTAGAAAAAATATTTGAACAAATAAATAACAATATACAGAAAGTTGTAGAAACTACTTCCAAAATTGCAACAGATATCTGTCATAAAACACACATTGAACAAACAAAATACACAGACATATATGAAACAGTAAAAACTATAGATAAAGGAAAAGAAATAGAAAATAAAGATAATTCAAAACTTAAGAAAGTTCTTTTACAATTAGAAATCCTTTTAGAAGAAGAAAATAATAATAATAAACCTATTACAAAAAGAGATCTAGAAGAATTATTAAACTCAAAGAAAACCGAAACCTTACACTATTTAAAATCTTTGACACCAAGAACAATATGGAGAGGTTAAAAATCGATTATATTGAAACAATAAAAAGATCCACTGATTTAGAAGAAATTCAACAACTTCTTGAACAATTAAAAATAATTGAAGAAGAACATAATCAGAAACAAGTAGCAGAACCAATTAATTCAATCCCAAATGAAATGGAAGAAGTAATACTAAATTATAGCTCCTCTTCAGATAAAACAGATTTGAACGAAATACGAATGCATTATAGGGAAACTAGTAGTATGATACCTGAAAGAAACAGAAAGAGAAAAGAAATATTCGAAATATGGGAAAACATGGAAAAAGAAACAATGCATAATAATGGATATATAAAAAGAAATAATAAATGGTCTAAAATTCCAGATGAATTTAAACCAAGATATGAATCTATTAAATCAGAAAATATTCTAAATCTTGATTGTGCAAAAAACAAGGAAGAGATACTCTTACAATGGATTAATGAACTTACTCTGCTCATGGCAACAGATGACAAATTTAATAGCTTAGACAGAAACTCAATAAAAAATTTTATATTTTACAAAACATCAGGAAATGTATAAAAAATTTTAATTGGAATAAAAGAAGATAAATGGCAACAATATATACATAGGATGCCAACAAATCAAGACTTTGCAAGACTTATAATGGAATTAATTTATGAAGAATTCATAGGATTTGCCAGCATTGAGCAAAACGCTGAAGTAAAAAGATATCTACATGAAACCGCTAAAGTACACTTCAATATAGTGTAAATATGTGATATGTGTGATATAGAAAGTTTTATTTGTGAATACCAAAAATACTATTATCAGCTAGATACAGAAACAAAAGAAACATATAAAGAAATTTTTATGGATAAACTACCTTTTCCACTTAACCAAAAAATAAAAATTATCTGATTAGCTAATCCATTAACTACGGCCAAAACCTTAGGAGGAATTATCCAGGTACTCTTAAAAGAATTAAGAGATCAATGTTTAAATAGAGAAACAATAAGACAATTAAATAGAGAGAAAAATGTAATTTGCTGTGAATTACCAGAAATAGAATTACCCGGAAACTATGGATGTAATCCCGTAAAAAGAAGAAGAAAGTATTATAAAAAAGGAAAATCGAGATTAAGAAAAACCTACTCAAAGAAAAAAGCCTATAAAGATACAAAAAAAATACTTTAAGAAAAAACGTACGCCTAAAAAATACAGCCCAAAAGGAAAGAAGAAATGTGTATGTTGGATATGTAATGAAGAAGGTCATTATGCAAACGAATGTCCTCAGAAAAAAGAAAAGGAATTTAAAGAAAAAGCTAAAATAATAAAACAAGTTTATAAAACACATAATTTAGAACCACTAGAAGAAGAACTAAGTACTACTGATAGCATTTATGAATATTCTGAACATGATGAACTATCTTCAGAAGAAACAGAATCCGAATAGTACTTATATTAAAATTTTAATAGAAAAAAGCAATAAAGAAACCGAAGCCTACATAGATACTGGAGCAAGTATTTGTTTAGCAACAAAAGCATTGTTTGACAAATGAGAATACCTAGAAAAGCCATTAAAAATACAAATAGCTGATGAATCTATCCACTTTTTATTTTGGGTAGTCAAACGCATAACCTTATAACTACAACATAAACGATTTATTGTCCCAACAATCTATCAACAAGAAACCGGAATAGATGTCGTCCTAGATAATAACTTCTTACGACTTTACGCCCCTTTTTGCCAGTACTTAGACTACATTACTCTTCGTACACCGTATATACGAAATATCCAAACCCGTGAAATACTCTCTATACCAATCCATCATTCCTCTCAATGTACCTATTCTACGAAGCAATCAGAGTTTAGCAAGCTGCAACGTGGTGAAATATTTACTATCCTTTGTCAAAAAATTCGCTATACTCTAATTAATGCAGAACCAAATAGAAGAATTCCAGCTCATATTGAAAATCTATTAGAAAAGATATGTAGTGAACACCC
Source organism: Ammopiptanthus mongolicus (assembly GCA_039655645.1). Taxonomy (NCBI): domain Eukaryota; kingdom Viridiplantae; phylum Streptophyta; class Magnoliopsida; order Fabales; family Fabaceae; genus Ammopiptanthus; species Ammopiptanthus mongolicus. The sequence goes on along the minus strand of CM077346.1, from coordinate 28,942,379 downwards.
ACTAGATCCAAACATAAATAATAAAAACACCAAACTAATCACATTAAAATTAAAAGATCCCACTAAAGAAGTCAAATGTAAACCCATGATTTACACTAAACAAGATAGAGATGAATTTGCAGAAGACATTAAGCAAATGCTCACAAAAGGATTAATCAAACCATCCAAAAGTAAGCACTCAACTCCAGCCTTTTATGTAGAAAATCATAGTGAAATTAAGCGTGGCAAACGACGAATGGTAATAAATTATAAACAGATAAACGATGCAATGGAGGGCGATGCATATTTTCTTCCTAGAAAAGATTTAATTATTGAACAAATTAGAAATATGCTCTGGTTTAGTACTTTTGACTGTAAATCAGGTTTTTATCAATTAAAATTAACCGAAGAATCTAATGCATTAACAGCTTTCAGTTGCCCTCAAGGACAATATGAATAGAATGTACTCCCTATGGGACTAAAGCAATCCCCAAGAATCTTTCAAAGACACATGGATTCAATAATCAAAGAATATTAAGATTTTTGCCTTATTTATATCGACGATATATTAGTAGTTACTAATAAGGACTTAAAGGATCATTATCAAAAAGTAACCTTAGTACTTAATAAACTCTTAGAACACGGAGTAGTCTTAAGAAAAAAGAAAGTAATTTTAGCTCAAAATAAAATCAATTATTTAGGTCTTGAAATAGAAAAGGGAAAATTAGTAATGCAGAAACACGTGTTAGAAAAACTTAGCAATTTTCCTGTAGCCTTGAAAGATAAAAAAGAATTACAAAGGTTTCTTGGACTACTAACCTACATTTCAAATGAAGGTTTTATTAAAGATCTTACAGCAAAACGCAAAATACTGCAACAGAAATTAAAGAAAGATACTCTCTGGTCTTGGACAGAGGATGATGAGCAATTATTACAGAATTAAAAGACTTATGTCAAAAGCTTCCGGAATTATATCATCCTGCAGATGACGATCTAATTATTAGCGAAATAGATGCATCACATGAATGTTGAGGAGGTGTTATGAAAGCAAAACCCCCTGGACAAAAGAAAGAATTACTTTGTCGATACATGTCTGGAACATTTACACATAGTGAAATTAATTATCCTACTCATGAAAAAGAAACTTTGGCACTTATTCGGATGTTGGAAAAACATCGTATATATGTGCTTGACAAAGAATTTATTGTTTGAACCGATTCCACTTATGTGGCAAGTTTTAAAAATTTTAATCATAAAGGCACTTATAAGCAAGGAAGGTTGATCCGGTGGCAAATGAAATTAGCTGAATATAATTATTCAATATCCCATATTAAGGGAGAAAAGAATGCCCAATCAGATATACTATCCAGAGAATGGAGCGCGGAACCACAGAAATGCTAAAAAGACAAAGAGAACTCAAGAAAGCATTAAGAGACCAAAAATTGAGAGAATTAGATTTGCTCGAAGCAGACACCAAGGTATTGGATTTACAATTAGAAACTGAAGGTTTCTTAGAACAAGCAATTCCAGCAGAGATTAAACTGCAAGCACAAAAAGAAGGAAATAAAAAATGGTACGCTATTTTTAACGGACCATTTCCCGGAATTTATGACAAGTGGCACAAAGCAGCTCCCCATTGTCAGAAAGTTCCAGGAGTTATTCATAAATCCTATGCAACAAAGGAAGAAGCAGAAAAAGCTCTAAAGGATTTTCAGATTGCCAAAGGTAAAGAAATTTATCTTGGACCAAGAACTTTTGCAGAAACCACCACTCTAAACCCGGAACCAAGGAAGGCTCTAAAAGTTCTAGGAAGAATTCCTTCTTCCCCAGACAATTTCCCAATAATAACACGAAAAGAACATGAACTTCAAGTCCAATTTTCAAAGGAAAACTTTTATGAACACCTCAAAAGACTAATCCATTGAACGGAAAAAGAAAAAAACAATTGAATGTATATGGTTGATCGAAAATTATTTGCTACCAAGGCAGTACTTTCACCTGGAGCACCATCAATTTTAACGTTCAATTTGTTCCAATTCAGACTGATTGAATGTCTTTATTTAAGTCCCAATCTTGAAGAAATTAACCTATTTCCCTACTACTTCAAAGAAGCAGTCCAAATGTTTCGAAAAAATATTGCTGGAGAAAGAGCTATTTTCTTAAAATTTTACTCAGCCTATCCAGACTTCAACACCAAAGCAACCAACCAAGTACTTAGTTTTTATTGGTATCAGCAATAATAATTTCCCTTTGATGGATGAACCTACTGAAGTAGATTATGATAAAGACCAAATTAATAAATTCATAGCTCATCAATTAGCTAGCATATACTCCCAATGTTAGACCATTGGAAAAGAATCATTCATCAAAATCTTGTACAAGGGACCAAATACTTTGCTTCTAAGCAGGACAAGCGAAAAGCCCATCAGAGAAAAAGACTTAGCCCTACTAACAAACTTCGAGATGCCCTTCTATGCATTTGAGGGACCCTCTATGAATTATTGCCCAGCTATCCTCCATAAACTTTACATAATAATTAAAGAAAACGGCAATCATGCATGTGAAAGGTGCATAAAGCAAGCCACGTCAGTAGCTGTCAGCCACAAGGAAAAGATTCCCACGACGAAGCAATAATTGAAGAATGATGTAAGCAGTAACGACAGCATGTAAATTATTAGTTTTCTGATGTAAGCACTTACGTGCTATAGGGCCAATAATGTAAATAGTCAATAATCCCTTAGCCTATAAATATTCCCTCTTATGCTGAGGCAAATCAGAGTGAATCAGTTGGAGAAAACTCTCACCCGAGCTTCCCCAAGTTGAGGAAAGTTGTTAGTCTCCTCTTAAGAGGATACTAGGTATCTGCGAATACCACCCTGTAACTACTTCCATCAAATAAATTATTCTTTTACTTATCGTCATTCACTTTTGTAACTCTACAACGTTCAATTATCTACACACCAAATCATGCACGAATTCAGAAGCAGTAAAAGCGAAGTAGATCTATCATGAATTCAGAACGCGGAAGTAGCAATGGACCAAGAAGTACTATGGCCCATTAAACCCAATCAGGTACGATGCAACTCTATAAGCTTTCATAAAATTAGATTAATTATGAATTCTGAATCTGAGATACTGAAAACTGATGATGATATAGAACACCTTCAAATTACTGAAGAATATGGAAATTATCACGGAAGTATTCTTATTAACTCTCGTTTGTTTCAAAAAATACAAAAAGAAGAATTAAATCTTTCTAAAACTGCAAATATGAAAGGAAAAGAAAGATTAGGAGGAATATGAAAAGATTTATTCAAAAGGAAAATATCATTTACTATGGTAAAATCATTACTGAAACTCCCATAGACATAACAGAAGCCCAAGGAAGTACAAATATCCAACTCTTAAATCGAAAAAAGATATCAGAACTAAGACAAAATTTAAAAATACAAGCATATAGAAGAAAAATAGGATATATTCACATAGGCGCAGTCCAGATTTTACTTAAAGCAACCTTTCAAGAAGGAATAGATTCGCCAATAGAGTTAATCTTAAAAAACGAACGCATAACCGATGCCCGCAACAAGATACTAGGAGTTATAGAAGGAAACTTAGCATATGTAAAATTAAAATTTGAAATACATCATAATATAGGAATCTCATTAAGTACTCAAAGATTAGATCAATCCTTAACTCTAGAACATAAATTTTTAAGAAAGAATTTAATGAGACCTGGAGATAAAATATTTTTGGTAACATACTGTGTAAATTACGCCTTAACAAATTCCCATCACAGTATTACTTTTAGGAATAATGACAGAATAGATGTCCCTCAATTATTTGAAGATATTGGAAAAATTTATTACCCATGAAAAAATGAAATAACTGAGTTAGAATTTTTTTTAAAGAAATCGGAATCATTAAGAATACTTTATATTCCTAGACCCATTCAATTATTAGAACCCGAAAAAAGCACAAGTGAAAATATTAATAAATTAGTCACGCAAGTTAATGATTTAACTCTATACATAAAAAATAAAATATGATAAAAATACGACACGGTCAAAGAAAAATAAAAGAAGAAAATGAACAACTCTGGGCCAAAACTGGTATCAGAGCTAGATAGTGAAAACTGCTAGCTACATAAAAATAACCATAAATAATTTAAGAAATTATTGTAAAAGTTTAAAAGAATTAGATGAAAAAAATCCTAACCCTATAATTAAAGATCAAATAAGACGAGTTGAAACACGTATTCAGATTTTTAAACAACAATTAGAAGCAACAATAGCATGAGAACTTATCTCACCTTAAAAGAATGGTTACAAACTAATCGCAAAAAAATAATCTATTGGCAAGAAGATAAACAAACAATGTTACAAGACTATTGGCTCAAAGAAAGTATGTTAGAACATCATTTAAAATTAGAAAAATGGATAAAAAAGAGAAAGTAAATATTGGAAACAACAAGAAGCTGGAGATTTTATTGATGACTTCATAATAAAAGGCATAATAAAATATAAATTAAAAATGCTGAAAAGAATTAAAAACGAATTAGAAAATTTTGCAGCATGAATCAAACCCAAATAAAAGAAACGATACAAGTAATAAAACTACAATTCAAAAATAAAGAAGAAGATTATTTAGATGAAAAATTAGAAAATTAATTGAAAAAGGTATCCTTTGGAGAGAAAATAGATTAATTCGTTTAGAAAATCAATTAAGAAAATGATAGAGTATATAGAAGAATTAGGATTACATATGTCAGGAAAAATAATTACCCTTATAGAAAAATTTGATGTTATCCTAATATATGATATTAAGGAAGCAATGAATTATTTGAGAAAAAAGATAAAACATTTTGAAGGAATTATATTACACGAGGAAAATATGGATCTTCAAGAAATAGAGCAAGAAATTCTTACTAAAGCAAAGAGAAGACTAGCTTGTATTTTTCGATATAAACGACAAGATGAAAAAATATTTGGAACCATTAATACCTTTGAACAATGGTACCCAATTGTAAGGTACCAAAACCCTTAATATTAGCAGGGGTACCGTAGCAGTCCTCTATAAGTTTTGGTGCCCTATCCTAAAAATTTCTCTTATACACAAAACCGAAGGTAGTACTAAATAAAGAAAGTATAATTAACTAAAAAATAATACATCCAATGTTTTGGGAATATAAAATGTATTCAATACTTGTGTTTGAAAAAAACTTTGTTGGGAGAGAGAAAATTCACTTCTGTAATCTCTATGTCTCGAAACGGATTACCTATCGACTATTAATCAGAGGATATCCTTGTACACATAACAAAACGCATTCAATATTTTCTTTATTTAATAAGGAAGATGATTATTACTAAAATTGAGGTGGAGAACTTAAGATTATTTTTATCTTATAGAAAAAGGATGAGAATAATTTTGAATCCCCACTTAATCTCCTAATGATCCTCATATTTAATAAATAAATAAAATATTCAATACTTTTAAATTCCTAAGATATTAGATGGATTGCTTTTAATTTAATATTTTATTTATTCAATATTAAGAGAATTAGTAGGAATATTTTGTAGAAAGATAAAACAAAACTCAAAGGATTAACATCATTTGCAAAAAAAAAATATTAACATCATTTTTATGCATACTTATTACTTATCCCCTAAATGAAATGAGAAATGTACAACTGTGTAATCTCTAAAAGATACTTATCCATTGTTTAATTTTACTTTTAGAAAAATCAATGTCTCACAAAATTTTAATTACCACTAAACTATTTATCAATGTTTTAAAAATCGGACCGATCATTGAACCGATAAAGACATTAATTCACATTTCACTGGTTCAATAATCGATATATATAATTTTAATTCATACTATAAGATAACAGAAAATAATGATGTACAAATGTGGCGCTAGTTTGGAAGGATTGTATTATCCGAATAGATGAAGTACAATGTCTGATGTTTTATTTGTTTTTTTTTTTTTTTTGACAATATCTGATGTTTTATTTGTAATTTTCTACAATACATTTATTATTTTACATATAATATCCAGCTCTATATATTAGTATATTACAGTCTAGTACAAACTAGAAAGGTTGCAGATGAGATTACGTGATATAAGGGGCACAAACAATTGTAGGGGTAGAAACAATTGTAAGGATAGGTTGAACCTACCTACCCACTTGGTTGTGTGTGAACTATTCTGTACCCTCTCTGGATTCTCCATTCTTCCCTCTGTACTGCCCTTGCTTCTAGTCTCTATTTTCTTGTACTGATCATCCAGAGCATATACTGGCTGGTCTACTTTTTTCTCGTGGATTTCCCTTTATGAAATTATAAACTAAATACAAAGAGGTTATTCAGTATTTGCAGTGCAATTCTTCTTAATTCTCTGTGTGTTCCTTACATTGTGATTGTGTCTGAGACCTAATCCAAGGGCTGCGATTTGGTGTGGCAATCAATTAGATGATAAAGAAAGAAAGAAGGACGTGAGAAGGGTACTTCTAGGGTGCACCTTTTACAAATAGGTGCATCCATGCACCATTTTCTTTAATGAATGTTGACCAATTAAAATGAACAAAGTTGGCATCTACTTTAATTATGTTTTTTCTTTTTTGGTCAAAGCACACTTGTGCTATTGTGGTTCTTGTTCATCCTCCCTGTTTGCACTTTGCCTTTTTTGTATTTGCACAAATGGAGTTTTTTTTGTTTATAAAATAAAGAAATCGAAATTGATAGGCTTAAAACCACTCCTACTATCCCTTTGTCGTCACCCTCACCTCCCTTTCCCTCTAGGATCCCTTCCCCTCCCCCCTCTGTTGCCTCCCCTCACTCTTCTAACTCTCCCTCACCAATAACTACATCAATTCCTTTGTCTGAATTGTAAAACAAGCATAGGTGCAGTGTGCATCCTTGTATTTTCGCATCTGAAATCGAAATGACTTCCTTGTTCGGTGTCTCACTCTATCACTCTCGCTCTCCCTAATTTCTGCAACTCTTGTGTCGTGGGGATGCAATGCTAGAAATAAGCAAGATCTAGAGAGAGATTTTTTTTTTTTTTTGTAATCGTGACATAGGTACGAAGTATCCACCACCATTAGCAGTGACTAATCTTCATCGGGGAACCAACAGTTGGGCACACAAAGTGAGTTTTCTCCTCCCAACCAGGTTTTCTCCATACACAAGAGTCAGGATTCGAACCCATGACCACTTGCTTAAGATGTCCGAGTCCCTTACCACTCGGACCAACCACATGTAAGATTCCAGAGAGAGATTGAGAACTAAGGGTGGACAAGAATTTGCCAACCGACCGAAACCCGCAGAATCCGATGATGACAACAAGAGTTTGGATGGGTGGAAACAAGTAGGCGGGTTGTCAGGTGTGTGAAACGGATTGGTGTGGGTTACTACGGGCGGGCTCGGGTGTCGCAAAAAATTTTCGTCGGCGATCGATCCGACCGAGGTGGAGAGACCTGTGAGGAAGATGAAGATGATGTTCAGAAGCGGTGTCGCAAAAATGTTAAACGCAGTGGAGAAGAAGAGTGTGGTAGTGGATCTCTGGAAGAGAAAGTAATTGCTTCTCTGACACAATATATATATATATATATATATATATATATATAAAATTCAAATATATAAAAATTACTACTTTACTTCTTTATCCCTCCACTTACCAATGTAAAAAATTAACCTGACGCGACTATAGAGATAATAGTCAAATCTCAACTTTATTGATATTGCTTCCACTCAAAGTGCTTTATGGCTTTTGAAATATGGAAGAGGAGCTTTGCTTTATTGCGTTTTCACATAGAGATGGTCCTTTGGAATCACTGTATTTCTCTTTCGGCGCGGAGACAGGAGGGAGTGCTGCAAACCTGACGTCAATGGAGGGAGAGAGACGATCAGAGAGGGGAAGGAGCAGAAGATCTTCCACCACGCGTCGAGAAGTTGCAAACCGGACGAACCCACCCATCGGAACCGCCACCCGCCCTACCCGTCGCTCAAATGGACGGAAATGGATGCATGTTTATGTTCTTCGGCTTTCCTCGGATGGACAATTTTCGAACCGAATACGACCAAGTCCGACCGATGTCCACCCCTATTGAGCACCACCCATAAATACAAATACAAAAATTAAAGAAAATCATTAAATGAGTTAATAAATAAAAGGGAAAAAAGGCTACAGTTTCAACTTTTTAACAAGACAAAAAAAAAAAAGACGATGACAAAGAGAGATAAAAAATCTAAGATGCATATTCAGATGAAAAAATTATACGTGCAAATACAATAAATACAAGATCTATATGTGTAAATACAAAATCTAACTATACCATTTGACCAAACTCAAGTAGTTTGACTTGGTCAAAATCACAGATGCACACATGTAAAATTGAATGGTCTAGATTGCTTCTCAAACATGGTGCATGGTTGCACCCATTTTTAAAAGGTTCAACTTAGACAACACTTGGTTGTAAAAGTAAGTTGGTGAGATTGATTAAATTATTTAAATGGATGGGTTCAAATTTTGTACTGGTCCGAACTGCAAAGTTTTCGATTTTGCCCGATTACATTGATTTTGCACCGGTTCATCCGATTTTAGTTCGATTTTTTATAAGTCCGGTTTTGAGGGTTGTTTAGATCGGTAACTAGTCCCATTTCATGTTTGATCGGTTCAATCGGCTGGTCTGGTCTGATTTTGATAACCATGCTATTTATGATAACACTTATCGATTCAATCAACCATAAAGGTAACATAAGGCTATTCGATTAGGAGGGTGCCTTTTATGATGCTCCTTTTCAAACGGTGCATGTTTGTACCAATTGACTAACCCATTATAGCAGGTAGATAAAATTTATTTAATTTTGCAAACAACACCCTTGAATTATTTGTTTTGACATTTCACTCCTTCCCCTTCCATCGCCTCCTTCATTTCAACAGGCCACTTGCTCCGTCTTCGACGTCCGCCGTAGAATGGTTGTTTCCCATCATTGTCGTTGCGCCCCCTTCCCTCACTGCCACCATCTCGACCCACACTCCCAATTCGGAACCATATCCACATCAGCCAAACGTCTATGGTAACCTCCATGCTTCAGACTGCCTCAGACCATAGTCATTGTACCATAACTGCCCCATCTCGCCGTTCCTTCACAACGACCACCACGAAGAACCAATCGCCCAGATCGGGCAGCATCGCAACCGCCACCGTGCAGAACCGCACGTCGCCATACAATCCCTCACGTCGCAACACAAACCACTGTTGTTGTTTCTCTATTTTCCGACAACAACCTATTTCGAAGAAAACCTCAACAATCTGCTTGAATTTCTGATTCGACGAAACGCACTCAAAGCCCTAACAATGGCGGCTCTGAGAACCACGATTACGATGAGTAAAAGAAGAGGAAACGGAACAGGGAAAACCCCCCCACTATGATTCTGATTCCATGATCGAATTTTCGAAGAAGAAGAAATAGGGTTCCGATGAAGAGATCGAAGGTTTTGACTTGCTTGTGGAAGCAATTGGAAAATCTGATGTTGCGAAGGAGATGAAGAAGAAGGGGAAAAGGTTGGGGATGGTGGTGGTCGGTGGTGTTAGTGGGAGATGAAGGATCACTTTACAAATATATTTTTTAAAATCGGTTGTTAAGTTATCAGGTATTCAATCTTGACCTTTCAAATTTTATAACAATAAATCAATGGTATAATTGAAAGAGGTGCATGCTTGCACCTGTTTTTAAAAGGTGTATCATAGACAACACCTCGATCAATACGGTTAACTTGAGTGGATTTTTTTAATCCAAACTTTTTAGCGTGGGATGATTAATAGAAATCACCTTTTGCAACTTCAAACTAACACTAGTCTATCAATATGCGATTGGTCCGAGTAATAATAGGCTTGAGCCCCTTAAACAAATGGTCAGAGGTTCGATTTCTGACTCTTGTGTATGGAAAAAATTTGATTGGGAGAGGTCAGTCCTTCAATGTTGTTCAATATTTTCTGGGATTAGTCTTCACAGTTGTGTGTCGCATGCGAGATATTTTGGGAAACAAAAAAAAAAACTAACACTTTGGAATAGCTAGATTATGTAGATTTACGCTGTTTTGAGAGGAAAAAAATTTTGTTTGTGAAATAATCTAAGTTGTTTGGCAACTAGATTAAAAACAAAAGAAAAGTTATTTTTCTAATTTGAGCTGTTTTTGGGAAAGGTGATGGGTTGAGCATTACGATGTAAATTGTAACTTATTTTTTCAATTAAAAATCTTTTCCTATTTCTACCATTCAACTATTGGAAATGCTCTCATACTCGTCATTTATGTTATCCTTACATCTATTTGATTTTGAAGAAGCATTGCATCAATTCAACATTTTTTGTGAGTGTCAATTGCTTATGGGAAAAGCTTCTGTACCTTGTGTATTTAGCAATTAAATAAATAACCGAAACATTTTATATTTGTCACTCATTTTGTAAAAAAAATTACATTTTGTGAAATAATCTAATAATAATATTTATTTATCAATTTGAAATATTTCCATAAACATGAGAAAATATTAAAAACTTTACTCAATTTCTTATTCTTATAGTATAAAAATAATTGATGATAAACATGAAAAGAATTAAATTTTAAAAATGTTAAAATAAGTATCAAATATTAATCTAAATAAATAATTTCATTTTTTTTTGTGTAATTTACTATGTAAAAATGATTTTTAAATCATTTAAACAAAACAGATTATCTTAAAATTGCTTTTCAGTAAAAACATGCAAATATAGATATGATTCTATTATAATCAAATATAATAATAATAATCTATTATACATGTAATTGATTATTGAAATAATTTATTTTTCGCAGCTATCACAAACACATCGTTATGATGGTTTTTGATAGTTGTTGTAAAATGATGTCACCATCATACTTCCATGATAATATAAAAAACTTCTGCACAAAACCATGCATTAAAATTGAATCCTTCAATTAATCTCATTGACCATCCATAGACAAAAAGGAAAAGTAATTTTATTAAAGGAAAAAGTTATTGAACATCAATTACAAGAAAAAACTAAACAACAAGAAAAAATAAACAAAGAATTTTAAAAAAATGCAAATAAATGAGCCAAATAATCACAATACTCCATCAAAAATAATTTTAATTGAACCAATAGAAGAAAGACATCTTTTTATTTTTATCATCATATTTTCAAAATTTTAAATTAAATTAACATGGATTCAACCTAACAATGGTTAGTCACAGTGGAAGTGGACTGCGACCCTAGTCGATCTTCACCTATAATATCAGAGGTTCAAATTTTGGAGTCGCCACTTACCTAACCATCACCTTAGCCCGAGGGTTAGTCTCACAGCTTGTGTGTGGGATACCCGGTCAAACACCAAAAACTATCATGAATTCAAAACTTAGTTATTAGCTAAAAAAGTGTGATGCGGTGATCCTGGGGTTGGGATAATCTCTATTTCTCAAAAGAAATTGAGGACTCTATTTAGGAGAGATATAGACAAAAAGGGTTTTAATGATTTAAATTTTTTTAAATGATAAAAAAAGTCTCAAACACAAATCTCTCATTTGTGTCTATCTCTCTACTAAATAAAGCCTCCATTTCTATTGAGAAATTGAGAGGATCACAACTCGTGATCCGGTGTGTGTAAGATGTGTCATGCAGTGATCCAACACTTTCACCTTAGTTTTAAAACATCAACGGTGTGCTTCGTGTCTAGGGTGAAGTGTGTGCCAATGGGTGGGTGATGTATATGGGGAGCTGGAGCAATATGTTGGATTTTCAAAAATAAGATTTGTATCTAATCACATGATTCTAACCCAAAAAACAATAAAATCAAATGGCATGACACAATCCCAAATCATTATAGCCATATGAATCTCAAACCAAATCATGATGAAAACAAAATGCGAAAGCATATATGAATTCGTCATTGGGAATCGATGAAGGTGGTGAGATCGACAGTGAGTTTGCGGTCTTCCAATTACAGAATACCTTAGGTTCCCTTTCGCCTTGGCTAACCTTTGAGAGAAAGGGACCGTGGGTTGGTTAGGTTTTTGGGGTACATACTTAGACAATTTTTCATTCTCTTCATCTATTTCTTCCTTTTCTAAGGTCGTCTCTTAGTTGTTTCTATTTCCTCATCCCCTCATCCTTATAAATCTCCTCCCTACCTGTAGGGTCCTCGTATAGCTTACCACTTCTTAAAAATATAGCATTGCATTGCTCATTATTGCTTATTAGTATTAACCTCGGGCTGTCACAGGAAACCTACCTTGGGATCTTTTTGAAGAACTCGTTTGTTCGACAATTTGAGTTTCTAACATCATATTATGAATAGTCAAATTGTCAACCTTAGATGTCAATTCCCTAATAGACTCACTCACAGATCGACCATGTTACCTAAACTCTTCATTTTGCTTAGTTTGAACCTCAACAAAATTTTCTAAAAGAGTTTCAAGTTTAGACTTTTCTATCTGATGGAATCTCGAAGAAGGTTTAATGCTACCTTGGCCATATTGGTGGTGATTTTTCCGATAGGAGAAGTTAGGATGAGACCACCAGCAAGGGTTGTAAGTCGGTGAATACGGATCATTACGCCCCTTCTGGTTGTAGTTATAAAAGTTATGACATGGATCAACTTGCTTCACCGGTGCGCCTTGTGAGGGAGAAATTCCAGCTTGGCATTCCACACCTTTGTGTTTCTGTGATCCATAAATATCATAAAACAAGTTAGTAGCATCCACTGCATTAACACTAGCTTTCTCAAGCTTATCAAAACACTTATTTAAGGTTTCAAACTTAGCCATAACTAAATCAACACCATCTACCTCAAACTTACATCCCAGAATTGTCTCAGGCTGTTATCTCTTTCATTGGCTCATTAATGAAGATTTGATAGCAACACCTTCAATGATATTGTATGTGTCAGCGAGTCCACCATTCATCAAAGCTCCACCAGCTACAGAATTAAGAGACACTTTCGAGGGAAATTTCAAACCATTGTAGAAGGTGTGGACAATTAGCCACTTCTCTATCCCACGATCTGGGCAAGCTTTGGCAGTCCTTTGTATCAATCCCAAGCTTCTGATAGTGATACAACTTCTTCTTCGATGAAGCTTGTGATCTAAATTGTGAGATGAGAAGTCTAGGAAAGAGGGGAGAATTTGTCTAGGAATGCCTGCTCCAATTGGTCCCAAGTGGTAAGTGATTCAGCAGGCACCGACTTCAGCCAAGCTGGCTTTATCTCTCAAAGAGGAAGAAAATAATCGAAGGCGAATAGCATCGACAGAGGTACCTTCGATTCTGAGAGTCTCACAAAATGTCAAGAACATCTCCACATGATCGTTTGGGTCCTTCGAGGGTAAGCCTACAAACTGATTTTGCCTTATCATAGAGAGCAAGGCAGGCGGTATGGTGAAGTGCTCTGCCTCTATGACTGGTCTAGCAATCCCAGATCGCAAACCCATAGCATTTGGGGCTGTGTAGTCCTTCAGTGGTCTGTTATCCGCTTGTTCAACCATAATTGGTATGGGTCGCAAAAGCTCTCTAGCTCTTTGCCTTTGTTGCCTTCTTTTTTCTACGAAAAGTCCTTTCAATCTTCAGATTTGCTTCAACAACAGTTCCAAGACTTCAGGTTCTTCGCATAAAAAAGATAAGCCACCTGTAGAGAGCAAAAGAAACAAAAATTAAAAAATGTATAAAATAAAAAAATGTTTAAATTAACCAAATTAACACTTGAATTGATAATCAAAGAAAATAGAGTCCCCGACAGCGGCGGCAAAAACTTGGTGTGAGAAATCCGCAAGTATACGATTTTCATCAAGTAATAAAAGATCGAATCCATAGTGACCGTGTCTATGGCTACCAATTAATTAAATAACCCGGTTAACTAAGCAAGAATAGTTGATTTATTGGAGATAATATAGTAGCAACGCAGTAGTAAAGAAATAACAATTAAATAAAAGAAGAAAATAGCAAGAAGGCAAGAATGTGTTTTAAGAAGGTTTCCAAGATTGAGATTACCACAATGATAAATTAGGAATCCTAATTGGCTACCCTTTTATTAATATCAAACTCTTTTGAAAGTGAACTATCCTAACCTAGTTAATGTTTTCTCCCGAGATACAAGAATCGTGTCCAATAAAACCAATTTATACTCATGTGGTAATTGTATTTAGATTGAACCCATTATGATTTGTGATAATTCAATGGAATCCTCAAAAGATCAAACCTACTTTTGTGATTTAAGTCTTAAGTTCAATTCCTATATTTCCAATATCTAGGTTCACCCCTCTGTACTTCCTTAAATATCTACGACATGCAAATAAGTGATGAGAAGATCCATATGAATAAGCACAATAGGAACCAAATCAAAAAGGTTTAATATTAACAAAAGGGAAAGAAATAAATTCATCAACATAAATATATCAAATGGCGTAACCCAATCCTATAAACAAAGGTAACTCCCGGTAGAGTTTTGGAAAATAATAAAAAATATTAGGTTGACAAAAACTGAGTTAGTTTGGTAAATAATTTTAGAATAAAATTATATTGGTAAATAGTTTATAAACAAATTTTGACTTGATAATATTTATATTGATTTCAAGATTCGGGTCTCTATTGACAATGTTTTTAAAACCGGACCGATCATTGAATCAGTGAAGGTAATGGTTCAAGGTTCAATGGTCTAACCATGGTTAAACTGTGATTGAACCGGTATTAATTAAATAATAATTTTTAAATTTTTCAATGCTCCTGACCGATCTATAGAATCTTTTCTGCATACTATAATGGATGTTTTTTTACACCACAAATATTTTTAATACATCACAATTTTTTTAAAAAAAATTAATATCCCCAAAATACCCCCCAACAATCTTCATACACCCCTCCCCTCTTCTTCCTCATTCTTTCTTCTCACTCCTCACCCCCACCATTGAATAACTTCCCTTTTGTTTACCCAAAAGCAGAAGCACCACAAAAAATGAATATGCTCTTTTTCTTTTTCTCTTCACAATGCTCAAAACTTTGGAGTTTTCCAATGATGCTATCAAGTAGGAACTACAAGTGTGACAATAAACATACTCGGATTTTGAAGTCGAAATGCTTCTTCCTTTAGCGCTTTCCCAAGAGTAAGAGTCAATTCTTTTGTTTTTGTTTACTTATTGGATTATCAAATGACAGTTAAATGTCTATAAAACAAAACTTCGGAAAATTAATTTTCAGAATGTTATGAAATCTGATCAGTTCCAGAATTTAATTTTCGATTTGCTAAAAAGTGGCTCCCGGAAATAAATTTCCGGAACTATAAAAGAAAGGTTCCGGAAAATAATTTCCGGAATATTACGAAATCTGAACAAAGTTCCGAAAATTAATTTCCAGTATGGTAGAAAGTGGCTTCCGGAAATTTATTTCCGGAACTATAAAAGAAAGCTTCCGGAACTTACTTTCTGGAATGTTACGAAATCTGAACACAATTCCGGAATTTAATTTCCGGTATACTAGAAAGTATCTTCCGGAACTATAAAAGAAAGCTTCTGGAATGTTATGAAATCTAAATTTGCAAATTTAAATTCCGGTATATAAAAAGGAGAATGCTAACGAGTGTTCTTAGGGCACTTGTTAAGGAAGTAAGGCAAAAGTTTTTTATTGGAATTGATGTATTTAATATTTGAAGAGATAATATATCTAGATTTCAAGTGCAAAATTGTTTTTTTTTGTTTTCTTAAAGAGTGTTGTAAGATTTTTTTTGGGTATTAATTGGGGAAAGACAATTGGGGGTCCGTTGGGGAGATTAATTTTTTTTAAAAATATTTGTGGTGTATCACAAACATCCGTGGGGTAAAAAGCAATACCTACTGTAATTGCATTGATTTAATATGACCCAACATTGATTTTTGATTTTACATTTAAAATTGCATCCATGATAACCGTCGGCCCATACTGCAATTACATTGATTGTACATTTATAATTGCATCCATGATTTAAATCAATTGCATTAAAAAAATAGGATTTAATTGGTATAAATTATTAGTGTAAATAATTTTTACATAAATAATCAATCAAAAATTTTCACATAAGTTAAAATATTTGATTCTTATCCGAACTATCTTAAAAGTCACACATATCATGATTTTTGATTGGTTATCAGTGTAATTTATACTGACAGTGGATAACAATAAAGCTCAAAAAAATAAGTGTAAAACAAAGGTAAAGTTGGGTCACGGCCCATGCTGCAAAAGCAAAGGAGTTTAACCTAGTTTGTGAGATATGCTTTTGACTAGGGGTGGGCATGGGTACGGGTCGACCCGCGAACCCGATGTACCCAATCCAACCCAACCCACAAATACTGGGTTGGTTCGGGTCATTGGGTTGGGTTGGTTTCTAAATAAGTAGACCCATAGCTTATGGGTTGGGTGCTGGGTCCAAAGATTGTAAACCCACTCAACCCAACCCAACCCACATATTGAGAGGAATATTATAAGTCCAGCTGTTAGAGCGTGGAGGGACTCTTCTATCTTGAATTTGATGACTCTTCTTTAATACTCAGCCGCCTAAATTGGAGTGACTATTTTTTGGTTACATGAGCAGAAATAGTTTGAAGACATGCCGAAATAGCTTAAAGACATAGTCAGTGAAAGTGTGTAGGAATTGTTTGAAGACATTATTATTATTTTTTATTTCATTTGTTTGTTTAATTTTGATGGATATTGTGCTCCAAATTGAAGTGGTATGCTTCATTTTGTATTTGAAAGTTCAAATTAATGCATTGGTAGTATTTTTCTTCCTTATTTTCCCCCCATTATTTGCTTTTGATAAAAACAAAATAATTTACTACCAAACCCGGTCACCCGACCCAAACCAACCCGTATAAGATTGGGTTGGGTTGGGTTGGGTTACATGAAAATTTTCGAAGAAACCGATCCAACCCAACCCATATTTATTTGATTGGGTTGGGTCTTTAAATGCATCAAAACCCACCCAACCCGACCCATGCCCACCCCTACTTTTGACGGCTCATGCTTTTTTTTTTAATACAACTTTTTCCCATTTTTTTTAATTTTTTATCCAAAATTTTCGCAATTATTTCTTTCTTTTATTTCCGGAATTTCCGCTTAATCCTCTTTTTAAACCCCTTTTTTTTTTTTCCTATTCTTCTTCACGGCAGCCTCTTCTTAAACATGTCTATTAAACTCATAACATGTTCAGATTGTTATAGATTCTTAAATTTTTTTATTACTGTCTCACACATGCAAACCAAAGATGTCCCATACTGCGAGATAAGGTGCGCACAATATGCACACCCCTCCGAAAAGTATTCTTATTTTCAGTATGGCTTTTTTTATTCATGCTTTGGTTACGAACCTGATCACCGGTCACGACAAAAGGAAAAAAAAACGCAATTAGGAAGAAGAGAAAGATTGCAGTACCATAATTAGTGATGAAATATACTGATACAGGGCACTAAAAAACGTAAAAAAAAGTGCATAAACAATAAGTTTTTTTTTTTTTTTTGATGATAGAAGGGGGTTTTTGATGATAAAACGGGGCATAAACAATAAGTTAATAAAAAGGAAGGATAGTGTTAATAAAAAAAATTAAAAAAATGAAAAAGATTGTATTAAAAAAATTAGGAACCGCAAAAAGCTAACTTCTCATCCTTCAAATCCCTTTCTGTGCAGTATTCCTCTTATCTTTTTTTCCTTAGTTTTTCTCTTTTTCTTTCTCCTGGATCCCCCAAATCGCCTCCGTATAACTCGTGGATATGGATTCTTTAATTATAGGACGAGAAAGTTAGGATGATTTTATATCTGTAGATATAAAGAAAAAAGAAAAATGATTTAAATCGGGAGATAATGATGAAAAAAATGAATAAAAAAAAGAGATAAAAAAACGTTCTAAAATTAAAAAATCCAAATCCCCTGTATAGCTAATTATCTCTAAAAATAGAAGCAAATCAGATCAGCAAACATTATCCTCCGAAAAGAAATACCTCATCGTCCGAGAAGGAGGAGACCCCGATCGGGGAGTTTGCTTTTTTTTTTTTTTTTTTTTTTTAAAAAAGGTTTATTTGTGAACCGTCCTAACTGGATGAATCATCGGTTTTCACCGTTTTTCCCGGTTCAGGACCGGTTCTTACCAGTTCATGTACAGGATGGTTTTGTGGGTGGGGCGGACCGGATGACAGGCCGGTTCTCGGACCAGTCCGGTTTGGATAACATTGTCTATGGGTTATCCACAGGCTTCCATACTTCTCTGTTCTATTATACAAAATTCCGGAGCAGTAGCATAGCACCACTGATTTCAAAAGCGTTGGCGAGTACGATGAACAGCATAATCTGTTTGAAACCTTCGATTCCTTCCCACATGCTTTGTCCCAACAAAACCACCTTCCCAAAAAAATCCCCAAAAACACTTCGTGCTTCTCTTCAAGATTCTCAGCCACCAAATTCAACCAATCAGCAACAGCTCAACCTCTCTGTTCTTCGTTTCACATTGGGTCACCCACTTTTTTTCTTCTCTCTCTCTCTCTCTCTATGCGTGTGTGTGTGTGTGTGAGATTGGTTTTCATTGCTTTTTTGGGGTGTTTTTGCTTCAGGGATACCGGGGTTTGATGAATCCTACTTACCCAGATGGATTGGTTATGGCTTTGGTTCCCTTATGCTCTTGAATCACTTCCTTGGTTCTGATTCATCCACTGTTACACCAGCACAACTTGTAATAAAAATTCCATTTTTATTATATTTTCGGTTTAAATAAGTTTTGCTCCTTATAATAAATATAATATAAGGGTTTTTGATTAGTCCTTATTAAATTTTTATTCATTTTAGTTCCTACAACTATTAAAAAAAATGTGCTTTTAGTCTGTGATGAAGTATTAAAAGCACACTATTTTTTATAAAATGGGACTAAAATCGAATACAATTTTAGTAGGACTAAATCCAAAAATTGTGATATTTATAGACAAAAGACTTATTTAAGCCTATATTTTCCCATTTTATTCACTTAAATTTATGTACTTTTTTTTTCTGTAATGGCATTCATTTGTTGTTTTTCTTTGTTATGAATACTAGAGCACCGAGGTTTTGGGTATGTCTTTGGCTTCCTTCTCTATTGCGCTACCTTACCTTGGTAAATTTCTTAAGGTAACTTTTTTCATGTATATCAGTGCTCCCAGTCTTAGTAAATTCAATTAGACTTTTACATTTTTCAGAATAGAACTAGTTTTTATTTTTTAAAATATTAAATAGCTTTACTATATTTGAAAATATATGGAGCTCAAATATGAAGTTTTCTGCATGTATAATATTGATTATTTGATCATAAGCCAAGTATGGGAAATTTTTAGGGTGCTCAACCGGTGGATCAAACAACTCTACCTGAGGGTACTGAGCAAATATTTGTCATGTCAAATGGTATGGTGGATGGTCTGAAGGAGGACCTGGCTTGGACATCATACATTCTGCTGCGTAATACAAATGCCATAGCTGCGGTATGTCACAGATAATCATTATTAATTTAAATAAACACATGGTTGGTTGATTCCTACTGGGGTCATTCATTAGTTGGTCACCTATAAATACAGCTATTCTTACCAAAATAACTGTTTTTCATGATAAAAACAGTTTTTCAATAGAAGCTGGTATGTTTGGATAAACTGATTAAAATTTA
Source organism: Ammopiptanthus mongolicus (assembly GCA_039655645.1). NCBI lineage: Eukaryota > Viridiplantae > Streptophyta > Magnoliopsida > Fabales > Fabaceae > Ammopiptanthus > Ammopiptanthus mongolicus. Next base: position 28,922,708 of record CM077346.1, on the reverse strand, counting down.
AAACAACAATTTTTATGAGAAAATAATTGTTTTTAGAGAAGTTAGAAGTTTGAAGCTTATTAAAAAAACTGTTAGATTATTTTGAAACCAATAACATTTTTTCTATTTCACCCCTATAAAACTAACTGCCAAACAAATATTATTATTAAATACAAATAAATTCATACCATTTTTAGTAATTTAATATATATAAGTGATTTTTTTTTACACAACCCAAACGAAATAGATTGTCTTATAATCGTTTTCCAGCAAACACATCCAAACATAAAATTGATTTTATTATAATCGATTATCCATATAATCGATTATTGAAATAATCGAATATTCGCAGCTGATCCAAACACACACTTAAGCTATCTCGTAGGCTTTGTGGCATGCCCTGACCTTAGAATGAGGCAACCACCCCCTACGAACTTTGTTGTGTTGGCATGAACTTTATTTGTTTATGATGAAAGTTTGAAATTAGTAGTTCAAAAGGTAATATTGTCAAGCGGTCTATGTGTAAATTGCAGCTGATTTCAATGTGTTCAGCTCATTTTTATTGAAGGAGATATATGTGCAAGGGGCTACTGGAACATACCAGATGATTCATCAAAAGAAATTCGTCTTGGTTGGTTTGAGAAAAAAATTCAAAATGCTGGCCTGTTTGATTTGAAGGACACCGTATATTTTCCTCAAGATGCAGGTAATGGCAATTTTTGATACTTTTGTTTTGGTCAAGTATGCATTTGGAAGTTGAATTAAGAAAGTCTTCTTCTCTGGTTACGTCTGCTGGGAGCTAGAAAAGCATCTTCATATTTAGTTGAATTTTCTATTTGTCTAGAACAGATGTTCCACCAAAACTTCAGTCTAGAATATGTGGTTGAAAAAATATCTTTTTTACTTTATAATTTATCCCACTATATCTGGGTCAGGAACCAGCATGTTCTTTTGATGTATTGCCTTTCTCTTGAAAGGTATATTTGATCAGAGCATAGTTATCAATCCTGGATAGCGGCGCATAGCATCTGACCCCCGAATCTGCTATAGCTGGATAGCGGGAGCAGGATGGCCGCTATTGGAATATATATATATATAAACAAGCTAAACAATTAAATATACACATATGTAAATGCTAAAACAAAACAGATTACCCAAAATTACAAACACAAACTCATGATTAATAATCATAAGTTATAATCTTCATGTCAATAATAACAAAAGTAAAAAAATTATAAAACTATCAAATATGAAGGAGGTAGAGGTCAAAATTATTTAACCTAGGTTTGAAAAACTGACAATACCCCTAAATATGACCGTTAGATGCCCATTTGAGGAGGGGTAAAATGGGTCCCCAACAACTTTGTTGGAGCGGCCACTATTGCCCTATTTCCTGCTATTTCAGCCGCTATTCGAGCACAGTTGCGGCCAAGGGCTGCTCTGCCATGCTATGCCGCTATAGCGCGCTCTTAACTACATAGGATCAGTCTTGACAATTATAATCATGAAGCCCATCCAATCCTTGCTCACTTACTAGCAAAGGATACCTGACCTCTTTTGGAATACATAGCAATGCTGTATCTGAATATTTTTATGCCTCTGGTTGGGTAGAGGATATATATGCTAGGTTTAAGTTCTATTTTGTGCTTGAGCTTTTTCGACCTTCCATTACTTACTAATTTAACTAAAAGTATAAGAAACTGGAAATTTTGATTAAAAAGATATAGGAAGTCATGTGGAAATTGCAGATCTTTTAGAGTTCTTATTAGGAGATAATATGTGCATTATTTTGTTATTTCCAAAACATTTATGACTCATAACCATACTAGAGGTTCTTGTTTGTGTTTCTGTACAAGAGTCTTTAGCTCATCGAGAAGATTTTCAATTGTATTACTCCAATAATAAGGCTGCAATTAATGTTAGAAATAAATGTCATATTTATTTTAAATGAATTCACTCGTTACTGGCATGAATTGCACTTCACTTTTAACATGGTATGGTTTTGTACTTCTGTTCAAATAATCTGAATTTTGAAAGTTTGATGAATGTTTCAGATTCTGAATTTCAGGATCTGGTACCTAAAGGGACTCGCTCTCTTTTGGTGCAACCAATTTTACAAGTCTCTATCCAGAGTACTGCAGGCTTGCAAAAACCTGTGGGATTTATTCTGCTGGCCTCCACCATGAGGTATGCATTTAGCATTAAAGACAGAGCCTGGGTTGCAGCCGTGGCCAACAAACTTGGAGGTATCTGCTTGTGTACAGATTTCTAAATGAATTTACACTTCATTTTTTAATTGAAGTCTGAATTCCTTCGATGCATCGTTCTTCTTTTTTAAATGTGCGTCTTTTATGCAGCTTTATTGTCTGAAATTGGAATGGGTATTGGTTTTCATTTTGATGTTTCAACATGTAAAACTAAAAGAAGTAGCCTATAACATGACAATCTTGCAAGCCTTCTGCGAGAGTAGTTCTAAGCATTTTAATATTTCATAAGATATCTTTTTTTTAAATATATAAAATTATTTAGTTGATTTCTAGATTGTAAGATATAAAGGAAGATCATTGGTTACATTAGTTTGTTTACAGCTCATAGTCTTTATCTTCCTTAATTGATATCTGCTTGAGGGTAGAGATGAAGTTTCTCGAGATGTATATCTATTTAGCATCTAGAAATCACCCTCCGTCCACCCTGTGTGTCTCTTTTGTTGTTGTTATTTTTGTGAAAAAAATCATTAACTAGCACAACTTGCTAGTTATTTAGTACTACAAGAGATATAACCATAACTATAATTCAATGATACCTACAAAATATTTTGACATATTTACATATTTTGACAGGGCTGGTTTGCAAGCATTAGGATGAGGTTTAAAGGCACTGGTTAGTGCCCGTCATGGTGCTCCAGTGGTACCTGCAAATTTTGGAAAAGTGGGACTTATCTTGAATCAATTGATGCATCTCAATTCTCAAACTTGGTAACATTCTTCATTGTAACCAAATCTAGCTTGGTGTGTAACCTTGTCTTAAACAATATCCTTTATATAGATTTAAAGAACTATGGGATGCCTTTAGAGTAGAGGTATTTATAGTAAGTTGGTCTTCCTGTTGCACCTAACTTGCTAAGATTTGAGAGCTTATAGAGCTTTAGTTATTTTCTGTTAGACTTAGTTATACTGTTACTAACTTAGTTGATTTATCTTTGTAATCAGTGCATATGTAATATATATACTGAGACGTAAAGATGTATTATTCAGTTTTTTCATTGAGAGAGAATATTGAGAGAGAGAGAGAGAAAGACAAGGAAGAACACTCTAAATTTTATTGATCACACTTTCACTATATCACACTAATTACACATAAACATCTATTTATATTGCTCTACGCACCTAAGTTCCACATAGACTATTGATCACTTATTAGTTACAACAACTTAACTAACTAACAAATCCTAACTAGCACTAATTGAATTACCTAATCTGAATTATATTCCAACATGTTTAACATATGAGTGAATAACTGGACTGTGAAAGTAATTCGAGGTTCTGTTTCACTTCCCTTCATTCCTTTCAAAAACCTTCTCTATCTTCCTTTCAAACCTTCTTTGTGATGTGTGTTTACAGGCTGGAGTGGACTGCCCCTTGTTTAAAGGCTAGAATATTTTCTGCAAGCATGACAAAGTAGCAACGAAATAATTAGTTGAGGCAGAATGATATAAAGAAATTAAAAGCTAAAACTGTATGTGGTCGGCTAGGTGTAAAAATTTTCTAATACTAGCCTGGCATGAGACATTTACATCTGTGATATTATGCTTGAGAGAGTAAATTTGCAGCTTGATGATTTGATGATCAAAATTCAGAAAATACACTTGCCAAAAAAAATGTAGAATCATGTTTGTTCAGATGATATACCTCTCCTGGACCAGAAAGTGAACTGTTGTAATGGAAGGGAAGCCATGGAAAGACCAAGCTCTGCACACAAATTACATATTCTCCAGAACTTGACCCCTTGCCTTGTGAGACAAACAAATGTGTATAGTTATCTAATGAGGCATCAAGACTAAACATGTTTGCACTTGCTTTTGTATCTCACACTTGGGTATTTGTATCTTTCTGTTCTAGCTGGCCTCAAGCATGGCATATGGTATGCATTTGTTTGAATTATTGGACTTTTGCTTGCAATTGTTCATTTATACTTAACTGTTGGATTGTTTCACCGCTTTGTCTTTTTGCCCTTTACTTGTAGCTGTAGGATTTCATTCTGATGTGTATGTATTTATGTATCATTAAATTATTAAAAGAAATTTAACATAATCACTATTTATGAAGTCGTAACTTATTTAATAATGTTTATTATTAGTTGATAGTATTCAAAAAATTAATGACGGTATATGAAATTGGAACATTTTTTTATCAGAGTATGGACAACAGGAATGAAAGATTAAAATCAATTCAAATATAATAGATATTTCAGTAAATTATTGTGTTTCACTTTTTCTTTTCATTTCGAGTTCTTTTTCTCCAACTGTACCAAGCATATATTTTTTTTTATTTTTTTGGCTCATGTGGCAAGCATCCTTTAAATATGATATAGGACGCATTTGATTAAACAGTTTAATTGAGCGTTTGTTTAATAATTTTTTTTTTTGAATAAGTTAAAAACAGTTTATTTTCATGAGCTTTGCTTAAAAGTTTATTGAAATAAGTCAAAAGAATCTATAGAAATATTATAAATTATTTTCATAAATTATTTATATATATTTATTCTTAAACTATTTTTTTAAGCTTTTTATAAGTTCTTTTAAATGTATTCATAACATATCTTAAATAAAATGTAATTTGTACACCACTTGAAAGAGAAATGTCTTTGAAGTTTGAACATGTAACTCGGGGTAACACTATTCACAACTATAAAGACTATTTTGGTTTGTGTCCAGTGGATCTTTGCATTTACACCGACAAATTAATATTTCATCCAACATAAAAATGGATCTTGCTTGGGCCCAAATTAATATTTCCAATTAACCTTTTTTGTGGTCATTTACCGAGGAAGGGTCAGTGAAACCATCAAATCAACCACAACTCTTGTTGCCTTGGACGCCAAATTGGCATTCAAAGCCTTATTATTCAACACGCAACGTATAACATTGGTGATTAAAGATTCATTTGGATAAACAGTTTATTTAAGCACTTATATTAGAAGGGTTTATGTGAAAAACTTTTATGCATTAAGTTTCTTTTAGTTAAGTTATTTTATGTTTGGATACATACTCGAAGAAGCGCTTTTAAAATCTATAAACTTGATAGAGGAAGATGAAAATGTTTGTTTTGATGTAATTTCAAATTATTATGGAATATAATTGTCTTATAAAATGTAAAAACAACTTTTCGTTTAAGTTTTCACGCAAGCTTTTTCAATAAGCTAAAAAAATTGGCTTCTCAAAATAAGCTAAAAACAGCTTCTGGGGGTTAATAAGTTATTTATTTAAACTTATTCAAATACTGTTTTTTTTTATATGAAAACGTTTATATCAGTAAAGAAACTCTAATAAGCTGTAAGCTGTACTATCCAAACGGGCCTAAATATGCTAAGTTTGTTATTACTTCAAATTTGCCTCCGATATGGAACCCAAAACCATAGCAGGCATTAGGCAACCTAATAAAATTTATTCAATCCATTTAAAGATTAAAGACAACGTGAAGAAGTTGGTTTGGCTTCAATGCATCTTAAGAGACACTCAAAGCAAGACCTTACCATTTTCCTACCTCCAGCATGATAAGAATCGACTGCTCCAGCCACCTCCATTCCTCAGGCATTAGTCACAGTCACAGCTACCACTGCTGCAGTTCTTCTCATTTCATTGGCTGCTTCATTTATTACAACCAGTTCCCCAAAGGGATGTAGAAGATATTTTGTTAGCATTGAATTAAGGATCTTGTTAATCAGTGATTTAAGGATATTGATTAAGGAATCTTAAAGTAGAAATTTTGTATTCAGGATGTAACTTTTAAATTTTGAAAAAATTGAATACATAATTTCTCAATACATAATTTTTATCTTTGTTTTCTTAACTAATTTTATTAGGATACTGATTAACATTTGTCTTGAATTAAAGCTAAATATTTAACATGCATTTAAAGTTGGTACGTTTATATTGACTTGAGGGTTGCACTGAGCAGGGAATGAAATTCTTGGTCATTTTGAGAATTCAAGTTGGTGGAAATTGAAAAATAAAAACTAGAGCTGGAGGTTATCACGGCTACTCAAGCCTGTCTGGGGGAGAAGCCTAATTTTACGTAACCAAATGGCATGAGCTGCATTTTTTTTTTTAGGTTTAATTAGTATGGGGTTCCCAAACTAAACGAATTTGGAAATGTGTCTCTAAACTTCTAAATACTTTGTAATGAGTCTCTAAATTTTAAATGTTTGTAGTCAGGTCCCTAAACTTATAAATAAATTGTAATTAGGTCCCTGGGATAACAGAACAATCTTGTAATAAAAGCATCCTATAAATTTTTTTTCAGGATTCTTATCTATCTTGGAGGTTAATAGAACCACTAAACCACTCACAATAGCAAAGGTTTTTAAAATGTCTCCTATCCGAGGGACCTAATTACAAATTATTTACAAGTTCATGGACTTGATTATAAATTTTTAAAGTATAGAGATCAAATTATAAAATATTTAAAAGTTCGGGGACCCAATTATAAATTTTTTTAATTCGGATACCTATTTAAAAATTCCCAAATAATTTGGAACGTGTAAAGTTATTAAACATTTTTTCTATCGAGTTTCCTCTTTGATTGGGCTTGGATTTGGTGACAAAGATTAGGACATGTTTGGCAGACTTGCCTTGAAGCAAATGCCAAGTGATCCATGTTTGACCAAATAATAATGATATTCTCATATGATTTTTTTAACGTCATTTCATATTTATTTTATAATCATTCATCAAATCACTTTGATCTTGTAAACAATAATATACAGACAATAAATAGTTAAGATTTAGATATAAAAAAAAATGACATAATAAAAAGGGTGAGATGAATATTTTCCGTGATCAAATAATCGATTATGAAATCTCTGGAGTATGAAAAATTCAAGTCAGAGAGCACATAATTGATTATTTTGGTGAGAATAATCGATTGTAGAGCTCATAATCGATTATCTAGGATAGGATAATCAATTATAGTGTTCTTCAACCTTTTACCAGAAAATTTTCGATGAACAATCGGTTATTGGGTTATGTATAACCGATTAGCTCTTTTTGAAATTAACGTTCAATTTCAAACGGGCATAACTTCCAACGGGCATAACTTTTCCATTCCTTATCCGTTTTAAGCAAATAATCTCTTATTGGAAAGCTCTTCGAGTCTAACTTTGTAAGAAACAAGTTTGAGATCGAAATTCTAAATAATGTTAAACTTATGATAAAAACAGTGAACGAATGTCAGAGCCCTATACTTCAAAAATGTTGATTTTTCATATTTTTTGTTAGTATCATGTCTACCATTAAAAACATGTTTCTTGGGAATTGATAAGAGAAGATGAGTGATATTGAATAGAGATGTTTTAAGAACCATCCTTATACGCTTGTTTGCTCAACTTTGTTATGATCTTGGGGGTATAGTTGTTAAATGAATGTTTATTTCTTAAAGTTTGGTTAGTTATTGTTGTAATGTGAGACATTATTAAGAGTTATGTATTTGTGGAATTATGACTATGCTATTGTATATAGTTGAATGTCCTTGAATATGAAATATGGATTATCCTAGGGGTTGAGCCTTGATTAAGGTGTTTACATATATTGTGTATACGACGTTGATGTATTAATATGAATTATGATGAGGTATTCATAACGTGATTTGATTGAGTATATATGGATTATGTTGTGATGTCACATTGGATATTATGACTAGCTTTATTCAAGTGTGTTACGGTGACTTGGTTGGTTATCTCTATGGTGAATGCCCATTATGTTGTAGTGTACATGCTGATATGAGTATGGATAATGGTATATATATATATGTGTGTGTGTGTTGCTGTGATTGTTGAATTAATTTTGGGTATGTGATGATGTAAGTAATTATAGTAAGTGATATTGATGGCTATATTGTCTCGTATGTTTGGTTATGATTGAAACTTATGAAAGATATAAATAACACAGTTCGGGTTGGGAACCCTTGTGAACAACGTTGGCGTTGAGAAGGGATGTTGTTGGTCGGAGGGTGCGGTATCTCGACAGTACCAAACTAAAACCATCGGGGCATGGGATCTTGAGTAAACAACCCCAAATCATACCCAAAGACTCAATTTATATATGTATATGTATTTCCTTTATGAGTGGGACATGAATTTTGAGAAAAGAAAGATAGTGCAAGTCATTCTACAAGTAATCTCTTGAAGGACAAGATGTTCCTTGATGTTTACTTCGGTTGAAATTGTATATTTGAATATGACATTGGATACAATATATTGGGTTGTGTTTGTATGTATGTTTGATTGTGTGTGAGGACCATCACCAAGTTTTATACTCACCTTGCGCTTAAAATTATATGTTGTAGGTACATGTTATGTGTCTTCAGGACTATCTCATGGCTATCTGGTGTTGGAGCGACTAGGAAGCCTTGGATGTCATATGGAGAGTTTGATGGTGGGTTTTTGTGCCCCTTGTGGTTAAGTTGTATCTTGATTTGAGTCAGGACTATCTAATTCAAAGTGTTATAGCTTTACTATGATAAATTGTATTCATTATATCGGTATCTTAATGGATAGAATCTTGTTTGCTTTACCAACATGCGGTTGGTCCGAGTATTAAGGGACTCGGACACCTTAAGCAAGTGATCAGGAGTTCGAATCCTGGCTCTTGCGTATGGAGAAAACCTGGTTGGGAGGGGAGAACCCACCTTGTGTGCCCAACAGGTTCCTCGATGGAGATAGTCACTGCTAACGGTGGTGGATACTTCGTACTTATATCATGGTTACTAAAAAAAAAAAAAAGAATCTTGTTTGCTTTGGAAGAAACAGAATTGTATGTTTGATAGGTTGCATAACGGAAGGTTCTCCTTGTATCATGACCTTAATCTCGTAGCCAAGATCGATCGAAATGGAAAAGCTCTTCTTTCCCCTTTGTAACCTCTCAAGCATACTATTCATGGACATACCCATAGGTTTCATAGTGAGCCATTCACATCATGACATTATCACCATAAACATTCACAAAGAGATAATCATCTTAGAACACCATAACTTAATATGCTTTTAAAGTACAAGGATGACCCACTTTTGTTTAGCGCCAGGTGCTTATACAAGCACCTCACTCTAGTTGGTGCTTATGAAACACCTCATTCTAATGGTCTGATCTTATTAAGCATCGATGCTTAATAAGATTTTTATTTACAAGCACCTTCGATGGAGGTGGCCTTATAACGTTACCCTTGGGCCACTTGGAGTCAGCTTGAGGACGACCACCAGATTCGGATGTTTGGTGCTTTTAAGGTAAGTTGCAAATTTAAATTTAATTACTAAATTTGGCTTTACTTTACTATTTCAATAACTATTGTTATATTATTATTTTTATTCACCTGAAACATGAGAGAGTCACGTGGAGAGTTGAGGATGAGGCATAAGTGGAGCATAACTTTCACCACAAAGCCAGCCATCGCCTCTCTGATCTGCTCAGGTCCGCCCGTTTGTCGGGAGAACGTTCTGACTAGATTGGTGAGGGAGTTTGGGACGCCCTGCATGCTCATTGGGCTACGACTACATTCCATAAAATCTCAATCCAGACAAAGAAAAACAGGGCGTCAGAAACCAATGGGAGTCTATACACAGGAGGTTCGATCAGGTAGGCGCATCACGCTGTTCGAATGATACATTCATAAACTTGTTCTTTATATATTGGTTTTTTCTTTTTCATTTTTTATATTGTCAAATAATTATTGTTTATAATATCATTTGTGCTTATGTTACAGGCTGCGAAGTTAGGCCGTACCATAATGTCGAACAAGCTCCACCGGCATACCCAGCTTAGAAATGGTAATAACAAGTTTGTAAACGAGTGTTCGAGGCGCACTCAGGTAATTCCCCTTTATTTTTTATGTTCATTTTCATAAAATGTATTGTTTTAATATATTATGCCTTGATGTGTGTGTTTATGCATAACAGGGGGAGTATGAGGCGAGGTTGAGTCAGGCAAAGTCTCAGGCAACCTCTTCCCCATCCACCGCAGCTGACCCCTAGGTGGAGGAGCGACTGAAACTTCAGCCTTGGGTAAAGGTTACTGGAGATAAGAAGAAAGGCCACATTTATGGTTTAGGAGAGCTCGCCTGCAACTACCGACGAAGGGTCTGCACCATCCATACCCTGCACAGCCGAGCGCCCACCAGCAGGAGTTGCCACTCTCAAGAGTTTGTCGAGATTTTCGAGTTGAGGCAGAGAGTGGCTACATCTGAGGAGTGGAAGCGTCATATGATGGAGGTCGTGGCCGCTGGCAAGGAGCAAGAGCGTCAGATGTTTCAGGCCATTGCTACAAGAAAAATTGGTATTACCGAAGGCCAAAAGCCCTCGGAAACTCACAAAATCCGTCGGTAACGTCTATTTTCCGATGGGCAACCGATGGCCTTGTAGCGGTCGGTAATAGTCTCGTCGGTAACTTATTCCGACGGAAAGGCTGTCGGTAATTACCGAGGGACAGAGCCCTCGGTAATTATCGATGGACAATGCCCTCGGTAACTTTTTTTATTTTTAAAAAAAAATGTTAGTTGCAGATGAATAAAAACGAAATATAGTAGAATAAAAACAGAAATGAAATCATTCTCATCAGCTAAACAATGCATGATAAAACCCAAAAATACCAAATTCAGGCCATTTCAAAGCACAAGAACTTCCAAGGAATCCATCAACAAGGAGAGAAAAAAAGTAGCCAAATCCAAATGCAAATCTCAAAAGGAAGAAGCCAACAACGAGAACCCATTAAAGTAAACAAAGAAAATATGCAAACTTTGGCATTGGAGCAAGAACTTACATTGAGAAAATGAGTTTTAGCAACAGTGCAAGAGAAGTAGAAGCATTAAGCACCCACCATAAGACTGCATTAAATGGAGACAACAATGATAATTTGGTTTATGTGAAATAATTAAAAGAAAACGAAAAAGGAAGTGCTAGACAAAAGAGTTAAGGGAGACACATTACCAGAGGGCGGCGACGTGTTATGAGTATTGCAGTGAGAAGAAGTCAAAATGGTGGTGGTGAGGAACAACAGTGCGGTGGGGATGCTTCACAATATCTCACCGGTGCTGGGAGATAAAATGGGGAAAAAAGAAAAGTGAAAAGAGAGACTCTTCGCGCACTAACTTATGTGCGTTACCGTCAACCTTTTCTGTGTTTCCGAGGCCCTACGCCATCGGTAAGTAAGAAGTCCAGTACCGAAGGGCAGAGCCCTCTGTAAATCCTAAAAAGAGACGTTTCTTTTCCTTTGTTTCCGAGGGCATAAGCCCTCGGTAATAAGAAATCAAGTATCGTGGGACAAAGCCCTCGGTAAATCCAAATATGAAAAGGTAGTTACCGAGGGACTAGGTCCTCGGTAAGTAAAAATACAAGTATCGAGGGGCAGAACCTTCGGTAACTTCGCGGGCATTATTTCGCGTAAAGGAGCGCAAATAATATTGACGAAACCCTCGGTAATCATGTTTTTCGTTAATGAAGGGCTTAACCCTCGGTAAAATATTATGCCCCTCGATAATGAACACAATTACCAACAGAAGTGTGTCCGTCGGTAATAGACCCTCGATAATAGGGTTTTTCTTGTAGTGCATAGAGGCGATGATGGCACATGGAAGGGATTTCATGCAGTGGATCACACCCGATATGCAACATCAAATATTGCAGCAATAGCCTTACTGCTAGACCAGCATTAGCAGCCTCAACCTCAGCTGAGTGAGCCTATCGGCAATGATGATTAGGAGTTCGATGATCTATTGCAGGGTTATCACGAGAACTATTAGATTGTATTATTTTTTTAGGCATTATTTTGTACTAGATATACCTGTAAATAATACATGTTATGTTCGATGATCTTTTGTCTTTATTTTATCATGTTTTTAAAAATATTATATTGGTAAATATTTAATATTAATTTTAAAATATATAATTTTATAAATATATAATTATAAAAAAAATTTAAAAAAATAAAAACGATTACCGACGACATTAATTACCTATGGAAGGGTCTGTCGGTAAAAGGAGACAGATTACCGACAGTTACAACCATCGATAAGTTGTCTCTCTTAATAACTACCATGATTGTCGGTAATTACCGACGACTTGTCACCTACACCATCAGTAACTGTCTTTGATACGCTCGGTTATTTACTGACCAATCCTTGGCCGTTGGAAAAGTGTGATTAAGGACGATTTTTTGGTCATTCCAACGGGATTTGGCTGTCAGTAATATCAATTTTCTTATAGTGAATTAAATATTATAGTTTATTATAAAAAAATATAAAACATTTTAGCACACATAAAAAGACATTATATTCTGGACATGTTGGAGAAGTCAAAACATATTTGCAGGACTATATATTTGTGGGTGGTCCAACAGATCTCGGATAGGCTTTAAAACTATCTTTAAATTTTGGATAAGGATTGTCACCCATTTATAATAACTATTCAAGTCATATCACTATCCAATGTGGATTCTCATCCTTCATATCACATATTAAAGAAGAACATGTATGAAGCAAAAGTGTGGTCCATTTATATGTATTATCTGATTGGTTATGTAAATTGGAGGTGTCAATATCTCTGGCTGAATATGTCAATTTTTGGAAGATGGAAGTGAGTATCAAATCCGGTGGGTGTTTGACTTATGCATAAGATTACGCCAATTGCGTACTCATAATGGCATTGGCTTGCCTTTGTAGACCCTTTGCCTTTTTGGGAAGCATCTCAGCCTCGCAATTGCAGGCACTCTTATGGTGCTCTATACTTTTCATAGCAGCTGGGTTTTGGTTACACATAGCAATTACCAATAAACTGTAACGAAAATGGGAAGTTTCCAAGTTTACTGAAACGTCCTTGTAACTCACGAACATTGTTAATTTTGAAGCATCTGAAAAGTACCAACTTGGAGAGACTCCATAAAAATAAACCTATGTGAAGGAAGACAATGGATCTACCTAAAAGTGTCTACCCTTGATATATTATAGAAAAAATAGTTTAATTGTTATATATTGTTAGTGTAAAGTTGTTTACACTGTCCACCATTTAGAAATCATGATATGCATGTTAAGATAGTTAAGATAAAAATGAAACACTTTTACTGATATAACATAATTTATGATTGGCTGATAATATAATTTTTTTTTACACTAACAATAAATATCAATTAAACTCATAACAAAATATGACATAAAAATATTTTACCATCAATAAAAAATAAAACTGGTTAGATATAGAGGGTAAACTGAACAACAGAATGACAGATCCCAACCATACCAAACTATTAATTACCGAATTTTTAATACAATTCAGTAATCAAACTGTTTATTAATTTACGTAAAAATGGTTTTGGTTAACTATAAAATAATCCAATTCAGTTAACTGCATCTAACCGAACCACAACAAACAAAAGAAAATTCAATTTGATAAAAAAAACTTTATAAAACTTAAATCCAAATGATTGCATCAAAGAGAGCTGAAGTGTTTGGACGTAAGTGCGTTTCTGGCATTGCCGAACGAACCAGAGGTAATTGACTCATCGCGTCGCAACTACCATCGGAGACGACGAGACGCCGAACTCCTCATCAGAATTGTCATATGCTATTGAAGATGTAGTTGTTGCTGTTGAATTCCCTGCTGCCGCGACTATTTTATATTTAAGTTTAATTGTTATATATTGATAGTGTAAAATATTTTCATACAGACATTCAATCATAAATTATCACATCAATAACATAATTTGATTTTTATTTTAATTATCTTAAAATCATCTATATCATAATTGATAATTGATTGACAGTATAAAAATAATATATAATAATTAAACTATATATTTATATTTTGGGTCCATAGGATACGGTCATTTTGTATTTTGGTATGATTGTATCTTGTCTTGTATATGAATCTTTTATGACAATGGGACGCGACTATATTTCTTTTTTTGACATAGTCACGCCTTATGTAAATGATTTTTTTTGTTTTGGAAATAGAATATAATATATCATGTATTTTATCATTACTACCATACCTTATACGTAAAAAACTTATAAATATTTTTTAGGTTCAATTAAGTTTTTAATTCTTGCAAAGTTAGTTTTGGTTTTGGATTCCTTCACTTTTTTCGTTGATTTTAGTCCCTATAAGTTTCAAAACTTAGGTTTTGGTCCCTATTGTTATTATCCATTTGTTAAGTATTGACGTGATTAACGGATCACCACATCAACACTGTTATGTAGGCTAATTTTATAATATTTAATGTCACGTAGAATTGAATATTTTTTTACATTCTTTTATAATATTTAATGTCACAAAAGTATTCGGGGACCCTAGAAATGTTTTTGAATGTTGCTATTTCAACCTTTCATTCATTTAATAAAAGTATAAAAAATAAATAATAACATTATAATAAAAATAAAAATATTATAATAACCTGAATAACAATGCTTACATGTCGGTCTGCTAGCCACGTCAACACTTAATGGATGAATAGTAATGACAGGGACTAAAACCAACGAAAAAAAAATACAGGAACCAAAATCAAAACTGATTCACTTTTGAGGGAGTAAAAACTTAATTAAACCTATTTTTAATATACCAACTTTTGTCAGCAAAAAAAAAAAAAAAATACCAACTTTTGCTGTTAACAAAATTAGTATCAGACTCTCATCACTTCATGTTATGAGTATATTAGACTCCTCCGAGATGCTGCGTGTTGAATGTTTGCATATTATACAATATATATATCATCATCAAATTCTGCATCACAAAGGAAGGAATTGTCCACTGAAATTGAAGTTACAAACATCTCTTTTTCTTTGGGAAAGAGAGGCTTTCTTCTTTTTTCTTCTTCTGGCTTTTGTCTACCGACAGATTTGTTGATCCAAGTTTCCTTCAATATGGCGGAAAGATGAAAACGTGTCTACGTACCATTTCTTTGTTTTATTATATTATATAATGCAATTCAGGGTAACTTTCTCCTTTCGTTTTCCTTATGTCTTTATTTATATCTTAGTTAGAAAAGTTGTTACATTCTTCTTTTCAAATGTGATAGTACTGCTTCCAAATATTCTTAGCTTTGGAATGCTTTAATAATTTGACTCTTCAAATCAAAGTGTATATTAATTTAATCAAATTTAGCACAAACATTGACTCATAGATAAAGATAAAAAGTTGTCTTTCTCTCTTGATATGCAATTCTTTAACAAGTTTAGAGTTTGGACGACTCAAAATAAATTTCCCTATTATTTTCTAATTGGAAGGGAGAGAACCGATATTAATCAACTAATTTGTGCATGTGATATGTTATAACAACGTAGACATCCAGTAAATCACGGTCCCATAATCACCATATATTATAAGGGGGAACAATGGACAAAGCTTACTGAAGATCTAGACATATCCGTGATGTTGCAATTTGGACATTGATAATGGTTTAGAAACATTGGAAGTGGAGCGACTTCCAAGCTTTGTATAGGGGTCGTGATTGCGAGTCAGAAAACAAGCCACCAACACTACAGGTACACCTTCCAACATGCATACACTGACCACTGCATTGCTCAGAGATTTCTTTCGTAATTCCCTTAAATTATAAGACTAGCTGATTTTCCCTTTGACCACACTCCACAATCCACCACACCCGCATAGGCCGCGCCTTACAGGCTTACACATGCATATGGGTTGTACAATAACTATCCAAGAGCACAAAAGCTATAAATACAAGCATTCTACCTACCTTATTATCATGGCTATCAGTTTGTCCTTTTTAAAGTAGTCCCTCTATTTTTAGTTAGCTTTCTTCAATTTCTTTTTTCTCTATCACTGTTCTTTAATTTTTCTTTTATACCTTTAATTATTTGGAATAACATCTTTACTTTAATGCATACAATAGCATATTTAAAAAAATCATTTCCCTAAAAGAACAGTTTTTATTTTGACAAAAGGTTGTTTTGGATTTAACTATAATAATATCTGTACCCATGCAACGCACGGGCAAGCTATAATGTTTTGATGTTAGATTAGCTATAAATAAGTATTTACAACAATAATAATGTGCATAATTGTCTGGAAATTGTTACCTCTATCTGCAACAAATTTGACTACATACTTCCAAAATCGAGTTATAGAGATTACAACAATTTCAGGTCATTTGATATAACTTGGGAACATTCATATTGTAAAGATGTTTCTAATAATGTTGTGATATGCCTATAAATCTGCAAACAATGAAAATTACACCATAATTACAAGTTATTTATATTTATGCGGTACATATTATAGTAGTAGGAAGTAATGGTTGTGAACTTCACCTAGTCTTTCGAAATGATGATTATGCCTTGTGAAGAATTGACTCAAAATCACAAGTTTGCATCAGAGTTTATTCGCCAAGCAAATCAGGTCTCGCGGGGCGAGACAGAGAGTCTCATTTTCAGTGGTTCCAGTTCTGTCTTCGTTCGCAGGGCGAACAACTCTTCGCGTGGCGAATGGTTGATTCGCAAGATTTCAGTCTCAGGCTCGCGGGGCGAGCGATCTCTCGTGGGGCGATCATAACAGAACAGAATCAGTTAATGTGGGCAAAAAAACAGAGTGCAACAACACAATTCCATTAACAGAGATTGAAAGTGATTCTTGGAGCGATTTTCATGTGCGATCTTGTTAAGAGATTGAGAGAAACACCTTGATTGTAAATTGAGAGAAAATCATAATAAGATTTGGGTTCTAAGGTTGAGAGAAGATAGAGAGATATTGTGAACTGGAGTTTTGCTAGATTGGGCAAGAACACCATTGTTCTCTATTGTTGTAACCGGATCCGAATTCATTTGATTATAGTGGAGCTGCTCTCTCCCGTGGATGTAGATCACATTGATTGAACCACATAAAATTCTTGTGTGTGATTTTCTACTCTTCTCTTTAATTTCTTGTTTGTTAATATTGTGCATACCAAGTGTTTCTGTATTTCTTGTGTGGCTGTTGTTTTCTTTGTGTGTTTGTTTGTGTGTTTAGGGACTTTGTGTCTTGTATCTGTTTCTTTGGACCAACAAGTGACGTCGTCTGTAGGAATCGGAAGGAAGAACAGAGTGGCTAAACCATGGGGACGAAATACGACATCGAAAAGTTCTCCGGAAGTAGTGACTTCGGGTTATGGAGAATCAAGATGGAAGCAATCTTCATACAGCTAGGATGTGCAGAAGCATTAAAGGGTGAGGCAAAGATGCCTACTATGCTTTCTCAAAAAGAGAAGGTAGACGTGATAGACAAGGGAAGAAGTGTTATCATCTTGTGTCTAGGTGATAAGACGCTAAGGGAGGTTGCAACAGAGAAGACCGCCGCTGGAATGTGGGCTAAATTGGAGCCTTTGTATATGAAAAAGTCTCTAGAAAATAGGCTACTGCTGAAACAACAATTGTATTCCTTCAAGATGACCGAATCAAGGACAATTACGGAGCAAATTGCGGAATTCAACAAGATCCTTGATGATTTAGAAAACATTGAGGTGAAACTTGACGACGAGGACAAAACTTTGCTCCTTATCAACTCTCTACCTAAGTCCTTTAACCATTTCAAAGATGCCATCCTCTATGGCAAGGACCAAACCATAACTTTGGATGAAGTGCAAACATCAATTCGAACGAAGGAGCTTCAAAAGCAACAAGAGCTCAAATCCGAAGACAATGGTGAGGGCCTAAATATCAAGGGGTAGACCAACGGATAAGAAAGGACCAAAGAAGAAGAAGCCTCGATCAAAGTCGATGAATCCCTCAAAGGCAAAGTCCAAGTCAAAGGACGCATGTAACAATTGTGGTAAAACGGGTCATTGGTGGAAGGATTGCTATCTACCGAGTGGTGGAAAAGAGTCTCGAAAATCACATGATACGGCGGATATTGTAGTCAGTGATGATGGCTATGAAAGTGCGGGTGTGTTGGTGGCATCCAGTTCGGACACACAAAAGAATTGAGTAATAAATTCCGGATGTTCATATCATATGTGCCCAAGGAAGGACTACTTTGAGACTCTTGACCTTAAAGAAGGTGGAGTGGTGCTCCTAGGCAATAACAAGTCGTGCAAAGTACAAGGTGTAAGATTTATCCGGCTTAAAATGTTTGACAATTGTGAAATCCTTTTATCCAATGTGAGGTACATTGGTGAACTTAGATGTAATCTTTTATCTGTTCGTATGTTTGATGCATTAGATTATACTACTAAGATTGAACATGGTATGATTAAAATTTCAAATGATGCATTAGTAGTTGCTAAAGAAACTAAGAAAAACAGATTGTATATTCTAGAGGGTTCTACTATTGTTGCATATGCATCATTGCCAGTCAAACACCGCATGATAAGACCAAGCTATGGCATTTGAGACTAGGGCATGTTAGTGAAGGAGGATTAGTTGAACTTGAGAAACAAAATTTGCTTAATGGTGATAAACTTGGTAAATTAGAATTTTGTGATCATTGCATTCTAGGTAAGGCTCATAGAGTTAAATTTGGAAGTGGTATGCATAATTCTAGTAGACTTTTTGAGTATGTGCACTCAGATTTATGAGGTCCTTCACGAGTTAAGACTCATGGAGGATGTTCATATTTTCTCACCGTTATTGATGACTTTTCTAGGAGAGTGTGGATCTATATTTTGAAAGACAAGACAGAAACGTTTCAAAGGTTTAAAGAATGGCACACTTTCATAGAAAATCAGTTGCGAACTAAACTGAATGTTTTAAGGACTGACAATGGCTTGGAGTTTGTTTTAGAGCAATTTAACGAGTTTTGCAGAAAACAGGGTGTAAAGAGACATAAAACAATAGCACGAACACTACAGCAAAATGACCTAGCCGAGAGGATGAATAGGACCATTTTGGACCGTGTGAGGTGTTTGCTTATAGGAGTGGGGCTGCCCAAAAGTTTCTGGGGAGAAGCTGCGAGTACTGTTGTGTATTTGATTAACAAATATCCATCTTCAGCTATAGACTTGAAGCCACCGATGAAAGTTTGGAGTGGCAAGCCAGTTGACTACTCAAATTTGAGGATATTTGGTGCTCTAACATTTGCTCATGTGAGGCAAGGAAAATTAGAGGCCCAAGCTGTGAAATGGTTCTTCATCGGTTATCCGGAGGGTGTGAAGGGCTACAAGTTGTGGAAGTTGGAACCTGGGGAGTCAAAGTGTATAATCAGCTGAGATGTCATATTTGATGAGACTAGAATGGCAATGTTGTGCAGAAAACTAGAGGAAGGCAAATCAGAAAGTGGAAAGGAGAAAACTCGGTTTGAAGTGGAGTCTTCTACTCCTACATGTGCTACTAGAGGTGAAAGTCCTCCACCAACAGAGGTTGTGGATCAACAACCACTGCCAGAAGAAGACTATTAGTTGGCCAGGGATAGAGTTAGGAGGAATATTGTACCTCCTAATCGTTTTGGGTATGGGACCTTATTTGTTACGCTCTAATGCGGCTTAGGAAATTCAAGACACGGAACCCAATAATTTCAGAGATGCTATGGAGAGTAAGGATAAAGATATGTGGTTGCATGCTATAAACGAAGAAATGTTTTCTTTGGAGAAAAATCAAACCTGGACACTTGTTGATTTACCCAAGAATAAGAGGGTAGTAGGATGCAAGTGGATCTTCAAGAAAAAGGAAGGCATCCCGGGTGTTGAGAAGGCCAGGTACAAGGCAAGGCTTGTGACAAAGGGTTTTACTCAAGTGGAAGGGATCGACTACAATGAGATCTTCTCACCGGTGGTAAAACATTGCTCTATAAGGATCTTGATGGCAATTGTGAATCAACTTGATTTGGAGTTGGAACAATTGGATGTCAAAACGACGTTTCTACATGGCGACCTTGAGGAGATAATCTATATGTAACAACCGGAAGGGTTTGCAAAAGATGAATCAAAGGTATGTCTTCTGAGAAAATCCCTTTATGGTCTTAAAAAAAAGTCCAAGGCAATGGTACAAAAAATTCGATGATTTTCTCTGAAGATATGATTTTCTAAGAAGTAGCTATGATAGTTGTGTCTACATATTGAAAAAAGATGAAGAATGTATTCTCTATTTGCTTTTATATGTAGACAACATTCTTGTAGCGATTTCTAGCAAGGGTGAGATTGATTAACTCAAAGAAATGTTAAATGCTGATTTTGAGATGAAGGATCTCGCCATCTTGGGATGGACATTGTGAGGAACTGGAAGAAGGGTGAGCTTTTCTTATCTCAACTTGGATAATTGAAGAAGGTAGTGGACAGGTTTAGAATGCATGAATCTAAATCGGTTAGCACTCCTTTGGGACATCATACAAAGCTCTATATTGTACAAGCTCCTAAATCCGAAGAGGAAAGGAGGAAAATGGACTCTATTCCATATGAATGTGGAGTGGGTAGCATTATATACGGGATGGTGTGTAGTAGGCCGGACTTGGCATATGCAGTGATTGTTGTGAGTCGCTTCATGGCAAATCCGGGTCAAGCAAATCCGGGTCAAGCACATTAAGAAGCTTTGAAATGAGTTTTGAGGTACTTGAATGGGTCATTAAATTCTGGTTTGAGGTAAAAAGGTCTACTCAAGAGGATGATGCCATCATGGGGTACGTGGATTCGGACTATGCAGGGAATGTTGATACGAGGAAGTCTCTTTCCGGGTATCTGTCTACATTATTTGGAACTGAAATTAGTTGGAAGTCTACATTACAACCTTTGGTTGCATTGTCAACAACACAAGCTGAGTACATTGCACTTGCAGATAGAGTCAAAAAGGCTCTATGGTTGAAAGGTATGATTGGTGAGTTAGGGATTATGCAAAAATGTGTTGTGGTTCATTGTGATAGTCAAAGTGCAATCCATTTGGCTAATCACCAAGTATATCATGAGAGGACCAAGCATATTGATATCCGTCTACACTTCATTAGAGATGTTGTTGAGTCTAAGGAAGTGGGGATTGAGAAGATAGCTTCGCAAGCTAATCCGGCGGACGTATATACTAAGTCATTGTCGAGATCAAGGTTCAAGAATTGCTTGGACTTGATAAACTTTAAAGAAGCATAATCCAAACAAGTGGGAGAGCAAAAAATGGTGATCGTTTAATCATCAAACTCTGATTTGGAATCAAGGTGGAGAAATGTGAAGAATTGACTAAAAAATCACAAGTTTGCATCAGAGTTTATCGCCAGGCGAATTAGGTCTCGTGGGGTGAGACAGAGAGTCTCATTTTCAGTGGTTCCACTTCTGTCTTCGTTCGCGGGGCGAGCAACTCTTCGCGGGGCGAATGGTTGATTCGCAAGATTTCAGTCTCGGGCTCGCAGGGTGAGCGATCTCTCGCGGGGCGATCATAACTGAACAGAATCAGTTATATGTGCGCGAAAAACAGAGTGCAACAACACAATTCCATTAATAGAGATTGAAAGTGATTCTTGGAGCGATTTTCATGTGTGATCTTGTTGAGCGATTGAGAGTAACACCGTGATTGTAAATTAAGAGAAAATCGTAGTGAGATTTGGGTTCTAGGGTTGAGAGAAGATAGAGAGACATTGTGAATTGGGGTTTTGCTAGATTGGATAAGAACATCATTGTTCTCTATCGTTGTAACCGGATCCGAATTCATTTGATTATAGTGGAGTTGCTCTCTCCCGTGGATGTAGATCACATTGATCGAACCACGTAAAAGTCTTATGTGTGATTCTCTACTCTTCTATTTAATTTCTTGTTTGTTAATA
Source organism: Ammopiptanthus mongolicus (assembly GCA_039655645.1). Taxonomy (NCBI): domain Eukaryota; kingdom Viridiplantae; phylum Streptophyta; class Magnoliopsida; order Fabales; family Fabaceae; genus Ammopiptanthus; species Ammopiptanthus mongolicus. Next base: position 28,900,811 of record CM077346.1, on the reverse strand, counting down.
TTGTGCATACCAAGTGTTTGTTGTATTTCCCGTGTGGCTGTTGTTTTCTTCGTGTGTTTGTTTGTGTGTTTGGGGACTTTGTGTCTTGTATTTGATTCTTTGGATCAACATGCCTAATATAAGCAGGCTTGGAAACTTGATTTCCATGTACTTCTGCAATGAAAATCCACAGCCAAAACAGATTAGGATATTAATCCACCTATATCACAGTAAATGAAGAATGTTAGACCGAAAATGGTTAGGATAAATTGATACAGGACATCTAATCATACGTGAATCTAAATAACATGTCAAGGTTTGACATTTGACCTGTGATATGTTGGTGTTACCTCAACCAAAAGAAACCACCAATTCAAAATGGAAGATAGTTTTGTAGCATTGTAGTTATTGACCTGTTCATGTGGGTTGAATGTGCAGATTTCCTGTTTATAGCAGCAGAGGTGCAAAAATTGTATTCAAAGTACCTATATTGAAACAATGGAAACAACCTTGTCAAACTTGTATGAAAGTAAAATATTGAACATTTGATTTGCCAATAGCTGATACGATTTTGGTCATGCTTCATTTGGAAGTCATTATCCAAATTCAATTTACAATGACAGGATGGAAGTAAAGTTGGATGAGGAGGTAATAATTTGAAAATAAAAGCTTTACTAATATAGTTTTGGATATGATATCCTTTATGATATAAACTTTGTATATATATGAACCATTAAGGTAAGAAGTGGTGGAAAAGAAAGATGTTAACCTTGTGTGTTACTCCTGCTACAGGTTCTGAAAAACTTCCTGGTAAACTACATTCTTTGTCTTAGTGCATACAGTTTTATCCTCATCTAAGATCAATACTTTGAATCCTGTTCTTGATTTTACTCTCGAAACAACAACATATAGCTTGAAATTTGAATTACCAAAAAAAATAATGAGGAAAAAAAAACAAATTTTAGAGAAGTTTAAAATTTATTTAAAAAGCTGTTAGATTATTTTAAATCAATAACACTATTTCTATTATTAAATTATAAGTATTAAATAATCACAAATAATATTATTAAATTATACAAATAACCACACATTTCTATTTTTTTTAAATTACTATATAAAAGTGATTTTTTACACAATCCAAACGAAATAGATTATCTAAAAATCACTTTTCAGCAAATACATTCAAACATAAAACTAATTCTATTATAATCAATTATAACAATTATCGATTATACATGTAATCGATTATTGAAATAATTTATTTTTCATGAGAATCAGAAGCTTCCTAGGGGCTCCAGTCCGTCTTTCATTTTGTTTGTCCCAAAAAATGATAACCCACAAGGGGTTGGAAGAATATAGGTTAATCTCTTTAGTTGGGTGCCGGTATAAAATATTGGCAAAATCACTAGTAGGAAGGATCAGGAAAATCATAAGCTCCATTATATCAGAAAATCATTCTGCTTCCGTTGGGCCAAGGTAGATTTTGGATGGTCTGGTGATTGCTAATGAGGTGGTTGATTATGCAAGAAAGGGAATATATGTCTAATTGAACACATATGATTCGATTTGTGGGGACTTCCTGGGTTATATGATGGGAAGAATGGGGTTTTTCAATAAGTGGAGACAATAGATATGTGGCTATCTTGAATATGCCTTAGTCTCTATTCTGGTAAATGGACGTGTGACGGAGGAATTCAAGGTGGGTAAAGGCTTAAGGCAAGGTGACCCAATGACACCATTTCTGTTTTTGATAGTGGTAGAAGGATTTAGTAAGTTAATGAAAAATGCGGTCCAGAAAAATTTGTTCAAGGGGTATAAGGTTGGAGGTTATGAATATACAGAGATTTCTCATCTTTAGTATGCTGACGACACGTTGGTGGGAGAAACAACCTTGGGTAATGTCGGGGGTCCTAGAAAGCATTTTGAGATGTTTTGAGCTAACTTCTGGACTCAAGATGAATTACCATAAAAGTACGTAGCTTACTTGGAATTAATGTGAATATGGAGATCATTGGATAAATTTCCAGACTCCTGAATTTTAAGATTGACTCCTTACCTTTGTAATACTTTGGAATACCGGTTGAGGCAAATCCAAGGAGAATCTCCACATAGAATTCTATCATTGGTTTGATGCTTCAAGACTATCCTGTTGGAAAAGAAAGCATCTCTCCTTTGATGGTCGTATAACCTCGTTAATTCAGTACTCTCTTCTTTACCTATCTATTTCCTTTCTTTTTTATTGCACCTAAAGTATTTGTAAATTCTTTTATTAGATTTGGAATTTTCTTTGAGGAGGTTTGGAGGAGAGGAGGAGAACAAATTAGGTTAGTTGAGATAAGGTATGTAGGCCAAAGAAGAGTGGAGGATTAAAAATATAGAGAATTTTAATATAGCTTTAATTGATAAATGGCGATGGAGAATGATTAATGAACTAGAGGCCTTGTGAGGTAAAGTACTATAGTCTAGATATGGGAATGGAATAGCTAATAAAATGGTGACTGGGGAGAATAATGTGTTTAACAAAGGGCCCTTTTGGTGAATGGATCTTGGGAAAATTAGCAAAAGAAGGTGGGTTTCAGACGGGTTGGTTTGAGGAGGGTTGTAAAAGAGTTATTGGGTATGGGGGGAGGTGAGAATTTGGCATGATGTGTGGATGGGGGAAGAGAAGTTATGTGATTCCTTTAGTAGATTGTTTGCAATGTCGGAGAATAAAGAAGCTTAATTGTGTGAGGTAGGTGAATGAAGAGATGGAGTGTGGGTGCTTCAGGTGGAAAAGAGAATTCTGTGTGGGGGAGCACTAATTTCTCCAAGATCTTATGAATCGACTTAGCTTGGTGTCTATAAAGTAGGATCACCACGAGCTTTTCTTGGGGGATTATGTTAAATGACATCCTTACGAGAATAAATCTTAGGAGAAGGATAATAGAGGAGGATGAAGCTAAAATGTGTGTTATGTAACGAATTTGGATGAATTTGCTGCACATCTATTTTTTCCTACAGGGTATTATATGACCAATAGGTAAGATGTTATGCTTGGCTTGGCTTTGATGTGGCATTGTCGGAGGATGGCAAAACACATTTCATTCAACATTCAGGGCACTCTTTTCGCGAAAAGGCTAAGGAGGTACGATTTTTATTATGGTTCACAATTGTGTGGTCTATTTGGTTGCATACAAATGAAATCATGTTTAGGTAAGAAATATTGGATGTGGATAATTTAGCGGAGTTGATTAAGATGAGATCTTGGTATTGTATTAGAGCAAAGGTTGGTGGGGTATATTTGTCATTTATGGAATGATACTTGAACCCTTTGGAATGTATTTATCAGTGTTGTCAAAATCGGACTGGACTGGTTGGTTCAACCGGTTGAACCGAGAACGAACCTAGCACTGGTCCGGCTTTCACTAAGAACCGCTTGTTCAGAAAATCGGCTACGCACCAGCCAAACAAGGTTGAAACCGATGAAACCGGCTAAAATCGGCGGTTCATCGGTTGAAATCGGTTCTTCCAATTTGTCTCGCTGTCTAGCCATCCGTTCTTCTCCGTCGTCTCAGCCGCCCATTTTACCACTGTCTAGTTGCGCTCCACTGTCGTTTCACATAAAGTTCCTCCTCGATAGGCGCATAAACAGAGATAACTAAACGTATGGGAGAGAAAGCAAAGAGGATGGCTGAGATTAAGATTGAAAAATAGAAGGCAAAAGGTATGCGGCTGAAGTCAGTTGTTTAATAGGGAGAGGAGTAGGTAAAATAAAAGTAGGCGGCTAATGCTTTTAGTTTTAGGGTTTTGGGGATTATTGGGTTTTAGGCCATGCATTCATGTCATTTTTTTCAATATGGGCTCATTTTTTGGATACAAATTTGGACTCTGGATATTATCATTCAATGGCCTTTAAATATGGACTCTTGAATATATATTTAGTTTTAGTGTGTTATTGATATGTTGAGTTTTAATGTTACCAAGTTAATAAATATTATTATTTTTTGTTTAATATTGTTTTATATATTATTTAAAAAAAATTAAAATATTATTTAATCATTACTGGTTCAACCACGATTCAACCATTGAACCTTGAACCAGTAGCTTCACCAATTCAATGATCGGTCCGATTTTGAAAACATTGGTATTATCAATGTTATAGGACATAAGCTAATGATGTAAGGGTTGGAGTACCTCTTGTACTCCCTTTAATGTTATTCTATTTGGTTGATAAAAAAAATTATAAAACAGTTTTGTTCCTCCAAAAGAAATTAAATCCGAATAATCCAACTATCTCAAACACACATTAAATCTGACACATTTCTTCTACGTAGAATTGCATTATGGATTTGTCTCAGATTCAAGGATCTGGGTCGATCATAGATACAAGACTACATGTTAATCTAATTGAATTGAAGAGTTAGATCAAGAATTGTGTACCTGGAATTTGCATGAATCTGGTAGGATGAGAGACCAAAGTATGAGAGTGAACTACTCCCTTCTCGGAGCATATGATAAATGTGTATTAACTGCTTAATGGGGAGACATAATATATAAATCGAGATGAGAGCAATGACTTCTCAACAGGCTTCTAAGTGGAGACTCAACGTATTATGGGTCGTTGATAAGGTTATGTCCAAATACTATTTTATTATATTGATCAAGTGCTTTAGTATCAATAATTGATCATAATTAATATATATTAACAATAATTTTTAATAATTGATTATTATTAATCCATATAATCGATTAATTAAAATAATTAATGTATCACCTATGTGCCCTTGTAATTAAATTTAATGGAAGGTAGTCCATTTATCTTTGTAACACAAATTTAAAAAGCATTTGTCACATTTTTTTTCCTTGAGTTCCTTCATGTGGGGCCCATTTTAATAAGTAAGGCCTAATAATTAGCCTTTTTAAAAATTTACATCACGTTTCAAAATTGTTTCTACATTATAATACGTACTTAAACAAATTCAAATTTGTCAATGGAGCTTGACCCATCTAATTAAGTTAATTATCAATAAACTTAGAATCAAGTTTGCTTACTCTTCAACAAATTTACTTCCATGAAATCATCATCAGATCGAGCATCAAACAAAATAGAAGAACGATGGCGATTATTTTACAAATTTAATTACTATAGACAAACTTCACATGTCAATTTTTTTATATAAGACTTCACATGTCATTACTTTCATTTCGCATTGAATTTTTAATTTATCCACGTAAGGACAGGTTCTAAAACTCAAACTTGTGCTTCGGTTCCGTAGAATTTCCGACAGCTTATATGTTCTTTTTTTTTTTTTTTTTTTTTTGACTAAAAAAGATATCCATTCATTCAAATTGATAAAATATATCAAAAATAACACAAATTCAACATCGCTAAAAATCAAAAAGGATGAATCTGCGAACAAACTCACAGCACCCAGGTTAATAACATAAACGGCAAAATACCTACAAATGTGACAAAATCAAAGTGATCGTAATGCCGATGTCTCCGGATTTGTAACGTTGATGCCCAAATCTTGTTTGAATCTGTAATGGATCGAAGCTGATATGTCAATTTGAACCAAACGAACATCGCAACAATACGGAAAATCAAACATCGTCGCACCAAGACGACAAACAAAACAACGTCGCACTCAGGTGACGAAATCACGGAAAAGCATGAAAGAAAAACCAGATCTATATGGAAAAATCACTTATTTAGATAAAAGGAGAGAAAAAACGATGTAGATGGGTGATTCCAGGCCAAAAAATGGCCCAAAATCACCCCCTTCCATTGGTTGAGGAAGAAAAAAGAGAGGAATAAAGGAAAGATTGAGATAAAGAGGCGGCTCTAGGTTTTACCAAGGAATAGCAAAACTCTTATTAAAAACCTAAACAATCTGAAAGCTTATAAGTTAAAGAATAATATCACATTAATTAATCACCCATAGTTTTCGCAATTAAAACTTAATGTTACAATTAGTTGAGTATTGATGAATTAGTTCCAGTTAATTAGAGGTTAGTTAGATTATTATAGTATAAAAAATCTACGTTACACTTATTATAAGTAAGCTTTCTCATTCAATCAGTTCATAATTTATTTTTTCTCTCAATTATTTTATCCTTTTATAGGTTTGATTATGTTTTCTAACACGGTATCAGACCTCCAATTAAAGATAGCAATGAGTAATGGACCCATAGGGTACCCAAAAAAATTATCCATAATGGATAGGATAATTACTCGCTTAATGAATACGAGTATGGGAGGGGGCAGGTAATTACTCGCAATATCTTGAGAGTATGGGTGCGGATATGTGTACTAAAGTACTCCCCTCGCCCCATACCCTCATATATATATATAATTATAATATACTAAATTAAAAAATTGTAGCCAGGTTTAATAAATTACTATCATTTCTGCTATTCTACTTTCATTTTTGCATTGCGACAACTCCTTTCTTGGAGGTCCCATTAGTAACCCGAACTCAATTTCTTAATATCGCAGCGTAACGTGATAGTACAAAAATGCGGGAAAATTTAAAACATACAACATGCTAATACCATGATATTTTATACAGACTTAAGGGTACTGATTCCTTCAGTAGAGCCTACAACAACTGATACCAAATATAAAAAATTTTAGAGTACGCCATAAATAAAAACTGAAAGCATAACAGCGAAAATGAAAATACAGACGACTTCCTCTCCTGGTCCCAAAAATACATTTCGCTTAACCCATGTACTGGCCATAACAAAACCAAGACTGTCTACCCAATCACGACTCCAACGTATACGGCAATCGGGCCCGTATACACTACTCTTCGCTGAGAGTAGTCAGTCTCCCAGAGATAGTCGTCCTCTGCATAGAGCAGCTCAAGGTCCCCCAGTATTGGGATCCGAGGCTCTCCCGCCAGCATCAGGTTCAATCGGGATGCCATCAATCTCCTTTGAAAATTCCTCATCCGGGTCTTCTCGTATAGTGGAGAATAAAGAAAATACGACATAGAAAATATAGGGGATAAGAAACAATAATATGTCATAACTGGGAAAAACAGCTATATAAAATAATGTATATAGATAGCAACACTCAGAATCACAACAGTGACAATCAAACAACTCCCGGATAATTTTCTCTTAACTACTGTCTCTCACACTCATGCAACTAACGACTATATGGACACGATCACGACGCGAGATCCCCAACAGATCAAGGTTTCTTAGTCATCACTATGCCACCCCCATAAGGCAAGGTTCGGTCAAAAGCCCGCAGGCTCAACTCGTCTCATGGGTACGACATATTCCCCCGCTCGCAGGCCAGGTCGGAATATTTGCCCGTCAACAACGCAACTTACGGTAAGGACATGTTCCCCCGCCCGCAGGCTAGCTCGAAGTATTCGCCTGTCCGTTAACAACTCAACTTTCGGTAACGACATATCCCCCCGCCTGCAGGCTAGGTAGAGACATTCGCTCGTCCGTCTACAATTCAACTAATGGGTACGATCATCTCCCCGCAGGTAAGATTGGAATCGCCCCTACCCCAAACTAATCGGTATGATCATCTCCCCGTAGGAAAGATCGGAATCGTCCGTATGCCAACATAGTGATGATGAACAATAACTATGCAACATAATCTCATTGACTCATCTCAGGATCAACACTTAGTGCCTCAACCACGACTTATAAACAACCATAACCAACTTTCCTCCGGCTTAACCAGGTATCAATTGTATATCACAACATTAACAGATCAACTGTATCTCTAGGTTGAGCACTACTACATATGTTTATATCCTCGACTTTCTCCCCACACAATCATCTCCTAACTTATCTGGAATCACTGCCTAGCTCTACTCAGACATCAGCAGTCACAACAATACATAAATAACAACCAGCAACAACCAGCAATAGATTCAACAGTAAAATCAACTTACAGATAATTCATATTTAATCAATCATAAGCATATAATAAGCATAACATATATCACATATATCATTTTAAATATCCAATCACAGAGCATACATCCTCAATATACAATAAAATCAAGCTAACGGTCAAACGACCTCTAGTAGGGTTTGGGCCGCCCTACGCATATAAATATATATTATTTAACGATTGCCTCCCCGACGATATTGTGGTTCTTTCCCCCACCTTAGTGATGTTCCCGGGTGACTCCGGATGCGGCTCCGCAACAATCAGTTGGGTGCGCGGTCGAACGTCCGAGTCCTGTCCGATTCTATACCACAAAACACAACTAGAAATTAATACAGTTAAATCACAAACTCCCTAATCCTTAGGATTAGCTACTGCCCTTATTTAATTAAATAGGCTAGCGATGTTGAAATTCTACCAACTCTTGGATCAATGATCCTTAAGCATACCTAAGACATAATCCATGATCAATTATCAAAGATTTGAACCAAAACCCCTTAAACCAACAAAATAGGGTTTCGGCCATCACCTCTAAAAATAGGTGAGAGTTTGATTTGGCTTCCTAATCACTTGGATTACATGATTAAGGAATGAAATAGGTGAAATCAAGGATCTTTTCACAAAAATTGAACCAAAAACCCATTTCCCCCAAATACATAGATTAGGCCCCTTTAAGTTAAATAGGCTAGGGAGATTATTTGATTTTATGCTCTTGGATTATGATAGTAGGGGATGAAACTAGATCATAGAAATTGGTTTGACATTAAAAGGATTTTTTTACAATTTTCTAGAGATTTTTGAAGTTTGGATCTAAAAACTTGAACTCATGAATTTTAATGGAGAAAATGAAGATTGAGAACTCAAGCGTGAAATCTATACCTCTTAGGTGATAGAGGAGGATGAGAGGATCAACTTTGCTTCACAAATTTGCTTGAAAATCCTTGTGGAAGTTAAGGAAAAATGGAGGTGAAGTAGGAAGAAAAATGGAGGAAAATGGAGAAAGGAAGAAAGGAAGGAAGAAAGAAGAAGGAGAAGATGGAGGGAGAGAGAGAAAGTGGGCAGCGAAAATGAGGAGAGAGATTGAGTGGGGTGATGTCATTTTTAGATATTTTAGGGACAAAATTGTACTTTAGGATAAAGATCAGGGACATTTTGGTCTTTTCGATCAGATATTTTCAAACGTCATAAATATCTAGATATTTTCAGAAAAGCAATGATGACAATAGTGAGTCACAGGCACGCCTTCCCAGGCGATGTGACTTCATGTTCATCCGTTTTTAGCTCCGTTACTTACGCGATTTAACATTTCGCCCAAGAAAGTCGTGAGAACTAATATATTTTGAAATTTTTTAAAACCGCCGATATTGTTCGCAATTTTATTTAAAACCTAATTTTTTCATTCACCAGTCAAAATTAGGTCGTCTGAGCAGTAAAATCATACTGTCAGTGTAAAAACGCAGATCGGACTCCGTCTGAGTTTTCGACCAAAATTTAATCATAGCTTCCTACGCTAGCGTAGAGCGTGACTATGGTCTCGGATTAATTTATTTCATTTTTTAGACCCTCCAATAAAATACAATTACATTAGTACTGATTAATTAGAAAGAACAAGAAAATCGGGGTGTTACATGCATCATAATCTTTCCTTTAAGTAAAATAAACATACATGTATCGACATTTTTATTTGCTTTAATCGCTTTCAATTTCAACTTGATGCTACTGATCTATATTTCTTAATATTTTGGAAAATATTGGATGTTTTATATCAAAGACTTTTATATTTCAATCTTAGATATATCATAATGAATATCTGTTTTGTGAGAACATACTAGAGTTGCCTAATTTGTATTACATATTTATGTTCTCCTATTTTGATGGTACAATTTTCTTATCGTGTTTTCAAACATTCACAAATTTCTTATATTAAAGTGCGGGTATTAGAACTTATGTACCCAACAGGTAAGGATACAAGTATTAAAGTTGCTACCCATGCGGGTACGGGTATGGGTAAGAGTATTTGTTTACAACGCGGGTATGAGGACGGGTACTATAGTACCCTATCCATTGCCATCCCTAACTCCCATGGTATCCACCATGATGAGTTTTTTCGTTGCATTTTCTTTTTCTTTTTCCTCTTTTTCTCTCTCCGCTTACATTTTTTTTTAATTTTAGATAAAATAAATCAAAGGTCATGATGGAAAATTTAAGAAATTGAATAGCTCATATTGGAGTGACTGTAGTGACTGCAGCCAATCGAGATCCCTTGGTTTATGTGTTTCTTTTTCTATCATTTTCTCGAGAAAACTTCGTTTTTTTTTCATGAGACTTCTGTTCTCTCTCCACTTCTTCTCTTATGCAATTTCATCTATCTGTCGGTGCTTCATTTTTGTGGGACCTTTCTTACTTTTCTTTGAGTTCTTGATGCAGTGACGATGAGATCCGCCCTGGTTTCTTTGTCTTCTTTGCATTTTTCTTTGCATTGATTTCTCTGTGTTCTGGCTACAGATTCGATTTTTACAGATTTGGGCTCCTTTCAATTGTCTATCATTTTTCGGTTCTGGCGTTACAAATCTTTGGGTTTCCGTGGAGCCCATAACTGCCAGAGAAGACTTAAAGATCACTTAGGTTTTCTTTCCTGATTCTTCAAATCTTACCATGTTTGGTGTTGCATGATGATGTTTTTCTTTTGGGTTCAAATCTTAATTCGATCGATGAGTTGAATATTGTGCTCACAAGGTGTTTGTTGGAGACGGTTTCAATTTCTAGTGGTTTGCTGGAGTTTTTTTTTTATGGTTTCTACCACATTCCATGATTTTTTTTTCTTTGCTAAAGATCAGCTTCATAATTAATGTACAACCTAAGTTGGCTTTGTTATAAGCTTTTGCCGATGGTGGTTAAGCATTGATGTGAGCTTCTATCTTATGTGGTTAAGTATTGTTACATGTTCTTGCTTGTGCCAAGTGGTTAAGCCTTGAGTCTTGACTTTGGTTTTGTGGTTAAGTTTTGCTTGCCTAGTAGTTTGACATTCGAATATTGCTCTCAAAATTGGGATTTCTTGATTCTTTTGGAGTAAGTGTCGTGGAGACGTTGAAAGAAGATGGAAGGAGCCTAAAAGTAGGTCGAAGACTTCTAAGAGTTATGCACCTCGACTGCTGCCACTTTTTTTGTCGGCTTTCCTTGATATGTCGTTGTGATTACGGTTTATACTTTTGTATTTTTTTCATTTAGCTTATTGTATTCTTTTTTTTTATTGTACTACTGTCCCAAGCTGGTAATATAAATCCGCACTTCCAGCTTGCAAGGAACTGTTAGAGTTATAATTAGGTACAGTTAGTTAGTTTTTTAGTTACACATTTGTTATCTTATTACATTACATATAAGTCATATTGTTGGCTCAATGTAATCGCATTCACATTTTCATCAATATACCACTAAGTCTTTCTCTCAATGATTTTCTTCTTTCATGGGCTCTACCATGATTTCTAATCATTGGTGTATGAGGTTTAATGCATTGTAAAATTATATTTATTTTTGTATCTTATTTTGACACTTGAATACCTAAAGTAAAAAAATGTAATATCTCAAATTATTTTATTTAGAGTTTAATTTTAATGTTTTATTTATATTATACTATTAACTAATTATATATTGTTTTCAAAAAAAAAATTAACTAATTATATATAATCATATACATAATCTTTGAGATAATAATTATGAGAGACAAACATTTTTTATGAGATGATTATATAATACTTTTAAAAACTTTACATTGATACTATATTTAAATTAAATTCTTATATTTAATTTTATGTTAAAAAAATAAGCTCCATTATATTTTGTATAAAAAAATCGTGAATGAAGAAGTCCTTGTTTAATTCCAAACGGTCGGTACCTTGTCTGCAATCAAATATGCTCGTTGACAACTACTCAATCCCCAAAACAACAATTTTATATTTTAAACTAATTCCTATGGATGCTTAATATAAAGCATGTTAAAAAGGTGAATTTTTCAGTACTTTAAGTATAATTTATCCTATTTAAATGATTTAATTAAATGATAATAATTATTTGATTTAATCCATTAATATAATTTATTTATTGAGGTGATGCATTTTGATTTGGACAAAATAATTTTTATCTAAAAATTATTAGAAATATCGGAGAAAATACCTATTAAAAAATATTTAGAGACGTAACATAACAATAATAAATATATAATAAAAATAATAAATATGTTATAATGATCAAACAGAATGCATCAACCACCGTAGGTAGAACTGTCTCCATCGTAATACGTATGCGGAGGATAACAACCCCCAAGCCGTTTCTCACGTGCGGCGATGTCGTGCGTGCCAAACTGTCGGTGCATCATATAGGAGACATCCTCTGGATACAAAAGGTTGAAATTCACTTGGTCCGTCCTACTATTCCTTGATGACATTAGAGATTTTGATCTTCATTTTTTTTGTTGGTAAAATTGATCTTCATGTTTCTGTGTCTGTTAAATTCTTTTAGGCATGTTTCGTTTAATATTAGGATTTAATTTATATATACTAAAGATCTTTTATATTATTAACCAATATAAACTAACACATCAATAAAAAAGTTGAACTCTTCTTTTTTTTTTTTTCGATAAATTCAATTTTTATCCTAACTATCTTAAAAATCATCATATCATGATTTCTAATTGATTGACACTGTAAAATGCTTTACACTATCAATATATAACAATTAAACTCATAAATATCCTATGTTTTGTTTTTCGGTCAAAAAAAAAATCCTATTTTTGTTTTTATTTTTTTGTTATACTCCAGATATTTGAATTTCACAGCCTCTCTATTTTTCATTTTCATATAAAAGTTATAGCTATAATATTCTTTTGTTTTTTTTTTATATATAAAATTTGTTAGAACTTATATCAAGTTATTAAGAAATTACTAACATGTGATTGATCCAACTGATAACGAGTTTAGACGTTTTAAGCAAGTGGTCAGGGATTCGATCCTTGACTCTTGTGCATGGAGAAAATCTGATTGGAAGATGTGAGTCTTTAAATATCGTCCAATATCTCAGAAGATTAGTCTTTGTAGTTACATATAGATGATATCTTGAAAACCTAAAAAAAGTTATTAAGAAATTGTTTGTTTTTAAACGAACATTATTATTGGACATCTATGTACATTGCGAAAATGACCTCACGTTTGAGATATTCTCCCAGTATAGGACATCACTTATACTTTTTCAGTATGTCATATTTGTAATAGATGTGCCAAGAACGTGCCTAATAATCTAAAATCAAATGTCACAATGAATTAAATGATTTTTTTACTTGAATCAAATGTCATAAGGAATAGTGTTGAAATAGAAGCAAAAAACAAGAAACTTCTATTCCTTGGGGTTGCCATGCTAGGATTTCCTAGTGTCTCCCTTCCTGTGCAATTGAGTAAAACCCCAATTTAGTCCCTGAAATCGTAATACTATATCAACTTAGTCTTTGAAATTAACGGAATTCCAAAAACATCCATAAAATTATGAAATGTTAATCAATCTAGTCCCTCATTAATCCCCGTTACCTAACACCGTTAGCAACACTGATATGACATGTTAAGTACCTCATTGGCACCGTTGGCCTGAACAACTGGTGTCAACGTTGTCAGGGACCAAACTAACACTCTGGATCAGGGACTAAATTGACACTGTTAGAGAAATTGGTTTTTCAATTTCAATTTTTACATTCACTCCATTTTTTCACCCCGATTTTTCAGTCTTTAATTTGTTTCCATCCCCTTCTTCCCGCTCCAACCGGAAATTTTGGGTGAGCAAAGAATCAACTTCACCAGAATTCGTCATCGAAATCAGAGGTTTGTATCTTGTCCACCCATTATTTGTTTGTTTGCTCATTTGTTTTGTTTTCATGGTTTTTTTAGCATTCTAACATCTGTCATCAAAGTAATAACCTTGCTCATCAGCTCTGCCTTCCATATTTCTTCACTTCCATTGACATTAGTTGCACATATGTCACGAAGCTCATCAACCCTGAATAAATAGCCATAATTTCCCTCATATTGCAACAACAATTTGACAAAAAAAATTAAGGGGCGGAAGGTTAGTTACTACCTGCAAATGAATAAAAAAACGCAAAAGAAGGACATTTGGGATTCAACGTTACCTTTGGCAAGGGACATCCATAGAAGGCCCTCCCTAGGTTCCTCGGAGTCCTGGAAACTCAGAAGACAACTCTCCTCCCACAATTTCAAACCAAAGCAAATGGAACTTGTGGCTTTCACAGCTTGTCTTGGGTGCGGATATGGCAAACCACCACCTATCATCATCACGTTTTGGAGGATTTAAGGTTAGGGTTGTAGAGAGAGAGAGAGAGAGGAAGCAGAGAGAGTGGGGAAAGAGAAGAGAGTCGTTGGGTACTTTAAGTGGCACCAGTATCAATTTAGTCCCTGTGTCAATCTAGTCCATGAAATTAGTGTCTCAAGTGACTCATCTAACATGGAAACCACGTGTACAGTGACAAGGAAGCTAACAGGAAACTTAACGTGCCATATCTGCGCTGTTAACGGTGTTAGGTAACTGGAGTGAATGAAGGGACTAGATTGATTAACGTTTTGCAATTTCAGGGACGTTTTTGGAATTTCGTTAATTTCAGGAACTAAGTTGACACGGTGTTACAATTTCATGGAACAAATCGGGGTTTTATTCCTGTACAACTCTGTTTGCGCTAGGTGACTATCATCCCTTTTGTATGTTTCTTTGACTCTTTTAGATTGCAAAATCTAGCCTCTTTATGTCTTGTAACTCCAAAATCCTGGCTCAAAACAGTTGTTGAAGAATGGGATGTTGCTATGATGTTCTTCAATGGCGGTGACATGTTATTGCAAGATCAAGATCTGAGGATCTCTTAATGGTGATTATTCCATACTAATGACATCTCCTAGATCAATTATCTTTTCAGATAATAATGACGAGGGCTATGGTAATGGATAATAGTGATGTGGCGATAATAACTATGGCAATAAGGTCATATGCCTCAATAAAAAGGAACTACAAGAAGAATATGAGATAACAAAAATCAACCTTGATGTGATGGTGGCTTCTAGTATGAAGCCTTAAACATGTGTGGTACACTCATGTACCATCAATTTCAGTCATTAGATATAACACTAAAATAATCAATGGTCCATATTCGATAGTCCAAGAAAATATATAACATTTACCTCGTAATACAGGTGACCCCAAAAAAAATGAAAATCACAACTTTGTCCTTTACTCCTCCCACCCCAGCAACCACCGCCGTCTCCTCCGCGACGACCACCACCGTGTCGGTCACTGCACCCCGCATCTTCGATCTGACCTGCCTGTTCATCTTCCTCATTTTCATTTTTTATTTTAGTCATTGTTATGTTGAGTCTCCAAATGTCTGATGTGCATTTACCTTAGTTTTGATGAGATTAAAACAGTTATCTAATGATTCAATTGAACCCGTCTGTGGTATTTAACTCGTCTACTTAGTATGCAGATTAAAACATTAAGTGTCTATATGAACTGTTCACTCGTCTGAACTTAGATAAGTTCACCCGTCTGAACTAACTTAAGTTCACACGTCTGAACTGAGATAAGTACACTCGTCTTAACTAGCTAAGGTTCACTCGTCTGAACTAAGAGAAGTTCATTCGTCTAATGAAGCTTTCAACTGTCTGATCAAAGGAAGACTCACCCGTCTAAAAGACTTTGCAACTAACGTCATCTCTTTGTTAAAGAGTCAACCCGTCTAATGAAGCTACTCATCTGTCTAGTGACTAACGTTAAAGAATACATTGGATGAAAGCTGTCTCGACTCTAATAAGGAACTTCAACAAAGTGCTTTGCCTGAACACAACTGCATCTTACACCAAAAGGGAAAGTCTTCCATCTGCAAACAAAAAGCACGTATACAGACCTGCTGAGACCAAAGGTACATCAGAAGTCTGTATCACTCTGATGAAAGAGAACAAGCGAAGTTCCTTATGCTTTAATGGATGATCAGAACGACTCTATTGCATTTATTGAAGATCTGCAAAAAGCCAAGCCTTCAGATTTGTGTCTAACGGCTTTAAAATCTTGAAGCCTATTTAATGAAGAAGACTTTGAAGATTCCAGAAGACAAGAGAACGATCAAAGCAATCAAAGAGCAATTACTCTGTACGTTTATATCTTCATTCTTTCATTATTTATTCTTCAATCATTTGAAGTTATTACGCAGTCTTTTGGATCTTCACATTTAATACACTCGTCTGAGTGCTTGTGAAAGACTTGCAAATTGTAATCTATTTTACAACTTCTCTCAAACAAACCCGTCTGAGCCTGAAGAGGCTAAGTGTGCAAATAATACTTGTCTAGAGCCTGGAGAGGCTAGGTGTGAAAACAATACTCGTCTGGAGCCTGGAGAGGCTAGGTGTGAAAATAATACTTGTCTGTTCTGTAACCTAAATCAGTTATAGTGAGAAAACTTGGTGCTGCCAAGGACTGGACGTAGCCTCATTGTTAAGGGGTGAACCAGGATAAAACCTGCTATGTGATCTCTCTCTTTCCCTTAACTCTTTAGTTTGATTATTTGTCTTAAGTATCATTTAACTAAAGGGGTTTATAATTATGTTTATCAAACCTTTTTTTATCTTGCATGATTGTGTGTTTTCTGTGAAAACCTTCAGATGAGTTATCAGTCTGATTGACCTGTCTGTGTTTACTCGTCTATTATAATCTGTCTGTGCTTGCGAAAAAGTTTCTAAATTCCGCATAAATTTGTCAAACACCATTCAACCCCCTTCTAGTGTTTGCATCTGTCTATTTCAGTTGGTATCAGAGCTCAGCCTCTGGGTTGAGCACCTAAAAATGTAGAGAAAAGATCCTGAAGAATAGACAATGTATTCTGGAGCAAGCTCAAGTGGGAACCCCCAACCTGAAGGAGGCTCTATGACCAGACCTCCCTTTTTCAATGGTTCAAATTATAACTACTGGAAAGAAAGGTTTCACTGGTTCATCTTGTCAACAAATTTTGATGTATGGGATGTCATTACTGATGATCCTTACACTCCTCAAAATATTGATGGCTCAGACAAGCCTAAGGCTTAGTGGACACCTGCAGAAAAGACAAGATGGGGTCTAAACCATAAAGCCAGATATGCTATAATCTGTGTTCTCAGTCTAGAAGAGTTTGAAAAGGTATGCGCTTGTGATTCTACTAAAGAAATGTGGGACTCCTTATCTGTCACACATGAAGGAACTGCAAAGGTAAAAGAATCTAAAATTTCTATTCTTGTTAGAAAATATGAATTGTTCACCATGAATGAAGGTGAATCTGTTGCTCAAATGATTGGTAGATTCCAAACTATTACTAATGGTTTAAAATCTCTTGGTAAAACAAATACTAATGCTGAGAAAGTTGCTAAGATTCTCAGAAGTCTTCCAAGGCAGTGGAGACCTCTTGTCACTGCTATTTCTCAAGCTAAGGATCTCACCTCCTTTACTATGGATGAACAGAGTGGCACACTCACTGTTCATGAGCAAGAGCTCAATGAAGATGTGTCAATCAAAAAGAGCAAAGCCATTGCTCCAAAAGTTGATCTAAAGGCAGCTAAAGCCTTAAAAGCTTCAAAGGCAGACGAGTCTGACTGTAACATAGACGAGTCTGATGATGAGGATTCTGATGATGATGAGGAGACTTCTCTCATGACCAGAAAGATGAAAAAGCTCTGGAGAAAGAAGAAGTTCAGAAAGGAGAAGCCTTTCAGAAAATCCCACAAAGAATCCACATCAACAGACAAGAGTCCAGTTGTCTGCTATAAGTGCAAGAAGCCTAGTCACATCAAACCTGAATGCCCTCTTTTGAAGAAAGCTTCCAAAAAGAAGTTCTTCAGAAAGAAGAAGAAAGGAATGATGGCCACATGGGAAGATCTTGAATGCTCATCTTCTGAAAGAGAAGAGACAGAAGAGGAAGCCAATCTCTGTCTGATGGCCAATATAGATTCAGAACCTGAAACTGAGGTACATTCTGAACTTGAGGAATTGCATGATGCCTATGATGAGCTGGTAGAGGAATCCAAAGGCTTATCTAAGGCCTTCAAATCTCTCAAGAGAGATTATGTTAAACTCCTCAGTGAGCATAATCAAAAATCTCAAGAGTGTGAGTTGCTGACCAAAGAGAATAGCTAGCTGAGGACTGAAAAGTCTGATGAAGCTTCGATCTCAAGTGAAACATCACATTCTGAAGAAGTGGTCACACTTCAACAGAAAGTGAAGGAGCTCACTTCTGATCTTGCTAGATTTGTTAATGGCAGAGATAATCTGACAAAATTGCTAGGATGTCAGAGACACTCTCTTAACAAAGAAGGCATTGAATATGATCATCAAGCTGATCATAAAGTATCAACAAAATCTTCAACTGTCTATGTTAAACCCACTCCAGTTAGAATTAGACCCTTCTGTAACTTCTGTGGAAAAGCTGGACATGTTATGTTTAAGTGTTTTCACAAGAAGAAGAGGAAGTCTTCACAGACTTCTAGAACTAACAGAAAAGGACCTAGAAAAATATGGGTACCTAAAGATAAAATAATTTCTGTTGCAGACATCCTTAATAGGACAAAGCAGACGCCTCTGCTGGTACCTGAAAAGTGGCTGCTTGCGACATATGACAGGAGAAAGGTCTATGTTCCAAGACCTCCAGTCTAAGAATGGTGGATTTGTTGCCTTTGGAGGCAATCAAAAAGGAAGAGTAATTGGTGTTGGTACAATTGGTGGTAAACCCCCTCTTCCCTCTATCTCAAATGTGCTTATGGTTGAAGGACTAAGACACAATTTACTTAGCATAAGTCAATTATGTGATAGTGGATTTGATGTCTCCTTCACTAAGAATGAATGCATAGTCAAAGACAAGAGTGGCATAACCCTCTTTTCAGCTAATAGACAGCAAAATCTTTATAAGATTGAGCTAACTGAACTCTCAGATCAAAGTGTAACCTGTATAATGTCTAAAGAGGATGAAAGATGGTTATGGCATAAAAAACTTGGACATGCTAGTATGAAACTTATTTCGAAATTGAAAAAGGATAATCTTGTGAGAGGATTGCCTGATATTAGTTTCAAGAGAGATGTTTTATGTGATGCATGTCAGAGAGGTAAACAAGTAAAATCAAGTTTCAAATCAAAAAACCTTGTATCAACCTCTAGACCTCCTCAACTGTTACACATGGATCTGTTTGGACCAGTTAGTGTTGCCAGTTTAGCTGGAAGGAAATATGGATTTGTCATTGTTGATGACTATTCTAGATTTACATGGGTACTTTTCTTAACCCACAAGGATGAGTCCTTTAAGGCCTTCTCTGTATTCTGTAAGAAAGTACAAAATGAGCAAAGTTTCTGTATTTCTACCCTTAGAAGTGATCATGGGGAGAATTTGAAAATGAGCAATTCATGTGAAGAGAATGGAATCTCTCACAACTTCTCTGCACTTAGAACTCCACAGCAAAATGAAGTGGTTGAGAGAAAGAACAGATCTCTGTAAGAGATGGCTAGATCAAAGCTCAATGAAAATAATCTCCCTAAGTACTTCTGGGCTGAAGCAGTAAACACTGCATGTTATGTGCAAAATAGAATACTTATAAGGTCTATCCTAAAGAAGACTCCTTATGAATTGTGGAAATGTAGAAAACCCAACATATCTTATTTCCATGCATTTGGATGTGAAAGCTTCATCCTAAATACCAAGGATCAACTTGAAAAGTTTGATTCCAAGGTAGACAAATGTATCTTCATTGGATATTCTAAAGTGTCTAAAAACTCTAGAACCTCTGTTGTTGAGGAATCCATTCAAGTAAAATTCAATGATAATATAAAGACTGATAGGGAACTTGTGAACCATATTGCCATATAGGTTTTGATGTTGACAAATAGATTATAAATGAGAGAATACATTTTGATGTTGACAAATAGTATATCAAGGGGAGAACACATTTAGATGTTGTCAAATAATATATCATTGTACTAAGCTTGAATGGATTATATACATGTGTTATACGATTAACATGATTTATTAGAAAATACACATGTGACAAATACTTGATATATGTATTTGATTAAATGGCATAGAAATTAAATTTGATATTATTATTAAATGCCTAAGGAACATAAAATATTAAGAAGTAATGTGATGATCAATTGAGCATTAATGAGAAATATATTATCGATTTTATTTGAACACATTTAAATAAAGACATAAGAATAATTAATTGGAATATTATCTTACAATATGTCTTTATATGATATATGGCTTTGTGCATGGAATTAAATATGAAAAATTATATCTTGGATTAATATACTTTATGGGAATTATCATAGAAAAGTTCAGGTGAAAGTATAGCAATAAAGCCTAGAGAATCAAGAGCAAAATATTCATGATCAATCAGTATCACCAAAGATTGAGAGAAGAAATGTCAAAGAGCTTGAAGAGCAAAATTTATTAAAGACATTTCCTGAAAGAATCTCAAGAAAATCAAGAATTCAAGATCAAGAGATATGAGCTTCAAAGATAGTTATACAGAAAGGTCTTAGAATTAATGTAAGGTATGAGAAGGTGATAATGGCTCAAGTTTTCTAAAAAGATCTTTTTCAAAAGTGTATTAAAATTGTTTTATCAAAAATGTTTTGGAAAAATATCTTTGGTTTCCCATTTTGGTTCAAAAAGGTTTTATCTTTGAAAAATGTTTTTGGAAAACAATAATCGATTATGGCCAGTCTGTATTTCAACGTGAAAAATGTTTTTGGCTGACAGCAAAGGTATAATCGATTAGGATAATCGATTATGACCATTTACGAAACTGGATGGTTTTTACAGAGAAGCCTTAATCGATTAGGATAATAGATTATGCATGTTTTATTGAAAATCCCAGTAAGGGCAAAAAGGCCATAATCGATTATGTACATATGATAATCGATTATGATGCGCTTAAATCATAAAATTCTATTTCTTTATCTGCTACACTTAATGGCTCCAACGGCTAGTTTTTCAAATTGATTTACCAGAAATGGAATTTGTTTTTAATTAATAAAATACTTTTTATAATTCCTAACGGCCATATTTCAAAAGTCTATAAATACATTTTGAGGGCCTTTGAAAGAGAGGAAGAGAGGTTAAGAGAGAACGCGCTATTATTTTGATTAAATCATTTTGTACTCTTTTCTCTTCATTTGGAAAATCACTCGAGCCATTATTATACTTTGATTATCATAAGTTCTTGAGTGTATTTTGTTGTTCTTCAAGTTGTTTATCCGCACTATTGTGAGTGCATTATATTGGTAGAGTCAAACGACTCAATCCATTTCTTTGAGTACCAACGTGCTCTGAAGGTTGCCAGCACGTGTTAAGCTTGGTTGAGACTCTATCACTGGGGGAGGTTACATCCCTGGTCTGTAAGGAGTGCTCGGAAGGTTGCCAGCACCTGTTAAGCTTGGTTGAGACTTTATCACTGGGGGTGGTTACATCCCTTGTTTGTGAGGAGTGCTCGGAAGGTTGTCAGCACCTGTTAAGCTTTGTTGAGACTCTATCACTGGAGGAGGTTACATCCCTGGCCTGTGAGGAGTGCTCGGAAGGTTGGCAGCACCTGTTAAGCTTGGTTGAGGCTCTGTCACTGGGGGAGGTTATATCCCTGGTCTGTGAGGAGTGCTCGGAAGGTTACAAGCACCTGTTAAGCTTGGGGTTATTTGAGGCTTTTTCACTGGGGGAGGTGATATCCTTGGTCTGTGAGAAGTGCTCTGTTATTGTGAAGGTTACAAGCAACTGTTAAGCTTGGTTTTGTAAAACAGTTGCAAGCACCAGTTAAGCTTGTCTTTATAGTCCCACAAGTGGAGTGGGGACTGGATTAGGCCACTGGCGGTGCGGGGTTGAACCAGGATAAAATACTTGTGTCCACCTTTTGCACCTTTATTTTTTACATTGTATTTAAACAAATTGTCTTTCCGCTGCAAATTCTGTTTAAATTTATCAAAGGGTTTTTGATTGTGCAAAAAGTTTTCATTTTTATTTCATAACCCAATTCACCCCCTCTTGGGTATTGGTTGCCACGGCCAACAAGTATCAGATCTAGAAGATGATCTTGCAGGACTTGATCTTACCCAGCAGACGAGTCAACAACCAGACGTATCAAAAATTGAATCTGCTGAGGAATCTGTCAGACAAGTGGAGCACACGAGTCATCAGTCAAATCAAATTCAAAATGATGATCTCAGAAGAGACTGGAAGTTCAAAGCTCATCATCCTGAAGATCTTATCATTGGAAGTCCCTCTGAAGGTGTTAGAACCAGATCTGTCTTAAGAGAGTCAAGCAAGATGGCTTTTCTATCTGAAATTGAACCAAAGCATATTGAGGAAGCTCTTGAAGATGAAAGCTGGATTCTTGCTATGCAAGAGGAACTTAATCAGTTCAAAAGGAATGATGTCAGGAAACTTGTCTCCAAACCAACAGACAAGTCTGTTATTGGAACAAGATGGGTTTTCAGAAACAAGCTAGATGAAGATGACAAAGTTGTCAGAAACAAAGCAAGGTTAGTAGCTAAAGGCTACAACTAACAAGAAGGTATTGACTATACTGAGACTTTTGCACCTGTAGCTAGAATAGAAGCTATTCGCATACCCATGTCATATGTTGCATAACATCAAATTACTTTATCTCAAATGAATGTAAAAAGTGCTTTTTTAAATGGAATAATTGAAGAAGAAGTGTATGTTAAACAACCTCCTGGTTTTGAAGATAATGAAAAACCAGATTATGTTTTCAAACTTAAAAAAGCTTTATATGGTTTAAAACAAGCGCCTAGAGCATGGTATGATAGACTTAGTTCTTTTCTTATGAATAATGGTTTTATAAGAGGAAAAGTTGATACAACTTTGTTTAAGAAATGCTCAAAAGATAACTTCATAGTAGTTCAAATATATGTTGATGATATTATTTTTGGAGCTACTAATGAAAAATTGTGCAAAGAATTCTCTAAGTTGATGCATGCAGAATTTGAAATGACCATGATGGAAGAATTGAAGTTCTTCCTTGGACTGCAAATCAAGCAGACGTTTGATGGAATCTACATCTATCAACAAAAGTATATCAAGGAGATTCTAAAGAAGTACAAAATGGACAGCTCAAAGATCATGAAAACTCCAATGCAAACTAATATTAATCTAAGCAAAGATGATGAAGGTAAAAAGGTAGATCAAACTGTCTACAGAGATATGATTGGATCTCTTCTTTACTTAACATCTAGCAGACCTGATATTCAGTTTAGTGTCTGTATGTGTGCTAGATTCCAATCTGATCCCAAAGAATCTCATCTTAAGGCTGTTAAAAGAATCTTTAAATATTTGCTTGGAACCACTAATCTTGGTTTAATGTATTTGAGAACACAAGATTACAGATTAGTTGGTTTTTGTGATGCTGACTTTGCTGGAGATAGAATTGAAAGGAAAAGCACCAGTGGAGGATGTCACTTCATTGGAGCAAACTTAGCCTCCTGGTCAAGCAAAAGATAGACGACTATCGCACTCTCAACTGCAGAAGCAGAATATGTCTCTGCTGCAAGTTGCTGCTCACAGTTATTATGGGTAAAACATCAACTAGAAGATTACTCTATATTTGAGCATAATATACCTGTCTGGTGTGATAATTCTAGTGCTATTTGCTTAACCAAGAATCCCATACAACATTCTAAGGCTAAGCACATAGAAATCAAACATCACTTCATAAGAGATTATGTTCAAAAAGGTGTATTTGATGTTAAATTTGTTAAAACTGAAAATCAATGGGCTGATATCTTTACAAAACCTTTAGCTAAGGATAGGTTTAAGTTTATAAGAGACAACTTGAATATATATTGCTTTGCTGAATAACCTGTCTGATGAGTGTTTATGATACCCGTATATGTTTAATCGCCTAATCTTATGAGTCATTCGCTCTTCTTTTAAAAATTCTTTTTAAATGGTTATTATCTTTAATGCCATTTCTTTCTCTGATACAAAATGTGTACATGCCTGTTTTTATTTTAAGTCAATTTTTTTTTAAACCTCCATCTTTTTGTTGCTTTCATTTAAAATTACAACTGGCTTTGGTCTTTAAAAGGGAAATTTTTTTCTTTTAAAAGGTATTGTGTTCTTACGTTTTCAAATCTTTTTCTCTTCATTTTTAAAACCATCAAAGAGGATGCATCTGCTCAGGGGGAGCAGTTGAAGAAGCCTTTAGGCAAAACCAAAGGACAAACTTGCTTTTAACTCTTTTTGTTCTCTTAGTACCTTATTTGAATTTTCTTTTTAAATTACCTTGTACACAGCCAATTATGGTTGAATACAAATTACCTCCTCTGTTTCTCTTTTTTGATTATGACAAAAGGGGGAGAAAGTTAAATGAAAAATGTTTTAATGTTATAACTGTCTGATATGAACAAATGTTTATCTAAATACGATGTATCTTTTCTTTTCTCTCTGTTTATATTCTTTTGCTTTTGATAATGTCAAAAGGGGGAGAAAATACTAAGATAAGACTAAGATAAAAAGTTAAATGCTTATCTGTCTGAGTATGTTATAATTATGGAACAATGTTTTTAATCTGTCTGATCATATATATGACTACTTTATGTGAATTTTCTTAAGTTCATTAAATCATTTAACATGTTTTGTCATCATCAAAAAGGGGGAGATTGTTGAGTCTCCAAATGTCTGATGTGCATTTACCTTAGTTTTGATGAGATTCAAACAGTTATTCAATGATTTAATTGAACCCATCTGTGGTATTTAACTCGTCTACTTAGTGTGCAGATTAAAACATTAAGTGTCTATATGAACTGTTCACTCGTCTGAACTTAGATAAGTTCACCCATCTGAACTAACTTAAGTTCACACGTCTGAACTAACTAAAATTCACTCGTCTGAATTGAGATAAGTTCACTCGTCTGAACTAAGAGAAGTTCACTTGTCTAATGAAGTCTTCAACCATCTGATCAAAGGAAGACTCACCCGTCTAAAAGACTTTGCAACTGACATAATCTCTTTGTTAAAGAGTCAACCCGTCTAATGAAACTACTCATCCGTCTAGTAACTAACGTTAAAGAATACATTGGATGAAAGCTGTCTCGACTCTGATAAGGAACTTCAACAAAGTGCTTTGCCTGAACACAACTGCATCTTACACCAAAAGGGAAAGTCTTCCCTCTGCAAACAAAAAACACGTATACAGACCTGCTGAGACCAAAGGTACATCAGAAGTCTGTATCACTCTGATGAAAGAGAACAAGCGAAGTTCCCTATGCTTTAATGGCTGATCAAAACGACTCTATTGCATTTATTGAAGATCTGCAAGAAGCCAAGCCTTCAGACTTTGTGTCTAACGGCTTTAAAATCTTGAAGCTTATTTAATGAATAAGACTTCGAAGATTCAAGTAGACAAGAGAACGATCAAAGCAATCAAGAGCGATTACTCTGTACATTTATATCTTCATTCTTTCATTATTTATTCTTCAATCATTTGAAGTTATTGCGCAGTCTTTTAGAACTTCACATTTAATACACTCGTCTAAGTGCTTGTGAAAGACTTGCAAAGTGTAATCTTTTTACAACTTCTCTCAAATAAACCCGTCTGGGCCTGAAGAGGCTAAGTGTGCAAACAATACTTGTCTGGAGCCTGGAGAGGCTAGGTGTGAAAACAATACTCGTCTGGAGCCTGAAGAGGCTAGGTGTGAAAATAATACTTGTCTGTCCTGTAACCTAGATCAGTTATAGTGACAAAACTTGGTGCTGCCAAGGACTGGACGTAGCCTCATTGTTAAGGGGTGAACCAGGATAAAACCCGTTGAGTGATCTCTCTTTCCCTTAACTCTTTAGTTTGATTATTTGTCTTAACTATCATCTAACTAAAGGGGTTTATAATTGTGTTTATCAAACCTTTTTTTTTATCTTGCATGATTGTGTGTTTTCTATGAAAACCTTCAGACTAGTTATCAGTCTGATTGACCTGTCTGTGTTTACTCGTCTATCATAACCCGTCTGTGCTTGCGAAAAAGTTTCTAAATTCCACCTAAATTTGTCAAACACCATTCAACCCCCTTCTAGTGTTTGCATCTGTCTATTTCATGTTAATCTGCCCAAACTAATTAAATCCTCAGCCTAAAAACTAACACAACAACAAACACCCTTTGTTGTTGAGAGATTGGAAATCAGCAAGTGGATCTTCGGGTATGGAATTGGAAGGATCGAGAAGGTTCTTTTTCTTCTTAAAGGTTTTGTGTTTTGGCTCCTTGTTGAGGTTAGTGGTTTTTGTTGGATCCTATTTTGAGCGATGGATGCATGAGAGTTCTTCTTCTTCTTCGGAGTGGCAGGTCGGGGTGACAGTTAGTGGTTTGCAATTTCGGTTTTCATCTCTACCACAGAGGACCAAATGGAGCAACAACGGGAGAGTGGCAATGGCCGATTTGTGCGGTGGAACTGAAATGGTAGTGGTCGCGTGACGTGGCGGATTTCTGGTGACAGGTGATAGTGTTGGGCATGCAGTGTTGGAACCAAAGTGGTTATGGTTCAAGTAATCCCTTAGTTTTGATGATGACAAAACATACTAATTTGAGTGAACAAAGAGTCCTAGAGAGCTGAAAAGCTCCCCCTAAGACAAATATTCTAAACATTTAAAGCATGTAAAACAGATATAAGCATTTAAGCATGGATAGCCAAACATGTTATAACATGCAATCAAGATATATTCAATCAACCCATTTTCTCCCCCTTTTTTCATCAGACAAAAGAGTGAGAATCACATCATAGTCATTATATTTGAAAGCAATAAGAATAAAACAACTTTAAGAAGGAGGAGGAGGAGGTTTGGGAAGGTAATCTTTAAACATTGCCGCAATTTGCTGAAGAAGCACCGCATTCTTGGCTTCTATGGACCGTTGGACGATTTCTTGAAACTCGGGAGGAATAACAGAGGCAGAACTTTCAGCTGTGGCCCTGGTTGCTTCCATATCTCTTTGATCAGGAACTACACTGAGAGCCTGAGAAGGAGATGGATCTGCAGAATGGACCACTGAGAGAGGGATAGGTTGAGACTTAGACGGGGCTGAGTCTGCAATTTGTTCCATTTCCTCAGCATGAGTTTCAGAAGACGGGTCCTCATAAATGATTTCGGTGTCCCCATTTTCTTCAGGAATAACTGGCTTAGGAGGGGCAGAAGGAGGAGCATAAGGATCAATGACAGGTTTGGGTGGAGGTGGAAGCACTTCAAGTATGATCTCAGCATCATCATACTTGTTTTCTCTCCATCTGGGAGCAGGTAGAGGCAGCACATCTCTAGGATATAGAGCTACCCCAAAGATATCGTCTGTGATCATGAAGTCAGCCTCATAGATTCGATACTGTCTCGGGTAGACACGAATCTCTTCTTTCTCCTCAATTGTCAGACCAGACGATGATGCTTCTTGAGAGCATCTCCAAATGTGGTTTGCCCAGTAAACTGTTGAGTCTGGGTCATATCCGAATCTGGGGTCCTTCTTCCAAATGCTTGCTAGAGCCACTAAATCATCTCGAGGTTTCTTCCAAAACAGAGGATCAAAGAAATTTCTGTAAGGCAACGTCCACGTCTCAAGCTTTTTGCGAAGGTCCTTATTCTTGTTGGGATCCAGCATCGGAATCCTTGGACAAGCTCTAGGAGGAACAACTCCTACTCTTGTATCTAAGGTCCTTGACCAAAATTCATGGGAAGGTTGTGATGAATCTTAGCTTCCCGAGACATGTCACACTCTTTGCTCACGGCATAGTATGGAAGAAAGTCACGACCATCAGTTCAAGATCAAGGATGTAGTTGGTTAGACCATACGTCCTTGCTTGCTTCTCGTACTCTGTTTTGCAGTCTTTCTTGTCTTCATTACGAAAGATTACGTGCCTTTTCACATTGTAGTGGCACCATTGGAATGTCTTATCCTTGATCAGATTGGGATAGATTTTCCTTGGAGGAAACGTCTTTTTCTCAAGGCAGACAACCAAGGTTCCAAGAGCAGGGTACAACTCGGTTGCCAAAGGACCAGTTGAAGTGTGAGGGATGGGGTAGTAGCCATGTTCAGGGGATGGTCCAAAGGGGTTTGGAGGTGGAGTGGAAGTTTGTTCATATTGATATTCCAGCGGTGGTATGGGGCTTTTGGGATGTTAAGATGTAAAGGAAGGGGGTGAGTGTCTAAGGAAAAGGACAGGGAATCTTCTTTTGACGTCAGCCTAGTTGAAGCTTTCGTTTATGAAGGTTTTTCTTGCATTGCGTCTATATTTTCTTTTGCGGTAGATCATTCTGGGGTAAGGAGCACTATAAGGTTGGAAGGGGTGACCTCCCCATGGTGTGAACCAGTCTTCAGGTTCGTTTGGTGAGGTAAGGGTTTGTGTTTGAGATAAGGTGAGGGGTGACGAAGGTGAGAAGGGTTGAGAGTCTATGGTCAAGTCCTCAATCTTAAAAGATAGATCAACAACTGAAGTAGCAACTGAACTAGAGATGGGTTCAGTGTTGCCTTTTGCCTTGGCCCTTGCGGTCCGTGCCCTTGTTGAGACAGGTTTGGGCAGGGGTGCAACAAAAGAGGTCTCCAATCTTAGACCTTTGACTACCCTAGAGATGGGCAAATTGTCCTCTTCGTCCTCATCAATAGGAGCTAGAACCAACTTCCTCTTTCTAGAGGGTTGGACGGTGAGCTTTGGACGAGAAGGAGGAGTCCTAGCTGTTGAACGAGCAGGTTCTGTGATGAGAGTTGTATTCATCACAATTTCACTATCCCTTGAACACCACAACAGAATGGTGTTGTTGATAGAAAGAACCGATCTCTTAAAGGGATGGCTAGGGCGATGCTCAGTGATAATTTTGTCCCTAAGCACGTCTATGTTTTGTCATCATCAAAAAGGGGGAGATTGTTGGAACCAAAGTGGTTATGGTCCAAGTAATCCCTTAGTTTTGATGTTAACAAAGGACTAATTTAAGAAGAACAAAGATTTCTTATGGACTAACGTTTTATATTAAGTGTGTAGATAAAACTTAATTAAGTCCAAAGACTTTATCTCGTCCAACCTTTTAAAGTGGTTTGCGTCTTACTCAGACTGGATGGTAATAAGTAGAACCATGAGTCCAAAGACTCTTCTGATACTTATGTAATAGCTATAGTCCAATATTGCTTTATATGTTTAAGCGCGAATACCTTGTAAAGCATTTGAATTTAATATTCCCTGTAAAAGGCTTATATCCTTAGGACAAACATTCTTTGTAATATTCGGTTAAAATCAAAAGCCAGACTGTCACTGACACGTAAAGAAGTTGACCTTCTTCTTTGAGAAAGACAAAAGGCAACTTTCGATTGCAAAGAGGATATGTCAGTTCCATTTCTAGCTATCATCCTGATAGTCTACCTTGCTGATCAGAAGCGTCAAAGAGGTTTTCAGACTCAACGAACCGAAGCATTTAATGCATGATCAGAACGGATCTTTTTCCATCCATTGAAGACTGAAGCTTGTTCAAAGACAAAAGGCTATATATATCTCCATCCCTTGAAGATGCAAGGTTACCGAACTTGAGCAAAAATACAAGTGTAGCAATATTCAGCGATCAAAAATCTCTCAAGAGAAAACAAGCTACCAAAAAGCAAAGTGTTGCAACTGAATATCTACTCAAGCAACCAAGAGAAAATCTCAAAGCTTGCAAAGCTACTCTGATCCTCACTTTCATATTACTCTCTGTGTAGAGTCTTTTTCAAGAGTCTAAGCTTTAGTTTCGAGTTTTCATATTTAGTGAGTTAGTAGAACAAACTCTTTTCATAACCTTAGTTGATTGAGCCTGAAGAGGCTTGTCTATAAAAGAATACTTAGAGAACCTGAAGAGGTTGAGAATATTGCATGAAGAGGTGTTGAATACTTTGTAACAAAGGGTTTTTGTTATAGTGGATAAAGCTCTCAAGTAGAGAGGACTGGACGTAGCTCTTTGGTGAAGAGTGAACCGGGATAATATCTTTGCATTCCTTTCTCTCCGTTATCTCTGCTTTAGTTTATTATCTAACTAACTTTCGGGGATTGAATTGCTTTTACTGTGCTCTTTGTTTATCTTAATCAACTAAGTTAGCGTCCAACTCGGTGTTTGGAAGAGCTCTCGTTGTCTTTAAACGTGTTATCGTCCAACCTTGCAAAAACTATATATCTGCTTGCGAAAAGTTTTTAAAATCTTAAGATATACAATTCAACTCCCTTCTTGTGTTTCAAACAGGTTCCTTCATGCAGCAGTGACGCAGGCGAACGAGATCAACCAGAGTTGTCTTGACGCGGTGGAGGATATGATGGATCTATGGAGGAGGATGGCAATGCGTTTTTGAGCTGCTTCGGCTATTGGGTGCTGCTCGCAGGTGTGTGTGTGTGTGTGGTTGTAGAAAGAAAGGGAAAAAGTAATGGGGTTGGTTCGCGGCAACATGAGGATGGCGACACGATGGTGGCGCATTCACTTCTGGCTTTGGTGGTGGAAGGTGGTAGAGGGGTGGTGGTGAGAGGTTGGGATGTGGTGGTGGGTGGTTGGGTGGTGGTGAAGAGTGGGGTAGGAATGTAATTTGGAAATCAACTTTTTTTATAAAAGTTTGTTATGTTAGCTATGATAGCAGGTCATATGGGTTGAAATTAGTGGTACATTGGCGTACCACCTTCTGAGGTGCTTCATGCTAGAAGCCACTTGATGTGATGCTCTGCGCTAACAAAAGATAGTGTGAGATGCAATTTGGAAATACTTGTTTGTGAATTTGTGCAACCGAAAATTTCTCCTAGGGATAGTGAATTGTTTGTAGGCTAGGAGCGTACTTGGATCAGAAGAACCTTAAACTATTCTTTCAAGCTTATTAGAAGTCTTAAACACATATAGGGGTGTGCATCGGTTCGGATCGACCCGGCCAACCCGACATTCCGAACCGAACCAATTAAATTGGTTTAGATTTTTTGAGTGTTCGGGTCTGATCCGAACCGAACCAATGACAATCCGATGGTGCTTGGTTCGGTCCTCGGATTCAAAGATCTTAAATTCGACCAAATCGGACCGAACTATTATATTTTATTATTTTATTAATTTTAATATACTTTATTAGTTTATTTCATTTTCCAGTAACAAAATTAGTAACCCAGCCCAGTAACCCTCGTGACCACGTCCCTCTCACTTGCTCACTTTGTCGTTCGACCATTCTTCCATTTCTAGGGTTCTTCATGGCTTCTTCTTCCTCAGCTATTGGCCACCTTCGTTCTTCCAGCATAGGCATCGTACGACATTCGTTCATCCAGAGTAGGTGTCGCACTCCCAACAGCGTCGCGCTACCTTCACCAAGCCTCTGCCCCTCCGTTCTTCCACGTTCCAGCAACGTCGCACAACCCATCTTCCAACAGTGTTGACAGTGTTGTGTTAGAACAAATTGAAGAAGTATTTCAGTTTTTAGTTTTTATTTCATATTTTTCATTTTCAGTTTTTTTTTTTGTTTTTTTTTTCATTCTTGATCGGATTAGAACCGAACCGACGGTTTGGTTCAGATTTCCTGAAAAAAAAACCCGAACCGAACCGAACCAATTGAATTTGATTGATTCAGATTCTATTTTCGTGCAAATTCGAACCAAATCGACCCATGAACACCCCTAAACACGCACCCATTTTCTCTTTATTTAGGACATTGGTTTCCTTTTCACGTTCTTTGGACTTTGTTTTTTTTTATTGTCAATGAATAATTTTAACTATTTTGGCAAAAATAATGTCATAAGGAAAATTCTTATTACTTACATATAGTAAAGTCTCTTTTATTGGAAAATGGTTCTTCTCCATCATCTCTTCCTCTTCATCTTCTCTGAAGCCAAATTTCAGTTGTTGGATTAACCTAACGGCCAAGATCTCTCTTCTTAACTTTTAGATTAATTCAACGGTTAAGATTTGAATGGAGAGAAAATGAAGAAAGAGAGATCGGATGGAAAGGATAAGGATCCCTTGATTGAGGGGGAGGGGGAGGCATTAAGAGCCAAGGGCTTCTAGTTTAGGTTGCACTTAATCAAACCTTCATTATAATTATAATATAAAATATATATAAGAAATGAAAAGAAATAGAAAGCTTGTATGTCTCATTGTTTTGTCATCAGGACCTGTCATTATAATTTTGCTTTTTTAAAACCAAAATTTGTTTATTCCTACATATAATACTTGACAATGTCTTGAGTCCCTATTTTTCACCAGAAAGGGGGCGTGGAAAAAAATAAAAACAAGTGTAGAATGTCTTTGCTATAATCTCAAGTGATCACACGCAAGTAGGGGTGAGAATAGGTCAGATCGTTCATCAGGGGCCTATGGTCCAACCTATTTAAGACCTAATCCGATCTAGCCTATTTAACAAAAAAGTCAGGTTAAAGCTTTTTACAAAGCCTATATAACTAAAGAGGTCTGGTTAAAGCTTTGACAAAAGCCTATTAAGCCTATCATGCCGACATATTTAACACACACATATATATATAATATATAATTTAATATATAATACTATAATATATTATTTATAATATTCATAACATTTGAAAGTAAAGGCCTATTGACATATTTAAATGTAAAGGTCTACTTTCATATTTATTTGTGAAGGCTTAACGGCCTATTTAATAGTATAGTCCTACCAACCTTTATCGTTAAAAGCTTACAAGCCTATTTACAAGTGAATGCTTATAACATATTTATAGGTGAATATATATTTAAAGGTCTTGTTGAAAAGTATGCTTTTAAATAGGCTTCCAAACTAAGTCAGGCTTTGAAGTAGGCCAGACCAAATCTTAAAAATTGACCTATATCAGTCTAATAAGTTAAATTCAGGCATTGAAATTGAAACATAAATCAGATTCAGGTCTGTCAGGACCTAACTCGACCATACCTATTCTCATCGCTAGAGACAAGGTTATGCTTCTTGTTTCCATTCTGGGACAAATTTGCATTGCTCACAAAATACATTTATCATTGGTGAAGATCAAGTATTGGGCTTAACGACAAAGCTATCTAGTCAAAAGTTAAATCATAAACTGGACGAAAAAGAAAGCCAATTCCAGTTAGCAGTTTAGTTAACAGAAATTCTTTAAAAAAAACTAAAATGGTAAAATGAAAAGATATATTAAATTAATATCTATTTAATAGAGGAAAAGACAAGCTAACCAACTGCTTGCAGTAAATGAAGCAATTGGCATGTAATATCATCAAAAATGAAATTGTACCTGAATCGAAAGGGACCAGAATGCTGACCTCTATTTTTTAGCTCTTCCTTTTAATCTAAGTTCCAATTATACAAATAAATAAAAGAAAGCAAAAGCTTGATAACAAAATATTTAAATATATTTATGTATGTTTTAACTTACCCACTTATTCCGATCAATTATACAAACTATTCATAACAAAAACAAGAATTTCCCAAGCACCCCTGCTTCGACCGAAAAAGGAAGAATTTGCCGGAAAGATCTTTTATTTCTCATCAATTACTACTTTACACATAAATTACAAGAAGAGTTAAAAATTATCAAAACATAATGCTTAATTTTCATCTAATATAAATCTTAAAAGAAAAAGAGGAATAAGCGTTACTATTTAAATGGATCAAAAGCAAAGTATTGATTCTTAAATGATGCATTATTATATGCAAAAAGGCACAAAAGAAGGAAAATAGCACGTGTAGCCAAACTAATAAAATAATAAAAAAGAAGTAATCGAAATCTTGAAGGTTCATTTTAGTTTCACTTTCATTAATTCAAGGGTAACAAAAAAAAAAAAGAAATTAACCTCACTTGGTCGGTTTACTAGGATGGAGAGCACACGTGTGAGTCGGTGTGAGTGTGACGAATAAAAAGCTTTGGCGGGTAAAACTTCAGTGTTCAACTAATTCCTCATCAAAATCAAATGCCGAAGAGAACCCACAGTGACACGTGCCCTCCAGGAAACGCGGGACTCATCATGCTTATGGTGAATCAGAAAGCACCAAAGCATCCAATGTACAGTTCTCTCTGTCGGATTTTTAACCATTTATGAAGAAACGAAGATTGCTTTGGCGGCTTTCCGTGCTTCCTCCTCTTCTCTCACCACTTTCTCACCCACCATTTCCTTTTCTTTTTTTACATTTATATTTTTTTTGCATGTGTAAAACTCATTGCCTATTAGGATTTGACTCATATAATCTATTATTATTTTGTGTTTAATAAATAAAGATGTTTTACATCGTTAACTAATTAGAATTTGTTACATAAACAAAAATGTTCGATTCTTATCCTAACTACTTTAAAAGTTACTCATATCATGATTTCTGATTGATTGACAATTTAAAAAAATTTACACTAATAATGCATAATAATTAAACTCTTCATAAATTATTGACAGTTAGGGAATTTGAATTATGTAATTGCCACTATGAAAAATGTTTTATCTAACCATCATCTCTAATTTAAAATTGTGAGTAATTAATTAAAAACAAAAAAAAGTGACAGTCAAACAAAAAATGTTAATTAAGAGAGAAATTATAATAAATAAAAGGGATATGATCTTAGGTAGTTGTCATTAATTTGTTGAAGGCATAGTACACCAAAAATTTTTATTGAAGGCATAGAATTAAAGATAGAAAAAAGCAGAACAATTGAATCCAATTAGTTTATTTAAAAAAAAACATGTTTGGTTCAACTTATTATTTTTTAAATGTTTTCTTGAAAAACTTTGAAGTTATAAAATATTTTAAATGCAATCACCGTAAAAATTTTTACACTAACAATCAATCAAAAATCATAATATATGTGAGGAATTAATTTAAACATTTTTTTTTGTATAGAGACTAAATAAATAAAACATAAATAACATGTATAGAGAACAAAAATATATCTTAAAAAAAAGCAATTGTAAAGTGTAATATCAACTCATGAACTGTAGCTCGTGAAATGCTTCCTTTGATTAGTTGGTCACGATAAACAAAAGAATAGTTGATTCTGTTTAATTATATGGTATTTTAATGGCAATGATTAAAAACAATTATTAATTATTTAATTTATTTAGATTAATTAATTTATTGAATTAATGTAGTAGTATATATGACGGTCACAGGGTGCCAGCGTTGTCAGCTGGCCACTCGTTTTTTTATATTCATTCATGTTTTTTGGTTTTTCCCATAATATTTCTCTTTCTTCTTTCGATTTCTCCAGAACAGCAAAGAGAGAATCAATTCCTCATCATTGGAATTGTTTTTCTCTCTGAAATCTTGCACTTCCCATTGATTTCCACGCTCAAAATTACTGCTTCACCTTCTAGCTGTTTTTTTTTTTTTTTTTTATCTTTCTTTCTTGGTTTAGATTATGCTGGAAAATTCTCACATCCAACAGTTTCAGCTACATTTTGCTGTAAAGATCTGTGCTTTGAGCTTTGTCAACTTCAACAATTGATGGGTTGGAGTTTGTTCTTCCTCTTAAACCATTGATTCTTCTACCAAAAGAAAAAGTCCAAGTCTTTGTTTTTTTGCTGTGTCTTTCTCTCTCTTTCGAACCCTACGCGTGGTTGTGAGGGGTTGGTTGGACCCGTGGAATGCTGAGGTCAGAGACTTCTGAAACATGTTCTAACAGCCTTTTGGTGAATTGGGTCGTTGAGGTTTCTGTCACAAGTGGTAGAAGAGAATCTTAGTTCTCAGAGATCTAACTTTTAAGCCTCTCTTGTTTTGGATTCATCACATTCACACACACACACACACACACACACACAAACACCCTTTTGTTGCATAGTAGTGAAAGTGAAAGAAGATGATGAGGATGAGGAATAGTAACAAGACAAATGGACTCTCCCCTATGATGATGATGATGAATAATGGAAGCTCAGGTGGTTGCAGAACTGAGCCTGGTTCCATGGATTGGGAGAGGAGGCCAGGTGGGATGCTGGTTCAGATGCGAACTGCTGACTCGGATCGGAACTCAGTGCCACCAACAATTAGAGTTAGGGTCAAGTATGGTTCTGTTTACCATGAAGTCAACATTAGTTCTCAAGCTACATTTGGTAACTCTTCCTTTTTTTATTTTGCTTTGATAATTTAATTTGTTTTCTATTTTCTTTCTTTTTCTTTTTTCTTTTGGTGTTTTTGGCTATTGTGATTTTTATTCTTGGTGTTGCAGGGGAATTGAAGAAAATGCTGTCAGGGCCAACTGGTTTACACCATGAAGATCAAAAGCTGTTTTATAAAGACAAGGAGAGGGATTCAAAAGCTTTCCTTGACATTGTTGGGGTCAAGGACAAATCAAAGATAGTGCTAAAGGAAGACCCTATTAGTCAAGAGAAGAGGTTCTTAGAAATGAGGAAGAATGCTAAGATGGAGAAAGCTGCAAAATCTATCTCAGAAATCAGCTTGGAAGTAGATAGGCTTGCAGGAAGGGTATGTGTTGTTGTTTTATGTTAATATTCAATTTATTTATTTTAATTTTTTCAAGCACTTAATAATGAGTGAGATGGGATTGTATTAAATGCTTGAGTAGTTGGGAACTGATTAGTGATTGGAATTGATTAGGTGTCTGCTTTTGAATCAATAATTAGCAAAGGTGGGAACATTGCAGAAACAGATGTGCTTAGTCTGATAGAGCTATTGATGAATCAATTGCTTAAATTGGATGGTATAACTGCTGATGGGGATGTGAAATTGCAGAGGAAAATGCAGGTAAACAAACATGTGATACATTTTGCTCTTTTGTGCTACTATTTCCTAATTGGGGTATTGGTTATTATGCACTCTGGGTTCTGATGATAGTAAAACATATATTTTGAAGGTAAAAAGAGTTCAAAAGTATGTTGAAACTCTAGATATGCTGAAAGTTAAGAATTCTATGCCTAGTAGCAATGGTGGTCATGCCCCAATTCAGCCTCAACAAAAGCACTCAAATGGGCAAAGACTGGCACCAATTCAAGAGCAACCACAAATGCATTCAAATGGGGATCATAGGTTAATCCCAATTCAGGAGCAGCAACAACAACAACCTTCAAGGGATTCTACCTCAGGAGTAGTAGTTACCACAAAATGGGAGACATTTGATTCTACTCCACCATTAATCCCAGTGTCATCCACATCCACACCCACCTTAATGACCAACAATAATTCAGATCATCCCAAGTTCAATTGGGAATTCTTCGACTAAATACCATATACCACGTGTCTGTAATTGTGTGGATGTGATTTGGGTTTGTCTTCCTTCCACTTTGAGTGTTATATGTTCTACATTCTTTTCTGTATTTAGATTTGTTTAGCAACCGCTCTAATATGTCATTTACTTCTTAAGAAATAAATGGGGTTGATATCGTAGTGATTATCATAAAAAGTTCATTTCTGTGATTTTGGTGTCCATCGAATTCATTTACCAAATGTATGGGCCTTTTTTTTTTATGGATATATAATATATTATATGTATTTGTAGACATTGTTATTGGAAAAAACAGGATTTAGTGTGTTTGGAGTAACCTTTGAAACACATGTTTACCCCCAAACTACGTTTGAAATGGAAGCTACAGTTAGGGTGTGTTTGGTTTCCAGTTGAAAAATCATGTTTTTCTACCGCAACAAAATTTTGCTTTAACATTGGATAATAACAAAATAATGATTGTGTCACTGTAAGCTTACTTTTAGGATCGCAAACGACAATCCAAACATGCACTTAGTTGTTGTGGGTGCGAACATAAGTATGGGTGAAAGAATGCTTTTGCTATCCAAACAAGCCCTTAACCATTACATCTTAAAGAATGCTTTTGCTTTCTTTCCATCTCTATCTTTGTGGGTGAAGCTGGTCAATCATTGCTATAGGCTTTATTGTATTTCTTGGTGAAACAGTATTGGTTGATGAAATAATAACAAAATTTCAGTATCTTGCTTCTTGTGGGGGCTACAAACTGACAAAAAGACTCGCATCTATTCAAGTGTTTTATTTCCTATAATGAGGTAGCTAGTTCTTCCAATGATAGTAAGCCATGTCTAAAAAGTGCTTAAAAGCAAAAATAAAAATATGAAATGATAACTGTGGATTAGAAACTACTATTATAAAAAGCAGTTTTGCTAATTATATTTATACCGAATCTGCACAAGCTATTCCAAATTTAGAAACTTCTCTTCTTTGGCCTCAAGCAAAGGCCATGGCGAATGAAGAGTGAAGAATAAGAATGTTTCAGTCTGCTAAGCTTGCTGCTCTAATCTATAAATACAAACTAGTTATAATAATGATAATGCCTGTAATGATTAAGTAGGAGCATATAGTAACACTTTTCATAGTAAGCATACCAAATCATCAACTTTGTTTTTAGATGATGATCTTAATAGACAAAAGCATGCATTCCTCCAATAGAGGAATGTAATCTGCACAGCACAAATAATCATTTATAAACTTGTAACATAAGTACACCTTCATTAGGCTCACAACTTTTTGAAAGCATCAATGTGCCTTACCAGTGAGGTTGGGTATTTTTTTGCCTTTTCGTTTGCTAAAGTGAGTGAGGTGATTGAATGAAGTTTTCACACTAATTTTTGCAAGAAAGTATACCTATAGATAGTTGAGTGATGAACAGTGTTGTTAATTCTAGACTAGACATTGAACTAGTGAAATTTTCAGTTGAGGTGTAATAGTTTAAATTGAGAATTTGAATTGTATGATGTCATAAATAAGAATCCACATGTAATAATGTGAAAAATATAAAAATATTTATCAAATGTGCAAAAACCGAGTATTTTTTCAATTTTATAGTCGAGTGGTTCGACTGATTCAATTAAATTTTAACTAGTTTTTAATTGATTTTGAATGGTCTAAATGGGCTTACATAAAGTCAGTTATAAGACAAAAATATAAATGATTAAGTGTTCAGTAAAAGTGGACTTGGAACCAAACATGCCGTCGATCTATTTGGATAACCCTGGTCATGAATTATGATTGTAACAAAACCAACTTTTTTCAAATTGCAGCTGAGTTATACTAAAGAAAGGTGCATTATAGGGGTGTAAACGAGTCGAGTCGAATCGAGCACTTGAAACTTAAGCTTGACTTGTGAAAAAAATGGGAAGCTTGAGCTTGGATTGTTAACTAACGAGCCGAGCTCGAATAGTTCACGAATAGTTCAGTTCATTTACATCCTACTTAACTCATTTATAACTTAATTATTTTTTATATTTATGAAAATTTTCCTTAAATTATTTCTTAATTTTATCAATTTTTAATAAAATATTATATATTTGTTTATAAGCAAAAGGTACATTGATAAGAATACAACTGTATAAAGATACTCTAATTCATTACAAGAGATAAAAAAAAAAAAGAAGGATTAAAGAAACCTAGTAGATTTACAAAACCAATTACAGAGGTCAAAACCAAAACTAAGTATGCAGTAGCTTTATAGGATGAGAAGGCTCTTGATCCATTTTACATATGATTAGACTCTCATCTAGATAGAGTTCAATCTCAGATTTGGAAGTTGAAGTAGATTACTTTTGCTTGACATAATTCAT
This sequence comes from Ammopiptanthus mongolicus, assembly GCA_039655645.1. NCBI lineage: Eukaryota > Viridiplantae > Streptophyta > Magnoliopsida > Fabales > Fabaceae > Ammopiptanthus > Ammopiptanthus mongolicus. The sequence continues at coordinate 28,861,381 of CM077346.1, read as the reverse complement.
CAATTTAGACCAATCAGTTGAGGATGGTAATCTTTGTGGTAAACGAGAAGTAGAACCAGTAGATTTTGTAGGTTACAAACTTTTTTCCCCATATAATTATTGGTTTGCCACGACCTTTTCATTACTTTTCTTTTAGTTACAAGTGTGCACCACCTAAGACAATTACAAAAACTAGGATTAAGAATTTAAGATATATAAAATATTGTATATATATAAACGAGCTGTTAACGTCGAGCCTATAAGGCTTGGGTTTGGCTCATTTAAATAATCGAGCTTAACTTCAAGCTTGGGTTTGTTTATTTAATTAAACGAACGAACTTGATCGAACATTTAACGAGCCAAATTCGAATAGTTCACGAATAGCTTAGCTCGTTTACACCCTTAGTGCAATATCATACACTTAATAGGAGAGAGTAAAGTAGATATAGCTCCATGTTGGAGGCCTTTTTTTCCCCTCTCGTGAGTTTTCCTCACATGTTTAGAATAAGAGACTAATCTTTGCCCAAAACTCACGTCTTACATTTGTTTTTTTGGTACAGTTGCTCCTCCTATAATTACTTCCACGCGCACATACACATTTTTCGCATATTAATACAATTATTTTTTATTTTTATCAATTTTGAAATTAAAACAAACATTTTAATATTTACTATTTATAAAAAAAAAAAAAAGCATGTCAAGGATGTGGAAAAAAATTATATATTAAAATAATATTATTCAATCCCCACTTGGTGGAAATGGATGAAATGGAGTGGAATAAACAAAAGGATAGTAAGTTCCATTGTTTTCACAATTTAAAATAGGATGGAAGGTAATGGAACATGGTGAAATAGATTCCATTCTATCTATCCTTTATCTCTATTTTTCTTCCCTTTCAATTTAGGGAGTATGTGATGGAATGAGATGGAACAACTTAATATTCACACTATTCTACTTTATTCCATCATAAATTATTCAAATAATGATATATATGATAATTATATTTCATTCTACTTAATTCAATTTCACCCGATTCTATTCCATTCCACTATCATTAAATATCCAAACATAGCCTAAGAGTTTGTGTGGATGAGGTAATAAGAAAGGGTAATGTCATTTTTTAGGGTATTTAAAATGCTTGATATTAAAATGCTTTGTTTGAATATTTTATTATAAGATATTTAAAATTCTTGATATTTTAATAGGGTATTTGTTTTAGTCAAAATGAGGGAATTTAAAATACCATCTAATTACAAGGAATTTCGAAATTCCTTCTCACTCACTCGACTCTCGCACTCTTTCCCTCTGTTCTATCTTCTTCGCTTCTCTCACGTTCTTCTCACACTCTGTTCTCTCTCATTCGCCTCTCTCATATTCACTCACGTTCACCATCGATTTTGCTTGGCGATTTGTCACCTGCTATCGGTTCCTCACCTGATGACGATTCTACTTGGCGATTTGAGATTTGTGCTCTACTAGGTATCAGATCTACTCTGAATTTTTTGTGCGATTTGTGCTCTCTCTATTTGTGCGATCTCTCATGGTGCCTATTTGTGCTCTCTCTCATGTCAACAATTTGTTCTTATTCTGGTTTTCATTCTCTTCTGTTTGAGATATTTTATGGAGAATGATTTTGTGTTATTGGTTGTTTCAATGTTGTTGAATCTTGTTTTTGCTTTGATTTTTTGCTACTTGAAAGTGTTTTTTGGTTATTTTTATTTTGATATTTCAAATGGGTATTTTCATTCTTTGTTAAATCTTCTACTTGGAGGCTCATTATTTGTATTTTTAAACATATATGCATGAATGATGAACATTATCAAGTATGTTTTATGGTTATTATTATTTTCAGGGATTCTTATGTCAATTTGTGTTTGTTGTGTTTGAAATTTTATGTATTGTGCATTCATCACCGGATTCTTTTGTTGGATGCCCTTTGATTAAATGAACCAAGTTAGCATTTCTGGAAGAGTATCGGCTTATTACTCATTTTATGCTGATAATGAAATGCAAATGGGGTTGCTGCAATTCTGTATTATTCTCTTCTGCTCATTTTTATTTGATCTTTACTTTCAGCCTATTTGCTTATATAGTAAAATTGCATATTCTCTTGACTAGCTATGCTGAACTAACACCAATATTTATTGCAGGGTTAAACCGTTATTTCACACTTTGCAACACTGTGTACTTAGCAATTGGTGGGGGAGATCATTTCGCTCTTTATTTGGATGGTGATCTGTAAGAACTCTGTACTTCCATTATGCTATCTTTTCAATTTTCAAAAGAAGTATTAGCCTGCTTTCTATTAGTATCATTGCCCTGAGTTTGTTGTTTTTTCTTTTTTTTCTTTTAACCTCTTCCAAATTATTGACATGTATTTAAAAGATTGAATGGGTCAAGTTCAGTCTCAGAAACTTACGGGAATCCTTGCCTTGCAAATCCTCCCGACTTTGAAGTGAATACAAATGACATTCTATTTTCTTTATCTTTTGATGCACTTGTGTAAGTGAATACAGTCTTCACATTCATTGGGTTGATTAAAATTGGTGTACTACAATCAGCAGTCAAGTAAATTGGGCTTTGATCTTCAAATAGTCAAGTTTATTGCCTTCTGTTGGAGTGTGAGTGAGATGGAGTTAACATGATTTGTTATGACATCTCTGTAGTTTCCAGTTAATCTCAGTTGCTTTCTTAGCTTGTTCTCAAGGTAATCTTCTCTAGTATGGTTCTTCTTGTTGACATTGTTGTTGTTTCTTGTTACTTCTTGAACTTGTTTTTGTCAGGCTAATGGTTTTTCTTTTATTCTATTATTGAGAACATTTCAAGTAAACTCATATGTATAAGAGGAAATGCGTGACTTATTTGTTTCAAACATGGTTAATTTTGATTGCAAATCTGGTTTTGGAGTTGGTTTTGACTTTAGTTGATTTATCACTTCTCTGGTATTATATGCATTGGTTTCTATCTGGCTTGCCCATTATTAAGGAAGTATAACTCATTTCGTTGAGTGTCATAATTGCTAATCCTAGTTTTGTTAGCAGTGTTGAAATCCCTTGGTAGGTAGGTATGAATTATGAGACATGTCTTTTGAAGAGCATTGTGTTATTAATATCGGAATTGGAATTGAAGTATGAGTTTGTGTCATTTGCACCCCTCCTTTCTTAAGACAGTGTCTTATTATAAACCTGCAGGAAGTGTTAAACAGGCTTATCACTTATCAGTACAAAGGATAAAGTTGTAAGATACTTAATTGCCTAGCATGAAAACTTTGCAGATACTTTGAAATGTTTTACATGTGCAACCAATGTAGCTTTACTTTGGTGTCTAGTGATCACTGTTGTATATAAGCTTTGCTAAAAGTATAACATTAGCAAGTTAAGCATGAATATTGTTGCTTCATTGGCTTCACCTATAACTCCCTTTGACTGGATGACTGTTGCATAGTTATAACAATGCTTATGTGTGATTCTAGTTGCACTTTTAGTGTCATGAAGTCATCTCAAGGAAGGAGCAAGACTAATTGAGGAATTGCCTTGTGGTCTGCCTCTAGATAGAGAAGAAGATTAAGAATTGCCATTGGATTATAAATGAGTCATCAAGCATAGTGTGTAGCCTTTGTTGTACTGTGTTATTTTCTTTTTGGTAAAAGTTGTACTTTGTTATTTTAATTGAGGAAACAGATGGTTGTGTTAATTGCTTATGTTTTAGTTGTTATGGAACTTGAAAAAATAGATAATGAGATGCCTAGTTTGCCATATTTTTAATGTTAGTTGTGTTGGTTTTTGAATATTTGTAGCTTTTATGGCGAGAATAGATGTTCTCTACATATCTTCCATCAAAATTTACTTTTTCATCTTGTTAAGCGGTATTTTCGTAATTACAAACTATGAATAGAATAAATAAGAATAGGGCAAACCTATGTTATCGTTAGTGGCAAATAGCGACTTGGAAATATATGAGTATTCGATTGTTCTGAACGAGTCAGTGAGATCAGTTGCATAATATTAATAAATTAGGAGATTATAGTGAAATATATTAAAAAAATTATATTCTCTAATTTAAATTTTCTAATTTTTATTTTTTTGCAATATTTTAAAATTTTGATTATTTAAAAATTGGCTAACGTTTATTCATTTGCGACATTTTATATTGAAATACCAATTTTTTAAATAAATTTTGAAAAATGAAATTTTATAATTGAAGGAAATTAAATTCTTTTATTCAAATGAAGCAATTTAATTGCCTTGTATTTTAAATACCTTGAAATTTTGAAATATCCTATTCAAACATACACTAATTGTGTCTAGCCACATTTGAATTGATTCTCCATTTCATATATTCTAGAAAGAGTGTTGATGACATGACACATCCTATTTAATTCATCCCGATCCAAAGTTATTTAGGACATAATTGGATTTTGGAATTTTAATTTTATATGTTTTTGGTCCCGGTTCGGGTCATACCTCAGTCATCCTAACGGGACTCAACATTACACATTTTTTAAAACTTGTTCTTTTATTTTTACTATTAGTAATAAGTAATTATTCCGGACTTAAATTAATAACTTGCATTTCAAGTTAGCCTTCTTTTGACCTAGTCATTTTCAAAATCACAATTAAGTTCAGTTTGGGGTCCCAAAAATAGCCCGATCAAAATATTGGGATGGGTTCGAGTCAAACAAAACCTATTCCAACCCATTCCATGGGGATCTTGTAGTGTATTTTTTTTATTTGAAAATATTTTTTCTACCACTAAATATGGCATCACAGGGACCCAATATGTCTTTTTTTTTTTTTATGAACATCAATATGTCAATATAAGTGTGAGTGAATATTGAAATATATCATATGTCAAAGATAAAACAAATATACCATATGTCAAGATACTATCACGAGATCGTTATAATAGGGCTTTCGGGGTGCAATGTTTATCATTTTAGTATTTAGTATGGGCTGAATGGTAGTGCGCAAAATCGCAATAAACAATAGCTCATCTAACAAGCTGCAATTATTCAAGCCTTTTTGTTGGGCCTAATAATGTCCTGGACTAAACCCATGGCAATGGTGTTCCTATATGTCCAAAACTAAAATTCGGAATCTAAGATCTAGTAAGTGAAATTCATGGTGGGCTATTTGGGCTTTTTGACTAAACTGGTACAATTTTAAAAACAACTTTGCAGTTTCGGGTTCATTTAAATTATTTATTAAAATGGGTTTGTTTCTTCCACATAGACATTTTTTTAATTTTTTTCTACTACTGAAGTGGAAGTCGCAAGTCCATATGATGCATCTGGTGGCACTACGTGGACTGGCACCTTCCATTAAAAAAAATCTGGTCACGCGATGCATTTGATTAGCTGCTTTGAAATTTTTTTTAAAAAAAAGAAAAGATAAGGGAACTTAGGGAAGCACCACGTGACGCAACATAGTGGAAGGCGCCACTGCACTCCCAACCACCCTACATAAATCCCCCCAACATCCCTATATAAACCCCTCCCCTCATTTTTATTCCTACATCCTAACCTAAACACTAAACCCCTCTCTTATATTTCTATTCTACTACTACATTATATCACATATTTATTTTTTAATCCAGGAAATAATTAGTATATTAAATTAGTATATTATTATATTAACATTTATATTTACTAAAAAAAATTTTAAATTAAAAATAGTATATTCTATTTATATTATACTTAAAAATACTATATTTTTAGGGTTAAAATTATTATATGTATTTAAAAATATGATATAACTAATTAAAATATATATTTTTTCTAGGCTAACCAATTGTTTATGCTTTGTTATTTTAGGTCACACATATCAAATTGTTTCTAAAATTGCTCCAGTTTGGTGAAAAAGCCTAAATAGCCCACCATGAATTTCACTAACCAGATCTTAGCTTCCGACTTCTAGTTTTGAAAGATAGGAACACTGTTGCCATTTGTTTAGTGGAAATTATTAGGCCCAACGAAAAGCCTTGAACGATTAGATAAGCTATTGTTTATAGCGATTTTGCGCACTACGATTTCAGCCCATACTAAAATGATAAACATTGCAAAGTATCTTGGGTATTCTGTCCAATGACCATTGTAAAGTAAAAGGAGCATTGCTTTAGTGCTTATCACTTCGAAATTTGTGCTCAAACAATCCAGAGAAAAGAAAACCAAAAACCTAAATTCCTCCCCAACATTTTAAGGGAAAAAAAATAGGATCTTGCATTCTTGCTCTCCATAGGAACAAACTTTTGAAGGAAGAGTACGTGAGCTTACGATTAGAAAGTTGATAGGACTTAGGAGACTCATCCCCATTTTGTAGCCTAATAACTAAATATCTATCACGAGCTAGTAGTTGGAGTTTTAAACTAGTGAAACATTAGTGCCTCAAGTAAGGATTAATCTTGATAAAACAATTCCTTATAAAATAGTATATTATTTAAGTTTTAGGAATAAATTTTTTTTTTTGACGGAAGTTTTAGGAATAATTAGACTATACATTCAACCCCTTTTAATATATATTATATACAAAGACCAAAGCAGTGGCAATCCACAATTTTGAATTTTTTTTTCTTTGACCCACAATCTTGAATTCTAACACAATTTCACAATACGCGAGCGATTTAATAATTTTTCGTGGCTTATATGCTCCTTTATTTTTAAAAATATAAGCTGTATATGCATGACTTCTTGCAAGAACTTTCCATATTCTGTTAAAAAGAGCGAAACACGTGCATTCTCTGAGGAGTCTCAGTGCAATCCTCCTTGTGAAGTGTTCCATTCGAATTGTAAGTCCTTTATTCATAAAAAAAAAAAAAACCACGTTGACGTTATTGTCACATTAAATGGTTGATAAAATTAAAAATATATAATAAAAAGTCTACAATTTAAACTAAGTTGGTGCTTCTTATATTTGATTCCCATGGAATGGAACTCTCTCCCTTTCTCCTTAAGCATATATGCTTTTTTTGCCGCCGGTGTTGCTGACATAACTAAAGTCTTCAGTCATATATATATAATTAATAATACGAAAGTTAACTTTGTTGATGATATGAAACAAATTTTCAAATTTATCATCGACGTGTAAAGGCCAAAGGGGATGCATGCATGGTGTCGATCAGGCAGTAACAATGGTCATGTAACTTTCCCTATGCGGAAAGACTCAGCATTCTTTTTAGTCGTCACAATCTTTGTGATTGCGTAGCTATGTGGCTATGCTATAGTCCACAATTTGCATAGTGTTCACGAGCTATTCTAATATATAGGATACTGTGCATTTGTATGCGAGAAAGAGAGATAACAATGGAAACCATTGAATCATGTAACCGTCACAGCCACGTTCTTATCCAAATTACCATCACTCTAATTAAATAAGGAATAGCAGTGCCCCATAATTTTCAAAAGGCAGGGTAAAAAGATATCATTGTTGTATGGAACCATAATCACCCACGACACTCAAATGCCAAAGCTGCAGCTCACAAGTATCATCTTTATTTAGTCTAGGGATGTCCATATTCAAATTAGATCGTTAAAAAATTGTAAACCGATCCAAATTAATCAAAAATCGACAAAAATTGACTCAGTTTGAATTTTTTTGGATGACATTTGATGAAAATCTATCGATTCGGTTTGTAGTTTGCTTTCCTGAAACCGAACCGCAACTGAACCGATTCATGTAATATAACACAATGGTGGCCCTGAGCATGATTGAGGTGGACGACCGCCCAGGACCCCATTTTTTGGAGGGCACCAGATAGTAGGTAAAATTTTACTTAATATATATAAATATTAAATAAAAGTTTATATAATTATTTTTTACCAATAAAAATAATTATTCCAAAAATAATAATAATAGAGTAATAGAAAATAATATGACAAGTGTATCTGTTTATATTAGAATATCTTTTAAATTTAATATATTTTAAAATTTGTTACACTCCTAATTTATTTACTTTTTAGACTTTTTTCCCCCTAATTCTCTCATTCTCCTTTTCTCTCTATCCCAGTCTCTCTAACTTTCTGTCTTTCTCAATCTTTTGGAATCAAGAAACGACTTATTTGCCTGTGGAAGAAAAGTTTACCCTTTTAATTATTATTTAGTTTATTCTTTTTCTGTTTAAGTGAAATTGTGAAAGATCGAAGATTTTCATTCTTTTTCAGAACTTCGTGCTCTTTCTATCTCTTTTAATTATTATTGGCTATTGCTTTGACGACTTGGTACTTGGTTGTACAATACCGTAGTAGACAATTGGACTTTGTTATTCTCTATGAAAGACAAAGAACATTGCATTACATTGCAAATTTGCAATTGCATAAACATTGTTTTCTTAATACATGCACAACTTATAGAGTAATATTAACTATCTGCATCAGCTGAGAAAAGTTTTTCTAACTTGAAATTGTTAAAATCTTATTTACGATCTACTATGTCACAAGGGAGATTAAATAGTCTTGTTTTGATTTTTATCGAGAATGATTTTTTAAAGAACCTTGATTATGAACTGATTATCAATGATTTTGCGGCAAAAAATGCAAGAACAATCTTCAAATGATTATGAGGATACCATTTTCTCATTTCGCACAGGGCATTCAAAATTTCAGGACCGGCCCTGATATAACATTGCTTTTTGCATTTTACTATTCACGCACACGATACAACACTGGTCACTCACTGTAGTCTGGAACTTTCTTTTTGGACCATCTTTACTCTTCAGGCTTAACTTAGTAACTTTTCATTTTGAAAAGAATCAAATATATAGAAGTCAGTTTTTCCGGAATATTTATTGCTTGACATAGACCGTGTTTGTATGTACAAATATTTGTCTAAGTAGTAAGATTATTGTCTTCAACAAAAGACGGACTGTTTGCTTGATTTGTGGCTTTGTGCCGTAGTAATATGAAATAAATTAGAAGAGTGGAAAGAGGATAAACTACATTTAATTGACCATGCTTATTTTTATCAAACCGAACTAGCCGAACCGATCCAAACCGTATTTAATTGGATCGGATTGGTTTAGATTTTTTTAAAGAAGCAAACCGAATCGAACCGCATGATATTTTACTCTTTGTATCGGATGATTTTTATATTCAAAATCGAATCGAGCCGATCCGTGAATACCCTTCTTCAATCTATGATATCTGTCCATCAGTCCATCACCCTCTGGACCATATACACTCAATTGGCTCAGTGGTTGTTTTTCTCTCACATATCATAGCTACAGGGAGAGGGTAAGAATGAGTTTTGAAAAAATAAAAAAAATCAAATCGTAACTGCCGTAACGCAACTGCAATCATAATCACAATTTTCATGTAATGTTATGCAAAAAATTTAATATAATCATATATATTTTAAAACAAATATAATAAAAAAAATAGATTTTTTTCGACTGTACATGTAGCATATTACAGATTTACAGTGAATCACTTTGAATCAAAATTAGCACCGTAGTCATTCATCGACCATAGTCATGTCCATAACTGTTATCAGATTTTCTGCGGTTTCTGTTCACCTTGTGCAAGTGGATCCATTTGATATCTCACTTCCACTTTTTCCTTTATATATTAAATATTAAACCTCACTTTTTCCTTTCACAAACTCAACCTATCTCCTCCCAAGTCACAACATTTAAATTTGAAGTTTCTTCCTAGCTGAATCATCATAGCTACTATTTTCTTAGATATGAAGGGAATGGTGGGGTTTTTTTTAAAAAAAAAAAAATCACCATGCTTTTAAGCCAAATGAACGGAGTAGAAGTCAACAATTAAAACCTATCTTAAGTCTCACTTTATAGCCGAAGCTTTTCATTAAATGCATGGTTCAATGTTTTCTAATAAGAAACAATTGTTTTTTAAATTAAGAAAAAGTTATCATCTCATTTCATCTGGATGAAGACCTTCTGTTTTATTTTTTTGTCACATTCTTCATCTTTTATCAATGATAATTTATCATTTAATAAAATAAAATTACAATTTATTAACATTTATGTATATGATCTCAACCTTTTTTTATAAACAAAAATGTATTAAATAAGGATATAAGAGGTATCCTAATCGGTATACGTAGAAAAACCATGAGAGCTACTAGGCCTAAGTAAAATATTATTTTTGTGACCACAAACAGTGGCCCATTACAATTGCCTAGCCCTTAGGAACCAAAAACGTATCATACAATTCAGCCGTCCATACAATGTATATTTTTAGCCTTTGATTGATAAGAAACACTGATACACCAGTATTTGAGTCAACATAATTTTGTTCTGTGTAGAGCAAATGAAATTAAATTTTTACAAATAGTGTGAATAAGTATTAGTACATTCAGATTCCACTATTGGCGATAACTATGATATATATGAACAAATTGCAAATGGAAACGGAGTTTTCAGTGAAAGTTAATCTTATCTATTCCATGATGCATGGTACTAAGACTGTTGATGAATAACTAGTGGATTCAAATTTGTATCCCATTATTATGATAAATATCAACTCTAATATGGAGCCGAAACACTGATTTTCAATAATAATAATAATAATAATATTGTTCAATCTTGTGGTAAAGAAAGTACAAAACCGTGTAGGTTGGTACAAATTGCCGGGTCACTTTTTCAAATGTTCAATCCACGGGGTGTCAAAAGTTGCACATGTAATTACTTGTAAGCCATATCCACGAACTGTGTATGTCACTTTCAATAGTGTAAGTAGTAACACATCCAAAGTTGACACGGAATCATGGATGGATTACCAAAGAAAACCCTTAAAAAGCAGCTGTCTCACATTCAGAGGCGACCAAACCTAGATCTTGAAACCCCTTCCTTCTCTTGGAGCGGAGCCATTGATTAATTGTTGACCAAATAGGTTTGTTTCCCAAGCCTGAAGGTGCTTAATTTCCGTAGGCAAATTTGTCTGCAAGGGAGGGAGCCACTACCTATGTTGTTGCCACTAACCCCGTAATGGGTCACTTTATCTGCAGTTTAATTAATAGTACTGATATGATTACGAAGTTCATGACGGTGATAGATGATAATTTTAACTACTAGCTAGCTTTAGTGAGATGAGATGACTATGAACACAATATATAGTGATATGTGTTGATAACTTTAATACTATTTTTTTAATAAGTTTTTCTATCAAGTACAAATTTATACATGTTAAGGAATCAGTATATAAAAAATTTTTATGAAAAATCACACTTTTAACTTTTCAATATATTGAATGCAATATTTATCAAAAAAGAATTATTATTATTGATTTCTTAACATGTATAAATTTGCACATGATAAAAAAATCTTTTTTAATTTGTAAATGTGGTGGGGCACAAACATATATGTAAGACAGGCTAGCTTGCACAGAAATCTGTATCTATACAAAAATCATTAGTGCAAAATGATCTACTTATAAACTAACATTTCTCTTAAGAAATGATGACAACGGTTGATAAATTTAACCGTACTTGAAGGTTTAGCTACTCATGGGGCATATTAGAGGGTTTAATTTAGTAGTAGTCTAGTCCCCACTCTCCGAGAACGACCATATTACTGGTTTGCAGGAATATGCTTTTGGCACAAATAGGGATCGGTGTATAAAGATAAATTAGACTATGTACATATAAAAGATCGATGATATGCATATGGCTTGTTTTGTACGTAAGAGTGAACTAACTTAGGACTTAGGGGGACGCAGTTCCATGCAGCTTTTATCTTTCTTTATAAAAATTGTTAGCTTTTGTTTCTTTTACATTAATGCATGAGGAATTTCAACCCCAATTCCCCATTAATTTGTTATCTCGTAATCGTGTAAATAGGCTTAGGTGCCTACCACATAGCATGTGTCACTACTTTTGAATCAAAACCACATCCATAACTACATACTAGTACTATTTTTTGTTATACAGTAAAATCTCTATAAATTAATAATTTACGAACCATACAAATTATTGTGTATATCAAATTCAAAGAACATATGTTTTAGTAAATAGCGAACATAAATTTAATTACATAAAATAATTATTGTGTATATCACTAGCATACAATATAATGTATCATATTTCGTAAATTAATTTTAAAAAAAATCATTGTACAAATATATTTATGAAAACAAGTAAGTATTAATTGCCATTTTTACTTTAAATAATAGATTTGGCTCCTCTAAAGTGAGTGAAGCTCTAAAGTTAGAAAGTAAGAAGCTATTCAGTATTGATTTGATTAACTCCATAGAGATCTCAATAAATGTTTTAAAAATCGATCCAACCGGAGAACCGAAAAGAAGAGCGTTTCAAGGTTCGACCATCGGTTGAACCGGTATATATATATATATATATATATATATATATATATATATATATATATATATATACACACACACATTAAGAAAGAGATCATTCAACAAGTCAAAGAACAAATATAGCTTTTAATATGCATGATAGTTCAAAACATTTAAGTTAGGAATATATTGATTTTGTTGAGATAATATGTCGTAATTGACTAAAATAGTTAACCAAAGATTCATGTTAAGTGGATTCTAATCACTCAAGTCTTGAAGCCCCAAAATAAATTGGACCAAAGTCCAAAAGTACGTTTAATTTTTAAAAAAAAATAAATTAAAACAATGAACCGACCGGTCTCTAAAATAGTTTTTATGTTGGTTTAACCAGTTTTAGGTTGGTCGAACTGGGTTTTGGTTGACTTTGTATGGTCAGACAGTTTTCCCAGTTCTCTAATCCAACCGAAACCAGAGAGAGTATCGGTCGATGGTCCAACCGGTCGCGAATCGATAGCCCACTAAACAATGTAAGGGTGGATAGCCTCTTAAACAATATTCATTGTATTGACTAATTTAATAAAATTAAATACGAGTTACTTGCAGCTATGGTTCATTTTACATTTGTACTAGAATTAATTAAATATACATTGATCAACATATGATGATGAATGGAACTACTATTATAAACAACATCGAAAAATTCTTAAAATCATACCCAACAATGATTTCTCATCTAAAAGGTCTCCAGAAATATCAACTATGACCGATCAAACAACAATAGTTTTTTGGTGCAGTTCGAGAGCATGAACCAGATCAAGCTTTAGAATGTAATGAGAAAAGTTAGAGAAGAAATCAACCTAAATTTAATTTTGGTGAAAAACAAAAACTATAGATTCATATTTTACTAAATTGTCCTAGTTATATTTGTAATTTTAGAGAATTATTAATTTATAATATTGACAGAAGTATAAATTTATATAAAAAGGTCTTTTTGAAAATTATTACTCCCTGGTGCTCAATATAAGAAACAAAACCTTATTTCATCAAGAACAAGGAAAATTATCAAAATCAATTCATTTTCAATTTTATTTCACAAATGCCCATATTTAATTACTACTAATTCAACTAACTTATTTATTGCTAAATCCAAACACCATGTTATCCGACTAATAAGTAAAACACTTGCATGAGGAATTATTGAGTAATACTCCCTCCGGACCTATATATAAGCAAAAAAAAACTAACTTCACACGTATTAAAAAGGTTAGTTATATTAGTTTAGTTGTCTTGATTTGTGTAAAGATAAGTTATAGTTACTAAACTATCCTTTCTTGTGAGTGTGTAATGTTCTTGGAAGTTGTTTCTTGTGAGTGTATAATGCTCTTGGAAAAATAAAAAACAATTGACCAAAAGGTATCTTTAAAACACCGACATTAAATAGAGTTGATTTTTGCTTCTATTTGAGTCCAAAAAATTTAGATACTTTTTTGCTTATATATAGGTCTAGAGAGAGTATAAATTTTACAATAAATAAGGATAGAAATGGAATTTATCATAAAAGTTTATCACTTTTTCTTATATATTAGATAAAAGAAAAAGATTCTTTTATCTCTTATATTGAGGATAGGAGGAAGTATCTTATAAACTTATAGAAATTACTAATTTTGTAAAGTGACCCAAGTTGGAACCAGAAAAAAATATTATTTTAAGGAGATTATTAAGTTATCGAGTATTAATTTGTAGAAAATATTTAATTGGACTTATGCTAATTATACAGAAAAAATCCTTTATTTTACTGGTAGTGCCTCAAACTTTGTGTACATATAACTTTCCCTTAATTGTTATTATTGCAGGAAAGAAAACTGATTTTGGATGTGATTGACTTTCTAATTCTTGTAATCCGGTTGAATTTATATATAAGTAAAAAAATGTATTTAAATTTTTTGGACTTAAATATAAATAAAAATTAATTAAATCAATCATATTTAATGTTATTGTGTCAAAAATATCATTTAATTAATTATTTTTTTATTTTTTTAAGAATATTATACACTCTTAAAATATAACTTTCAAAAGCATTATACATTCCTAAGAAATGGCAATTTAGTAACAAAAGCTTATTTTTTACATAAATCAAAATAATTAAACTAATATAATTAATTTTTTTAATACATATAAAATTAGATTTATTTTACTTATATACAGATCCAAAGAGAATATGTGAATAATTTTCCTTGGCCAAAAGCCGTATTCATGAAATGATTTGTCTTAACTCCTGTGAATATCTTGACTTTGCAGTTTGTTGTGTGCAAGTTCACGGAACAAAACACTGTGATTAATTTTCTTTCTTTCTTTCTTCTTTCTTCTAAGCAGATTCAGTTTCCGTTGAAGGTATACCATGTGAAAAAAGATCTTCTGTCCCATTTTTTTGTCATATTTTTTATTTTTTATTAATAATAATTTATCATTTCATAAAATAAAATTATAATTTATTAACATTTATATATATCCTCAACCTTTGATTGATAGGGGATATCGAAATATCATTTTTTGGAAATTTTATTCATATCATGTCATGTCATCAATATAAATTCAATTTTTCTTATAATCTTTTTAATAAATTTCTTTTGCTTGTAAGAAAAACCCATATTAATTTATTCAAGCATTGTGCCTGTTTAAATTGACATTGACTTTTCACTTCGCAGTGTTCTCCGTCTGTAGGCAAGCTAATATCAAGTTAACTAAAATAACTGAAGATGATGCACTCTGTAAGACTACGAAATATTTTTACGGAGACCCCATATAAAGAGAAATGATCGAGCTACTGAAAATGTTTTACCAGTTAGTTTACACATAGAACATGTTTGAAAAATCTGGATTAATTGGGTTTCAGCTATTTTCGATGAAAAAAGTTGTTTTTGAAATAATCTTTCTTGTTTGATATTTTGCTTCAATTTATAAAAAAACTTTTTTTTGAGGAAAAAAGCTGTTTTTATCAATCTAATTTGTTTTAGCTTAAAATTGTTGTGATTTGATTATTTTTCATTCTAAATTTTTTTTTCCTATTTACTCCTACAAAACTCACTTCCAAATAAATATTATTAAATTATACAAATAACTTCATATATTTTTTTGTAATTTATTATATAAAAGTGATTTTTTTATACAATCCAAAAGAAATAAATTATCTTAAAATTGTTTTTCAACAAACATATCCAAACAAAAACAGATTCTGATTATAATCGATTATCATAATAATCGACATATAATCGATTATCAACCCAATTATTTTTTCTAACTTTCTCAAATAATAAAGAATTAAAAGCAAAACATGCATGCACGAAAATGAATGCAACCTCGGCACCTAACAAATTATAAAGGTGCGCTGTGATGCGTTCTATTTCTATGGTCAATCTTGTCTAATTTGTGTTGTGCAGTGTTCTAACTTCTAATTTGTTCCTTTGAATGTATGAGTCGGTCAGAGATATCGCATATATGCACGTGCTCCTATATCCGCCAACTGCCTTTGCTTACCATTCTTTGTCTGTTGTTTCCCACAGCTGAAAATTTTGAATATAGATGGGATAGATCTTCTTCGAGAAGCGGGACATCACTCTTTACTGATGAATAATATCTCAAGGGTACTAGATCATTGCAAATAATATAAAATGATGAGAATTCCAGTTTCATCCATAAAGATTGGTAGTCAATTACCAATTCGTCAAGTCAGCTAGACTTAAGTTGAAAGAAGGAACTCAAAAAAATAACAGAAGTGGTAAAAGTAATAAAATCTTTTTGAGTTTTTCTTTCAATCGAATACTAAGAAAGTAAAATCAAGAGTATTGAAAGTGATAGTAGTCCGACCTCATTTGATTTTTTTTTTATAAGCGAAAGTATATTAATTAAGAGCACAAGAGATATTCTAACCTACATACAAAACTGATAGTAGAAAAGACAAATAATTTTAAAAAAATAATATTACTAAACCTATGTAAGTACAAAAGTCATTGCCCAAAACCATAAGGAAAAACCAAAGAACAGCTAGCAGTCCGATCTCACTTGATTATGAGTTTGAGTATTTCATGGACAAAACACCATTTGATTAACCTTTATATTATTATCCTAATCACAATTTCCTTGTTGAAGGTCAAATACCCTAAATTTTGTTATAACCCAAATTCCTTTGATGAAACAACCTTACCTACATCCTATAAACAAACCTAGCTAATTTCTTCGATCAAATTAACAAAGCAAGGTACTGTTATATATGAAGCTCTTTGGAATTGAAGCAAAGATCACATGACCTACATTACCTATTTGTAGATTAACCTCATTCATGGTAGTAATTACAAGAAGCAAAACAAGAAAAGCATAATTAATAAAAAAAAAAAAAAAAAAAAAAAAAGGAGAAGGGATAGAAGGAACTCCATGAATATGAAAATAAGTGATGAAGATTCCTCCTTTTTCCCTCTTCAAACTCAAAGGAGATAAAAACTGGGGCTTGAATGGTGCTCCCTCGGCCTTGGGAGTCTGAAGACCCCTTTGGAATGTGAAAATCACATTCAAATAGTGTACAAAGTTCAACACTAGTAGGCATTGGCAAGTCAAAGAGAAGAGTGTTTCTGCAGGCTCGGACGCCAAACGCTCATGCTTCAATCGCTCAACAGTACTGACACGAGTTCCTGGTGCTCGTGTTTCAACCGCTCGACGCTTTGGTGTCTGACACCACTTCCATTTTTTAGCATTCAGGCACCCAACGTTGGGCAGGGGCAACCAACACTTTTTGTGTAACATCTCAACCACACTTTTTTCTTGCGTTTTCTTCAACTTTTACTACAAAAAAAAAACCGATTTAGAGATTGATTTTGGCCTGATTGGCCCCCAAATCAGTCACATGGTCGTTTTAGGGACTAATTTGATCAAAATCGGTCTCTAAACAACTTTTTTTTGTAGTGTTTTCATGCCCCTTTCCCTTATATATTCATTTCCTAATGAGAAAACATGAAAACTAAGTTAAAATTAATTACTGAAATATTAAATATTGCATCAAAATCATGGAATATTCATGCAACCCTTATTTTTAATTAAAATGAATTAAAATCAAGCATTATTAAAGACTAAACAAGACCTATAGTCTGGATTAGGGGACAATACTTTCTCAAGTGTATATATATATATATATATATATATATAATATCATCATCATCATCATCATTTGCTGAATGCATTGCCACTACTTTTCAATGTTGAGGTCCATGCATCACGTGTAATGTTATAATACTTAAATGATATTAAGAAAACTAATTAATTATAAAAGGAGAATGATAAAGAGTGTCCTTAGAACAGCTTTAATGGGAGTTCCTTAAGGATTCCCTAAGAATAAAATATTATTACAATATGTCACATTTGATTTTGGGTTCCATAAATTTAAAATGGTATCTTTATCTAAAGAGCCTTAAAATAGAGTTTCATAGCATTTAAATATTTTTCTCTTTGCATTTGATAGTGTAAAGGTGAGAGAGAAAATATGGGATGTTGAAGAGAGAGAAGTTAAGGAACTTAGTAATAGAAACCCATGGAGTGATAATTGAGTGGATGTCGTAAATTTAAGTTGACATATATACATGGACCCACTTAAAAACTTAAAATTGATTCCTTAAAATAATGTCACTGGAGATGCTCTTAGTACATTGGTTAAGGGAATCAAAAGAAGAAAGTTTTTATTGGAAAATGATTCTTTCAATATTTTAAGAAGTGTTATATTAGTTTTCCAATGAAAACATACTTTTATTGAATTTCCTTAACTAATGTCCTTAAAACACTCGTTAGCAAGATCCGTTATAAAATTTTGTGAAACATTCTTATGAAATTTTTAAATTTTGGGGAAGTGCGAGATGTGGTGCCGTCCCCATAAAGATCCATATCCTAGTTATGACAAATACTGATTTGAATTAAACATTTAATTATGAGTCATGATATAATTAAAATAAAAATACTAACGAGTGTCTTTAAGATAATGATTAAGAAATTAAGAAAGAAAATTTTGCATTCATAAATGGTATATTTAATATATTGAAAAGTGTTATAGTTAGTTTTCTAATAAAATTTTTCCTTTTGTTAATTTCTTAAACAATCCTTTAAGACACTCGTTAGCAAGACCCAAATTAAAATAGTATGCATCTTCAAAAAAAATTGTATAATTTAATTTAGTTTTAGATTTGTGAAAATATTACATTAATTAATTATTTGTAATCAACATCAATCTA
This sequence comes from Ammopiptanthus mongolicus, assembly GCA_039655645.1. Taxonomy (NCBI): domain Eukaryota; kingdom Viridiplantae; phylum Streptophyta; class Magnoliopsida; order Fabales; family Fabaceae; genus Ammopiptanthus; species Ammopiptanthus mongolicus. The sequence continues at coordinate 28,842,886 of CM077346.1, read as the reverse complement.
ATAATTTTACATATTTATTTGTCTTCAACTTTTTTTTGGTGTACTATTTGTCTTCAACTCTTGTCTCTTCTAATTATGTTCTTATAATATCAATTATGTGATACCATTATCCTGCAGTTGAGTTTTTTTTTTTTTTTATAATGAGTTATAATTAGTTAATGATATAAAAGATATGAAATAACTGTTTTATTGTAAAAAAAAAGATATAAAAGATGTTATGTGGCCTTTCCACTAGTTCAAGAGACATCACATTTACACATTCGATTTCCGATACGACCTTAATGAGACGCTAAGACTACGAAGCCAATCACGGATTAGCCAATCACGGATTGAGTACTCCTTATGATTAGGGGTCGGAATATGTAGGTCGAGTCAGACCCTAATATTTCTGAGTCTGATCTGTGTTTCAATCTCAAGACTTGAGTCTGACCTATTAGTCTGATATAAAACAATTTTTAAAATATGTCTGACCTACTTCAAAGCCTGACCTGATCTGAAAGTTTATTTAAAAACCTACTTTTCAATAAGACCATTAAATATGTCTTCACTTATAAATAGGCTTGTAAGCCTCTAATGATAAAGAAGTTGATAGGCCTACATTGATATATAAGTTGTCAGACCTTCACAAATAAACATTCAAGTAGACCTTTACATTTAAATGGATCAATAAACCTTTATTTTCAATTGTTATAAATATTATAAATAATAAATAATATATAATATATTGCAGTATTAGATATTAAATTATATATTATATATGTATGTGCTAAATATATCGATCTGATTGATTTAATAGGTTTTTTTAAAATCTTAACCTAATCCTTTTAGTTATATAATCTTTTCAAAAAAGTTTTAACCGGGCGTTTTTTTAAATAAAACAGACTAGACAAAATTTTAAATAGATTAAATCATTAGTCTCTAATAAACGACCTGATCTATTCCCCTCACAATAGGATTGTCCCGTCGTAAAGGAGACTCTTTTGCTTTCTTGGATGTGAGAACTTTTTTACTTTTCGTATACGTATAATCTATGCCCTGACTTTCTACGTTTTAATCATGTATTTGCATGGTTTCAAGGGAAAGAATCCATTATCTAAGAAACAGAAAAAGAAAAAAAAAAAAAAATTAAACATGTCTACTATCAATTTATAACAACTACGTTACTTGAATTCAAATTTAGGAATTTTTTATATGCAATCTAGGAATTTTTATTAAAAAGTAATTTGTAATTTCTTTTTTTCTCCGACTCGATTGTAATTTCGTTATAAATGTTTGTTAGTGGTTTAACCATAAAATAAGTAGAATTTCCTCACCCTTTAAACTTCTTATGCAAAAATATCCTTTTGGTTTCTTTACTTATTTTTTAGTTTCAATTTGGTCCTTTAATTTTTGAATGAATTTAAAATTGGTCATTTTACTTTTAAATAAGTTTCAAATTGATCCCTTAACTTTTAAATAAGTTTTCAATTGATCTTTTAAATTGTTAACATGTATGACACTTTCATCACTTTTGTTTATGTCATTGAGGACTAACAGAGAAAAATTAAGGGTTTAGATTGAAACTTTTAAAAGTTAAGGGATCACATTGAAACTAAAATTAAATAAAGGGACCAAAAAGATATTTTAACCAACTTTTTATTATAACAAACAGTAAAAAGAAAAGCTGATCCAAAATTGGTTTATGCCATACCCTAACCATCTTGGTTGGCCTGTTGGATTCTTAGATGATTGAGATAAAGAAAAAACAGATATCAAGAGATTAGATAAACGTGTTCTATCTTTTCATCACCATCAGGAATCCAGGTTGACACATCATCCGACTTTTCAAGTTCATAAAATTACATTTTTTTTTGTTTCTTAAAATATTCTCATATCCGATGGTTGAAAAATTAATCTCCCGAATCCGATCACACACTTAAGGGATGCCTCTCCCAATATAATTGAACTTTTAATTGAACTTGGAAGGTTATCCGAGAACTTTATCTACGTAGAGATTTAGGTGATGACTTGTTGGAACCAAAGTGGTCACGGTCCAGATAATCTCTTAAGTTTTGATGTTAACAAAGAGCTAATTTAAGATGAACAAAGATTGGTTATGGACTAACGTGTTATATTAAGTGTGCAGGACAAATCTAAATTGAGTCCAAAGACTATCCATAGTCCAAAGATTTTGTCTCGTCCAATATAGTCCAAAGACGTTATCTCGTCCAACATAGTCCAAAGACTCTATCTCGTCCAACACCTATTCCTGGTTTACGACTGGACGATAGTTTATAGAACCATTGAGTCCAAAGACTCTTTTGGTTACCTTCTGTAATAGCTAGTCCAATAAATGTCTTTTAAATTTCAAGCGCGAATATCTTTGTAAAAGCATTTGAAATTATTATTCCATGTAAAAGGCTTATACTAGTGGGACAAAACATTCTCTGTAAGATTCGTACAAAGAAAAGCATAAGCCAGAATGTCCCTATCACCTAAAGAAGTTGACCTTCTTGTTTTGGATAAACAAAAGGCAACTTTCTTCTACTCAGAGGATATGTCAGCACCACTTTTAGCCATCTCCCTGATAGTCCTTTCTGCTGATCAGAAACTTCAGAAGCTATCAGACTCAACGGATCAAATGCATTCAATGCTCATCAGAATGGATCCTTTTCCATCCGTTGAAGACTGAAGACTGCCCAAAGAAAAGAGGCTATATATACCTTCATCTTTTGAAAGTGCAAGATCAACAAACGCTGAACAAAAAAAACTGAACTTGAGCAAAAAGAAGTGAAGCAACACAAAGCAATTCAAAATCCTTCTTGAGATAAAAGAGAAAATCTCAAAGCTTGCAAAGCTAGAAAAGCTACTCTGATTCTAACTTTCATATTACTCTCTGTGTAGAGTTGTTTTCAAGAGTCTAAGCTTTAGTTTCGAATTCTCACATTTAGTGAGTTAGTAGAACAACCTTTTTCAAAACCTTAGTTTGGTTGAGCCTGAAGAGGCTTGTCTGTAAAAGAATACTTAGAGAACCTGAAGAGGTTGAGAATACTGCCTGAAGAGGTGTTGAATACTTTGTAACAAAAGGTTTTTGTTATAGTGGATAAAGCTCTCAAGTAGAGAGGACTGGACGTAGCTCTTTGGTGAAGAGTGAACCAGGATAACATCTTTGTGTTCCTTTCTCTCCCTTACTCTTATTTTAGTTTATTATCTAATTAACTAACTGGGATTGAATTGCCTTTCATTACGCTGTCTTCCGTCTTAGTCAAAACTAAGTGAGCGTCCAACGTGGTGTTTGGAAGAGCTCTCTTTGCTTTCAATCGTTTTAGCGTCCAATCTTGAGAAAAACATTATCTGCTTACGAAAAGAATTTAAAATTCTCTAAAACACAATTCAACCCCCCTTCTTGTGTTTCAAACAGGTTCCTTCAATTGGTATCAGAGCTCAGCCTCTGGGTTGAGCACTTTGCCGTGTAGAGGAAAAGATCCTACTGCAGATATGTCTGGACCAGGTATGCCAAGCGGGAGTCAACCAGTTATGGAAGGCACTTCCATGACCAGACCGCCGTTCTTCAACGGTACTCACTACCTGTACTGGAAGGAGAGATTCAAAGGTTTCATCCTCAGTACAAACTCAGTTCTCTGGGCTAGAATCACAAATGGTCCTAACGTTTGTCTCAACTCTGACGGGACAGACAAAGCAGAGGACGATTGGACAGATGCTGAACGGGCCAGAATGGAACAAAATCATAAAGCAAGATATGCTTTAATGTGTGCTCTCAGTCCTGACGAATTTCAGAAGATTCACGCATGTGAATCAGCTAAACAAATATGGGACACCTTATCTAATCTCCATGAAGGGACAACCAAGGTGAAGGACTCTAAAATCATCATGCTGGTTGGCCAGTATGAAATGTTCACCATGGCTGAAGGAGAGTCCATCCTTGACATGATGGGTCGCTTTCAGACGATCATCAACAATCTGAAATCCCTTGGAAAGGTGTACACTACCAAGGAGAATGTCACCAAGATTCTTAGGAGTTTGCCTAAGAAATGGAGACCTCTTGTCACTGCAATCACCCAGGCCAAAGATCTCTCCACTTTGACTCTGGATGATCTTGTCGGGACGCTTCAAGTTCATGAGCAGGAGCTTGATCTTGACAATCCCGGAAAGAAGAACAAGGGGATTGCCCTGAAAGCTCATAGGTCCAATAACTCAAAAGCCTTAAAAGCTGATGAGTCCAGTGATGAAGCTGATCAGTCTGATGATGATGTATCAGACGATGACGAGCTATCCTTCATCTCCAGAAAGATTCAGAATATGTGGAGAAAGAAAAATGGAATGAAGAGAAGGCCATTCCAAAAGAAAAGCTTCAAGGACCATGCTGAACCCAAGGATAAAAGTCAACTGGTCTGTTTTGAATGTAACAAACCAGGACACTTCAAAGCTGACTGTCCTACGCTAAAGGACAAGAAGAAGTTCTTTAAAAAGAAGAAAAAGAACTTCATGGCAACTTGGGAGGACTTGAACTCTTCTGAAGAAGAAGAAGAAGAAACAAATGAAGAGGCTAATCTATGCCTATGGTCCAACAAGCAAGATGAAGACTCTTCGGACGATGAACAATTTGTTGTTCCCGGAGAAAGAAGTCAGGAGTCTACCTCTGGAAGAGGAAGGAATATGAATGTTCCACCCATCTTCAAGGGAACAGACTACACTTATTGGAAATCAATGTTCCAATTATACGTCCAAGCTCAAAATTATGAGCTGTGGGACATCTTCACAAACGGAGATTATCGTCCAACGATTACCCATGAGGACGGTTCAACATCGTCCAAACATGAAACAGACTGGACGAGTGATGACATCAGACGATGTTCTCAGAATGCCTATGCCAATTGGTGTCTTGTCAACGCCCTTGATCGTCCAAGATTGGACATGGTCTCGCAACTCCAAACAGCTAAGGAGAAGCTGGACGCTCTGGAACATCTGTTCAGACCAAGGAACTCATCTACCTCAAATCTCTGCCTAATGGCCAAAAGCTCTTCGGACGCTGAATCAGAAGATGACGAGGTATCCGTTTCTGACTCTCTTCAAGAAGCATATGATGAACTGCTAAATGATTCTTCTATATTGCATCATCAATACATCGTGCTTAAGAAAAAATTGTCAAAAGTAAATAAGGAGTTGGAAGAGTCCAACAAATTAAATAAGCAGCTTGTTGAAGAGAATAACAAGCTTAAAGCTGAGAATGTCAGTCTAACTGACAAACTCACCTCTGAGTCCAGTGAACCTCATGAGGTAACTAGACTAAAACAAGAGGTATCTGATCTCACCAAAAGCGTAACTAAGCTTGTTGGAGGATCAGAGAAGCTAGACCTGATATTGAGGTACACTAGATCACCTCATGATAAGTCTGGCCTAGGCTATGACTCTGAGAAACAAAATGCGTCTCAGAAAATATCAGGGTCCAACAAAAATCACAAGGCTTTTCATTCCTATGGAAAGCAAAAAGAACATAAATTGCATGCATCCAGAACTTACTGTAAGATTTGTGGAAAGAGTGGTCACACTTCTTCAAAATGCATTTACAAAAATAAAAACAAAATGCATGGACGAAGACCACCAACTAACCCAAAAGGACCCAAGTCTATCTGGGTACCTAAGAATATGATAATACCTGTTGCAGATCTGCTTAGCAACACGAAAAAGACCCCAGTCCTGGTACTTGGACAGTGGTTGCTCACGTCACATGACGGGAGAAAGGTGTATGTTCCAAGAAATCCATGAGAAGTCTAGTGGATGGGTCACCTTTGGAGGCAACCAGAAGGGTAAGATAGTAGGAATAGGTAAGATTGGTAAGTATCCTCTTCCCTCTATTGATAATGTTCTTCTGGTTGAAGGATTAAAACACAACTTGCTTAGCATAAGTCAGTTATGTGACAGTGGGTCTGTTGTTTCCTTCAATAAAGGTGAATGTATGGTTAAGAACCCTGATGGGTCCATCTTATTCACTGCCAAAAGGCAAAATAATCTGTACAAGATTAATTTGGGGGAACTCTCAACTCAAAGTGTATCATGCCTAGTGTCTGTCGAAGATGAGCGATGGATCTGGCACAAAAGACTTGGTCATGCTAGTATGAGATTAATCTCTAAACTAAACAAGCATAACCTTGTAAGAGGTTTACCAAAGATTGTGTTTAGATCAGATGCTCTCTGTGACGCTTGTCAAAAAGGAAAACAAGTTAAGAACTCGTTTGAGTCCAAAAACATTGTTAGTACTTCTAGACCACTGGAATTGTTGCATATTGATTTGTTTGGTCCAACAAGGACGGCCTCTGTCAGTGGTAAGAAATATGGACTTGTCATAGTAGATGACTATACTATATGGACATGGGTTAAGTTCCTTGCTCACAAGGATGAGTCTATCAAGGTCTTTTCTATATTCTGTAAGCGAGTTCAGAATGAAAAAGGCATATTCATCAGCTCGATCAGAAGTGATCATGGTGGCGAATTTGAAAATGAGCTCTTTCAAAGGTTCTGTGATGAAAGTGGTATTCATCACAATTTCTCTGCTCCTAGAACTCCTCAACAAAACGGTGTTGTTGAGAGGAAGAACCGATCTCTTCAAGAGATGGCTAGGGCAATGCTCAGTGATAATTCTGTCCCTAAGCACTTCTGGGCTGAAGCTGTAAATACTGCCTGCTATATTCAAAACAGAATATACATAAGACCAATCTTGAATAAGACTCCTTATGAATTGTGGAAAGGACGCAAACCCAACATCTCTTATTTCCACCCCTTTGGATGTCAATGTTTTATTTTAAATACTAAGGATCAACTAGGAAAGTTTGATGCCAAAGTAGATAATGGAATATTGTTAGGATTCTCAGAAACGTCTAAAACTTTTAGAGTCTATAACTCTAGAACGTTGATTGTTGAAGAATCCATTCATGTTAAATTTGATGACAAACAGCCTGATAAGAGATTATCAGAGCTAGATGATTCTTTTGCAGATATGAATCTAAATGATTCAGATGCTCGTCCAACAACCAACAAAGACGAGGCATCAGACGCTACGATGGACGCATCATCGTCTCAGCAAGCTGTAAATACCCCTCGTTCATGGCAATTCAGAACTTATCATCCCGAGGATCAAATCATTGGCAAACCTAATGATAGCGTCCGGACAAGGTCAACTTTCAGAGAGCAAGCTGACTCAGCATTCATCTCTGAGATGGAACCAAAGTCTGTGGACGAAGCCTTATTGGACGAGTGCTGGATCCTCGCTATGCAAGAAGAGCTCAACCAGTTTCAACGCAGTGACGTTTGGACGCTGGTCTCCCTGCCTAAGGATAAGTCTGTAATTGGAACCAAGTGGGTCTATCGCAACAAGCTGGACGAGGATGGCAAGGTGGTAAGGAATAAAGCAAGGCTAGTTGCCCAAGGCTACTCACAAGAGGAAGGTATTGACTATACTGAAACCTTTGCTCCAGTAGCTAGATTAGAAGCTATACGCATCTTACTTTCATATGCTGCACATCATAACATCATGCTTTACCAAATGGATGTAAAAAGTGCTTTTCTAAATGGTGTAATAAATGAAGAAGTATATGTTCTCCAACCACCCGGTTTTGAAGATCAGAACCGTCCTGAGCATGTATATAAGCTTAAGAAAGCTTTATATGGACTCAAGCAAGCTCCTAGAGCTTGGTATGAGAGACTCAGCTCTTTCCTAATGGAGAATGGCTTCTCGAGAGGAAAAGTGGACACAACTCTTTTTAGAAAAGTAAATAAAAAGGAATTTATTGTTGCTCAAATTTACGTTGATGATATAATATTTGGTGCAACTGATGAATCTCTTTGCCAAGAGTTTTCTGAATTAATGCAAAGGGAGTTTGAAATGAGCATGATGGGAGAACTAAAATTCTTCCTCGGACTTCAAGTAAAGCAAACTTCAGACGGAGTGTACATTCATCAGACGAAGTACACAAAGGAGCTTCTAAAACGCTTCAAGTTGGACGATTGCAAACCTATGAATACACCGATGCATCCAACGTCCGTGCTAAACAAAGATGATAAAGATAAAAAGGTAGACCAAAAGGTATATAGAGGTATGATCGGTTCCCTCTTATATCTAACTGCGTCCAGACCTGATATCATGTTTAGCGTTTGCTTATGTGCTCGTTTTCAATCTGATCCAAGAGAGTCTCATCTCTCAGCAGTAAAAAGAATCTTTAGATACTTAAAAGGTTCTACTAATCTGGGTCTTTTGTATAAGAAAATTGATGAATACAGATTAGTTGGATTTTGTGATGCTGTCTATGCTGGAGACAGAATAGAAAGGAAAAGCACAAGTGGAGGGTGTCACTTCATTGGTGCTAATCTCGTCTCATGGTCAAGCAAAAGGCAAAGCACAATTGCTCTATCAACTGCTGAAGCTGAGTACATTGCTGCAGCCAGCTGCTGCTCACAACTGCTTTGGATCAAACATCAGTTGGAAGACTACAACGTGTTTGTAAGCAACATCCCTATAATGTGTGATAACACTGCTGCTATTAATTTATCAAAGAACCCCATACTGCATTCTAGAGCAAAGCATATAGAAATAAAACATCATTTTATTAGGGACTATGTGCAAAAAGGAACAATAGATATTCAATTTGTTGATACTGACCATCAATGGGCAGATATCTTCACTAAACCTTTAGCCGTAGATAGGTTTTTATTTATAAGAAAATATCTGAACATGCATTTCATTGATTAACTGAGAGTCCAATGCATGCGTCCAATATTTGCATTACGTCCAATATATGCTCGTCCAATGTATCTTCTGAATGATCGTCTAATGCATTAATGAAACTCAATCTTTGTCGAATGAAATATTATCCTTCATTCCCTTAACTGAGTCAGTTCTTTATCTTTTTTATTTGCCAAAAATGCTTTTTACGGTTTCAAAGTCTGAACTTGTGTCAGACATTTAATGCACGTCGTTTCGCTCTCTCTCTCTCTTTGAAAATACGAAAGGCTTTCGCTCTCTCTTCTTCTTCCTTTTAAAACCTAAGTTTTGCTCTTTGATAAAAATCAAACCTTTACAAAAAGCTTTAACCTTTCTTCTTGCTTCTTCGAAAAGGAAAACCCTTTCTGAAAAAACTCTTCTCTTTCAACATCCTCTCTGAAACCATGGCAACCTCTTCTGCTGCTGGCTCAAAAGGTAAAGGAAAAACCTTCAATGCTCAGACTGCTGATGTTATGGTCGAATACAAGTTTAATCTACAATTCCTAGCTGATAATGGGATTGACATCTTTTCCAACATCCATGCCGCTGGATGGTCAAGTTACTTTGAAGGTTCTCCAGTAATCTACCCTGCTCTTGTTAGGGAGTTCTGGACAAACCCCATTGTCTCTGCAAGAGAGATTCGCAACAAGGTGCTTGATACTGAAGTCATAGTATCTGAAGCAACAATCTCTAATGCAACTGGGTGTGCTCAATCAGGCATAACTGTTGAAGATAACTGGGAAGAAGAGATTGGTGATGCTTCCACCATCAGAGATTGTTTGTTGAAAAACTCTGGTGACAAGCTCATAGCCTCAAAGATGACTGACAAGGCTAGGGTTCTTCACCAAATCCTGAACAAGGCTATCCTTCATAAAGTTGGGTCAAAGGATAATGTTTCAAAGGCTCATCAGTTTTGCCTAGTTCACCTGATTCTTGAAAGGCAAATAAACCTTCCCCACCTCCTCTTTTCCTTCTTCAAATACGCCATTGAAGGCTCTGGGAAGAACACTGCACTCATCTATGGCGCCCTTCTCTCCAAAATATTTGAGAAGCACATGGTCTACGACGACCTCAAGAACTTAGCTCCAGAAAGAAAGTTCAAATACTATGGAGTTCATGGGATTGAACGAGTGCATCAGCCTGAGTTTAGCAGGCAAAGTTTGGTAATGATGCAGTTGGACTGCTTTAAAAAGTCCAAACTTGAAGGCCAACAAAAAGGAGCTCAGACGCAAGGCTCAGAAGAAGAAGTGTCTGAACAATGTGTCTCTGCTGGACGCTCTGCTGAACGAGCTCGTCCAATGGCTAAGACTTCTTCGTCTCGTCCAAAGCCAATCGTCCAACCTTCAATTTCTTCATCTCGTCCAAAGCCAATCGTCCAACCTTCAAGAAAAAGGAAGCTGGTTCTAGCTCCCATAGATGAAGATGAAGAGGACAATCTACCCATCTCCAGGGTAGTGAAAGGACCAAGATTGGAAACCGCACCTGCTGCACCTCTCTCTACAAGGGCAAGGTCATCTCGAAGAAAGACGAAAGGTAATACTGAACCTATCTCCAGTTCAGTTATTATTTCTCCTATCGTCCAATCATCCGAGATAGAAGACTTAACCTTTGAACCTTCCCTACCTCCCTCACCCACTAACCTACCACAAACCCAAACTCTAGCCTCACCAAATGAACCCGAGGATTGGTTCACACCCTGGGGAGATCATCCTTTCCAACCCTATGGTGCCCCCTACCCTAGAAGGATCTTTCCCTTAAGCAAATATAGACGCCTCCCTGGAGTAGACTACAACAACAAATGCTCAATTTGGGCTGATGTTAAACGCAAATTTCCTGTTCTATTCCTTAAACGCTCACCCCCCACTACTGAACCTCACCCCAAAAGCCCCCTTCCTTTACCCGAATATGATTTTGAACAACCCTCCACATCATCCACCTTACCCCCTAAACTTGCCTACCAACCTATCCCATACACTTCAACTCAACCTCTGCCCTCTGAAACTTACAATGCCCATGGACCATTGGTTACCTACCTTGAGAAGAAGACTTTTCCTCCAAGGAAAATCTTTCCCAACCTCATCAAGGACAAGGCATTCAAATGGTGCCATTACAATATAAAGAGGCATGTTGTTCTTCGCCATGAAGACAAGAGAGGTTGCAAGACGGAGTATGAAAGAAGGGCAAGGACGTATGGCTTAAGTAACTTCATCCTTGATCCCGACCTTTCTTTCATTCCAAGCTATCCATCATCTTGGAAGGAGTATTCTGATGTCCGAGACTTTCTTCCTTACTATGCTGTGCGGAAGGAGTGTGATATGCCTCGAGAAGCTAAGATCCATCACAACCTTCCTAAGAGATTTTGGTCAAAGTCTTCTCGCACCAGCGTAGGAGTTGTTCCTCCTCGAGCTTGCCCAAGGCTCCCTATCCTAGATCCCAACAAGGATAAGGACCTTCGCAAAAAGCTTGAGTCATGGACGCTGCCTTACCAACATGCTTTTGATCCCCTGTTTTGGACAAAACATCGAGATGACTCTGGGGCTCTCGAAAGTATATGGAAGAAAGATCCTCGCTTCAGATTTGACCCAGATGCTAGGATATATTGGGAAAATCACATCTGGAGATGCTCCCAAGAAGCATCATCATCTGGTTTATCAGTTGAGGAGAAAGCTGAGATTCGAGTCTACCCGAGACAATATCGAATCCGTGAAGCAACCTTCATGATCGTAGACGATATCTTTGGGATACCCCTTTATCCTAGAGATGTTCTGCCTATGCCTCCTATCAGATGGCGTGAAAACAAGTTTGATGATGCTGATATCATACTTGAGGTGCTGCGTCCACCCGAGCCTCTTGTTGTTCCTCTTGCTCCTCCTACTCTTCCTCCTCAGCCGGCCATTCCTGAAGAGACTGGGGACACCGAAACCATCTATGTGGAACCCTCCTCTGAAACTCATGGTAACGAAGTGGAACAAGTTGAAGACTCTGCTCAGTCCAAGTCTCAACCGGTCCCTCTCTCAATGGTCCATCCTGATGCTCCATCTCCTTCTCAGGCTCTGAGTGTAGTTCCTGATCAAAGAGGTGTGGACGCAACCCGGGCCACTGCTGAGAGCTCTGCCTCAGTTATCCCTCCTGAGTTTCAAGAGTTCGTCCAACGGACTATAGAAGCTAACAATGCGGTGCTCCTTCAGCAGATTGCGGCCATGTTCAAAGATTTCATTCCCAAACCTCCTCCCTCTTCTTAAAATTTTTTGTTTTGTTTTAAAAAAAAAAAAAAAAAAAAACACCTGACTATGATGTGTTTCTCACTCTTTTGTCTGATGACAAAAAGGGGGAGAAGATGGATTTTGATTGATTATTGTTTGATTGATTATTTTCAATAATTGATTATTATTGATTGCTTATTTAAAGTCAAATTTGTTTATTGAATCCTTAAATTTGTTGATTGAATCTTTAAATGATACATGTGCTCATATTTGTTGAATGATGCTTTAAATGATTAAATGCTTTAAATGATTAGAATGTTTGTCTTAGGGGGAGCCCTTCAGCTCTCTAGGACTCTTTGTTCAAATCAAAATTAGCATGTTTTTGTCATCATCAAAAAGGGGGAGATTGTTGGAACCAAAGTGGTCATGGTCCAGATAATCTCTTAAGTTTTGATGTTAACAAAGAGCTAATTTAAGATGAACAAAGATTGGTTATGGACTAACGTGTTATATTAAGTGTGTAGGACAAATCTAAATTGAGTCCAAAAACTATCCATAGTCCAAAGATTTTGTCTCGTCCAATATAGTCCAAAGACGTTATCTCGTCCAACATAGTCCAAAGACTCTATCTCGTCCAACACCTATTCCTGGTTTACGACTGGACGATAGTTTATAGAACCATTGAGTCCAAAGACTCTTTTGGTTACCTTCTGTAATAGCTAGTCCAATAAATGTCTTTTAAATTTCAAGCGCGAATATCTTTGTAAAAGCATTTGAAATTATTATTCCATGTAAAAGGCTTATACTAGTGGGACAAAACATTCTCTGTAAGATTCGTACAAAGAAAAGCATAAGCCAGAATGTCCCTATCACCTAAAGAAGTTGACCTTCTTGTTTTGGATAAACAAAAGGCAACTTTCTTCTACTCAGAGGATATGTCAGCACCACTTTTAGCCATCTCCCTGATAGTCCTTTCTGCTGATCAGAAACTTCAGAAGCTATCAGACTCAACGGATCAAATGCATTCAATGCTCATCAGAACGGATCCTTTTCCATCCGTTGAAGACTGAAGACTGCCCAAAGAAAAGAGGCTATATATACCTTCATTTTTTGAAAGTGCAAGATCAACAAACGCTGAACAAAAAAAACTGAACTTGAGCAAAAAGAAGTGAAGCAACACAAAGCAATTCAAAATCCTTCTTGAGATAAAAGAGAAAATCTCAAAGCTTGCAAAGCTAGAAAAGCTACTCTGATTCTAACTTTCATATTACTCTCTGTGTAGAGTTGTTTTCAAGAGTCTAAGCTTTAGTTTCGAATTCTCACATTTAGTGAGTTAGTAGAACAACCTTTTTCAAAACCTTAGTTTGGTTGAGCCTGAAGAGGCTTGTCTGTAAAAGAATACTTAGAAAACCTGAAGAGGTTGAGAATACTGCCTGAAGAGGTGTTGAATACTTTGTAACAAAAGGTTTTTGTTATAGTGGATAAAGCTCTCAAGTAGAGAGGACTGGACGTAGCTCTTTGGTGAAGAGTGAACCAGGATAACATCTTTGTGTTCCTTTCTCTCCCTTACTCTTATTTTAGTTTATTATCTAATTAACTAACTGGGATTGAATTGCCTTTCATTACGCTGTCTTCCGTCTTAGTCAAAACTAAGTGAGCGTCCAACGTGGTGTTTGGAAGAGCTCTCTTTGCTTTCAATCGTTTTAGCGTCCAATCTTGAGAAAAACATTATCTGCTTACGAAAAGAATTTAAAATTCTCTAAAACACAATTCAACCCCCTTTCTTGTGTTTCAAACAGGTTCCTTCATGACTAAGGTGAAGTATTTAAACAGGTGCTTCACCATGTACCACCAATTTTAACCATTGGATTTAATATTAAAATAAATGAATGGTTGTGATTAAACTTGGATAACGATTTAATAGGTTGCCAAAAAAATCTAAAATTACAACATTGTCCTCTACCCCATCCACCTCCACAGTCCGACCACCACTATTCTGGGAGTCTAACCACCCAGCCGTCCTCCTCCTTGCTGAACCACCGCATCATCTTTGTCTCTGTCACCGACATCCGTCACTATCCCAGTTGCGAATAGTGGCACTTTGTTCTACCATTAGACACGCGACCGTTGTCAACCTAGCCACCGCTCACCTCGCCGTTCGTCGCACTTCTTCCCCACCATGTGTTACTGTCGAAGCGGTTCAGTCACGCTCCTCCTCGAATCTCCACAAATGCCACCTCGCACACCAGCTGGACCACCACGCCTCCCGTCACTTGCAGAAATGCAAACCAGATCTGGTACAGTTTCGCGTGGGAGATGGAGGGCGGATACACGAGGTTCTTGGCTTGGCTCACGCGTTTTGATAGATCTGAGCGATTGTGGTTGACTGTAGCAGTGACGGGGACGCAGCACGACGGAGGCATATATACCAAAATAGGTGGTGGTGGCTGTTGACGGCGGCGGTGGCGGAGTTAGGATAGTGGAGAGGTTGATGGAGCCCCAGTCGGTGTCGAAGAGAACGTTGGTCGGGTTGACATAGAGGAGGCGAACGACATCTCCACCGGATGGCGTTGGCGCTCTCGTCGGAGGGTGGGAGTGGGTGCAGTGACGACGACGACGAAGCTACCACCGTTCAGTTCTGCAGTGGGTTCCTTCGATTTCTGGAAAGTCTCGGCACGACGGTTATTGGAACGGCATGCGGCGTAACGGCGCTGGGAGGAGGAGGTGTTGACGAGCACACCACCGTAAAGTTGGTAGAGGGGTACTTGAGAGGTGGGGACAGGAAAGGTATTTGCAAAATATTAAAAATAAAAAAAACCGGTTGGATGACTGGGAAACTGGTGGTTCACCATGAAGCACCTATTTAGATGCTTCACCTTAGAAGCCGCTAGAGATTTACGTCTCTCTTTCTTCTTTCTTCTCCATCTCTTCCTTACAACATGCCTACATATATATAATTTTATTTCATAAGTCATCTGGTCTCCTAAAAGGGTACAAAAGTCTGCATTGTACTCTACTTTCGTTCGCTGTCTTGCTATGGTCAGATTTACTAGCCAACATCTTATTTTTACATTGATTCTTTCAAATCCATTTTGAGGCAGCCAGTCATGCACTTCCTAAAGAAAAAAAGTCGGTTTCTCTAATATTCAAACTCATTCACGAGTTCTTTCTATTTGATTTGTGTATTAGTAAGCCTTATCAATTATTTTGGTACTAATTATGAAGGGTAGTCTATCATATAACTGATAATGATAAGAGTCAAGAATTATTTTAGCCCCTAAAATTACATTTAACATTAATTTGATTTTTTTAAGGAAATCTAGATCAGCGGACTCTCCCATGTTGAAAATCATTTGAATTCTCTCATGTTGAACATTCCCACCATTCCCTGGAGTGATAAGATGACTTGATAGTTTAGGGAGGGACATAGGGTTTAGAGTGATAAAGAGATCATGAATTCAACTCTCTCTATTAACATAACAAATACTAACAAACTAACATTTACTTATCAGTAGAAAAAAAAATCTCCCTCTACCCCCGTTTTAATATTTTAAACTCTCTCTCTCATTTAATAAGTGGCTGAGATTTAACTGGAGAAAAAAATAACATGAGAGAATTCACTTCCCTTTTTGTTATGTGATGTGAAAAAATTATTCAAGAAGTTTAATGTCACTTTTTTGTGAATGAGAAACTAATTTGATATTATTTTTTTTACTCAGAAATTAAGTTGATGTCAACTTTCTTTTTTTTTTGAAGGGTGAGATTGAGGCCATTTTATTTGGATAAGGCTCCTAAAGTAAGTAGGTTTAAGTGTAAATTGAAAAAGTAAGTATTTATTTATTTATGAGATATGAAGTCTCTTATCATTAATGTGAATATATACATCATTCGTTATTTTTTATGCTCCCTTTGAATCCAAAAATTCTCGTCAAGTCCGAAAAAAAGAACCCCCTTCATTCATCTGCCATGAACTCGAACTTATAGAGCCATGGAAGGGGCTCTTCTCCGCGATCAGAGTAAGGGCAGTGATGATGGCAGGCATAGGCTTAAGCAATTGTTTGGGCGCAAGAGTGATCACGTGAGGGAGTTGAGTGGGTTTTGTAGGTGGTGTGCGCAGGAGCATAGGGTGTTATCAAAGGGTAACGATGGCAAGTTGCAAGAGATGATATGATGTTGATGAACATGTTTCAGAAGAGGAGAATAGAGAAGCGGGTCATGGGTTTGAATTCTAGGTAGTCTTCAAATATGGGTCTAGAATGATTTATGATGGGGAGTTGGGCTAATAAATAGATTAAGCCCAACTTTTCTTTTTTCTTTTTTTTTGCTTCCTTTTTTCCCTCTCTATTTCTACTTTTTTTTTTCCTTTTCTTTTTTTCTTCTTCTTTCTATTATTCCTGAAATAAAATTATAATTAAAATAAAAGTAATAATAAAAGAGTTTAATTGCTATATACTATCAGTGTAAAGTTTTTTACACTGACAACCAATCAGAAATCATGGTGTGTGTGACTTTTAAGGTAGTTAGGATAAGAATCAAACACTTTAGCTTGGATTCAGATTGCCTGCAGTCAGGCTTTTCACAAATTCACACAGTCAGTGACTTTAGGACCCTTCGATCAATCTCACGGTGAAGTATAACTCCCACTTATATCCTCAAAACGGCATCGTTGCAGCAATTAAAAAATATGATAGAACCCTCCTCTCAGTGTCGAATTGAGAGATAATTTGAGAGATGAGAGGGGCGAATTGAGCCCGATACTAGAGTCTCCAACGATGCGGAGGAAGAAGACGGCGGCGACCATCCAGACCTCAGAATGGCGGCGACAAACCCGACCCGGAACGGCGGCCACGAACCCGACCTCGGAACGGCGGCGATGAACCTGACGTCGGAACGGCGGCGGTGAACCCGACTCAGAATGACGGCGACGAACCCGACCTCAAAACGACGGTGATGAACCTGACTCCGGAACGAAGGCGGCAAACCTTAAGCAATGTGCTGTGAGTTCCTATAAGGTATTTCTCTTGATTCTTTTATGCTCTTCAAGATTATCAGCTGAGAAATAAGAAGTCTTTCAACTTCATTGTTGCCTTCAAATGCCATCTACAGTGATGAACTAATGATTAAACACATTTTGTGTGTGTATTTTGCGCAGCATTTGATGGTCAGCTGCATTGCATCTCAAGCCTCAAATTCTCAACTGCTGTGAATGGCTTTTTATTGTACCTGACAAACCATAAGCTATGTGCTGTGAAAGGCTTTTTATTCTCAAATTCTCTTTTAGTTGGTTGTGACTTTGTTTGTTTCACTCTTCCACTCCTTAGTACATGGCATAATTCCTATCTTGGTTATCTATATTGGTTGTATGTGGTTGTAATTGATAAATTAACACATTAAAGAGCTGATTTCTGATATTCTCTGCTTTGGCATCCTATGCCCGAAATCCTGATATAGAGATGGTCCAACTATAATGCTAATGTATTTGTTCCTATTGATGCTTTCAGATGTGGTATGTGCTTTCAAAGACATTGGCTAAAGATGCTGCTTGGAGATTAACCATATTATTGGCTGAAGATGCTTGTGGTCCACCTCCACCAGCAGAAGTTAAAGATACATTAGCAGCACAGTGACTGAACTATAGGAATGTTCAAGAATCGTGAACAATGGAGGGTTTATGGGATTGTTGGGTTTTGTATAATGTAAAATTGGAAAATCTCCTCCCTTGGAACTGTTATGGTGTAAAATTGCAAAACTTGTAATTGCTACAGTGATTCATTCATAATAAAGATTGGCTTCCTTGACAAATATATATTGGCATTCTGTATTGGCTTCCTTGACAAATCTTATGTCATTGTATTGGCTTCCTTGACAGATATATATTGGTATTCTATATCAGCAGCAAAATAACATAAAGAAACCAGCCAATAATAGTGGCAATAATAATAATTGTATTCCAATCATAATAAAGATCCAGTGTTAGATTACATTGTCCAGAAAAATATGGTGCCATCTGCAATTAGACCTCTATACCATATGATAGCACAAAAAAAGGAATTGCACAGAAAGTCCCATTTACATCCATTGTCATGCCAAAAAGTCAATCTCCCATGAATCTTCATTCACCATTAAGTGACTCCTGTAGTTTAAAAATAAAAGACTTAATATCATCACATGATACAAATCAAGAAATCCAAAAATAGTCATGATGAGTGATCTTACCATCAATAATCTAGTGAAACTAAATTGATTTCCCATTGTTTGAGAAAACTCATATGTTGGATGTTCCAAACTAGGTGTTCCGCACTCCATTTGACTTAGAGATTCAATAACCTTCAATATCCACATACCATTTGACTTAGAAATTAACACTTAAAAGTTGTCTAAAAATAAGGTAAAAAAAGGTTGCTAAAATCATAAATACCTCAGATCTTTTACTTGATGCAGGTCTTATAGTTGGAGCTTTTCTTTTTCTTTTAGACTGAAGCTCAACTCAACTCTTTATCCGTTTGTGTCTCTTTAACCCAGGTCATTTCTTAAATCCCTTTGCTTGTGTCACATATTCTCTTGTCGTTGTTGAGACATCGTCTTCATCATTAACCATTATTTTTTCTTCTAATCGAACCTTCATCACCTGCTTACACAAGTCACGCACTCCTTTTTCTACAAGATGATGCAATTTTTCACAAGTTGACACATCAGCTGCCAATCTAATCATAGTGGAGCAAAGTTGTCTATATAGTTGTGTGCTAGACAGTTTAGGATCTTCCACAACCTCATTTCTCCTTACATCAAGTATAATACCATCGCGTGCATCTCTTGTCCACCTCTTTAGGATGTATTGATCGGGGACAAGCTTAACATCATTTACCTCAAAGACCTTCAATGCATGGCAACAAAGTATTCCGAAAGTCTCAAACTTTCTACAATTGCATGATGTGGCGGATTGTACAGGATCAAATAACACTCTCCACTCGCCTTCCTCACTAACCAAGGTGATAACATATTCAAATGGAAGTTGAGCTACATTTCTTTCTCTTATGCAAGCAGCTAAAAATAAGTCAAACTCATCATGAAATAGGTTAAAAATTGTATGAGTGTATACCTTGCAAGTTGCATTAAAATTGGCGAGTGTTCAAATCTCAACTTTGGTAGTTTATGTCGAGACTCATATACACATACTAACTCATTATATCGCTTCTCCTCAACAACTCTCTCAAAGTGCTTGATGAATTGGATGATATTAACGTCTAGTTTCATGCAGGCCTTAAAATCTGAATTCAAACTCTCACTAAGTTGAGTGCTTCGCATTCCCAGGGTGAATGCTTCCTTCATATAACAAGCTGCCCATTTTTCCTTGATAGCATACATCGATTTCACCCAATTATTTTCATTGACATTAAATTCCATAACTAACTTGCTCCAAGCTGCCTCAAATTTCACTTCTTGGTCATAATCATACATGCACTGCTTAAAGTCAAACAAGAAATGACTTCCTTTTTTCATCAAGTTACCAAGGTGTTTGATCCCATTTTGCATCAAGTGCCATGTACATAACCCATGTCCAGTCTCTGGCATTACCTCAGCTAGGGCTTTAGCCATTGCTTGGTCTTGGTCAGTAAACAAAGTTTGAGGCTTTTTATTCCCTTGCGCTTCAAGGAATGTTTCAAATAACCATTTGAACGACTCAGCTGTTTCATCATGTAGTAGTGTAGCCCCAAAAATGATTGTGCCCCTATAATGGTTGAAGCCTGAAAACAATGCGAGCGGTCTATTAGCATGATTTGTGCAATATGTTGTATCCAAAGAAACCACATCACCAAAATATCCATAGTCCAAGATCATTTTTGCATCAGCCCAAAATACGTTTGTGATTTGTTCATCACAGTCCATTTGATATGCATGGTAAAATGATGGATTCTCCAATGACTGGTGTTGAAAATATTGCATGAGACTACCAACTTCCCCATACACCATGCTGCGTTGTCTTCTTGCTTGGAGATAGTTCTTGGCATCCAACCGTGTATATCCAAGATTAGCTCTACCTCCCGCATGTGCACTCATAAGCTGAAACAATGCCTTTTGCATCAATTCGGAGTCCTCTGCCATTTCAATCTCATATACTTGAACTTCAAATATTTTACGGTGTGATGCTAGCATGTGTGTTGTTTCTGCAAGCTGTAAAGGATGGTTATGGACCTCCACGAACTCATGGATTACAAACTTCTCATTCTTTGCACTAAGTGCAATTCTTGCTTTGCAATCGGTTCTTGTCTCAGCCCTGGGGTTCTTAACCAACATGGATCTCTTGTCATCCATCCGATTACCCTCCTTATAACAAACAAATCTACATGATCTAATGGAGCCGTCTTCCTTTCTCTTATTCGCATATTGTTTTCTGACTCCAAAGCCATTTTTTTACCATATTCAACCCAAAATTGCCAGGCTTCGTCTGCACTGTCGAATTCCATGCCGACACTTGGTATTGTCATTGTTGGGCCAAATCTATAAGGTTCAATATAGAATAAAGTTATAAACATAACACATGTAAAACCCACAAACACCTATCAAGTGGTAAAGAAGAGAAAATACCAGTGTGCTCTTTGTCAAGCAAAATCAACTAAAGAAAAATACTGGAATAAATAGAGTGCTCTCTTACTTGTGGAGCTTGTTTTCATATTACTAAATAAAATGATTAAAATAGTGATATAAAATAATGTTGGCTTAAGGCTTAAAGTTGTGATATATTTTCAAGTAAAAATATGTTCTTACTTGCATAACCATGAACTGGACAATAGGCTTATAGAAAACAAAACAAGTAATTGACACCTTATTGTTGCTAACCATCTTCTTACTTGCGTGCCCCTGTTTTTTTTTTTAGCAGCAGAGCCTTGCTAGTCTCCACTTGCCCTTGTTGCTATCTCACTTCTTGGCACTTCACCACCCTCCCCAATCAAAATTCGGTAATGCTCAAAGCATCCAAACCTGCGCAATAGAGCATGAAGTGGGCAAATAATGGATGAAACAAGGATTCCCAAAGCCAGACAAAGAGGTTACGTGAGTTCCAATGGCGCCAAATTTTCATGGTATTAATGACCCAAGCCGGACGATGTCGTTTCATATCCAAAAATTAAAAAACTTACGAAAATTTAATTATTGACCAAGTGATTAATCCTACGGTCTTAAAGTTCCTGACTGTGTGAATTTGTGAAAAGCCTGACTGCAGGCAATCTGGATCCTTTTAGCTTATGTGGCAAATTCTGATTGGTTGTCTGTGTAAAAAATCTTTACACTGACAGCGTATACGAATTAAATCCATAATAAAATAAAAAGTAGGTCAAAATTAGGTGTTAAAAATTTCATTATAAGTAATTTTAAATTTTAACTATTTACTAAAATTAAATAAATTTTCTCTTTAAGCAAAATTTGAATGGTTCGTTCTTAATAATTTTAAAACTTTTATTTTTTTAAATTTCCCAAAAATCAACGCCATTCGTCAATAAGGAAAAAGTCGTTGTCATTACAAGAACTCGTGCCATTACCGATCGCTTATTTACAACAGCCAAATTGCAATCGGAAGAGCAGTGATTTCCGACAAGTGAAGCCGTCGATAATAAGGTAGTGGGTTATTTTCCTAATAAGACATTAAAAGTTATAAGGCCCATTAGTTGCCAAAAGTTTCCCTCAAGACCTATGTCTTTGATTACTTGGAGGCATTTGCACCTGTTGGAAAATTGAACACCATCATGAGAGTCCTCTTATCCTTAGCTGCAAATCTGATTGGCCTTTATTACAATACCTGGATGTGAAGAATGCATTCCTAAATAGTGATTTGGAGAAGGAAGTATAGGCAGCCCAAGCTAATGTCAACCAGAAAGTGTACAATAGCATTGTCGAAATCGCACGATACGCGGTTCGTATCGTACGAAACGATCCGATTCGGAGGTTGGGCGAAACAGATCGATAGAGAGAATCGCTCAGATGCCGGAATCGCCATCGGAATCGCTGGAATCGTGCGATCCGACGCAAATCGTGAATCGCCGGCGGAATCGCGATTCCAAGCACTCTCTTCTTCCGGGTTTTGAAACGGGTTCGCGGATCTGCTAGTCGGGTTTGAAGTCAGAAAGATGCGTCCAATGTTCTGATACGTGGGAACCTTGCTGCTGTCCATGCCCGTGGATGCGTTTCGTTCGCATGTTCACTTGCTGAGTTGCGTTTTGATTGCATTCAGCATCAATGTATCACTATTTGACACGGAGCGTTTTGGATGTAGATTTACTTTTTAGTGATTTTGTCCTTATCTTATCTGTTTGTGATATACTGATATATAATATCGTTAATTCAATCTAAGGCAAGTAAATTGACTCTATTCTGATAGAGTAATATATGATAAAAAAAACAATATTTTATTCAATCTTTATCTGATCACGTTTTGGTTTATTTTGGATACACATATATATTTTAATTTAAATAGATATATAATATATTTAATTCAATCTGTGTCAAGTCAATTGACTCTAGCCTATATCAATCTTAGGATTTTGATAAGTTATCATAAAAATTTGTAGATTAAAAATAGGGATTCGTGCATCTTATAAGATTACAGATAAAAAATAGGTGATGTAACTTTGCCTATTTAAAGTACTTCTATAACTATTTCTCTTATTTCTCATAAAAAAATCCTTCTAATTCTCCTACTATTTCTCTTATTCTTTTCCATCACCATATGTTTTATACATCACTCATCACTGCACTACATTCGATGGCTCCAAAAAAGAAAGTGAAGAAAGACATTACTTGGGATCATTGTCACTCTCTTGAGACTAGGTTACATGTTAAATGTAATTATTGTCCCAAAACAATGTGGGGAGGAGCATTTAGGATGAAACATCATCTTGCCGGAACACACAAAGAAGTTGCTCCTTGTGCACAAGTGCCGGAAGAGGTAAGAGATTTATTTAAAAAAATGTTAGCCGATATGAATAAGGATGATGATGTTCTTGAGTGCTTTAATGATAAAGAACATGATTCACAAAAAAAAGGGGTTATGGATGCATTTTTAGTTAAAGGAAAAGGGGTGGGTGGGTCTTCCATGAAGCAACAAACACTAAATGCTATGGTGAAGGATAGAGAATTGGTGACTCGAGATATTTGTAGATGCATATATGGCAATGCATTGCCATTTAATTTGGTTAAAAGTCCATTGTTTATTAATATGGTGAAATCTATTTGTGAATATGGTAGAGGCTTAAAACCACCTACATATCATGAAGTGAGGATGCCATATTTGAAGAAAGAAGTAGATCTTGTTCATGAAAATTTAGAAAAATATAAGCTTGAGTGGAAAAAAACTGGTTGTACATTGATGTCTGATGGATGGACTGATGGAAAGGGTAGATCCCTTACTAATTTTCTTGTTAACAGTCCTAGCGGAACTGTTTTTATAAAATCCATTGATACCAGTAGTTTCATTAAAGATGCTGTGAAAATGTTTGAATTACTTGATGAGATGGTGATAGAAATAGGGGAAGAGAATGTTGTTCAAGTAGTGACTGACAGTGCTTCAGCACTTGTATCGGCCGGACAAAAGTTAATGGACAGAAGAACGCAACTGTTTTGGTCACCTTGTGCAGCTCATTGCCTTGATTTGATTCTTGAAAATATTGGTGGCATTACAGTCTTCCATAATACCATTGGGAAAGCAAAACGAATTACAGTTTTTATTTATAGACATACTTGGGTGTTGAATTTGTTTAGAAGCTATTCCGAAGGGAGAGAGTTAGCCAGGCCAGCAATAACAAGGTTTGCTACATCTTATCTGACCATGAAGTCTATTTTAGAACAAAAGATAGCACTTCGATCTATGTTTGCTTCAGAAAAATGGGCTACAAGTCCATATGTATCTAGGATTGATGCTAAAATTGTAGAAGACATGGTATTAGCTGATATAAGGTTTTGGAAATCAATAAAGTACTGTTTGAATTGTGTGTCTCCTCTTGTGAAAGTTCTTAGACTTGTTGATGGTGATTTAAAGCCGGCGATGGAATACATTTATGAGGCTATGGATCAAGCAAAGGAGCAAATTGCAAAGAATTTCAATCATGTGGAAAGCAGATATAAGAAGGTATGGGAAATCATCGACAGTCGTTGGGATTTACAACTTCATAGGCCTCTTCATGCAGCTGGATATTTTTTTAATCCTAAGTAAGTATTTTTTATAAAATATTAAATTTTATACCTATAATATATTTTTATGCAATATAATTCCTTTATCTTATTATTAATTTGCAAATTATTATAATAACTACACAGGTTCCATTATGATCCAAACTTTAACCCGGATTCTGAGGTCAAAATTGGTTTGTACAAGACATTGGGGAGGATGTGTCCAGATATTGAGACGAGGGTTAAAATTGATTCCCAAATTGAGAAATTTGATATGGCCGTGGAACTTTTTGGAGATAGCTTAGCAATTGCAACTAGAGAAAGGAAACAACCTGGTAATTTATTATACTATTAATTTATTTGATTATATATTACTAATTTACTACTTATTATTTTAAAAATTAGTTAAAAATTAAGTAATTAACCAAGTATTTTTTTATAATATTTTTTTGCCAGCTTTATGGTGGAACAATTTTGGAGAGGAATGCAAGGAGCTACAATCAATAGCTATTCGTATTCTAAGTCTCACTTGTAGTGCTACAGGATGCGAGAGAAATTGGAGTGTATTTGACCAAATTCACTCTAAGAGAAGAAACCACTTAGAGCAATAAAAATTGAATGCTCTTGTATTTGTTAAATACAACCTCCAACTTGAAATTAGGCAAAAACAAAGGGAAGAAAATGGAGATACATATGATCCTATTTGCTTATCAGATTTATCATCCGATGATGAATGGGTCACTGAGCAAGAGAAGCCTTGCCTAATGGATGGAGGCTCTTGGATGGATATCCAAGAGTGCTTCAATATTAATGAAGGAGATCAAAGCACAAAGAGAAAAAGAGGTATATATCTAATATATTTTATTATTTTACTATTTTACTTTATGTATTATCTAATATATTTACATATGTATTATATTTATTTTTAGGTCCTCGAAATCTTAATGCAGTAAAAAATGACAGAGGAAAAGGTATCATCATACGAGATAATGTCAATGACAATAAGAATGATAAAGGGAAAAGCACTACCGGTCCCAACAAGAACGATAAAGGAAAAGGCATTCAGATTGATGAACCAGATATTGGAGATAATAATAGTGAGACTGAAGGCGAAGAGGATGAAGGATTAGTCATGCTAAATGATGACACTAGTGATAGTGATGATATTAGTCTTGATGATTGATGAGAAGGATAGGAGGATAAGTAGTTTTAGACTTGAATTGATTAGTTTTACTTATGTGTTAAGAGTTTTTCTTATTTATTAGCTTATATTAGTGTTGATGGCAACACTTAATTATGAACTTATAATTTATGAATTTATGTTTTTATTTTATTTTTATTCATAAAGTGAGCATATATACGTATGTATTATTTAAATGATATATTTCAAGCTATTTTTCATTATGTTTATGAATCTTACGATTCGATACGATTTACGATTCAAATATTAGCTTAACGATTCACGATTTGAATTGCGATTTGACAACCTTGATGTACATCAACAATCATTGTTGTCTTTTTTAATCGACGTTTCTACATACAGAAAACAGTGGTAGAAATTCATACATATCAATAATATTCAGAATGTATATCTATATAATTTTCCATTTTTTATTAAATAAACTAATTCACAACTCTTGAAGGGTTTTCATGCAATTTCAAAATTTTAATATACTCGGTCGGTTTAGCAGGTTGCCACAATTGTCTCACAACGTAAATCTATTTTTTATCTTGATCAATGGCTCCTGTTAGGGGGCGTGTGATGCTTTTTCTCGGAAATGCATGGTAGAACGTGCCAGAAACTCATAATTAAATACTCCAAACATATCATCCTTTTATGTCTTTAATCAGTTAATGATCCTTAATTATTAGCATACCATGCATTTCCATGCAAAATCAGTAAAGTTTTACAATATAATCCTGATGATTAATTAATTATACTGTCAGATTGTTTAATGATTATATAGTTTTGTGTATATGATACAATGAACAATTTATTTTATAAAAAAAAATTCCGGCCTAAATATCTTAATATTTGCCTTGTTGCATGGCCTTTGTCTTTGAATTTGGATGACGTACACATATCCTTTGAACTTTGAAGTGGTAGAGGCATTATATAGTTAATGGCCAATCGGAGGATTAATTATATTTTTTTGGTACAAAGGATTAATTATATATGATAACCTTTCTGGCCACTTAATTAGGAGGAATAGGCTACCGCCTTATAGCAGTTATTGAAGGTCAACCCATAAATAGGCCAACTAAGTAGTTACTTTGTTGGCACTTGGCATCATATATTGG
Organism: Ammopiptanthus mongolicus; assembly: GCA_039655645.1. Classification (NCBI taxonomy): domain Eukaryota; kingdom Viridiplantae; phylum Streptophyta; class Magnoliopsida; order Fabales; family Fabaceae; genus Ammopiptanthus; species Ammopiptanthus mongolicus. Next base: position 28,816,468 of record CM077346.1, on the reverse strand, counting down.
CTTCGTATGATTTAGACTCCAGGTGGCCCCAATTAGCTAGCACATTTTTGTTTATAAGCAAATTTTATTAAAGGGGTACTCTATCCATATACAAGAGAAAGTAATATGTAAAACGTATCACAATACGGTAAGTCATCCCAATAGCTAGCATATTAATTTTATAAGGATCTTGCTAATCAGTATTCTAAAACATTGGTTAAAAAATCCATAAAGAATAATTGTTGAAAAATTAAGTATATAATTTCTCAAAATATTAAATATATTAATTTTCAAATAAATTTTTTTTCTTATGATTCCTTAACCAATGTGCTGGGGCAATATTGATTAGCATTCTCCATTTTATAATGGCACCTACATACTAATGACCAACATGAGGCATCTTTTTGCTGAGCTAGACACCAGCTAGCTAGCACAATTTGTTAGCGTTTTGAGACTATATTTTGCCATATTATGAGCACGACGTAGCTTAATTATGGGCATAGTTATAACTAATATTATTCCTTAATCTGTCAAAGTAGATAACGCAAGAAACCTTATTATGCACATCGAAGGGCGCTGATTATGATGGCTCTACTACCTTACCGCATGCAAGAAAACATGTTTTGGTTAGTTAATGAACTTATCCATTTCATGAAACTTTGATGATAACCCTTTCGGAGACACAACCCATGTTATTTCTCTTGTATATGCCTACAGTAGAACGATGTTATCTTTGTTAATAAACCGTTATTACTATGATCAAAATTTTAAATTGCGATAGTGGTTGTGATCACGTTTTCTATTGTTGCAGACATTAATTATGGAAAAATGTGACCAATGCGATAATAATTATGGTCGTGATTCAGATTCGAAGACTATCACAATCACAACATCACAGCATTAGTCATGATTGCATGGACCTCATTTTAAAACCTTGGCTATAATACCTGATTATTTAAGTTGTGCAAAAGGCTGATTGAATGCAAGTCTTATTGAAAACCCAATGCAAATATTAAAATTATATATAGTTAATTCACCCAAAAGACTAAATATAGATTTCAAATTAAAAAAAAAAAAAAACTATATAGATTTAAATGTAGATGGATAGAAAGCGAAAATGTCCGTGAGTATACCGTGGATTTAAAAATCACCGCCAAGGAGTAAAATTTATAATGGGAAGTAACTTCTCCTTTTCTTAAAAAATGGGTTTTTGATCCTTACGCTATATAACTGCAAAAAATGTTCTCGGTTAAATCTATTGCCAAATTAAAAGTTCAAAACAAGTTACTTTTTGTTGTATTATTATTATTATTTTTTTACTAAAAAAGATATTCATTCATTCAAATTGGTAAAATAGATTGAAAACAACACATATTCAACATCACTAAAAGCCGAAAAGGATGAATCTGCGAACAAACTCATTGCATCCAGGTTAATAGAATAAAACAGAAAAATGCCAACAAATGTGACAAAATCAAAGTGACCGGAATATATTGTTGTTGGTTGTTTAATGTATGCTATGGTTTGCACAAGGCCGGATTTGGCACAAGCTGTAAGTCAAGTTTGCAAGTTTATGTCCAAACCAGGGAAGCATCATTGGGAAGCAGTCAAGTGGATTTTCAGGTACATAAGAGGTACACTAGGTCATGGTATCATGTTTGGCAGTGAAAAGGGTGATCCTTCAGTTGTAGGATATGTTGATTCAGATTATGCGAGTGATATGGATGATAGGAGGTCTACAACGGGATATGTCTCTACTCTTGCAGGTGGACCTATTTGTTGGAAGTCATCAGTTCAATCCATAGTGGCCATGTCGACAACTGAAGCAAAGTACATGGCAGTAGCAGAAGCTGCAAAAGAAGCCTTATGGCTTACAGGATTAGTGAAGGAATTGGGTGTTGAGCAGGTGGAGTTCGGTTGCATTGTGATAGTCAGAGCGCCATTTACTTGGCAAAGAATCAGGTGTATCACGCCAGGACCAAAAATATTGATGTGAGGTTTCACAAGATCAGAGAGCTACTTGCATCTGGACAGATACTACTTGAAAAGGTTCATACTTCAGAGAATGCAGCTGATATGTTGACCAAGCCAGTTACCAGTGACAAGTTCAAGCATTGCTTGGACTTGTTACATATTACTTAGTGATCAAGCAGGAGCTCTACCCTCCAGCGCCAAGGATGTGATCGTCATGCAGTGAATCTCCATAGGGGTTTGATATTCGCCAAGGTGGAGATTGTTGAGTATGGCTCATATGATGCAGTATCAACTAGCTCAGCTCCCCCGCCCCCCAGCCTTATTGATACTGTATCATATGAGCCATACTTAATAATACTCATGCCTCTGGATCTGTAACGTTGAAGCTCAAGTCTTGATTGAATCTGTAATGGATCGAAACTGATGTGCCAATCTGAACCAAACGAACTCCGTAACAAGACAGGAAACCAAACAACGCCGTAACAAGACGACGAACAAAACAACGCCGCACTCAGACGATGAAATCACGGAAAAACACGAAAGAAAAATCAAATCTATGTGAAAAAAAATCACTTATTTAGATACAAGGAGATAAAAACGATGTCGAGGGATGATTCCAGGCCAAAAAATGGCCCAAAACCACCCCCTTCGACGGATGAAGAATAAGGAAAAAAGCAATAGAGAAAAGGTTGAGAGAGCGAGACGGCTTGATTTTGAAAGAATTGAGTTTAAAAAAATTAATTTGTGTTTGGTAATGATATTTTAAAAGTCAGTTTAGAAGAATTGATTTTATTTGGATGATAGTGCTAAATCATTTTTGAGGTATAAGTATAAAGAATATTGTGGGTCCCACACTTAGAATCAATTATTCTCAACGGAAAAGCTAGAAATTCTTACTTTTCTCAAAATCAATTATACCCAACCCCGAATTGATTTTATTGAACACTAAATTTAAGACAAACACATTCAGAGTCTCAAAATCACTTTTACTGGAAGCAAACATGATTTTGGACCATCCTTAATCTAAACCAAACTGCGAGTATATATGTCTCCCTAAATCAAAATTCCTTTTTAGTTGACAATGAGTGTCAAAATTCTAATAGACAATTATTGAAAACCTGTACACAATCTATCTGCAGTATGCCTGACAAGATAGTTTTAATTACACACTGCAACAGCTGATCAGCAAGCTCACGATTAAATAAAGCATGTACCTTGTATTATGTTCAATGTTAGTAATTCGTTAGCTTCTTTTAGTTACGTACAGTACGTTGGACCCTCTGTATCAACTTGTATATAAATATAACACCTTGCTTTCATCAATAGCATTCAGATTTCATCTTTTCTCCTCAATTCATTCTCTTAATGCCACATATTGAAATTAGTTGATAATTAATTAGTATTAGTTAGAGAATAGCTCAGTTAGGTTGCTACTTTGCTGTGTAAGCAGTTAGTTACAAGTTGGTTTCTAGTTTCTTACTTTCTCTTGTTCTATATAAGCTATATCATTGACTAGTTGCACAAATCTTTTACCAGTTAGTAAATTTAAGTTACTCTCACTTATTTTTTTCCCCATTTCCTTTGATTCTTGCCGTGTTTCTCAACATCATATAAGAGCTCTCATGGTGCCCACCACCAACTATGAGAAATTCTGCTACTCTATTTTCTTTTCCATTAAATTCCCCCACATTCACTATAAGAATTAGCGCTATTTCCGACGGATAATTACCGATGGTCATGAGGCCGTCGGTAGCTAGACCATTACCGACGGCATAAATCATCGTTAAAGACAACGATTGATTTTTTCACCCTTACCGACGACATTGACAAAAGCAATCGGACAATCCGCCGCCAATATTTGTGTACTTTTACGTGAAATTATAGGCCCGAAAGTACTGATGACGTACGATTAGTAACGAAGACCTTGTCAGTCGGTAAGTGTAGTACTCTTTGTCCATCGGTAAGTGTAGTACCCTTACGACCTAGGTCGTCGGTAATATACGCATAAATCAACTTTTATTGTTTGTTTTAAAAAATTACATTTTCTATCACTGACGGTCTCGACTGTCGAAAATTTTCGACGACTTTTCATAATGTCTCGGTAACCGTTATTGGCACTCCTATTTCCGACAGATTTGGGGCCGTAAGAAATCCTAACATTACCGACAGCTTTAGGTCTTTTGCAGAGGCTATTGGTCGTCGGTAATAAGTTATTTTTATTGTAGTGATCTTCATTCATAATTGTGCTTATTGCTTTTAATTGTTCGACTAACAATGGTGTTGTGTTGGAAAAATCCTTTGATTCTAGACATAGATAACTAGTTTAGACCCTAATTTTAGGCAATGATGTTCAAAACTTAAATATCATGGGTGGATGTGTTGATTATGGTATGGGATAAAAATAAGCACATAGGTCTTCCATGGCCATTGAAGACTTGTGCTTAATGAGAGAAAAGCGAATTAATATATACTCATGGAAACATATTGTATTACACAAGGAAGCCATATATACTTGGGGTGCGTTTGATTTGCAAAAAAGTAAAGTACTGGACAACATAAAAATAATTGTTCCATGTTTGATTTGTAAAGTGATCAAGGGACTGGACAAAAACTCAAAATTTTGTCCCTTACCAAACCATAGGACAACTTTTTATCCCACGGACATGTTACCCAAAAAGACAAAATTATCCACACTTATTTATGACATATGCTCTCCCTTTCTCTCTCTCGAATATATATATATATATATATATATATATATATATATATATAAATTATTATATATTGTATAACATAATATTATATATAATACTTATTTAATGTAATATTATGTATTATAAAAGGTATTTAAGTAAATTTTACATTATTTTACATGTGGTGTCCATTGTCCATCAAACAATATACATGACAAAGAGTTGTGTTGTGACTCAAGCATTTATCTTGTATTGTTCTCCTTATCGTGTTCCTTAATGCGAAAATATTTACATTATTTTACACTGTCAATCAATCACAAAACATCTTATATAGTCAAACATTTTCAATAATATTTAACAATTTATGATTGGTTAGTGTAAAAATATTTATAATGACAGTGCATACCAACTAAATTGATACTTAACAGAACTAGAAATAGTTGTTTAAATGAATTAGATTATTTGTTGACAAACAAAGCTATTGATTTAATTGGAGGGAATTTATTTGAGTAAGTGATGAGTCAACCTAATTTTTCTTTCAATTAATTTAAAGTTGATAAAGTTGGAAATTTATATTTTATTTTTCTCATTAAGTGTTTTGATTTTCTGCATTCTTTGCACTCTATATGCTTGCTTGAATAAGAATTTTGTAATAATTGGTTTGTCGAGGTGAGTCAATTATCAATCTCTTGGTAGACAATGTTTTTGTCTCTCACTTTATTACTTGTAGGACATGTACATTTGAAGAGTTTCGACATATCATAACACATATTTTTTTTTTGTCTAGAACAACTTTTTAATCATCACAATGACATTTGCCTAGTCTAATTATTATATGCTTAACTCCTAATAAGTTGCTAAATTCAAATTGGAATTATTATAATTTAAATCTATATTTTGAGTTTAAATAAAAGGTGGAATAACAATTGTTCTGGGAAAATAGATAGGAAAATACAAGCGAAGAGGATATTCAAAAGGGGAGAGAAAGTTGGGATGAATATTGATAAATGCAGAGAATGAGTAGCTTTCTTATACAAAAATCTAGGGCTAGGTGGATCAAGGATGGATATTCAAACTCCAAATATTTTCATGGATGTCTGAATTAGAGGAGGTTGGAAAATAACATAAATGGGTTATATTTCAATGGAATATGGAAAGAAGGAGTGGAGGAGGTGGAGGAGGGAATCAAAGCACATTTTGAAAATAGGTTCTTGGTACAATGGTGGGAATAGACCGACATTTGATGGAGTGGATTTCAAAATGATAACGGAGGCATAAATTATTTTGTGACTGAGCCTTTTAAGGATAAGGAGATAAAGGAAGCTGCGTGGAGCTATGAAAGTTCTAAAAGTCATGGACTTGGTGGATATAATTTTAAATTAATTAAGAGGTTATGGGATTTGTTAGAAGAAGACATTTGCATGATGGTAAGAGAATTCTATGAAAATGGAAAATTAGTGTAGGGATGCAACTCTTCATTTGTTTGTTTAATCCCAAAAAGGAAAACTCATTGAAGGTAGAAGCTTTTGGACTTATTTCGCTGATAGGATGTACTTACAAGATATTAACTACCAAAGGTGTTGGCTGAAAGATTGAGGAAAATAATGGGAGAATATGTTTCGGAAAGTCAAGTAGAGTTTTTTTGGAAAGAAGGCAAATTAGGGATGGAGTGCTCATACTAAATAAGATTATAAATGATGCACGAAGGAATAAAAAACCGTGTGAGATATTCAAAATTGACTTCGAAAAGGCATATGTTCAATAAGCTAGAACTTTCTGGATTATATAATGAAAAAAAAAGGGGTTTAGTCCAAAATGGAGAAGGTGTTGAAGATGTTGAAAAGACAGCTAAAATGTTGAATTGTAAAGTGGATGAGATTCCTTCAAAATATCTCGGGGGTTTCGATTGGAATTAAACCAAGTAGAGTTGAATCCTAGAAGATATTGATAGGCGAAATGAGAAGAAGCCTTTCAATATATACTTTGGTGGAAGAATTGTACTTATAAACTATGTTCTTTCCTGTTTGCTTGTGCATCTCCTCTTTTTTATAAAGCTCCAAAAAAGGTTATTAAGATCCTACAAAATATACAACATGATTTTCTTTGGGATAGGGAAGAGGAGGAAAAAAGAGTGGCTTGGGTGAGTTGGGAGAGAGTGTTTAAACCAAAGAAATATGGGGGTTTAGGTATTAAAGATTTGGAACTGTTTACCCTTGCGCTTTTAAAAAGTGGATATGGAGGATGTTGGTAGAGGGTGATGCTTTGTGATGTAGGATTCTCACTCCAAAGTATGGTACATGGCAGCCGAGAAGGGAGATGGAAAATCAAGGGAAGGAGGTTTTTTTTTTTAAAGGGGGTCAAGTTTGTGTAGAGATTTAGGGAAAATAGAAGATAATGGGTCTTGAAAGGAGGAGTGCTGGAGCGAGAGTGTTAAGAGGAAGATTGGGAATGGGAAGGAGATTTCTTTTGGGGGGGATGTACGGGTTGAGGGTGGAAAGCTAAAAGAGAGATTTCAAATATTGTTTTCTACTTGTGAATGAAAGCGAAAATGGTGGGGGACATGGGGAGGTGGAAGGAGGGAGTTTGGGAGTGGGAGTTTTCTTGTAGGAGGCAGTTGTTTGGGTGGGCAGTGAGTCTTTTGCAAAGTATATTAGATGTTTTAAATTCTGTTGAGCTACAGGGACATGTCCCTAATGGTTGGATTTGGAGTGAAGATAAGTCACTAAATTACACACGCAAGTCGACTTATTTTTGGATGCAAAGGCAAGAGCATCAATCTGAAAGTGTCTTTTTCTCAAAGTTCTGTATAAAGAGACATTCTAATCAAAACTGAATTTATTAGAGTAACTCTCCCTCTTATAGAAAGGCGACGTCCCTTCCACAAAGATAATCATTTTTTCATAGATTCCACCACAGGTGCTTAAGTAGAACACCTCCTTGGGTTGGTTCCAATCAGAATTCCTTAAAATTTGAAAGGAATAGCTCCTAAGCAACATGACAAAAAATTAGATGTTGCAGCCAAGAAGTAATTGTCTAAATTAATGCCAACAATATTTGTAATACCCCGATTTTTTCGTGCTTTCTAAGAACAATAAACCAATTAATGAGTTTATATTTTTATCTATGCTCTAGAAAATGATTTTGGGGAAACTAAAATCATATTCATGTTTCATATAATCATAGGAGCCTACGATTAAAGTTTAGGCCGAAAACTCAAACGAAGCCCAGTCTATGTTTTTCGGATGATAGTGTTTTTCTACTATCAAGACCTAATCTTGACTAACGGACGAGACCATTAGTCTTAGAATTTGATCCTCTACCATTTTTTTAAAATGTGTCATGACGTCCAAAAATATAAATAGTGTTTTATATTCGGGCCGATAATCGATCGGGGAGACGATTCGAGCTGTCTTAGGGTTTTTCGAGAACTTGAGCCAATGATTTTTATACCAGGGCTATGTTAAATTATTTGGGAAATCCTATCAGTGTCGTGCGGATTTTCAAAATGTCGGGACATGAATTGACCAAATTGCCCTTGGTTAGTTTTTACTAATTACTTTTTACTTTTTTTACCAAGACTTAACTACTAAGTCTTCTTTATAAAAATACCATTATTCACTCATCCTCACTCTCACTCTCTCGGCAGCCCTCCCCCCAAAGCCCCATCTTCCTTCTTTCTCTTCTTTCTCTTTTCTTTCCATTGGAACTCCATTGTTGGAGACTTTAAGCTTGGATTTTGTGAAGCAATCTTCACCAAATTGGAAGTAGATCATCATAGGAGATAGCATCTCATCTCTATATCTCTCAATCTCTATTTATTCTCCTCTAATTTCTATGGTTAGAAAGGTTAGGGTTTTTATCCCTAAACCTTCAAAATTCAATGAAAAATTGTCGAAAAATCGTTTCAATACCAAACCAATTTCTATGGCCTAGGTTCATGACATACTTATATGGTTTAAGAGCTTAGAGCCAAGAAATCTCTCTAGCTATATTTTATGGGAAGAGGCCGAAACCCCCTATGTGTGTAGGGTAGGGTTTTTGGTTGGTTTTTGACGTTTTGAGCTGATATCTAAGGTTATCACACTTAGTTAGGGTGTTATCCAAGAAATGAGAATTTTTTAAGCTCCCTAGCTATTTTTAGAGTAATAGGGCCGAACCCTAGGGGTGGTGCAGTAGGAGAAATCTTTGTCTTTTTGAGTCAATGCCTTTATGGATTGTGTGTATGTAGTGATCGGCAGCTAGCTGAGCCAGTTGTCAGATTGATCGGGTGTCTCTAGCTTACCTTGGGACTACAAGAGGTAAGGGGATAAACCTAAGGAATTCCATTTCCGACAGCTATGTGTCGCATCGATGTTTGTATTGTAATTAAATGTTCTGTATCTGATTGTTGGGTGATTGTTTTATTTACTGCTATTGATTTGACTATGCATGACATAACTGTTGACATGTTTGGATATATGCTCTAATTGTTAAATAATTGTATGGATGTATCGTGTGCCCTGCTGTGGGATTTAAGGCGTTAGAGGACCTAATATTGATTAAGATCCGACATGTGTAACTTAAAAGCTTTAAGAGCTTGAAGGAATTGAGAAAAAGAAATAATGTTTTATTGTTTCTCAATTTAATTTAAGATAAAATAAATAAATTATCTCTTTTGAAATAAAATATAATGAACAGCTGCTTTTAGGGAAAATTAACTTAAAAGAGCAAAGTTGTGAAAATGAGGTTTTAATAATGAAAAACGATGTTTTTAAATTAAATAGGGCGTTAGAAACCTTTATTAGTTTTAAAATTAATAAAGTTAACCGTTTGAGCAAAAGCGTTTTAATAAACGTGATTTTCAAGTAAATTGGTTTTATCGAAGGAAAAGTTTTTACAAGCTTTGTTTTAAGGTTTGTGTTTTACCGAAAAACGACGAAAGAAAAAGAAATAGTCTTTGGACTACGTTTTGTTTTATGGAAAACCGATCCCGATGACTGTGTAAGTATCGAAGATTTGGGTTTTTAGCTTTTGAGTTTTCAAGAAAAGTGGTTTTAAAGCTTAAAAACTAGAAACCGAGACGTCGGGGTTCTAGGGTTCTGCAGAAACACGTGGATCAAGGATTCGTGTTAGTTGTGATCCTGTCGGCTTAGGGACGATCTTTGTGGTCCTGTAGGCTTAAGGATGTTATTATGATCTTGAATCCAAAATTCTAGACTAGTGCATCGATTAGGGATGTTTGGATTTGAGTTGTTTTGGACTAAATGTCCTGTTTTGAGAAAATGTTTTTGAGGCCTAAAGAGTCTAAGACATTATGGTGGTTGTTAGCATTGATGCTGCAACAAGGAAATATTGATGCGACAAAGATCAATTATCGGAAACTAAATAGTTTTCTCATGCATTTTATGTGAGGCAGACGTGCCGTGAAACGGGGGACCTTGATAGGCAAGGGGAACCAAAGATGACTTATTGTCATTATGTAACATTGTGCCTTGATGGACAATGATGTCATACGTGCCAGGGAGAGCGTATTGTGCACAGTGAAGAGGACAATATAGTATGACTTATACATCGTGAATATCACTGACATGTGCGCCCATGTATTATTTCCTGGGAGGTTATGTGCTCACGTTTTGCCGAATTTTAATTCTGGCGTTTGTCATTGTTGCCTGCGGGGCAAAGACGTTGAGTCTGATCAACTCATTGTTTATGGTGATGGGGTTTCCGGAAATCCAAATTGAATATTAGTTGAGAGATATGGAAGTGCCATGCATACGTTTAGGGAATAACGTTGATTGTGGGGTACGAAGCCCTTGTGTATTTACTGCTGTTAGTACGTGATTATATATGCTGTACTATGTGATGCATGATGATATTAGTGAGTTATATTATATGAATCTGCTGTTTGGATTGGGCATGTAGTTGTCGTTTTTGGATTCATATATTGGTTTCTCACCCTTGCATATTTTCTGGACTACTCTGTTTCTAGTATATATATATTATGTACAGATGAGCCCGGGGAGCGAGGGGTTAGCGCACACGGGAGTCCGCTTCCTCACCTTCGAGCATAGAGAGGACCCTGCCGCATGGGTCATACATCTCGGGTCTACCAGCGCGGCATACACCAGCCTAGTTTGCACCCTGAGAGGGAACCTCGAGGTGGGACCTCAGGAAAGGGTATACACGGTTGACACATTCAAATCCCGTTGCCACCGGTCTGGCTGATGTTGCAGTACTTGATGGACCACGGGGAGTTGCAGCACCACATCCCAGTCGCCCAGCAGCCCCAACAGCAGCCTCCCTTATCCCCTTCACCTCCGTTTGTCTTGGTGCCCATGGGGCCAGAAGAGGAGGAGGAGGAGGAGGAAGAGGAGGAGGATCCCGAGGAGGAGGAGCTCATTGCGACTCCTGAGTACCATCCTCTGGAACACGAGGATGCTCCGGCTGAGGGAGCCGGAGATACAGGGATGGTCAACGGGGATGTAGTCTCCCCTGACCACTCTTCTGATGGACCAGTTGGACCCTTCTTTGGGGAACTGTCTAATGGTTTCCACTAGATTGACCAGCTTAGGGTGTAAACCTTTCTTTTGAGGCAGCGATTTTTGAGTAGTCTGTTAACGGCTACGGATGGCCATGAGTTATAGAGATATGGTTCCAGACTGTCGCTGTCTAGTTTTTAGCTTTTTAGCGGTTTATCTTTTATAGTTCTTTTGGAAAAGGACATGTCGTCCATAGTTTAGTTGATGATGTATATACATATTTATATATGAATACTCTGTTTATTATTCTGAGTTGTGATTTTATGGGTATTAAACAAGGAAAAACTTTATCACGATTTTCAGGACTTAATAAGATATATATTAAATAAACCGTTTTCCGAAAGTAAAACCAGCAAGTTTTATTTATTGTTTAATTGATGTTTTTGGTTTACAAACAGTGACATCGGTTTGAGGGTGTCACAATATTACTTTTGGAAAAGTTCACCATCACGCCATAAATTAACTCAAAGCTCCTTGGAATCCCTTTGATGGTCCAAAGATTATCTGAAGAACCTCAATTACCTTATTGAAACTTCTCATGTTCATTATATATCTTAATTTGAGTTTTATCACATGTTTTAACACCAAAATCATATATATATGAAAAGCTTTTGAATATATCGCCGAATCAAAAAAACCATTTTAATACCAACAAAGGCATAATAAATTCATAAACAATAATCAAATTTTCAAAATTTAATTTAAACTGATATTCTATTTTAAAGTTATATAAGTCAATTAATAGGCCAAACAACTTATAGATAAAAAGTATTACTCAATAGCTGAGGAGGCAATAATAAAAGTAGTATTATAGTAAAAATAATAATAAAGGTACAATTGCACTTGTAAGAGATGGAGCAGGGTGTAGTACTGAGGCAAGCAAATCCAAGCGACGAGATCCGGTAATTTATTAATGAGTTCTTGACATTGCAAATATATTGGATGATTTAATAGGGCTGATAATTTGAATCCTTATTCGTAAAAAATATCTATGATGGATAGGATAAATATCCGTTTTGTGAGTATGGATTCGAGTCTGGATAATTACCCGCAAACAAAAGAGGGTATAGGTGCAGATACGGATACTCTAGTACTCATCCCCTCCCGCACCCGCATATATAAATATATATTTATATATTTATTTATTTATATTAATACATATAATTATAATAATATATCAAATTTTTAAAATAAAATTAATGTAACCTACGGTTTCTTAACTATTTTTTCCTTTTAGATTTAATCACCTACTAACCTAAGCACTAACAGCAGCCGCTGATATTCTTTGTGTTATTTTTTCTCTTTTTCTTAGTTAAAGTGCGAGTAATAGGTGTGTATGAGTACTTAGGTACCCAGAGAGTACGGATAAGGGTACTTAAGTTGTTACCCACGTGGGTACGGGTCTAGATATAAGTATTTTTTTCAAACACGGGTGTGGGGATGGGTACTATAGTACCTTACCCAAACCCTATCCATTGGCATCCCTATGATTTAAGGTATCAATCCAATGAGTAGGGATTCTCTTCATTTCTCATGAAAAATGAAAAATATTCATTACTAAAGTTTTGGGATAATAAATATGAAAAGATTATATACATGTATATAATACACATTTATTTGAAATTTTTTTTGAAGATGAACAGAAATGAAGATATAGAAAATGGAGAGGCCTTTTTCCAAATCCAATATCTTCTTTCTAATACAACAATTTGGGAAAAAATAAAAATAAAGCAATTGTATTTTGTCTAATTCGCTCCTGTTTGAATAGATATTTGTTTTTTTGGTGAAGCATGTTTGAGTAGATATGATATGTCACCTATTAAAAAAAATATCAAAGAATTCGGCAAACGCTTGATTAATTAGATGATAGAGACTTTTGTAGAAATATACAAATTAAAATGGTTAATGTATTATATTCATAATTAAATTAAAAAAATAATTAATTGACTTAATTTTACTTTTTATCCCTTAATTTTTTTAAATATGTGATTTTAATTCTTCAAAAATTTTAATTGTCCATTTAATCTTCTAATTTATTAAATTATACAAAATCAATCCTTTTTAGATTGTTTAGACATATTATTTTTTAGGTTGTTTAAATTGATTTTATATAATTTAATAAATTAAAAAATTAAATATATAATTAAAATTTTTGAAGATCAAATCACGTATTTAAAAAAAAAAATTTAATATTATATCGAAGAAGATCGTTTTTTTTTTGACAAAATCGAAGAAGATCGTTTAGTATACGAGCAAGAATGATTTTTTTTTTTTTTTTATATATATATAACGGCAATCGGTGCTTTCTTCCTTATACATGTGGATAGACACTAAACTTCCCGTGGACACTCTAACCTATACATAGAGCTGACTCGGTCCGCATTAGTTCGTATTTAGATGAATCAAATCGAAATAGTTCATAAAATAAATGGATTTGTATTTATCAAAATCGTGTCCAATCCGCATAATTTAAGGGTTAAATGGACTGATCCACGGACTCAAAAAAATAGAGAAGCAAATTTTGTAAGTCAGTTCTCAATTTTATTTATTTGTTTATTTTCTTTAGTTAGAACCTTTTTTATACAACAAAGACTAAAATTGATATATATAAAGTCTGAATATGACTTGCTTTAATAGCATTCACTATTTTTATGCAATTTTATCTAAAAATTCTTCAAAGCAAGTAATATTTAACCGAATTACATCAAACACAATCCAAAGTAATTTGGTGGGTCACAAATTGGCTCCTAAATTCTTTGGACGCGTAAATCCTTCTAATTAGGGATTTTTTTATATTGTGTAAATCCTCAGACTGATCCGCGAATCCACGAACCAAGTCCATTTAGTTCACGGATTAAACGGACATGAATTAAAAAATCCATATTTAAATGGATATGAATTTTGTCTAATCTAGACCCGCGCTGTCTATGGACTAAACAGACTATCTGCGAATCCAAATCCATATACCCAGCACTATCTATACTTGAATAATTGAATATGTTGCTATTTCAATGGCTGTTTGGACTCTAAATTTTTTTTTTGTTAAAATCTTTAATTATACGATGATGAGGATATATTTTTAGGTCAGGTTTTATGTTCACCGGGTCTAACTTTACCCTAGGTCATCTTAAGAACGATACATGATATGATCAGTCGAGCATTTAGAAAATTAATTCCCATACTAGCACAAGCTTTAAATTTGATCGATCAATAAAAACAAAATTTCTTCAAAATATCCTCTCACACAATAAGTAAGAGACGAATCTCCCAAATATAATGTCAGACACTTAAGTGAAAATATTTTTCAATAATCTTTTTTTCATACACATAAATTCAAGAATGAAATCCAGAACCACATATTTAAAAAATTTGAACCTCATTCAGGTAAATCAACGCCAGTGGATTAATGATCTATATATTGACTTAAACGTCAGGAAATCTTTTTTAATAAAATATAGTTTGCGGATGAAATAAACAAATCACATTATTCCCTTCCTTGGATCAGTACTCTGCATTTGGTCGATAATCCGGTTTTCTTGAAAAAAAATTATCGAGGGCCCATTGTATTTGAGTTTATTAATGATATACTGAAATTAAAATAATAAACACAAATTAATGTGACTACTAAACCTGACTTTTTAAAGCTACAATGTTTTTTTTTTTCACTAAAAGGTACAATGTTTTAAATCAAATGAGCACAATTATATTATATATGATCTATTAGGTGAGAACACTTTGGTATTTTAAAAATTTAAGGACAATGAATTTTGCCCATTTGATCTTATTTAAATGGTCAAGATTATAGATGTATCCGACTTTATATATGTCTCAATTATATATATATATATATATATATATATATATATATATATATATATATATATATATATATATATTATTATGTTTTTTGTAAATATAAAAATTTTACACCATGATTAATCATATAATATTAGAGTTTAATTGCAATGCATTGTCAATGTAATTTTTTTTACACTATCAATCAATCCAAAATAATGGCATGAGTGATTTTTAAAGTAGTTAGGATAAGAGTCAAATATTTTTACTAATGTCACAATTTATAATTGGTTGAGAGTGTAAATTTTTTTTATACTGACAGTGTATAGCAATTAAATCCATGATATTATGTGACTTTTAAATTAATTATAGTAAAAATTAAATATGTTAATAATATATTATTGTATAACTAAATAACTACAAAAATTTTTACATAAAGAATATATTAAACTAAATACTGTTAAAAAGTCAACTAAATATAATACACCTATTAGGGCAAATAAAAAAGTATGGTGGAATTGTGACACCCCTTCTGGGACACCACATGGTTACTCGATATGAAAAATAAACTTTAATTAATTGTGCTGGTTACTTTCGAAAAATAAGATTTTCTAAGTATTTAACTTATTGTGAAAATCCGTGATAAATTTTTTTCTTCTAACTTAACTTATCATACATCGACGTAACTAAAACACGCAAGTAAATAAACATTAAACAGAGTATACATAAAAAGATACCACAATAAAATACAAAGACCTTATACATACGGCCATTCAAAATAGTCATGGCTTTCAGTAGCTAGAGCAACTAACTAACTGTTGTTCAAAATAAAATAGGACATATCCTATAGCTGGTCTTACTACTAAAACACTGTGACTTCTCGTACGTCACCCTCCTCTGCATACTCAAGCATTAGAGAATGGATCCCCGAATGTTCCAGCGGCATCTTGGAACTCATCTAAAGATGTAAGGATGAGATACCAATATATGGATTCACACACGATAACAACATGTATTACATATCAATAGCATATAAGCACAGGTAATCATTATGCATAACGTTCTACTAGATAAACAAGTAGTATATTATATGGTTTCATACCCGACAGTCATCATTATTTTCAAAAGAGATGCATGACACTTTAATGTTCATTATCTAATTCTTTACTTAATCTCCGGATAATTTCAACACCGTTGTGTAAAAAATGAGCTGATCAGGCTCAAGGTACATTAGCCCCAGGCAACAATGACCAGCACCTAAGTGCATATTCGGAAGTACATGAACACCATGACATTACATGATTACATGGAATTACATTCAGTGGTACTTGATAAATCGTAAATGGTCATACTATATTGTCCAACTCAAGGCACAATATTCGTCAGTCATATGTACACCATTGTCCATCAAGGTCCCCCATCCAGATGGCACGTCTGCCTAAAAACAAATGCATGAGAAAAACGTTTCAAGTCTTGCCACTTTTCTTTGTGTTCGTTCTTTCGTTGTCGTAGCTCAAGGCTCCTGACTATTCATAATTTACACCGTTTTAAAACCTTTCATAATTAACACAGGACGTAATGTCCGAGTGTCCAATCGTGGAGCCCTAGACCGATGCACCAGTCCAAGGTCCGTGGTAATAGAAAACATCATTCACCTTTAATCACGTTTCCTTATAACGAGAGGAGGACACATAGTCCATAGGACACACAGTCCATAATATCATTGCACGGCTTCTCGTGCTATTTTTACATAACATTAGCATCCCGACGTCTCGTATGCTAGGTTCACGTTTTCATCGTTTATCACTGTCTTTCGTTCTGTGAAACACAAATCCAAAACGAAAACTCCGCAACTCATCCAAGTTGACGGTCTTTACATCGTTGGGAAAACTCGTTTTACAGAAAAACTTTTCTGTTTGGAAACTGTTTTGTAAACCATTGAATTGCTGATAAAACTTAAATTTGGTTTAAAGTCCATTCCCAAAAATCAATTTTTGAAAGGAAATAGCTAAGACCACAAACGTCGTCCTAGAACAGTATTATTGTTTTTCAAAAACCTTTTTCGTAAATCTTTTTGAAATCAAAACGTCGTTAGCATTAAAAAATGTCTCACGTTCTAAACACTTGACTTTTTCCTCTTAATGTTATTTTTTTCCACATAAAGATTAATTTATTCATAAAAACTAACATTTCCTACTAACTTCATAAATTACGTTTGGATCCTCTTTTTCTTTAGAAAAATCGCGTCGTTGAAAATACCCAACGTTTCCCAAATAAATTTTTATCATTTAATACAAAGCTTTTTAAAGCTTTTATCCCCATTAATTAATTGAGCACTGACCAATGTCAGGCTTCCTGATCAGCAATCAACATCATAACATGTTTATAGCAGATAATACAGTTAAATTGCATATTCAACTACTATAACACGTATTAACCAACAATTATCAACAAATCAAATAATTGCCAAAAGTAAATAAATCAACCACGACACAACTTAATTACATACATACAGACCAAATATGATTAAATGCAGTTATCGGGAGAATCCCTCAGGCATTTCCCCCTTACCTCTTGAAGTTCCCAGTAAGCGCATAGTTGTCCAATCGATCCGGAAGTCGTCCGGTTTCTCGTCGGCAACTGCACACAATCAATCAATCAGTACAACAACTTTAAACCATAAAATTTTCTACTAACTCCCCCTCCTAGCTTCGGCCATATGTAAGAAAATATGGCTATGGATGTCCAAAAATTCTTATCTCTTGGATCCCATCCTTACTAGATGTGGTAAGACTAGATCAAAGTCTATTACACCAAAACTTGAACCAAAACTCTCTCCACTCATCAATGAATGTTTCGGCCCCTTTTTCCCAATTGAGCTAGAGAGAAAAAAAAAGTATGGTGGAATCTAGCACCAAAAACAAACAATTATTACTAAAAACAAAATATGGTGGAATCTTTTCTATATAGAATCTATTTGTGATTCGTTCTTTTATCGTACGTACGTGTAACAACCCCCTCGCGGGTGCTACATACTCGGACTCTAATGCGGAAATAAATCAAGAAAATAAAATGCTGGTTTCTTTCGAAAGATAATGTAATTAAATAACTACGTTCGAAAACGCGGTTCTAAAAATTTTCTTCATGCATAGGCAATACAAACTCAAGATGAAGGAATAAGCTTCATATCACACGTTGATATTCTCTGTTCATAAAAACGTAAACATAACATAAAACCTGGTCTAATATATAACATATTACAGATTTATAAATAATTTCAACATATGTGCAGTAATATAATATAAGACTGCTCAAAATAAAACACTCCTAAGCTGGTCGGCTAAAAGTAGCCATTGGGGTACAACCCAACGTCAACTTCATTAGAACGCTCCATCATCCGAGTCCTCACGTCTCTGCGGGGACCTATGAACAACATCTGTACATGTGTTCCAAAAACACAACAAGGTGTCTAACATGTACAGGCAAAGGTGAGATACTCATATAATAAGTTTATCACGATAGCCGCATAGGCGACAAACAACAGTATAAACATCTACAGATATATGAGCAGTTATCTATATAAAACCATATAACATCTCAAACACTATCATTCTAAGGCCTCGAATAAAATATAAGTTCATAAATACTGATTAATTAGGAAAACTCGAAAAATCGGGGTGTTACAGTACGGATCCACATGGCCCTCACATCAAGCTCAACATGGGTGAACTCGAACAACTCACTCGACTCATTCACACCAGGGTGGCTTGGATAAATCATGAATCAAATTCGATAACCAGAGAACAATAACCCACCCTTCTACAGCGGGTGCAGTATAATGTGCACCTTATTAAAAAAAAATTGTGTTCATCCACCTTGCATTAGAGTCACATATTTAATATTAGAAATTTAGAATAGGTAAATGGTTAGATTTAATTACTTGTAACTGTAAAATCGGTGTTATTAAAAAAATAACGAAAATAAAATTTTATTTGTAAAAAAGGTTGTTTTTTTCTCCATCCATTTGCAAAAAAGAACTTCTCTCCTAGTTCACCCTACCCCACCCACTTGTGGATCTGTGTCGCCGTACCACCGTACTTGCCAAAGCACACCACCAAGACCCACTCTAAGGAATACCCTCATTAATTCTCCTTATGCTTTAGATCTGTGCACCAACAACCATCGTGATCCTGCATACCTCGTAGACAACTCGAGCCTCCTCCGACCCTATGAGTGGCCTCTAACACCACGCCACCGCCACCGCGAGGTCCAGTTAGCCACCTCATCTCGCTGCTCCAATGCCACCTCGTGTATCACCGCCTTCCACTCAGACCAAATCTAACATTCTTGCTCACAGACCAACACATCACCCCCATTAGATCCAACCTCAGCCGCCAAATCTCTTCAAATCTGCAATGCCTAGCACTGATTCAACACCCCACAGCTCGGGTCTGACAATAGTGGAGAAAGGAGGACATTAATAGCCATATCATGTTTTTTAACCCAACATCCTTCACTCTGCCCTTTGTGCTCTGCCACCGCAATAGCCTCGCCTTTGTCATTGTCCTCCTGCCCCCACCACTATCGCACCACCCCAACTTTCACCACCACAATGCCCTCACCCACTGCACGAGCTCCATTGACACACCATTAATGCAAAGCCTTAAATGGTTTCCTCTTCCACTAGCGACTCATTTCCTAGCTCAGTTCTCATCATCCTCACTCCATACAAATCTTTTCTTGGAGGAGCTGAAGGAGTGACGATATCCATGGAAGTTGTATCCTTCTCAATTTTTCTCGTATGCCCTCAATATATCAATTTGCAAATACAAATTTATGAGAGTTGTTATAATAAATACAAAAAAAAAAATCCTGTTGTAGCAGGTTGTTGGACAAGGTCCTTGTGGCATCTCTTTTAGGGTGGTGCATATTAGACGTCACCCACATAGAGTTAGCATATTTATATATAGACTTAATTTTTTATAATCTTCTCATGTAATTTAAGATAGAATTATTAAAAACAAAAGACAAATGCTAATTAGTCCTTTAACTATCAAACATTCACAAAAATGATCATTTCCCTAATATCTATTACTAATGTTGTTAATGTTAACGTATATGGCACTTAAATGATGATCTGAAAGGTGATGTGGTGTGTCGTCGTCTCTGGCATATGAGGTTGAGCCATGCTGCAGTCTTCCTATTCTTCTCCAAACAGGTCTTCTCCCCCAAATGAAACCCAAGAAAATGTTACGAACACATGCCATCATTAAAATTGTGTGGAATTGTATAGAAATGAGACTCATCACCAAATGAATAGAATTTGGGGAATTGGATAAAAATGAGACCATTTTCAGGAGGCTGACCCATCTTCCTTATAATTATGTGGAGAAACTTAATGCTGAAAATGCTAGGCAGTATTGAGGTGGGAGGACTATGCTTGAGCTGATACTTCTGAATGCTGCTTATAAGTGTTATCTTGGGACATTGTGGTTAATGTAATTTAAAGATAGCATGATTATGGTTTTAGACTGAAAAATATTCATATTTCTGTTCTTTTTAGAACGAAAATGATTTTCCTACAATTTCAATTGATTTGCATAAATCATTACAAAAAAAAGAGGTGTTTAACGACCACCAAATTCGTTAGCGACCACCAAACGTGATGGCAGATTGCCTAGTCACTAAACCGTTTGGTGGTCGCTAAATCGGTTGCTAAATGGTTTAGCGACCGAATTAGGGATGAAAATTTCATATTTAACAATCGAATTTCAATATTTAATGACCGATTAAGTGTGGTCACTACATTCGGTCGCTAAAACATTTTTTTATAGCGAATCTAAATTAAAGAACGGCAAAATTGTTCTGTTGGGAGAAAAAACCTATACAAAATACTTGTCCCAGATTCTTATGGTAAAGAATTGGGGATGGGACCTTCTGAAAATGGGTTAGCCTGCATATTTCTATACAAAAAAAAAAATGGTCGTAGAAATTTCAATACCAAGTGAGTAAGAACCCTGAAATCTCCTTCTCAAATCCCCTCACCCACAACGACATAAATGAAAATTGCATCAATTTCAACCTAACAAACAACTTAAAAGAATATGTAACCAGAAAATCCAATATCACTCATCCATAAGCTGCAAACAAGAAACTCATTATAAAAAACAAAGCTGCAACATCACCACGACCCACCTCTAATCCCTTCCACCAAGAATCGACAATCAACCAACTTTATCCATTTCTTGTAGACCATTTCTGAAATCGTCCTTCTTCTTCTTCTTCTAAGATTGAGGAAGAACAGAGAATCCATGGTTGGAGAAGAAGACTGCCAAGCAGCTCACCATGCCACCTGCCCGACTTGGCATTTAATGGCACGTACACTAACATTAAGGGAGTTAGTAATAGACATGATGGAAAATGATCATTTTGTATAAGGTTTGTTAGATAAAGGATTACAACAAAACTTTTTAAAAATAAATGACCAAATCGAAACCTAAAAATAAGATAAAGGACCAAATGTATATTTTAAACTATATAAGACAACTTTATATTAAAGAATAATATATCAAAAGACATTATGTTTAGTTTTCTAATATAAACTTACTTTTTTTTATTTCTTACCAAGTTAAATCTTAATTAGCAAGACCCTTAAAAAATTACGGTAAAGTCAAAGTGTTAATAACCAATGAATTACATGTGAATAAAGTTCATTCAGATATCATTTTCTATTTGTTAAAGGCTTCAACAAGAGAAAAGTTATCATAAATTTTTTATTAGACTATTAAGGATTTTACATTCAAGCAAACGTAAAATCAGTTTCACATTCAAAAGATTGTAGAGAAAACAATTTAGTTAGTTTCTCAATTACAAAATACTTGATGATGAGTCTCATAAGTAATATGAGAATATTGGTAGATAAACCAAGTTTCACATTCAAAAGGGTATCAATACCTCGCGGTCTTTAAGATAAAAATTAGAAATTATACTTTATACATTTTAAATACAATATTATGTCTGTTGAGAAGGATTGGATTAGAAATATGAACATTATAATAGAAACAGACTCTAAAAATGCTTTGGTATAGCCGGGTGGAAAGGAAAGAAGAATGTTCATGGAGCCTGAGATTCCTATGTAACAAAATGAAGAATCTGCTTCTAGCCGTTAAAAGTGTTACTTTTGTGCACAAGAATAGAGAATCTAATGGGCTAAGAGATACTTTAGCAAAGGAAGGAACAAGGATGCAAGGAACTTGGATTATGGCTTCGTTTGGATAGCATAGCTTACAGCTTATTACAGCTTCTCTGCAGATATAAGCGTTTTTATGTAAAAAAAAAATAGCGTTTGGATAAGTTTAAATAAGTAACTTATTAACCCCCAGAAGCTGTTTTTAGCTTATTTTGAGAAGCCAATTTTTTAGGTTATTGAAAAATCTTGTGTATAAGCTTATACGAGAAGCTGTTTTCATATTTTATAGGATAATTATATCCCATAATAATTTGACATTACATCAAAACAACCATTTCCATCTTCCTCTCTCAAGTTTATAGATTTTAAAAGCGCTTCTTTGAGTATGTATCTAAACACAAAATAACTTAGTTAAAAGAAGCTACTATTTACCCAAACGGGACCTAAGTGGTATTAGAACTGTGCGGCAAAATAAGATCATTAACTTAGGAGGAGATGTAATAACTTGTTTCAGTAGGGGCTATTAGGGTGCTTTCTCCTATTATATTGTGTGTCCGTTAACTGTTGAAGCTGATCTAGATTGAAAAATATAACTAAAGGTGTGTTATGTGGTCTGTGTGGCATAGCTCTGATTTTGCAGGTTATAAACAAAGGGTGTTCTTGTATTTTGTGATGTCTGTAATACTAATTGGGGTAATGGTTGTATTTTGTATTGAATGATGTTTGGTTATGATTATGATTCTAAGATGATGTGATGAAAAAAGGGGGGAAGTGTTAAAATACTTGTTAGAGTATGTTTAGCAGGTGTGTTTGGTTCTGTGTTTTATCAGTTTGATCCTTAAAAGGGATGTACGATAGGGATGAATTTTGTGAAGGGCGATGTTGTTTCCTCGAGACTTCTGTTATTTTTCTATCCAGTTTTGAGCAAATGATAGAGTGGCTTTCCTCGACAACTCTTCCTAGAAGCTTGAGAGGTTAGTCACTGTGAATCTGTTATGCTAAAACTAGATTTTATTATCAATAAGATTCTACTTATCGGAAGAAAAAAAAACAATATTATGTATGCGAGACATTATATTTAGAGTTTAATTGCTTTGAACTTTCAGTATCAAGTTTTTTACATTGTCAATCAATCATCAATCATGATATGAGTGACTTTTAGGTCTGTTTGAGAGTTGGGAGGGGAAGGGAGGGGTGGGGAAGGCATTTTGAGAATTTTTAAAAGAAAGAAGGAAATAAAGAAATTTTAAAAGTCCTCCAAAACCCTCTTCTACTTCATTTTTTTTATTTCCCCTAAATTGGGCGATTTTGATTCTTTCGTTGAAAAATAAACCCCCATGCAAGGTGGGGAGACTATCCTCCCTTCTTCATCCCTTGCACCTCAAACCCCTCCCCTCCCTTTCCCTCCAAAACTCTCAAACTGACTCTTAAGGTAGTTAGAATACAAGTCAATTTTTTTTACTGATATAACAATTTATGATTGGATATCTATGTAAAAAAGTTTTACACTTTCAATAAATAACAATTAAACTCTTATATTTAACGTGAATGTGATTGAATATTGTATATATATATATATATATATATATATATATATATATATATATATATATATAAATGAAATCGCTTAAAAACAGTATTTTGAGTATTTAAATAATATAACTTTAAATATAAATAAAATTTTACTTTTAACTATAATATTTTGGGTAAATCCTTGATTTGGTTTGTCAAATTGTAAGTTCGTAACAATTTGATTCATGTGGTCAATGTGATCCCTAAAATTGTAAGGTTCATATCAATTTAGTCTCTAACGGAGGGACTTGATTGATTAATGTTTGACAACTTCAGAGATATTTTTAGAATTTCGAAAATATCAGAGACAAAGTTGATATGACCTTACAATTTCAGGGATCAGATTAGAGATTTACTCATAATATTTCTACTTATTTTTCTCTCTCATTTTCTATTTGACTTGAGATTTTTAAGTGTTAGGAGTAAGGACAACTCAAAAGATAACATTTCTTTTTCTTTTTATTCTTAGTTATAGGATAGGGTATATTATCCGCCACGATTATTAAGTTCAAAGAAATGCTTCCCCAACAATTACCATTAGGGCATTAAATATGAATAAATTAATTGACTCCCTTAAGTACTTAATTTTGTGCATAATGTATGTACGTATCTGTTATTAAAAAAAAAACAAAAAAGTCAACTATTTCTTTGCATGTTTGTTCATTATACCAATTTCTTAACAGCAAAATTTTTATTAATGGAAGTCTAATCAGATAACACCTCATGATTGACTTTTTAGAAACAACATTTCTTAATGAGTAATCATTTTTGAATATCCAAAATAGAGATAACATATGATGGCTTTTTACATTTTTTATGTATTTTTAAAATAAAATACGTATATATAAAAAATGATAAAAAATAAGTGAGAAATAAAGATAAAAAAATATGATATTATATATAATTTTCAAATTTTGATGTTCAAATTTCATACATGCATGAGATTTCATACTTTTCTGTTTTCCCTTAACCGCATGTACACACAGTACACCATTACACCATGTGTGCAGAGTCTAATCAGATAACACCTGAACGGATTTCCAACCTAGTTTTCCTCCCCTCTTTTAAGGTACAAGGAAGTCTGTTGTTAATTAATACGCAGTATTCATAAAACACCAGTGTTCTTATTTCCAAATGGCAGTTTTTGTAATCTCTTAGATAAGCATATGCCAAATGACTATGACTAACATTATGTGTGTCATAAAAATAACATGACAAATGCTAACCAATATCTTAAGGGTATTGATTAAGGAATCAAAGATAGAAACTTTACATTGAAAGTGATATACTCAATACATTGAATAGTTAAAAGTTATATTTTCCAATAAATTTTTTCTATCTTTGGATTCCTTAAACAATACCCTTAGAACACTTGTTAGCAAGATCCAAATAGTAATTAAAAAGTCAAATTGTTCATTTTCAACCATTCTAATTTCAAGTAATCGTGTCCAAGAATTTTTATTTGTCGGTTATATCTTGATAATTATATTACGGATGATTATTTTACATTGACTTATGTATATAATAAACCTAATTAATCAACTAATTTTCTCTTGAACGTTTCTTAGTCATCCTTACAGGGATTCTTTGACTTTAACATCCTCCAAGCCAATCCCTTTATATTGTTTCTGTCTGTGTTGTAATTTGAAAAACTCCCCGGTTTCAAGCACTACAAGAAAAACCCTTATTACCAAGGGTCTATTACCGACAGACACACTCCCGTCGATAATTGTGTTCAGTAACGAGGGGCACAATATTATACTGAGGGTTAAGCCCTTCGATAACGAAAAACATAATTACCGAGGGTCAAGCCTTTGATAATCCATCAATAAAATTCGCGAAGTTACCGAGGGCTCTGCCCCTTGATACTTGTATTTTTACTTACCGAGGGTCTAGTCCCTCAGTAACTACCTTTTCATATTTGGATTTATCGATGGTTTTGTCCCACGATACTTGATTTCTTATTACCGAGGGTTTATGCCCTCGGAAACAAAGGAAAAGAAACGTCTCTTTTTATGATTTACTGAGGGCTCTGCCCCTCGGTATTGGACTTATTACTTACCAAGGGCATAGGCCCTCGGAAACACAGAAAAGGCTGACGGTAACACACATAAGTTAGTGTGCGAAGAGTCTTTCTTTTCACTTTTCTTTTTTTTCCCATTTTATCTCCTTCTCTATGCCCTAAGCTACCATGTCTTCCTCAATCAGAAACCACCAGTTCCTCAACTCATCCCTCCTCTACTCCTTTCTGCCGCCAAAACCATAAAGTCGTCGTCGTCCAGACGTCGTCGTCAGCCACTGTAAGGTTCTCCCCAACACTGGTGAGACATTGTGAAGTGTCCCCACCGCACTGTTGTTCCTCACGACCACCATTTCAACTTCTTCTCACTGCAATACTCATAACAGCCGCTGCCCACAGGTAATGTGTCTTCCTTAACTCTTTTGTCTATAGAACTTCTTTTTTTGTTTTCTTTTAATTATTTCACATAAAGCAGATTATCATTGTTGTCTCCATTTAATGCAATCTTGTGGTGGGTGCTTGCTGCTTGCTGCTTCTCTTTCACTGTAGCTAAAATACTTAGCTAACCCATCTCATTTTCTCAACGTAAGTTTTTGCTTCAATGCCAAAGTTTGCATCTTTTCTTCATTTACTTTAATTGGTTCTCATTGTTGGCTTCTTCCTTTTGAGATTTACGTTTGGATTTGGCTACTTTTTTTTCTCTCCCATTGATGGATTCCTTTGAAGTTCTTATGCTTTGAAATGGCCTGAATTTGGTGTTTTTGGGTTTTATCATGCATTATTTGGCTGATGAGAATGATTTCATTTTTGTTTTTATTTTCCTATATTTCGTTTTTATTCATCTGCAATCAATAATTTTTTTTGAAATAAAAAAAGTTACCGAGGGCTTTGTTCGTCAGTAACGATAATCTGTCCCTCGATAATTACCGACGACCTTTCCGTCAGAATAAGTTACCGACGAGACTATTACCGACTGCTATAAGGCCGTCGGTTGCCCGTCCGAAAATGAACGTTACCTACGGATTTTGTGAGTTTCCGAGGGCTTTTTAGCCCTCGGTAATATCATTTTGTCCTGTAGTGAAGTTTTGAGGTTTGATCTCGTAAAATGTCTACTTTACAACCTTATCAATGTTATCTCGCAGACTAAAAATTATGATAAAATGATTAGTACTGTTGTTTGATGCTAGAGCAAGGTTATATAATATGAAAAGAATAATTGACTTAAACAAATCAAGTCGTAACAACGGTGCACTTTTGGCACATATTCTTTGTCTATTATTCTCTATGACTAACCAATTCCTTACATATAAAAAAACTATTGAAAATTTACTTACCTAAAAAGATAAGAGAAAAATGATATCCAAATATAATTTCTGCTAGGCTTTGATGGAGCAAGAAAAAAGGTAGAGAATCAAACCCAAGTGATCAAAACCCATAACATGTCAATTTATTAAAAGTATATACCTGTCCTTTAACATAAGCTCCGAGGAAAAGGAATTTAGAGGAAGAGGAATTGTAGCAGAATAAACCATCCAATATTTATCTATCAACTTCATTCTCAGAGAAATTTTTATTAAGGGTGTTGTATTTTAAAGATTGAGGAGAAATGTATTTAATTTTTCAATTTATATCTTTACTATTTCTTAACGAAGGATACTGATTAACAACCGTCTTTAAAAAAATAAGATATGAAAAAGAAAATCAGGAGAAACTTTGATTCCCAAATTCCAATTCCAAGACTGTACGTTGATTTCCAACAAAAATAGTGCCAACCTTATTGTTGCTGTCAATTATAATGAAAGCAGCAAAGCTAAGGAAAGAGGGTGAAAGATTTTGTTCCCCCACAAGTCTTAGAGCTGACTCTTCATGAGAATCTGTTTCACCCATTAAATCAATTTGCAACTTGAGCTGCAACTTGCAGTATTTTTTCCCTTTGAAAATCTGAATCTGCATAAATTCCTCTGCTTATCTCCAAAAAAGTTCCCATCCCATTTTGTGCTTAATTAAAATACTCTTTGGCAAATGCTAACAAGTACTCATTTTGGATGATGATTAAGAAATTGAAAAGATAGTTTTATAATGAAAACGATATATTTAATACATCGAAAAGTATCTATATTTAGTTTTTTATTACAAAATTACTTTCCTAATTCCTTAATCAATGTTTTTAAGTCATTTTTTAGAGTCTGAATTTCTTTTGTTGCATCTTGTTCTATTTAATACTAGTATAAAAGACCACATCATGTCCACCAAAGGTTTGGACACAGTGTCAAGATCAGATCCACTAAGCAAATTCACACAAAGGCACAAGAACCATAAAAGCAGGAGAGGTGACCAAGTCAGGCCACTTAAGCAGCCGGCGTTTGGCAATGGCAACCCAATTTTATGCCTTAAATACTCTGCTAATTTGCTGACCTACCCGTGAGTGTGACTTGAAGTTCAAGTTCTAACCATTTTTTTACTCCATAAAACAATCTTCACATTCTTATTGCCTGAGTTGTACCTGCTAACTTCACGACAAATTTCCACAACTTGTGAGCATTAAAACATATATTTGCATGTATCCTTCATTTAATGTGGCCCTTGAACAAATAGAAACTCCACACATATCAATTGGTCAAACTCTACCCCATGAGTGATCTTGTGATCTCAAATGTTAGTGATTCCATGTTTGTTATGATCCCCATATTATTTTTGGCAAACAAGATTTGATAGTTGAGATCTTCCTGGGTACAATGCCAACGGAGAAAGAAGAGGGGAAAGATTTATTTTCTTTAAACTCTTTTTATTTATTTATATAAGTATAAGCATAGGGAAATGTTGAATTAACAAAACTAGCAAGTTTTCAAATTCTGATCAAGGTGAGAATCATGAGATAAATAGTTGATAGTGTAACCAACAGCGGTCCCTATCCTCAATCCAGAATAAAAATGAAAATTGATGGTCACTAATTAGAAACTGCTAAAAGGGACTTCTTTTAAACTATTGCCTAACCAAATTAAGAATATAACTCATATTTCATAATAATTTTTTTGACTCAAGTCTCTTTACCTATCTACATTAATGTGCCAATTGGGTATTTCTTGAAGTGGCAAGGCCGTGTAATGATAGGACCAAAGATTTTAGTTTAGCAACAAAAACCAGAAAGGAAAATAGTGTGAATAGTGAGACATAAACAAAGACAGCTAGTTACTTGGTTTCAACTTCTGTGGTTTAATGCATTATTTTATATCCACCGACATATAAAGTTACAACAATGCGATGTACCAAAATAACAAGTTACAAAAATGTGTAATTCATGCCCAAAATCAAGTGGCAGGCTGGTTGCTATGCATAAATAAAGGCTCATAATTTGTAACTCAACTTTAATACATTAAGAAATTCTTAAAATCTCACTAACAAGGCTCAACATAGTTGATAGATAACTGAGTTCCTTAAATAGTTGTCAAGGATTTGATTCCTATTGTGTATATGGAAAAGGATTAGTTGGGAGAGGCAACGGTGATCTCTACACATCGAAAGACATTAATCTTCGGCTATCAGCTTCCAGATACCTTTGTAAACACCAAAAAAAAAAAAAAAAAATCTTATAATCCCACATGAATCTGGTTAAGTTTGATTCTTTCTCATACTGATTGATATATCTCTCTTTTTTTTACCATCCATTATTCTCATAATTTGTCAAATAGAACTTCAAACAGATTAGGCAAATTTAGTAAAGATTGTATATAATCTGTTTGCAGCTTTTATAATGCCTTCCTTTTAAGGAACATGAACAAGGAAACGTGATAAACTAATGGAACAAATCAGTAAGAAAAAAGAAATTATGAAATGAGTGTCTCTTCTTCTGTGTTAAAGCTGAAAAAAAAAAAAAAAGAGAGTACGTTACAGAAATAATGGTTACTCTTCCTCCTTGAAACCTCCTTTCCCTACATCCCATGACATTCAGTGCTTTGCACAAAGCAATTGAATTTCACTGGTAGTGGCAGAAGTCCTTAGAGGAGAAGGAGGTATGCCCCCAGTGGGAAATTTCCCAATCCACCCTTGTCATCTAAAAATCATAAAATAAAAAAGTTATCATCTGTCTCTACCTTCTACTCCTCTATACAGCTAAAGACAAATTCCTGAATTTTTTTCCCTCTCACTCTCTTTGTCTCTCTCTCTCTCTCTCTCTTTATGGTTTTTTCTTGTCTTACATAATGAGATTTTTTTTTGGTACATGAAAATTTAAGGTCAAGTGTGGTTGCCCAACCTGAACATGGATAAGAGTAACCACCGGGCTCAACAAGTGCTTAGATGGTCAGATGAATATTAATCAAACCCATCACTGTTCATCTTCATGTGAATCAGCTAAGGACAAAGAATCTTCCTTGCTTTCAGGTTTGGATGGTTTCTTCTCTTCATCAACAACCTCTTCTTGGGTGTCATCAACACCACTACCACCTGCTGCTCCTATTCCTGTTAGTTTCTTTGCTCTCTGAGCCTCAATTTCCCAATCTGTTTGACTCAGAACAATCAACATGGTCACTGCACATGAACCCTGAGCAGCAAGTAGGCCAAGCCATAGACCTTGAAAATCAAACTTTACAAAGAAAGCTAGCCAAATAGACACAGACATTCCCACAAGGTAAAAGCATCCCAAGTTGATGTTAGCACCAACTTTAGGCCTTGCTGTGCCTCTCAGAACCCCACAACCTGTTGTCTGTGGACAATTTCCAAGCTCACAAAGACCTATTATAGGTAACACCATAGATGTCAAGGTTATAATCTCTTTGTCCTTGGTGAACATGCTAGCCCATGTGTTCCTAACCATTAGAGCAAAAACAAGGGCTGAGAGACCAGATATGAAGCTGCAAGAGAGGCCCACAATGGCAGAGAGCCTTGCCTTTGATGGCTTTTGTGCACCTAGTTTGTTGCCAACCCTTGTGGACACACTGAAACTTAGGGATGATGGGAAAATGTAGAGCAAAGAAGTTGTTTGGATCAAAATGCCCATGGAAGCTACAGTTGCTCTGGGGTTTATCAGATACCCACATAGCAAAATCATGATCTCATACCACCACCATTCAAGGCACACAGAAATGCAGCTTGGAATGGCCAAATTCAAAAGAGACTTCCATTGTGTTAAGCACTCATAAGAAAAACCTCCCCATGTTTTCTTGTGAGTGCCAGAAAAAATGATGTAGAGGATCAAGGAAGCTACAAGGTTGACGTTAGTCCACACCCCACTAAGAGCCACACCTTTGATTCCTAAATTAAGGTGAGAAACAAGGAAGTAGTTGATGGGTATGTGTAGGAGAATTGACAAAGTGGCACAAAGGGTGAGAGGCAGAGTAATGGATTGGCTTCTAAGGTAAATCCTTAACGGGTGTAAAACAGATTGTGCTATGAGGTCAGGAATGGAATAGAGAAGATATGATTGTGCTTGTGTGGCTATAGCTTCATTCTGGCCACAAAAGAGAAGGATTTGCTTCATGTAAAGCCAAAGAAGTGTTATTGGGATGGATGTGAAGAGGAGCAAGAGAATGGTTCTCTGCAAGCAAAGGCCAAGCAGAGTGAATTTTTTAGCACCAAAGGCTTGTCCACAAATAGGTTCCATTCCTACTGCAAGACCTGAAAGTATAGAGTAACCAGTTATGTTAGCAAAGCCAAGTGCAAGTGAGCCACCTGCTAAGGCTAGCTCACCAAGGTGGCCAAGGAAAAGCATGGAGATCATTGAACGGCAATATAAGAGGAGACCAGTTAGTATCATGGGGAGAGCTATTTTGGATATGGAAATCATTTCCTTGAAGGCATCAGAAAGATGGGTTTTCTTAGCTTTTTGCATTGATGGATTATTCTTTTCTTTGGAAATCAATGGATACGTAAGCATGTTGTATGGTTGCTCTGGCTCTTTAACTAAGTTCAGGTAATCAGGACTTGAATTGCATTTGCAGGTGAGGTCATGAGAAGATAGATGACACATAGTTTCTCCTTTGTGTCTGTCTAAAGGGGGAAAATATGGTTTTGAAGAGACTTGAAACAGAGAGACAGAGAGGGAGAGAGAGAGATTTGAGGAATGAAGTGGAGGGGATTTGCAAAGGGTTGTGTGTGGGGTTTTATATAGAAATTGTCAGAGGGCTTTTTGGTGCTAGAATGGGCTTTGAATTGAGCACTATCCGCTGACTCTGAGGCACTTTTTTATGGAGAAATTCTTATGTATTACAAGAGTATTGTATTAGTCCACAATAAATATAACACATGACATAATATAATTATATATTCCATTAGATTAAATTTAAAGAATAAGCATCAACTGCTTAGAATGTTATTTGAGAGTTTACCTATTTTATAGGTGTATTTTTTTTTTATCTAACCTATTTTATAGGTGTATATCACTTCGCATCAAATATAGGTAGCTAAAATTAAAAGATAGATGTGCAAAGAACTGAAGAGGAATTAATTAGTTGTAATTTGATAATGAAAATGATATAAATATAAGATAACGTGTATAATAGTATGTAAATAGTATTATTGTAAAGTATTTTCCCTTTTGGAAGGGTGAAAAAGTCCAGCAGTGACCGGCCTATAACTTATAGATAGTGAAGAGGTGCAATATCCACTTTGGAATTCCAAGAGTAAGATTTACAGGTTAAAAATTTATTAGATTTTCATTCTTTGGAAGTTCAAGTCCTACCAAAGTATAATTACACCGTTTTAACTTATGCAGATACTAAAAGACAGAGAGAGAGGATCATCCAAAAGTGGTACTAGACAAGAATCAGAGAGTTTCTGCAGTGTTAAGGGCCAAGGTTAAACCAAGACAAAGGTTGTCCTTGGACAGTTATACAAGGACTCATTTTTGTAAGCTAACCAAAAGCCAAGAGCCCATTAGCATCTATCAATGTTGATCCTTGATATATAAGGAATTCTGCATCTCTATATATTATGGATTTAATATATTGGTTAATGCCAACCCACAATTGTCTGCTTCATAGATGGGGAGCTTGGGACAAGGCCACTTATGAGTTTGTTCAACTAAGTAGTTTTGGGGGGCATTCAAGATACCATTGTGCTTTGTTGTTTTGTACTTCCACCATGAGATTAACCCCCAAACCGACCCTCCTCAGTCTTGTCTAACAACACTGTCCCTGCTTTGTCTCCACAAAATCACAAAAAGGAATACAGTTGATTGCCAATGTATGCTGAATAATAGGCACTGAAGTTAGTTGGGATCAGTTAAAAAAAAAGTTATGTTACTTCTCTTGGTTTAAAAAAATTAACAGGGTGATTAGTTGGGTCATTCTTCACAAATTTATTTTCAATCTACAGTGCTATAAATTTTCATATGAATGTGTACGAAATTGCTAAGTTTGAAATTTTGATAAATACAATCATAAAGTAATAACTAAAAAGGGTTATTTACCAATGTTTGTATATGGTATATTCAAAATGTGCACAGAAACCTAAGAAAGTGAAAATTTTGGATATAAAAACATCCAACACTGTTATGATATCATACGATAGGATCAATGATTCAAAGTATTTTATATGTGTGATGCAAGAATTAGATTGAACTCTTAAAAGGCAAGCTAAAATGACAACTTTGGTTAATATATATTAAGAGTGATGTTGTTTCAGCTCAAGTGAAAACCACACACGGATGGAAGGAATTGATGCATTATAAATAACATTGGGCTTTTATTGTATACAGTATCATTGTTGGTGAGAAGGTAAACAGAGGCTGGTTCTAATTTAATGGTGCAATCTTGTCTTGAACTCTATATACCCCTTGCACTCTATCAATAAAAAATTTTGTTTAAGGCTTCCTCATATGCTGATTGCTATCCAATACCTATAGGAGAAAGTCTGAAGAGTTTTGGACTATAAAGTGGGATGATGCACATGTACTGGTTTGTAGGTTTGATGTGTTATAATTATGCAGCTGCACATTGTCTTTATTCTGCTATATAAAGTTGTGGTGCACTGGATTTATAGACTATAGTCAAGAGTTAAGGACTAAAAAGTGGGATGATAAACTGGTAGATAGCTTTTTTCTATTGATTTTTGTGTGCTGTTTATGGTCACAAATTTGCATTTGTAATAGATTTCATGTATTGAGTTAGAGTAAGCCTTGAATTCCTATTTAATACAATTGGTTTGCTTATAAAAAAAATTGTTTATCAAGAAGAAGAAAAAATGAGGCAATCTTGAGGAATGTGGTGCGAAACTGGCAAAAGACGTCTTTGCCATCATTATTAGGTATAGACAATGGTAGCACTAGCAAGACTGCAGAAGCTTTGAACATAAGCGGGTTCCGGTTGGTGACATAGAGAGTTACTGAGGAACACATGGGTTTTGGCATTCCCCACAATTTCCATTTTAGGACTGAATGAATAAGAGTGTCCCGAGAGCATATCGTCGTCGTGAATTTAAGTTTGGCACATCGATTTTATCAATGGTATAAGGAACAATTCAGTTTAATTGGTCAAAGGCTCCAGCTGATTCCACCAAACGGGAAGGTCCATATACATGTATAAATTTCTAAATTTCGAAAGAAAATTTCTTGCTTTTCACTTTCAATATCTTATCATTACACAAGTATTTGGTCATGCTATATGCAATATTTTGAGATACCATTATTACACGTTATTTCTCCAACATTATATTACTCTTATATTTCTTTTTTACAAAACTAATCAGTGCCCTAAAGGCATTGATTAAGGAGCCAAAAGAGGTAAGTTTTTATTGAAAAATGACATACTTAGAGCATTGGTTAGCAAGAGCATTTCTTTTTTACAATATAAAGCGGATCATAAAAAAATTCTTTTAAGTTTTATCATGAAATTGATTTACATATTCAGGCTCATAAATATCTGGAGAGGAGGAGGCCCCATTTCTTAGAACCTTGCAATGATCTTTATCGGGGACGGATCCAAAAATTTTGATTAGTGATGACAAGATTATATACTATAAATATTTTTATAAAAAATATATATAAATGCCTAAGGGATAAAATAATGTTATCATTATCCTTAAGTCAAAAATTGGAGTTTATAAAAGTTATATCATTCTATATCCAAAAAATTGAAGATACTTACCCTTACGTGTCTTCATATTTTGAAATTGTTATATGAGGACAATAGGGGCAACATTTTTTAGTGTTATGTAGAGTAAATTGTAGGGCAATGGAGGCAACACTCGTTTTTTAGTGGGGGCAAAATAATAATTAGTTAAAATTTAATAAATAAATAAAATAACATGGTGGGGCAACTGCCCTAATATGATATAGGTGGATCTGTCCTTGATCTTTACCAATTGCGAAGTAGTTTGCTTTTTTTCAAGTTTCTTATTTTCATCTTCTGTTTTTATTTATAATTGCAAAAATGTACATTATTTATACAGAAAACATTAAAACACAAACAATAAATCGAAAACAAAGCAAATGAGTCTTAGCTTGCATTTTCAGACAGTAAAATACTATCTTATCTTAAATACTTTCTTATCGCAGGCTGGGCCAGCATAAACTCAAACTGTTAGAATCCAGCCAATGTGAAAGGTTGAAAATTTTTCAACCTCCTACCACTTACCCTTCGATGCATTAAAGTTTGACACATTTGTCAAATTTAGTAGTTGGTGAAAGAGGAGGATGGCTCTATATAGAGCTTCTCCCTTCAAGCATTTTGCAGCAGATCCTCACAATCAAGAGGAAGAGAGAGAGAAAAAACAGAGAGAACCTTAGAAAGTGTTTTTCTAAGAGAGAAAAATAGTGAGCCAATTTGTGAGTGCTATCCACAAATTGAAGATACATTATTGTTATATTTTTGTATTCCCATTATTTTATAGTGGAAGTTTAAGTGGCCTACGGGTCCCGTGGTTTTTCCTTGCTCACATTGAGGAGGTTTTCCACGCTAAAAAATTTCTGGTGTTGTTGCTACACTTATTTTACGCTTCCGCACAATGCCTATTTTGAGTTCACAGAGAAGGGAAATTATGATGGCATTTCCCAACAGTGGTATCAGAGCTCTCAGATACTAGGTGCTAGAGATTCATAAGAAAATTCTTAGTATGCTTTGTGGTTGCAGCATGGTCTGATCTTCCACATCAGAAAAGAATTATTCTTGTTGCTGGAAATAAAGTGTGATAGTGTGAAAGTGCATTCTAGGAAAGTTCTGGCTAGGAAAGACTTGGTATTTAAATGTGTACATTAGTGACCCACCACTCTTTCCTGGGAACTTACTTGGTGCACTTTTTGCATACTGCATTTATTGTTCCAATATACGGCACTGTTCACATATACGATATTGGCTTGTGCAACTCAAGATGGACGGAGCTGTCACTCATGATGGAGACATGTTCAAGCTAACTGCAGATAACTACTCCTATGGGAAGCCGATGATGGAAGATCACTTATACTGCAAAGATTTGCATGAGCCAATCACCCAGAAAGATAAACCGGAAGGGAAGACCGACAAAGAATGGTAGCTCCAGAATCGGAAGGCAGTAGCTATGATCCACAAACACATGGATCGCAGTTTGTTTGAGCATGTGTCAACTTATACTAATGCGTATGAGTTGTGGACAAAACTTGAATCCTTGATTCAAAAGAAGACACCTAAGAATAAAGCCCACCTTGTCAGACTACTGGTGAAGTTGGAGTACTCGGACGGTCAAAACATGATCGAACATTTGAATACCTTCAAAGGTATTGTGAATCAATTGATGGAGACCGAGATGAAGATAGATGATGAGTTGCAAACTCTTCTACTCCTCAGTTCTCTGCCTGAGAGTTGGGACACTCTAGTTGTCATTCTCAGCAATTCTACTCCAGACGGAAAGCTTAGCATAGATTCTGTTACAGATTGTTTGCTAAATAAAGAGTCAAGACGAAGAGAAAGGGGCTTGAATAACTAGTTCGAAGCCAATGTTGTTGAAAACAGAGGAAGGAGTAAGAATCGTGAAAAAAGAGGTCATGAAAAATCATAAGGTAGATCTAAATCTCGCATTAGACTAAACTGTTATAATTGTGGTAAATCGGGCAACACAAAGTCTAAGGGCAGATTCTTGAAAAGAGACCAACAGGCTGGAATGATCCACCCTGACCAGATTAACCCAAAGAAGAAGGAAGATGGAACAACTACTGCAGTGGCCTCGAATGATAAGAATATATTTCATGTCGGAGAGGAAAATTATCTGAATATTGCATCTGATGATTGCATATGGATAATTGACTCAGGAGCATCCTTCCACGTCACACCTCATGAAGAATTTTTCTCATCATACCAAAAAGGAGATTTTGGTACGGTGAAGATAGGCAACCATGTCACGAGTAAAATCGTCGGTATTGGTGAAGTAACTCTGATGACTGAGAATGGAAACAAGCTTGTGCTGAAGGAGGTAAGATATGTTCCCGAGATGCGTCTAAACCTTATCTCAGCAGGCAAGCTAGACGAAGCTGGGATGATAAACCAGTTTGGTGCCGGCAGATGGAAACTCGCCCAAGGAAGCAAGATTGTTGCTCGTGGAAAGAAGGAGGGCTCCTTGTACATTATGCAAGGAAAGATATGCAAGGGAGAGATGAATGTTGCTCAAGACGCAACCAAATAACTGTGGCATAGACGATTGGGCCACATGAGCGAGAAGGGTTTGGAGTTTCTTGCAAAATATCATCTCCCAAACATAAAAAGGCGGCCACTTGAATCCTGTGAAGACTGCCTAGCAGGCAAACAACACCGAGTATCTTTCAAAAGATCAGATGATGCAAGAAGAGAAAGCAGATTCTGGATCTTGTTCATTCAGATGTTTGCTTAATGTCTAAAAGGTCCCTTGGTGGTGCCCAATACTGTGTTACCTTCATTGATGATCACTCCAGGAAGGTGTGGGTGTATCCATTGAAGACGAAAGATCAAGTTCTTCAAGCTTTCAAGGAATTCCATGCTTCTGTAGAACGAGCATCTGGAAGAAAACTGAAATGCTGGAGAACTGATAATGGTGGAGAGTACATAGGTCCATTTGAATCATACTGCAAAACTCATGGGATAAGACATGAGAAAGTACCTCCAAAGACACTGAAGATGAATGGACTAGCCGAAAGGATGAACAGAACGATTGCAGAGAAAGTCAGAAGCATGCTTTCTCAAGCAAAACTTCCCAAATCATTTTGGGGCGAAGCAGTAAAAACTGCAGTTGATCTGATAAATTTGTCTCCTTCAAGACCTTTAAATGGAGAGATTCCAGATGAAGTATGGTTTGGAAAGAAAGCCTCTTATGGTCACTTGAGAGTCTTTGGGTGCAGGGCATTTGTCCACATTCCTAAAGATGAAAGAGCAAAGCTTGGTGCTAAGACGAAAGAGTGCATATACCTTGGTTCACCAAGAGATGAACTTGGCTCCAGATTAAGGGATCCTGCAAACAAAAAGATTGTTCGAAGCAGAGATGAGGTATTCTTTAAAGACCAGAAGATCCAGGACATTCAACAATCTAAGAAGTCAAAGACCACTGTGATACACAATTCAGGGGGAGAGATTCTTCAAAGAAATGATGTACTTCATCAGACAATACAACCTAATCAGACGGAGCAGCATGATCATATGGAACAACCTGACTAGATAGAACAAATTCAGACAACGCAGGGAGAACAAATGGAGATTGATCAGACAGAAGAAGAATCTCAAGTAAGAAGATCGACGAGAGTCAGACAACCTTCAAGGAAGTATTATTCAGATGAGTATGTCAATCTCATTGATGAAGGAGAACATTAAAGCTTCATGGAAGCCATTGAGACAAATGATAAGGAGAAATGGATGCAAGCCATGGAAGAAGAATTACAATCCCTGAAAGAAAATCTGACATATGACCTGGTGAGATTACCAGATGGCCGAAAGGCGCTGAAAAACAAATGAGTGTTCAAGCTCAAGGCTGAAGAGAACAACCCAAACCTCAGGTACAAAGCAAGAATTGTTGTGAAAGGGTGCAACCAGAAGAAAGGCATAGATCTCGAAGAAATCTTCTCACCAGTGGTCAAAATGACATCTACTAGAGTAATTCTCGGTCTAGCTGCAAAATTAGACTTAGAGATTGAACAGCTTGATGTTAAAACAACATTCCTACATGGAGACCTAGAGGAAGAAATCTATATGGAGCAACCGAAAGGTTTTGCAGAACTAGGCAAAGAACACCTAGTGTGTCGTTTAAAGAAAAGCCTCTATGGTCTGAAGCAAGCTCCAAGACAATGGTACAAGAAGTTTGATCTCTTCATGACCCAACATAATTTCAAAAAGACGTCCGCAGACCACTGTGTGTTTGTGAAGAACTATGAGAATGGTGAGTCCATCATACTTTTGTTATATGTTGATGATATGCTGATTGTTGGGAAAGATAAGACAAAAACAGCTGGTCTCAAGAAAGCATTGAGTAAATCTTTTGCAATGAAAGATCTGGGTGCAGTGAAGAAGATTCTTGGAATGAAGATTACTAGAGATCGTTCTAGAAGAATGTTGTGGATGTCACAAGAAGACTATATCAAGAAAGTTCTTGAAAGGTTCAACATGCATAATGCCAAACCGGTGCATGTTCCATCACCTGGTCATCTGAAACTAAGTAAGACGCAATGTCCAGGGAATGAAGAAGAAAAAGAAGAAATGAGCAAGGTGCCCTACTCTTCTGCAGTGGGTAGTCTTATGTATGCAATGGTCTGTACAAGACCAGACATTGCTTATGATGTAGGAGCTATGAGCAGATTCCTATCAAATCCAGGAAAGGAGCATTGGAACGCTGTGAAATGGATACTACGGTATCTGAGAGGAACTGCCAAAAATTGTTTGTGCTTTGGTAATGGAAATCTAAAGCTTCTTGGATATGCAGATGCAGATATGGCAGGAGATGTAGATTCAAGAAAGTCTACGTCTGGATATTTGATTACTTTTGCAGGGGGAGCTGTCTCATGGCAATCAGGACTACAAAAGTGCATTGCTTTGAGTACCACAGAAGCTGAATACATCGCAATCACTGAAGGTTGTAAGGAAATCTTGTGGATGAAGAAGTTCCTATAAGAGTTAGGCCAGAATCAAGGAAGCTACGTTCTCTATTGAGACAGTCAAAGCGCAATACATCTCAGCAAGAATTTGACATTTCATTCAAGGGCGAAACACATCGATGTGAGGTATCACTAGATCCGTGATGTGTTGGAAAGTAAACTGCTGTAGATTGAGAAAATACACACCAAAGACAATGGTGTAGATATGATGACAAAAGCTCTAACAAAAGAGAAGTTAGAAGTCTGTAAAGAAGTTGCAGGCTTAGCATCAACCCCAAACTAATCCAAGGATATTTCCCTTTGGCTGGAGGGGGAGAATTGTTGGAATCCAGCCAATGTGAAAGGTTGAAAATTTTTCAACCTCCAACCACTTACCCTTCGATACATTAAAGTTTGACACATTTGTCAAATTTAGTAGTTTTGGTGAAAGAGGAGGAGGGCTCTATAAATAGAGCTTCTCCCTTCAAGCATTTTGCAGCAGATCCTCACAATCAAGAGGCAGAGAGTGAGAGAAAAAATAGAGAGAACCTTATAGAGTGTTTTTTTAAGAGAGAAAAATAGTGAGCCAATTTGTGAGTGCTATCCACAAATTGAAGATACATTATTGTTATATTTTTATATTCCCATTATTTTATAGTGGAAGTTCAAGTGGCCTACGGGTCCCGTGGTTTTTCCTTGTTCACATTGAGGAGGTTTTCCACGCTAAAAATTTTCTGGTGTTGTTGCTACACTTATTTTACATTTCCGCATAGTGCCTATTTTGAGTTCACAGAGGAGGAAAATTATGATGGCATTTCCCAACACAAGCGTTTTTATACTTATATACTTGTTATACATATTAAGGAGCATCCGGGCATCATTCACCTTAACATTATCCGCCCTTTCTTGATTTTTTCCTTGCAA
Organism: Ammopiptanthus mongolicus; assembly: GCA_039655645.1. Classification (NCBI taxonomy): domain Eukaryota; kingdom Viridiplantae; phylum Streptophyta; class Magnoliopsida; order Fabales; family Fabaceae; genus Ammopiptanthus; species Ammopiptanthus mongolicus. The sequence continues at coordinate 28,775,811 of CM077346.1, read as the reverse complement.
AAATATGAGTCTTTGTATAATGCAGTAAAAATTAGAATAATACAAAATTAAGTAACGAAAAAAAAAACATAGATAGATACTTCCAAATTATATTTGCCTAATGAATAAAGGTCATGGTTGCAGTAGGTGGATTAGTATTTTCTTCGACCAAGTTTTCTGAACCCATTAAAAGGTATGTGCAGGAGCCCACAGAAAGGAACCTTTTTTATTATTGACTGTGCATATTCAAAATTTGGCCGCATGAAGAACAAAATAAAACCAGAATAGAAAAATGCAGCGGTCATAAGTTCATATATAACTACTCACTAAACGTGTAGGATTGAGTTTCACAAAGTCACATTACTGCTGAAGAATATTTAGTACCTTACTTAAATTGAATATAATGCGACTAAGAATATTGTTTGAGCTTCCACACTACTTTTGTTAGTTGAAATACTACTTTGCCCATTGATTCTAGCGTCACCATCTAATAGGAACATGGATGACTTGAGCATGTGGAAAGAAGAATATTCGGATCCGATTCAAGTTTCCTTTGATGTAGTAACAAGAACCTACTTGAAGGATAACCAATGGGTTACTTTCCTTTAATTTGATGAAAATGCTTTGAGTCCATTTTGATGACAAGAAGCATTTATGGGCTGAATAGTGAACTATTATTAGTGGGTTTATTAGATACTAATAATAATTAAGTCCAATTTTTATCATTTTATTTTTAATTTTCGTACTATTTTTTAGACTGAATTTTCTGATGACCTTTTGTATTCTCCTACCCTCACTAAATGCTTCCTAATATTGCTCTAAGTCATTATAGTGGCTAGTATGATTACTTTCTAATTAAATACATGGTAGTGGGAATTTATTCCTTGTATTTCAAGTGTTTTTTAGGACTTTAAGAGTTTAAGTTTAGCCTATAAATAGGAAACTCATGTATTACTCAAATCAGTTTTGAAAGATTAATGGAATTTAAAGAGTTTTCTCTATTGTGAGAGCTTCCCATGAGTTATTGGGTAAAATAACTAAATCTGATCTTATCAAGGCAACTTGTGACGATCAAACACATAACTTATCACTCATCTTTTGACCTATATCTTGAGTGTGACGTCAATATTCATTCCTTTTCCCGAAACTTCAAGGCAGTCCGGATTTGGATCATATCACCATCTTAGTAGCAGTTATTATGTCATATATTGTCATGTTATGTTCCTCTCTTTTTTTTATCCTTAGGTGTAAAATTTGTCATCTGATCTAGAAAAGCATGCTTTCGGCGTAACCCTTTCTGGATGATTTGGAAAATTCCCTAATTGATGAAGAAGCAAAGGCCTTAGCTAGGACTTAATTAGCTTCGAAGTTTAAAGTACACTACCCTAGTTGATGACAAGGAAAAGGCCAATAAGAGCGAAAGAGACACAAGTGAACTAGGACGGGGAAAATTAACGACATTAAAATAAGAAAGCATGATACCATGCATATATTAAGAAGCACGACATACATCGGCAAGTTAAACAATTTGAGGGGTAGAGCAAATTCAATGCCGTAGATGATTAGTAAACAAATATTTATAGTTAGTTAAGAGAAAAAGACAATAAATTCTAATGCACGAATCATATGTACCTTCCAATTCATGCATGGATCATGTGTGATTCTAAGGTAAGAAGCATCCAGATTTTCTATACCCTCTTTCATTTTTATTCTTACTAATTTTTTAAAATCTTTCTTTGAGTTAGATAATGAGTGCATAAAAACTCCGGTTAAATTTAAATTTAGGCTTAATTACACTTTTGATTATTCAAGTATAGTACATTTGTGATGTTTGTCCCTGAATTTTTTTGTGCATACTTTTGGAGATTTAATTGGTATACATTGACTGTGTAAAGATTTTTTACACTGTTAACCAATCAGAATTTACACATAAACTAAAATGTCTGATTTTTATCCTAACTAACTTAAAAGCCACTTATACCATGATTTATGATTAATTGATAATGTAAAAAATTTTACACCGATAATGCATAGCAATTAAACCCTACTTTTGGTCCTCCACTTTTTTTAAGGTTACCACATTAGTTCTTCCGACATCCTACCGTCTTAACATCATCAGTTTGGTCCTATATGGCAAACGGATCGATACATGTCATGCCAGATGGTTTTTTTTGTTATTAAAATAACAATTAATTTAATTAAATAATAATAATTTTAATTAAAAAATGAAAAAATAATTTATTCATTTAATTTAATAAAATAAAACATTAAAAAAATATAAAGTCCATCCACATCCTCCATTCTTCTTGACTTTCAAGCATATGAACTTTATTTTTTTAATGTTTTATTTAAATAAAATAACAATTTAAATTAATAAATTCAATAATATTTTTTTATGTTTTATTTTTCAATTAATATTTTATTAAATCAAATAAATAAAATAAACTTTTCCATTTTTTAAATTAAAAAATAATTTTAAAATTAAATTAATTATTATTTTAATAACAAAAAACCACTTGGCATGACAGGTATCACTCCACTTGCCACACCAAACTGACGGTGTTAAGATGGTAGGTTGGCAGAAGGACTAACATTGCAATGTTAGAAAAAGTGAGGGACCAAAGGATGCAAAAAAAAAGTTTAGTAACAAACATCACACATGAACTATAGTTGAAGATCAAAAGTGCAAAATAAGCCTTAAATTTATATGTTATATTAGCATTTCTTCTGTGAAATTAAAGTTACTAAAAGTCCCAAAAAAAAGAACTAGGAAAGTAACTAATATTTTTTAATCTCAATATGATTTAAATGTGAGGTCATCGAATGAGAAAGAGAAAATAGGATAGATGTGTCTCAAAAACTTTTTTTTTTTGAAGTTTTTTCCCTAACTGATTAGCGTTAAAGATGAAACTTTGGGTTTTTGTGATGGTCCTATTGGCCCCGGTATTGATTAGTGAAGAGGTGGGGGAACTGGGTGAATGTGCAATGTAAGCGCTTTTGATGAATTAAATTGCTTTTAAAATTGTTGATCACAATAAACAGCGGAAAATGAATTTATAATAAAATTATAAATCAAATAGAGTTGTTTGAAAAGATAAAGAGAGAAAAGCGAGAACACATATATTTTATCCTGATTCCGTCACTAACCACTTGTGCCCTACTTTTAGTCCCTAAGGTCAACCTCCAAGAAAATTTTCGGTAATTCAAACAAGCTTAACCAGGGAATTCTAAGGTCCTCCCTTCTTTGGAAGCAGACACAGAGGAAGATGCACACGCGCTGTTCTAGCACTTGGGATACTGGCCCGATATTTTTAGTGTCGTTCACCACGATAATGCACACACATATCCAAATGCCGGTGGCGAGACAGATGACAGCTCGTTCCCCCACCCATCATAATGTGTCACATTTATACTCTTTTATACAATTTGATTTGAGTTTGTCATAATTTCATTATGTAAGTTTTTTAATAAATATATTTAGCGACGGAAATTAATTTGATCGCTACGTACATTGGTTTCAGTAAGGGTGACTGATATTAATTTCGATCGCTAAATTGGTTTCAGCAAGTTTAACGATCGAAATACGGGCAATCGTTAATTGGGATGGATAAATTTCGTCGCTATTTTTTGGCTGATTTGGTCCCCAAAGTACGTACCTGGACTATCTTTAGCGACCGTTTTATTTATGTTTAGCGACGAATAATATTGTTGCCATTGGTGACCAGTGGACAAATTCGATCACTAAACTAATTAGCTACCAATACTTTAGCGACTGAATTATTATCATTAACGACTGAAAACAGCTTTTTTTTTTTTTTTTGTAGTGAGTCCAAGACTCCTTTCCAACATGTGTTCTTTGAACTTCCATTGTTTTGAAAATCCCTCACACAAAGTATGATGTATTGATTGAAAGATTTGCTTAACAATTTTGTTTCTCGTAAGTTGATGCAATTTTTTTGAAGATGGAGAAGTAGATATTCAGAAGATTACTTGCAAATTTTGAAGAATGTTTATTCATCATGATGGAATTCTGATCAAGATAAAGATTGTTGAGATATGATGCATGGAAAACGATATCCGCGGACAAGCCACTTTGGCTCTGATGAAATTATACGATGGCAAAAGATGTAATAACTGCGTATAACTCCAACTCAAACTGAAAATTTCAATCCATGGTTGAGAATCTTGATCACACTGACTGGTCAAGGGATCTCATTGTTGAGGCATTTAACAGTAGGTCGGTTCCATAAGTCTAAAAACAACAAATCAAGCTCCTTTTTTGATGATTTTGTTGTTGACCATATGTTATCCAAGTGAAGACTAGCAGTTCTGTTAGTGATCATGAATAAGCTCAAGGTTAATTTTTATTTAATATTCCATGTTGAATCTAAAACACTTCATTAGAAAATTAATCAAATGTTTTACAAACTTCTAACAGACATAATTATATCAAATCTTGAAAGCAATCTAACATCCGCATCAAAGACTTGGCAAAGCTTTTGTTTAATGATTTGATTGGAGCCTCCTTATTCGGTGTAGTTTATGATTTATAGTTTTTTTTTTGGGTTTTTTGGACGTTTTAGCCCCCTAAATGGCAAAAAAAAAAAAAAAAAAAAAAAAAAAAAAAACCTGTAAAGATGACACCATATATAGTCCATATTTTTCTATTTGCTTCCCTACAGTTTTGACTGCTTCGATGGCAATAGCAAGTAGCAACTCTGATATAGGACAGTAAAGCGGGAACCTAACCCCTATATTTATGTACAAAACTAATAATTGATACATCTATATATATCCACCACAAATCTTCTGTAGTTACATTGTAAACATCACATCTTTATAATAAGTCAAGCCTAAAAATATAATATGATTATTAATCCATGTTAATACAGTGGTCCATCCACTTATTGTTAATTCAATTTATAAGATCATCTCGAAGAATTTGGCTATATGCACCCACGACCCATGCCATTTTCACAGACCGAAGTCCAATTAATGAATCAGCCAGGAGATTCTAACATACGTATCCCTGTCAAGAGAAGTAGATTACTCATTATGCTTTCTCTATTGTGTGACTATAGGTTTTCAAGCAAAATTGAAAAATAAAATAAAATAAAATCTTAATTACAAGTATGTAAGGAATCCGGAATGAGGCTACACCCCCGACCCATGCCATTTTCAGAGACCAAAGTCCAATTAAAGAATGCCAGGAAATTCTAACAACCCTGTCAAGAGAAGTAGATTACTGATTGTGATTTCTCTATTTTGTGATTCTAGGTTTTCAGAGAAAATTGAAAAATAAAATAAAATGAAATCTTACAAGTATGTAAGGAATCCTGCTTTTTGTATGATAATCTTAGTGACAGCAACTTAAGCCATCATCTTTTGAAAAGCTAATTGATTCCTAAACTCCAAAGGATAAGATTTCATTATATATATAGTTAATTAATCTATATGCAAGGATGAATATCGAAGGTTACAATACAATTATAAAATATGTCATATCTTATTATCCATCGCCTATAAAAAAAAAACAAAAATCTCATTATCCTTCAACGTACGTACAAAACTATATTCAAGCCTCCTTGACCAAGTGAAGTTAGCTTAACATATACAGATTCGTGTACTGAATATTAGACCATTTGTAAAAAATTATACGATTAAATCGCTTTTTAGTTACAGAACGAGCTCTAAATCTTGTTTCAACTACAAGTTAACCATAAACGTCCCATCCTTTGTGTTAAACGTTGAGAAGGGATAGAAATGAAAAGATATCCAAGGTTTCCCTAGCTATAGGTAGACGATAAGCATAAACTTATTGAAAGATTTGATGTCTAATCTTCCAAAAGGGAAGGGTCCAATATATGTACTATACTTGGTTAGGATATTTTGTGTTACATATTCATTGGTCGAAGACTAAAAAACCTTCTAAGGGATGTTATCAAAGATTTCTTAAAACTTCAGTCTAATTGCCATCGTTTACATCTTATCAAAAAAATTTAACTTTTATCGCTTGCTTTAACCGATATGAACTTTCAAGAAGGTCGACTCCGAACCACTTTGCTGACTTTGTCGTTTACATAAAGCCATTTCTCGTGCCACTTTGCTGTCTTTTGTCTTGAGAGAAAAATGGCATTCCTATTTGGGCGATCGTTACTGGCAGAAAAGATATGGGATGATTCCTATTGGCGTATTCGTTCGAAGTTATTTCATTTCAGTTGTCTGTTTATCTTATATATAGAAAAGAACTTTTTTACAATATTTAAAAAATGTTAGAATAGCTCGTTCTTATGGTGTAATTTTTAATATTTAACTTGCTCTAAAATCTCTTTTTATCGTAACTTGCTTTAAATTCGTAATTAGAATTTTCACTGGAGGGAAATAATTTTTTCTTAATTTTTTTCAATTCATTTGCTATAGCTTATTGTTGATTGTATTACCAAAAAAACTTATAGTTGATTGTTGTAGTAAGTTCTAAAAAATAAAAAAATAAATTCAAGTTACAACAAATAAAAGTAGGTTTAATGAATATAATTTGGTCCGTGCAAATAACATGAGATTTGGTTTTAGTCCCTCCAAAAAAATTTCTTAGGTTTTGGTCCCTAAACGTTTTAAAACATTGAAATTCGTTCAAGCCGTTAGGTACCTCCGTTAAATGATGACGTGACAGACGACGTGTCACATGGACAAAAATATTAATTTTTAATTCTACAAAAATTAAAATCTAAATAATTTTTTTGTCCCTTCAAAGTTCACCATTTTTTGTTTTAGTCCCTATAAAAAAATATTCTTAGGATTTCGTCATCGTAATATCAATTTTTTTAAAATAGTTTCTACCCTGTGGGATAAGTATCTTCCTCTATACTTGTCTGAATTGAGTGAAACTAGATTAGAATTAAAGCTAGCATCCTCATCTAAGCCTGCTAAAATTATTCGAAATTTTATATGCACGAATTGTTCTGCAGAATATGATTGCTAACAACCTATAAATTGTATTGCATAACTTCCGGTATATGTATCCCAATAGAGTGAAACTATGAGAACACCTAATTTTTGGACGTGGCATGGTTGACATGATGTTCTAGCTATTTATCATGTGGACTAAAACCAAAATTGATGAACTTTACAGGGACCAAAAACTTATTTAAAAAATTGTGGAGTTAAAAAATAATATTTTTGTACACGTGACACTGATGACATTATACTTCATCTGTCACGTCATCACTTAACGGAGGTAATCCAACGACATGGACGAATTTCAAAGTTCTAAAACGTGATCAAAACCAATGAAGGAGGACTAAAACCAAATATCATACTATTTACGAGGACCAAAATACTCATTAAACCTTTTATATGGTGGTGATCATATTTTAGAATCATGTCATGCTTCACACTTTTTGGTGAATAGCAACCAACCCATGACCTATACCAAAAAAAAAAAACAACCCACGCATAAACAGGGCTTGTTGTGTGGATGCGGCAATTATTCTTGGCGTTGGCAAGTCGTGGCTGCAATATTTTTTTGTTCTAGGGATGGCCTTTTTTGTCGCCAAAAAACTACTTTGTCATAGTGTACCTCTATGGTCGTCTTCTTAAATGAATGAGTAAACATCCAATTTGGTCTCTGAAATTGTAAGGTCGTATCAACCTGGTCCCTAATATTAACGAAATGACAAATTGGTCCTTGAAGTTGTAAAACGTTAATCAAGTTGGTCCCTCCGTTAATCCTAGTTAGTTAACGCCATCAGTGGATCTGACGTAGCACGTTAAGTGTTTAGGTGGCATCCATATAAGCATCCACGTGACCTCCATGTCATATGATGCAATTTTAGGGACCAAATTGATAGTAGGGACCAAATTGACACCTATTCTCTCTTCTCCTTCTACCCCTTCTCCTGTCAGTCACCACCACCAAGTCCACCTCCCCCTCCCAAACCATCACCACCACCACCACCGATTGCACCCCAACCCCATGGAGAAGGGATATAGGGAAAGACTCCCGCTCTTGCGCATATCCCTCATACTACTACCATCAATCTTACAAAAACGCAAGGTATAATAATCAGAGAACCTGACATGCGCAAGCGCATGAAGCAAGCAAGGGCTGAGCCGCCTTTTGTCTAGTGAGAGGGAGATTAACATGGAGAGGAAGAGGTGAACAGAAATAGGGTATAGCAAACCAAACTAGTGATCAGTGGCTCAAGGCTCGAGCAGAGGATTCCAAAGTTCTTCACTACGACGAATCTAAGTCGGTGACAACTACTGTAACACCTCAAAAGTTCCTCCCACCTTGTTGAACTGTAATGGACGATCAGGATCCCCCAACCTCAACAGACTCACCACTTTCCTTTGCCGTCATTGTGTTGTGTTGTGATTTGTTACAACAATAATAATAAATATTTTTTTTCCGTTTATTTATTTACCCTTTTAAGTTTTAATTGTTAACTACTCCCACAAAAACAAACAAAACACCTGCCATTATACCATCACAAACCCAATTGTTGTGATCATATATTAATCCAAGTCCAAATGCAAAAGTGTAACACCCCGATTTTTCGAGTTTTCCTAATTAATCAGTATTTATGAACTTATATTTTATTCGAGGCCTTATAAATGGCAATAAAATATTCTGACCAGATAGGAATGTCCTACACAACCATAGGAAGCCATGGTTAAGTTTCGGACGAAAGCTCAAACGGAGCCCGGTCTGCGTTTTTCACGGAGAGTGGTCTTTTTCTACTATCGAGACCTAATTCTGACTCGTGAACAAAACAGTTAGGTTTTATATTTTATTTCCAACAATATTGGTTATTTTGAAAATATTCAAAATAAAAGTCGTCATACGACTTTCTTGGACGAAAACCTAAATCGGGTGAAGAACGGAGCTGAATACGGGATTTCAATGACCCGCTACGGATAAGGTTGAAGTCACATGGTGTGCTATGACTCATCAGTGACTCATCGGTGTAATGATTACGTTTAGAAAATATCTGGACGTAAAATGATTAAAATGCCCTTGACCCTTTTCATAATTACCATTTGCCCTTGAATGAAAAGACCGTTTTGCCTTTAAGAATTTATGGAATAACCATTCTGACCCTGTGACTCACCATGTCATCATTACCTTTCTAGAAATATCTAGATATTTATAAGGGAAATGACCAAAATGCCCCTAGTCTTTGAAGGAATTACCAAATTACCCTTTTGGTTATTTACAAGTTTGCCATGACATCAATTATATATATTTCTCTCTTTCTCTCTCTTGGCCATTTCGGCCACACTCTCTCTCTCTTCTTTCTCTCACTTGTTCATCCAAATTCATAGAGTTCTTGAAGTTCTTCATGTGTTCTTCATAAGTTTTTCACAAAAACCCTAGTTTGATCTTCAAAAGTTGAAGTTTTTGAGTGAAAACTTGTTTCTTCTTCACTAATCTTTGATCCTAGGAGGTATGATCCTCATCTTAACTCTCTCAATCTCTCTATTTCATCTCTTGAATCACTTGATTCATGAAGATCCAAGTTTAGATCTAGAACTTTGAAAATCCATAGAAAATTGTAGAAAAATCCTATGATCATGAAACCAATTTCTATGAAACCACCATGATGTGTACTTTGAGTGTCTAGAAGCATGAACCCAAAAGAAATTTTCTCCCTATTCTTCCATGGGAGGGCCGAATCCTAATCATGATGAAAGGATGGGTTTTGTTGCAATTTTTGGCTATAAAACACTTGTTCTAGCTTACTTGATGTCTTTGAACCCTAAACCCAAGAGCAAAACATCAACCAAAGCTCCTAACCTATTTCTCCTCTTCATGGACGAAACATATAGGGTGTAGAACCATGAGTTTTGTCTCAAGTTTTTGGGTCATAAGACTTGATTTAGTGTTAATCATGCTTAAGGACCTACCATCCAAAAGTTTAGAACCAAATGAGATCCCTAGCCTTTTTATCCTTTCATGGCCAAACCCTATACCTTCTTGGGGAAGAAAACTTATGTTTTGATGTTATAGATTGATGTTGCTTTGTTGTTTGAATTGAATTGTGTTTGATTGTTTTAGGCGACGCGAACGGAACCAGAGCCGGAGCCGAGAACCGATCTAGTTTGAAGTGAACACCTTTGTGAGGTAAAGGGAGGTAGTTCATTTTGAGTTTGGTAGCCTCATGGCATATGATTGATTAGTGTTTTATGATTGAATTAAGACTTGATTTATATGTGTACTTATATCCTGGATTGATTGCATGTTAAGTGTTGTGCATAGTTGGTTATTTGATATAACTGTGGCATGGATGCCTTGGATGATATCTTATTGTGATATTGAACTGTTGATATATATATCTATACATATATTTATATCCTGGATGAGCATAGGACTGGCTATGTCTCGATAACTGTTAAAAGACTCGGAATTGAAAACAAAGTTTTGAAAAACGCGTTTTGAAATTAAAAGTGGGTTTTGGAAAACGTGTTGCTTTTCAAGAAAAGTATGTTCTTTTGAAAAGTATGTTCTTTTGAAAAGTATGTTCTTTAAAAAGTGATTTTGTGAAAAGTCGTGCAAAATGTGTTTTATTCTGTAAAGTGTTTAGAAAGGGCGTGAATCCTTAAAAAAAAAACGGTTTTGTTTTCAAGAAAGGTGTTTTTCCCGAAAAATGTGGAAATGTTTTATTTCAAGAAAACAAAAGTGTATTTTGTTTTCCAAAGTTGTTTTGAGAAAGTTTGACCGAAAAGAAAAATGATGAACCTTTGAGATGAACCCAAACCTAGTGGCCGAGACGTCGGGGCTAGTGTTTTGTGGATTGAGCACTTGGACTTCGTGTCCTGTGTTTTTGATTTGAGTGGGCTTAATGCCTTTTTGAAACGAGTCGTGGACTTTATGTCTCCACATTTGAATGATTTGAGTGGGCTTAATTAATGCCTTTTTGAAACGAGTCGTGGACTTTATGTCTCGACATTTGAAAGAATGAACGCAAAGAAAACAGAAAACTTTCTGTGTACATGCATGAACCGGCAGACGTGCCATTTGAAACCGAGCTACAACTCTAGTAGTTGAGAATGGAACCGGTTAAGACCACTAGGTCTGTAGGGGCATTCTGTGTGTCGAGATTCCACAAGTGGCCGGCGGCCTCGCGACCCCGTGCCGTGGTGAGTCGACTACCCAGCACGAATGAACTCGATCAGGGACTGGACTATTCAGGATATGGTTATGACGTGGTACCCTGGAACAATTGTTGTTCGGACCTAAATTGAGAGGCCGACTCATGAGAACAATTGTGTTACGGTTGTTACTACGACCTATCGCTCGATGTTGGGAAGTTAGAATCTCCGGAGTACATGAATTAGAAAGACGATATTGAAGTCTCATGCATTATTATAAATCATGATTGTGTTTGAGATATTATATTGTGTTGTATAGATAACTATTCATATGACTGTATTTATGCTGTTGTCGCCTGTGCGGCTATCGTGATAAACTTATTATATGAGTATCTCACCTTTGCCTGTACATGTTGGACACCTGGTTGCGTTTTTGGAACACATGTACAGATGTTGATCATAGGTCCCCGCGGGGACGTGAGGACTCGGATGATGGAGCGTTCTGATGAAGTTGACGTTGGGTTGTATCCCAATGGCTACTTTTAGCCAACCAGCTTAGGAGTCTTTTATTTTGAGCAGTCTTATATTATATTACTGCAAGCTTTTGAACTTGTGTTTTCAAGTTTGTAATAACTTATATGTCAGACCAGGATTTATGTTATGTTTACGTTTTTATGAACAGTGAATATCAACATGTGATATGAAGTTTATTCCTTCATCTTGAGTTTGTATTGTCTATGCATGCAGAAAATTTTTAGAACCGCGTTTTCGAACGTAGCTATTTAATTAAAGTATTTTCCGAAAGCAACCAGCGTTTTATTTTCTTGATTTATTTTCGCATTAGAGTCTGAGTATGTAGCACCCGCGAGGGGGGTGTTACAAAAAGATCCTACCGATTTGCAGCCTCCTGGTTAGTTTTCTGGTTGCGGTGGTGGGCTTGGCCATGGAGTTGGATTAGGTCATGGGGTTGGGGTGGAATCGGTGGTGGCGACAATGGTGGTGGCTGACAGGAGAAGGGGTAGAAAGAGAAAAGAGAATGAGTGTCAATTTGGTCCCTATATCAATTTGGTCCCTAAAATTGCATCATATGACATGGAGGCCACGTGGACGTTTACATGAGTGTCACCCAGGCACTTAACGTGCCACATCAGACCCACTAACGGCGTTAACTAACTGGAATTGACGGAGGGATCAACTTGATTAACGTTTTACAACTTCATGGACCAATTTGCCATTTTGTTAATGTCAAAGACCAGCTTGATATGATCTTACAACTTCAGGGACCAAATTGAGTGTTTACTCTAAATGAATTTTCTCCATTCCACTTGAATTATGGTAATAGATTATATCGTAAATTTTAAGAGGAAAATGTTTTTAATGAATAAATAGCTTTAAAAACTATATACATTATATCTATCTCTTTTAATAAAGTAGAACTTTTTTTTTTTTTGACAAAAGAATAATGTAGAACTTGAAAATCATAAAATATAAGTCCTTCATATCATTAATAAAAAAATGCACGAATATAGGATTTAATTGGTATGCATTGTTACTATAAAGTTTTTTTACACTGTCAACCAATCAGAAATTAAACTCAAATAAAATATAATTCATCATGTATATTGGAGTCCAACTAATACGAACTGAGTCGGGTAGACCCATTAATGCGGAAAAACTCTCTCAACGTTTATTTTTTGCATTCAAAATACTCGAACTCGGGACCTTGATTAAGGTGAACCAAGTTTCTTGCCACTTGGACCAATAGACATTGGTAAATAAAATATAAATTTGAATGTATTATATCTTTAAAAAATATTTTCAAATGGGCTATTACCGAAAATTAGAGCTATAAATACGTGGGCAGGGTTCGCCCACCACGAGTTAGGGAAAATATGGGTCAGCCCAGCCCGACTCCCATTTTGGTGAGCTCGAAAATAACCGACCCGACCTAGCCCACGGCGGGTTGGTGGGTTATGCGGGTTGGCTCATGGGTTTAACCCATTGCGGGTTGGTGCGTTATGTAGGTTGGCTCACTTATATTTTAAAAAAATAAATAAAAAAAATTCATAATTCAAAAAACACAACCCAAAGTGCAAAATTAAAACCGACATCATATCTCAAAGTTTGATACAAATCCAAAATCAAATACAAGTCTAATGATAATTTCAAAAATCAAAAGTTTAACTAATACATGTTTTGATTCCAAAATCAAATACAAAAACATCAAAGATCATCATTCAAGTCCAAGAGGTTGAATTTGTTGTCCTTGTCCCTCAACAACATTTGAGTCTTGAACTGTTAAATCTGTAACAAGTTCTTGTTTTTCAATATCTTCATTATCTTCATATACACAATCCCAAAAAGAAAAAATTAACCATGTTTGATAAGTAATATAGTAAGAAAATAATAATAACTTAAAACTTGCAAAACATACCAGATAGAACATATCCATGTAACCAATTTCGGGTTAAAATCAATGCCTGAACATTTCAGGAAGAAGAGAACAACGATATTTGTATAGCAAGCAATATCGACAGCTCTAATATGAAGGTTTTCTACTGAAAATGAAATTAACACAAACTAACAAAAGAATTCAGAGCATGTGGGTTTCTAAACACAAACATTTTATTTCATCCAGAAAACATGCCATCATAATCAGAAGTTGAGCAAATAAGGACGAATAAGAGCAAACAAGGACGAACGTCACGAACCTGAGTAAACAAGGAGGAAGATGAGAAGACACGGTGGTTTGAGCTTTTGCCACGAAAACTAGAACCAGAAGCAGTGGAGCTCAGAGGAAGACGATGGCAGGCCAGAGCTCGCAGCCGCTCGCTGGTCTTCTCGGTTCTCGCTGGTCTTCTCGATTTCAATGGCAACAAAGTCAACGGCGGCGCCCGCTGCAAGTCTTCTCGCTGCCACTAGTAGCCGCTGCAATGCCATCGCCCACCAACTCATTAGCCGTTAGGGTTGATCTCGTGAGGTTTAGTCGTCTTACTCATGTCTCAGGAGTCAGAGGGAAAGAGAAATGCTGAAATAGGTTGAGGACGGTGGGCCGCTTGGGTAGGTTATTTATGTTATGACCCGCTGATTAAGTGATCAGTGATTCTTCCTGGACCGTCATTTTTTTTTTTTAAAATAAATAAAATAATTAACCCGCGGGTCAACTCGGATCACCACGGGTTGAACCCGGCCAACCCGCAGGTCAAGTGGGCCGGGTTAAATTTACCTGGGATCTAAATGAGCCGCTATTTTTGTAACCTAGCTCATCGGTGGGCCGGGATGGCCTGGCTGGCTCGCGGGCTGGAACCCATTTTGACAGATCTATCGAAAATGATGAACTAAAATCAATTAAATGCAACATTAAAGTTTTCAATCTTAATACTTTTCAAGTCCTTAATTAGAAGATCTGGTAAGAATAATGATTAATTAGTAGATTTTAAAATACATTAAAAAATATAATATAAAAAAATTAACACAAAGTTTTCTTTTTTCATCGTGCATCATTAAAAATATAGTAAATGAATATAAATTAAATAGAAATACAACTAAATCCAAATGATGCTTAAAAAGAAGTAAATTCAAATGATATACAATTAAATAACATAGTATTAAATGGAAATAAGTAAATGATATAATAAAAAAAAAACTATTTAAGAATTAGCGAAATGGATATATAATTATTCCACAATATATTTTAGAAATATTTGTCCTCAAAAAGGAAAATTATTAAACCGGAATAAATAAATAATATAGTGAATAATTAATAATTTCTATTAAAAATCATTGAAAAGGATATATAGAATTATTCCACAACTTCTTTTTTTTTAGAAAATTGTCCTGAAATGGAAAAGCATTTATTATTCACAATTATAATATATATACATAAATAAATAATATTTATATTAAAATAATAAAATAATATAAATTTGAATATATTTATATTAGGATCATAGTATTAATCAAAATATTATAGTTGAATAGGTGTTTGGGAGCAATTATTTATTATAATAGGTAAATAAGATGTGATATTCATTCATACTTATTATAATAGGTAAATACGTATAATTAATAAATAATTTTAATTAAAAAATATTTTAAACAATATTTTTTTTAGAGTTGGTAAATAAATATAATTTGCATTTAAAATAATTTAAAACAAAGTTGATAATCAGTATAATATGTGATATTTATTTATTACGTTAGATAAATAAATATAATTGATATTCCAATGTAAAAGAAGTATAATCTATATTTGAAAACATTTTAGAATATTATAAAAGAAAGAATTATTTTTCAGAGTTTTTGTTTATAATAAAAGGCAAATAATAATAATAATAATTAATATTTGAATAATCAAATTTTGCTTCGAAGGAAAAGTTGAAAAAACTTAAAGTTCATTTAAAATTTAAAATTTTGGAAGAAGGAGGCTTTTGGATTTTAGATACGGATATTGCTAATTTATTGGAGGATATCGGTTACCTAGATATTAAGGCTGAAGAAAAGGGTCTGATAGAAAGATGAAGTTGAAAAAAGGAAAATGTTATTTTGTTGTTTGGTTTAATCAACATTTTCGTTCCCATAAAGCAAGGGTCTTTTAAATTTCATCCCTCGAAACTTTTTTTTGTTTGGTTTTTGTGTTTGCATGCCTAAAATATTTGGTTTTGGTCCCAGCATTTAGTGACCCACCGTTAAGTGTGGGTGTGTCACGTCAGCACTGTCACTTGAATTATTTTAAGTTTTTTAATGGTATGTAGGCAAACATGTAGGCTAAATATATTTTTTTACTTTCACTAATGGAAAATATAGATTTTACGACCAGATTTAACGTCGGTTAAATAAAACTTGACGTTAAAAAAGACGCGGTGGCAGAATGGTAAATAACTAACTCGTTTAAATAATCTTTAACTTCGATTGTATGAATATCTGATGTTAAAAAACTTGTAATGTCGATTAATAAAAAAATAGACGTTAAAAGTAACATTTTAACGTCGGTTCTTGAAACAACCAACGTTAAAAGTTTTACTCAAATTAACGTTAAAAGTTTTACTCAAATTTTTTAACATTAAGTCGCACTTAGGTATCAGTTCTACGCGTACTCACTTCAGTTTCTCTTCTCGTTTGAAAAACTCTTGGCCGAGTCTGTCTCTTCTCCATCGTACCACCACCGTCGTGCCCTAGGTATGCTTCTTCTCCCTTTCTCTTCTCCCTTTCTCTTCTCCATTTCTCATTAGGTTTCCCACTGCACAATTGCACCACCACCCGTTGGGCTTCTCCTTTATCTTCCTCAAGGTGGTGCTCCTCCAACAAGTAACTCATATTAGGTTTTCAACTCCATTATCATTTTCTTTATCTTGTTGTTCCTCTTATTAGATTTCCCCACTGCTTGAGTCTCTGTTGCTGCTTGTGATACTTTTTTTAGATTATTTTTCTGGTTCTTTGGCATGCTCTCTTATAGTAGAGTAAGTTGTATAGCTGTCAGGTTAAGATGCTGAAAGTATTAGAGGGTATATATAGAGTATATGATGTTGAAAGTATTAGAGGGTATACATAGGGTATATGATGCTGAAGGTATTAGAGGGTATAGGGTATTTGAAATTGAATGCAAATATAGTTTCTCAATTTTGTGCACTATTTGGATATGTTAGGTTATAGGGTATATATATGGTTGTTAGGTTTTCAAATACTAGTGCTTTTTCAATCTCCCATATTGTGCATATATTAGATATATGTGTGTATATATCTACAAAACCTCTCTAGTTATGGATCGTAGTTGGATGGTTTGCAAACGCACAAGTGATGAGTATTTGAAAGGAGTGAAAGAGTTTATAGAATTTTCTCAAAGAAATCTTCCTAATAGTAATGGAAAATTTTGTTGTCCTTGTGTCAAATGTTTAAATTTAAGGAAATATGTAGTGAAGGATATACGTACTCATCTTATTTGTAATGGGATTTGCAAGAATTATACAAGATGGATATGGCATGGCGATGTGTTGTTAAATAACAAGCCAAGTGTGTCCCAAAGTGAGGAAGTTGACGTAGGTATGGAAGATGATCGACTAGAGGACATGATCCGTGATATTGGACAAGAGTCTTTTCAGCGAGCACATGTGTATGAAACTTTGTGCAGTGATTCGGATAAGCCTTTGTATCCGGGGTGCACTAAGTATACACGATTGTCAGCGGTGTTAAAATTGGTCACTGTGAAGGCGAGAAATGGTTAGAGCAATAAAAGCTTCACTGAATTGCTTGAGTTGTTGAAAGAAATGCTTCCCGAAGGCAACATATTGCCGGACCGTAACTATGAGGCGAATAAGGTACTGTGTCTGATAGGTATGGAGTATAAGAAGATACACGCATGCCCTAATGATTGCATATTGTAAAGGGGTGACTATGAAGAGTTGCACAATTGCCCCAAATGTAGGGTATCACGGTACAAAGTGAAGGATGGTGATGATGATTCTAGTTGTGATGTGAACAAAAAGGGTCCTCTTGTGAAGGAGTTGTGGTATCTTCTAATAATTCCAAGGTTCAAATGATTGTTCGCTAATGCAAATGAAGCAAAGAACATTAGATGGCATGCAGATGAGAGAAAATGTGATGGACAGCTTCGCCATCCGGTTGATTCGTTGCAATGGAAGAGAATTGATAGTTTATTTCCGGATTTCGGAAGTGAGCCAAGAAACCTTAGGCTTGGACTTGCAACGGATGGAATGAATCTGTATGGTACCTTAAATAGTATTCATAGTTCATGGCATGTTCTCCTGGTAATTTAGAACCTACCTCCTTGGTTGTGCATGAAGCACAAATACATGATGTTGTCTATGATGACTTCGGACCCAAAACAGCTTGGAAATGACTTAGATGTTTATCTAAGCCTCTTGATTGATGACTTGAAAAATTTGTGGGTGGAAGGCATTGATATGTTTAACGTCCATTACAAATAGACTTTTAAGATGCGTGCCATGTTATTTTGCACCATCAATGACTTTCCAGCATACGGAAACTTGTCCAGCTATAGTGTTAAGGGGCATAAAGCATGCCCTATATGTGAAGAAGGCACATGTTTCACTCAATTGCAACATAGAAGGAAGAAGATTTACCTTGGGCATCGGAGATTTCTCAGACGTGATCACCCATATTGTAGAATGAAGAAAGCTTTTAACGGATGCCAGGATAGTGAAATTGCTCTGATGGCCTTAACTGGAGAGCAAGTTTATCAATGGGTGAAGGACATCAATGTTATCTTCGGAAAGGCCCAACAGAAGGCTATTGATAAAAACATATGGAAGAAGAGGTACAACTTCTTTGATCTTCCATACTGGTGCAAACTTGATATATTAGACACTGTATTGGTGTGATGCATGTGGAGAAAAATGTGTGTTATAGTGTAATCGGAGCGCTTCTCAACATTCAGGGCAGGACAAAGGATGGTGTGAATGCTCGACTAGATTTGGTTGCGATGGGTATACGAGAGCAGTTAGCTCCACAGCCAAAGGATGGTAAGCAGACATATTTGCCTCCAGCATGTCATACTTTGTCAAAAAAAAAAGAGAACAAGTTTTTGTGATTGTTTACGGGGCGTCAAAGTGCCACATGATGACACTTCAAATGTCAAGAGGCTTGTCTCAAATGATCTCAAATTAGTTGGCTTAAAGTCTTATGATTGCCACGTGTTGATGCAACAACTACTACCAGTGGCTCTTCGTGGTATTGCTCCTAAAAATGTTAGACATGTCATAACTAGGTTGTGCTCATTCTTTAATGCTATATGTAACAAAGTCATTGACCCCCAGAAGTTGGATCAGTTGGAAGATGAAACTGCTATTATTTTGTGCCAATTAGAGATGTATTTTCCGCCTTCATTTTTTGACATCATGATTCACTTAGTTGTTCATCTGGTGAGGGAAATTAGATTGTGTGGCCCTGTTTAATTAAGGTGGATGTACTCAGTTGAGCGATACATGTAGATCTTGAAAGGGTATGTGAAGAATAGACACCGTCCGGAAGCATCTATTTCTCAAAGGTACGTTGCAGAAGAAGCTATAGAGTTTTGTTCAGACTACATTTCTAAAACTGATCCTATAGGGGTTCCTAAGCCTCGTCATGATGAGGCAAGATGTGAAGGCAAGGGTACACATGGTGTATTGGTTAAGATCAAGGGTCGGTAGGAAGTGCTTCAAGCATATTTGTATATATTGCATAACTCTGATGAAGTTCAACCTTACTTATGTGATCACAAAAAAGACGTCAAGGTAAAAAACCCTCGAATGAGCGAAAAGTGGTTGTTGAATATGCATAACAAGACTTTCTTAAAATGGTTTAATGAAGAAATTTTGAAGGATGATAGTACTGCTGCTGATACATTAAAATGGCTAGCACGTGGGCCTAGCTTTAATGTCATATGTTGGAGTAGATACGACATCAATATGTGTTCCTTTTATACAAAGGAACAAGATAACAAGAGTATCATGCAAAATAGTGGGTTATAATAGTGGCTGAAGCATGCACTTCTTTAGTTCAAAAGATACAAACCCAATTATGGCACCGATTCCTTACTTTGGAGTCATTGGAGAAATCTGGTTGGTCGATTACACTAAGTTTACAGTGCATGTTTTTAAATGTAAGTGGGTTGACAGTAAAATTGGTGTACAAATCGATGAATTAGGATTTACATTGGTAGATCTTAGCAAGGTAAGTCGCACGGAAGAGCCTTTCATCATGGCTTCCCAAGCAAAACAAGTGTTTTATATCAATGATCATTCTAACAAAAGGTGGTCAGCGGTTCTCCAAGGAAAAAGCATGCATCGTAGTGATGAAAATCAAGATTCAACTCTTGATATTCCTGATACTCCTTCTTTTTCAATACACATGCCTACTTTCATTGAGGAAAATGAGGTGGACGATGTACATGTCACCCGTGATGATCATCATGAAAGGATATTAATCTAGCTAAAATGCTAAATTAAAGCTGACCATAGTGTAAGTTATGTTTATCCATGAAGTGAGTTTTGTTTTTTTAGGGTTATATTTTTATTTATCAATACATGTTTATTACTAACCTAATTTTTAGGGTATTTTTATTTATACATGTTATACTAACCTAATTTATTACTTTCTTGTCTAAACAGGCATACACATGACTAATTCAGCAGGCATCCCTCATTCACAGGATGAGTCGGCCACAGCTCCACTGACTGATAGTGTAAGTTTTATTTATACATATAATGTTAATTAAGTACGCTAATTATATTTTTATTTATCCATATTAAGCTAAGGTTAATTTATTATTTTTTTGTCTAAATAGGCATCACACAGGACTGATTCAGCAGCGTCGGGTAATCGGCCTTCCCAAAAAAGGGGTAGGAAAGCCACAACTTTGAAAAGTTTGTCCAGATCCAGGATTAATAACCAGAGGCTTAAGATCGAGTTTGATAGTCGCCTGGAGCCCATAAGACCCTTTACTAAGAAATTCACCAGTTTTGTGGCTTTGGAAGCTAAAACCAATACTAGCATTTTGTTTGATGATTGGGATCAAGTACCGCAGAATGTGAAGGATCAGATTTGGGAGTCACTCACGGTATTTTCCAATGATCTCTTTGTTTGTATTTACATTATTTAAGCATATTTTATATGATCCATGCAATACTAATTCCTCCTTCTTGTTCTATAATTAATGTAGATCACATGGACCGTGCCGAATACTCCTGAACATCAGCCAAATTGACTTCAACTTGCGGCTAAGCGTTGGACGGGGTTTAAGTCTTTTCTGGGTAGTAAGTACATATTTGGAGAGAAGATCGATAAATCTCCTCTTGATATTTACTCGTTCCTTGATAAGGATACGTGGGATAGATTTGTTTTGAGCCGATCTAGTCCTGAGTTTTTGGTTAAAAGGGAAAAGGGTAAGGCAAGTCAGGCGAAGAATGTCCACCCCCACACCATGTCTCAAGGTGGGCATAGATTGGTGGAGAAGAAGTTGATGGATGAGAAATTGAGAAAGAGGGAAGAGAAGTTGAAAGAGTAGGTAGAAGCAGGAGAAGAAGTATGTGAAATTGTTGATCCTCCGTCTCCACCCCCACGCGAGGACACGTGGGTGGAAGGACGAAAGAAGAAATCTGGAAATTTTAAAGTTGAAGTCACACGTGTTGTTGCTGAAAAGATTGTAAGTAACAAATTAAACATACTACATTTCTACTTGTAATTGTAACACATTGTCTTAAATATTTTTTTTTTTAAATTTTGTCTTTGTAGGAGGAGCTAAAGGAACAAAGCTCGCAAGGTTCCTTCGTTCCACAGGGACGTTCAGACATCTTGGACGTTCGTGGTGTTCCAGGGACGATGGGCATTAAGAAATATCATGAAACACACAGGTCACGTAGGCGGGTTGAGCAGGAGATCAATAAGGAGGAGCTTAAAAAAAATGTTAAACAGGATGTTATTTCCGACCCAACTTTTAGACAAGAGCTTATGTTTTCGCTTCTAAAGGATCTCACCTTCACGCAAACGCTTTTGAAGGAGTTTTCATCAAGGCAATCCCAAGAAGTTGCCCAACCTTCACATATGGAGGTGGCGTTGTCGAAGCGGGAGTTGGTGTTGTCGCAACGGGAGTTGGAGTTGTCCCTGATATTCATAATCATTCTCAATTACTTATATTTTCTTTATTCTCAATCTCAATTACTTATGTTTACGGTATTCTCAATTACTTATGTTTTCTTTATTTACAATTGAAGCCGAAGCCGGTAACGCATCATCAGTCTCCGTAAGCTCGTCTATTTGCATTTGGTGTGGATTATTCTAATGATATTTTTGAAATTCCGATGGAACACGAACCTCATATTTGCATCGATGGTGACGATATTGGTCAATTTTGCACTTATGGTAAATGGATAGCCAACACAATTCTAAGTATGTGGTGCACGTAAGTACATTTTGTGACCTTATATATATTGCATATTAAATTAGGTATTACAATTTTATAATTTATTTCAACTTATTGCATATCTTAGGTATCTGCATCGCCAATTACTTAAGATGGGCAGCGATACTGTTTATGGATTCTTAGACCCCACCCTCACTCTTGATAATTTCATGACTGATCACACTAAAGTCAGTGCATACATGCAGATCCTAATGGAAAGAAATTGGAAACAGATATATATAGCACCATTCGTAAGGAATGACCATTGGCAGATGCTCCTACTTATTCCTAGCAAGCATAATGTCGTCTTCTTCTGCTCGTATCACTACGATCCGGCGAAGGAGGTGGTGGCCTCAATCAATACGTACGTAAAATTTAATTTAATTTAATTTAATTTATAAAATTTGCTTTTATTTTATAAACATATAATTGACATGAATATTTTGTTTATCATAGAGCTATGAAGACATGTAGCATTTCTTGTGCAAATGAGAAAAGCAGGTCTTCTGAGTCAAAATCAAATCCTGATTGGTATATCCTAAAGGTAAGCAGTTTATTAATAGTAATTATTATTATTATTATTATTATTATTATTATTATCATCATCATCATCATCATCATTACTATATATACATTAACTTGATATCCAATTTCATATTCATTTGTAGTCTCGTAGACAATTACAAGGTTGGGAGTGTGCTTTCTATGTGATGTTTCATATGTTGAACATTGTCTCAGCGTCTATTACTGACGGATGGACGCGGGTAATTAATTTTCAAATTAATTAATTATATTTTGTTTTTGTTGATAACTTAATTTAATGTTGAGTTTATTTGAACTTGTGCAGGCTTTCAGTGATCAGTCTCCTCTCACTAAACAAGAATTCAAAGACTTGAGAGTGCGCTTTGCAACCTTCTTTTTTATATATGTATGAATTGTGTATAGAATTCTGAATTGTACTAACTAGCTTATAGAGAATTATGAATTGTAGTTGGACTAGTTGAGTAAATAATATTGCAAAATCTATATTCTGGAACAGTATTGAGTAAATAATGCAAAATTCTGTATTCTGGACTTGTTAGAATTCTGGTTGTATGAGTGTACTGAATTTGTAGAATTCTGCAGGGAGCTGGGAATATATATATATATATATATATATATACACTTTTAACGTTGGTTCATATAAAAAACCGACCTTAAAAGCTAACTTTTAACGTCCATTGTATATTTAACGTCGGTTAAGAACGGACGTTAAATATCACACTTTTAATGTCATTTGTATTAACGTCTAGCCTGAAACCGACGTTAAAAGTCACTTTTAACAGACGTTAAACTAATGTTTATAAACACAACAAGAAATTATACGATTAGCTACGGCAACTTTGGTACTTAATTGTAACTAATATCTGGTAAACAGATTTAGCTACAAAATAGCTACAGAATTGGTCGTAGCATAAATTGTGTGACTAATTAGGTAGGAAAATTTTTCCTACCTAATTCATAACTAATCTTAAAAAAGTTTCAGCTATTTGTAGTTAATCTTTAATAATATGTTGTTCATAATTGATTTTTTCTAGCTAAATAGGTATGACAATATCGTAGCGATTTTGTAATCAATCTATAGCTAAAATTTCATAGCTATTTTGTTGTTATTTCCTAGCTTATTCAAAAAAAAAATTATAAAAAATTAGTCGCTAAATTAGTCCCAAACACCTCTTCTGGGGACCAATTCATCGATATTTGTCAACTTTATTATCTGGTTGTAGCTCTAAAACAACGTGCCGAAACAGAAGTAAAAAAACTTACAAATAACAATAAAATAATTCATAATAATTCACAAGAAAGGCAAACCGACAATAATAGAGCTGAATAGCATCTCTATCTGTGTTAACAAAGAAAAAGTAAAAAATTTTATATAAAACTAATATATAACAGTTTAAATTACATTTTTGACATAAATTCATTCTCTTAACATGAAAAAAAGTAGATACCGCAACAAGGACATGCCTATGTTTGGCTCTCTTAACATCCACCTGCCAAAATAAACAAATTACTTTTATCCAAAACAAAAACTATAAGAGATAGAGAACAGAAAGAATAAAAAAATACAGAGAGCAGGCATGTTATATATCCAACCACCAGAAATAATATAACTTGGAGGCATATAGAAAAATAAGAAAATGCAAAACAACCGCACTTACACATTAATTGCGTCTTGTTTCAAAGCATGCATGTATGTGTTGCTGTAATAGCGTTGAAGAGTCCTAAAAAACTCCTAAGACTATATTGCAGCTCTCCACTGGCCTCTTCTCTCAGAATATCTACACAGAACAGAAGTTAAAGAAAAATACCATCAGAAAAGGCTAAAGAACAGTTGTTATAACAATGCACAAATTTAATGAATTTGGGTTAATTACACTTTTGGTCCCCCAGGTATTACGCTTATGCAATTTTAGTCCCCCGATTTCTAATTGCGCCAATTGAATCCTCCAAGTATCACGATTGTGCAATTTTGGTCCCTCAGGTTTTAATTGCGTAAATTGGGTCCTTCAAGCATCACAGTTGTGTAATTTTGGTTTTCAAGTATCACGATAGTGCAATTTTTAATGCCAGTAGCCTACATGGCCCACGTGGGATTGGTTTGATACTTAATAAAGTCAACTTGCGAACTTACGAGGCATTCTTATATAGCATCATTGACATTTCATACACTTTAATGGTCAAATATACATCACTAAGTGTCATATAGGAATGACATTTAAACTGTCATTAAGTAACAAATCAGTCTCACATGTGCTTCGTAGGCTATTGACGTTAAAAATTGCATAATCGTGCTATCTGGGGAATCCAATTGGCGCAATTGAAACTTGAGGGACCGAAATTGCACAATCGTCATACTTGAGAGACCCAATTAACGCAATTAGAACTTGAAAGACTAAAATTGCACAATTATGACACCTGGAGGACCAAAAATACAATTAAGCCAATGAACTTTTATATCAAGAAATCTCATGACCCCAGCTACTCTGCACATTTAACAGTAAAATGGAATATAACAGGCAAGAAATGTACCATCAAATGACTAAAATAAATGTAAGCAACCAAGAACATTGACTTGAATTATAGTCCACCAGTTTGGAGCTTCTAAACTAAAAATTGAACAAGGGGTTCTTTCTCCTTTTTCTGTTCAGATTCAATTAGACAATAGATTTGTTCTTTTTCTCTCTCTATTTCTATCAATTCCATAAATCTCTTTCTTGGGTTCATAACACCCTGTCACAGCTTTTTCTTGATGATGTCAAAATATATATAAACATTTGATAGAATTACCTTCCCATCCAATTGTTGTCTTGCCTTTTCAATCTATTGCTGTTTAAGGGAGATACAAAGCATTTCAAAGATCACCATTTCATAATTTCTACCAATACTATTGAATAGAGAGTAAATTCCTAAACTTTACCTTGATCTCCTCTGGTATGTTGTCTGAAGGTGCTTGTACTACAATGGATGCAATGCAAATACCAAGAGGGAACTGAAATACAAGCATATGTGAGATTGAGATCACAACTTTGAGTCTCGAACAATTGGTATATGAATTGTTTGAAACAACGAATAGTCACAACTCACAAGAATATTTTTTCTATCATAAGTGTGATAAAATAAATATCATATACAATATCTACATGTGACATTAATGTTATGGAACATACTAGTAATATACTTGTACACATTCAACATGTCCAGAAAGATTTGGGGCAGGAAATATGTACCTAAAGAAGATGCAACGGTTGTATTCATCTGCAATTTAAGAGCTACTCAAATCACAAATTTGGGTTAAAAACGAAAATCAGAATATTAAAAATCAATAAAATTCAAAACTTTTTAATCATAATCATAAATAACTACAAATTTGGGCCATCAACCTCCTCAGAAGAAGCAGCAAGTAATGAAAACATGGAGAGACCACATGTCATTGGCCCCACATTTTAATGTTATCGGGAACATACAGGAGTCTCACTAATTCCTTTGTGAACTAGGTCCTTTAATAGGGAATGAACCTGGAAGAAAGCATACAATTCGAAATGACACGTTAATAAATTAGAACGATGAGATAAGCAAAGACTAAAAGTAGCATATGTAAAAAAATCAACTACGACAAAATAAACAATAAATAAAAAACAATTTTGTAAACTTCACCGTTTCCCAGGCTAAGGTTTTTAATCAGTAAGGTGGCTAAGTCGCCAACATGAATTAGAAGAAAAAAGATTGCACTAACTTGAGTCTCAACTTGAGTCTCATCCTTTGCCCCCACCTAGTAGGTGAGCAATTTGATTCTCAACCAAAATTTTATTCACCAAAAACTGCATCTCCTGTGCCCTTCAGACCATGCTCTTACTGTGGCTCTGTTTGTGATATTTTTGAATGAACGAAAATAGTATCATTAACAGACGACATGCAATGCAACTGCAATTCATTTTAAACAGTTATATGAATCTTTAAACAGTTATATCATTAACACTATGTTAACCTAATAGACTCCACAAACCATCCCCAATATACTGACACCGGCCATTACTTGTATGGCTTAAAGAAGTTTTGGTCCTTTTTTTGTTTTAATAACTATCTTTTGTTTGTTTTGTTTTTGGTGTTTGTAACTTTTAATTTTTTGTTTGGTCCCTGTCGTTAAATCCAAACGTTAACTGATGCGTGGCAGACGAAAGTCCACGTCCGCAGTGACACATGGCAAAATAAATATTTTTATTCCATCTGTTCGACATGATAGGGACCAAAAACAAAAGTTTAAGAGTTACAAACACCAAAAGCAAAATAAACAAAAGATAAGGACTAAAACTAAAATGGCCTGTATTTTCTGGGACTAAAAACTTCATTAATCCTTTAATAAATATGATTTCCTGTAATTTATGAATTAATTTGATTTTATGACAGATGAAAAAGAATTGTAATTTTTTTGAGTGGATTGATTTTGAAGCAAATAATCCTTCAAGTGTAGATGAGGATGATGTCACTTTGATAATTGGAGCACATGTTGAAGAGCTACATAGGAAGAGACAAAAGTTGCAAAAATTGTCAAATTTTGATAATGTGTTTGGAAACTGTAGTTGGATTTTGCTTATTTAGTACTTTCAATTTTCAAACATAACACAAACCACTACAACAAATAGACATATTAACTATGACACTGGCAATTCAAAATACAAAATAAGTAAACAAAACTCAACTACAGTTCTCAAGCACATTATCAAAATTTGAGACTTTTTCTTTCACCGGCTAGCTTCAATTGAACCTTCTGTCTTTTCCTATGTACCTCTTCAACATGTGCTCCAAGTACCAAAATGACATCCACCTCATCTATAATTGGAGGATTATTTGTTTCAAAATTAGCATACTAAAAAACATTACAATTCTTTTTCATCGGTTAGAAAATCAAATTAATTCATAAATTGCAGAAAATCATATTTAGTAAAAGGTAAATGAAGTTTTTGGTCCCTGAAAATATAGAACCTTTTGGTTTTAGTCCCTATTTCTTTTGTTTGTTTTGCTTTTGGTGTCTGTAACTTTTAAATTTTTGTTTTTGATCTCTGTCATGCCACACTGATGAAATAAAAAAATAATAATTTTATCACATGTCACTGCTGACGTGGACTCCCGTTTGCCACGTCAAAAATAAAAATTGTATTTGAGTGTGCATCACATAGTTGACTTCTCTTCTTTAGGGATCAAGCGTTTTACAAGATCTATCTCTCTTCACTCTCTAATTCAAACAACTACTCAATTCAATCCTCACAAAGATAGCGAGTGAGTGAGAAATCTAAACTGAATAACGCGAGATTCTATGAAGTGCGAGTGTGTCTTCTTCTTCGTTTGAGTTTCAAAGTGAGCGAATATGGAGGTTCTGGAATCTGCAGAGAAAAGAGAGAGAGAAGACAAAGAGAGTTGTGAAATCGGTTACATTGCGAGTGCGTTTTCTTCTTCTTCGTTCAAGTTTGAATATGGAGTTCTGGAATCTACAGAGAAAGAGATAGTTGTGAAATCGGTTAGTGGAAATGAATCATTGGCTTTTGGTAGAAAACAAAAAAGAAGTCAAGGTATTTTTAGTAACATTTTGTAGCTAATACGTAGTTAATTGACTTAATAATAGCTACTAATTTTATTAGTAGCTAAAGTTAGTAGCAAAAATAAAAAATTCTTGTAGTGAAATTTTATTTCTATTAAATCATTATATAATTAAAAAATTCAATATAATATTATTTGTTTTTAAAAATCCACTAGAACCTTTGTTTTCTTATTTGGTTTCCTTTCTCTTGGTTCTCGTTTTCTTCTTCAATCTCGAGAACGGTGAATGGCGCACAGGTCACCGGAAAAGATAGTTATGGCGGCGGCCGTGCGGTGGGGTTGGGTCAATCTCGGTGGTTCGCGCGGGCAGAGGCGTAGTGGTGTGGCGGCTTGACCCTAAGATTTTGCCTCAACTTGCCATTGAATCATTCAATTCAATCCAAATCGCTTTTAATCGGATTGGATTGGTTCGGATTTAATATAGGAATCAATCCAATCCAAACCACAGATTGCTTTTATTTTTTAATCCAAACTGATATGTGAACATCCCTAATAGACGAGGTATTCCTAGCAACCTACACGAAGAAGGATAAGACATGGATTGACCAGCGGTATGAGAAGATTGATATGAGTTAACTTTTTATATATTTTTTATGAAATTTTATAGCTTATTTATCTAATGTTATGTATGTGGTTTATACATGCATGTAGAGACCAACATGCTGTTGGTTCGAGTGGTAATGGATTCGGACCCCTTAAGTATGTGGTCAGAGATTCGATCCCTGACCCTTGTGTACGGAAAAAACCTTGTTAGAAGAGGTCAGTCCTTCAATGTCGTTTAGTACCTCATGTGATTAGTCTCCGTAGTTACGCGTAGGGGATACCCAAAAAAAAATACATGCGTGTAGAGTTTCAGAAGAAACTCTGAGTTGGCCAGGTGTCTTAATATCATGATGGGTCAGTTAGAAATAGTACTTCTAATAGCACCTTGCTGAATGAGGTGACTTGTGTTGGTTTATGGGTTGACACTATTGGAGGAAAGTCGTGGCCTAATATGTGGCAATAGAGACATGTCCTCTCGATATCGGTGAGGCGTCTTCTCCTTAACCCAAGAGTCTCGAGCTTCTACAAGTTGTAGCCAGTTCTCCCAATCTGCTGAGTGGGATGATCGAAGGCGACATATAAAGCAAACCAAGTACATGACAAAGCATGAGAGTGAGTGTTTCTAAGTAAAAAATACTAGAAATTTTCAAGCACTAATTCGATTTATTGTGAGAGATTGATTGGTTTGGAATAAACTTGCACTTTCATTGAATTTTGGAGCTGATTTGAATGTTTAATTGAGTTTGTAGATGAACGGATGTGAGTCAGGTTTGATGCAAAGCTTTTGGAATAGTGGAACATGTAATTTTGGACCAAAAACTACCGATAACCAACACTGGGTGTTAGGAATATGTCATTGTAAAATCTTTTTACTAATCCTTCTAATATTAAATATTTTTTATTTTTTTAAAATATTAAATATATTACTTTTTTTAATTTAGTACTTTTTGATTTAATATTGGGAGGATTGGTAAAAAGATTTGATAGGATAATATAGCAAAATTATGAAGGAAAAGATCCAAATGGGACAAAACTTATGTTACAGTGCTTGATAGGGTATGGTTAATGAGATTTCAAGACAAATCTTACCAGGAGTACTGAAGTTTGATTGATGCCGGAATGTTCAATAAGGGTAGCTAGAAACGTGCTCTCATACATGTTACATAGTATTTTTGGTCTCAATTATAAGTAAAAAAAAATATCTATATTTTATGAATTTAAATATGAATAAAATCTAATAAAGTCAATTCTATTTAATGTTAATATTTCAAAAATATTATTGATTAATTTTTTTTTACTTTTTCAAGACAATTAATATCAGGATAATTTAGTAATTGTAACTCAATTTTTACATAAATCAAGACAATTAACTTACTTTCTTAATTAGTATGAAGTTAGTTAATTTTACTTACTCCTTCCATAACAAAATATAAGCAAAAATTGACTCATTTAAGTAGTTATAAAATATAAATAAAAGTTAACTTTTTGCATTCTACTTAATAATAGTATATCAAAAATGTTCTTTATTTTATTATATTTAATTGAAACAAGTTTCTCTTCAATACAATTAATATGAATAAACAAAAAGGAATAATTTAGACAGTAAAACTAAACTTTTAAATGAGATTATGAATATATAATTATCTTAAGTGTGTTTGGTTTCACTTCTGGAGATATCAGAAGTGCTTTTGTCCCTGTTAAACATGATTTTGGTAAAAATAGAGATGTTTGGTTACTGTCTTATAAAATTAATTTTGCCTTCAAACGTGATTCTAGTAGAAGCTATAATTTGTAGCTTCTGCGTTGAATTGAAAAATTTACACTAAATTTTACATCAAACTTGTTTTTAAAATAAAAACATCCAAATATAAATCATTTTATTTCAAATTTAATTATATTAAAATTAATTTTTCATAATCAACTCTATTCAAAATTATATTGGGGAGAAGTTCATCCAAATACATGCCAAGTTAAGTACGGTTGTGTCGCGTAATGGTCGTTGGGAGACACGCACCATGCATCACGATCGCGACCAATGTCATATTGAAGTGGAACTGGGAGGGTCCTTTCCTATTATCGTACGGTGTAGGTAATTGGGCCTACCTCAACAATGTTCCCTTTTCTGTGACAGCTTTGATTGAGATGCCTGAGGAATAATACAAGTATATTTTATACCTGATATAAGTGTTTTAATAGTGAAAATTTGATTATTTTTAAAAATTTAATCGATTATTGACGTATATTATTATAATAAAATTAATTTTATGTTTAGATGTGTTTAATTAACAATAATTTTAAAATAATTTATTTTGTTTGATTTATATATAAAATTATTTTTATATAGTAAATTAAAAAAGTATGAATTATTTGTATTGTTTAAAATATTTGTTTGATGGTTAAATATAAAGAATTTTGTGAGTCCTACATTCGGAATTGATTTTATTTCATTCAAAAGTTAGGAATTCTTACATCCCAAAATAAATTCTACCTATCCCAGGATCAATTCTATTCATCACGATTTTGCCATCCCAACACAATAAGAGTAATTTTTATTTCTAGTAATCTTGTTTTTGTTCCCAGAATTAATCTAAACCAAACGGACACATAATAATTTACAATTTAAATCAGTTTATTCAAATATATCAACTTCTACTAAAAGATAGCTTTTATCACGAAAAACAAATGTTTGAATAAAATTTCATCTCATTATCATCATCATCTTCGTGCTCCATATAAAGAGGCTGAAGACTCACCATTTTTGTTGGCTGGCCTCTAAAATCAAGGGAAAATAAGATGCAACTAGAACAGAAAACGCGCTATAATTTTATGAAGAATAAGGATAGATTGACAGATTTTATTCTCCCATGTTTTCTGTAGACTCTAAGGTGGAGATAATTAGATCATTAAAAAAAAAAAAATAAGTTACAGTACAATTAAGATGTTCAATGATTTATATGCAAGTGGGTGAAATTTTTTGCAAAAATAAGAATGAATAAAGGATTTAATTCGTATATGTTGTAAGTAAAGTTTTTTTATATTATCAATTAATCATAAATTGATATATCATTAAAAATATTTGACTCTCATCCTAATCACCGTAAAAGTCATGACTTCTGATTGATTAACAGTGTAAAAAATTATTTTATCTTAACAATATATATCAATTAAACTCATGAATAAATATAGATGGTGTTTAGCAGGGGCGTAGGCAATGGGTGACCTTTGTATGCCATGACAACCCCTACCTTTTTCACATTTTATTTATTATCATATATAATTAGTATTTGCAATGCCTTTCATTTTAGAAAAATGTTTTAACATTTGTTAATAGTTTATTTATTGAAATGTAGAAGGTCTTTTGGTGATATCCACTTCTTTTATGTCTATCTAAATTTTCATATCTATAATTTTCGATGTAAAAATAACTAAAAGAAAATCATCTATTATTGTCCACTTTTTCTGACTTTATCTATCAGTAATTAATTATTGAATAAAACTTATCTACAATTTTTTGAGTGCCTATGGCGTTATTTTTTAATTAAAATATAACATTTGTAATATCTGTTATAAATATTATGTTCTCATTGATGAATTGTTACACATTTTATGTTTTTATTGAAAAATAGCATCACAAAAGCTCGAATAATTGCACTCAAAATTTGTTCTTATTTATTTCCCTGATAAATTGTTAGAAAATAAAAAATGGCATTTTTTGCTTCGGATGTTTTTATCTTAGACTTTACTAGAATAAACATTTATTTTATTAAAGTATTTAAAATTTTCTTTACTTATCTAACCTCTTTGGCTTTGCCCCCTTTAAACCACAGTTCTGGCTCCGTCTGTTTAGAATTAATTGTTTTCACTATTTTCTTAGTAAAAATATGAAAACAATAAATAAAGTAAAATAAAATGATATTTTTACAATTTTAAATAAAAACTATAAACTAAATTTAGGTTAAGAATGAGATAGTATATATTGCGTTTCGATATACCGCTTATTTAAAAGCTTATACAATAAGCTCTTTTTTAAATAAGCTAAAAACAGCTTATTTTCATAAGCTTCTCTGATAAGCTTATGGAAATAAGTTAAAAAGAGCTTATGAAAAGAGTATACACTATTTTAATAAACTACTTGCTTAGATTTATTATCATAAACTATTTTCATAAGCTTTCTATAAACTCTTTCAAACGTACTCTAAATTTATGTTATCAAAATTATATAAACTGATAGGTTTACGGGCTTATTTAAAACAAAAAATAATATTTAAAAATCTATAGTGATATCCAAACATTGTTTAATCTCATATCTATAGACAATATTCATAGTAACAAAAGCAAACCAAAATGACAAAGCATGATAGTACAAGTTAAAACATATATATATATATATATATATATATATATATATATAAAGATGTATCAAGTGGGATGAATAGTTTTATATGAGGGTAAAATGAGCAAATCTTAGCCATCGAATAGAAAAGGAATATAGTTGAAGCAAATGAAAAGAATATAGTAAAAGCACCTAAATTCATAAAAAGTTTAATTATTATGTACTGTTAGAACATGTTTGGAAAAGATAGATTTTTCTCATTTTAACTGTTTTTTGGCTAAAATCTGTTTCATACATAATCTATCATGTTTGGCAATTAGCTTAAATTTATAAAAAAGCTTTTTTTTGGAGGAAAAAAACTGTTTTATGTCATCTAATTTGTTTTAGCTTAAGATTGTTATGATTTGATTATTTCTCATTCTCCAAACTCTCTTCCTTATTTACCCCTACAAAACTAACTTTCAAATAAATATTATTAAATTATACAAATAACTTCATATCCTTTTTCGTAATTTATTATGTAAAAAGTGATTTTTTTAGACTATCCAAACGAAAAAGATTATCTTAAAATCGCTTTTCAGCAAACAGACCCAAACAAAAATAGATTCTGATTATAATCGATTATCATAATAATCGATTATTCATAAATCGATTATCAACATAATCTTTTTTTTTAGCTTTTCCAAACACATCCTTAGTGTAAAATTTTTTACACTGTTAATCAATCAGAAATCATGATATGAATAATTTTTCAGATAATTAAAATAAGAATCAAATATTTTAATAAATGTATCAAATTGTGATTGATTGATAGGGACTATCGTCGACGTGTAGTAAGGCCATTTAGCTGCAATGGCAATATAATTGGAAGCAATGGCTATGGGACGGGTAAGCCGACAAACATGTTACATTTGAGAAAGATAAAATTTTTTTTTTTTTTTGAAAAAGCTTTTTTTTTCCTCCAAAATTGTTATTTTGATTAGTTTGACATGTTTGACAAATTAGCTTAAAGTATAAAAAATTATATACAAAAAAATAATTTTCATAAAAGCTAAAAGTTTGAAGTTTATTTGGAATTTTTTTTGATTATTTTGAAACCAATCACATTTTTTTTTCCATTAGAGAAGGTGATTTTGGGTCATTTTTTCGTGATTTTATTGTCTGATTGTAGAGTTATTTTATTCGTCATCTTGATGTTGCGTTGTTTGGTTTCTCGTCTTGTTGCAGTGTTCGTTTGGTTCAGATTGACAGATCAGTTTCGATCCATTACAGATTCAAAATACTTGGGCGTCAACGTTACATATTCGGATGCATGAGTATTCTGGTCACTTTCATTTTGTCACATTTGTAGGCATTTTGCCGTTTTATGCCATTAACCTGGGTGCTGTGAGTTTGTTCGCAGATTCATCATTTTTAGTTTTTAGCGATGTTAAATTTGTGTTGTTTTCGATGTATTTTATCAATTTGAATGAATGAATATCTTTTTTATTAAAAAAACTAACTATCAGACAAATTCAATACAAACTACTTCATACTATTTTTTTAATTTACAATATAAAAGTAATTTTTTATATCATCTAAATGAAATAGATTATTTTAAAATCATTTTTGAACAAACATACCCAAACAAAATCTGATTATAATTATTACAATAATTAATTATATATATAATAGGTTATTGAAATAATCTAATTTTGATAGCTATTCCAAACACACACTTAATGATTGCCTTTTAAAGATTGGCACAGTTTTAAATAAAGACAAAATTTAGATACTATTCTATAAATATTTATGATATTGTTTTCAAATGAAAATAAAATAAAATATATATAATAATTGA
Organism: Ammopiptanthus mongolicus; assembly: GCA_039655645.1. NCBI lineage: Eukaryota > Viridiplantae > Streptophyta > Magnoliopsida > Fabales > Fabaceae > Ammopiptanthus > Ammopiptanthus mongolicus. The sequence continues at coordinate 28,740,972 of CM077346.1, read as the reverse complement.
TACATATATTAATAAATTATTATTTTAATTAAAAAATAATATCATCAACATCTATAAAATTATACTTAAATTTTGTCCTAATCACGAAATCCTCTTCGATAGGAATCTGGAGGGTGGCTGAAAACATCTCCCAAAGTCCCTGTTAAGTACCATCCTAGACAAGACATGTATGACATCTAATCCAAACACTTTCCCCATCTTACATACTTTTTGACTTGGGCTTCAAATTATATTTGCAGGCACCCGCAGTCGAGTGCAAGACGACCGAGATAGATACGAGGCCACATGACACGACTTACAGATATCTCTCCTTTCACATTATATTTCACACCTTAAACGGAAAAGAGGAGTAAATTTATCATTTATCCATCGTTTGGATTAGCGTAGAAAAAGCAAAGAGAGACTAAAAAAAGTGTGGGTCCCATCACTATTTTGAGTCATTGCCTATATGGGGAGAAATGATCAAGAGAACACTCAATTTTCTTGTTCTTCCATTACCCTTTGTTTGGGTAACGAGAGAAATAGGGAAGAAAAAAATAAGAGATGAGAGAAAATGGATAGAGAATGAGTGAATTTTTAGATTATTTGGATTGAGAGAAAAAGAAAAGAAGTAGAAGAGAAAGAAAAGTTAAATTTTAATATAATGACAATTTTATCCTTATAAATAATAATAATAATAATTTTATACCATTATTGAAAATAAAGGTTAAAGTTGGTATTTCAAATGTTGTCCCCACTTCCATGAGTTTTCTCTCCACTTTTGGAGAGATTTTAATTTGTGTGGATCCCACATGTCTTTTTTCTTTCTCTCCTATTTTCTCTTCACATCCAAACATATATATTTACATTCTTCTCCTTCACTTCCCTCTCCTCCACTTTTCTCTCCCCAAAATCATCCCACCCAAACCATGCATTAATGCCAATATGTCATTCTGCTAAAACCTTCAGGGGTAAAGTAATGTCCTTCCACTAATGCCCTTCCGTTATAATTTAATTATATTAATACAAACTAATAAATTTAATTAAATATATCAAAATCAATTAAAAATTTAAATTAATTAAGTTTCAAAATTAGTTAATTAAACTAAAATAAAAAAATAAATATTTTTTGTGGAAATGAAACTCAAACAATATGAATTTTATATTTTTTAATTTAAGGATATTTTTGTCTTATCAATAATAATAATATTTCTCTCCTCAAATTCAATCTATTTCTCACCTTTTTTTTCTCTCTTCTCACACACTCTCTCACCTCCTTCTATCTTCTCAATTTCTTCTCTCAACCAAACAGAGTGATAATTTAAGCATAGCAAATTGATAAACGCAAGGGCATGAGATTATAGTATCAATCAATCATAAATTATCATATCATTAAAAATATTTAACTCTTATGATAAATATTTTAAAAGTCACATATAAATTATGATTAATTAACAATTACATCGACATTATATCAAAATTAAACTCTAAATTAATTTATTATTAAAATATCTCATTCATTTCACATGCCTCATAATTAATCAATTCAAAACATAAAGTGGGAATGTTATGGAATCCGCCTCTAATTATCCTCTTAATTTTTTTTAAAAAAAAAATCTTGTAAAAATTGGATTCATCGAACGTGAAAAAATCGTTCAATTAAAAATAATTTATCTTGAGAATTAATTTTGCCGAAATAAAAAGTCGGTTGTCTCATCTGCCGTGTCTAAGAAAGCTAATGCAATAAATGGGACCTACCTTACGGCCTTTATTGGGCTGCTTTTTGAACGGTATCAAGATATGTAGGCCGTAACCGTAAGTGGTAATAAAGGGACCAAAGGCGTTTTCATACCAAATCATGGATTGGTACTTCACGGTTTCAGTGTTTTTGGACCCATACCATCCGTTTTTCCTATAAATAATTTTGTATTTGAATTATATTGCTTGCTGACTACATTATGCCTAATTCAAATAATCATAATTTTATTTAAAGATTAGCGATTTTTTTTTTTTTTTTATCTAAGGAGACACTCATAGTAGGTCTTAAAAGGGGATAAGAAAGAAGATTAGGGAATAAAAAAGGGACGGAACATATTACGAGGGGTTGCACTCGCGCACTCACAATTATTATGTCTCGCAGCTTAAACAAGTGAGATGACTCAACGTGATAAAAATTAGCTATTTATGTTGATACCAAAAAGTTCAAAAGAATAAAGTACTATCTAACCTTGAAAATTAATGTAACATTTGAATTTCATGTAGTAGGCTCACCTTCTGAAAAGGGAACTAGTGTCATTGTTGTAGTTTTTAGTAAAATTATATCAATTAAAATAAGGTCCAACCTAGATGGTAAATGACTGGATTCCTTAAGCATGTTGTCAGGTGTTTGATTCGTGCAGTGTCGTGTATATAGAAAAAGTTTTATTGGGAGATGCAAAGTCCACCTCGGTAATCGCTATGCCTTGAAAGGATTAGTCTCCGATTATCAGTTGAGAGATACCCTTATCTCAGCAACAAAAATAGAAAATCAACCAAACATCCTTTTCATCTTTGGTGAATCCATGTATCCCACTAAGAAGTAGTGAATTTTACTTACAAGTATAGGTGACTATTTGGGCTAGCTCACTATCGGCCCAGTCAATTTAGGAAAAGTTGGGGCTTACATAAAATTGGTGTAGTCTAGCAAAATGTTAGCCTAACCCATCCCTACAAAGATCTGGGCTGGCAGAGTGGCCTGCTAGTCTAAGTAATATACTCCCTTTGATTTCTATTATAAGCAAAACTTAAATGGAATACACATACTAAAAAAGAAATTGTCAAAAAAAAAAGGTTAATCTCATTTAATGTTGTTAAAAATTAAGTGTATTACCTAAAGTAACTTTCGTAGAAAACTTCAATTTTTATTAAATACATCCCATATTGAATTATTGGTAAACAAAATTGGTATTAAATGAAAGGTATTTTAGGAATAATGTCATTAAATAGGATGAAAATAGTTGAAATTTGCTTATATATTTGATAAAAAAATTTGGGCCTTTTTTGCTTATAATAGTAACCGGAGGGAGTATATTCTATATTTTTTTTTTATGTTTTTAACATTTAAAATTTTTATTTGATACTCTATCGTTTATTTTTATTTTGCATAGTTAAAAACTTAAAAAAATTCAAAAAAAAATACTTTTATAATATTAATTTGTATTAAATATTTGCTAAACTAGGATATTTGAGTTCTTTCTCTTATAATATTGTGGATTTTTCCCCAATCCCTTATTAATTTTTTGTGCCAAGACTCGTCATGGATTACTTTTTCTCGCATTATTGAGAGCATCTTCAATGCTGCAACTCAATAGAATGGGTTAACATCTCTTTTCATGGGTTCCACCATTTCATATCATCACTTTTTATTTCATACTACTTTAAGTAACTATTCACTCCAATTGTGCAACTCTAAGAAGTTAGAGTGCTTCTATATATAACAACCGGTTGCTTCTTTTTTTTAATAAGCGAAAAATATAATGATTAAAAGTATAAGAGATACTTTAACATATATACAAAAGTAACCAAAAACAAAACGTATGTAACTTTGATCTGCTTCTAGCCAAGATAGCAGTATCTATTTTATAAGAGTCCTGCCTTTAAAAAACAAGTAACAACATAGTTTTAATCTAAGAACTAAAAGAACAGATCCTGAACAATAAAAACAAACATGACTAGGGCAAATTCCATCACCATAAAGCCACCCATTACTCATCAAGTTGGATGTCATGTCATTAGTGCTACCATATAAGAACCGGTTTTTATTTTTTAAGCAACTCTTGCTCTAATTAGTGTTTGCTCATTAATTTTGAGTCCAGTTTAATATAAAATGAAGAAGAAAAAGAAAAGAATAAACGTGCAATGAGTTAATTAGTGACAAATAATAATGCATGCTCGTTGGCAAATTATGTCCTTAAAAATTCAAACATGTATATATTGAGTAAGCAATTCATACGGTTTGTACAATCACCTGTCTGCTGTATATCTATATATAGAGTCAAGTTCTGGTAACTATATTCATAAAATAAAATCCAGTATATACCCTCTCTTTTTTAAATATGCTATATATATTCTCTTAGTCTGAGCAATTTATGAGAGATCTAGCTAATTAAGTTCATGAACATGATATATCCTTGAAGCAACCTTCTTATTCCCTCTAGTTTTGGTCAGTACTGAAGAACGCTTCAATGAATTCCATATCCCAGTCCTGCATTAATATTAAAGCAAAAAATCCCTTATACATTAGAAGTATTTAAAATTCATCTCAATAACATGAAGTAAGTTTTTTGTAAGTTGACTGGCCTGCTCAATAGCTGAGTTGCTTCCTGATGAACCACTTTCCACCAAGAATCTATCAAAGGGTTCCCAGTCTACAAATCTGTCATTGTCCTGTAGCCAGAAATCACACAAAGGTTGGGTTAGGTGGGTGAAACAAACTTAAATATTTTCTTAAATTTTTGAAACCCTTTATTAGAGATATTAATGCTCTAAGTAAGAAATTATTGTACACATAAATTGTATAGATGAAGCCTATAAAAAGAATTTTAACCAATGAGACTTGCCTGGTTAGGATTTTTGTCAGAGCTCGTTGGGGACTCGTTTTGCTGATTTGTGCTGCTTTTAGTTTGCGGAACAATCGCATCTCTAGCTGTCTGAGGCTGTTGCAATGAGGATTTTGAGTAAAATATTTATGGTAAGTGCGAGACAAAAACATAACTAAATGAGAAAACAAAACATCGCCTGTGGGATGAAACATATATATCTATTATAAATAAAATTATTTAATTTGTACGTTATTCTTGTCCGAGTTTAATTTTAATATATAGTAGAAAGTTTTTTTATATTATTAATCAATCACAGATTATCCGATTTGTGACTTTAAAATAATTATTTTAAGAATTAAATATTTTTAATAATTTGATAATTGATGATTGATTGACAATATAAAATATCATTTTACAGACTTTATAGAAAAACATATATTTTAATATACTCATTTAATCTTTATTTTCTTAATTACAAAAAATGTAAGGATAACGTATCATTTACATTTTTGGTGCATAATAACAACTTTAATTTTCATAGTTCACTAAATTGTTACACCCAGGTAAAGCCATGCAAAAATAATGCCTGAAATGACATATATACGCAACAAAGGTACCAACCTGTTCAAGGGATTTCATAACGTGACAGCAGGAGGTAGAAAAGTCAGAATTCATACATTTACTGACATCCGGGGTCTCTTCTGTCTGATCTCAGGCAAACCAAAAAGTCAAGATTAACCAACCAAATTTAACTTAAAAATAAAGTATCATATACATATACATATCTATATATATAAATATTTATAATAAAATAAAAAATTTCTGATTTAGTTGTTCAAATTATGGATTGAGTTTTATGTAGCTCACATACGTACGTACCTCATTAGGAAGATGCGTGTCCTCTAGCATCAAGAAAAGCTTAGAAAGGTCATCTTCCAGTTGGATGGTCTCACCTGCAGAACTGATTGAACTGGCATTATTATTATAATGATGCTCATTTCCTGCAACATTCCCAAAGCCATCTACCTGCTGATCAGGCAATTGTGGTATCCCTGAAATATTTGCATTACTCATTAATATTGCTGCTGCTGGAAGCTCATGACTTACACACCCATTCCCATCAGCAGAAGCAGACCATCCATTAACCAAACCAGAATTTCCAACCACATGCATATTTGCATTTTGAGGAGTCCCATTGACCAAGCCAAAACTATTGTTGTTTGCAATAGCAGCAGTTACACCAACACTGTTAAACTGTCCTTTGATCTCATTCCCAACCATTTGTGGTCCATCATTCAGTTGAATTCCATAGGAGTTACTGCTTGGATAACTAGTAGAACTCCAAGGCATATTAGAGCTGCTAGAAGATGCCATGTTCCCATTTCCTAGACCATATCTGAAGCCTTGATTTCCCAATGGCCCATAGTTTTGGTACAAACTTCCTGTTAGGCCATGTGCAGAAGTCATCAAACCATGTCCCATTCCATATGATGGAAAGACAGGACAAGGATTGTGTGAGTGGTTTGCTTGATAAACTGAGTTATTTGCATAGCTTCCCAGCATTTTTTGCTGCATGTTATTGACTTGATTCAATGAATAACCATTAAAAGATTGCTGGTTTTGAGGCATCAGGTTCAGGCCTTTGTACAATGGATTAGGAAACTGGTCTTTTCCAAGTTGAGTAGTCACATAGGCACTGTTCGAGACTTGTTGATCATGAAGATGTATTGGACCTTGGTTGGAAGGTTTAGGAGCATTGACAGTGGCTCCATTTTCTGTTTGATGTGCTAAACTTTTTAGATATTGCTGTACAGGAAAACGCAGTCTCTTACTTCTTGATTGGATGTCTTTGATCACTGATGCTGATAGCCCAGAAGCAAACCTTGACTTTAGGGTCCTGTTGGATAAGCCTTCAAATATTCCTCTCTCTGCAACTCTTCTCAGGAAAATGCGATACTTCTGCAAATGTCATGAACATACTTAGGCTTACAAATTTTTTTTTTTTTTTATAAGTCAAAGTATATTAACGAGAATATAAGGGATACTTTAACCTGTATACATAAAAAAATTATACAAGAAATGTCATATCTAATTGTCATACTGACACTAACAACTCTAAAAATCAGTACTTGTAAATTGTAATATATCTTTCATCCAAGAACCTAATAGAACTTGGATGGATACACACAAATTATTGTTCTTTTCGCAAGAGGCGAAGAAAAGGTTTTAAAATGAGGTCCTAAACCGTAATGGCAGCCGCCATCAAAATCATGGGGACGGGTAGATAAAATGAATTCATGCTCACTTCTATGAGTCTGTTTGGTTGAGATTATATTATTCTCAAAGCAAAAGTGAAAAAGGCAAATCCTGAAACATTTTTTTCAAAAGTCATGTGAGGTGAGCTTTTGACTAACGTGATTTTTAAACGTGATTCTAAGATAGGAAATCTAAAACAAACGGACACTATATTGTTTCATTAGAGTATTGATTTTTGTTATTCGGGTGAAGGCTATAGTGCATCACCCACCAAAGTGATGTAGTGGTGTACCACCCAAGTGGCACAATCTTGTCCATTCATTTTGTCATCTGGATTAGTTGACTTTTCAACCCATGTTCTAAAAATCCATCTTTTGACATTTTGACTAACTCAAATGATAAAATGAATGGAACACATTTTGCTACTTAGGTTTGGTGGTGCTCCTTTGAGAAAACCTGTTATTGGGTGTTCTATTATCTCCAATGGACCACATGATCGGAGCATGGTAGCTGTGTGGTTTATCTAGATCAAACATCAAAGCTGTCAAACACCCTTGAAAGACTGATTACATTCGAAATTATTAAGTCTGAACTACAAATTAATGGTTAAGAATTATATTAATTTTTACTTGAAATACAGTTACGGGTTCACATAAGCAAATTAATATATAAACACTACTACCGTTCACAGCATCAATCTTTCAACGATTTCAATATAATTACATAAAAGGGCATTTTTCTTTGCACATTCTTGCATTTTCTTGTAGTGAATAGAGCATTACAAGGATTGTACCAAATTGTAGAAATCTTCTGAGCAAATTGAGAATCAAACCTGTAAGTGACTGGCAACATTTTCTCTTGTCAAATATGGCACATTCATGGCCTCAAGAATTTTCTTCGGCACAGCCTCTGAATGAATGAAAAGAGAAGCACATGAAAAATCATTATTGTTATCTCCATATATAAAAAACCAAGCCAAAGCTATATAATAAATCTAAAAACAAAAAATTTGCAACAGATTATAATTTATAATTACTTACTGTCCAATCCAAGGTGTTTTATAGCCAACAGAAACAGATTGTGAAGGTATGTTGTCCAGACAATCTTTGGCTTCTTTTGAACCCTAGAGCTTCCTTCACTTTGATCTTCCTTATTCATTTCACTACTCTTTCTCTTGCCATTCCTTCTTCTTCTCTTAGTGTCATCAGTCACTGTTGATGCTGCAGAAGAGTTAACATCCTGAATGATAATCTTCTCACCTGGTGACACTCCTTCACCCCTTCTCAATTCATTTTCAATGACAGCTAGTTTCCCTTGCCTTCCAGCCATAGCATACTTCCATATGCCTTTCAAGTCATTTGCGCAAATGGGTTTCAAAAGATAAAGTGATGCACCATTCTCTATACTCTTGGACATCACTCTCTGTCTGTTATCTGTAGACATCACTGCATGAAACAAAAGAGAGAAGTTTCAAATGCTATATATAATTATATCATAGTTTAAGCTGTTTCAATAATCATGCCATATATTTCTAACTAGATCCCTCGTACCAAACTCTTTGCACTTGAATCATAGATCAAGCACGAACTCACCACAATTAAATGTGCCAAACTATTATTCAATGACCAAAGAATTAAAGTAGCGCCAAATATCTAACTCATAATCACTTAATCAAAGAAATTTCAATACCATGTCAAGAATAAACTGTTCAAAAAGCTTAAAGGATGAAAAGACAAGAATAATCTTTTCAAAATATACTTCTAAAAGTAGAACATTGTTTTGATCTTTTAACAAATGTATTTAATTTAATTTTTGTCTTTTGAAGTTATTTCCTTTTAAAATTTAATTGATATAAACATTTTAGTGTAATAATATTTTACAATGTTAACCAATCAAAAATTATCACATCATTTAAGTTTGACTCTTATCGTGACTATCTCAAAAGTCAATCATACAATGAATTATGATTGTTGGACACAATGCATACTTAAACTGACTTTGCATAACAATGGAAGTTTTCCTTTTAAGTTATTTTATCCTTTACATATGATTCCGCAATTAATTTAGTCTGTTTATCCATATTATTTAGGCAAAATAAGTTGATGGGACCTATAAGTTTTTATTTTATTTTTCACTTTGGTCTTATTTGTTTGTTTGTTTTTTTTTGTCATTTTGGTCTGATATGTTATATTCCGTACGTCTTAAATGTTAGTTCTAAAAGTGACACCGTCAAGAAGGAATTGACGGGAATGATTAATACGGAAGACGAACGTATATGACCAAAATGAAAAATAAAAAATAAAACGTTTGCTTTTTTTCATTTTGGTCATATACGTTATATATGTTCTGTTTTTCATGTTAGTCCTAAAATTGACGTCGTCAAGAAGAAATTGACGGAAAGAACAAATATTGAAGATAGAACATAACATATAGAACAAAAATGAAAAATAAAATAAAATATATAGGATCAAAGTTAAAAATAAAATATAAAAAAAAAAAAAAACATACCGAACCAATCAACTTATTTTGCTTATTATTTATGCAAGTGGATGGAGACTAAAAATGAAAGTGAGTACATTTGTAAAGAAAAATAAAGAAAAAATAACATTTATAAAAAATAATGGAAAAAATAACTTAAAAGGACTAAAATGAAAGTGCATATTTACATAAATGCGATTAATCACAACGAAAAAATCAAAGGAATTAAAATAAAATAAGTCCATTAGTGAGGGAAAATGAAAGAAAATATCATCGGATGTCCTCGAAGGGACTGGCTGTACTTCGATAGGTTAGCCTATCATTTATTAGAGAGTTGAAGAATATTCTGAAAAAAAAAAAAAAAAAATTGAACGAAAATAACTTTTAAAAATATTATACAGAGTATACAAAAAGAGATGGAAAAAACAAAAAAGCAATACTCACTTATTACAGGTAACTGGAATTCATCTTTAACACGCTTTTGAAAGTCAAATCCATTCATTCCTGATACATGAACTTCAGTGATAACGAGATCGAAAAAGCCATCAAACTCTCGAAGAGCCTTCAAAGCATCACGGGCGCTGTTGGCAGTGAGAACTGAAATTGATATCCAAAGAGAATGAAGAAGCCCATTAATTGAGCATGTATAAAATTTTTTTTTTGATGCTGAGCATGTATAAAATTTAATTAGCTGTAACCTCTAAGAAGTATATTAAAAATGGGTTTTCTTAATCGATGTCATGTGGAATTTTTTTTTTTTAAAATCTAGTATGTAAGAAAAACATTAGATTAATTGAATTGCTGTATTAATACTTGATTTCAGGAAAGAAGAGTTATTGATATTCCTGTTGTGTACATAGCTAATATTAGTAGTACTTTTTTTTTTTAAAGAAAATAATCATTGGAGAATTAATTAATTCTTCTAAATGCACTAAGTTAATGTGGAGATATGTACCCTTTAAAGAAGGACTTAGTCTCTATTAATGTAAAAACTTACCTAAAAATACCCGCACTGCATAATAAAATTAGAAGGATCACAATCAAATAAGGTACTCGGCAGTTATTCACTTAACAAAATATAATAACTTTTCTATGAATAAATGAACGTAGAGAGAGAGCAATAATGGATTAATAATATTTGAATTAGTTTAAAACAGAGTAATTTAACTAAGTACTATTACATGTTCATAAAATTGGGTCCATTTGATATTAATATTTTTTTTTTATATAAGGAGAGGCTCATAAGAGATCGTTCATGGGGGAGATGTGAAGAGAAACAAAAAAAGAAGAGCATGTTGCGAGGGTTTGAACCCGCGCACTCACGATTAATAACCTCCAACTTAACCAATTGAGCTGATTCAAAAAAACAAATCCACAAACAGTCGTCACTAGCCCGAAACCTCCATTATAAACAACCTATGACTAATTTTTTTTTAAAAATAAAAAACCGCTAGCTCTAACCAATTCAACTTCAACTCAACTCACTGGTTCAAAGCCTCCATTAGCCAAATGAGCCAATTTACATTAATTTGATTGCATTAATCTCCAATTAAACAAAAAGCTTAGATCGACTCACCTGTCAAACCAATTGGTCTGAATTGGTTTTAACAACTATGATTTCCAACAAGATATAATTACTACTTTCTTAATATAACTCATTTTTGTTTCGCCGCTTAGAAAAGCTAGCGCAATCCTAAATGGGTAGATCAATGTTCGATCAAGACAGGTAAGTGGGCCGAGATACTACACAGACCCCTAAGTCTAGACTGTTACGCTCAAGATCCTATCCCACATGAATACCTTGGAAATGGTCGTTACCACCATATACTATGGGTCTATTTGGGTAAACGGCTTAATTAACCGCTTATAGGATAAACGTTTATCATATAACCACTTATGTATAAGTTATTTCTATAATCAAAGAGTAAATATAGTCAAATTGTTTTCATATATGTTATAAGCTATTTTCATAAGCTATCTTGGAGAGCTTATCAAAATAAGCTGAAAACAGCTTATTAGACATGTTATAAGCTGTTTCCATAAGCTCTCTCAAACACTCTGACAAGCGCTTATGCCAGTAGATAAGCCCAAATAAGCTGTTTATAAGCCAATCCAAACAGACCTTATATATCATTGATGCCAAGTACAACGTCTTTATGCCTAAACACTTAACCTTACTTAAAATCGAGATTGACTTGGGAAACGAAATATATTTGCAAGTATACCCCTCGCTGGCTCAAATGCCGAGAAGACCAACTTATGGTGGAAAATCGATTAACCAAGACAATCCAGGTATTGTCCTCTGTACTCCAGTTCAGTAGACATACTCATAATTAGCCACGAGGATTCAAAAAATAAAAAAATAAAATAAAAATAGACGTTGCCAAAACGGTTATATACTGACAAAAAAGATTAACATCCTGAGTTCAACAGCCTGGAACCAACCTATAAGGACAATTTACAAACGGTCAGAACTGAGACCCACACCAAAACATTCAACTTTTGTTGATAACTTTGGTCACATCCAAGATAAATAATTAATGAGTAATATTTTTGACATCCCAACTTGGACAATTTAAGATTGACACCATATATCTCTGTCCTTTTTTGTAATTGTTTCATTTTTCTCTCCTTCCTACTTTTTCATATTTCTTCCCCTGCTCTCTCTTGTTACCTTTCTCTCTCTTCTTTCCCCCTCTCTTATTTGGTGGTGGGTGGTGGATGCGTGGTGATTCACCAGTGGCGACATGGGTCACGATGGGTTGCCAACAGTGGTAGGGTGGTGGGTGGCAGATCGATGGGTGGTAGGTCGTAGTGGGAGGGGATCGTGGGTTGCTAACCACTGGCAACCCGTTAGTTCATTTTGTGTTTGGTTGTTCGCAAGGTTTTAAATTGTGGTAGCGATCGCGATCGGGTTGTGTCTATCGCTATTGCGGACAATTACAGGAAAATTAGCATAACGTTGCGATCTCAATTGCGGTCGTAGACCTTTTTTTTTAAAACCCTGGTGGTTCGTAGTAGTTCCATGGGTTGCAGAAATAGTGGTTCACGGTGGCCCTAACAAAGGGTGGTGACGGTTCAGTGATGGTGAGTTGTGGAAGAGAGGAAAAGAAAGAAATAAAAGGTTAAAAAAATACAGAGCCACCACATAAAAATGCATTGCGAGATTCGTGACAAATATTTTGATTTTGATGTTTTTTCTTTTTACAAAATGAAGTACAAGACCGCAGAGATTCAATTATCCATGAGTAAAGAAAAATATAAAGGGAATCAATTAGAGATTGGATTATACAATAATGAAAAAATATATATTGTATCAACAAATGAATTAGTTTGACATAGATTTGAACCACAAAGGCAATGAATACTAACATTAAGACCATATAGTTTATAAAAAACCAGATGAAAAAATAGGAAGACAATCTGAAGGTCAAGTCAAAAGAGGGAGTGAAACATAAAAATTCATGTTTTTATATATGAAAAAAGGGGAGGGGGTGTCCCAATGGAAACAGAATATTACAGATATACAATGGTTGAATAAACACACATGTAAACAAGAAATGTACCTTTGTAATCCCATGAGCTGAGTATATTAGCAACGATGGCCAGAGAAGTATCATCATCATCCACAACCAAAACAGTTAAATCAACTCTCTCGCAAGCCATTTTTGTGTGTTTTTTCCCAACCCCTTTTTGTTTTCTCTTTGTCTAGAGAGCTCACAAGAAAACCACTCTCTTAGGAAGTGTTAGCATTTATAAGAACAGGTTCTTTCCTCTGGTAAACAGTGGTTACAAACAAGGTCTTACATGTGTCACTCCAATTCTTCTAGTGGAGAGACAAGAAAAGTAGAGGGATTGAGACCAGGGGCATCTTTTAATTAATCAATTTTTATCTGATGAGGTATTCTTTTGAAATAGTATACATGTATATATATCAACCCAATATTCAAATCTAACAACCCAAAGGAAAAAATCTGGAGTGAAAAGTTAATATTTATTGAATTTTGCCCAATATAAGGTGGTTTTATACAAGGAGTTCCTTGTTTAGAAGATTTCACAATCTTTTATTCCCATTCCCTTTTTTATATAATAGACATCTTTTTGACCAAAAATTCAAAATGACGCAGAAATTGACTTCTTTTAATTAATATAAGGCTTAAATTCACCTTGTGGGCTGGTGTGACCAATAAAACTCTTGAACAATCTCCTGACGAGATCAGAAGATGAAGTAAAAATTTGCGAAAAACTAATTTATTATTTAAAGTATAAGCGTTCTTTTTTATTTTATTAGAGTCCTTCGGTTGACTTAAGATTATTGAAGAATTACTAATTAATAACATATACGTTTTTTGAAAAATGTTTTTCTAGGTGAGATTGTCTCTAAAATTAGTAGATAAGGGTATATTTACTCTTGGACTATTTAGTGAAATGAGATCTTTATGCATTTTATCAAATCAATGATGAATGTGAACACAATTACTTTCTTAATTTAGAGACAATGTGGAGAAGCTCCATCCATAAGTTTTGATTCATTGTTTTGTTTCACTGTTACATGTGGTAATATGTCAATTAATGGCAATGTTACATAAGATTGTCCATTTTTTCTTTATGATTTTAGCTTTCAGCAACCTAGGTTGATGTTTTATTTATTTAGTAATTCATTAGTGCTCTTCCCAACTCTTTTCTAATTGCATTCATATTCAAAAACCAAAAGCAAATGAAAATGAGGGCAAAAATATTACTTTGTTCAGTCTTGATAGTAATGCTAATCGGTTGGAAACATAACATTCAAGAAAGTTATGGAAAGAATAATTGAGTTCAATTATCAGTAATGATGGTAAGAAGACAACATAAAAATTGGGCAGCAACAATGATAAGATTGTTTATTAGTAGACATTTATCTATAAAAGTCAATTTACTTTTATACATGAGATTCATTTAAATTTGTTTTTATCTTTTTCTTTCTTGTAACATGAGAGAAAAAAAGAAAAAGATCTCAATCCGCATCTAAATTAAGAACATGGCTGCCGTAAATTCTTCATACAAATCTTAAAACATTGTAGTTTAGAAATTCCGCCAAAATATACACAACTTAAAATCAAAATATTCATGACTTGTTTGGCCATATCAAGAAGCTATTGTGGAAATTTGAAGGAAGAATAAAAATGGACCCGCCTCTTTAATTGATTATTTTCTTTTTTAATGAACTACCTTAATTAAAGCTTTTGGCTTCTCGGTGACATTCCAGGGTATACTACAAGTTTCGACTCTTTGGACCGACTATGAGACTAATCATTGGTCGACTACAAAAAGTAGAGAATTAATCTTTGGTTTCGTAACCACCCAACTAGAGTGCCGTCAACAGGATTCGAACTTGCGTCCTCATTCCTCTAGGGTCGAAATGCTTACTACTCAACAAACCTCCTGTTAGTAATTGATTATTTTCTAAAACAGCCCAATCTTGCTGATCATATTAAAAGTATTAATTATTACCAAAATATTAAAAGTATTAATTAATGTTTGCAGCAAAAAAATTGACATAAGTGTGGATTTACCCAAAATAATTATAATATTTTATAAGAACAAAACAAAATTATTTAAAAAGTACGTACTGTCAGTATAAATATATTTTACATGTTAATCAATCATAAATTGAAACATCATTAAAAATGTTTAACTGTATCATAATTATCTTAAAAGTCACACATATAATGATTTTTAATTGACTGATAGAATATAAAAAATTATACTGACTGTATATAAAAATTTAAGCCATAAAAAATTATAATTTTGCATACAACTGCACAAGGACAGTATATATACTTTTCCAAATAAAAATTCGAAAACCGCTGTTTGTGAAAAGAAAAAGGAGAAAGAAAGAAGCTATGTTCTGCCAGCGGTTTGTAGTATAAAACCGGGCGGAATATATAGAAAATATTTATTTTGTCTCCTATTATTGAAAAATATTTTATACTATTATTTTATTATACATTATTGAAAGAGCTTGACTATAATCAAAGTTGTCTAAAAATGGTTTAATTAGTAACTTCAAATAAGATATTTTTTTTGGTAACAAATTTAATAGTTTAGTAACTTTTAAACAAATTTACAAATTAAATACTCATTTCATTCTTTTTAACTCCATTTAAAAAAGTGTTTAATTATTATGTTACACTGTCAGCCAATAAGAAATTATGGTATGAATGACTTTTAAGGTAGGATAGGAGTCAAACATTTTAACTTATGTGACAATTTCTAAATGGTTAACAGTGTAAAAACTTTTTACACTAATGATGCATACCAATTAAATCCTGAAAGAAATTGTTTCATCTCAAATTGGTTTTCCGTTGAGAATAGAGCTAGGTATACACATGGGCCAGGCCCACTACGCAGCAATCCACATTAACATGCTGATAAACAGATCGATCTGCATAAATCCACAAGTTAAACGGACCAAGATTAATTGATAAGCTCACGTTTGCACCACCTTAACTCGCGGATTCGTGGCCAATCCGTAAGTCAGCAATTGTTTTTTGAGTGTAAAGATCCATTTTGGTCCCTGACAAAAAATGGTGTCTCACTTTTGGTCCCTAAGAAAATTTAATTCCCAAAATAGTTCCTAACAATGACATTACATGGTCATGTTGGTCCCTCTGTCCTTTTCTGTTAGAATGGCTCCGTTACTGTGATGAGGTGTAAAGCATACTTGGACCGTTACAGAGTTCCTTATTTTCCAACATGGAAATTTTGAAGCAAAACTCCTCATCCCCAACGACATCGTTTTACTCTTTTTGGATTTTTTTGGCATCTTCCTCCTCATCCTTTCCTTTCTTTCTTCTTCAATCTCTCAACCAAAAAACCCAGAATTTATTCCAAGTAAAGATAGCGATAATGAGTCTTACCATGAATAGACAAAGTGTTTGCTGTAAAACCCCGATTTTTCTTATTCTTTTAATTACTTAGTATTTAAGTAATTGTATTTTATTAGAGAGTCTAGAAAATTTAATAAATTATTCTGAGGCCATAGTCACTCTCTACGCCATCGTAGGAGGCTATGGTTAAGTTTTGGGCCGAAAACTCAAACGGAGCCCGATTTATGTTCTTTGGATGATAGTGTTTTTCTACTATCAAGACCTCATTTTGACTAATGGTCAGAACCATTAGTCTTAAAATTTAATCCTCTACCTTTTTGCTAAAATGTGCCCTGACGTTCAAAAATATAAATAATATTTTGTATTCGGATCGAAAATCGATCGGGTAGACGATTCGAGCTATCTTAAGGTTTTTCGAGAACCTTGAGCCATTGATTTTCATACCAGGGTTATGTTAAATCATTTGGGGACTTCTACCAGTATCGTGAGGTTTTTCAAAATGTTGGGATGTGAATTGACCAAATTGCCCTTGGTTAGTTTTTACTAACTACCTATTATTACTTTTACCTATTTCTTAAGCCTTAAGTCACCTAATAAATACACTATTCTTCACCCACTTTTCACTCCTCATTTTCGCTGGTTAGCTGCCTCTCTCTCCCTCCTCACTTTCTTCTTCTTCTTCCTTTCTCTTTTCTCCTCCATTTTCCTTTTCTTCCATTTTCCTTCAACTTTCATCTCCATTTTCACTCAACTTCCACAAGGTTTTTCAACCCAATTTGTGAAGCAAAGTTGCTCCTCTCATCCTCCCCTATCACCTAGAAGGTATAGATTTCATCTTTGAGCTGTCAATCTTTATTTTTCTCCATTGATTTTCATGAATTTCAATTTCTAGATCTAAACTTCAAAAATCTCTACAAAGTTGTAGAAAAATCATTTTGATACCAAACCAGTTTCTATGGCCTAGGTTCATGACATACTTGTATGGTTCAATAGATTAGAGCCAATAAATCTCTCTAGGGTATTTAACCATAGAGGGGCCGAAACCCCCTATTGTGTAGGGAAGGGTTTTTGGTTGGTTTTTGATGTTTTGAGTTGATATCTAGGGATATCACACTTAGTTAGGGTGTTATCCAAGAAATGAGAATTTTTGGAGCTCCCTAGATATTTTTCATTCAATAGGGCTGAACCCTAATGGTAGTGCAATAGGAGAAATCTTTACTTTTTGAGTAAATGCCTTTATTGATTATGTTTAGGGATACCTAAGGATCGTTGATCCAAGAGTTGAGAATTTTTAGATATCCCTAGCCTAATTAATTAAATAGGGGCAGTAGCTAATCCTAAAGATTAGGTAGTTTTTGATTTTGATTTATGGTTGTGTTTTACTGTATAGGACCTGACAGGACTCGAACGTTCGATCGCACACTCGATTGACTGTTGCGGAGCCGCATTCGGAATCTCTCAGAAAAATCACTAAGGTGGGGGAAAGAACCACAATATCGTCGGGGAGGCAAGTTTTAAATAATATATATTGATATGTGTAGGGCAACCCAAACCCTACTAGAGGTCGTTTGACCGTTAGGTTGATTTTACTGCATATTGAGGTTGTTTTTGTTGTGATTGGATATTTGATATATTATATGTGATATGTGTATGATGTCAATTATATGCTATAATTGATTAAATGTTATTTATTTGTAAGTTGATTTTTCTGTTGAATATATATTCTGGCTGTTGTTGATGTCTGTTGTGACTGCTGATATATGAGTATAACTAGGCAGTGATTTTTGATAAATCGGGTGATGAATGTGTGGTGAGAAAGTCGAGGTTATATATATATGTCGTAGTGCTCAACCTAGTGACATAGTTGATCTGTTGTTATTGTGATGTGAGTTGATACCCGGTTAAGCCGGATGAAAGTTGGTCGTGGTTGTATATAAGTAGTGGTTGAGGCACTAAGTGTTGATCCTGAGATGAGTTAGTGAGATTAATGTTGCATAGTTGTTATTCATCACTGTGTTGGCATACGGGCGATTTCGATCTTACCCGCAGGGAGATGGTCGTACCGATTAGTTTGGCGTAGGGGCGATTTCGATCTTACCTGCGGGGAGATGGTCGTACCCGTTAGTCGAATTGTAGACGGATGGACGAATATCTCGACCTAGCCTACGGGCGGGGGGATATGTCGTTATCGAATGTTGACTTGTTAACGGACGGACGAATGTTTCGACCTAGTCTACGAGCGGGGGAACATGTCGTTACCGCAAGTTGCATTGTTGACGGGCGAATATTCCGACCTGGCCTGCGGGCGGGGGAATATGTCGTATCCATGAGACGATTTGGGCCTGCGGGCTTTAGACTGAACCCTATTTTATGGGGGTGGCATATTGATGACTGAGACACCTTGATCCGTTGGGGATGTCGCGTCATGATCGCGTCCATATAGTCATTAGTTGCCTGAGTATGAGAGACAGTAGTTAAGGGAAAAATTATTCGGAAGTTGTTTGGTTGTAACTGTTGTGCTTTTGAGTGTACTATCTATATGCATTATTTATATCGTTGTTTTTCCCATGTATGACATATTACTGTTTCTTATCCCTTGTATTTTCTATGTCATATTCTCTTTACTCTCGACTGTACGAGAAGAACCCGTTGAGGATTTGTCAGAGGAGATTGATGGTATACCCGTAGAACCAGATGCTAGCGGGAGAGCCCTGGATCCCGGTGTTGGAGGACCTTATAAATCGGGGGTTGGTAGTTGTAGTTATTATGGCCAGTACGGGAGACTAAGTCGTCTGTATTTTTATTTCCGCTACTATGCTTTCAGTTTTATTTACTGCGTACTCTGAAGTTTGTTTATTTGGCATCAGTTGTTGTAGACTCTACTGATGGAGCCGATACTCTTATGTCTGTATATATTATTATGGTATCAGTATGTATTGTATGTTTTAATATTTCCGCAAATTTTATACTACTACGCTACACTATAACGCTAATAATTATAAGTGGGGTCACCAATGGAACCTCCTAGGAAGGGGTTGTCTCATTTGCAATTGAGCAACATAAAGTCAGTGAATTTAGTAGTAATCCAAATTAGAATCAAAGGAACCCTAAAAAAAGAAGAGAACTTGAAAGTTTCCCAGAAGCACAATGGCCCTGAAGCTTTTTCTTACACAAAAAACTCACTATTCATCCAATCCAACATAGAAAAACACCACACATCCCCAACCTCCATCCCATTTCGAACCAAAATAAAAAGAAGAGAATACCAACCCTTCAAACAAAAATATAACAAACAACAACAGTAGCATGAGCAAAATAAAGAAAAAGATAGCTTCCTGCTTCCCAACAAAACGGACCACCACCAGCGTCGTTGTTTCTCCTCCACCATGTGAGGCAGTCCGCGATCCACTTCGCCGTCCACCACAAACCAACGCTTTTCTCCATCCTCATCAAGCGCAATCCAGACACGAACCAGAAGACAAAGGGAGAGTGAAGTAAGGAAGATTCCGGGTTTCTTGGTTGAGAGATTGAGGAGGAGGAGGAGGAGGCAATTTTTTCCCAAAGAGAGTAAAATGACGTCGTTGCCGGGTCGGGATGAGGAGTTTTGTTTCAAAATTTCCACTGTGTAAGGACCTTCTTAACGGTCCACGTAGGCTTTTTAACGGGACACATAAGCAAAGTAACAGAGCCATTCTAATGGGAAGGGAGGGAGGGACCAACGTGACCCTATAATGTCATTGTTAGGGACTATTTTGGGAATCAAATTTTCTTAGGGACCAAAAGTGGGTCGCCATTTTTTGTTAGAGACCAAAATTGGCCTTTACTCTTGTTTCTTAAAGGCTTAAAAAACAACAACATCCCTCAATAATAGGTGGAAAGGACACACTCACTATTTCCAATTCTACCCAACCAATAATTAGAAGTGAAGCTGAGGAAGAATATAAAAAGGGGGAAAGAGAAAAAAATCTGGTCACCGGTCGCCCAAGGAGAACACGAGAAAGGGTGTCGCTGGCTCGTTGGTGGTGGTAGGTCACCGTCCTCGACAACAAGGATGATGGTGGTCGGCAAGATTAAGGGGGAGAGTGAGAGATATAGCTGTCAAAGTGAGTCAACCCGAATGAGCATGGGTGACTCACCACTGGTTAGCACTAAGTGAGCCCAAGCCAAGTTGGCTCACTTTAGTATTCAACTCACCACGTGTTGGTCAGTTAAACGAGTTGGCTCATAAGTTGGCTCACTAAAGATTAAAAACTTTTGAGAGAAAGTTTTGCCGCATTTGTGGGCCTACCTAGATCGAGGGATTAGTCTTCACAGTTACGCAGAGATATCTTGAAAAACCAAAAAAAAAATTAAAAAATAGGACAAAATCAAGAAATGTAAAATACAGAAAAAGGTATAGAAAAGTATTAAAAAATTGCAAAGCAAAAAATAATAATTTAATACATGGTCTCTTCATTTTTTTTAAATAACTACCAAACAAGACGAAATTAAAGGATGACATGACTAGCAATAACTATATATGGAGGAACACAATAAGTAAAAAAAATTCCTATTTGAATATGAGAATTAACATTTAGGTGTGGAATTGTGAAACAATGTAAGGCCATTGGAAAAGTTACAAGAATGAGTTTAGATCCAAACCTCTTGCATTCATATATTTAAAAAAAAAACTTCAAAATAAACCTGCACTGGGAGATAGAAGTTGTTCATAGAAGAACTTCTGATAGAACCAAAGAGCGAAGATTATCATATTCCAAGTTCTATCAAAAAGGAAGTCTTTTTATGCCACGGTCCAAGTCAAGTTCTTAGAAAATGGATGGGGAGAAGAAAGAAGGGAAGAAGATCAGAGAAGGGAAGGAGAAAGAAAATGTCCCAATTTGGCTTGAACTCGTGGTGAGCCGGGTTAGTCTCTTACCCAAATTCAGATCTAGTAGCATGTCACACTGTCATAGAAGGAGAACACGCAGGAAGGTCATAAAAACCTGAAAGGCAAGTGTACTGTACACCGTTTCTTGAAGGGCAACAATGTTAGTTGGGTGTCATAATATGAAGTCTTAATTCAACAATTACAATATTGGATGGAGACCGCCTGTGGTTGCTAAAAATTTACTTGAAGCGTTATGGCGAAAAGGTCAATTGGGGTGAATTGAGAGATGAATTGCAAAGGTGGGAAATTAAGGTTTGTAATTTTATTGTTATACAAACTTTGCAAAACGACTTCGTTTAAAATTCACATTGACACTCCACTTGTCATTTAACATTACAGGTGTACACCTAATGTTGCAAGTCCGCATCTATCTTTGTTATGTCTCACTAACACCAACTGATAGAAACTACAAGAAATTAGGTAATTAACGATCGACTAATTCGATCACTAACCAAAGCAATTTGGTCACTAAACATATTAGCGATCAAGTTAGCGACCGAAAATATGTTCTCCCTAATTTTGTCACTATTAACGACCGATACATTTCGTCGCTATGTTAATACAGTTTGATCGCTGAATATGGTCTCAGAACATGTTTTGGGGATAATATTTGCGACAGGCTTGCGACCGAATAAGCAGTCACTAATAGTGACGAAATCACTTCGATCGCTGACGTGTTTGGTGCCAAAGTTTGCGATCGAAGTAAATTCGGTTGTTACTTTATGCTTTTTTTTCTTCAGAATTTCATTAATAAAAAGATTATTTGTTGTTTAATATTAAGTCATGTGAAATAGACTAAATTATGTTAAACTGAAATAAATTTTATTAATAGTAATAATAAAAATCTAATAATTTGATAAAAATATGATAATGTAAAATGTAAAAAAATCACAATATACAAGTCAATAAGGAGGGGTGGTAGGGGGACCATCCGTGCTATAACCCGTCATCAGCCTTGTCCTTCTCATCACGCTCACCATCAGTGGGGGCATCGACATCATCTATACGGTCGGCACGGGAATTGATGGGTCTGAATCCAAAGAGCTCATACAACTTTTGCCTCTTTACAATAGATAGTCGATCCTTCAAACTGTGTGGATCCCGCCGTCCTTCTCCACAAGTTCAATGTTGAGGTTAGCGATGAACTCTCGGACATCAGGTGAAGAGGCAAGTTCAGATTGAGTACATGGCATTGACAAGACAATATACTCATCCCCCATCTGGCCCAAGTCATAATCATGGCCCTTCTTGTTCTTTCCTCCAACCACCTCCAAGAAAAAGGTGTTGTTAGAGGCCGTAGAAGACTTCTACCACTAACTAGAGGCCTCATCTCGACAGCATGTGAACTCATCCTGCATTATAAGTCAAACATTAGCATGTTCAAATATTTAAAATTACAAAATATAATTACATATATTAAATTAAAAAAGCATAATTAAGCTAACTTACATCAATCCAACCTACATTCCCAAACCACACCCCAGCCTTTGTCTTCTCGATCCTCTCCATGACCTCCCATGCCATGTGGGCCTCTGTTTCTCTGTTATCAACATATATAAAAGTAGTAGCTAACATTTTTAATAATAAAAAAAGCAAAGTAGGAATGAACATTTCCCATTTAATAGTTAGTCCTTAATTCTCCTGCCTTATACTTGACGAAATTTCAGTCGCATTTCCCATTGGTCTTCGATATACACGACTTGAACGCGGTGACATCCACCACGATGAAATACGCACCCGGAGAACAATAGGAAATGTAAGGGGTAGAAATTAAATCAAGTATAAGATACGAGAATCCAAAGAATAACTATTAAGCAAATTATGGAAATACTTTTTACCAAACTGTCCAACTTGGACAATTCAAGATTGAACACAATGAATGGTACCTTTAAAAGGTACACATGCTCATTGATATTGAAACTCAAACGGAAAACTAAGGCCTTAATAAAAAAAAAGCAAAACTTTAACCCTATGAGGCATTTTAACCTTAGTACTTGAAATTCAAATGAATAGGGTGAATGAAATTGCTCAAATCCCCTCACTTTAGCAACACAAAGTGTCTGGGGCCGGACAAAGTTGGAAAGTAATACTACCCTAATAGATATTGGGCATCAACCAAATCAGAAAAACCATACCGAGCTCTGCTATCTACTATCAAACAACACGTCAATCAAACAAACACATGCATATAACTAATTTATCATCACACAACCAACATCATGCATCTCAGACAGGATCACACCTATTGAGTTCTGCTCTTCACTAACAAACAACACATAAATTAGACAACACATGCACAGTTTCTAAATTACCAGCACACAATCAACACCCTATTGAGCTTTGTTCTCCATTAACAAACAACAGATCAATTCACATAACACATCACATCACAAATACAACACAATTATAAGCTATTGACGTATTACAAGTCTTATTCTACTCAAAGTCTTCAAACACCAGTAGCAACAACAAGGAATAAGAGAAAGTGTAAGACTTACCTCACAGAAGCTTCAGAGACTATCAAGTACTGTATGTTTGCTCAAATAAAGGCCTCCACCAAATTAACCCAAAAAATTCAACAACCATCCAAAAGCCTACCATAAGAAGCTCTATTTGCGAACATGTAACACTAGCAAAGGACAAAGAACAATAACATGTATACACAAATCTGTAGTTCTATTTGCAAATAATTATAATAAAATATTCGTGCCTTAAAAGTTTATCAAAGAAATTTGTTGGAATATACTATTTTTGACGTGTATGCATGTGCTGTATCCGGTATCTGTTAGCATGCTTATTGAAGGAAGGATGCATTAGTGCTTACATTTATGAGATAAAAGGGGAGGGGAAGGGGAAACACATAAAGGAAACAGAAGCAGACAAATGACAGAGGATCCTTCAGTTTAGCTCATTTCAGTTAGACTTGAAGTAATTATTAAATAGAGGTACATTCTCCTCATAATCCTAACTCCTCAACATCTCCAGGGAAACCTTCTAATGCACACAATAAATCTTGTGAGTGCTTCAAGATGCAAACAAATAGTTCAAAAGGTAGCGTTTTGAACAATGAGGGAATAAATATATCTTTCAAGATTAAAAGGTGCCACAATCATGATATATATAGAACAAACTAACAAGAAAATGAACAATGATAATCAAGTAATAGGAGCATGGCATTAACACTGATTTTGAAATGATCATGGAATGTACAACAAAAATAAAAATAAAAATAAAAAACATTGAAAGCACCTACGGGGATTAGTAACATCAACGTACATGTCACACATGATTAGTAACCCAAAAGGCTAAAACACTATCACACTTTGTCCAGTTTTCATTGCACTATGATGTAAACATCTTATATTTCATTTATTTAGTTAGTGCGGATGGGGAGGTTTTGATTAGGAAATGCAAGAAATTTTGTTCATAATAGAACATGACGGAGGAAATTTTCCCAGATCCGTTGCAGCCTTATAGTGACAATGGAATGCTACAACTTCACAAACAATGCCAATTGTACAGGCACTAAAAGTGTTCAAACAAAATTATATAGGTATTCTAAGTAACACCTAAGAGGTTTACTACAAGACAATAGTGGCAGTGAACAATAGTAAAATCAATTGATGACCTTTTTAAATGGTGAATAATCGTTTCTTACATCTATAGACTTTAGTGAATAGGTCTTGGTGCACAAGATGCACTCTGGAGTCTGCACTTATGACCGCATGAACATAATATACATTACTTAAGAAATTTCAAGTAGAAATCAGATCCAATTTTTTATGGGTGAAAGGGGAAAAAACCTCAACTCAGTGAAAAATAAAATCCATAATTTCAACGCACTCACAAATGCACAAAACTCAATGAGAAACCCACCGCCTCTGGTTGTACGGTGGAACAGAGGATAGTATTACAGGATTCTACTTGGAAGAAGGGAGTAATGAACCCAACTTGGAGTCCCACATCATCGGAAGTCATGAACCTAGGTGTGAAGCTTATATAGGATTGGGCAACCCTCCCCTTATGACCATGGTTTTGAGGTGGAGTTAGGCTCAATCCGTATCAATTGATATCAGAACAGTTTCGATCTTTGGGGCACCGGCAACACGGAGAAAGCGACCTTATGAAAGGAGCGACAAAGGAAGAATGAACCCAAAAAAAGGGGGAAGAATGAACCTGAGTAGAGTAGCCAAGAGTAGGCCATCGTGGACGCTGGTTCTTCAGGGGCCGAATCTATTATAGGATTCCACTTGCAAGAAGGGAGTAATGAACTCAACTTGAAGTCCCACATCGGGTGTCATGAACCTAGGTGTGGGGCTTATATAGGATTGGGCAACCCTGTCCTTATGACCATGGTTTTGAGGTGAAGTTAGGCTCAATTCGTATCAGAGAGTCTGAGAAAGGGATAGGGCAAAAAAGGAGAGGGACAGAGCCAAAGAAGAGGAGAGGGAGACGCAGTGTTCCTCGTAGTGGTGTGCGCGATGGAAGTGAGAGTGAGGAGGAGAAGAGGGTTCTATGATGGGGAGGGGAGGAGAGTAGAGTGAGTGAAAGGGCGAAATGGGGGAAGGACACCACGTCTCGATTTAGGGATTTAGAATTAGTGACAGAATGTATGGGTCGCTAATTCGGTCACAAAACACTAAAACTTTTTATTTGCGACCGACATAAATGTGGTCACTAATATATAGCTGTTACCCGTCACTAATTTTACATATTAGCGACAATTTTGGCTCCGAATATCTTGCGACCAAACCATTCAGTCTAGGGGTGTAAGACCCCAACCAATAACTTGATGAACCTGAAAATCCAAACCAAACCAAACCAATTAAATTGGTTCGGATTTTTTTTGGTGATCGGGTTCAAACCAAACCAAGCCAAATCAAATCCGATGGTGATTGGTTGGGTTCTCGGGTTCAAAGATTCTAAAACCGAACCGAATCAATTATTATATTTTAATATATTTGAATAGTTTAATACTTATTATATTTTATTTATATATATATATATATTTAAATTTAAATTTAAATTTTATATATATTTTAATATTTAATAATTTTTGGGTCCGAACCTAACCAAACCTAACCAACCCATTTTTGATTGGTTTGGTTTGGTTCGGGTTTTGTAGGAAAAATTGCTTAAAACTGAACCAATCATTTTTTTTGTTTGGATTTTTTCCACCTAAAATCGAACCAAACCGACCCGTTACGTTCCTAGTTTAGTCGCTAAATGGAATCCAGTGACCAAATTTTAAAAAATGCAATAATCATTGCTAATTTCGCCGCTATTGGCAATCGAATAGTTTCGGTCGCTAAATATCTATTTTCTTGTAGTGAGAAGAACAAATAATTTTGTTTTATGGAATTGCCACGTTTTTGGGACCAATTTGTGTACGTAATTTCAACAATCAAACCAACAAAGTAGTCACTTCCACGGACAAAAATTATATATTAAAGATGCGTTTAAAAGAGTTTATAAAAAGCTTATAAAAATAGTTTATGGAAATAAACTTATGCAAATAGTTTACGAAAATAGTTTATGATCTTTCCATAAGCTCTTTTTAGCTTATTTTCATAATCTTGTCAGAGAATCTTATGAAAATAATTTGAAAAAATATTTAATTAAGCTATATATCCAAACGCATCCGATCTATGTAAGAATTAAAGTCGTACTATTTCTTGTATAAATAATTCTACTTTAACTTTTACTGGTATTTTGACTCATTGTTTTCTTTAATCTATCTATAAGACTATAATAACCGCTCTTTCAAAACTGACACTGCAGAATGATAACGGAGGAACCACACGCACGGAGGAAAAATGGGAGGGAAACTGCGTGACACAGCTGGGCGACGTCGAGGCTGTGAGATGCGACAAGCGGCCAAAACTTGCGGCTCTTCTCTCTCTCAATCTCTTTCTCCGATTATTATTTCCTTCTCACTTCTTCTATCCTCTTTCACTTTCTACAAATACGGCTCAAGGTTGAAAGAGTGATTCAAAATCCCAATTGGATCTTCAACTACCTCTCTGTTATTCAAAACTCAGCACCCTGAAATCAAGGTTTCACAACAATTAGAGATCGAGCATCGGAGGAAAGGAGAGCAAGTTTTTGAAGAAACCTGAAGCCCGTGTACCGTCACCCTACAGGATTCTCACTTTATACCCTTCGGATGTCTATCTCTCTCGAAGGTACTCTTTCTCTCTGCATTCTCGGTTTCCATTTGAAGCACACCCTAACCATTCTTTTTTTCTTTTGTGTGTTGTTTGATTTATGATAAATTAAACTCAACTTTTAGGTTGAGGAACATGATAATCTCAAATATTTGATGAATTTGAGTAGTATCTAGGGCACCCATAAAGATGACGTTACTGAGATTATAATATGGAAGTTCTCAAAAATCCTAATTCAGCAAAGAAAATAAGCTACTCATATTAAAATCCATACTCTTATAACTAAGTTTCTAATTTCTGAAAATTATTGTAGCTTTATTCATTTAAAAACTGATTTCTTATTACTTTATGATTACATGATTGTGAGCGCCTGATATATGTTCTTGAAAATGCCCAAGAGGAAATTTTCCAAAATGGAACACAATGATGGGTTGGGTTGATTTCATTTGCGAAGAGAGAAGGTGGGAGTCTTGATGTTTTCAAGAATGTATAAAATGAGTTTCTTACAGGTCAGACAACATCATCTTAGGAAGTGTATTTAAGGGATGTGCAAGTCTTGAGAGTATTAACAGCTAAATTTTAGCAGGATATTAACCGTTGATTTTCTTATCAGTGCTCATAACTTCTCAACCGTTCATAGTAAACTCTATTGTGTCAGGTTATATATATGTTTAAGTTTATACTATAAACCATGTATAATGTTAATTCCCATCTGTCGTGGATGTATGAAAAGTATCTATACTAAAAGTATTTAGAGACAATGTCTATTGAAAATGTGCATGAGAGAAATTCCAAGATATCTGAAACTGAAGGCAATACTACTGCACAAGAGTATTGTGGTGATAACCTATGGTTTTACTATATTTGAACTAATTTTGTCATCCTGGAAAAACATTGTACACATACTCTAGGGGTTCTCTTAGGATCATATTTTACAGCTCGTGGTTCGACTCTTTTTTCTTTTTCCGTTTTCTTTTAGACAATACGTGTGGGTACTTATTTTAATAAAGAGAATGGTGGATTTCTCTGTTCTAGCAGTATCTTTTTGATTAATGCCTTCTGCCGTTAGAATTGCTACAGCTGATAGTAACATGTTTTACTTGATTTAATATACAAGTATTTGGGCAGGAATGCATACTGTTAGGTACTTTGATGGGAAACCATACAAATGGGTGGGTCTATGCCGCCAGACTAATATAATGGGGAAAGTATGTTTTGATGGTTTTTATTGTTTTACAGTGTCACATAATGGTTGAACCTTTGTTTTCTATTGAAATTGAAGTAATTCTGAGCTGTTAGATACTCTTCCATTTGCCCATCGGGTCACATGACCAATACTTATTTTCTGATAATTGTTTTGTTGCAATAATTATCTAACGAATGAAGAAATATAATCAAAAGTATGTGAGTGTCCCACCCACATCTTCTGTATCATTAATTAGAAGCTCCTGGGTTGATCAAATATATAGATGCTATTAACCAAGAAACACACCAAAAGGTGACATCTCTACTATTGGTATGTACTTTAAATCCCTTGTTTATTTTGGATTTCGTAAATTAATTCAATTGCAATGTTGCTCTTTTTTTCATAGTTCTGTAATATCGTCTTATACTTTTTTTTCATAGATAACATCATTTTTGCCGTAATGCAATTTCAGTTTGTTGATATTTTTACTTAATATTTTTATAGTTCCTGCTGCACCTGCTACTCAAATAATTGATCCTGGTTTAGATTTTGATTTTAAATTTGACAAAGTATTGACAGCTTATCAATCCCGTAGTAGTTCGTTTTCTTTTCAATATTTGTACTTTTGATTAAAATGCCATAATGTATACCCATGTTATTTTATTTGGTAGCCTTTGCCTTCTGACTTCTATTGACAAACATTCCAAAGAAAATGCAAGCAATAGACCCTTCAAGATGAACAGGGAAAACCTTTTGACAATGAGATTAGGTGGTCTGGAAGGAGACGAAATGAAGCTTTTTTTACAAATGGCTTACTTGATTTTTCGGGCATTTATGAAGTCTCTTTTATAACAATAGGGTTGTATAATAATGAAGCTATTCATCTCAACATAGAATAATAGAATTGTTGTTTCTAATATTTTCGTTTAGCCAGTTATTGTAATTTTTTGAATGGTTTGCGGCCATTAACATTTATTTTGGTTTTTCATAGTACTTATGTTTTGTATTTTTGATGCTTTTGGATCTTATGGTACTTTGTCATTTTGTTGTTGATGAATGTCCTGTTTATGATTAATTTTTGATAGGACTGTATCATTGCACTCGCTTTCTTAAGCGTTTGAAGACTGCAGGAGCATATTATATGAAGGAACAACGTTTCCCACTTTTCCTTTTCAAGTATCATTCCTTAGAATACATTTTCCTGGAGAAAGTAGCATATTTTTCTCCAGCATATTTGTGCAGTGGGAAAAACGAAGTCTTCTCTCTGTTCTCAAAATCACAACAAACCTCTTATTTCCATTTATTTTTTTATGCAAATAAATTCATGTCAATGAATTTCTTTTTCTTTGAATGAAAGAGACAATTTTGAATTTGGTGTTAAAATTTTAATCTTTTCTCGAAATATATAATGTATTTTTACAGTTCCATCAATACACAACTCTAAGATAGCTATTCATTGCCAAATTTCATTCCATACAACAAAATGCACTCACTAAAAATGTCAAAATAGCAAATAAAATACCTAAATGAATTATATAACAAAAAAAATAAAAATAGGTCAAATAGATCTTGCCGTTATAATAAAAACCTGTTAAGATAAATATGTCAAAAAATATAGTGAGGATATTGATACTCCTATTTATCAAATATGATTAGATTTTATTATAGTTGATGGATTTATGTAGTTATTGATTTTAATTTTATTTCAAATTTATGGATTTTGATTAATAAAATTAGTGATTTCTGAGTTCATTTATTTGTTATGATTTACCTGTATTTGTCTATTTATTTATTTTCCTTTTTGTATTCTTTCTCGGTGTGTTATGATTTATGAATCATTGGTGATAATTTAGGTGGAGGCTTAAATAAGTATTTCGTATGTGTGAAAACAGTGGTTTTTGGATTTATTTTTTATTAATCTTTTTTCGATTTTATTTATTTTTTATTAAAAATAGTGTGCTTCCCACTATTTATGTATTTGGGCCATGCACGGAATTCCATTTCTAAATTATGTAACACCAGAGGACACTACTAAATCTATTTATATTGATCGTTTTTCATTTATCCAGAACATTGTAAATATTTCGATATGAATTGACTAAGAATCATAAACAAAAAATAAAATGAACAAAGAACATTGAACATCAATATAATAAATATAAATTACCTTCAATATTAGGAGGTTTAAGCTAAGAATAGTGCTTTAATGGTGGATAATCAAATAGCTTCCATTAAAAACGTACACCCCCATCTTAACATCACGATATCATGTCCTTATCAATTCACTAATACACTAAAATTCATTATATCAGGTTCATCGTTTAAAAATATACTTTGTTGGATGGGGTTAATTCACGGTAATAGAAAATAAAACTCAATTTTGGAAGAAGGTAAAAAGAGAACTATTGATTAAAAAGATAAATAGGTAATATAGTATGATTTCTTTAAAAGATTTTGTGTAAAATGTTTTTTCTTACTGAATTGTGTAAAATGTTAATTGATATAAAAATGTATTAGGTATAATAAAATTCATATCTACCTTAGAATAAGTAATAACAACTTTCCAATTACTAAAAATGCTAAAATTGTTAAAATAACAAATAAAATACCAAAAAAAATGTACAGAACAAAAAAAACGACGCGACAAGACAAGCACGGCCGCTCGTTACTAATAATAATTATTAATTTTTAAAATATGAATAAATGTTAGAATACAATTATTTTACGTTGATTGTGTATATAAATGAAACTTTGAATTTAAGCAACTCTAAAAAAGTTCATGAGATGTATCTATATTTTTTAAGTATAAGATTAATTTGTACTCCGTGTAGGATTATATTATTTGGTGCATCTGGTTTTTTAATTAAAGAGAGAATTCTTTTAACAAAATGACTACTTAAATTACTGATTATACGTTAATAGATTATCTTAAAATTTTAAATTTAGAGTTCACCTCGCTGTGGATTTCACCGCCGGCGGAGAGCTTCTCTCCCATATCGGGTGGCCAAGCTCATGGAGGAAGACATCAGCTCCGCCATGCAGTACCAGCCAGGGAAAGGCCTTTGCCTCATGCCCATTTCCCAAGCTCATGGAGGAATAATGTTCTTTTTGCATTCTGAAGCTCCAGTAGTTCCACCGGCCGGAAACGGTGCCACTTTGAATAGATTCGTTATCACATGCTAATATTTTTTTGGTCTCTTAGGCATTCTCTTCATGTAACAGTGGAGACTAACCTCTCGAAATACTAGATCATATTTAAAGGTTGATATCTCCTAATCAGGTATTCTTCGTATGTATGAGCCAATGATCTAATCCCCGACCAATTATTTAAGGGATTCGAACTTATTATCAATCGGACCAATCAGATACTCATATACATTTGGAGTTTTTTATTTTTAAATTATTTACAACTTGAAGCGTGAACTCTATTACTTCGTTTTTGTTTGTTCTTTCTTTGGACGATTCATTCATACGACCCATTCATGGATAAGAACTAATTCTGCAGAGGACGTTTGAAGGAAGGAAGAGATTCTCTCCTTTACTTTTTTCTCCCGTGGAATCTACGCTCTTGATTGAAGAAGAGAGAGAATATGTGTTTAAATATTAAAAAAGGGGAGAGAGGAGGTTTAATGGTGGAAATTGTAACTGAAAAAAAATCCAGTGAAAATTCTACCGGAGAGGATCCGCGCCCGTCTGAAGGGAGTGGGAGATGAGAAGAGAGAGCATAGGAAAGATTATCTGTTGAATGGGTTACCATGAAACCAATTCCAACCATCTGATTTTTATATTATTAAATTAAATTGATGATCTATAGTACTAGAGGACCGGTCTTCCGATTATTGCAGGAAGGACCGAATTCGTTTTCGATAACATGAAAGTAAAGCTTAAAATAAAGTAAAATTCTTCTAACAAATCAAAGTTATTAATTCATTTTTGTAACAAATTCTTTTTTTTTTTTTTTGAGTTAAAATTCTTCCAACAAATCCATTTTTTTTTTTAAATCCAAGTTAAAAAAATGGACAGACGTACTAGTCTTATTGAAAGCTAATTACCCAACTTACAAGTTATACCAGCGATGACCTATTAACAAAACACAACAAAATGAGTTGCTTGAATTGAAATATACCAATAAAGAAAACAAACGCGTATCCCTCATTCTAACATGTGGTTATGAAGCATGAACACCTGTACAATAGTTGTCCTTGTACAAAATCCAATTACCCAAGTATCGCTATTCACTTCTCCTCCTCACAGACAGGCACAGCTTATGAAATCGAAAACAACCCAATCTACATAAATAATTCAAGTGGCTGAGGTGTCTCCTCCTCGTCCCGACACAATTCCCTTATGCTAAGTCACACTGATCACTGCACACTCCAAAATACCGAAGAATCTAACCCCACCCTAATCCTTTCAATTAATATTAAATACACATTTACGTATACTTATACGTGCTATTTTATATTTATACAATTATTTTTATTTTTATATATTTATATTTTAATTCTATCACTTTTCACACAGATATCATGTAATATGATTTAAAGATATGTGAATCAAACATTTTCTAATCCTTTAATTGTGAGAAATAGATTACAAATACATTTCTAGAGTGACTGTGAGAAATACATTTCTCATATTTACTTCTTATCACCTTTCCCTTTCCCTTTCAGGTTGAGTGAGTCAAAACTCAAAACCCGCGCACGAGCCCTAAAGCCCCTCCAACTGACAACTGTCCAACCAGCTGTCTCATAGTTCTCAAAATCCAACTGACACTCTAACTGTGTTTGATTGATGAAAGAAAAAGAAAGAAAAGAAAGTTAAAAGAAAGAAAGTTGAAGAAAAGAAAATAAATAAAAAATGATATGATTATTTCATTGTTTGATTAAAGAGAAAATAAATGAAAAGAAAATTAAGAGAAAAAAAATATATTTATAAAATGACATAAATATCTTTTAATAAAAAGTCATCTATGAGAATAAAATAATAAAAATTATTTATTATTTACGAAGGAACATCGGACTTGTCTATATCTATAAAATGAAGCTATAGTGCTACTGTAAAAAATGACATTAGGAGACGCTACGTTTTTTTCTTTTTAAAATGCTTGAGGGGTGTTTTGGTCTTTTCAGCTTAAATCCCACTTTCCAATCCTTTCTCATTTTCTTTTTTCCCGTTCTTCTTAAAACCAACAAAGCGAGACCTGTGTTGCACCTTTCCTTAAATCCCAACACAACCAAACCATGCTTCTCTATATTTATTCTCAATATTTATTATCGATTTGGCTCATGGAAATGAAGATATAAAATGAGAAAATAATGGATTATTTATAATTGATTTTGATTAGGTATATAATTAAAAAACTCAACCTATTAAATAATCTAAAGACAGATAGCTCTTTACTTTCTCACCTTAGAAACGTCAAATCCATTTATTATATGAGTTTAATTGTTATGCGCTGTCAGTATAAAGTTTGACACTGTCAATCAATTATATATGTGACTTTTAAGATAGTTAAGATAAGAGTTCTATATTTTCGCTTATGTGACAATTTTTGATTGATTGACAGTATAAAAAATATTTACATTAATAGTACATGCAAATAAAATCCCAATAAAATATACCACACACACACGCTAATATTCTAACCCCTCCAAAAAATCTTCCACACCCACACCATCACAAAATACAAGACGTCAAGACCCTATAAATATATAATTCACTTCCCACTTTCCTTCCCAAAACCCTTTCACATTCTGTTCCATTCAACTCTTCACTCCCACAACTGCAAACAACAACAACGACCTATAACTTGTTATCAGTTATCACCCACTTAAATGTTTACCTTCAATCACTCTTCCTTTGACACATCATCGCCGGTGCTTTTGGCGGCTACCCACCCGAAGAAGCGTGCGGGGAGGAAGAAGTTCAGGGAGACACGCCACCCGGTGTATAGGGGTGTGAGGAGGAGGAACCCTAACAAGTGGGTGTGTGAAGTGAGGGAGCCCAATAAGAAGACAAGGATCTGGCTCGGGACTTTCCCAACGCCGGAGATGGCGGCAAGGGCGCACGACGTGGCGGCGATGGCGCTGAGAGGCCGTTATGCTTGTCTTAACTTTGCTGACTCAGCATGGCGGCTGCCGGTCCCCGAAACCGCCGAGGCCAAGGACATCCAGAAGGCTGCCGCAAAAGCCGCGGAGGCCTTCCGGCCAAGGATAGCCTTCGAGAGTGATGAGGTGGCGGCGAGGACAGAAGAGAAGAGTGTGTTAAGCTATATGGAGGAAGAAGAAGAAGAGGAGGAGGTGTTGGGAATGCCTGAGTTGTTGAGGAACATGGTGCTCATGTCCCCAACACATTGCTTGGAGTATGAGTATGAGTATGAAGATGCTGACTTGGATGTTTATGGAGCTGAGGTGTCATTATGGAGTTTCTCAAATTAAAAGTTTATTAATTAGTATATTTTTTTCTTAATTTTTATATGGGAGAATTAAGGAGAAGGAATATAGATAAATAATCCTTCTCCTAATAGAAATGACCACCCTTTCCTTTTTGTTTTTGGATTGGACAGTATTGGTACCCTTTTTTTAGTAATAAGGGTACTATTTATAGGTGGAAATAGAAAAGGACAAAAGTTTTTTTTATCACTTTTTGTTTTTCTGAAAGAAGGATCAGGTATCAAGTCCATTCCATTCCATTTATGTATAACAGTATCAAAGAAGAATATAATTTTGGTTGTGTACGAGGAAGGCAATAAATTTGAAGAATATACTTCTGTATATATGTTGCAGTTTACAGTTTACTAGCCCTTTATTGTCACAATTTTTAAGAGTACCCTTCTTAACTGAAATGTTCATTAATGTCAAATGTCAAAGCCCTATTTAAATTAATAGGCCATCTTGGTAGGCCAAACATGATTTTGTAAGATCCAAGCCATAATATGCATAATTAAATACATATTTCAAAAGCTTAAACTTGATTCATTTGATAATAAATAGATCATAAGTCAAAAATAGATTAGTCCCTAATTAGTTTCTGATAGGTCACGTGACCAGCTGCCACCACACATCAAATGCTTGAGACACTTAAATTCAGGAACCTGAGCTCTTCATAGTTTATACCCTTACTCTAATTCAAGAAATTTGGGATTGTCACTATGGGAAACTAATAGATGAGATCCCTAGACCCTAATTGAAAATAACCATGTACGGAGTATAACCAGTGCTGCTTCCTTGATAATTGAAGAGGATTTACTTGGAAATAGAAAGAATGTTTTTGAACCTTTCTTTATAGAAACCAATGTCCCTTTCTTTCTTACAATATGGAGGCCAAATGTTCAACTTGACCACAGTTGAAGCGTGTGCTTTGACTAAATCTGTGAGAAGATGCTAGTAAATGTTATGGCCGAGAGAGTTATGCTGCATGGAACTTGACGTCCCTTGAAATCATTCATGCATTCATTCAAGTCAGTAGTTCTGACTTCTCAGTCTAATTTTAGACCTTGATGTTATTTCTGAAGAACTAACTGCTACTAAACTACGGGGTAAATATTACAATTTCCCCCCATTTTTTTAGCTTTTATAAACCTTTCTACAGCAACTTTTTCGTGTGTGTTTGGATTTACGTTTACACAAGTAAAAATCAGTTTCTAATGGCAAAGTTATAATAATTTTATCATCCAATGTAAAAGCAATTTTGTTTGTGTGTTGGTGGAACAGAGTTTTCCAACTGAAAAATTAATAACCATAGCCTTCATAGTTTAAACTTTCACCTTTCTGTCTAAATAAGACAAATTTCACGTGTCTACTCTCATAACTCACCTTTTGTAACCAATCATCCCTTGGTTGCAATGTCAACTTTTGAAGCAGAAAGTATTATCTATCGTTACCCCGCTTTGCTTATATTAAGTCGAAGGAGGTAATTTTTTTAATTTGTCTCTTCTGTTTCTTCTTGCAGAAAAGGTGAGGAAAGGAACAAGAGAAGTAAAGCAAATCATTCACTTAAGAGAAAAAAAAACAGATTTAATTACCAAAACTTGCATCAAGTATTCATTTTTATTGCACCTATTAACATGAATCTCTCGTATATTTCATGTGTCTATTCATTTGTATTGCACCCATTAACATGAATCTCCACTCGTGTACCCATCTAAGCATTATTCTATCATCCAAGCATTACTTAACTATTCTATTAAGAAGAGACAATATAAACAAAAATGCAAAGAACATATATGTATGCAGCACTGTCATAATTTCTTGATAACTCAGAATTTACAAGACCAACTTACTTCCTTGACTCATCTATATGCTTCTTGAACTTTTTTAGCCCTGCTTCCGAAGAAATATTTCCTTGAAGCTCCAAATAACAGAAAGGCTTTCATTTACAAGTGATACAGCATATCCAGATGGAACAGCGTCATTTTCATTGATTACCGATGAACCATATCATGAAAAGTATGTTAATCGAGGGAAGTGAACAAGTGTTACATGATAATTGCCCCAATATGGAACAGGGTCATTTTCATTGTTTCTGTTTCTCATGTTTATAAATATTGTACAAACCATTCATGAAATACAATAATATTCATTATTCAGGGTAAAAAACCATAACAGAAAAATAAAGGGGTAGGGTAGGTGGAGATTAAGCTCATGTGACTAAGCATCATAGCCAAAGTTGTTTAAAAGTCTAACCACTTAATAACCGAACAAGAAAACCTCAAGTCATTTGTTCATGAATCATCCATCATAAATCCAATGAAGGTTCATTCTTCCATGGTACAAAACAAAATTACAAAATCACCGATAACATAATTAGAGGGATTCCTGAATGAGTACACAAAAGAGTTACTTTGGGAAGCTTATGAAACTTACAATCAAAGAGGATAGATTTGCTAGAGTTACAATCTCCAGTTTATGTCTGATAACAATCTCTGCCACCACCTGTGTTTGGCAGAGAGCAAAAGCTGGTCGCCTAACATTAGCATCAATTTTGGAATCAGCAGAGCATTTTAGATTGAATAAGCATGTGTTTGGAAAGTTGATTTGCAACATTAGAATCAAGTTTGGCTGGAAGCTACTCTGAGTAGCTTCTACTTCCGAAATGTGTGTCCACCCCATATTGACGTATTTCCAAACACCCCATAACACTTTTAGCTTAAAATTTTGGTGATTGCGATAGTGGTAGTTGTTGTTAGAGTTAATTAGCACTCCTTTTATTTTATTATAAAAATCATACCCATATCCCTTACTTTATGTATTATTCTCGCTCTGATACCCCTTTGTTTAAAAAATACATCTAACTCCCTTAATTTATGCAGTGTTACTAATTTGCCCTTTATAAATAACGAAATAAAAGAGGGAGACTTAAGTTCTCAAACAAAAGGAGTATCTGATGAAATATACGCTATCAATCGTAGAGACAGTGTAATTATCCCTTGTTGTTATTGTTTTAACCAGGGTTGGGGGTTTGAAATGGCGTGGAATGCACTGCAAAATAAAATTTCACTAAGAAAGTATCCCTCACACATGAGGAAAAGTTACAGAATCAAAAGCACAGAAACCATCGCGTTAAGCATTTCAAATAAATGCCTACACGAGGAAAATAATGAGTTCTGATGTACAAACCATAAAAGAGCATATGGCATGTCCTTCATCTGATCCACCCCCTGTCCAATGAGTCAACACTATTTCACCTTCTTAAGGAGAGCTGCGGTTCTAAACTCAGCATCATCCCTTATAAAACTCCACCAAAGGAATGCGAGAGGAATGGTTGTTGCATGCCATAGAGCATGAGCATCCACATATCCCTTGTAAGGTGGGAAGTCAAATGTCTCCAAGACCATAGCTAGGCCTTCTCCCACCACTATCACAAATAATTTCCATCGCGCCGGATGGCCGGAAACACCAGCCCAAATTGCCCAAATAAGAAGCTGGAAAACAGCCATCGTCATGCAAACTTTCATGTTCAAACCTGTAAGAATAGCAAATGCATGAGCTCACTCCCCAAGAACAGTGCACCAAAGAGCAGTTTGGAGAACCAAAAAGTGAAATGAGCACAGTATGTTCATAGGATTTCTGTAGACCACATTTTAAAGAAGTTAATATTAAAAGGAATTTCACCAAGTTAGAATACAGATGCTTCAAGAAAACAGCAAGTTATTTGCATAGAATACACTCATCAGAATACCAAGGGCAAAATCAATGGCAACGAAAGAAAGTTTTCATTGGAAAGTATTATATTTAATATATTGGAAATTCAAAAGCTGTAGTTTCCAATAAATACTTCCCATATTTTGATTCCTTAAAGGCCACTGGTTAACATTTGCCTAACAAAAATAGAGGAAGCCAAGACAAAGTAGCAAAAGAAGTTACTGCAGTTTCATCTCAAATATTGTCATGGTGAATTGCATCTTTCATTTTCAGCATAGTCAACAAAATTTATAAGATGCGTAACTCAACAGACATTTCATTTAAAAACAAAATATTACTACAAGGGAGTTTGCAGATATTCAGATGCAGAATATGAGTCGTCACAAAAGCAATCAAGGGAGCAGAAACCACTACTTCTTTAGGGAACTTATAAGATGTGTAACTCAATACACATCTTAATTAAAAATAAAATATTACCATAAGCAAATTCGTAGAAATTCAGATATAGGATATGAGTTGTCACAAAAGCAATCAAGGGAGCAGAAACCATGACTCTTGTAGCTTCATCCCTCACATTAAAAGCTCGCAGTATTGTTAGAATGAGGGTATATCCAAGTAAGGCCACAGCAGAAGAGTAATCCAGCTTCTCTGTTAATTCTACATGTCTACAGATAATGAAGTACACATCAAAACCCAAAAATAGAAGGTTAAATTATAAACGCATAACCCCCTCCCCTTCATGATAAATGAAATATTGAACAAAGTAAGCACAACTGGCAAAGATCCTTTGTCATAATGTATCATGTTTATTACTATTGAAGATATCAGGAATCTGCTTTTTTCTTTATCGGTGGAATCAAATCAATGAATGTTTCTAGGCACTGTGATTGTGCAGTGTGCAGAATAAGCCAACCATATTTAATATATACTTTATTTATATAAAAGCAAAACGGTCTCATGATGCAATATATACATATAGGATAAGGCTCCTCTAAAGTGAATTTTTATCGAAAGTGAACAAGTAAGGGTGTTTCCACCCTTGATTTAATAAAGTGCATAGAGATCTTAACCCACTTTATTAAATAAATGATGGAAACACCTTTACTTGCTCACTTTGGAGAGAAATTCACTTTAGAGGAGCTTTTTCCATATATATAGATATATTACGAGCTTTATGATCATTGTGGTGTTTTTCTGTCACTACTTAAAATATCATTTGCACAAAGTGTAGGACATCAACGTTTAGGCACCAGGGAGAAACATTTGTGCTTCAAGGGCTACTCCAACACTGAACCATAATTTTATGAACACCCCAAGTCCCCAAACCATAAAAGGTAATCACAAGGTAATCACAAAGAAAACAACTTACCTACTATGAAAAACAGCACTCCAAAACCATGAATTCATAGATAGGATTCCGTAGATGTGCCACAAGCCAGTGTACTCATAGTAAGTCTTCTTATCAGGCCTCAAAGGCAACTTATAGTACACAAGAATGAAAAAGGACACCCAGCCATGAAACTGTATAGCAAGATTAAGGGCAGACAGAGCAACAGCCACAGGTTCCTGAAACCAAAACCAACCTAGCCATATTACATTGAGAAACCAAAACCAACCTAGTCATAATACAAGTAAACTTTCTATAGGAGGCTCATGAATTAACCTGAATCCCATAAACACTCTTAAATGGCCATTTTCCATGATACTTGACAGGCTTGGCACCAAGTTTTGTTCTTTCTTCCTCTCTAGCTAGCATGCAGTGATACCGACAGTCAGTGCGGCAGTCCCATTGTTTCCACCTCAAGTAGAGGGGTTCATGCATATACCATGGACCATCAATTGGTTTTCCATCTGATGAGAATTTACAATGTTGAAAGCATCTATCACCTACACATCCAGTTTTCTCACACTGTTCCACACAATCTCTGAAATTTAATAATTACAACCAAAACTGATCAAATAGCAGAACAGAGCATAAAATAATTATCTTACTGTTATTTTATAAGGAAACTAAAATAATAATACCAGCAGTAATTTTTTTAGCATACAGGTCATTGCTGGATCAATCAGCAGAACAAGTATAGTTTTCACAGCTGCCATTCTGCCTCCCACTTACTTACAAGTTACAACTGACAATACTTAAGCTTCACTGTTTTCTTATAATTAAAAATGCCTATCAAAATCAATAAACTATATTTTCTCAAATGGAGTGAGAATGATGTAAAAATAATTTAAACACCTTCCATGAACATTTGAGGAATAAATATATAAAAACCTTGTAGATATTAATAAAAAGGATTAAGAGGGTATTATCTGAAGTTTTGAATAAAAGTCATGATTCATGGAAGGTTTTTATTTATTGCCGTGATCTCAAAATTTGTTTATTTATTTATTTGGATAAAAGATGTTGTAGCATGGTATTAATTATTATATAAATAAAATAACAAAGTATGCCAAGAATTATTATATATCAATATATCAATATTTGCAATGCTACCATCTTAGCTAAAAAATTAATCAAGCAATGAGCCCAACTATGTATGCCATGACAGTTAACAATAAAATCATAAAGGAATGATATTTTATTTATGAGAAGTTTATGTTATATTGATTGTGTTGTGTAAAAAAAATTCATGAAGAATTTAAATGTTGTAAATGCTCTAAACTCTTACATGTGCTTAAAACAAATTGCTGGTTTTCATTTCAGGAGATGGTTGATCAATTCATGAAATTACAAGCTATGGAAAGTGAATATGTAATTCATAGGTATTTTGCAGCAATCAAGATCTTAAATCTTGTATAGTAAGGAAAACATGAATTTAATTTCAATGTGCAATTGATTGGGAAGATTGTATTAAACCTTAGAGGTGATATTGGATTTATGAATCATGTGAAAACAGGCCTTAGTACTGTGGAAATATATTATTGATATACAGAGAAATTTTACACAAGCAAGTTCTTTGTGCTTGGCTAGGTCAAAATAAGAAATGTACTAAACCTTTTACACTCTTTGTTAAAAGTAATAATCTCTAGAAAATAAAGGCATATCATATCATGCTTAGTAGGAGTGGAAGTGGGAGGAGAAATAAATGGCAATGAATCTACATTCCTCATAGTTGAACAGTAGCAACTAAATAGTTATGAAACATAAAGGCCTCCAACTGTTTTCTTGAACGTCTAAATGATGAAGATCCATACTGTATATTAATATTATACAAGTTCTGACACATTATCACTGCCATCATGCTAGCACAGCATTTCAAATTCACCAACTAAGATAAAACCAACAAATTTCTTATGATAACACCAATACAAGCAAGAATGCATCATAACAAGGCAATTGCTTGAATTCTCGAACTATCTTGAATATTTGGGGAAAAAAATATTTCCACTACTACACTCGCACTCTATGTTGAACGTAAGTTACATAACACAAAAAGATTACACAAAACGATGAATTCTCAGAAAGACAACTAAAACAAATCACATAACACAAGACAACATTATCTACAAAAAATTAATCTCACACTCACACTCCATGCTTGATATTGACATTAAACCAAGAAGAAAAAAAAAACGACTAAAACCATGAAATGCATCAGCATCATTATTGATTGCACCTATGCAGGTACTAAGATTCCAACTACATAATATAGAAAATCATCATCTTAAAAATTCCAAGGCCATTGAATAAACTCTTCCTGAATAATTTTTTCAAGAAAAAAAAACAAAAGACCCTGAAAATTCCAAGTATCAGTTTTTATGGTAACCCAGTTATCTTTATTGAACCCAAAATGTTATCAAGTGGTTAGAGTGAAAATATCAAGAAGAATAAAATATAAGTGAGAGAGAGACTTACTTGTAAAACGGATCGGCGGCGCCGTCAGTGGCGGCGAGGGGGCGGAGGAGGAAGCATATGGCGGCGAGGAGGAAGAGAGAGTGAAAGGAAGCCATCGGATTCATGGGAAAGCGAAGTCAAAGGGGGAGAAGAAGAAGAAGGTGGAGGTTGCGGCGAGAATCGACGGCGAGTTTTGCATTGACGGCGGAGGAAGGTGGTGGTGGTTGATATCGGAGTGGGGAGGGAGTGAGTCAACTCAACTCAACTCGGAGCGAGTTAGGATGGGGAAATGGAAAAACATGAACAGCGGAGAGGAGAATCTCGTGAATGAGGAGTGTGGTGATGATATCTCGGAGGGACGATTTACCAAGTGCCACATGTCTGTCCTTCACTCATTATTTTATTTTATTCTATTTATTTTTTTATTATTCTTATCTCAATTATTTATTATTTGGGGTTTTTTTATCATGGTGTTAAGAAATCAATAATAGTAATCCTCTCTTAAAAAATATTGCATTCAATATATTGAAAAGTTAAAAGTGTGATCTCTCATAAAAGTTTTTTATATATTGATTTCTTAACATGTGTAAGTTTGCATATGATAAAAAACGTCTTATTATTTTTACTAATGAATGCTAATAACTTTAGGGATGTAAATTTTATCCGTACCTGCAGATATTCGCGGATAATATCCGCAATGGATAAAAAATGGATACCTTAACGGATATCCACAGGTAAATTAAACGGGTATTTTCTCTACCCGCTTATTAATGGGGCGGGACGGGTAATATAGTATCCATACCCGCTGATACCCGCTAATGTAAAATTACTAAAATACCCTTTTACATTTAAAAATATTAGCTAGTGGATTGAAATAATACTCATGTGTGAATGGATTAATTCAAACACGTTTATGAATTAATTTTACTATTTACTATTTTAAATTTTAATTTAATGGCATGTATGATTATACTATTTATATATCATATTGTTTAATATATTTACTATAATACTTTTCAATCACAAGCACTTTTCGTACAAGCAAGAAACTTAAATGCAAAATTAGTTTGAATTTGATGTGTGAATAATTTTTTTTTGAGGTATTGAATATCCATGGATACTCGCAAATATTGATAAATTTGTTAAAAACCCGCACGATGGATACCCGAACGGATATGAGACGGGAACCGATACGAAATTCATCCAACATGATAGATAGTGAGGGACTACTACCTATATCCACCCCGCTCAATTTATATCCCTACCTATTATCATTATGTTAATAAATAAATGCTTGGGTGGCCATCCAATAAATGATTTTCTCTTATTTTATGCATTATTATGTTGATGGTCCAAGTCCAACAACTCTGTCAAGTTTCAAAGGCTTTTTTTTTCCTTTTTTTAACTAGAAGTTCTTTCTATCATATATTCCTATAGGTATTACAGCAAAACCAATTTTAAGACATTGTGATAACTTATAATCGGTGTTTTAAAAATCGGTGCAATCGGACGGGTTAGATCGTCAACTGGTGTCCTCTTCGATTCTGGTCAGATTAAAGAGTC
Source organism: Ammopiptanthus mongolicus (assembly GCA_039655645.1). Taxonomy (NCBI): domain Eukaryota; kingdom Viridiplantae; phylum Streptophyta; class Magnoliopsida; order Fabales; family Fabaceae; genus Ammopiptanthus; species Ammopiptanthus mongolicus. The sequence goes on along the minus strand of CM077346.1, from coordinate 28,696,981 downwards.
GAAAAAGAGGTTCAATCATGGAAAGTCAATTAAAACTCGTTTCAATCAACCTAAAACTGGTTAAACTAACGTAAAAATGGTTTTCGAGAGTAGTCAATTCGTTGTTTAATTTTTTCTTTAAAAGAATGGAACACACTTTTGAACTTTGATCCGGTTTGTCTAAGGACTTCAAGACTTAAGTGATTAGAATCCATTCAATATGCATCATTAGTTAACTATCTTAGTCAATTATGACATATTATCTTAACAAAATTATCATACTTCTCACTTAAATATCATGAACTATTCCCTCTGAACTCAAATATAAGCAAAAAATGTCCAAGTTTGGTGGACTAAAATATAAGAAAATTTTAACTAATTCAACCTTATTTAATGTCATCATTCCAAAAATTCCCTTTAAGTTAATTCAACTTTTATTTTCCAAGAGAATGACACGCTCCCCATAATTAAGGATAGTTTAGAAAGTGTAGTTCATTTTTAGATGAAATCAAGAAAATTAAATGAACTTAACTAACATTCTGAATAAGTGTAAAATTAGGTATTTTTGACTTTTTGCTTATATTTGATTTCGAAGGGAGTATCATCCATCTTAAAAGCTGTATTTTTCTTTGATTTGTTGATTGATTTCTTTATTAATATGTGTATATATGTATATCAGTTCGACTATCGATTAAACCGATTGAATCAGTTGAATTTTAAATCACTCTTCTTTCTGATCCTCCAATTCGATCTATTTTTAAAATATTGTTTATAATAGAGATAATAAAATGGGTTTAATTAGTGGGGTCAAACCGATTAAGCCGTTACTTTTTAGGGATTGGGTTGGCCACAATAACCCGTGATCACAGATTATTTGAGGCAAAGCAGATTGATCCGTCAGGTTGGGTTTTTTTATTCTTGGGGGATTTTCCTTTCATCCTAAAAGTCATGAACTCATTTAAATTTCTCGTCCCCAGAATTGTTAAAATACGATAAGATCTTATCACGTTCCAATATTAAAATTCAATTCACCCTAGGCTAGGCTTGGATCACATCATCTTTGAATCTAATAGTAAATTTGTAGTGGACCAGTTCAACTCTTCAAGTGATGATTATTCTGAACTTGGAGATATTATTTCCAAATGTATCTCCTTTACTTCCCACGTTTTAAGGTAGAATTTATTAAGAGACAGGCTAATAAGATTATCCATACTTTAACTAAGGCAACTTTATTTAAATTTTGTTCCCATTCCTTTCACCAAATTCCTCTTTATATTGCATCCTTCATTTCTCACAAAACAAAACAAACAGTGACACGAAATACAGAGACCATTGAGTGCGATCGGTGCGGAATAATGTTCATACTTACTTACATAGTGGTCATCTCATTCAATAAATTAGTATTTCTTTTATTTTATTTTAAAATATTTATTGGTTAAATATCTATATTTATTTATTTTTAAAAATTTGAGGATAAAAATTTGATTTATGTTTGATAATGATATTTTAAAAATGAGTTTAAAAAAATAGATTTTATTTAGATAATAAAATAAAATCACTTTTGAATTATAAATACTAAATACAAAGAATATTTTGTGGATCTTACACTAGAATCAATTCTACTTAACAAAAAAATTAGTAATTCTTTTTCTCTTATAATTAATTCTATTAAAATCAAAATCGAATTTTTTACATAATTTTATAAACAAATAATTCAGAATTCACAAAATCACTTACACGTGGAATCACACATGAGTGGTCCAAAATCCTAACCAAACATACACTTAAAATATTTAAACATCCATTATGAAAATTCCTCATTTCCTGAAATACAAGCATCATTGTTTCAGTATACTAAGCATTAAATTAAACACTACTGTCCCTTGTAAAATAACGACAAATTCACATGGGTACCAAAAATTAAAAATAAAAAAAATAAAATTCTTTGAAAATTACTAGTACTTTATAGGCAGAAAATATGACCGATTTTGGTAAGCGCGAATTATTTGGTGTCTACGTACACGTCAACTCTTGTCTCCTTTGGAATCTCTTTCTTGAGTCATCATTTTCATATCCAAATATGTTGTTGGGGTTATTAATAAAAAGAATGTGTTTAAAAAAGTGTGTTAAAAAAATATTGACAATAGTTCTTTAAAATAAATAAATAAGAAGTAAAAAAATATTTTAAGAAATATTTAAAATTATAAATGATACATACCTAATTAATTCAAACAGAATTTAAAAAGTATAAATTAAAAAAAATAGAATCACTCTTGAGAAATATGCATTTTAAAATATAAAATGAAATAAATCTAAAAAAATATGCATTTTAAAATATAAATTTAAGTATTAAAAAGAAGACTGATTACAAATATGTTATTTAATAAATGAGAGTAATGTAGGAGAGATTGAAGTTGAGATTAGGGATGGGCGTGGATCGATTTTGATGTATTTAAAGATCCAACCCAATCAAATACATCTGGGTTGGATTATCCCAATTCAGTCGCAATTTTTAACGTAACCCAAACCAATCCAACCCGATCTCATACGGGTTGGTTTTGGTCGGGTGTCGGGTTTATTAGTACAATATTCTTTTTTCAGAAAAAAGCAAAAAAAATTGAAAAAAACAACAAAAATTAGTAAAAAAAACATCACTTCATTAGTTAATTTGGACTTCCAATAATAAAAGCATGATTGACAATTTGGAATACAAAGCATAGTTAGAGTATAATTTTCATTAAAGTTAAAGCAACTAGTGAAATAAAAACAAAACAAAATGTCTTCAAAATATTCCTCTACAGTTTCTGCAAAAAATTAATGTCTTCAAGTTATTTCTGCACATGCAAATAAAAAAAACTATTTTCGCATAGTTTCTGCAATCGCTATGTCTTAAATATCTTCATAATATGCATTAGTTACATGTTCCTTGAATTTAACGAGTTGGGTTGGGTTGCTCGGGTTCACAATCTTCAGACCAGCACCCAACTCACAGGTCATAAATATACTTCTTTTAAAATCAATCAAACCTAATGACCCGAACCAACTCATATTTTGTGGGTTGGGTAGGTCGAGTTTGCGGATCGATTCGTACCAATGCCCACCCCTACTTGAGATAGTATTCTCTAATTTAATATTTAGGTGTGACTATTTTTCTCATAAAAATATTTGTCTCAAAAAAAGATATAAATAGAAATAAAATAATGATGAGCATATTTGATAGTAATAAGCAGTAAATTTGAATGCACATCTTAAAAAGAAAATATAAATGAAATTAAGAAAATAATATGCAAATTTGATGAGAATAACTATTAACAAATAGATTTAAAAATATATTAAAAATTAAAAATTAAAAAAATTGCTTAACATAGATTCCCATGTGGTTGATAAAAATAAAAGAGGAGTATTAGCAACATACTTTATAACACTCTATTTCCAACACATACCCTCCCATTGATTGAAATTCATACGGGTTTCACTAATTCATGTGGGTCCCACTTGAATTTTGTAGGACCCACATGAATTTCAATCAATAGAAATATGTGTGTTAGAAAGAGAGTATGTTACTAGTATTTCTCAAAATAAAATATGCAAAGCAAGCATCCATCCTAAGAAATAAGCACCCCCAAGTTTTTTTTTGGGAGTAATTTATACTTAGTTTCTTCGAAGTTTCATTAAAGGACACTCGATCCTAAACTTGTTTAAAAAAACGCACTCCACCTTGGATGCTAAGTTGGTGCTTTGTAATTCCAAACACAAGTTTTGTATTGTGTTTTGATAATTTAATTCTAGTAGAAACATGGCTGCTATGAACTATTCATGACACTAATTTGGTGCTTTGTATTTCGTAAATCTAGTTTGTTTCGTATCCGCTTGGTAATAACATGTTCAATTATAGTTTTTTAGTTAAAGTAATAAGTTGGTCCCTATAGATGACACCAATTCTTTATTTAGTTCCTATATGTAAAAAATAATTAAAAAGGTCTTCATACGTGCAATCGTTACTCATTTGGTCCCTCATGCTACCTTGTCGTCTTTAATAATCCGTTAACTCCTACATATAGGGACTAAATGAAAAATTCGTATCACATGTAGGGACCAGATTATTATTTTAACCTAAATTATTGGATCCTTATACTTGATACAAATTCTTCATCTAGTCCTTATACTTAGTAGTTAACGGATCATTAAAGACGACATGGTAACGGGAGAGACCAAATGAATAACGATTGCACGTATGAGGATTTTTTTAATAATTTTTTATATAGAGGGACTAAATGAAGAATTGATATCACCTGTAGGGACCAAATTATCACTTTAACCAAGTTTTTTTTTAATAGTAACACTTTCAATTATAGTTGATGCTTTGGGAGAGAACCTTGTAGAGCATTGGAGAGAGGATATCCATGTTTAAAAGCATGTTGGCATAACGTACACATTTTGAAAAGGCTAAATTATAATTTTGGTAGTTTATTTTTATTTTAGGTTTCGATTTGGTCCCTCTTTTAGTTTTTGTTCTGATATGGTCCCTTATGTTGTCAATATTATACCAAGTTGGTCCTTTCCGTTAGATTGCACTAACAGCATTAGGTTTCCGTCGTCAATCGTCAGAAACCATCACCCTCGTCGGAATCTGGGTTTAGAGAGAGAACCCGCCTTTTCTCTTTCTCTCTCGTTCTTTCTCTTCCTCCTTCCTCCTTCATCCTTCCTTTCTTCCTCCTTCATCACTTTTCACCCCACCCATGTATTTCCTTTTCCTCCTCTTATACATATGGATCAATGACCCATCATCAAAGTTCAGTACTACGACGTTAAGTTGTATTGCAAGACAGTGGCGCAAGTCTATTCACAGTCTTTAATGGTTAATCCATTGTAGCAATTTTACTCAAAAACTTATTAAAAATTATTGTTTTGCAACACACATTGAGCACCCACACAGCAAGACGTAACAATAAATAAGAAGCAAACATCTTGCACTTTTCTTATATATAATTTTTAGAAAAGAATTAGGTACCTAATGTTAGGACTGACTTCACCTCGACCAATGCAATAGGCTGCTCCCTGAGAGAAAAAGAAGGGAATGTCAGATCCAATCTCACTTGACCATTCTTGGAGTTCTTTGTCGGTGGCAAGACAACCACGAATTGATTTTCTGCCCATAGTGCAGTTGCAACATTGTCACTTCCACCACCTTTGAATAAGAAAAGGGAAGGAAGGAGGAAGAGAGAAAAAAAAAATGAGGTTTCTCTTTCTAAACCCAGATTCCGGCGAGATTCCGACAAGATGTGATGGTTTCCGATGACTGACGGCGGAAACCTAACGTCGTTCATGCAAATTTAATGGAAATGGCCAAATTGATGTAACACTGACAACATAAAGGACCAAATCGGAACAAAAATTAAAAAAGGGACCAAATCGAAACTTAAAATAAATATAAGGGACCAAAAGTATAATTTAACCTTTTGAAAATTAAATAGAATAATAATATTGCAATATATCCATTGTATTTATAATTAAAATTTTAAATTTATTTATTCATTTTATTTTATTTTAAGGAATAAAAATAAGTAGTTCTGAATTTATTATTTTTTAGGCTTAATTGCACTTTTGGTCCCCCTCGTATTACGTTTGTGCAATTTTAGTCCCTTGATTTTTAATTGCGCCAATTAGGTTCCCCAAATATCACGATTGTGCAATTTTGGTCCCCAAGTTTCAATTGCGCCATTTGGGTCCCTAGGTATCACCGTTGTGCAATTTCGGTCCCCAAGTATCACAATAGTGCAATTTTTACGTAGCCCACGTGGGACTGATTTGACACTTTATCAAGTCAACTTGACAATTTACGGGCCATTCTTAGAGGACATCAATGACATATCACACACTTTAATGGTCAAATGCACATCACTAATTGCCACATAAGAATGACACTCATTAAGTGCCAAATCAATCGAACATGTTTTTTATAAGCTGTTGACGTTAAAAGTTGCACAATCGTGATACTTGAGGGACCAAAATTGCACAATCGTGACACCTGGGGGGATCCAATTGGCGCAATTGAAACTTGGGGGACCAAAATTGTACAATCGTGATACTGGAGAACCCAATTGGCGCAATGAAAACCCAGGAGACTAAAATTGCACAATCGTGATACTTGAAGGACCAAAAATGCAATTAAGCCTATTTTTTATAAATATTTTTTTATTGTTGAGAATAAATTTTAGGTTTAATTACACTTTTGGTCCCCTATTATTGACCATGTGTGCTTTTTGTCTCTATAGTTTTTTATGCACATCTGGTCTCCTATTTTTTAAATATTGCAAATTTGGTCCTTCTGTCTAATGTCTGTCAATTTTTTTTCAATGATTAACATAGAGAAACCACTTATCTAAGCGCACAAAACCTTTAGTTGAAGTTCTTCCTCATCTGACTTTCAAATTCAACATGATTCAATGATTTTTCTATGTTATTTATTGGTTTTGTCCCTCCTTTTCGGAACATTTTTTTGGTTCCACCACATTCTTTACTATAGAAGTTCGACCCGAGGTTTTATGCATTTAGAGCAGTTGTTTCTCCTTGTTAATCATTGAAAAATTGATAGACATTTGATGGAAGGACTCAGTTTGCAATATTGAAAAAATCGATGTCCTAAATATGCATAAAAAAACTTTAAGGATCAAAATTGACTTGACCAATAGTAGGAGGACTAAAAGTGCAATTAAGAGTAAATTTTATGTTTTTATTCTCTTTATCATATTCATTTTTTACATAAGGCCATTTTTGTCGTTTTACAAATATACATATTTCTTGTCTCTCGTTTTCTATCCAATCAAACAACATAATAGAAAGTTTTCTTTTTCCTTTCTTTCCTTCCATTTTTTCTCACATCAAACAACTAAAAAATCACCTCACGTCTCTTTTCTAACCAAACAAAGTGTCAACATATCCTTGTTATTTGATATTGAAGAGGCAAAGTAAGTACAAATATTAGCCATAGAGTCACCTCACCTCACCTCACAAGTCACAACTTGTCACCACATTTTATTTATCACTTTGCAGTTTGCACTCTCTTTGTCTGAACAAACAAACAAACAAACAAACACCCATGGCCTCTGCAGCAACACTGTGTCTCCCTCCTTCTCCTTATTCGCTCAGAACTCTGAAACCATCATCCTCTCACTCTTCCCTCTCACCCTTTCTCTTCTTCCGATCATCCTCTCCTACTACACTCCGCACAAGCACCACCACCCCAGGTGCCTACGTTACCGGACTCGCATCCGACCCCATATTCGGCGACCCGGATCCGAAGCTTGATGGGTCGGGTCCTGAGAAGCTCGACCCGCCCAGGGTCATAAGCCGGGAGCTCCTTTGGAGGCTTTTGATGAGGCACAAGTTGAGGCTGGCTGTTTTGGTTGCTACTCTCTTTGCCTGCACCACCTGCACTCTATCCATGCCCATTTTCTCCGGTTGGAATTCCTTTACCTTCACACTTTTATTTATTTTATTCAAGTTCAACTATTGAAATGTTAAAGAAGGGGGAGGGGGTTAATTCAATTAGGATTTTAAAAGAATAATTTGGCATAAAAAAATCTTGAGAGTTTTGATAGACTATTTAGAAATGTGATGGCCTATAAGATTTTTATAATCAAGATTTTGTACTTTTGGATTTTAAAAGATTTATATTATAAGAATTTATAATATTTGAAAGGAATACATGTATTTATAAGATTTGAAAAGAACACATGAATTTTCAGCAAACATTCAAAATTACAAGAGTCAATACAAAGAAATGAGAAATATAACGCTCGTTTTTAGCTTAATAGAGAAAAACATGCGTAATTTTGGATTTTAGTAGCATAGGTACAAGCATATTCATGCTAAACTACATATTAGCGCATTCATGATTTAGGAAACAAAAATTCATATAACACTTCCATTGGCGTAGTTGAAGTGGAGAAAGTAGAGACAAAGAAGAAAACTTTATTGTGTTTGGTGAGTATTCGGACAAATGAAACAACAAAAATGGTTTATTGATAGTCGTTGATATGAGAATCTCATGGGGAGGACGGTGTTGAAGTATAATAGGGAACGAGACTTGTTTATTTGTTGTTATGCAAATTATAGAGTGGGACGGGAAGGAAAAAGGGAAAGTTTTAACGTAGTAGTGGGAATCCTGAGAAGTTTGGGTTAGGATGAGACTTTTGTTACTAAAAAGTCATACAAAGTCACACATATTCCACATTAAAAAGGAATCCATCGAAATTATCAAGTTTTTGAATATTAAAAGACTTTTTTATCCCAAAATAGTCTTTTAAAATCCTAATTGAATACACCCCCTAAGACTCATTAAATTGACCTTTAATCCAACATTAAGGAAGTTGGTGTATTGCAAATTTTCAGTATTAGAAATTTATAGCATTTTAGGTTGCTGTATTTTGTCTTTGGAAAATGTTTTTTTGGTACAATTGACCCAATATAGACACCGTATATTGATATGTGAGTGAGGAGTGGTGTCAAATCTAATCATAGGAGTTGTTTATCTTTTGATTCCTTTTTGCTCACTGTCATGTATGATTTGACTATTGAAGATAGCAAGTCCTGTTTTGTTATTTATCTTTTTTATATTATAATACATTCTTATACATTGTTGTTTTATTAGGGCGGTTTTTTGAAGTTCTTATTGGTGCTAGACCGGAGCCATTATGGAGTCTGCTCAGTAAAATGGGAGTTCTTTATGCACTGGAGCCACTTTTAACTGTTATTTTTGTTATAAACATGAACATAGTGTGGGAGAAAGTTATGTCAACTCTAAGAGCTCAGATCTTTGGAAGAATTTTGATTCAGAAGGTAAAGCCAAATCTTTCCAACTTTCCTGTAATTTAGAATTAGTTTTTTCTGATAATGCTTGGAGATATTTATTTTAAGAACATGTATGGCAGTTTGAATTATAGGATAGAAGATATTTTGCAATGCTCATTTAATCACAAATTCAGTGTTCTTTTATTTATGCAGGTTGAATTTTTTGACAAATACAAGGTATATGTATGGAATTACTTGATTATATGTGCCTGTACTTTTCATATTTATGAGTCTCTTGAGATACTTGGGTTCAGAGCTGAGACTATGTGCAGATAATCACTGTTCTGTCATTTTTACCTGATTTTTGTGCATGGTATTTTATTTTCTTTGTCTCCCTCTCTCTTTCTTTCTGTCCTTCTGTCTTCTCTTCTCTTCTTTCTTTCCCTCTCATTCCCATCTGTTGAGTAACTTAACTCTTTTCAATTCCATTGTATGTGTCTAAATATAAAAAAATTTAGATATAATTTTTTTTGTTTTTATAAGCTATAGAGTATTGCTTTATTTCTTTGCTTTAATGGTGGTAAACTAACAGCGTAGGTGCAAAAACTATCCCACTTTCCTGGGTTTGCTCCTTATAGGTTGGTGAACTCACTGGTTTGTTAACATCTGATTTGGGTTCTCTTAAAGATATTGTGAGTGAGAATGTTTCAAGAGATCGTGGATTCCGGGCATTATCTGAGGCAAGCAACTCTACACCAATGAGAAGTGAGCTTTATATTTCTTATATTTAAGCATGTGCCTTTTTTCGGGTTGACTTTCCTCATTTCTTGAGGAGTAGGAGTTTAATTTACCACAATTTTATTGTTTGAGTATGGAAGATTGCTTCCTTACTTTTTCAAGAGCCTCAATTTTTTTTGTCACTTATGGTTGTACTCGTGCATATTTTAGTTTGCATTTTTTCTGCACACTCTCATCTGCTTAATTTCTTCTTCTCTTTTCTTTGTTCTTGTAGGTCGTTGGGACAATATTCATACTTTTTGCTTTATCCCCTCAACTGGCACCAATTCTGGGTGTTCTGATGCTTGCAGTTTCTGTTTCAATTGGTAAATTTCTATTGTATTTGATGGTATCAATTTAATGACCGTGTTGTTCTAGGTTTACCTTTAAGTCTTTAACATTGTTGTGGTTTGTTATAAAAGGCAGAAATATAATAGCCCAACCTTTTATTTCTCCTTTCTTAAATATTAGGGCAATGGGCATCATAAATAGCTTATTTGCATAAGCTGACAATTTTGATGTAGCTTGAATTAGAAATACATTGTAATGCGTAAAAATTTGGGCCATGTCATTTTTCATTTCATGTTTTCTTTCCTGCTGCTGATTCTTTTTAGTTCTCTGAAGCTGTCTACAAGAGATCAACTTTGCCAGTCTTTAAAGCACATGGCTTGGCCCAAGCATCTATATCTGACTGTGTGACAGAAACATTTTCTGCTATTCGAACGGTAAGTTCCCAGCAGTTCAGATTTTTATGATGCATTGTAAAGGCTTGGATTTGTAATTGACAGCTGACAGTCACATATACGATTACAGGTAAGATCCTTTGGTGGTGAAAAGCACCAAATGTTTACATTTGCTAATCAGGTAAGATTATTCAAGGACCTATAACTGTCATCAGAAAAGGTAGAACACCATCTATAATGCTTTTATGGTAACTCTCTACAGGTTTTATCGTTCCAATCAAGTGGGATAAAGCTCGGGACTTTCAGATCTGTAAATGAATCCTTGACTAGAGTTGCTGTTTATATTTCTTTAATCGCATTATATTGTCTTGGAGGAAGCAAAGTTAAGGCGGTAAGCGATTCTAGCTTGTGCAGCTTTTCTCCTTTCTCTATATAATGACAAATCAGATGTTGGTCATGATTACTATTGCAATGTAAATACTTTCGTGCAAATGCTGACTTATCCTTTGATTATATTCATCTTTCTCTAATCGTTTAAGTCAATTTTCCACCATTAAAATAGCTCATGAATCTTTCTAAGTTGATCTTAATTCTTGCACTCAGGGTGAGCTCACTGTTGGAATTATGGCATCTTTTGTTGGATACACTTTCACTTTAACATTTGCTGTAAGTGTTGATTGTTATTTCACTTTATTTTTCCATCCTCTCTTTGTTGTTTGATATTATGTCTTTCAGGTTCAAGGACTGGTTAATACTTTTGGAGATCTTCGTGGTACTTTTGCTGCTGTTGAGAGGATCAACTCTGTTTTGTCCGGAGTTCAAATTGATGATGCCCTTGCCAATGGCTTAGAAAGAGAACTGAAACGAAAAGCAGGGGATGATGAAAACTATAAATTGTTTTTCTCTATTAATTCTGTTGATAAAAACCAAAAGAATTATTTGCAATACATGTCCGCACTAAAAACGTCAAGCAATTTTTTTAGCTTAGCTTGGTCTGGAGATGTTTGCCTTGAAGGTAGAGTATTTCAATTTTCTTCCTGATGTTTTTAATGCATGACTTCCTATATCAACAACCATGTTTGCTAAAGTTCTTGTAACAGGAGCTCCTTCATCTTACCTTTTATATTTTTTAGATATGAAATGAATTTCCTAAGTTTCAGTAACTAAATAGATGAATTTTATGTTTGAGTGACCTTGATTGAGTACTTATTGTTACTTTCTGCTTACCATGGTGTTTTAAATCATACTTCTCAAAAATAGAATTACATTTATAGGCTGACAGCCAAAGGAGCTTGAAGAAGATATATAATAATTCACCTTCACTTTTAATTTATGTCCAATCAGATTTGTGAATCTTACGTTTCTTATTTAGTCTCTCTCATGCACATACAGATATAATTTATTCTTATGGATGTGAACTATTTCAATAGTAACCATGAGTGTTAAATATTACATTAATATAATAAATGTGATTTATTTTGTCATTTGTACTTTTTTTCTGCTCAGTCAATGATTATGCTTTCATTATACTGCAGATGTGTATTTCTCTTATCCTTTAAGGCCGGATGTGGAAATATTACGCGGCTTAAATTTAAGACTAAAATGTGGAACTGTAACTGCATTGGTTGGTCCTAGTGGTGCAGGCAAAAGTACAATAGTACAGCTATTGGCTCGCTTTTATGAGGTTTAATTTCTGTTTCTTACTTTTTAAGTTGAAGTTTCATTTGATTTCTTTGTCTTGAAAAATGCATGCATCCATTGATGTTTTGTTTATATAGCCAGCAAGAGGTTGCATAACAGTTGGAGGAGAGGATGTCCGAACATTTGACAAGGGTGAATGGGCACGAGTTGTCTCTATTGTAAACCAAGTATGAAAACCAGAAAAAGAAAAAGAAATTATTTCATATTTGATATTAAACATATTGCTTCATTTGTTTAGAAATAATACTAAGATATTACAGGAGCCTGTTCTCTTTTCGGTGTCTGTTGGAGAAAATATTGCATATGGGCTTCCAGATGATGATGTTTCTAAAGACGACGTGATTAAGGCAGCAAAAGCTGCAAATGCTCATGACTTTATACTTTCTCTTCCACAGGTTTGTTTTTCTTCTAGGTATGCATATGCTTTTCTTTTATTGGCACAGCTGCTAAGTTGTTTCGTATATTCATATTTTATGCAAAGGGCTATGATACACTTGTTGGTGAGCGTGGAGGCCTACTGAGTGGAGGACAGAGGCAGGTATAGTAGAGTTTACATATACAACCCTTCCCCCTTGCATGAGGATGCATTTTCACACATGGACAGATTAATTGGTTCTTGACTCTTGTGTTTAATCTGCAGAGAATTGCTATTGCCCGAGCTCTCCTAAAAAATGCTCCAATCCTTATACTTGATGAGGTGATCTTTTTGTTTAATTCTTTGATTTTTTTATGTAGTCTCCATGTCCATGCTTTGGTTCACCCTTACTATGAGATGGGACTAATCAGGAGGCACAGTACCATGCAGCCACGAAAAACCTTTCCTGTTGTTCATAAAGCCTATCCATCAGATCTTAATTATGGCTTTCTTGATATAGATGTTATTTGATGCTGCAGGCTACAAGTGCCCTGGATGCATTGAGTGAGCGTTTGGTTCAGGATGCTCTCAACCATTTGATGAAGGAGAGGACAACATTAGTAATAGCGCACCGATTAAGCACAGTTCAAAATGCCCATCAAATTGCAATGTGTTCTGATGGAAGGATTGCAGAACTAGGCACCCATTTTGAGCTACTGGCTAAGAAGGGCCAATATGCTTCACTGGTCGGAGCTCAAAGGCTTGCATTTGAATGAATTAAAATTATGGTCTTAACTTCTTGTTATACAAAATTGCCTTGCATGAGGCATTTAGCTGGATATTTTGCTGGCTGGTCGAGTTGTCAAACAAAACAAATTATCTTTGACACAATCAGAGATAAATTTTGCCTCGAAGCAAATGTTGCTTGATAACACTTGGAGGTTGCTCAAGGGTACCGGTTTGGTTGATAAGTGTATCATAACAGGACAAAAAAGGTGCATATAATAGATAGTATGACTTGGAATTATAAGATTTTATCGTTTCAAACATTGTTAATTTAAAGATTTTATTTTAATGCCTAAAAAGTCAAAGAAAAACATATATAATATAGAGTAAGAAAATTCTGCACCTGTTGCATGTGTTGAAAGTTGACATGTGAGTTTGGTGGGTGCTACGCTGGATAGCTTCTTCTTTAGCAAAGTCATTATGCATAAATGATGTATCTGCCTATATTGGTTCATGTTTCCATTTTTTGCATTTGCTGTAAACTTGTGCAGCTGAACGCGAGACTCTCCTATGGACTTTGCAGTATTACAGTATACATGCTTACAATGCGAAATGGTGTATGCAATTGCCCAAAAGTTTTTCATGTTCTTTATTTAATTGTTTAGCAATGAAAAAATGATTCGATTTTTAAGTACGCCGGAAAAAAAAACATTTAATGTTTCAATGAAGAGAATTAAGAATAGGAACTGATTATCAGGAATCTGTGAGGGCTAAAATTATGATTAATTGATATTCTTAATGTATTTCTTCTATAAGCAACACAGTTATCGCCCTCTAACACAATGAAACATTTAATTTTCCACAAACTTGTGATAGGCTTCACTCTTCCTTTCCCGGGGATCGGGATTAGCGGGAAAAACACACTATCATTTCTCTTTCAAAGAATCATTCCGCCTGACTTAATTTGGTATGTCCGGTTGAATTTCGCTCGGTTTAATTTGGTCCGTCGGGCGGAATGCATAATATATGAAAGGAAAGGTAGAGTGTCTTTCTTGTGCTAAAGGTAGTGAATCCTAATCCCCTTTTTGGTTACATTAGAATTTTTTTGGTACATGGCTGCATTAGAATTGCTATACACAGTGTGATGCATGACTATCAGGTCACAATGCCAAAATGGCTAAACGAGTCCTATTTTAACAGTGTATCGTGTACGATTTCACATTGAATTTCCGATGTGGTTACAGTGACTATAAGTAGGTTTCAACAATGTCAAAAGATTGTGATGAGATCTTTAGATGAGGAAGAAATGGAGATTACAGCATTCAGGTCGGCAAGGCACTCAGTTGGAAGGCCAAGGAAGGAATTCATAAGTAAATCATCAATAGGATCAATTGTTGCCACACCAACCAGTCTGCACTTACCCTCTTCATCCAGTCTCTTGCCCCTTCCACTCTTCATATTCCCCTTTGATTCTTCTGATGTCAACACTGTCTTCACCATCAGTGGGGGAGCCTTATAGAGACTCCCAGCAGAAAACAAGAACTTGGCCTTGAACTCAAGATCAACCTTGTATTGAAAGGAAAATGCTTATTACATGTCTCTTTTATCTCATATCTTTTAGATCATTATGAGGTGATAGAATTAGAACGTAGGTGTTGAGAACATAAGGTGGGTTTAACTACAGTCAAATAGTAAAATGTGTGTATATGTATCATTATTCAAATAGAAAACAATAGTAACCATATCATCAATAGGATAGTTATGCAACCAAATTAGAGAGACACGTACTTATGTAAAGTTAAAGTATTAGGCTCGCTGAGATTATAAAGGTTATTTCTCATGTCCTAAACTTATATGGCTTACCTTGCCAGTTTCTTGGTTAATACTTCCTTGGAGTGCTTCTGGGACTACATCAATCTTCAAAAATGGTGGCAAAGGCAATCCAAGAAACTTGGTTGTAGAACTTGTTAATGGTGGAATATACAGAGTTTCAATGTCAAATGAAACAAGAAGGTCACTGTTAGCTAGGTTCCCTGTTACGTTTGCACCAGACCCAGTTCCCCTTCCCCCTTCTGCATCATATTCAAAGTCAGGATATCTTGAAATGCCAAGCTTGCAAGCCCTTTGTGTCTTGAAGCTAACAGTGTAAGCCTCAGCTGTTGGGACTTCAAAGGTTGTGCTGGTCGAAACAGTCTTTTGTTGTTTTTCAGTGGAGCTAGAGGAAGAGAATATAATAGTGTTTCTT
Organism: Ammopiptanthus mongolicus; assembly: GCA_039655645.1. NCBI lineage: Eukaryota > Viridiplantae > Streptophyta > Magnoliopsida > Fabales > Fabaceae > Ammopiptanthus > Ammopiptanthus mongolicus. Next base: position 28,681,722 of record CM077346.1, on the reverse strand, counting down.
CTTCTAAGCTTTGGTTTCTTGGTGTAAAATTTGCATGGAATTGGTGGGCTTAAGGAGTTTATTTTACAACCCATCTGGTGTCTATGATTTCTTAATGAAAGAAAGGGAGGTGGGATTTTATTTTTGGAAATATATCTTGATGATAAAGTCTAGATGGAATTACCAAAACCATAAGCTCATTTTCATGGAGCCACCACCAAAAGAACACGAGGCTGGGTTGGTTTATTGAATCTTATCTTTTCATTTGAGGTCCCGCTTTGTGCAATCTGCAATCAACACTTGGCAGTTAGATAGCATCGAGTAGAGAAAAAACACAAACAAAATGGTCCATATAACTTTTTTGTTTTCCAAAATGAAAGAGAGCTTCTTTGGCAAGTGGATTAGTGTGTGCTTGGGAAACAGTTATTTTTTTTAAAAAAAAAATATTTCGGGTTCAATTATATTTTGTAAATCTTATTAAATTATATATGAAGTTTTTTTACGTGCAAAAAGTTGTTTTCTAAAATTTCTAAAAATTATTTGGTTATTTTAAAATTAATCACATTGTTCTCTTTCACCCTTACAGAATTAACTATCAGACAAATGTTATTTACACAAATCAAATGAAACAAATTATTTAAAAATCGTTTTTCAACAAACATATCCAAACAAAAAACTGATTCCATTCATGATTATAATAATCAATTGGATTTAATTAATATGTACTGACGTCAATGTAAAGAATAACAATAATCAATTTGACAATATAAAAAATCTTTACACTGACCGAACATACCAATTAAATAAAAAAAAAACATGCCTTCATTTTTTAACATCTAATACTTTTTGCAACTTCAAAATATTAATGTCCATTTTAGGTTCAGGTTACAATATGAAATCGTAAATTTGTAAGATCTATGTGAAACTCGGTTATTACACTTTAAAATTGTTCTATGAAATGATAAGTAAGGGTATGTTTGGTTCAAATGAGGAGATGGGAGGGGAAAGGAGGGGAGAGATTTTAATTAGCTATTGTGTTTGGTTGGGAGGAGGGAATGGGAGGGATTTTAATGGAGGGAGGGGAAATAGCACTTTTCATTCACGAGTGAGGAGTGATTTTAAAACTAATTTACTTTAAAACCCTTATAAATTTAGAATTCAAAATATATAAGTGAAGATATTTTAGGCAATCTAATCAAAATATTTTAAATATACTCTCCTCCAAATCCCTCAATATTGGAGGGGAGCCAAAATTGACCGGGGGGATTTTGATCCTCTCGCTCCTCTCCATTCCCCTCCAACCAAACAGTTTGAAAAGGTGTTCAACCTACTCTTGTCACTTTTACTCGCTATGATGTTGGTAAATGGGAAGAGGCTGCCCCTTTATGAATTGGATGACCTAAAAGGGAATCATGCCGTATGTGCAAACTTTTACAATTTTAGAGGATTATTTTTGGCATAGGGGATGGTTTTGGGGGCTGAAAGCGTATTAGCATTCATTGATGGATATGGTCTGATAAATCAATTGGAGGAGGCAATGAAGGTATTTGATGTATTGGTTGATCAAGGCTTCTTACCAAACGTTGTAAAATGTAGTACATGAATCCATGGATGGTGTAAGATCAAAAACATGGGTTAGGCTATGTATCTCTTGGATGAAATGATTAATAAAGAATTATATCTGTATCATTGATGGATGAAATGAATCCATGAATCAAAGATGCGTTTGTAGAGGTGGTTAGCACAACACATGAATTGAAAACCAAAGGATTTGAAGTATAACTGCAAATGCATGTAATGTAAAGCAGCTGAGAATTAGATTGGTGAAATTCTCTTAAGATAATATAACTTAGTGTTATGTTAGAATTAGATTGGAGCCCTCAATCCTCATCCCTTTTTTCAGTATGTATTTGGTGCTCCTAGTTGTCTATTTTCATGGCATACGTTACATCTAACTATCATTCTAGTTAGTGGTCACCTACAGTTTGAGAGAAATCTTGGCTTAAGTTGGGTGTCTCTGTCATATCAGATTAGGGTGTCTCTGTCATATCAGATTACTTAACCAGAAAGTTTTCATTTGTTGTCTTGCTCAATGGAAGCAGGGTAAGCTGCAATGTATACCTTTGGAACATCAAATTGTATCACTTACTGCTAATTGCAACGGATCCGGATTCCCTGCTGTAATAGAAACACACATTTACACGTAATAAATAATCTCAGCTATTGATTTAAGATCAAACGACTCACATTATACCTTTACAAAACCAACTTTACACAATATTTATTATTATGCTGTAACTACGTAGTTCCAGCAGGGAATCCACTTCCAATTACAATAGAGGATACGACAGGCAACTAGATGGTTCGTTGGTTTTGTTTCAACTTGAGAGAAATTTGTTGGTAGTGCACATTATTACAAGTCGCATACCACCATTTTTGTTGCGGGTAGATCCAAATATACAAATTGAACTTTTTGGTGATATGGCTTTTGAGAGACTTGGCTTGTTTAATTGTCAATATATATATAGGGAGCGACTCAAGTGAGAGGAGTATGTTATTATGAGAGATGAGAAGAGTAATTCTGGATCTTTGGATCACACTTGAATGGTCAAGATTAGAACATAAAATTATGTGACTTTTTTAAGTGGTCATATGACCACTAACTGACTTCTAATCCTGATCATCCATGTATGGTTTAATGGTCAAGATTTGTTCCTCTCACTCTCACAATAACATACTCCTCTCACTTGAGCCGTCCCTTATATATAAGGCTATTTCCCCTTATATATGTTATGTGTGGTGCGAGCTCAAAAACATTCCCCTATTTGTTCTTACGTTGTTCTATAGCTCTTCCATTTTAAGGAATTCTTTGTTTAGCATTTTTGAGTATTGGGTTTGCTCTAGGTCCATGGACCAATTTCTGTTTACTAGTTTTGGGAGAGGGAAAGGCCTTGTGCAATCTATGCTACTCTTTGGGGTATTTTGTTGGACTGTAGGTCTTGCATGTTTAAGGAGATTTATTTGGATGGGCTCCTTTGAGATCAGATTTGGCGTTTTGCTTCTACTTGGATTGTAAGATTTGCATGTTTACAGTTGCTTCACTGATGTTTTTCTTATTCTCTTTGTTTGTCCTCTTTTTAATTTTATTTTGAAAGGAGCATATCTTATCCTCCTAATTCTTTGTGATCTTCTCCTCTTAGTAATAAATTTCTTTATTTTATAAAAAAATGGCAAAATCCTTGCACTATGACAATTTCTTCAAAGAGGGCATGTGTATAAGTATGCCAAAAGCTCTCAAAATGTAGATCGATGTTAAACTCAATTGAGTATGAAGAATCAGTTGGGGATGCTATTAAACTCAGAAGATTGATATTTATAAAAAATTGTAATGACATTCTTGGGTAAATGATCACATGGGATGGGTATAAGCTCTGCCAATATTTGTCTCTCTTGAAATCTCCTTGCATGACTGGTCACTATGCTACTCAAGTGGTACTAACGTCCAAATTCAATTTGAAACAAAGATACCATGAGTAAAACTGTAAAAGATAAAATGCATTAGTTTACTAACTTTGTGTATACAAAAGAATTGTCACTATAGTAATTATTTTCACAAGTTAAGAAGTACCCCTTGAAAAGCAAGTAGCTTAGTATGTCGTCCACACGTCTGCATCATATTTTTGGCTTGAAATTTCTCATTGTGTTGGAGAACATGAGAAGCAATTATAGCATAGCATGCAATCATAATGTACCAAAGTATCTTATTTTTGTTGACATAAATGAACAAAGTGGCAGGGGACCATTCCTTAAAGTTATATTTGTTATTCACGCTATGGGATGTCACCAAAAGGATTGGTCAATAATTCGCCATGTTTGCAAACGTGCAAGTGTGTAAGTATATTTGAGGCACTTCTATCAAATTATACCTACCAAAAAAGAAAAACAAAACCTTGCATTAGACACCAAGAGATATCCCCACTTCATTTTGCCACAGACTTTCTGTGTCATCCCCAAAAAATGTTGGTAGAGTTCCTGTTGCTTTTGAGCTTTGTAAGAGATAGGAGAGGTTTAGGGACACAATCATGTGTGCAGTTTTGACAAAGCAGACATTATCTTTGATGTGTTTCCCTGTCTCTCAGAAACGAGTGTAGCATAACATTATTAATGGCTGTGTTATTTGCCTGCTGGAATAGCTCTTTCATTTCAACAAATAGATAAGCCCCTCACTATCAAAGTGCTGCTTTGCTCTTTCATGCTACCACATGATCTGAAGTAAGTGAGCCGAAAAAGAAAAGAAGAACATCTATTATATACATAAAATATGGGAATTACTACTATACTCATTTTTATATTTTGAATGTTAAATATTTGGAAATTCATCAAAAGGTAAGTGTTACTTGCAATTAGGATCCTTTGGATAAACAACTTAATTATGTGATTATTTAATAAGTTTTTTTTTAAATAAGTTAAAAAATTTATTTTCATAACTTCTCTTATAAACTTATTGAAATAAACTAAAAAGAGTTTATAGGAATGTCATAAGTTATTCTCATAAATCCAAATAAATTCTTTTTAAGTTCTTCCAAACGTCTCCTTAGTTTAGTTTTCTAACACTCTGTTTGTTTGGAGAGGAAAGGAGCGGAACGAAAATGGGAGAAGAGAAAAGGGATGGAAAGAGAGGTTTTCTCTCGTTTGTAACTGAAGAGAGAAAAAATTTACCTGGGGCCACCCAATTTTTTTCTTCCGGCTATGAGAAAAAATGCCAAAAACGAGAAGTTGCCACTTAATGAGGGGTGGGGGCAATGTGCAAGGATGAAAATACCAAAAACAAAGCATAGTGTGAGATGTTGATTAAGGACATTTATGTTATTTTAAACTTTATTCCTCATATTTTTTATACATTTTTCATGTTACTTCTTTCCACTTTCTGTCATGTTTCTCTATACCAATCAATCCTCAAAATCCATTTTTTCTCACTATTTTCTTTTTATCCACATTTTTTTTCTATCTTCTCCCTTTTCATTTTCTTTCTCAAAACAAACAAAACATCCATTTACAATTATCATTACTCTTCCTCAATAATATGACTGCAGAAATGATATTAAAAAGGGTTGCTATAATAATTTTCATCCAGACCTTGATATACCATTTTATACAAAAGGTGGCATTGACTTTTGGCCTAACAAATGATGACAAACCTACCTACCCTCTCCTTACCCCGTATTGCTATGTATGATGATTAATCATTGTAGAGTGAGATGTCACGGACAACTAATTACAACCATCCCTAGCTGGCTAGATGGCTCAACATATTTACTTCCAGCAAGACTGGTCCATAATCTATTAGACAGGATACAATTTTCAAGGGGTTCCACACGTTTAGAAAAATTCTGTACCAAAAAGCAAGAGCCAAATGCTACCCACCACTCATCATACTGGGAGCATGCACAAATGATAGAACCAAAGTTCATAAATGGGTAATGAAAATTATCAGCATTCCGGTTGTAGTACTGACTGTACAGTTTTGTTCGTACGTAACAAAATGACACCTTAACAAGAAGATATTAGCTAGAGTTCTTTTGGAGAAAAGTCCAAAATTACCACTTTAAGTTAATGTACAATTTGATCCTTTAATTTTAAAATATGCAACGAAGTTCTTAAATTCTAATAAGTGTGCAATTCACTCCAAACTCATCACAACCATTAACATTTGAATGAAAATGTCACGTGACGTTAAATTTCACAAAAAGGGAAGAACGTGTGTCTGATATGTGAGTGTGTTTGGGGAATGACATGATAAAGGGTCTCATTTGACATGCACATGCCTTATTTAGCAAGTGTTTTTTATGCAGAAAGAAAACAGGCACAAAAGCTAAAAAGTGTTGCATAAACATCAGGTTAAGATAACTGGAGTACTATCAAGATACGACTTCCTTTACAAGCAAGGCAGAATGCCATTTACTCACACTCATGGTACTTAACATGAGAAGAGGGTAAAGATGAAGAGAGAAAAACAAGTGAGCAATTAGAACTTCTCAATCAGACACATGTAATTAATCCACCACCAAATCTAAACTACAACTCCTACAAACCATAAAACAGTAACAACAAAGCAAATAAGCAAACATATACAATACGTTGGGAAGGCAAAATTTGCACAGGTATGCCAAATTTAGGCACAACACGAAGCTGTTCCATGAATCAGTTGAGAAGTCTATCCTTTTAGCAGACAAGAGATGATCTCAAAGATGTAGGAAGTTGCGTGCAAGATGACCAACGGATGACTGATTCAGTCACCACAAGATCAAGTTGCTCGTGCTCACCCAGTCCGATTGTCCGGTTTCTCTTGCTGTGGATTCCTAATACTCTATGTCCATTCGTTCCACCTGCCCTTTTAGTCTCTCCAGGCTTGCAATCCATTTCTTTAACATCTTGTCCAGTGCAAAGGGTAGAATCTGGAAATAAAATTCCCAAGCTTGCTTCTGCAATAAATCGCAAACAAAATCAGACCAAGGAGCTAAGAAAAAAGTAAAGACAGTTAAAATGAAAAACTCCATATATACCTCCAGCAATGGCATTTACATCGGACAAGTTGGCTGAGCACTCTAATTTACAACTCTTTTGCTCAACAACAGAACTGGGGCTGAGAAATGAAAAGCTAAGCATTGAAGGAACAGGAGAAGAAAATTTCAAACTAGTGAAATCGCCTATGCTCTGAAATGAAAATCCACCAGAAACTAAACAAGGAGTCGCTGATTCCACGAAAATAGAAGAAAATGATGATCTGCATGTGAATGTAGGTGATTGAACATCACAAGTAGGTGATCCATTGCCAAAGCTGATGTCCTGATTCCTGGACATAAAAGAGGCAGAGAATGAGCTGCTGCCACCAACATCCCATTCTTCACAACTTTGAATTCTATGTTCACTTAGTTGTTTGGGATTTGTTTGATTGCTTTCCATCCAGCAATGATCTAGAAAGAGAGAGTTCAGAAGCGGATTAGAAAATATATTTATTTGATCATTCATTTCTTTCTTTTTTATTGTCTAATGTACTTCTCTATGCTTGGGAGTGTTAGAAAAATAAAAGAACATAAACAAGAGTTGGCCTTCGGGACGGTAAAACGAGCACGAGAGAGAGTCAAGAAAATAAATAAACAAAAATCTGCATTAATAAATGCAGAGAAAGAAGTAATTGTAATTGCATCATAACAATATCTTAACTTTTGGTTTTGGTACATAATACCCAAACTAATTTAATGGTATCTCTGAAGACCATTAACAACCAAGATCAACTAAAAATATGACATTATCTGCTCCCCATTAAATTGATTGAAAAGTTAGAGAAATCAAAATTCTTAGGCTTAAGGGCAGTAAAATAATAAAGCATGGCGAAAGAGAAATCTGAGAGCATGTTTGGGAAATATCTTGAGTAGTAAACGCACAATGTGATATTTGTATCATTCAAATATCAGGTTAAAGTGTAATTTTAAAGAAATAAAATCTGAGAGAGAGATAGAGAGAAAGAAAGAGAGAAGCCAACAACAATAACAACAACCAAGTCACTAGGTGGGGACTAGGGAGAGAGTGAAGACCATCCACCAAAAGTTTGCAGAAAAAACAAGATAATAGAAACAAACTAATTCCTGGGGGGGGGGGGGGGGGGGGGGTTCAATAATATAATAATAATCTTTTTATGTTCAATTTTTTAATAATAGACTTATCTCAGTTGAACTGTCATTGTCATGCTTGTCTAAAATGATCAATCTAAGGCATGTTTGTTTTGGCATTGCATAAGGCGAAATCAGGTTGGCAGTGGCATGTCTGTAATCTTTTTTAGAAAAAACATGAAAGCAATAACTACATGCAGTGCTTCCCCAAACACGCTAAATAAAATAGCTTCATAGATAGGTATTAACAGAGGAAACAAAAGACCGCAAACTTACCTAGAACCTCCTGGGCAGTGAGCCTTTGAGATGCTTCTGTACAGAGCATTCCCCTAATCAAATCCTTAGCTGATTCAGAAATGCAATCCCAAGGTTCCAATGGGAACCTCAGCACAGCAGCCTTAACAGCTTCAAATATCCGTGACTTGGTCTTCCCCCAAAATGGAGGCATCCCACTCAATAGAATGTAAAGAATAACACCAGCACTCCACACATCAGCAGCCTGGTTATATGCACCAGCCAGTACCTCTGGAGCTATATAGAATGGACTTCCAACTAATCCATGCAAACTTTGTCCTGGTTAAACAAAGCCAAATGTTTGAAGATTAACACCACGCAATTTCATAGGAGCAATGGAAGTTGCAAAGAAGATTAATAATCTGCAAAGGAAGCAAAGAAAGCAAGTACCAGGCTTGATGTAGGTTGCAAGACCAAAATCTGCCAATTTAATTGGAGATGAGGAGGCTCTTGTAGCTAAGAGAATGTTCTCAGGCTTCAAATCTCTATGAACAACCCCATTTTCATGACAATACAAAACTACCTGCATTAGGTGCCTAAAAAGAACCCTGGCTTCAGATTCAGAAAACCGTCCATGCTTCTCTAATTGGTGAAACAGCTCCCCTCCAGCACAAAGCTCCATCACCAAATGAACAAAATTTTCCTCTTCATAAACTGCTTTGAGGTCCACAACATTTGGGTGCCCAGATAGCCTAGCCATTATCTCAATCTCAAGTTTGACACTCCTCAGATCATCCACAGTAACCAACCTATCTTTAGCAATTGATTTGCAGGCCAAAACCTCTCCTGTCAGCTTGTCAGAGCAGGCTCTGATGATACCAAACTGACCCCAACCTAACTGCTCCCCAAGAATGTATCTATCTTTCAAATTTGAGGTATGATTTGTGTCTAATATGGTTCCAGTCAAGCCTGCTACTTTGTAACATTTGTATGAAGTAGAAGGTTCACTGCTGCTGTTGCTCTTGGCAACAGCCATACCAATTTTCTTGCTCCTCATCAAAACCAGAAATATTAGTAACAAAGTACCCTAACAAAACTCTGGTTGAATTGAAAGTTCTGGTTCAGAAATCAAGAGATAGCAAATACAGTCTCTTTGACACAAATGTCAACCTTTGACTTTCTTGCTTACACTGCCATCCACCAAAGTCCAAAATCCCATTTCAAAGTCAAAATCTTTGAAGAAGGTCAACTTGGTCGGTATAAGTAAAGACCACCTCTCTTTCCCTTTTTCTAAATCAGCTGATCTGAAAAAGAATGACAATGAGACTCACATCAATCACTGCACAAACAATAGCTGATTAAGGAACACAAAAAATGTTCACAGCAAATTAAATAAGAGATCAAAAACCCGAGCAATCACTTCTTACTCAGATCACAAGTTACAATCATTTTAAGATTCAAGCTTCCCCAGCTTCAAATTTCACCAAAATTAATTATGCTAACACATCCCCACTAGAAACCTAAACGAAAAACACATAAAAATTCAATTTTTTTCCCTTCATGGATGAGACTTGAGACAACTAACCCAACATTTCAACATGAATTTACATTGCAGACTCTAAAACGGCAACACCTAGAATCCAAAACAGCTCAGAAGCAAAGACAACATGTGAAAACAGCACAAATCCATTAGAATTCACACAAAACAAAAGAACCCCAGATCCAGGCACAGACAAAAAGACTCACAGGTTGCAGAGAAAAGGTGAAGAGTTGGACAAGACTTTGTTTGAGGAAGTGAAAGGGAGAGAGAAAGGCCGTTGGAGCAGTGATTGAGTTCCTCCACAGAAGAGAGAGCAACCATGTAAGTGTTTGTTGTTTGATTGAGGCTTTGGCCAAAACCTCAACAACAACAGCAACACCAACTTTGTTGTTGCTTTGTATGGTTTTGTCTTTTGAAATTGAAGGCTTCCTCGGACTCCAACATCCACTTCTAATTTAGTTTAATGAATCTTTTTTCCTCCTTTTCGTTATCATGACATTGAATATTTGTATACCTAATCCATACATTAGAGTAATAACATACTTTTTAATACTTTTTTTTTAAATATATTCTTTTTTAGTGATTAAAATTTACGTGAGTCCTACTAATTTATATAGGGTCCACATGAATTTCAATCAATAAAAAAACATGTGTTAGAAAGAGAATGTTAAAGAATATGTTGTTAGCACTCCTCGTTAGTCTATTCGAGTGAAAATTATGGAAAAGATTCTAATGCAAATCAATTTAATGAATATGATTGTATTTGCAAAAATTAGATTATTCTAATAATTCAGTGTGTATAATTAATTATAACAAAATCAATTATAAATTTATATATTATTTTAAATCAAAAATACAATATATAGAGATTCAATTAGAGATACTTTGATCCAACACACAATATTATACTCGAATTAGGATTCCCTACAATCGATACGTGATTCCGGGAAATCTCATCCATTGATTAATTTTTTATCTAATTACTTTTGCCTCATAAAAATATAGGATTTTCCAATATTCACGCATTTGACGGTAGGAATCCTAATCCATTATACTCCAACTAAGACTTAGATATGGTCCCAATAATGCTTTCACCTTGATAAACCTATACACTTTTAATATGCTATAAATACCCTACTCCATGATCCTGGTAAATCAACTACAATAATCAACCTCCTCTTTTGCTACTAAGACTCTGTTTGCGAGTTATGAGGGAAAAGAAATGAAGGGGATTATAGGGGAAGAAAAGGGGAGGAAGAGAAGGAGAAGGAGAGCATTATCCCACTTCTTGTTTGGGAATACATAATGTGTGAGAGGAAGGAAAATGGAGGATATTGGACATACTTTTATAATTTTACCCTTATTTAAGAAAATTAACATAATTAATATTCTATAAATATAAATAATATTAATTTAGAAAATAAATAATATTTTTCTCCAAAAAATTATTTTCTTAATTTTTTTATATAAATAATTTTCTCACTCTGGTTTTTTTCTCTCTAATTTTAAAGATTTTTTTATGGAAAAAAAAGGAAGGGTAAATTGATAAATTATATCTATTATCCTCCAAAATACCCCAAATTGGGGGAAAGGAGAAAATGGCTCCTCGGATGGTTTTGGAGGGTTTACAAAATACCTCAAAATCTTTCCCTCTCTTTTATTAAACTCCCAAATAGGGATCTGATGCAACTTACATTTCCTTTACTTCCCTTTCCCACATGAAACTGTCTCGCAAATAAAGCCTTAATGACTTGGCGTCATAATGTCATTTGCAGCTACACTTCCCTCTTTTTCGTTGTTGCAACCACTATGTGAGAATCAGAGAAAGAGAATCGGGCCTGAATCAACTCGTTGAAGATTCATGGTTAAATCCTCTAAACACGATCAGATTATATATATTGATAAAAAAATACTATATTGATAAAAAAAGATTAAATATGTTTGTTGAAAAACGATTTTAAGACAATTTGTTTAATTTGGGTTGTGTGAAAATTCACTTTTATATAGTAAATTACCAAAAAAAGAAATATAGGCTAAAATATACTTTTGGTCCTTTTATCTTATTTTTACAATTCGATTTGGTTATTTATCTTTAAAAAGATCAATTTTAGTCTTTGATCTTATAACATTACACTATTTTGGTCATTCCCGTTAGATTTGCACTAACGGTGTTAGTAAACCACCGTTAGTCGCTGAAAACCACCCTCTGTCGTCGGATTCTCGGTTTCCTCATCGAAATCTGGGTATTAGAGAGAAAAAAACAAATCTCTTCTCATTTTCTCTTTCCTTTCCTTTTCTTCTTCATTCCTCTTCCTCCTCCTTTCTTCCTTCCTTTTCCTCTTTCCTTTTCAAGCTTCAAACAATCGCAGAAATCAATTCTAAACTTCTCTTACTCAGTATCAACAAACAATGAAATTCAAGCATTTATAACTTCAGAGAAAAATTAATTTCCCCAACTCAGAGACTTATCAAGAGAAATATAACTTTAAACTCAAACTAACATTCAAATCTTTAATGCAAACAATAACCCACTGTCATGAATTGGGCCCAATTCAGCCCCCACTCCTAATTCATAAAATTAAGCAAAACACCTATAGAGATGGGAAATAAGGGATGAAGGAGAAGAGAATGTGGGGAAAAGAAAGAAAGTGGTGCGGTGTGCCTATATTAAAAGGGAAGGGAGGGGATGGTTGAAGAAATCTTCAACATGTTAGGGCTTGTTAGGGTTTATGATCCTAACAATGGACATGGAGTGGTGTTTCAAAAAACAATACACATTCCTTATGAGCAAGAAGGGAAGAAAAAGAAAGAGGAAGGAAGGAAGAAGAAAGAAGGAGGAAGAGGAAGGGAGAAGAAAGAGAAAAAGAAAAGGGGAAGAGACTAGTTTTCTCTCTCTAATACCCAGATTTTGGTGAGGGAACCCAGAATTCAGCGACGAATGGTGGTTTCCGGCGACTGACGGTGGTTTACTAATACCGTTAGTGCAAATCTAATGGAAATGACCAAAATAGTGTAACGTAATAAGATAAATGACTAAAGCCGATCTTTTTAAAGATAAATGATGTGACACCCTCAAAACCAGTGCCACTTTTGAAACTCAACACATACATTAAAACGATAAATCAAAATTTCGCTGGTTTTACTTTCGGAAAATAAATCCTTTGTATAATTAGATTCTGAAAATCGTGATAAACTTTTTTTTATTAATACTCATAAACCACCACTCCAGAAAGAACAGAAATACTCATATATATACCAATATGTATACATCAACTAAAACTATGGACAACACGTCCCTTTACAAAAGAACGAGAAAGATGAAATCCTACAAAGCTATAAATTAGGCAGCGACAGTCTGGAACCATATCTCTAAAACCTATGGCCATCAGTAGCCGTTAACAAACTACCAAAAACCGCTGCCTCAAAAGAAAGTCTACACCCTAAGCTGGTCCAACTAATGGAAGCCATTGGACAATCCTCCAGAGGAAGGTCCAATGCTAGAACCAGGAGAAGAACCCTGGGAACCTACGTTCCCGTTCTCCTGTGGGTGGGGCTCGAAAACATCCGAAAGATGATCCTCCGGGTCCTCCTGAGGATCCTCCTCAGGGTCTTCCTCCTCCTCCTCCTCCTCCACATCCTCCACTACGTGCTCAACCGCTACCAAAACAAAAGGCGGGGGAGGTGTCTGTGGCGGCTGCTGCTGTAGGGACTGTGCAGCGGGGGCGACCTGCTCGATCACACCTTGCTGCATAAGAGCCTGCAGCATCACCCCGATGGGAGGTAGAGGTACCTGAACAGTCTCCACAGTACGAGTGCTCTTTCGAGGTCCCGTCTCCGTCATCCCACTTACGGTGCAGACCGGTCCTGTGTATGCTGCGCTTCCCACTCCTGGGTGGATAACCCACACGGCTGGGTCCATCCTTCGATCAAAAACTAGGACGCGCATCCCCGAGTGCGCTAGGTGGCCTGGCATCGGTTCCATCTGCAAACAAGATATAATATATATACCAAAGGACAACCAGTCCAAAAACATGCAAGGGTGAGAAACCAATATATGAATCCATAAACGACAACTATATGCCCAATCCAAACAACAGATTCATATAATGTAACTCACTTAAATCATCATACATCATGCAGTATAGCATGTATAATCAAGTACGAAATAGCAGTAAAGGCACAAGGGCTTCGTACCCCACAATCAACGTTATCTCCTAAACGTATGCATGACACTTCCATATATCTCAACTAATATTCAAACTAGATTTCCGGAAATCCCATCAACCTTCGCAATGAGCTGATCAGGCTCCTAAATCATAGGCCCGCAGGCTCTAATGATTATCACCAATAGTTGGCCCCAAAACGAGTACTTTGAATCCCATGACACTACACGATTCTCACATGGGGCGCAATCAGAAGTACTCAACAAAATACGGTCATACTATATTGCCCAACTCAAGGCACAATACGTTCCCAGAACACGTATGACACTATTGTCCATCAAGGCACAATGTCATGACAATGAAGTCATCTCAGGTTCCCCTTGCTTATCAAGGTCCCCCGTTTCCACGGCACGTCTGCCCCACGTAATATGCATGAGAAAACTATCTAGTTTCCGATAATTGATCTTTGTCGCATCAATATTTCCTTGTTGTAGCATCAACGCTAACAACCACCATAATGTCTTAGACTCTTGAAGCCTCAAAAACATTTTCTCAAAACAGGACATTTAGTCCAAAAACAACTCAAATCCCAAACATCCCTAACCGATGCACCAGTCTAGGACGCTGGATTCAAGATCATAAAAACATCCTTAAGCTTACGGGGCCACAAAGATCGTCCCTAAGCCGACAGGACCACAACTAACACGGATCCTTGATCCACGTGTTCTACAGAACCCTAGAACCCCGACGTCTCGGTTTCTAGTTTCTAAGCTTTAAAACCACTTTTCTTGAAAACTTGAAAACCAAAAACCCAAATCTCCGATACTTACACAAAGTCATCGGGATCAGTTTTCTATAAAACAAATCTTGGTCCAAAGACCATTTCTTTTTCTTTCGTTGTTTTTCGGTGAAATACGAACTTAAAACAAAGCTTTCAAAACCCCTTTTTCTTGAATAAACTCAATATAACTTTGACAACCACATTTTCTTAAAACACTTTTGCTCAACCGGTCAACTTTATCAATTTCGAAAATTGAAGGTTTCTAATGTCCTATTAACTTTTAAACTTCACTTTTCCTTATTAAAATACATTTCAGACTTTTAAAGCTTTTAAGTTACACGATGTCGGATCCTAATCACAATTAGGTCCTCTAATGCCTTAAATCCCACAGCAGGGCACGCGATACATCCAAATAGTCATTCAGCAATTATAGCATGTATTCAACTATGTCAGCAGTTAAACCATACATACTCAAATCAACAGCAGTAAATCAAACAATCAACCAACAACCCGATACAGAATATTTAAATACAACACAAACACCGATGCAGCACATAGCTGTCGGAAATGGAGTTCCTTAGGTTTATCCCCTTACCTCTTGTAGTCTCCAGCTAGGTTTTGAACACCCGTTCACTTGATCACCGGCCCAGCACGCTGCCGATCACTACATACACACAAATCATAACGGCATTAACTTACAGAACAAAGATTTCTCCTAATGCACCACCCCTAGGGTTCGGCCCTATTACACTAAAAACAGCTAGGGAGCTCCAAAATTTCTCATTTTCTGGATAACACACTAACAAAGTGTGACAGCCCTAGATATCAGATCAGAATACCAAAAACCAACCAAAACCCTACCCTACACACATAGGGGGGTTTTGGCCTCCTCCTAGAAAATATAGCTAGAGAGATTTCTTGGCTCTAAGCTCTTGGATCATACAAGTATGTCATGAACCTAGGCCATAGAAATTGGTTTGGTATATATAGGATTTTCCAACACTTTTTCATGGATTTTCAAAGATCTTAGGGACAAAACCCTAACATCCTTGGTCATGAAAATATGAGGAGAGATTGAGAGAGATGGAGATGGAATACTACCTCCTATGATGATCCACTCCAAGATTGATGAAGGTTGCTTCACAAAAATCCAAGCCTTTAGCCTTCAACAATGGAGATTTTCATGAGAGAAAAAGAGAAAGGAGAGAAAGAAGAGAAGATGGGGTATTTGGGGGAGGGGGCTGCCGAAGAAGTGAAGAGATAAGGGTGAAAATGGAGATATTTATGGGTTTTAAGACTATAATAATAGGTAACGTAAATCAGTAATAAAAATTAACCAAGGGCAATTTGGTCAATTTACATCCCGATATTTAAAATCATTACGACACTGGTATGAGTCCTCAAATAACTTGATACAATTCTGGCATGAAAAACATCTGATCGGGGGTCTCGAAAAACCCTAAGACAGCTCGAATCGTCTCCTCTATCGATTATCGGCTCGAATATAAAATATTATTTATATTTTGGGCGTCAGGACACATTTTAGGAAAAAGATAGAGGATCAAATTCTAAGACTAATGGTCTCGTCCGTTAGTCAAGATTAGGTCGTGATAGAAGAAAAATACTATCAGCAGAAAAACATAGATTGAGTTTTGTTTGAGATTTCAGCCCAAAACTTAACCGTAGGCTCCTACGATTATATGAAACAAGACTATGATTTTAGTTTTCCCAAAATCATTTTCTATAACACAGATAAAAATATAAACTCATTAATTGAGTTTATTGTCCTTAGAAAGCACGAAAAATCGGGGTGTTACAAATGACCAAATCGAATTCTGAAAATAAGATAAAGAACCAAAAGCATATTTTAACCAAAACTATATTAAGTTATTTGTTCGATTAATCCTAAAACAATTTTAATGTCGAAAAAGATGTTTTCATACCAAAATCATCTTTGCCAACACACCCTCTAATGGGTAGAGGATTGCATTGGATTTACTACATTAATTACCATGATACTTATTATGTGTGGCTATTCTTAAAGTGTAAAATTAATTGCTTTAAATTATGCAAGCCTTTTATGATTTTTCATTAGGGTCTTGCTAATAAGTGTCACAAGGGCATTGTTTAAGGAATCCATATATAGAAAAAATTTATTGGAAAATGTAAGTTTTGATTATTCGATTTATTGAATTCACTACTTTCAATGCAAAGTTTCTATGTTTGCTTTCTTAACCAATGTCCTTACGACACTGGTTAGCATTTGCCTTCACATTATTACTTTGTTGGCACTCTAATAGTTATTTGTCAATGCCAATTAACAACAATGTTGTGTATCATAAAAGGATAACTGAATGGTTATTATGGCTTATGTTGGTCATTAAGATCCCGTCTCAAGTACTACCCTTCAAGATTCTCTTGAAGAAGTTATAAGAGCAATACTAGTAATACATCCTTTTCAACATATTTTTATTATTGAATAAATTTCATATAGAAATCACTAAATTATGTTTGTCTCCACTTTCTATTTAGTGGAGCTCACATGAATTCTACCTAATAATAGCTTGGGAGTATAGAAGAGTAAGTTGAAAGGAAAAATTACTCTAGAGTGAGATTGGATGTAAAATAAGAAAGTAATGTTATGTTTGGTTGAAAGAAGGGGAAGGGAGAAGATGAATTTAATGGAGGGGAGGGGAAGGATTTTAATTAGATAACATGTTTGGTTTAGAGGAGGCGAGGGAGGAATTTTAATGGAAGAAAGAGAAATAACATTTTTCATGTTTGATTCACAATGGGAGATGAGAGATTTTAGAACTAATTTACTTTTAGGTTTAATCAATCTATTGGTCCTTGAATTATTTGAGAATTTTCAAGTAGGTCTTTATGTTTTAAAAGTTTGTAATTAGGTCCTCGAGCATATAGAAAATTTTTAATGTATCTCTCGTACACTTTTCTGTTAGGGTTTTCAAAACTATAGGGACCTAGTTGAATTTTCCTAAAAGTAAAGGGACCTATTTGAATTTTTTCAAAAATTTCGAAGACCCATAAATGACGAGTAGATGGATCATTTAATGAATACTTGACGAAGCCGTAACTGGAAAGTGTATAAGGGACTCAATTACAAATTTTCTATGTGTTCAAGGACCTAATTACAAACTTTTAAAGTATAAGGACCTATTTGAAAATTCCCAAATAGTTCAAGAAAATTTCCTAATTACATTGGTTAATAAAAAAAGTGAGGAGAGATTTTGTTCCCCCTCTATTTCTCTCCCTTTCCCTCGAAAAAATTGAATCAAACAAGAAAAATTTATAAAAATTCATCCTCCTTCCAATCAAACACTATGTAAAGGCATATTCCACCATTTAGTGAGTTGAGATTTTGATATTTTTTGTTGGTGGATCCATCCTTTTTAACTAATAAATAATAAATATACTTGTGTTTCCAAGTTTTTTTTTGGCTTAATTACATTTTTAGTCCCCCTGTTATTGATCATGTGTGATTTTGGTCCCTATAGTGTTTTGAGTAAATACCTAATTTGGTCCCTAAAATTGTATAATCGTATCAACTTAGTCCTCCATATTATCAATATTCCAAAATGATCCTTAAAATTGCAAAATGTTAATCAGGTTCGTCCATCCATTTGGATCCGTTAGCAAATGCATCCATGATATTATTCACTTAGTTTCAAATTCATCCCTGACATTACCAACTTAATGTCATTATATCAACGGAGGGATGAAACCCAAATTAACATTTTGCAATTCTAAGGATCATTTTGGAATATTGATAATGCGAGGAACAAAATTGATACGACCCTATAATTTCAGGGACCAAATTAGGTATTTACTCATAGTGTTTTTTATTCACATTTGATCCTCCTATTTTTTAAATGCTGCAAATTTTGTCCTTTCATCCAATGTCTATCAATTTTTTCATTGATCAATATAGAGAAACCACTTCTTGAAGTTATCCCTCATCTGACTCTCCAATTTAACATGATTCAATGATTCTTTTATGCTATTTATTGGTTTTGTCCCTCCTTTTCAGACCTTATTTTTAGTTTCATCACCGATCCTTTACTATAAAAGATTAACCAGAGGTTCTATGAACGTTGAACAATTGTTACTCCATGTTAATGATTGAAAAATTGATGGACATTGGATGGAATAACTGAATTTACAACATTGAAAAAATAAAGAGACCAAATATATACAAAAAAAAAAAAATTTTAGGGATCAAAATCGCAGATGATCAATAATAAGGAATTAAAAATATAATTAAACCTTTTTTTTTCATTCAATCTCATTGCTTTTGGTGCACGCATGTATCCTTTTTTTTATGTACCAAAAAAAGTTATCCTTTTTTTTAGGCTAAAATACCATTTTGGTCCCTTAACTTATTTTTTAGTTTCAATTTGGTCCCTTAACTTTTAAAAGTTTCAATTTGGTCCCTTAACTTGTCTTTGTGAACCCAAGTTAGTCCCCTCAGTCAATGACATAAACAAAAGTGACGAAAGTGCCATACATATTAGCAATTTAAAGGACCAATTTGAAACTCATTTAAAATTTAAGGGATCAATTTGAAACTCATTTAAAAGTTAAGGGAGCAATTTGAAACTTGTTAACAATTTAAAGGACCAATTTGAAATTCATTTGCTTATGTCATTGACGGAGAGGACTAACTTGTGTTAACAGAGACAAGTTAAGGGACCAAATTGAAACTTTTAAAAGTTAAGGGATCAAATTGAAACTAAAAAATAAGTTACGGGGCCAAAATGATATTTTAGTTTTTTTTTTTTTTAATTCAGGGTAGTTTTGTAGTCTCACATTCAGATAGTCCTCACGCTTTCTCCTTCCCTCGCAAGCTGCACTGCAATCCCAACACAACTCCTTCACTCACTCCCAAATCAAACACCACATCTAAATTAGGGTTTTTTATGCTTCAAAATTCTTCGAACCCTAATCTCAACAATTAGTGTTTTCCCACGAAGTCCAACTTCACAAATTGATGATCACTACACCTCCCTCTTCCTCCCAGCTCACACTATCACACTCACACGATCTGAATCACTTACACACGCTCGACTTGGGATTCCAATTCCACCTTGCGAAGCTCACAATCCACCACCGCAATCTCTAACTCTTCGAATTGAAGCCAAAGATAGAATCTTTCAGGTCTCTCCCTTGCGATTTTTTCATCTTCAAATCCATGGACCTAGATGGGGGCGGCAACAAGCGCGTGTTTCACCGACTCGGTGGACCCTCTGGGGACCCAAGGAACCAGAAAGTGTGCTTTCATTGGCAAGCGGGAAAGTGCAATCGCCATCCATGCCCGTTTCTGCATAGCGAGTTGCCTCCTCCAAACGCAAATGGCCCCTCTTCGAAAAGGCCTTATGGGTCTGCGGAAAATTCAAGCTTTACCGGTCCGCGCCGGAGTTCTAATTTTAACAGTTGGGGCCGTGGCCGTGGAGGCAGCGGTGGGGGCAGCGGCGGAGGAGTGGCGGGTGGTAATAGAGGAGTAGTTAGGAAGGCTGACAATAAAATTTGTAGTTATTGGGTTCAAGGGAATTGTAGTTATGGAGAGAGGTGTAAGTTCCTTCATTCTTGGAGTTTGGGGGATGGTTTTTCTTTGTTGACCCAGCTTGAAGGGCATCAGAAGGTAAAATTTTGTTTTAGTAAAGAAATTATGTTACAATAGAATATTTTATAACAAACACATATTTACAGTTTTAAATTATGTTTTGAATACCAATGTGTGTTGGTCCGAGTGGAAGGGGTTTGGTCCCTTATGCATGTGGTCTTGGATTCGATATCTAGATTCATGTGTATGGAAAAAACACCATTGAGAGGGGTTCCCGCTTAAGCGTCTGACAGTATCCCGGGAGATTAGTCTCTCATCTATGGGGTGGGAGGGTACTCCGGAAAACCAAAAAAAAATTATATTTTGAATGGTGAATATGAGTTTATGTAAACATTACTTTTTGTAAAACTTGTTATTTGTTGAAGTGTTTATGAATGTGCATTTTTGGGTAATATTAGTATTGATGGGATGAGTTGTGGTTTTGTTGAATGAACAGGTTGTGAGTGGAATAGCCTTTCCCTCTGGTTCGGATAAGCTTTATACAGGAAGTACTGATGAGACTGTAAGGGTTTGGGACTGCCAGTCTGGAAAGGTTGTTACTGTTGGTTTCTTTTGTTTTTTTATTAATTGTATTTTTTTTAGTGGTAATTTCAGTTTTAAATTCAAATACCCTGGCAACTCTTGTTGGAATGTCTTGCTTCATTATTTTGTATGTATGGAAAAGGAGAATTTTTTTTACTTTGAAGTTTGGATTTTGTGTTTTTGGATTAGGTGAAGCAGATCTTCTGTCACCAAACTGCTTTGTGTGAAAGCTTGGTAGAATCATATAGTTATATTTGCAACTTTGTTATTTAGGTTCCTGATCAAAGTGTTAATAAAATACTTGTATTCTAATATCTAAGTCATTTAATAGAATAACTAAATTATTTATTTATTTTTGCATCAAATTGTCCAGATGCATCATTGCATGATTCTTATCAGTTATCAAACTACTATGTTTGTATTGGTTCATGGGTATAGTAGTTTTTGCTGGTGTTTGATTACAATTGAACTTGTAAATTGCCTTGTGGAAAAATATTTCTCGGGGTTGCTTTTTCCAGTTTCTGATGTTTTGGTGAATTTACAACAGTTCCATTAAATTGAAAGCTGAATAATGTGATTCTCTTCTTATAAGGCAGTCACTTTCTTGAAAGGTGAAGCTTTAGATGACCAAAACTTTGCTTTAGTCCCTCCCACTTTCCCATGGTTGTTGCTCTCACTCTTGTGTTTATAAAACAAGGATAGACTTAGTGTAAATAGGAATCTATTTGTATTTTGTAGTGTTTTTTTTTTTTTTTTGAAATTGATTTAATTGATATCACTTTTCACTTTCTTTTTCAAATTTCGAAATGCAAAGTCAGAGCAGTGGACATTTTATTCAACAACCAAGCCTTTTCATTTTTTTCTTCTTAATTTTGCTTATGAACTCATAGTATAGGAAGGTAATAACATTTATCTGATTTTGTTTGTTTTTTTCCTATGCAGTGTATAGCTGTTGTCAATCTTGGGGGTGAAGTAGGTTGCATGATCAGTGAAGGGCCTTGGGTTTTTGTTGGCATACCCAATTTAGTTAAGGTAAGAAAGGGCACACAAGGCATTTGTTTTTTTTTTCTCGTTCTGTAATCTGAATTTTTTTTTTTAGTCAATTACATGATTTTTAATTTAGTGAGATTGTTTTTGCTAAGATACAGTCTTCATGCCACTTATAGTATCATATGCATGACTGATATCCTGTTTGGTTGATGACATTGGAATGCAGGCCTGGAACACACAAAATACTATGGAGCTAAGTCTGAGCGGTCCTGTTGGACAAGTTTATGCACTTGTTGTCAATAATGATATGCTCTTTGCTGGTACACAGGTAAATCTTTTTCTTTTCCATCATTGACTATAGCTTTTCCCCCCTAGTACAACCATTGACTAAATTTTAATTTTATTTAGAGTCATGCTTTATTTCTTGTTATAGTAATCATGGTTTCTGATGAGGATTATCTTGTTGGTGCTTATTGTCTATTGCATGAAATGGGGAACTGCATTTTGGTCTTTCTATGTATTGAACTTTATAGAATGGCATCTTGTTATATTTAGGGACCAAATGTTCCTGAATTACTTAGGGATGAGAATATTGGGGTGGATTTTAGGGTTGATAAGGAATGGTGAGACATAGAAATACGGATATTATCATATTAAATGTATGGGTAGCTATATTTAAAAATAAGGGGGAACCATTTAAAATGAATTGCTCATGTATAATTATGGATTCAAATTTGCTGGTGCACGTTTTCTGAGAATGTTTAACTTGCAGAATCTATGGGGGATGAGCAGGAGACCAAGGATGACATGACTGGAATTGGAAGTAATTATGTGATACCATAAGTCCCTCATTGCATATGTGAAGGATTGGATGATACTGTATAAAACTAAGAACTCACTACTAACAACTCAGATTTGCCCTTTAGACCATCTGGTTGGCCTAGCTGATTGCCTTATGCTAGTTGGATTTGGGGTGTGTCAAAATGTTATTAGAGCTAATGATCAGCTCGAACTGTGGGAGTACCACATCATCTTGTTTCCATCTTGGGCGATAGGCCGTCGATTAGGCCTAGCAAGGACCTATCCCGTTAGACATTTGAGTGGGGGAGACACTCATACCCTAAGTCTCACATTTGATATGTGAAGGATTGGATGATGTCATATGGGCACTAAGAATTAACCTCTATAATAACTCAGGTAAGAATATAAGACGACATGACATGGTTGGCCTAGCAGTTGTCTTCTGTGGGTTGTGAAGGATTGGAGGTGTTAACTTGGATGATGTAGAAATAGCGAAAGACAATGCATGTAGACTGTAGAGTATCCTGAAGCAGAATCAATTTTTCCAGCCCAAACTATGCTTACAATGCCACCATCTTCTAAATAGTCTGCATTTTTTGGAAAGTCATTATGGTGTTAATGTTCTTTTAAGATTGAAATTTACTTGTAGTAAGATATCAAATATTCCTTGAGGTATGGGGTAGATATCTGGTAGCCGTGCTTAATAATTGGCACAATTAGGGTCTGTAATTTGAATCCAATTTTCTGAAGCCTTGCTTTTTTTAATGAAATGAAATTGTTTTGTACACATCTCTAACTGATTTTAAAATATGATCTTAATTTTTAATCTGAAGTGAAATACTTCTCTTGCAGGATGGATCTATATTGGCTTGGAAGTTTAATTTAGTTGCCAACTGCTTTGAACCAGCTGCATCTCTTAAAGGTCATTCCCGTGGTGTTGTTTCATTAGTTGTTGGAGGTAACAGACTCTACTCTGGATCAATGGACAATACAATAAGAGTAAGTTTACTTGGGTATCATAAACTCTCCACCATAAGCATCTAATCCTCTTATGGGGCTTTGTTTTAGACTCTTTAAAAGCAATGTGATAGTAGGTTTTGGTTTGCTAGTTTGTTGTGTCTTCTAAATGGTTGCTATCTTTCAGGTCTGGAACCTTGAAACTTTGCAGTGTTTACAGACACTAACAGAGCACACATCTGTAGTGATGTCTGTACTCTGCTGGGACCAGTTCCTTTTATCCTGTTCATTGGACAAAACAGTGAAGGTTGGTTTCACACTATTTTGTTAGTACATGTACTGAATATTTAGAAGATTTGTTTGTAATAATTTTTGTTGGCTTTATTTCTTTTCGTTTCTGCAGGTGTGGTTTGCTACGGAAAGTGGAAACTTGGAAGTGACATACACTCACAATGAAGAACATGTATGCATGAATTCATTTGCTTTTCATATATACTTATAATTACTTATTATGTTGCTATTCCTGTTTGATATGTCAATACTTGATACCTCATAATCTTGGGGAATTATAAACTTACTAAACTCATATCACCATAAGATGTAAGTTGTTTAGAAAATATTAGAACCTTACTCAAGTTTCTGATAATGGAAAGGCCCATTTTGGAATGCATCCTAATAGGGATTTGACCACAAGGGGGCTTCTATATATGTTATTGATTCTTATTTTTCAAATTCATTCTTTGGTGATACATGATGTTATAAATGTTTCACTAGATTATTATTTTATACATATGAATTTTACTACCGAGAAAAGAGGGAAGTAAACTTAGGGGAAAAAACTCAAGAATTCAACAAGGCTTGCAAGTCTCTTTGGATGTCTGTAATAGCAACTCTTTTAATGCATCCTACTTGAGTAGAACACAACTGAGAAGCCAATGGGGAAGAAATTTGTGAGCTTGATCAGTGTGTCAGAGTCACAATAAAATTGCTCCTTAGAACAAACTTTTACTTTTAGTACATTAAAATATAATATATGCTTATGTTTTTACTAGAAAAGTGCAATTTGTAGCTATGTTATCAATCCTGGATAGAGGAGCATAGCGGCCGACCCCCAAAAACGCTATAGCAGTATAGTGGGAGCGGTATGGCCGCTATTTGAATGTACAGACATATAAGATAAAAAATTTAAATATACACATATTTAAATGCTAAAACATAACAAATTAACCAATAGTGCAGACATACTCATAAAGGGCCTGGTTGGATTGGCTTATAAATAGTTTATTTGGGTTTATCCACTGGCATAAGCGCTTGTCAGAGTGTTTGGGAGAGCTTATGGAAACAGTTTATGATGGATATGATAAGCACTCCAGGATAGCTTATGAAAACAGCTTATAACTTATATGAAAATAGTTTGATTATATTTTCTCTTTGATTATAAAAATAGCTTATACATAAGCGCTTATATGATAAGCGCTTATTCTATAAGCACTTAATTAAGCCGTTTGCCCAAACAGGCCCAAAGTCATAATATATAATCATAATTCATAAGTTATAGACTAAAACTAGTGCAGCAACCAAATATATCTAATGCTGCAAAATGCAAAAACTGAGATGAAGGAGAGAACACAGACGAGAAAAAAAAGAAATAAAGAAGAAAAGAAGGAAGAACAAAAAAACAAAGAAGGGAAAAGAAGAACAAAAAAAAAAATAGAGAAGGGAAAAGAAGAAAAGAAGAAGAAAAAAGAAGAAACAAACTTGTGTTGAAGAAAGAGGGTGGCCGGAACTATGGGTTGGCTGGAAAAGACGATGCCGGCGAGTGGAAGAGCGGAGGGCGGTGGCGTTGAGTGAACGCAGTTCTCACGTTTGAAGAGAGAAGACAGGGTTCGAATGTTGGAATAGGTGGCTTCGACTCAAGAGGGGGGTGAATTGAGTCTTAAAAAATCTTCTTTAATTTTCGAAAATTATTTTTCTCAAATTCAATTGCAGAAGCTAACACTAACGATTATAATAATATGAATAAATAAAGAGTGTAAGGGAAGAAGAGTGTGCAAACCAAAGATTTATCCTGGTTTAGTTCACCATCGTTGGTGACCTACATCCAATCCTCAGAATACGTTTTCGAGTTTTGTCCACTATAGTCAAGCTTCCAAGGCGCTTGAAAAACCGTTACAACCAGAGCTCTCCTTACTTGGGATACCCCACCCTCGTATAGGAGCCTCAATCAAATAAACAAGGGATACCTCACCCTTTCACATAAACTGAGGGATACCTCACCCTCAACCTAGGGATACCTCACCCTTGCACAAGGTTTCAGCAATAACAATAAGATGACAAACTTCACTAGTGTAGATGAATACAAATTGAAGTTTTGTGAGATTGATAATAATAAGAGCAATAGATGGTTCAAAGTGATTTCAGAAATGGTTTGCAAATGACTATTTTGTTATGAAAAAATGTGCTCGTATGATGATACTCGGGTGTCTTGTGTCTGAAATAAAGCAAAAGACCTTTTATAAGGCTTAAGAGAAATTGACCGTTTGATTCCAAGAATGGCAACCACGGAGTGTGCAATGATTTTGATTCTTTTCATTAAAGGCACATAAAAATCGATTTTTACATATGCCAATCGATTTTCATAAAGAATAAGACGTGAGAAGCACAACAGAAAATCGATTTGAGCCTGGTGTAAATCGATTTACTAAATCGATTGTAGTTGAAGGAAATCGATTGAATTGAAAGGACAAGATCTTACCAGACAGTGAAAATCGATTCTCCAGTGGTTTAAAATCGGTTTCATAAATCGATTGATGAAATCGATTTTACTTCTAAAATAGAGTGATGAAACATGTTCAATCTATTTTGAAAATCGATTAGAATATCTTGAAAATCGGTTTTGGTAATCGATTTGTAAAACAAATTAAATCGATTGGAGATTTAAATAAATTCCATATCCAATAGCTATATCAATGTTTAATTTAAAGGGATACGGACTTTAACCCAGAAATTTTATTTTGGATTTAATATCAAAGGCTATTTCAAATATATTATTAAGGAGTGTAGATTTGAAATACATTTTAAATATAATCATAGTTGATTGAGAAAAGATTTTGCTTGTCATCATTAATACCTTGAGCCACATTATTACTAAATAAAATCAATCTCTTACAATAATATCTAAGACCTAATACTTTACCCATTTGATCCTTTGGTCTTGATATCTGAGATTCTAGTACATCATAATAATTTGACTTTATGCACTTGGTACCTGCATACTATAACAACATATCCTTTTGGCTTTTATCGGTGTTTATCATTCATCAAAATATATATAAGTAAGTAATTACATACTCCCCCTTTTTGATTATGACAAACCTTACCTTCTTACCTGAGTAATGTAGTGTCAGAGTTATATCAACAGCTTGTGAGCGTGGGATGGATCGCCCCCTTTCTAAAATCACATTACTTAATAGATGCATTGATAGATTTTTAGAAGGCACAAAATCAAATTATAAAGTAATGTAGGTAATATTGATATGCTCCCATGAATGATTCAACGTTATGCATTGAGAATTATGTGCTCCCTCTGAATGATTCAATGTTATCCAGCTAGAATGGTGCAATATTTCTCCCCCTCTTGGCATGATCAAAAAAGATGGAGAATCGATGTCAGTCTTTGAAAATATTTAAAAGATAGTAATCATTCATCAAAATATTGAAAAACTTAAAGAGGAAAGAGGAAACACCAAAATAATATAGGGAAGTACAAGAGATTGCACGCAGTACATAGTTAAAGTCTAGACTATCTAATCATCAGAATGGGGAAGCTCGGCATTAGCAGCCTCATCAAGCGCCGCCTGAAGGATGTTAGTGTGAGAGGTGGCAAGCGAGGCGGGAGGTGTAGGAATATGAAGGGAGTGCCTGATAGCAGTAAGCTGTCGCTCATGGCGTTGGAGAGTGGTTATCATTTGAGCATTTTGAGCCACAATCTGCTCCAAGAGAGCCTCCGAAGATGGACGGGAGGTGGTCGGGATAGGCGCGGGTGTAGGCGGCGGAGCAGGATGGGGAACCTCGGCCTGGTTGTTGGCAGTAGGATAGTAGGAGTAAATCCAGCGGCCCTGGTCTCGCTTGATTTGGGATATATCAGTCTGAGCCATGATACGAGTCACAGCACGATCCGCAAGGCATTCCTCAGAATCAAATGGGACACGAAGGGTGCGGAGGATACGTGTGACTAAAGGGGGATAAGGAAGTCCCCCACGCTGCTGGCAGCGAACCATGTGCTGCACTAAACAGTAGCCCCAGCTGGTCTTTTTCTCATGCATGAGTGCCCAAAGAGGAAGAACATCATTGTGCTGAACAACGGAAAAATTTCCACCCCTAGTAAACAAAATGCAGCAGAGAACATAGTGCACTAGCCGAGTTTTTGGAGGCAAATCAGTGGCGTAGGTGGTGCGTTCGCGACGTGCGTGAGGCGCAAGCAAGTCCTCCAGGGCCTCGGGTTTAAAAGCTGTGAACCAGGCAGCTGATTTGACGGATTTGTCCTCGTCCTCTTCGACGGCATCTTCATTAGCGGCCCCATCGTCATGATCCTCAACTGGAAATTCAACAGGACCATGAAAGGGAACACAGGCAATCTGGCTGAAGCGTGCAAGAGTCATAGAGATGCGAACACCCTTAACCTCAGAAGTAACTCGTTTGCCGTCAAAAGCAAGGTTGGAGTAGAAGAGGCGGGTAAGAACAGGGTAGACGTCATTACTTATGTATTTAATTACATATGACATCATCCATTTGGGAAACCGGTTTTGCGGTCGAAGGGGGGCTTGACGCTGAAGATTAAGTTATAAAATCTGTTATGACATAGGGGAATCGATTGATGAAATCGATTTGAAAAATCGATTGGCAAGGTGGTGGAAATCGATTCTGGAAGCCTTTTGAGCGAGAAAGCCCAAAATCAAAGCAAAGAAAGAAAAAAAAATGAATTTAGCTTATGCAAGATGAATCCAGAATGCCTAATTCTTGTCTAATGTAGAAGAAGCTTTCCTTGTTAAGAGGTTTAGTAAGAATGTCAGCTAATTGCTTAGTGGTGTCCACATATTCTACAATACAATCCCCATTTTGCACATGATCCCGAACGAAATGGTGTCTAATCTCAATATGCTTTGTCCTAGAGTGTTGAATGGGGTTCTTAGTCAAGTTTATAGCCCTAGTGTTATCACAACGAATCGGAATGTGATCAAGTTGGACACCATAGTCCAACAGTCGTTGTTTCATCCAAAGGATTTAGGCATAACAATTGCCTGCGGCCACATATTCTGCCTCAGCAGTAGACAATGCCACACTGGCTTGTTTTTTGCTAAACCAAGAAACTAGAGCACTACCCAGAAAATGGCACGTCCCACTGGTACTTTTCCTATCTAACTTACATCATGCAAAGTCAGAATCGGAATACCCAACCAAGTTACATGTAGCGCCTTTGGGGAACCACAAGCCCATATTTTTGGTTCCTTTTAAGTATCTCATTATGCATTTAACAGCAGCAAGGTGGGACTCTCTAGGACTAGCCTGATATCTAGCACACATGCAGACACTAAACATGATGTCAGGCCTACTTGCAGTAAGGTACAAGAGAGAACCGATCATACCTCGATATTTTGTCAACTCAACAGGCTTACCGTTTTCATCTTTGTCTAAGTAGCATGATATGCCCATTGGAGTATATATTTCTTTGGCGCTTTCCATTCCAAATCTCTTTGAGAGTTCATGACAATACTTCGATTGATTAATAAAAATGCCATGGTTTGTTTGTTTGATTTGGAGTCCAAGGAAGAAAGTTAACTCACCCATCATTGACATTTCAAATCCTTCCTGCATATGTTTGGCAAATTCTTTGCAAAGAAGCTCATTAGTAGCATTAAAGATTATATCGTCTACATAAACTTGTACAAGAAGAATGTTGTGTTTTTCTTTTAATAAATAAGGTTGTATCAACTTTCCCTCGAGAAAAACCTTTTTCCAGGAGAAACTTACTGAGGCGTTCATACCAAGCTCTAGGAGCTTGTTTTAAGCCATAGAGTGCTTTCTTTAGTCGAAATACATGATGTGGTAATTCAAAGTTTTCAAAACCAGGAGGTTGACTTACATACACCTCTTATTGTATAAAGCCATTTAAAAACGCACTTTTTACATGCATTTGGTATAATTTAAAATTCATGATGCAAGCAAATGCAAGTAACATGCGAATGGCCTCAAGTCTAGCTACGGGTGCATACGTCTCCTCATAGTCTATACCTTCTTCTTGATTGTACCCTTTGGCTACAAGTCTAGCCTTGTTTCTAACAATAATTCCATTTTCATCTAGTTTATTTCTAAATATCCATTTGGTACCAATTATCTGATTGTTAGATAGTCTTGGGACTAATTCTCAAACTTGGTTCCTTTCAAATTGATTCAATTCCTCTTGCATGGCCAACAACCAGAATTCATCACAGATAGCATCATCTGAAAGTTTAGGCTCTACTTGAGAAACAAATGCCATGTGATTGCAAGCAATTCTAATTGAGGTTCTAGTAATTACCCCTTTTGAAATATCACCAATAATGTTGTCTAAGGGATGATCTTTGGAAGCTCTCCACTCTTTTGGAAAATCTTCATGTGCTTCTTCCTCCTCTTTGATCTCATCAATATTGCTGTCTTTGTTTCCTAGATCTCTCTTATCATCCAAGTGGAGATGTTCTAAGGAATCTGCAAGATCATCAAGAGTATCCTTTCCCATACTTTTGGAGTTAGTCTCATCAAAAGAAACATGCACTGATTCTTCAACAGTTAAAGTTCTTTTATTATATACCCTAAAGGCTTTACTAGATGATAAATAACCTATGAATATCCCTTCATCAGCTTTGGCATCAAATTTTCCTAGATTATTTTTATCATTGTTAAGCACAAAGCATTTGCATCCAAACACACGAAAATGGGAGATATTAGGTTTTCTTCCTTTGTATAACTCGTATGGGGTTCTCTTTAAGATTGGTCTAATTAAGACACGATTGAAACATAGCAAGTAGTGCTAACTGCATCTGCCCAAAAATATTTTGGGAGACTTACATCGCTTAGAAGTGTTCTAGCTAGTTCCTCTAAACCCTATTTTTCCTTTCTACTACCCTATTTCGTTGAGGGGTCTTAGGTGCAGAGAAATTATGTTGTATTCCATTTTCTTCACAAAAATTTTCAAACGCTTCATTTTCAAATTCCCTGCCATGATCACTTTTAATTTGGACAATTTTTAAATCCTTTTCGTTTTGAATTACTTTGGCCAATTTCTTAAATGCTCTAAAAGTGTCACTTTTGTGTGCAAGAAATAAAGTCCATGTGAACCTAGAGTAATCATCTACAATGACTAATGTATAAAAGTTCCCCCTAATACTTTTAGTTCTAGAAGGCCCAAAAAGGTCCATATGTAGGAGTTGTAATGGCCTATTTGTTGAAACTATATTGATTGGTTTGAAAGAAACTTTTGTTTGTTTGCCCTCTTGACATGCATCACATAAACCATCCCTTTTAAATTTCATTTTTGGTATTCCAATCACAAGTTCTTTTGAAATAAGTTTGTTCAAGTGCTCGGTGTGAATATGTGCAATCTTACGATGCCAAAGAAAACTGTTTTCTTCTTTAGAGACAAGACATCATACATCATTTGAAGAGATATCATCTAAATCTATCATATAAATATTATTAATCCTATGTCCAATTAATTTCTTATTTTTATCATGCATGTTTTCAATCAAGCAAGATTTTGAGTCAAAAATAACTTTGTTACCTTTGTCACATAGTTGACGTATGCTCAGAAGGTTGTGCTTTAGCCCTTCCACAAAAAGTACGTTATCAATTGTCATTTCTGGACTTTTGCCAACACTTCCAATGCCAAGAATTCGACCTTTGTTATTGTCGCCATATGTTACATGTCAACTAACTTCTGGTGTGAAGGAAGTGAATTTGCTAATGTCTCCTGTCATGTGTTTAAAGCAACCGCTGTCTAAGTACCAGTTTGTGATCTTGCCTTTTAAGCACACCTACAAGAAATACATTTATGCTTTGTTCTTAGGTACCCAAATTTTCTTGGGTCCTTGGTTGTTAGTGCCAGATAATGTTCCCCTGGGAACCCATAGTTTCTTTTCATTTTCCCTTCTCATGTTACAAGTAGATGCAAAATGTCCTTTTCTAGCACAATAATAACATTTGATAAAAAGGCTGACAGATGTATGAGCAGGCACAAACATTTTCTTTAAAAATGATTTTTCATGATCATTGGGTTTATATCCTAAGCCAGCTTTATCATACACACCTTTTTGTTTACCTAACAAAACATTTAAGTTGTCTCTACCATTTGTAAACTTAGCTAGAGTGTTCTCTAAATCATTATTTGTTTTTCATACTCACTACAATTTTTGCATGCATAATTTGCTTGAAAATGCCCAAGGCTATAATTTTCTTTTTTCAATTCTAATTTTTCTTTGCTTAAAGCGATTACTTGGATTTGCAGATATTCAATTACTTTCTTGGATTTTTCTAATGCTTTGGCCAGCCTCATATAGTCATTGTGTGATTCAAGAAAGGCATCACATCATGCAATTCATCATATGCAGGGACAGAAGTAATAGATGTTACCTCATCATCGCTGTCATGATCAGCCATAAGACAGATTAGCTTCTTCATTTTTTGAGTTGTCTGATGAGTCCATGTCATTATCATCCCAAGCGATATATGCTTTTCTTGGCCTGCTGTCTTTCTTTTCTTTTCTTTCAAACTTGTCTTTTTTCTGCAATTTTGGACATTCGTACTTTATGTGACCAGTCTTACCACATCCATAGCATGTGGGAGTGGAGCTTAGGCCATCTTTGCTAAAGAACCTTTTTGAGGAGGAGAATCCGGGTTTTCTTTGGTTGCTTTTCTTCATGAATCGCTTGAATTTTCTAACCAAAAGTCCCATTTCACCTTCTGAATTTTCATCTTCCTCAAGATCCTCTTGACTTTCAATTTCTATTTTAGAAGAGGATGCTTTCAGTGCTAAACTTTTCTTTTTCTTTTCTTGTTCTTCATGTTCAGCCAGGCGGGCCAATTGTTGTTCATGCTCTTGCAGCTTCCCAAATAGTGTGGCCAAGTCCATAGTTTCAAGGTTTCTAGATTCTTCAATTGCCGTTACCTTCGGCTGCCAATCCCTACTTAGACAGCGTAAGACTTTGTTAATTAAATCCTCATTTTTAGATTCCTTACCTAGACCAGCAAGCTGGTTAACAATGTGCTGGAAACGTTTGGCCATGTCTTGAATTGATTCTCCTTGTTGCATCATGAACAACTCATATTCTCCAATCATCTTGTTCATTCTGGCACGCTTGACGTCGCTTGTCCCTTCATGGGTGACTTGCAGCGTATCCCACATCTCCTTAGCAGTCTTGCAGTTTGATACCCTGAAAAACTCTCCTCTACTCAAAGCAGATGTTATTATATTGCGTGCACGTAAATTGTATTGAGCTTTCTTATAATCATCTTTAGTGTACTCACTTCTAACTTTATCTACTAGTTTTCCTTCTACATCCTTTTTAGGAACATAAGGTCCATTTTCCACAGCATCCCAGACATTCCAATCAATAGACTGAATAAAAATAATCATACGTTCTTTCCAATAAGCATATTCTTGTCCACTAAAGGCAAGGGGTCTGCCAAAGGAGGCTCCTTCCGGAAAAAAGTCACTATCTGAAGCCATTTCTCTTGAAGATGCTAAGCTCTTTGTGCAAGAGTCTAGCTCTGATGCCACTTGTTGGAATAGGTGGCTTCGACTCAAGAGGGGAGGGGTGAATTGAGTCTTAAAAAATCTTATTTAATTTTCGAAAATTATTTTTCTCAAATTCAATTGCAGAAGCTAACACTAACGATTATAATAATATGAATAAATAAAGAGTGTAAGGGAAGAAGAGCGTGCAAACCAAAGATTTATCCTGGTTCAGTTCACCATCGTTGGTGACCCACGTCCAGTCCCCAAAATACGTTTTCGAGTTTTGTCCACTATAGTCAAGCTTCCAAGGCGCTTGAAAAACCGTTACAACCAGAGCTCTCCTTACTTGGGATACCCCACCCTCGTATAGGAGCCTCAATCAAATAAACAAGGGATACCTCACCCTTTCACATAAACTGAGGGATACCTCACCCTCAACCTAGGGATACCTCACCCTTGCACAAGGTTTCAGCAATAACAATAAGATGACAAACTTCACTAGTGTAGATGAATACAAATTGAAGTTTTGTGAGATTGATAATAATAAGAGCAATAGATGGTTCAAAGTGATTTCAGAAATGGTTTGCAAATGACTATTTTGTTATGAAAAAATGTGCTCGTATGATGATACTCGGGTGTCTTGTGTCTGAAATAAAGCAAAAGACCTTTTATAAGGCTTAAGAGAAATTGACCGTTTGATTCCAAGAATGGCAACCACGGAGTGTGCAATGATTTTGATTCTTTTCATTAAAGGCACATAAAAATCGATTTTTACATATGCCAATCGATTTTCATAAAGAATAAGACGTGAGAAGCACAACAGAAAATCGATTTGAGCCTGGTGTAAATCGATTTACTAAATCGATTGTAGTTGAAGGAAATCGATTGAATTGAAAGGACAAGCTCTTACCAAACAGTGAAAATCGATTCTCCAGTGGTTTAAAATCGATTTCATAAATTGATTGATGAAATCGATTTTACTTCTAAAATAGAGTGATGAAGCATGTTCAATCTGTTTTGAAAATCGATTAGAATATGTTGAAAATCGGTTTTGGTAATCGATTTGTAAAACAAATTAAATCGATTGGAGATTTAAATAAATTCCATATCCAATAGCTATATCACTGTTTAATTTAAAGGGATACGGACTTTAACCCAGAAATTTTATTTTGGATTTAATATCAAAGGCTATTTCAAAGATATTAGTAAGGAGTGTAGATTTGAAATACATTTTAAATTGAGAAAAGATTTTGCTTGTCATCATTAATACCTTGAGCCACATTATTACTAAATAAAATCAATCTCTTACAATAATATCTAAGACCTAATACTTTACCCATTTGATCCTTTGGTCTTGATATCTGAGATTCTGGTACATCATAATAATTTGACTTTATGCACTTGGTACCTACATACTATAACATATCCTTTTGGCTTTTATCAGTGTTTGTCATTCATCAAAATATATATAAGTAAGTAATTACATATGGTATCAGAGCAGACAGTGTGTCATGGGTTCAAACTTGAAATTGGGAGAAATAGTCGAGTAATATAAAGGAAGAGGGGACCCTAATTCTAAAAACCCAAAAACACCCTTACTTATTACCGTTACGTGTGCAGTAGGGGAGGGTAAAGTTGGGTTTTAATCCTCCCAACCAATAGCGGCCGCTAACGGCGCTTTTCACCACAAAAACCTGCAATTTTGACCTATTTTGGGCCCGCGATCGCTGCTAGCTGAAATTGCTGCACTATGCAGTAACAGTAGCGTACTCGTCCCACTCCGTGATGCGAACCAGCTATAGCGGCGCGATTGCGCGCTATTTACTATGATTTGTAGAAGCTGGCAAAAACATACTTCAAAACTCCAAGAGTGCTAAAATAATGAATTTGAAGCTTACTTTATGCTCTACTCCAAATCTGAATATGGCTGCTGTAGTTGGATCTGCTTGTTGGGTTTTATAAGCTGGTTGAGGTCTAGTCCATTTGATTAATTGAAAAATAGAGAGAAGACGTGGGGGTTGGCTCACTTGGTCGACCTTAGGCTTCCGCTTTTATAACTGCATGACTTGGGTTTAAATCCTTATTGAGGTTGGTGGGTTGCTGGCTGTCTTGGAATGGAAGATCCTCCCCTTGCCCTAAACTTTCTTTGTAGCCACAAAAAAGACAGACCAAAACAAAAAGAAACATGCATATGATTTTATGGAATAGGTGGTGGTTTGGGAAATCACCTGGGGATTTTCACTTACTCTTTTCACTATTTGTAGTATTTTGACGAGCTATGTATCACATTTTCTGTTTCTATATTTGTACTGCGTTATCATGGTAAAGGGATACTGTGAGTAACTTTTGTTCCCTGCATAGCAATATTTTTTACTGAATATTGTGAAAACAAAAAGCATTTATTGTTTTTGGCGTTTTCGGTTTGGTGTATATTATTTAGGTATTTTGTGACAGTGATTACTTATAAATGAATTGTGGCTAGGGGGATTTGTTATAGGGTATGAGGTGGCTTTAATGATGTTGTATTCTGCCTGTAGGGTATAGTTACCCTATGTGGGATGCATGATTCACAAGGCAAGCCCATTTTGCTGTGCTCTTGCAATGATAATACTGTTCGCCTCTATGATCTGCCATCGTAAGTATTGTCTTCCTTTCTCTATGCTCTCGTTTGCCATTTTTTTACTACGAGAGTATTTTGAACCTTTATGCCAGAAAAGCTAGCTTGTGGCTCATTTAGATGGTTTACAAGCTTGGTTTATTTTGCAAGTTATTAATTCCTCTCTCGGCATATAGAAGGGAACTCATTCTTAATTCTTTGGCCCATTTTCTGTTCAGATTTGCAGAGAGGGGTAAGATATTCACAAAACAAGAGGTACGAGCAATTCAGATGGGGCCTGGTGGCATATTTTTCACTGGTGATGGAACTGGTCAAGTGAGAGTATGGAATTGGATAGCAGAGCCAACTCCTTCCATCTAATAAAATGGCACTTGCAATGTATTCCATTTAATTGCTCTAGTAGTTTTTGTGGTCTTCCTTTTTGTAATTTTTTGGATGCAAGAAAGGAATTCAGAGTGAGGTTGTGATTCGGAAGGAGGAAAAAAAAGAGAGGGGATGGGGTATGTAATTCAAGTTTGCGGTGGTAGTCTTACATTTAGAAATTGAGCTGTGGTTTTAGTGTTAAATGGGGCTATCCTTGGCACAAAGCTGTGCTCAAGTAGGCATGCGTGTTAAGTTTGTAACATGTTGCAAAATTACAACATTATTTACCATTTATTACCCAACACCCTCTGTTGAATATATGTATACACCAAATAAATGATTAGTTACTTGGCATTGAGAAGTAACCACGATGTCTTGTATTTTTGTCAATTGTGTTATTCTTTTCATGTGATCGTTAGCTGCAGCCCTCTAATGCTGCCTATCCCGATTGCTTTTGTACACTAGCTCTCTCTCTCTCTCTCTCTCTCTCTCTCTCTCTATTTAAAAATAATTTTTGCCTATGTCCTGAAGCCACAACTTGTATCTACGTTGCCTAGTAGCACGAAGATAGCACGATCACTGGCCACCTTTGAATTGTTTGTTAACTTAGCCTAAAACACAAGTGTTGGATTATGGTCCTTTGTGACCAAGCGCACATGAACCTGGCTCTACTAGTTTGTCTCATTTACAAAAAGACCATCTTATGCCATGCTATCTAAAACTACAATCCAACCAAGCATAGCTTCAGCAACCCACTGTGGATGGAACAATTAAATAAAAAACTTAAGAGGGCTTTTGAAAAAAGTAATTTTATACCCCCCCCCCCCCAAAAAAAAAAAAAAACCTACAGGTTGAATAAAAGCTCACAAATATTAGTACAAATAGAATGATCAAAATGTTTTTGAAATACACATTGAAAGCTGGCTAGCCGTAATCATCAGCTGCAATTACAAAATATAAATGAAAAAAAAAAGGCAAAAAATAGGAAGTGGATTTTTGGGGCAAAAAATGACCTCAATCGGGTAACCCTAGTTTCCACGTCAACAGGCTCATCCCGGGCTTTCTGTTAATATTTAAGAATTACCAAAACCCTCGTGTATATTGGACCATTTGTTTGAGCTTTTGGTGATCAATCCGTACATCTTCATCACAGCCTCTCCCCTTAGAAAAACTCGACCTTAAGTTATACGGAACATCTAGGCTTGCCAGATGAGTGAATTGGGTAAATATCCACACAACATAATATAATACTTAGTTATATGTGGTCCAACCACTGGCGTCAAACTCAACCTCCATCCAACAAAGCATCAAATTCTAGTAATGCCAGTATAGGACCGCAAAACTGTTAATAGTGTTAGAATAAATCACCTGTCTATCGACTTCTATTGATCACACACACACAGGATAGACGGGTCGCAGGGCACAGACGAGTCGCGCGAATCACAAACAAGTCGCGAAGCGCAGACGGATTAAACACACAATATAGACAGATGAACAGTGTATAGACGGGTTACATAAAATTACTGAATAATTGCACACACACATTTAATGATTCATTCACAAGTATTTATACACACATAGATGTTAATCCCACACGGATTAACTGATTTACAGTTACACTTCTAACTGTCACTAACTAACTCAGTACATCACTAACTGAATTAACTAAATCAATACACTTCCTTTAATTCATTCAACACTAAATGTGATATGCAGAGAAGCATCACTATGAAGTCTAACATCCCAACTAGGTTGACACCCTAGATTTCACCATTCATTTACAGCATATCACACTCTACTGAATTTTTGACAATGACACAATTCCCAGCTTATCTCTTAACAGCTTGAATTTATCTCCCTTTAAAGCTTTAGTCAGTATATCTGCTCTTTGATCTTCAGTGCGGCAGTAAACTAAGCTCAACTTCTCCTTATTTACTTGATCTCGCAAGAAATGAAATCTCGTCTCAATGTGTTTACTTCTTCCATGTGCCACTGGATTTTTAGCAAGATTGATAGCTGATTTATTGTCTACTAGACGCTGCATCTGAACATCACTCTTCAAATGTATCTCTTCTAGTAATGATTCAAGCCACAAAGCCTGACATGCACCATAAGAGGCTGCAATGTACTCTGCCTCACAGGATGAGAGTGCAACAACAGGTTGCTTCTTTGAACTCCAGGAAATAGAGGCATTTCCCAACATGAACACATATCCTGTTGTACTTCTTCTGTCACTTTTATCTCCACACCAATCAGAGTCAGAATACCCGCTGAGTTTAATCTCTGAAACAGCTAAACTGTTAGAATACAGTAGACCATAATCAAGTGTACCTTTTATATACCTCAAAATTCTTTTTGCAGCCGAAAGATGTGAGGTTTTAGGACTTTCCATAAATCTGCTAACAAGACCAACACCATAGGTAATATCTGGCCTACTATTGCACAAGTATCTAAGTGAACCAACAATCTGCTTGAAAAGAGTGGAATCAACAGCTTTCTCACTTTCACCTTTCTCAAGCATTAAGTTGTTTTCAACGGGAGTGTCAGCCTGATTACAGTCATACATATGAAATCTTCTCAACACATCTGATGCATACTTTCTTTGGTGCAGCAGTATACCTTTTCTGGTAGTCACAAACTCCATTCCCAGAAAATATGAGAGTATGCCTAAATCAGACATTTCAAATTCAGCCATCATTTTCCTCTTGAACTCTTCAATTTCTTCACTCCTATTCCCAGTCACAAGCAAATCATCTACATACAGACATACTAATAGTAGGTCCGATGCATTAGAGGCTT
The DNA here is from genome assembly GCA_039655645.1 of Ammopiptanthus mongolicus. Lineage (NCBI taxonomy): Eukaryota > Viridiplantae > Streptophyta > Magnoliopsida > Fabales > Fabaceae > Ammopiptanthus > Ammopiptanthus mongolicus. The sequence continues at coordinate 28,642,896 of CM077346.1, read as the reverse complement.
TCACATACACTCCATATTCCACACTGCATTTGCTAAAACCTAACAATAAGAGAAAATTGTCTATCCTCTTATTCCAAGCTCGAGGAGCTTGCTTCAACCTATATAGGGCTTTATACAGCTTATACACCTTTTCTTCACTGCCAGCTATCTCGAACCCGGGAGGTTGACACACAAGACCTCCTCATCCAGTGATCCATTTAGAAATGCTGACTTGACATCCAGCTGATTTAAAGTCCACCCTTTTGCACTTGCAAAGGCTACAACAAGCTTTATGGTCTCAATTCTAGCCACAGGGGCAAACACATCTCCATAATCCAGCCCTTCTTTTTGTAGAAACCCTTCGGTCACCAACCTAGCCTTATATTTGGCTACTGAACCATCAGGATTCATTTTGGTTTTGAAGATCCATTTCACTGCTATTGGCTTCTTTTGCTTGGGGAGAGCAACCAACTCCCATGTGTCATTTTTATTAATGGATTGTATTTCCTCCTGCATTGCTGCAACCCACTTAGGTTCCTGAACTGCCTGCTCGAAAGTCACAGGTTCCACATCTGCATACAATGCTAACTAAACCAGATCACCTTCTCCTGCTATTGCACTGTCAGGAAACATCACATAATCAGTCAATCTGGTTGGTGGTTGCCTATTCCTCTGTGGTCTTGTTGTATGAGCATCACCAGGAGCAGCATCTTGCAGCTGTGTTGCATTCTGAACAGGATCTGCCAAGGTGACAGAGACCCTTCGATCAGTCGTGCCTCTCTGTGGGGTTTGGTTCCAATCCCAAGCATTATACTCATCAAAGATGACATCCCTACTAAAGCTCACCTTCATGCTGACAGAATCATATAGTTTATAAGTCCCTGTAGGGTGATAACCAAGCATTACCATCTTCTCACTCTTGTTCTCCAGCTTACTTCTCTTTTCATCTGGTACATGTCTGTAACAAAGAGAGCCAAAAATTCTCAAGTGGCCCACATCTGGCTTCTTCCCTGTCCAAGCTTCCTCAGGAGTAGTGCAATTCAATCTTTTGGTGGGACACAGATTTAAGATGTATACTGCAGTTGCTACTGCTTCACCCCAGAAGCAGCGTGGCATTTTCTTACTTCTCATCATGCTCCTGGCCATGTTCAAAATAGTCTTATTCCTCCTCTCAGCAGTGCCATTATGCTGTGGAGTATAGGGATCTGTAACTTCATGAATTATGCCCTCTTTATCACAAAAATTCTCAAGCTCTCTTGATGTGAACTCACCTCCACCATCTGTTCTTAGAATCTTTAAGAACCTACCACTTTGTTTTTCAACCAGAACTTTAAATTTCTTAAAGACATCAAATACCTCTGATTTTCTTTTAATGAGAAACAACCACATTTTTCTTGTATAATCATCAATAAAAGAAACAAAATACTTGTTACCTCCAAGAGAAACTTCTTCAAACGGTCCACAGTCATCTGAGAAGATGACTCCAAGAGGTTCAGTAGCTCGTGTAGCAACATTGACTTGAAAGAGTTTCTCGGTTGTTTCCCTATCATGCACCATTCACACACTTGTTCTGGTGATTGAATGGAGGGAAGATCATACACCATCTGGCTGTTTTTCAGCTGACACAAACTTCTGAAATTAAGATGGCCAAATCTCAAGTGCCATCGCCAGCTTTCATCTTGGACAGTTGCTGACAAACTGAGTAACTCAGCTACCTGAATATCAATCTTAAAGGTCCTATTATTGGACAAAGGAGCCTTCAAGATCATCTTTCCCTTGCTGTCATAGACACTCATCTGATTATCTTTGAGATTCATAGAAAATCCCTTCTCTAGTAACTGCCCCATGCTTAGCAGATTATTTTGCATGGTTGGTACATAGAGAACATCAGATATGTAGGCTGGTTTCCCATCTCTCCTTTTAATCAACACTTTCCCTTTTTCTTCTAATTTAATGGTACTGTTGTCAGCAAACCTCACATTGCTCTTGACTGCCTCATCAAGTTCTACAAACCAACCTTTATTCCCAGTCATGTGATTGGAGCACCCTGTGTCAAGATACCAAGAACCATAATTTGTGCTTTCTGTCCTGGTAGTGACCATTAGAAGAACTTGATCGGAGTTTGAGCTTTCACCATGGGCAGCATTCGCTTCTTGTTCATCTCTGCTGTTAGATGCCTTATTGGATCTACACTCATCAGCAAAATGGCCATATCTTTGACAAGCATAACACTTTACCTTGCTTTTGTCAAATTTCCTCTGACATTTCCACCCTTTGCCACCTCCTTGTTTGCTGAAACTTTCCCCTTGCTTCTGATCAACGGAGTGACTATCTTGACCAGAATTGGGGTTTCCATCGGCTCTCCACTTGCCGCTTTTAAATTTTCCTCTGCCCTTCCACTTCTTGCCAGTGTCCTTCCCACCTTTCTTGCTGATCTGAGCTTGGAGTGCTTGCTCAGAATTTCGCTCAGCACTTCTTTCATTCAGCCTTTGTTCATGAGCCTCCAGGGACCCTTATAATTCCTCCACCTTCAACTCCTCAAGATTCTTAGATTCTTCACTAGCAACCACAATATGGTCGAATTTGGAAACCAAGGTCCTAAGAATCTTTTCTACTATCATCACATCAGTAAATGTTTCACCACAAGCTTTCATCTGATTTGTGAGGGTCAGTACCTTTGTGAAGTAATCGGCAACATTTTCTTGCCCCTCCATCTGCAACAGTTCATACTGTCTTCTTAAAGTCTGGAGCCTCACCTTCTTGAGTTTATCACCACCCGCATGACTCCTCTCAAGCATATCCCAGGCTGCCTTTGAGGTCTTCGCAGCAGAAATCCTTTCATAATTGGCCGAGTCCACACATTGATGGAGCAAGAACAGAGCTGTGTAGTCCTTCTTCTTTGACTCCTTGTAGGCCGCTCGTTTCGCCTCTGTGGGGTGTGCCCCCAATTCTTGGAAGCCAATTTTCACCATATCAGTCACATCTTTGAAGCCAAAGATTACCTCCATCTGGTTCTTCCATCGGTCCCAGTTCTTGGAATCAAGAACTGGTAGGTTTCCGCCCATAATGCCATTTGATTTCTCCATTGCAAAAAAAACTAATCGATTTGCACACTAATTACCAGAATCACACTCCTAATCCCAAGGCTGTAAAGCTCTAAATACCAAATGTTAGAACAAATCACCTGTCTATCGGCTTCTATTGGTCACACACACACGATAGACGGGTCGCAGGACACAGACGGGTCGCGCGAAACACAGACAAGTCGCGAAGCGCAGACAGGTTAAACACAATATAGACAGATGAACAATGTATAGATGGGTTACACAAAATTACTGAATAATTGCACACACACATTTATTGATTCATTCACAAGTATTTATACATACATAGATGTTAATCCCACACGGATTAACTGATTTACAGTTATACTTCTAACTTTCACTAACTAACTCAGTACATCACTAACTGAATTAACTAACTCAATAGTTAGCAGCTTCTTCGGTTTTTACGAGTTCTTATTGAAAGCCACTTCATTCACAACCCAAATTATAATACATTGGTATTTTACATATGAGCATGAACACGTACTTGTGTACATATATATTTTGTTCCAAGACTGTAAAGTTGCAGTCCAGTATCTAAAGATTAAACATGACTTTAATGGCATTGCCACCACGAGCACTTGTTTCAAAGCCTTCTTCAACTTCCTTTTGAGAGAACCCAAACCTGTGAGTTATAAGGGGTTTCACATCGATTTTGCCACTCCTCAGAAACTCAAGGCAAAGAGGCCATGTGTTCTTATAGCGGAAAATGCCAATCACATCAACTTCCCTGTATTTTGTATAATAAAACCATCATTATTTAACACTACATGAATGAAGAAAAATCAAGACATGCTATAAAAAAATAACTCCTAACTGTTTCTTAAATTACGTTATGACATGAAGAATTGCCTATTAAACTCGAATGATCATATGATATATATATTTCATCTTTAAAGCATTTAAACTTTTATTTAATTTTTGGCCCTCCTAGAGTTCAGTTTTGGATCCTTCCCTAAAGGGGAAATTGTTTTTATAATGGAGTGTTGCTATTGACACTTTTAAATGTCTATCCACGCTCCTCATTAGCCACCATAAATTTTAAAAATAAAAACCACGATTTTGATTAGTAAGTAGGAAGTGTGAATTGGCATCTGGAAGTGCCAATAGCCTCACTCTTTCTAAAGATACAACTATTAGAAATCAGATCAGATTGAGTCTAACTCAATCACAAAAATTAGCTCTGCCCAAGTCATTATAAGAGATACTTTGCTATATAACTAGCCGATGTGGGATCTTAACATATACTAAGACCAAGTCACATACCTTGCAGCAGCTGGGGTGAGTGGGACAGTCATTTCAGAATGCCCCATTCCCACTAGGCAAACTTTGCCACCAGCCCGAGTAGCACTCAGTGCTGTTGACATAGTTTTGTTAAAACCAGCACAATCAAAGGTAACGTCTACACCAGCTCCTACAGCCTTATGTATCTGTATAACTTCTTCAGCTAAATCCTGCAAAGCAATGTATTTAAAATTTGGTTTAATTGGTGTTCATAGAAACATCCAGACTTGACACAGAAACAGATATTTGAATGGCATTCTTTGAAAAGCTTATTATAGAAACCAAATACTAAAACCAGACAATCATAGAGAGAGAATAACAAGTTGCAATGAAACAACAACAACAACAACCAAGCCTTTTCCCACTAGGTGGGGTTGGCTACAAAGATCAAACGATGCTATAATATTCTATCGTAAATCATGTCTATAGAAAAACCATTGACATCTAAATCCTTTTTTATGGTTTCGCTTATAGTTTTTCTTGATCTCCCTCAGCCTCTAGCGATTGTATTATTCTCCATCTGATCTACTCTCCTTACTGGGGCTTCTGCAGGTCTTCTCCACACATGCCCAAACCACCTTAGGTGAGATTCTACCATCTTCTCTACAATGGGTGCTACCCCAACTTTCTCTCTAATACATTCATTCCTAATCCTATTTTGTCTAGTGTGATCACTCATCCAATGCAACATTCTTATATCTACTACATTAAGTTTATTCTCTTGTTGACTTTTTACCGCCCAATATTCAGAGAAATCAAACACTAGAACTTTTGAGGAAAAGAACATATAACAATGTGAACAACTAAGCATTGCCTGAATCTACAGGAAATGAAGAAAGCAAAAGATAACTATTAAATTTGTCAGTTTTAATGCCAGTTTTCTTCATTCTTTTTAAAATCACTTTTTGTGGACTGGCACAGCATCAACAGCCACTCAACATATATGCAAATTACTATAGTGACACATACAATTAGTATTGCAGAAAAGAATTGTTTGAGATTCTAAATGTTAAAGAAGAAATATGGAAGACTTTGGGAAAGTAGGGATTTAAGATACCTGATTGTTTGTTGAAACTTTAACAATATCATCTGCACCAAGAGTTTTTGCAACAGATAAACGATGGTCATCGACATCCACAATGACAATCCTGGGTGCCCCAAAAGCGCGAGCTGCAAGCATTGTAACAAGTCCTATGGGTCCTGCTCCCATGATCAACACATTTGTTTCTGGTCCAATATTAGCTCGCCTACAAGCATGAACACCAACACTTAAGGGTTCACACATTGCTCCTTCCTCCAAGCTCACATTGTCTGGTAATTTAAAACAAAGGTCTGCTGGATGCACTATCTGTGAATACAAAAATGTAAGTCAAACATTGGTAGGCACTACATTTTATATGTATGACCTTTAACTCTGAATTGAATAAATAAATATTTTATATATATAATTTTGTCGAAGTCTCTCAGTCATTAGAGATTTTCTAGCAGGCACTACATTTCATTCCCAGGATATTATAAAATATGTTGACCTTCGGCTAATAGAAGAATTTCCAATGGTGTTTATAGTTCATTGCTTGGTTTCAAAAATATATCCTTCAACCTAGTTTGTGCCTATATAGCACTGCTGTAGAATCAAGTGCTAAAGTGCATACTGCTACCATTTGGTTAATGTGAAAGTAAATCTGAGAAAAAGGACATTCTATAAGAATAAAATAAACTAAAAAAAAATCTGAGAAAAAGAACTATGATGGAATATTATATCATCATTTCCTTCTTTTTGATGTTTGATTCAATTGATGGCAGGAGGGTTAATTGGCATATAGGGACTTCCCACTTCTTATTGGAAGTCAACAATGAGCCCAGCTGGTCGTTGGCTTCATTTCATAATTTTAGTTGTTTCTTTACAAAGTTCCATCAATTCACCCATTCATTATCCCCCTTTCCCCCACCCCTGCCCCACAAAAAAAAAAAAACAAAGCAACACAAACAATCAAGGGATCGGCCATACCTCTCCAAATTAGCCATATAAAACATAATCTTAAATAGTTTTAGTTTACAACTTTTGAAATAAATAGCTTTTGTGAAAATTTAATCATGGTTTGCACAGATATTTATAGAGACAGCTTACAACAGACAACATTATCTATTAAGATACAGTATACAATTGATAAAATCAAAGTTAAGTATATCAGTTAGAGTTTTGTTACTAACTGATGATGTTTTTGTTGCATGAGACTTGACTTGAATTGTTGCATGAGATTTGACTCGATCTTTAATCAGATAGTTGTTACCTCATGTTTTGAAAACTAAGCATAAGGTGAATTGTGCATTACAGAAAGAACCATACTTTGAGAAGCTTTGATTCTTTAATACCTGATTAGCAAGGGAACCATGAACTGGTGGAGTAGCAAAAAACTTCATATCAGGGCATAAATTATATCGGCCCTGTTTGCAGGGGTCACAACGCCAACAACCGATACCAGGCTCAATTGCCACTTGGTCACCAGGCTCCAAAGTCTTTACCTCACTGCCAACTTCTTCTATAATCCCAGCACACTCATGTCCAATAACCATTGGCTCTTTGACTATAAAGTCTGCACATCTCAGGGTCTGAAAGCAGATAAAACAATAAAAATTGAAACTTTTCACTGGAAAGAATATAGATAAACATAAGGGAATAACCCCTTTAATCAAAATTTTAGACCTAAGCCAAGAATTATTCTTACCGAGAAATAATTACATAAACCACGCACTAGGCCAATTACATTATTATTCATAAAAAAAAAAAGGTCAATTACATCATTAATTATGGTAGATTATGACAGCTAATTATTAATTAACTATGGTAGTTATCTATTACTTAATGATGATGTAATTGACCTAGTGCAAGTATTTATCTATTCTTACCTTCAAATCAATCATAGGTTGCACAACTTATTTAAAGTTAACAGATTTTGTAGCAAATTAATTACAGGCATAGATTATAAAAAGCCTCCAAATTAATTGTATCCTTTAATTGAAATCATATGCAAATAAACTAATATCTACCTTGAGGTAGTGAACATCACTCCCACAGATACCAACAGCTTTCATTCTAACTCTGACATCATGGGGTCCTTCCAAAACACAGAATTAAGTAAGCCAATGATTTTAGGAAAAAAGAAAAACAGAATGAAATGATATAACTAGTTGAGGGAGGGAGATCAATAGCTCAATACCAAGAGAAGGAAGGTTGAAAGGTTGAATCTTGAGAGTGTTAATACCAACAAGCCAAGCAGCCATATTCTCTTCTTCACCATCTTTGCCTTCTCCATGATCATCAAGTGACATTCCCCCTTTACCCATTTGTTCACTCACTGCAACTCTTTCTCTCTCAGTTCTGGATTGTTAGCATTGTTGGAATGAGTTATAAAGTCCCTTTCTTTCTTCAATATTATTAGAGTTAGAGATGTATTTACCGACAGTCTATAATTGTTTTACATGATCATCAAATCAGATTTTATTATTTGTCACTTTATTATATTACTTTATAAAATATCTTAATAAATATCTATATGATAAAATCTGATTGAATGATTGTATAAAAAAAAATTAACTCCTTTAACTCATATTATTATTATTATTATTACCAACCAATGAATGGTGATTTTGTGTGTGATATTTTTGGGTTTGTTTTCATCCTATGGCTGTGTTTATCTTCTCCGTCACTTTCGGCTTAGGGCTAATGGGCTTCCAGGGCCCAGGCACACGTTGCCTAATCCCTTCAGTCTTGACATGACACAACAAGACATCAAAGGCTTTTACTTTTTCTATCTCTTTCATTATTGTTAGCTATATACCCGTACATTCATATAGGTCATTTCGCGTTATTTAGTACTTTTTTTTTTTAAAAGTTAAATTGTAACTCATAAGACAAATAGCTTTGGAGTTGAAGCAAAGGTTATTGTTCAATGTAATTTGTACTAAATGGAATTAGGGACAAGATGAAATAAAATTGAAAAACAAAAAAAATTAGGGACAAATTATAATGAATAATTGTCTATATCATATGTGAATTTGATGTTTAGAAACATACTTCAATTCAGATATTGGTTTGCTAATTTTCTAATAAAATAAGATTGTAGAAAAAACACTAACCATAACTCAATTGAAATCAAACTATAAGATTTGTTGTCAACTTGGAGCTACTTTGACATGTTCAAGATGCTATACATTAAGAGAATGAAGAAAGCTCTTTCCATGTGATGAATGTATCATCTGATCTCAATTTAAGTTACATATATTGAATAAAAATACTATATTAAAAACTGTGATTAATTGGACCACAACTCAACCCCACAATCATCTCTATAAATGGTTGCAATTAAGAGATATCACATAACTTAGTCATATCATTGGACTATGTCTATAAGCATACAACCAAAAGACTGATCAAGGATAATTGAACTTGCATGAATTATTTTGATTTAGAACAGTTTTATAGATTAATGCAAAATTGTCATATAATACAATTAAACAAAATATTCAACACCCATCTGAAATCATATCCTTCAATTAGATATGTGATTAGACGCCTTTTATATTACTCAATAGCAAAAAACTTCGATCATCATTACGTTTTACTTCCAATCACAAAAATCAGATTTTTAGTTATAAAAGATGAAGATGAATTTGTATTAGAAGGAAAGCAGCACCACAAAGAAATATGTCGCTAAAGGATCCTTAATTCCTTAGACAAAACAAAAAAAGCAAAAGCACACCAATAGAAACTGATTTATATAATATTGAAGATAGAAAATTCATAAATCATTTTAAATTGTATATTTCATAAAGTACATATAAATATAAACTCATTTTGTTCATCAAAAGGAAATACAAAGAAAAATGATAAGGACTAAACTTAATAACACCATCTGCATGAGTAAGTAGTTTTCCCAAAGCATCCAGGTGACAATTGTGTATACATAAATTGAAAAATAAAATTTCATGCAATTGGAGTTTAAGTCCTGTCAACAAAATCTTAGTGCAGTAATTGTTTAACTATTTAATCAATAATTTATATTAATAATTTTAAACATAAATTGTTACATATAAACATGCATATCAAATTCAAATGACAACAAAAAGTTAGATAATATAACTACTAAAGTATCTGAAATAGACGGGTGAGCATAGACGTGTTATCATAGACAGGTTCCTCATAGACGGGTGATCAGACGGGTTATCATAGACTGGTTGTCATAGACGGGTGAGCATAGAGAGGATGCAACTTGTATATGGGAAAATTGAAGGAACCTGTCTACAATAACACGTCTATGCTCAACTGTCTATGAGATCATTCGTCTATGACAGCCACTCGGATCAGATAACCCGTCTGATCACCCGTCTGTGAGATCAACCGTCTAATCAGAAGGGTTGTCATAGAGGGGTGAGCACAGACGGGTTATCATAGACGGGTGAGCACAGACGAGTTCTCATAGACGGGTAATCACAGACCGGTGATCAGGCGGGTTTTCATAGACGTGGTATCATAGACAGGATGCAACTTGTATATAGGGAAACTGAAGGAACTTGTCTATGCTAACACGTCTATGCTCACCCGTGTATGAGATCACTCGTCTATGACAACCACTCGGATCAGATAACCCGTCTGATCAGACGGGTTATCATAGACGGGTGAGCATAAACAGGTTCCTTCACGGGTGATCAGACGGGTTATCATAGCCCGATGATCTCATAGACGGGTGAGCATAGACGTGTGAGCATAGACAGGATGCAACTTGTATATGGGGACACTGAAGGAACCTGTCTATGATCACACCAATAGAAACTGATTTATATAATATTGAAGATAGAAAATTCATATATAATTTTGAATTGTATATTTCATAAAGTACATATAAATATAAACTCATTTTGTTCATCCGAAGGAAATACAAAGAAAAAAGATAAGGACTAAGCTTAATAACACCATTTGCATCAGTAAGTAGTTCTCCCAAAGCATCCAGGTGACAATTGTGTATACATAAAATGAAAAATAAAATTTCATGCAATTGGAGTTTAAGTCCTGTCAACAAAATCTTAGTGTAGTAATTGTTTAACTACTTAATCAATAATTTATGTTAATAGTTTTAAACATAAATTGTTGCATATAAACATGCATATCAGATTCAAATGACAACAAAATATTAGATAATATAACTACTAAAGTATCTGACATAATAAGACAACCCGTTTGATCAGGAGGGTTATTATAGACGGGTGGGCATAGACGTGTTATCATAGACAGGTTATCATAGACGGGTGAGTATAGACAGGATGCAACTTGTATAGGGGGAAACTGAAGGAACCTGACTATGATAACACGTCTATGCTCGCCTGTCTATGAGATCACTCGTCTATGACAGCCACTCAGATCAGATATCCCGTCTGATCACCCGTCTATGAGATCAATAGTCTGATCAGACGGGTTGTCATAGACGGGTGAGCACAGACATGATGCAACTTGGATATAGAGAAACTGAAGGAACCTGTCTACGATAACACGTCTATGCTCACCTGTCTATGAGATCACTCGTCTATGACAACCACTCGGATCAGATAACCTGTCTGATCACCCCTCTATGAGATCAACCGTATGATCAGATGGGTTATCATAGACAGGTGAGCACAGACGGGTTATCATAGACGGGTTCGCATAAACAGTTGTCATAGCCCGGTGATCTCATAGACGTGTGAGCATAGACAGGATGCAACTTATATATGGGGACACTAAAGGAACCTGTCTATGATCACACCAATAGAAACTGATTTATATAATATTGAAGATAGAAAATTCATAGATCATTTTGAATTGTATATTTCGTAAAGTACATATAAACGTAAACTCATTTTGTTTATCAGAAGGAAATACAAAGAAAAAAGATAAGGACTAAGCTTAATAACACCATTTGCATTAGTAAGTAGTTCTCCCAAAGCATCCAGGTGACAATTGTGTATACATAAATTGAAAAATAAAATTTCATGCAATTGGAGTTTAAGTCCTGTCAACAAAATCTTAGTGCAGAAATTGTTTAACTACTTAATCAATAATTTATGTTAATAATTTTAAACATAAATTGTTGCATATAAACATGCATATCAGATTCAAATGACATCAAAATATTAGATAATATGACTACTAAAATATCTGACATAATAAGACAATCCGTTTGATCAGGAGGGTTATCATAGACGGGAAAGCATAGACGTGTTATCATAGACGGGTTATCATAGACGGGCGAGCATAGACAGGATGCAACTTGTATATAGGGAAACTGAAGTAACCTGTCTATGATAACACGTCTATGCTCACCTGTCTATGAGATCACTCGTCTATGACAGCCACTCAGATTAGATAACCTGTCTGATCACCCGTCTATGAGATCAACACTCTGATCAGACGGGTTGTCATAGACGGGTGATCAGATGGGTTGTCCTAGACGGGTGAGCATAGACAGGATGCAACTTGTATATGGGGAAACTGAAGTAACCTGTCTATGATAACACGTCTATGCTCACCTGTCTATGAGATCACTCGTCTATGACAGCCACTCAGATCAGATAACCCGTCTGATCACCCGTCTATGAGATCAACAGTCTGATCAGACGGGTTGTCATAGACGGGTGAGCATAGAGAATAAGATAATTATAGAGAAGAGAAAGAGCTTCTTGTTATATGACATTCAGTTGAAAGAAACATGCAAATCAACAAAGGATGTGAAAGGAGGAATATAAATAATGCCAGTCACAGGGCTATTCCATCAAGATCCATAATATTATGGACCATGGATATTGTGATTTTATGAAAGACAGCAAATTGCAAGCAACTTATTCAAAGCAATTACTCATCCATCAAATATAAATAACAAAATTATTGATTGAACACATAAGGGCTTGCTCCAAGCTACCCATTAAAAGAATTTGGACAAACAAATCAGAGGTTTATAATCTGGAATTCATGTAAAAATTTCAAACAGAGAGAAAAAGAATATATCTCTCTCTAACCAAGTTTATTGTTTACATGTGCAGATAGGAAAAAGCAACCGTAAGTTTTGCCCTGTATACAACCTAATTTATTTTAGATAAGTTGCCTTTATCTTAACGTGATCATTTTAAGGTAAGTTGCCTTTATCTTCACCATACAAAGAAATACCTTACAAAAATAAACATGGTAGCTTGTAAGCCAGTAAAAATAATATCCGACAACATTTAATATGTAAATAACTTGACACGACAAACACATTATATAAGCATAATGAATTTAGCAATACAGGCTAGATTTACTATATTAGATGTGTGAATCAGAATCAAGCTTCCATGGTGACAGAGGTGCATGCCTTATTATACCTCACTAAGCCTTACTGGATACCAAAATCCAGCAATGATAACTACCAAGAAATTACTCGTAAACCTATTAAAGAATAAAAGGTGTTTGAAAAAGGTACAGAAAGAAATAAATTCAAATAAATCCAATAAGAACATTTTCATTATCTGAGTATGAGCCAGAACACAAATGAAAGTTGTGTGCTTTTTCTATTTCTCAAGCTGAGATTCAATATCTTTCTTTCCTTCCTCAGTTTCATATTTTTTGTATATTTGGTAAAAGCCTTCTTCTTAGAGTGGGGTTCCCATCAGAGGACCCTGAGAAATTCGTGATCATCCTATACAAAATTCACAATCAATATGGAAAAATGAAAGTATCATCCAATAAAGAATGAAAGTGAACTCTTCTGCTATGGGTAGGCATAAGCATACGCCAGAGTCATGAAAATAGGAGACACACCAGTTATGACCCAAAAACTAAAGACACTCCATTAGAGTACATGCTGCTTCTAAAAGGGTATCAGGGCTCAAAGGAAATGATTAAGAGAAAGAGATTATGGGGTGGATTCATCCACCTAAAAACCACTAACTCTCACATAAAAGACTCGTAGATCAAACCCAAGGTGATGAGAGTTTCATAGAGGGCTTATAAGGAGGGTACTTAATAATTTGAAGGCTTATAAGGAGAGATCTTAATAATTTGAAATCAAATTCTAAAACCAAAATACCTTTGATAACTAAGATAGTATACGTTTGAATGGAAGCATGAAGTTTGAGTTTTATGATAAAGAGCATTGCATTCTCTATTGCACTACAAAAATACAAACTCACCAAATAATCAAATTCTCCTAACAATATGTCCACTACTATATAAATCTGCACTACTATAAATATTGCATTTTCAAATTCCTGATCAATTTCAAATTCATACATCTAAAATTGATACGTAAGTGTAGGACATATATTAAGCACAACAACTTACTTCAGATAAAAGTGTGAGATAAGAAAGAAATAATTTAGATAAATTCAACAACTTAAATGCAAGGGTTGCTCAAACTTTACTACATTAGTATTTGTTGAGAACAACCACATTCTTTATCCTCAACATAAACAATATCTACAAAAAGTTAAAAAAAAATCAGCAATGAAGTCCCTGAAACTTGGAAAAGGAACAAACAAAAATAGTGACAGATGGTTGAGCTGTGGACTGTCTTCCTAATCAAAATCTCACATATCATCTTGATTAGATTACAACATAAATAATATTTACAAAAAATAAAAAGAAATTACACAAACAAAATACAGAGATTTGGGGAGAGACATATCTGAGTAATGAAGCAGCAAACAAAATGAAACGAAAATGAAGAGCACCAGGGAAGAACTGTTCTGAAGCATCTAAACGAAAATGAAGAGCACCAAGGAGAGAGCTCAGCTTCGTAAACAGTGCAATCAAATTAACTATCAGCCAATAAATATAACAAATAGCTTTAAAAGAAAAAAAAAATGGAGAGGGAGGAGGGGAAGATCGAAACTCTTACACTGAGGTCAAGTACACTGAAGATGCACCTGAGATTTACCCTTGGTCACTGCAGATCTAACCCGATTACCTTTATCAATAGAGTAATCAAAGTAACAATCACTCAATAAATGTAAAAAATAGCTAAAAAAGAAGAAAATATGGAGAGGGGAGAAGAGAAGGAAGGAATAAGAAGTACCTCGAGCTTGTTAAGCGATGGTGATGTTAGAAAAAGAGAAAGAGAAAAATGGAATTGAGGATGAGAACAAATGCAAAGAAAAAGGTTAGATTAGGGGAAATGGTGTGGATGAGATTGAGAGAATAAAAGAGAGGAACAGATTTCAAATTTGGAAGTTTAAAAAAAACTGAGAGAAAGAAATGGTGCACGAAGAAGGGAGTTTCGAGAATGAGGAAGCTTTTCTGAAAATGAAAAAGGGAGCTATTTTGTTGTGTGAAATGAAAAGTGACAAAATTGTCCTCAAATTTGGACACGCGTCGTGTTCTAATAAAGGGTATGAGAGACATTTCCCCAGATATTGAAATGTATATATAGATATTTGATTCCTACCTCCCATCCCCCAATTTTTTTTTTTAATTTCTTTCCCCAAAAACCCTTCCCCTTCTCCCCATCCCTTTCCCTCCCTCGGTTTCTTTTTCTCCCACCTCCCATTACATCCTTCCCCTCCAAATCTGATGAGTAAACACCCAATTTGGTCCCTGAAATTATAGGGTCATATCAACTTAGTCCTCCACATTATCAATATTTCAAAATCATCCTTGCAATTTCAAAATGTATCAAATGCATCCCAAACATTATTCACTTAGTTTCAAATGCATCCCTGACATTACCAATTTAATGTCATTATAGTCCATGCAAATATCAACGAAGGGACGAATCTGATTAACTTTCTACAATACCAGGGATCATTTTGGAATATTGATAATGTGATGGACTAAGTTGATACGACCCTACAATTTCAGGGACCAAATTGGGTGTTTACTCAAATCTGATTTACACAAATTGTCGATGACAATTCAAACCTAAAGACCCAGCAACCTGAGAGTATTTACTGTATCTGAAATGAAATCAGCCACAAAGAATTTCAACCGGTTAAACAACTTGATAGAAGAGGAATTCAGGTAAGGGTTTACGTTCTGTTTTTTTTTTCCTCTTGAAAGTTATGCAAATTTATTTGCTTCTGCAATTCAGGAGGTGTTGCCATGAACATGTGTATACTTTCGATTCGAAGCTATTGAGTTGATCCTGGCAAGAGCTCTAGAGTACATGCTCAAGTAATGGCTCAAGTCTTTCTCCAAAGGCCAGCTCATGTTGAAGAGGAAGAGTGTGATGGGAGGTGGGAGAAGAAGAAAGTGAAGGAGGAAGGGGTGGGGCAAGGGTTTTTTTGGGAAAGAAATTAAAAAAAATTGGGGGATTGGAGGTAGGAATAATAATATGAGGGGTATGAAAAGTAAAAGACGACATCAAATTCAAGGTCGAATTGGGAATGGTTTTCACTTCACACATCATCTTAAAATAAAGAGAATTGCTTTTTGTAGTCCCTGTTTTTTCTAATATAATCCCTTTCTTTTTTTTAACTTTTTTCTACTCAAAATACCTTTCTTCTTTTTTTTTTTCCTAATATTTTTTCTGTAAACCCCTTTTTTTTTTATTATTTCTATGTTCTTCCTCATTCAATTCAATTAAATGTAACCGTGCATAGTAATGACGAATTTTTGTACATGAAAATCTGGGTCTTTCTCCCGAAGAAGGAAAATGAGGGGAATGAACTCATAATTTGGATTTTGCATAAATTATGATCACTTGCGGCATAAACTGACCAGCCACCTATCCTTTTTTTAAAGCAATTATTGCTACAGGTGCACCTCCCTCAAAAATTTAGAATTCTTTTTAAGAATAAGAGGTATTTTGGGTGGAAAAAAGTTTAAAAAAAAAGGAGGGGTTATATTAGTCGCTCACAAAGAAATGTGGGTTCATTTTTAGTCTCTAACAAAAATTAATTAACTAATCAGTCCCTCACAATTATATAATCTGGACGCATTAGTCCCTCTGTCCAATTCCGTCAGTGTCAATCCCTTAAGTTGCCTAGGTGTTCTGCTAACTTGTCTACCCGGACTGCTAGTGACCTTGCGAATTTCCAGCGTGGAAAATGAATTTAAAGTGAAAATCATTTTAAATTTTAAAACCCATTTGGTGGTGAAACGACATAGTATGGGTGAGTGACCATTTTCTTCTTTCTCCCCCTATTTTTAAACCCTAACTTCATTGCAGGTTGCAAGTCTACCATTTTTACGTTGCTTGAGAGGAAGAAAAATATTTGGGTTATTTTCGGCTACCGTGCTGCTGCTGTGATGAGATGAAAAGCTTTGGTGAGTCTGGGTGTTCGAATTTCAAGCGTGAGCTTAGTTGGAGTGAGAGTGCTTCAAGCGCTGCAACCCTTAACAGTGATGCTCCAAGATGTAAATGTGAGAAAAATGTTGAGGTCTACACCTCAAAAACATCTAAGAACCCAAACAGAGCATTCTATGGTTGCCGCTATTATAAGTAATTAAAAACCCAATTTGAAAATTTTGACTGAAGCTGACCTTAGATGTTTATGTGTTTTATGTTGATGTGGTCGCAGGAAAAGAAGCCCTATTGTGTCTATTTCTTGCGGGGGATGAATTCACTGACAACCGAGTCTCAAAGGTAGAGTTTTGGAAGAATGCAGAAAAAATCAACTGAGCTGAAGAGAGATATTAATGGCATGAAAATTCATATGAATGAAATCCAAGTGAAGATCAAAGAAGTTTTGCATTGGAGAAGATGTGTTGGGGTGGTAGGGGTTGTGATGATTTATGTGGTCATAGGTCTTTGTATTTGGAAGTAGGCAATGGTTGATAATATAATGTATTTGACTTGGGTGGGTTGTGTTTTTATTGTAATGAAATGTTTTGGCACAGTAATTGTAATGCACGAGGAAACTGAACTGTGTTTTTATTGTAAGGAACACGTAAACTGATTTAGGGTTATTCATACAGAGAGTACAGAGAGAACATTGAGACTATAAGGAGTGGATTGGATGAAATCCTAATTGAGTGAACCACGTAAATCTTTGGTGTCTTGTTTTGTACTTTAATTATTTATTAGTTGTAATTTTCATAATAGATGCAATTTCTGCAATGATGGTCGTTATAATATTTGTTGCCAGATGAATTTTTTTGGCTCTGTTGCCTCTGCAACTCATGGTTCTCTTGCCAACGTGGTAAACTTTTTTAACACATAAGGAGCTTTACTTTTTAATGTATACCGTTGTATGTTGCCTTGGTATATTCTATGGTTCAGTTTAAATGGACTTCATGAATGAATTACTTTCAAAGTCATATGCTTATTAGATTATATACGATTCTTACATGGGATGAAAATTGTCTTCTAATTGTATTGCTAGACGTGATTGCTTGTAGATCTTCACATTGGTCCCATAATTTGTTAGGATTCGGGGAGCGCAACCTACTGGGAGATCTTCTTCCATGAGTCGTGACATCCTTCCACGAGCTAAGTGAAAAACCACATAAGTAGACTTGGCACCACTACATCTTCACCAAAAACCGTAAGGCAAAGAGTTTATGGGCCTTCCCCACTTATATAGCCTTCAACTTGTGAAGTTATTTTCAATGTGAGACTTCTTCATCCACATCGTACTCAAACTTGGAATTCCCAAGAGAAGGTCACCCCCTCTTGAATGGAAGTCTTTCGAGTATTTGACGATGCTATTAAGAGCCCATTTTGCCTCATTTAAAATGGAACAAACCGCCTAACCTCCACATTGCTAAGAAGACTTTCGACGCAAGCGATCCTGCATATGGGTCTACCAACAACCGCTTTTACTCCAATACTCATCACAGCCGAACTATCGGTTCTGAAACGACTTGTTAGGATTCGGGGAGCGCAAATCGTTGGGAGATCTTCTTCCATGGGATGTGATATCCTTCCATGGGCTAAGTGAAGAATCACATTATTGGGTCTGACACCACATCTTGACCCAAAACCTTAAGGCAATAAGTATATGATTTTATCTATTTATATAACCTTCAACTTGTCAAATTCTTTTCAATGTGAGATTTCTTCTTCCATATTATACTCATACTTGGAATTCCCAACAATTATTAAAGTTCGATCTTTTTCCTCTTAAAATAAGACACTTCTCTTCCTAGATATTATACATAGGCAATACTTTGCATATATTTAATAATCCAGTAAATATTTTCATCTTGGAAACTAAATCTTCGAATTAGGCATCAGTAAAATTTTCATTCTGCAAGGCGTTCTTCCATTCTATTTTCAGGTGGTGCATCCAGCCAATTTGAGCTTTAATCTACGTGGCAACGTGAGTTTGGAGGAAGTCAGGAAGGAGATATGATTGAACCATTAGTGTTGGAGTACAATATCAGTCCAGACAAAAGTGTATTAATCACAGGAGCAAGACCAATAGGACTTAATCATTTGCTGCCCGTCCGTGTATTTGGAGCACCAAGGATTGTCATTGTTGATGTTGATAATTGTCGTTTATCAATTGCAAAGGATCTTGGTGCAGGTGGCATTCTTCAAGTTTCAAATAATACCCAGGTTACAGTTTATACTACACATTGCTTAATTCTTTACATTGCTCAATATATATGGTGGAAGGGTTGCCAAGAAAAGCTATACCTGTCTTTGGAACGTGACAAATTTACTCATATTATTTTCAATGCCATCAGCATATGCTACATTTTAGTTAGCATGCTTGTCATCTAGGACATGGAGAAAGAAATGGTGCAGATCCAAAATGCCATGGGTTCTAGGATTGGTGTCAATTTTGATTGTATGGCTTACAACAAAACCATGTCCACAACCCTGAATGCCACTAGTTCTAGGGGCAAAATTTGCCTCATTCAATTAGCACAGATTGAAATGACTATTCCCCTTACTCTAGCAGCTGTGAAGTAACAAACTTGCCAAGAAATTGAAATATCTTGGGTATTATTGCTATGAAATCAAAATGTCTAGCATAATCAGATGTTATATGATTTTTTTTCTACACTACTCAACTATACTTTGATGTTGTTGAAAATAATAATAGTGTGCGCGTGGTTTTCTTGTGTTGTAGGGAGATTCAGGTAATTGGAGTTCAGCTGAACCGCTCGAGCTACATTCATGTTGTCCAAGGCACGCTCACTCACGTGCATCATGTCCTACTACAATCTCCTTTTATCCGCTAAAAATTCAAAAATATCTCAGTTGAAGATCGATCGTTGTCCTGTTATTACCCAAAAACCCGATTCCCACTACGCCAATGCTTTTGCTTGGTTTATCTCGGCAAGACTCTTAACATATTTATATCAAATCTACGATATTATTATTTTTTTTATACTGTTAACCAATCATAACTTATCACATTAGCTAAAATGTTTGACTCTTATTCTAACTATCTTTAAAGTCACTCATACCATGATTTCTGATTGATTAATAGTATAAAAAACTTTGCAGTAACAAATGAATAACAATTAAACTCTTTTTATGTCGGGGCAAACATATATTTCATATATCTTCACTTGTTCATATTAAAAGCTCCTTAAATCTCTAAACTTTCTTATTATTTATTGGACGGCTGGAAGCTTTCATCTGAGCTAAACCCGTATTTATTTTGAAATAACACTCGATTTCTTTCCTAATCAAAATTGTGGCAACGTTTTTTTTTGACTGAAATTGTGGCAATGTTTAATGCTAGAGAGCAACAAACCATGAACAGACTAAATGAATATTGGCGCTAGTTGCCATTATTTTACGTCCATAAACATATACCTCTCAATCACAATGTCCAATTTTAGAAATGAGAAACCACAAAATATTTTTTTCTTCTTTTTTAAAAAGAGTAAATACTCCAACTAATCCTTAACAAAAAACGTAAGACTCTGTTTAGTCCCTAAAAAGAAGTCTTGAAATAGTCCCCCATAATTATAAACACAAGATACATTAGTCATTTTATTTACTTCCGTTCAACGACGATCATTAATTTGATAATGTGTATCGTTAAATGGTTAATGTGTCGGTTAGTATATTCCAGCATATCGGATTGTAAAGATTGAAAACAAAAGCGTCTAAATTGGTCTCTCACAAAAATTAAAAAACCCAAAATAATCCCTAATAAGTATGATATAATAACACCCAAAATAATCCCAAATTAGTCCCTAACAAACATTGAAACACCCAAATTGGTTCCTAAGAGACTAATTTAGTAAAAAGTTGAATAATCAATATCATAACACTTTAATTTTTGAGTGATTGATTTAGTGACAAAAATCTTTCAAAGATTAACATAATAATACACTAATTAAATGGACTCATTTGAGAGTTTATTAAAATAACATAAACAAACTAACATTTGGGTGGATAGAAAATAAAATATCTCAGTGTTTATTAAAATATATTTTTTTAAAGAGTTTATTAAAATATCTTACTATGTTTACTTTATATTATTTGGATGGATAGAAAATAAAAATAAAATATCTTATTAAATATTCAAGTCTAATTTAATACATTATTCAAGTTTTTTTAATATTTTTATTCATAAATCTATGTTTGTTTTAATAGAAATTGGGAGAAAGAAATTAAGGTTAATGCTAATTAGTGCTTTGAGGTATTGATTAAAGAATTAAAATTAAAATGTGTTATTGAAAATCCCAACTTTTAAAATTATGAATCTATTGCATTGTGATATTTAATAAAGCATCCAAGGTCATGCACTTAGGTTATAATGTGATATTTTGTTTTCCGTCTTTACAATCAAACACGCTGGAATATACTAACTGACACATCAGTCATTTAACGATACAATTCAACAAATTAACAGTCATTGCTAGACGAAAATAAATGGAGGGACTAACGTGTCCTGTGTTTGTAATTCTATGAGACTATTTCAGGACTTTTTTTTATGATGAGGGACTAAACTGGGTCTCGTGTTTTTGTCGCGGATTAGCTTGGATATTTACTTTTTTAAAAAAAAATTTGCACTTGCATTTGCATTAATGGTAAGAAACTTGCTTAAAAGTATAAAATAAAAGTTGATTTTAGTTATTATCAATTCAAATATTGAAAAAGTAGTTCAATAAATTTGTGAAAAAAATATATGATTTGAATCGTTTAATAAAAAACTAAAGTCAGATCATTCATTAACTAACAATACTTTCAAAATTGGGGAGTTGTCTTAAACTCAAAACCCCAATAATGGGTCGAAGGTTATCAATGTTTAATGGAGCAGGCCACCTCCGGGTTGGGTGAAACTAAATTCCGATGGAGCCTCCAAAGGCAACCCTGGAGATGCAGGTTGTGGTGGGATTCTGAGTGGAGATGATGGTCAATGGATCAAGGGGTTCACTTACCACAGAGGAAGCTCATTGTTGAAAGTGATTCCCAAGTTGCCTTAACGCTCTATCAAAGGAGAATCTCAGCAGCAATAATAGGCAGCTCATTTCCAAAATCAGGAAGCTTTTGTTGTTGCCATGGAAGTTTGAGTTTTGTCATACTCTGTGTGAAGGGAATCTATGGGCTGATTGGGTGGCAAATCACAGTTTGATCTCAGATTTTGGATTTACAGAAATTGCTTCTCCTCCTCCAGAGCTTGGTTTGCTGATGATTGGTGATTTTTCAGGGGCCACAATACCCCGCTTAATTCATGTGTAATACTCTTTCATTTTTCTCTTTGGGCCTTGGCCCCTTCTAATACAAAAAAAAAAAAAAAAAACTAAAATCACATCATTCATTAACTAACAATTGTGTCAAATATTTTTGAAATTAAATGTACAAAAATTGTTTAAGTAATAATATTGCGAATTATGTATGTTTGTAATGATTAAATCAAACTTCCTTAAGCTTGTTTTAATGCCAGCTAATATTGAAAGAAAAAAATAATAATTTTGCCTTATATATATATATATAGATAAAAGAAAAGATAATATAATTTTTTACACTAATAATAAAACACAATTAATCCTCAATTATATCATTAAGTTTGTTCTTATACATGCAATATAATATACATTAATACCTATTCGCAACAACATTTCTACACTAAAGTTATATTTTTCTTTTATTTTATTTTTTTTTTTTTTGGTGGTATCTTACATTCTTTACTTTGCATTATCGTAATAACACCCCAATTTTGGGACTATATCACCTTCGTATGTCACGTCCAACCCATCCCTTTATTTCTACTCAACTTTCCGCCACGCTTTTATTGAACCAACGAATCAACAAAAACATGCGCTGCTGAAGTTTCAAAAACATTGAAGATACCCCAAATCCCAAATTAATGAAATAATGGATTGCTCCTATTCAATGTGAATAGAAAATGACTCTGTTTTCGTCACCCAGCTCTATATGCCAAGCTACAATCTGCTTTTAAATTCGGTGTCAAATTCCTTATCATCATCTATTCACATGACTTTGTCAAACTGCCCCCACAATGCCACTCACATTTCTGAAGTCTAAACCCAAACCAAGCCAAATCCCTCAGCATTACCACAAGTCTATGTCGTGTCTATCCCATTTTAGTCACCATGCCTTGTAAATGACTCTCAACTAAACCATTCTTACCTCCACCCCAAGTTTGGGTTTAGTTAGTGGATCCGTTGGGGTTGGAATTTGTCATACCATGATTATATCATGATCTAGACCAGGGTCAAATTGGTAAAGAGGTAGGTTTAAAAATTTGATGGTTCAACCAGATGTTAGACCAAAAATTACCAGCAAAAAAGCAAAATAATCATATAATTGGCCGATATTTTAATTCGATAGTAAATCTATCAAGTTTTGATATAAAAAAGTGGTCAATATATTGGATCAAACCATCGCGGTAGTTAATAATGTTCGGATAAAGCTTCTCTAAAATGAGTTTGAGTGTAGAACAAAAAAGTAAATATATATTTATCTTTCATTAGTTAAAATGAGATGAGATTTCAATGCGATTTAACTAATTAAGGGTTGATACTCTTTTATTTGATCACATTATATTCAATCTCACTTTAAATGAGTCTAATCCAGAGTGTTCATACCTAATTTTTACATTATATTTGATCAAGCTAATTTTCTTATACCAAGGTAAATCAACTTGAGATGTTGGCTGAGTGACGGAGTTCACCTTTCCTACACCCCAATTTTGAGCTATTCTATAACTTTGATAGTATGGCCCTAAAAAACGGCAGTACATACATGATCCATCTATCGGCATGCCCCTATTTCTTCTCCTTTTCCTTGCCTTCTACCCCACTTATACTATTGCCATTGTGGCACATCCCTTTGTTTGGATTGAGATTCTCTATGTTCATACAATGGTATATAGTGGATAAATGTAGGGTTATATCAGTAAATCATTTTTTACTTACACTCATTTTTTACTTTTTTACTTTAATAATAGTTTTATACCGTTAAATGAAATTATGAAAATATATAAAATCAGCAATTATGAGCAAGCATAAATGAAAAATTTAAAGGAACCCCACCTCTAAATCCCATTGTTTTGATTGAGAATTTTCTATATTTATATGATGGCTTGTAATGTATTATTCTCCTATATGAGTTACTAGATAATCATCCATCCATGCATTACCCATTCGATTACGCAACCTATTTTTCACAATCTTCATAGCAGAAAAGGCTTTTTCTATGGTTGTTGTGGCAACAGCCAAAATCATTGCTAAGCAAAATGCAGCATCTTATTCTATACTATACTCCAACCAGTTGCCAAATTCATTAAACCAAGAAGGACAAAATCTTTTTAAAAAATTCCCAATTTTTCTTTGGGTAAATTTATGTTGAGTAGGTTGGCATGATCATCTTTGTAAATATGTTCTTCGTATCTTATCTCGATCATTAGGATGATATGCTGAAATTTTAATTCGCTTTCCTGGGTCTGATTGCAACTCTTCTAATTTTAATTCGCTTTCCTGGTGAGCCAGGTTCGGTCCACTAGTAGCAGTCGAGCGGCGATCAACGGTGGTTTCAAGAACAAAGAGAGTGTTGTTGCTACATCATCGGTGGTCGAACGAACTGGGTGCGGGTGTGCAACTAGTTCGCTCCAGCATGCGTTGCTATTGTTGGGAGGCCAATGGAGAGGGAGAGAGAGAGAGGCGATGGGGAGAGGGAGAGGAGAGATGAGGGAGAGGAGAGATGAGGGTTATCTTGTTCACTCAGCTGCTATAGTAAGTGAAATAAAGGGGAAGGAGGTAATGCCATTGGGTGCAAATATCTCAACTATGGGGGACAAAATAGGAAAAACACAAGTATTAGTAATTTGTAAAAAAAATTCGGACACACCTCATGACTACATGGGTCCGCCTCTGATTCACACCTTATCATTAGGGATGGCAATGGGTATTTTATCCAGTGGGTACCCGCAAAAATTACCTTTGATGAGTAAGATAATTACCCCCACAATGGGTATGGGGGCGGGGACGAGTAATTACCCTCAATATTTAATGGGTATGGGTGCGGGTACGGGTCGTACCCGTACCCGCACCCATACCCGCATATCTACATAATAATATCTTTTAATTATTATATATATATATATATATATATATATATATATATATATATATATATATATATTAAACTTGGGTTACCTCTTTGGTGATTTTGAAACTAATTCCTTAGTATTAATGATGCTTTTCATTCGAACCTACCATATGTTAAATAGATACTGTTGCCTTGTTATTAGACCAGTGAACATGTTTCTTGTGTAATTGGACCAATTGCTTAGACAATATTGGAGTGGCTGATGGCCGAAAACTATGCTAATTTATAGGTTTGTTGTGCTGTGAAATTATATGGGTTTCAATTACTGCAATTTAATGCGCGGATGAAATATATATATATATATATATATATATATATATATATAATTATAACAATTGATTGAATTGAAATGAAAGTTAACTTATTACTTTCCTAACGTTGTTCAGTTGTTCATCACTTGAGTTTCTATCCTTCCTGAATTCCTAGCGTCGTTTAGTTGTTCTTCACTTGAGTTCCTATCCTTCCTGAGTTTCTATTCTTCCTAACGTAGGACTTTAATAATGTTTTTTTTTTTTGTTATATACCATCATGATATTTGTTTGAGAACATGTTAGAATACTATGTTTTGTTATATACTATCATGATATTTTAGACTTTAATAATGTTTTATTTATTTATTGATTTTTTAGTTAATTAAAGTGCAGGTAATGGGTGCGGGTATGAGTACTTCGGTACCCAACGGGTAAAGGTATGGGTAATTCAGTTGCTATCCACGCAGGTATGAGTCCGAGTACAGGTATTTTTTTAAAATACGGGTATGAGGATGAATACTATATTACCCTATCCATTGTCATTCATACTTATCATGTGTTTGAAACCAGAGGCAAAAGATAAAGGATTGTCTTTCTTCTTTACCATTATAACCCCAGGAATGCTTTCACTAGATAAATTAATCGTCAAAGTTACACATTTATCACGCAAGTAGATGAACTAAGATGTTTTCTTATCTTAATACAAAACAGGATCAATTGTCGCTTGATCATTAACCTCATGAATGCTATTTACTAAATAAATTAGCCACTAAATATTATATATTTAAAACGCAAATATAAAATTAGAAAATGTTTCTTATATTAATGAATTAATCCCCTCAGATAAAAAAATTAATTAATCCCGATGAAAAGGAATTAACACTAGTTATTTCAAAACAAATATCGTCTACCCAACAGTGGTTGGTCGTAGTGGAAATGAACTGTGATTCCAGACGACCTTCACCAATAATGTTATGGGGTCAAATTCTTGAGTTGCTCCTTTGCGGAAGGCTTTACCTAACCATCAACACCTGCCCGATAGTTACTCTCGCAATACCTGATCAAAGATTAAAAAAAAAAAAAGACAACTATTGTCTTTCTTCTCGACCATCTAACTCTCGTGAATGTTTTAACAAATAAATTAGTCACCACAATTATTATAGGATTTAATTGAAATATATTGTTTCTCAATTCTTTTGGATCTTTCTTGTATATGGGTTAGAGTATCCCTTCTACTCTCTTTAATATATTTTTTTACTTCCAAATATAATAGCTAACTTAAAAATGTTTAATATAATAGCTAACTTAAAAGCCAAATATGGAGTGATGTATGATTGATTGATTGATAGCATAAAAAATTTTACATCGACAGTGTATCAAAATTAAGCTCATTATTATATTCATCACACAAATATCAAATGAGTTTTTACCCTATATATCGACCAATTACAAATCATGACATGAATGATTTTTAAGTCAGTTAGGATAAAATTCAATCATTTTTAATAATATATCAATTTATGATTGATACAATATAATTTTTTTTAAACAAATAGTACATACTAATTAAATTCATATGAAATCAAAACATGATTTTTATTCAGAAGGACTTATTTAAAATATAGGTTTAAGTTGAGTGATTGGGAGTTTTAATAATATTAAGAATTCGAGCGTGTAAAAACACATATACAGAAAGAGATAATTTCAATGATTTTACCACCTGTTTGGTTCAGATTCTCATTGACACAAACTGAAGAAAAAATAGTCTCGAGGCGATTATTCGTAAAGCTCCAAATTGAAGCTTTTGATTAACGGTACTTTAAACGGAACTTTGTATTATTGGAATTTAAAACAAATGGGCTTTAATTGTTATATATTATCAATGTAAAGATTTTTTACATTGTCAATCAATTATAAATTATCACATCATTAAAAATATTTAACTCTTATCCTAACTACCTTAAAAATGACTCTTATCATGATTTATAATTGGTTAAAAATATAAAAACCTTTACACTAATAATACATATCAATTAAACTTTAATACCTTAATTGAACAACACTTTTATATAAAGAGAGATAATCTCAATACTTTTTTCTTGGTGTACATAATCTCAATACTTTAAACGAGTATAGTCTCGCTTATATTAATTGATTAGTGTCTAATATATCAAAAATGTTAACAACACATTTTCAAACACTTTCTTTTTAATATCCTCTCTTCTATTGGTTGAAATTCATGTGAGTCCTATAAAATTCAAATGGGCCCCATATAAATTTCAATCAATAAAAGATAGTATATTGAAAAAAGAATATTAGAGAATGTGTTAGTAATCATCCTTTTAATATAATATCTTTTTTATAATGTTCCAGTTCAACAACTTTTTGCACCTGACGGATTATCAAGGGAGAAGGATTAACCGTTAACGTATCCTATCAGGTAGAAACAGAGAGATAATGCTGCGTGTCAAAAACACCCACTTTACGTGAGTGTATACGAAGACAATTCAACGTCTTCTTTCCGACATTATTTCTTCACACGACCCCCGAAATTCAACAAACCTTGCATTACACCTACTACTCCTCTCTACTTGTGCTCCACGAATAATAATATTCAACTAAACCACCAATTAAAATCACAGTTTCTTCTCATCACTATGTTGCTCACCAAGAAAAGATCATGACGTATCATTTGGTTATGGCATACATAATATAGCTCAAATCAAACGCTAAACGTCAAAACTGACGTCGTTGAACGCAACACCCAACGCGTGCACAAGGTATTATTTACATAAAAATAAAATTATCATCTCACGTTATTTTTTAGATCAATTTTTTTTTATATCTGATTAATAATATATGAATTCGTAATTAATCTTGTATTTTTTGGTCAAGGTATCATCCACGCACAACTGTATAGATTATTCTCCCGAAATACTGGACGACATTTAAAGACTGATCTCTCCCAACCAGATTTTCTCCATATCGAATGGTTACTAGGTAATCATTAACCACAAATTCATCATTAAATAATCTGTTAACAATTTGATCTTTTGATACATGTAATTAATAGCAAATTTATATACAATTAAACAACTAAAAAATAGTATATAAAAGTAGAATAAGAATATAGGAATTGCATCTAATTACACGTGAAAATATGTTATATTACTTTTCTTAGACTATTTTTTATTAACAGTTTTTGGGTACCATCTTTTATTTAGTTGTGATGATAAATACCCACGAATATATTTGCATAAGAGGAAATATACTTCTATACAGATTCTAATAATATATAAAAGTTCCACCAAATAATTTATTTTTTTCAATTAATATGGTTAGAATATACAAAAATATCTCAATATAATTTTTTAAGATTTATTTTTTATTTAATTAGAACTATGATTCTACTATATATCTATCTATATATATATATATATATATATATATATATATATATATATAGAACATTTGGGTTTGTCTTTTATATTATCGTAACGCCTCATATTAATATTATCAAAATTATTTTGAGTTTCTATTAGCAAAAAAAAATTATTTTGAATTTCTAGTCATCCCTATTTTTCTTATTCCATAACCCTAAAGCTAATTTCTTCAATATGGTATAAGAGCCATGATATCATCTTTGAGGGGAGTCTCAATTTCTCATTGTGTAGAGTTCGTGAAACTAGTCGAAATCGTTGCTCACAACCATAAACTCAAATATAGTTTTGATCTTTTTCTTATCCCATTTAGTTTTTTCCTCTGATATGCATATTCATGTAGTTCTACCTTCAATAATATGCATCCTCGATTAATTTCACCTAGTCATGCATCTTTAATCAATTTCGTCTAATCGCGCACCTACATCTTCGATTAGTAGTACATGATCATCCATCTTCATTCAAAATTTTCTAATCTCGTGTCCTCGATTTTCGCATCTCCAAATAGTTTCACCCAATCCTATACGTGTCTCCAATCAATTTCACCCAATCCAACCTGAAAGATTTGGCTTCGCTTCCAACTAAAAGATATTCGGCTCTCTTTCTAGCCTAAAAGGTTGGCTCTTTGGTTTTGTCAAATGCAGTATGACTCCATCCCAAATGCACTTTGGCCATTCTTCATTTCCTCCGTTGTGACCCATTACAATGTTGTCCCTTTCATTGTGCTTCTACTTGGTCACAAGGTTTCCCCTTCGTTCGGTTGTGCTTCTCGAATATCTTGAAGTTATCTTTTTATTTTTGGCTTAAGTGATATTTTGGTCCCTATATTTGGCATTGATTCTCCATTTAGTCCCTATACATAAAAAATTGTTAAAAAGGTCCCTATACATACATTTGTTATTAATTTAGTCCTTACCGTGAGTGAAAATGGCTTGTAATTTAGCAAAATCCACATTAATGCATTGTAATTTTGCAAAATTCACCTTAAAATTTTAATGGATAGGGACTCAATTGGTAACAAATGTATGTATAGGGACCTTTTTAATAATTTTTTATGTATAGGGATTAAATGGAGAATCAATGCCAAATATAGGGACCAAAATATCACTTAAACCTTTATTTTTTTATGTGTGTTTAAATGTAGCAAAGCTTAAAGCTTAAGAGGCTTTAGCTTGAGGGAAAGTGATAGAATATCTAAAAAATGTCTCAATATATTTTGAGTATATATTAATTAGAATATTGAAGATATCTTAAGATTTATTTCTTATTTATATTTTCTTATTTCATTATAGGACTCTTGAGTTGGATCATTTCATATCAATATTGTCAATATTGTTTTGAATTCATGTTCATCTCCCTTTTCCTTATTCTCTAGCACTAAACTTAATTGCTTCAACAAATATTATTATAAGTAAAGAAGACTAAAAGTTTTTTTAAGTGTACGTAGTTAGTATTTGT
This sequence comes from Ammopiptanthus mongolicus, assembly GCA_039655645.1. Classification (NCBI taxonomy): domain Eukaryota; kingdom Viridiplantae; phylum Streptophyta; class Magnoliopsida; order Fabales; family Fabaceae; genus Ammopiptanthus; species Ammopiptanthus mongolicus. Next base: position 28,612,891 of record CM077346.1, on the reverse strand, counting down.
TGAGAAACACGACAGAGAAGAGAGGAAGAAGAGAGAAATCTCAAATTGTGTATTTAGAGAAAAATTAGAAAAGGTTGGATACATTGATGATATACTTGAGCTTATACAATCTATATACTGACTAAACCATTTAACTAACTTGTAACTAAATAACCAACTATCTTTAACAGCCCCTCCAAAGTTTGAAGTTTGTATTAGCATTTGTAACTTGAGATGAACAATACAATGCATCCAAGTAAAAAGAGTTACAATAAAAATGAGTAATGAAAAAAATAGAAAAAATACAATGAATGGTTTCAACTCAGTTGTCTGAAATGAAGGAAGCGTCTAAATTAATCATCTAAAAAGAATGAATCGTTTGAAGTCAATAGTCTGAACCATATGAACCGTTTGGAATCAATTGTCTGAAAGTGTATGAATTGTCTGAAGTCAATGAGTCGTCTGATATCAATGAGTCTTCTAATATTAGTCGTGTGAACTCAATAATCTGAACCATATGAATCATGTGAAGGCAAATGTCTGGAAAATGTATGAATCGTATCAAGTCTGAAGTGACTCATCTGAACAGATCAATCATTTAACATAATCCAATTAATGTTTGAGTGCAAGTCGTAATCATATTGGCTAAGAAAGAAAGATAATCTTTCAATAAATTAAGAAATCTCATTTTAGGATCAATCTTCGAATGTCAAAGTAGGAAAAACTTAACCACAAAAAAGAAGCTACAACTGAAGGCTTAACCACTTGCCAGAATCAGGAACATGCTTATAACCACTAAGCAGAAGCTACAACTTAAGGCTTAACCACTTGGAAGAAGCAAAAACGTGTATCAATTGTCTGAAATGAGTTATCTGAAATGAGTCGACTCACTGGAATAATAAGATCTCAGGAACTTCAGAAAAAGACTGGAAAGTAAGGAACGACTCGACCGGAAGGGAGAGGTTGGGAGCTTACTTAGTGCTTGTGCTAAGGAGGATTTCGTACTTTTCTAGTCTCTGACCGAACTCAGCTTTTACTCGAGGGGGTGCTCTTGGCCCAGTAAATATCGCCTATTCCGATGTTTATCAGTGGAGTATTCTACCTGGTTTAACGACAGCTACCCAATATTCGGGAGATCCTTTTCCCGAACCCATACGTGTTTCGGTAGGTCTTATTGTAATCGGTTTGTCTGGAAATATGCGAACCGCGCGCAACTACTATAAAAAAAATGGTGAGATCTTTAGTGAAAGAAGGACCAACGATAATCACTTATTCACAAACCCCGTGTGGGGCTAATAGTTTTCATTTCCCATCTCATGGGAAACCCTTTTCGCTAGCTTTCGTGCTTTGGTGGGTCTTCGAGATCCTTTCGATGATGACCTAGGTTGTGTTGAAGAGATATCTATATGATCCGATCGATTGCTTAAAGCGCTCGGTAGCAACGGAACCGGGGAGAGTATACAGAAAAGACAGTTCTATTTCTATTCTATTAGTATTTTCTATTAGTATTAGATTATAGTTTCATTTGTAATTGTGAATTGAATGACTCAAGAAGTGAAATCAAGAAAAAGAACGAAGAACCGATTTGGATCCCTCCGTTGTTTTCTTTTCCTCCCGCACCTTTTCCTCGAAATGAGAAAGACGGTCATAAGATCGCCCCAAATTGGGCTCTAGGCCTCTAAAGATCAATGCCAAATTAAGGCAAATGCTTAGCCACCCAAGACAGAAGTTCAAGCTTAACCACCAAGCATAAGCTATAATTCAATGCATAACCACTTAGAATAAGCAACAACAAATATCAATGTTTATCCACCCAAGTCAGAAGCTTAAGCTTAACCACCAAACAGAAGCGACAATTTAAGGCTTAACCACTTGGCAGAAACAACAAATAGAGGAAAATCAATGCTTAATCATCAAAGGAAGAAGCCCACATTAATGCTTAACCACTAGGGGCAAGATCTTACATTAAAATCGATGTAGGCTGAACAAAAAAACAAAGAACCAATCTTTACCCAAAAAAAATGAAACTGTCCAATGTGGATTTCATCTTAAATAGAATGTCATCTGAAAACTAATTACATGATAGGAAAGAAGCATATCGCACGATAAGAAAAGATCATATGATAAGAAAACATCATTTGAGATGATAGGAAAAGAACATATCAGAGAACTAATCATTACCAAACAGAAATCCATGAAATGTTGCATATGCCATTAAAATTTCAACAAATAATAATAATAAAAATAAAATAAATTGAAACCTGAACCAATGTGGGTTGTCATTAGGGGTGTCCATATCCAAACTAATCCAATAGAAAACAACAAACTGATCCAAAAAAATCGAAAACCAAATGAAATCGATGTCTATTGAATTTTTTGGATCTTGTTTTGTGAAAACCAATCGGATCGGATTTTAGATTCGATTTTTTAAACGAAACCAATTCAAACTAAACCGCATATATAAAATTTAATATATGTTTATTCTATTTCTTGCATTATTGATTATTGATTTGTTGGTTTTTTTTCCTAATAATATTTAATTACTAGTTTGATTTAACATAATTTTCTACTATTTTAATGTTCCAAACATATAAAAAGGATGCTCTGGAATTAGATGAATATGATATTTATTTATTTTAGACATATTATATGAAATGTTATTACATGAACGTATCAACAAGTATATACAGGTTTAAGATTTTGTTCAATTTAGCTCGCAATCTTGATTCTTTGATGTAATATAAATATGTAATAATTACGGTAAAAACCGAATCAATCGATCCAATCCAAACCGTATTTAATCGGATCAGATTGGATTTTTTTAAGGAAGCAATCCAAACCGAACCGCATGTTGTTTTAATCTTTGGATCAAATGATTTTTTTTGCCTCAAAACCGATCCAAACCAATTTGCGAACACCCCTAATTGTCATATCAAAAATCATGAATTTCCAAAGTTAAGACCCTTAGAGATAAATCAAGCACAAAGGAACTTGAGATCAATATCAAAATAGACTGTTGTACAAGAAGGTTTGGAAGAAATTGCCAAAAAATGATATCAATTTATGAAGAGGAAACACGGGAATCAAATTGAATAAATATTTGAAAAAAAATTCAAAAAATGTTATCAATTGCGTGAAGATCTGAATGGAATCAAATGAAGCAAATTGAATCATCTTATGCCTTTCAAAGACCAGCGAAGCCCCAAAAGACCGGAACTTTACTCAACCAACAAGAACCAAACGACAGTGGAGCTAGTGCAGCTAGTTACAGATCCAAGAACACTACAGATCCGAAAACGCTATAGATTGAAAAATGAAGAACCAGAGAACTTTATTAAAACCTCATCGGGAAACACACTAGTGTGGATGTCCATGCTCATCACACTAACAATGACAATTAGCGGTAGGCATCGAGAAACAAGAAGCGGGCAACGAAAAATGATGAAAAGTGGTAAATGGAATCAAATCTCTCAACACAAAGAGAGAATAAGTTGAGAAGAAATGGGTTTCGAGATCGAAAGAGAAGATATTTTCTTGAAAAAGAAAGAAGAAAAGAAAATAAATAAATTGAGTGAAAATTCATAGTGAATGTCATCCTTCTATAATACCTTGAGAAACAAGATAGAGAAGAGAGAAATCTCTAATCGTGGAATGAGAGAATGAGAAAAAGGTTAGATATAATAAAGGTATACTTGAGCTTATATACTTTATAAATTGATTAAGTGTATGCATGCTTTGTTAAGATTATTCTCAACACAAACGTGAATATTAAAAACACTTCCCGAGATAATTATTTTGAAAGCTATATAAGAAGAGTTTTTTTCGAACGTGATTTTGCCTTTGTAAAATCTAATACAAACAGGCTTTAAACCATCAAACTAACTTTTATGCTTTAACCCTATTAACATAAAATTTTAAAAGAAAACACCAATTCATCCATTATGACAGTATTTAACTAATTAAATTAAAAAAAAGCAATTATAAGAGAGATTATTATTATTATTATTATTATTATTATTATTATGGTGGTGGTGGTGGGCATTTTGTTGCGAGTTATATCACGGTCGGGCTCTAGTAAAAGGAATCCAAACACCCATCACCAGCAGATATTAAATTAAAAACTTTACCAATTGATGTGTCAATCATCATCAATATGTAAATGATTTTAAAAGTAATCATTATTAGCATCAAGACCATACCACGGGAGTTTATAGATTTGGTCCAATAATCTCCTCCCCCAGATGTTATCATACAATATTTTTTTATGTTATGCTTAATAAACATTATTTTTCAGATCCTCTTTAAGATTCTGAACTCAAGATTAGGCTTCATATTTGTACACCTTTTTTCTGTCAACTTTATATTGTTTAATTGTTTTTTTTGTAGAAATTGAACCAATTCCTTATTAAGTGATGGTATCAATTGTGTTGTGCAAAAAGCCGAAAACTATCACCTCTATCAAAAAGTAGTTGTAAAATATACGTTATAAAAAATAATCTACAAAAATCACTTCTGTAGCGGTAGTTGCCCCATTCTATCTCTCTGTTCGTTGACTCCCAACTTTCCCCCCAACTAATTAAAACACCAAACAATACTTAACCTCCTCGTTCACTCTCCATATCCTCTACCCCACTTAATAAATACTCCGTAGTTTTTCTCTTGGTGCTAAATACTCCATAGTTTTATAACTTTATATATAGTTCCATTTTGTTTCTTTAAATCCCATATTTCATTAGCTTTCTCATACAACAACCATGGGTTCCTCATCAACCACAACAAAAACATTAGCAGATTCAACATCATGGTACTGTGCCATAGTGTTATTGTCTCTCATATTATTGGCTTCCATAAGGGAGAGCTCTCTCCCTGCGGATGATGATGTCAGCGCCGCCGTGGGAGAGCGGAGCCGCCTCCATGACCGGCCGTGCGATGAGATATATGTGGTGGCAGAAGGGGAGACCCTCAACACCATAAGTGACAAGTGTGATGACCCTTTCATCGTTGAGCGCAACCCACATATCCATGACCCTGATGATGTTTTCCCTGGCCTTGTCATCAGAATCATCTCCACCAACACCAATACTAGGAAATACTTGAAGAGGTGATAATAAAAGCTTATAGAAAAGTGTTTTTTTTCTTTTCATTTTTCTTTCTTGTGTATTTCACTATACCCATGTGTATGAAACAGAAGGGATACGTATTTTTCTTTTTCTTTTTTTCTTGTGTATTACTATGTCTATTGTATATGTCAGGGTTTATGATACAGGAGGAATATGGATTTTTCTTTCTCTTTCTTATTTTTTTTCTTTTTTCTTTTACACCATTGTAGAAGTAATTGTAAGTTGCACTTTCTGTTTGATTTTCTGAGGAAAGAGAAATAAAAGGAAAACAAGTATCTTTTATCATCTTGATCATTGTCTTCTTATTTTCAGTTTTCCTTTTTTTTTTCCCCTTCTTTTAAGTTCTTGTTTTGTATCGTTTGGATTTATTATGTGTAGTAGAGGTTGATTGATGAAGAGTTTGTTTTTCTGTTAAAGATAAGGTTTCTTCCGTGTTCAATACTTCCATGTATATTTGGGTCATTAATATTCCGGAAGCATACCAACTTTATGTTTGTCTCGGATAAGAAAAAAAATCAACCTTTATGTTTGGTTGTGTATATCTTTTTTCCATTTCTATATGTTTATCAGAAGGTGATAAACTAATGAGTAATGCCACTGAAAGACACTTACTTATATATATATATATATATATATATATATATATATATAGATTTTAATCATTTTATGATACACCCTACTGATTTATGGTGATTGGTGCAAGTATTAGAAAATCTTATACTTTTTAATAATCTATTTTTCAAATTAAAACGTTAATTCCAAAAAGAAATAATATTGCTATTCTTTTCCCTATGAATAAATATAATAAAAATAAAAAAGCCACTTGTAAATTAAGAAGAAGAAGAAAAGTCACTCCCTGCACGATCCAGACGCCTTCAACGCGCAACCATCTCTCATCCCTGCTATGCCACAGTCTTCTTCCCCGAATGCCACCTAGTTGTTGCCCTTCCCGATCGTGAACCTCCACCTTAAACCAAGGCCAGAACTGTCATAGCTAAAGGCACTAGCCACCTTTTTGTGCAACCACCAAAATGAGGCGTCGCTACCTAGCCACAAAACCCACCACGACCCGTTTCAAACAATCAGCCTTGTCAGTTAACCCCTGCCAAACTGTAGAACCACCGAGGTCTCCAGCTGTCAGCGTACCCTCTGACATCAACATGCCTTCACCACAATCCAGACTGCACGAGTCTAGCTTACCTAGTGCCACCATTACGCAGATCTACTGCCCAGCACCTACGAGCCTGCGCAAGGACAGTAACCTCCGTGCCCCCTTTTTGTTGCGTATCTACAAGACTAGACAAATTCAAGCTTGAATTTATTTTCTTAATTTACAAGTGGCTTATTTCATTTTATTTTTCTTAAAATTTGGATTTGGGCTTAACTCAACCCCAAAAGCTATCTCTAGTCGATGTGGAATCTCAACAATTTTATTGGCTGTCAATTTGTTATTGGTTTTGTGTAAGAATGAGGTATTAGCTAGGTTTGTACTTATACAAGAATGTCTCATGTCACTACCACCACCGTCCTCCCACCTCCACACTCATGGCACCATCCCCACTATCCCATACCTCTTCTTCATCCTCACCCCACCACCCCTTCAGTGCCCACTATAGACGGTACCAACACCTTTCATTTTTAGGCTTTTGACTCAAAAATAGACATCCATGCAACCAAAATCGCGCAAATAAATACAATGGACTCTGCTATTGGTGAATGAGATAAAATTACAAAACCATCGTTGATATCTTTGCAATCGCTTGCCATGGTTTCTCATCATACACTCGCATCTCGCCATCAATGCAATAACAAACAACATCCCCATAAAAATCCAGGTAATCTAACCCATTTTTTTCCCCATATTTCAAACACCATCTTTTTCCCCCTTTTAAGGCAAACTCAAAAACAACAACCCAAATCCACAAATCAAAACCAAAAACACTTATATGAAAAATAAAAACAAATTTCAGACTCAAACTTGCAAAATAACATGTAATTCAAGTCAAGAAAGAAACTTTATATTTACCCAAAATAAAGTTGAAACTTCCTATGAATTTTAAGAATAAAATCTCAAAGGGTCTCTCCACCTTGTGAAACTTTCTATAGAGGATGAATCACGAACCACCATCCTCGCCACCAACAACATTATCCAACCATCGGTCCACCATCGTGTCTCCGCCCTGCCTCGTTGGAGCCACCATCCCTGCGTCGCCCTTCACCCGAACCACCACCCTTGCCATCAACTGAGCCCCACCATCCGCGTAGTCCTCTATGCCATTGTGCCTCTGGACTATCCCTTCTACATATCCGCGTGTTGCCCACGACCTCAACACCAGTCACAACCCAAACACCAACTACTACCCTTGTTGGGTTGCATAACAACAATAGAAGGAGAATGAGTGGCTTTATGGAGAACAAATCCTGTATAGTGGTGGCTTGGAAATGCAGTGGGTGACACGACTAATTCGGCGGAGGCATGGTGATGGCGCAAAGATTATGATGAGTTGGTAGTAGGTTTCAAGTTCAAATATGGGGATGTTGGGAATTTCCAAGTGTGAGTAAGATGTGAATGAAGAAGTCTCACAATAGAAACAACTTGACAAGTCGAAGGCTATATAAGTGGATAAAACCCATTGGCTCATTGCCTTAAGGTTTTGGGTTAAGATGTGGTGTTAAACCCACTTATGTGGTTCTTCATTTAACCCATGAAAGAATATCACAACCCATGGAAGGAGATCTCTTGTTCTTTGTGCTTCTCTAATCCTAACAAGTGGTATCAGAGTTGATGGTTCAATTGGGATGATCGATTATTAGAGGAAAAGCTATTGTTGGTGGATCCATGTGCAGGATCCCTTATGTCTAAAGTCTTCCTGGCAATGTGGAGTCTAGGCGGCGTATTCCGTTATAGACTATGGACAATAACGGTACAAGTATGAAGAAAAGCATATGTGTGGCCCGATTTGGATGCAAGATGGGCTCTTACTAACACCGTCAAATACTCGAAAGGCTTCCGTTCAAGGGAGAGTAGCTCTATGTCAAAGGCTCACACTTAAGGGGGAGATTTTTTGGAATTCCAAGTGTAAGTAACATGTGGATGAGGAAGTCCCATATTGGAAAGAAGTTGACAGGTTGAAGGTTATATAAGTGGAGAAGATCATAGACTATTGCCTTAAGGTGTTGGTCAAGATGTGGTGTTAATCCCACTTATGTGGTTCTTCATTTAACCCATGGAAGAATATCACAAACCCATGGAAGGAGATATATCGGTTCTTTGAGCTCCCCTAATCCTAATAAGTGGTATCAGATTTAATGGTTTAGCTGGGATGATTATTGAATAGAAGATGGTTGTTGGACACCATCATGTGCGGGTTCCCTTGTGTCAAAAGTCTTTCTAGCAATGCAGAGGCTAAGTGGCGTGTTCCGTTATAGATGATGGACAACAACGGTACAAGTATGATGAAGAGCATATGTGTTGCCCAATTTGGATGCAAGCTGGGATCTTATTAACACCATCAAGTACTCGAAAGACTTCCGTTCTAGGAGGAGTAACCCTACATGAATGGCTCACACTTAAGGGGAAGATTGTTGGGAATTCCAAGTGTGAGTGAAATGTGGATGAAGAAGTCCCACATTGAAAAGAAGTTGACAAGTTGAAGGCTATATAAGTGGAGAAGACCCATTGATTCATGGGAATTGCTATTCGCACCCGTCTTTTTACTTATAAATCCTAATTCCCTTTTTTTTGATATTTTCCCCCCAAAATACCTATTTCCGGAAACTTAATTCCAGAATCCACCCTCCCCCTCCCTTTCCCCCCTCCCCTCCCTACTATACCTAACCACTGCTGAGACCCTATTCCTTATGCAGCGGTCCAACATACTGCAGAGCTCCTTAGTCAATAAAGTTATGCATTTTAACCATCACAAATAATTGAAAGAGGTAAAGAAGATAGAAAAAGCCAACCTTGAGATTCAATGGAACCTTCTAACATCTCACCACATTAAGCACTACAAGATTCAACTTGACTTAATATATTCTGTAGCACATTTATCTCTGGGAGTCGAACCTGAAGTTTCGCAGTCTATTGAAACCATGAATTTCACATTATGTTGTCTTCGCTTTCTTGGTAAACTCAACTCTGATCTTCGCAAACTAGTCATCAAACTTATCCATTTCCTACGTCTACACTTCTTCACGTCTACCACCGTTCACTACAAAAAAAAAAGGTCAAATAGCGACCGAAAATTGCGACTGAATATTTCCGTTGCCCTTAGCGACCGATATCAATACCTTTATGGATCACATACTGTATTTATTTGGTGACCGAATTTGCGACCGGAAAAAATGGTCGCATGTAAATCGGTCGCCAAATCGGTCGCTAAAGTAAATTTTGTCAGGGTCAAATCTGTTGGCTTTATTTAGCGACCGAATTTTATATCGGTCGCTAAGATGTGCTGAATGAATATTTAAGAGAGGCATATTTGCGACCGAATAGCGACCGTAAATTATCAGCGAACATACTTAGCGACCGAAATAAATATCGGTCGCTAAGACGCGCTAAATGGCTTCTATAGGATTGTGTTTAGCGACTTATTTAGCGACCGAATTTAATCGGTCTCAAGATTTTAATCCCTAAATCGCGTCAGACTCCTTCTCCTTCCTCACTTCTGCCTCTCTGCCTCTCCTCCATCCCTCTCTGCCTCTCCTCCGTCCCTCTCTGCCTTCCTCCGGCCACCGTCTTTCTCTCCCCTTCCTCCGGTATGTTCCTCTCTTCTCTTCCTTCTCTTCTGTCATCTTTCTCTTCCTCTCTTCTCTTCGCTTCTCCGTTGCAGAAACGGTGATCAGGCCACTGTCCCTTCCTCCACTGCGTTATTTCATTTCCCAGGTAACCATTTTATTGTCTTTGGATTCACCATTTAATCTTCCTCCCTCTGGTTGTTGTGGGGTAGTTGAGTTTTGAGTTTCACTGGTGTGCATATATATATATATATATATATATATATATATATATATATATATATATATATATATATATATATATATATATATATATATATATATATATATACTTAATGTTAAGGTTTCAGCAATTTGAGTTTTGTTTCACTGTGATTTTTCCCTATGCCTATATATATGTGAATGTGTGTTTGCAGTGTGTGAATGTTGATGCAGTGTGTGAATGTGTTTGCAGTGTCTGAGGACTGAATTGGGTTGAGATTCATATATAGGGTTAGGGTATTGCTTTAGAGAAAAGGTGATGAAGAGCTGAACTTTTTTACTCCCTACCAAACTGACTTAGAAAAACCATAGTCAAATTTCATTTAACATCAATTGTTTTAAAATCAATTCTATCAAAATATAAAACAAACCAACCCATATACTTTTGTTACAAATATTAATTTTTAGACTAATTAAGAAGGAAATTAAGAAGGTAACAACAATAAATTTGGACTATTGGATCTTATTTGGATGATTAAATTAAAAGATAAATACATGTGCCTTTATTTTTAAATTTCATTTGACAACTAAACAACTTTTACTATATGGTGGAGCACACAAATGAAATTTTAGCTAATATGAAAGTAGGGGCTCGCTGATAGTCTTAAACACAATTCAATTGCAAAGTTAAGTGTGTATTTGGTTTTCTATTGAGAAGTTCCCAAACGGTCGTTGGGAACCTACCCGACGGAAAAATCAAACACACCATAAGTTAAGCTTGTCTGAACCCCTTTATATCATTTTAGAAGAAAATAAATGAATCGAAAAGAAAGAAAATTAAATAAATTTGCCCATCTCTATTGGTTATTAATTCTTTGACCTTTTTCTTTATAATGTATAATTATTCTTTGAAGGTCACCCTTGCCAAACTACTGTGTTGTTTTCTATCTGTTCATCACTCATCGGTTTGGACAGTATGTAACCCCTTAATTACTTACATTTCCGCGCATGTATGCAGAACTACTTTATCCTTTTTGCCTAGGGTACATGCTATAATCATAGGGGGTACTCTCTTTATATATGATATTAACTACCGCTTTCTTAATCAAGACCCTTTTGGACTTTGGCCTTTACATGCCAATTCTTATAAACAAATATAACTTAATCAGTTAGATTTGATGAAATGAAATAGTTCGCACAATATAAGATAGTTTTTACACACACTGTTTATTTCCTCTAGTAATAACCCTCTCCACATCCTTCGAATTAATCCAACGTGATAGGTATAGAGCACTGCATTGATGTACAATATCAGTTTTCTTAATCAAGTAAACCACAACACTATTAACTTGGATAAATTACTTAAGTCTTGAATTTTCACTCTCTCCAACACAGCTTATGTTTTTTTTTTTCATAAATATTCTACGGATGTTTAGCACAATTAAACGCTCATATACTACTTCACACAATCTTTGGGGAAATTCTACATCTTCAACTTAGGCTCAAACAAGTTTTCATTCACTGACTTGTTTATATGATAGCAATCAATTCTGTTCTCTTCTATAAACCCTTGGCATTAAAGGAGATTCGAATCAGCATTCTTACTTTCTTACAAGTAATAACTGAATTTGGTGACATCTTTATTCCTCACCTAAGTAAAGGAAATTTATAAAATCAATCATACAAACCAACACACATCGAACAACACATCGTACACGCATTCAAGTCCTTATCAAAGCCCATGTTTTACATGCGCCCGTAAGAGATGGTAGTTGAAGGCAAATAGGCCCTCTTGATTTAATTTCGCTTATTGTTATGTCATAATCTCTTCTAAAAATGGAACTATTGATATTTCCCGTAATACCCGTAAAAAAGATAAGACCCAAAACAAGTTGACTAGAAAACCAGTATTAAAAAGTATGACTCCAATGTTACTGAAGCTTAGTGTGTTCTGATAGTTGATAACTTATAAGACAACATATGCACGTTCTATTGAGAGACTGGAGATATACTATATAGACAAGCAGAAACAGAAATTATACCAAGCTAAAGCACAAGCAATAGAGATACGTAGACACCCAAAAATTAATACGACGCTACAAGCAAAGTTTATGGTAGGACCCTAGATTAGTATCAACATCAGATTTTATGGTTATGCATCATTTGGTCTATTTGGTTGCATAGAAACCAAATCTGTTTAAATTCTCCAATTCTAAACGAAGAAGTGGTTGAAATGATCAAAGTAAGAAGTTGGTTGTGGCTCAAAGCTAGACTAGGGAATTCTTCTCTGTCTTTCTTTGAGTGGTTCTCTAATCCGATTTTATGTATGTCTTCTTACTGCTCTGTATTAAACAAAACTGATGCATATGCTTGTTGTTGAGAATGAAGCCTTGGTCTATCTTTTTGGGTGCCTGTTGTTGAGAATCAAGCCTTGGTCTGCTGTTTTTGGTGTCCACGACTACAATTTACATAGGGTGTTGCACTTTCTGGTTTTGTCCTGCTGATGTTTCAGCTCCCTGTTGGTCTATCTTCTTGTGTTCTCTGTTTCAGCTTAGAGCATTAAGCAAGCAAAAAGTAGGTTCTGTTAGCCCATTTTCTTCACTCTCTCCTAGTGGAGAATAGAAATAGAAATATTTTTTGAGTGCTAACAACACACTCTCTAACACTCTCTTTCCAACACATATCCACCTATTGGTTGAAATTCATATGGGTCACAATTGGAGAGTGTATGTTGAAAAGAGAGTGTTAGAGAATGTGTTGCTAGCATCTCATATTTTTTGTTTTGGATAAGTCTGAATAGAGCTGAACTTTCATTTTATTGTTTTGGATGGATAGCTTCTATTGTGCTAATGAAGAAAAGAAACAAGCAGTGGATAACTTCTATTGTAGCTTTTCATAGTTACAAATTCATTCAATTGCTATTTTTTGCTAATTGTTATGGTTGCAAATTAATTGTTTGATGAAGCAAATAGTATTTACAACATGGAAAAATCTCTTGATTGTTTGAGGATGATTGAACTTAATGAAATTTGACTATGCTATTTCTCTTTTCTTCCGGCACTCCTTGAGCTTGGCACCTTTTATCATTCTTTGTTTGGATTCGAAGTAAGTTAGATACTCTCTCTTTTTATGCCTTGATTTGTGTGGTATATATAATGCTTTATGTGAAGTTTTGTGTTGTTTGTTAGTGGAGAGCAGAGCTCAACAGGATGTGATCTTGTTCGAAAGACATGATGCTGTTTGTGTGCTAATAATTTAGAAATAATACATGTGATTGACAATTATGTTTGTTTGTCAGTTGAGAGCTGAGCTCAATAGGATGTGATCCTTTCCGAAAGGCAGGATGCTGGTTGTGTGCTGATAATTTAGAATTTATGCATACATGTGCAAATTATGTGTTGTTTGTTAGTGGAGAGCAGAGCTCAATAGGATGTGATCCTTTTCGAAAAGCAGGATGCTGATTGTGTGCTGATAATTTAGAATTTATGCATGTGTGTGCAAATTATGTGTTGTTTGTTAGTGGAAAGCAGATCTCAATAGGATGTGATCCTTTCCGAAAGGTAGGATGCTGGTTGTGTGCTGATAATTTAGAATTTATGCATGTGTGTGCAAATTATGTGTTGTTTGTTAATGGAGAGCAAAGCTCAATAGGATGTGATCCTTTCCGAAAGGTAGGATGCTGGTTGTGTGCTGATAATTTAGAAATTATTCATATGTGTGCATGTTATGTGTTTATTTAAATTATGGACGAGTTTTGTTTACATTAGGTTTGACTTTATAGATGACTTCTCGCCCCATTCTCTATATTAAAGTTTTGCTTAATACATTTATAGCGTTACTTAATATATTTAATATTTTAAATGTTTTTTTTAATTCTAATCAATAACAATAATTTGAAAAGAATCCAATTGATTCTTATGTATTATCATAATAATGAATTAAAAAGAATTTATTAAAAAAATTAAAAAAAAGGAAAATTACAGCGACCGAATTAGCCACCGATATATCGGTCGCCGCCTTTTAAAAAATTTCACTCCCAATTTAGCGACCGAAATATCGGTCGCTGGTAATATAAATAGTTGCAGGTTAGCGACCGATTTAGCAACCAAATATCAAGTCGCTAATTTCTGTTATCTGACATAATGCGACCAAAAGTATAGCGATCGAAATATTAAATATTGCGACGGATAATTCGGTCTCTAATAGCGACCGAATTAAAATTCGGTCGTGGGAATCCTAGCGACCATGTCTTTCACCACGACTACTATTTAGTCGCAAATTCGATCGCTAATTAAATTAGCGACCAAATTTTGATGTATAGCGCCCGAATTCTACGGTCGCGATTTTACCATTTTTTTGTAGTGGTTACAAGGCAACGACAATTCGTCCCCTCACGAGCACCAAATGGCCATGTCAGTGCTGGTGAACGTGCCAGACTAGAGATGGTTTCAACTGAGACGACGAATCGAAGATGGTTCCGCCTCCCGTTTCCGAAGCTTACAAAAATTATGCATTCCAGAAATTATTTTCCGGAATGTAAAAAAATAAAAAAATAATAATAATGAATTCCAGAGTTTAATTTCCGGAACATACATTTATGCATTCCAAAATTAAATTTCCGGAATGCATATGCATATGTGAACCATATTGCCATATAAGTTTTGATATTGACAAATAGAGAATTAAGGGGCGAACACTTTTTGACAAATAGTGTATTAATGGGAGAACTAATATATCATTTCACTAAGCTTGAATGAATTATATACATGTGTTATATGATTAATATGATTTATTAGAAAATACACATGTGACATGTACTTGATATATGTATTTGATTAAATTGCATAGAAATTAAATTTGACATTATTATTAAATGCCTAAGCAATACTAAACATTGAGAAATAATGTGATGATCAATTGAGCATGAATGAAAAATATATTATTGATATATTATTTGATCACATTTAAATAAAGATATAAGAAATGTTAATTTGAATATTATCTTACAATATGTCTTTATATGATATATGGCTTTATGCATGAATTTAAAGGAGAAATATACTACATCTTGAACTAATGTGTTTCATGAGAAATATCTTTAGAAAAGTTCAGGTGAAAGCTATAAAGCCAAATGAATAGCCAAGATTTAAAATCAATCAAAATCGTCAAGATTGCTAGAAGAAATGTCAAGAGCTTGAACAACAAAATTTATTAAAGACCTTTCCTAGAAGAATCGATCTCAAGAATTCAAGACCAAGAGTAATGAGCTTCAAAGATAGTCATATAGAAGGGTCTGAGAATTTAATGTAAGATATGAGAAGGTAATAATGGCTCAATTCTCTAAAAAGAATTTTATCAAAATTATTTCAAAAATGTTTTGAAAAATATGTATTCAAATTATCGAAAATAGTTTTGAGAAATATCATTGGTTTCCCTTTTGGTTGAAAAAGGCTTTATCTTTGAAAAGTAATTTTGGGAAACAATAATCGATTATGATCAGTCAGTGTTTCAACGTGAAAAATGTTTTTGTTAGGATAATCGATTATGACCATTTACGAAATTGGGTGGTTTTTATAGAGAAGCCTTAATCGATTAGGATAATCGATTATGCAAGTTTTACTGAAAATCTCAGTTATGACAGAAAAGCCATAATCGATTATGGACTATGATAATCGATTATGATGCCCTTAAATGAGAATATTTTATTTCTTTATCTGCTACATTCAATGGCTCCAACGGTTAGTTTTTCAAATTGATTTTCAGAAAATGGAATTTATTTTTAATTAATGAAATATCTTTTAAATTCCTCACGGTCATATTTCAAAAACTTATAAATATATCTCAAGGGCAGCTTTGAGAAGAAGAGAGAGAAAGAAAAAGAGAGAACGCGCTATTATTTTGATTAAATCTTTTCTACTCTTTTCTCTTCTATTTTGAAAATCACTCAAGCCATTGTTACATTTTGATTATCATAAGTTCTTGAGTGTATTTGTTGCATATAGTTGTGCTCTGTTTTTCAAGTTGTTTATCCGCACTATTGTGAGTGCATTATATCGGTAAGAGTCAAATGACTCAAGCCATTCTTGAGGCTCTAAAGTTACCAGCACCTGTTAAACTTGGTTGAGACTCTATCACTGGGGGAGGTTATATCCCTGGTCTGTGAGGAGTGCTCGGAAAGTTGCCAGCACCTGTTAAGCTTGGTTGAGGCTCTATCATTGGAGGAGGTTATATCCCTGGTCTATGACGAGTGCTCGAAAGTTGCCAGCAACTGTTAAGCTTGGTTGAGACTCTATCACTGGGGAGAGGTTATATCCCTGGTGTGTGAGGAGTGCTCGGAAGGTTACAAGCACCTGTTAAGCTTGTGGTTATTTGAAGGTTTTTCACTAGGGGAGGTGATATCCTTGGTCTGTGAGAAGTACTCTGTTATTGTGAAGGTTACAAGTACTTGTTAAGCTTGGTTTTGTAAAATGGTTACAAGCACCAGTTAAGCTTGTCTATATAGTGGAACAAAATCCCACAGGTGGAGTGGGGACTGAATTAGGCCTTTGGCAGTGCGTGGCTGAACCAGGATAAAATACTTGTGTCCTGCTATTTTTACCTTATCTATTTATATTTGTATATCAAACTATTTTCCGCTGCAAATTCAGTTTAAATTTATAAAAGGTTTTTAATTGTGCAAAAAGTTTTCATTTTTATTTCAAAACTCAATTCACCCCCTCTTTGTTATTGGTTGCCACGGCCAACATAAATGTGTTCCAGAAATTAAGTTCCGGTAAGTAAAGAATAAAAAAAATGAATTCCATATTCAAATTTCCGAAACTCGTCATAATTGGGTTCCCGGAATTAAGTTTCCAGAAACAAGTATTTTGAAAAGAAAAGAAAAAACAGGAAATGAGGGTGTATAAGTAAAAAGGAGGGGTTGTGAATAACAATTCCCTAGATTCATTGTCTAAGATTTTGGATCAACATGTGATGTCAAATCTAGTTATATGTAGTCCTTCATTTAACCCATGAAAGAATATCACAACCCATAGAAATCTCTCGGTTATTTGCGCTTCCTTAATCCTAACAGAGTACAAGTTGAAGATTCGACAACACAAGGTGTAACACCCTGCTTTTTCACTTCTATGCACATATGTGTTAATACTTGCTTATGGATGTTTGCATATGTTGTTTTTGCTTGTTTTTGGTGCATAAGTTCATAGTTGTAATAATTCAGCCTTTAGAATAATCGATCCATCTGAGTCTAAATAACTTGTTTCACGGTTTTGGCCATATCTTGAGTTCTAGACATCCGATCGAGGTGATCTTGGATGCGTTGGAAAGCTTAGAGAATTATCTACAAGTTTTATTCAGGTGTTGAGGCCAAAAACACGTTTTCTAAAAGGTAAATCGATTTGGGAAATCGATTTCCAGGTGAAGAAATCGATTTCCAGAAAGTGGAAATCGATTGTTTAAAGGAAAAAATCGATTTTAAAAATCGATTTCTTTGATAAGAAAATCGATTTGGCCAATGGAAAATCGATTTCCATGGTTGTGGAATCGATTCCCATGCGTGTCAGGGCTTGTGTACGCGTTTTGGTTATCAGGCTATGCTGTGTACGGCCCATCCGTCCTAAAACGTCCCTAACAGTTATATATACATAGCGTATGACCTAAACCCAGTATCCACACCCTGTTGTACACACTTTTTGCCTCTTCTCATCCCTAAGAGCTCTAATTGATCTCTTGCTCTACAAAACCCAAAGGACGAATCCTGCTTTGGTGTTCTTCGTCAAGAACACGCCGTTGTTTGGCTAGTCTATCCCTGCTGCTAGAGTTAATCTCCTAAGTTAGAAACCAAGGTGAGTTTCTAATCCTAGATTTGTTTTTCCTTTCAATCCTTAACTTAAAGATCGACTCTGCTTTTCAGTGTTGCGATCGTGATCAAGTGCTGAACCCGTAAGAAGGAACCGTAGCAGAACTTGGCTCTGTTCTCTTTCCTTTAGGCTGTGAATCATCATACCAGGTATGGGGGGTGAGAAAATTGGTCATGAATATGTGGGTTTTGGGATAGGTTAAGATGAAGGGGTTAACCCATGACCCCTATGTATGCCTGCGTATGCCTATGAATGTGGTTATGTTGTTTTCTAGCTATATGAGTATTGATTGATGAATAATTTGATGTTATAACATGTTTATAACTATGATTTCCTGATTTATATGATTTTTGACGACTTGATGATGATGAACATGCTGTTTATGCCATGATATGGTGTTTTGTTAACCTTATGCTATCAGAACATAGTTAGAGGGAGAAAATAAATAGGCAATGTGAGATTGATGACCAAGGATTAGTTTGAGAACCCTTAGTTTATGATTTATGAGTGTTGGACTAATCAAATTGGTGATAAATAAATTAGGCTCGAATGATATGTCAATTAGAGAACGTAGACTGGTTCGATAGCAGAGAAAACCCGCTGCTGTATGATCTGACACCCAGAAATCGATTTCCAGCACATGGAAATCGATTTGAATCTTCCAAGAATCGATTTCGAAGGTGTGGAAATCGATTTGGCCTTGTAGAAATCGATTTCTAGAATCGATTTTCCTTGTTCAAAATTGATTGGGGAAATCGATTTGAACATGTTGAAATCGATTTTCAGAGATTGGAAATCGATTTGAAGACTTCAGAAATCGATTCCAGAGATTCGAAATCGATTCTCACGTACCCAGGAGCAGCTTTGACCCCTTATGCTTGATGGATAGTGTTATGTAGGCTTGTTATAATCTTAATAAGATATGAATTGTGGTTTAGATATTAAGATTAAGTTACAATCTTAATAAATATATGACTTGAGGTTTAAATATTAGGATTAAGTTATAAATATATGGCTTGAGGTTTAAATATTAAGGTTAAGTTATAATCTTAATAAAATATGAATTGAGGTTTAGATAATAAGATTAAGTATAATACTTAATAAAGATAATGTTAAGTTAAGACTTAACAAAGAGAACAATTAATAAAACGACGATGTTATTGGTAACGATGTACTGTTATCGATGTTGTTGGTTAAATCATTCTTGATGCTTATTGGTCAAGTTTGATGTTGTTGAATCATCTTTGATGCTTGTTGGTCAAAGTTGATAGCCATGTAATGGTGTTGATGATGGATGGTTGGACATGTGTTTGCATATTGATGAACATTGCACGCATCATACGTTGAAGTTGATATGTTGGGTGGAAAGCAAACGATGAATTGCGATAGTGGAGGCCACGATGGGTGTTAACCCGGCCTCGCGGGTACATTGGGTAGGGAAGTTCGAGGTGACATGGGCTAGCTACCTATTGTCTGAGTAACCTAATGAATAAGCTTGAGTACCCTGACTAGCCACTATACGTTATCAGGATTATTGAGAGTGTTCGGGGATGACCCATGGTCTGACATATCATCCACGTTGATAACCGGACATGTACTCCTAATCGTCTTTCCAGAGTTAGAGTTGTTGGCCACATGCATACGGAGTAGTGATGTTGCATTCGCATTGACATGCATCTTTGGTATATATATATATATATATATATATATATATATATATATATATATATATATATATATATATATATATATATATGTATTGATTATACACGTGTTGGTTGATGTATGTTGTATGTCATCTTAATTACTATTCCATTCCGTTTACATATATTTATGATCATATTTCTCACCCCTACCTTTTGTTGTTCTTGTGCATATGATGTTGCATGTGCAGAGGAGGGTGAGCATGCTGACGAGGAGTGATCCCGTGGAGATCTCTCTTAGTAATAGTAGTTAGGATTTATGTTCAGTTGTTTAGTTTATTCCGATGTATTATCGGTATATGTATACCAACTTTGATATGTGACATCGGGATTTGGGATATGTTTATTATTTATGTTTTCCGCAGTTTGTTTTTAAAGGATTTTGATTATTTCAGATTCCTACGTTTGAGTTATAGATGATGTGATGCACATTACCCTTGAGGAAATGTTTTTATTTTCATTATTATATTTTTTTTAAAGACATGTATGATTTTATTTATATTTTATTTTATGCGGGGTAGTGGGTGTCACACAAGGAAGCTCTTGGGTGTTAAATTTCGGATCCGGATTGGCTGCAGTAGTAAATTAACGCATTTATCACAGTTGTGCAATCTATCATCATTGGATCTACTTATCTTACACTCTCAGCTTTTGATTTGCTTTGTCCAAAAAAATAGTAAAAAAATACAAGTAGAGAAATAGAGATGAGTTACTGGAGGAATTCTAATCCCTAAATCTATGCCAAGAAAGAGATTGAAAAGATGGGAGAGAGAGAAAATAAAAATAATTTTTTATAATGAAAAATAAAATGACTGTTAGGACTTTTTAAAAAGAGTAAAGGCCCATTTAAATCCCCAACAATATTTGAGATGTCACTTTTCGTCTTTGAGAGAAAAAAAACTCATTGAATAGTCCCCGAGAATGACAAAAGAGAAACATTTTAGTCCCTCCATTTGTTTCCATCCTGAACACGTCATTAGAGTGTTGATGATTATCATTAGTAGGTCAGATACCCAAACAATAGTCTCTACTGCATAATAGACCATGAGAGTAATTATGCGTTGACCCAATAAAGTCCCCAACTATATTATTTAAGTAACCCAATTTAGTGCCTGACAATTTCTATCGTGGGACACATTAATCCTTACATGTTACAAGCAATACACCACATGCACTAGATGCACCACACAAGATTACCAAAACATGTCATATAGATGAGTTTGATAGATACATAGTCACACTAACGGTATATAGCAACAGTTTAACGTTATGTTTAGGATGGAGACAAACAGAGGGACTAACTTTTCTCTCTTTTGTCATTATCAGTGACTGTTCGATAAGTTTTTTTCTTAGGGACGAAAGTGATACCTCAAATATTATCAGACACTAAAATAATCCTTTACTCTTTTAAAATTAACACTAGTTGATCGGCTTCAAGAATCCATCTTTGCCGTCGATTTATATTTATTTAACATTAAATCAATGGTTATTATTAGGGTGTATATTATATCATGATTTTGTCAACTAATCAAGAGATGTGAAGAACACGTAACTTCTATATATTGGCACCAATTTTTTTTTTTGTTACAAATTGGCACCAAATATTACTCTACGTACACTTATAATCAATTAAGAAATAATAATTAAGTGGTGATGTTTAAGGAAAAAAGTACTATTATCGTTACATAATTCTTTTAAATAATTTTTTATTTAATAAAATTTACGGTTGGAGGTAGTTGTTTCATTCTAGGGTAGGACACGTCTCCTACAGACTTGATTAAGACTTATAAAAATACTTGATAAATAATCCATCAGCAATAGACTTTGACAGGAATTGAATTCTGATTGATTTAGTGGATTTGATCCACCCTTATCAATTATACTAACTCATGTTGCCTTTAAACATTATTTTAATATATTTATTGTCCTTTACTTATTATAATATTTTAATTCAGAAAAAAAAAAATAACAGTACAGTTTAAATTATAACCTTAACTTAAATTCTTCCTCGTTACCAACGTTAGGTTGGTCGAAGTGAAATTAGATTTAGATCGTTTAAATATGATTTCGAGTTTGAATCTTATGGATCGAAAAAAACGTGATTGGAAGGGAAGAATTCACTAAAATTAGTCAATCAGTAGGTTTCATGATGAGATTAATTATTGACGAAATCAGTAAATACTTCACACTTATGACGTGATAATAAAAAAAAAAAATTCTTTGCCACTAACGGATTAATAGTGGCTTCTAATTTAAAAAAAGCTAATCCATGATAGTATTCTATTGGAATATATATTCTTCGCCCTAGCTACGATTAGTCTGTTGAAATTGAGAGTCTATTTGGCACGTTATTTTTACGAGCTTATATCGGATAACTTATAGCTGATGAGAAAGTAGTCATGTTTGGTAAGCGTCTCTGTCACGAGCTTATAGCGTTTTTTCACGAGTTTATAACGTTTTTTCATACTCTATTTGAAGTAACGTTTGAGCTTATAACTTATAGAGTTTTATTTTTCTTTTCACTTTTATCCTTATTATCTTCATTTAATTCTATCTTTATTCTCTTCTCTCTCTTTTATGTAAAATCATTAATGAACATGTCCTTTTATGTCATTTTATATTTTTTAGCTAGTTCAACTGCTAGTTTTACCAAATACTTCCACAGAAAATAAGCTAGCTTATCCGCTATCCGTTATTCGTTATCAACTATCTTATTTGCTAACAGCTAATTTTATCAAATAGGCTCTGAATAATTATTTGGAAAGGTTAATTGTTTCAACTCAAAAAAATAAAAAATAAAAAGGATTTAAAAAGAAGAAAAGGAAAATAAGGAAAAAGCTACCGGCGGCTATGAGAACTGAGAAGGAACTTGAGTTTGAGTCAACCATCATGAATTCCCGTGACATTCTTTTGTAGTTTTGTTGAAGCTCGTGTAGTATCAATGTATCATATACTTTTTCGAATCTTGAAACAAAAAGAAGAAAAACATAGAATCAATGGAGAAAATGGTGGAAAATGGAAAATGAAGGATTTGGTCCACTGGATTGCAGGTAATTTTATAAGTTTTTTTTTTCAATTTTTTTTTTTAAAATATCATTCTACCTCCATCTCCCACCACCATCCCCAACTATCCCTCATCACCACCACCACACAAAAATTAAACCCAAATTTCCTTTCGTCGTCAGTAAGGTGTTCCTTAGTGACTTCGGACGATGATTCTGTGGAGGAGAAAATTAATTATCCCGAAACCACCACTCGCCACCATCGCAACCATGGCAACATCACTGAGAGCAGTGCTAGTGTCACAGTCGTATGGACCGCCTGGACCACCACGATTCCACCTTCAAAACGCCTCATTCGTTAGCCAATCCACCGCCGAAACCACGCTATGCTGTCGAACCCAACGTTTGGTTTTCCAGACAGATCTGTTTCTTTGAATTGTGCCCATTTCTTTGAATTAGAAATTTTTAGATCCTTTTTGTTTCTCTTATTTATATGGGCTTAACGGATCTACTGTTTTGTCCATCGTCCATTGTTCTTCTCGTTCATCATTCTTCTGTTCTTCTCGGGCGTGGTTGCGAGAAAATAAAATACTCGAAGTGTCATGGTTGCATCGTTATTGAAACAATTCAATCGTTTTGTCATACAATAGTGCTGCACCAAAAATGATTGAACCCCTATAGTGGTTGAAACTAGAAAACAAAGCAAGTCAATGACATAACGTCACCAAAATACCTATAATCTAACACCATATTTGCATCACATCTAGATACATTTGTGATTTGTTCATCCATATCCATTTGATATTCATGGAAGAAAGACAGGTTCTCCAACAATTGCAGCTGAAAATATTGCGAAAGACATCCGAATTCACCATACACCATACTTTTTTGTCTCTTGCATTGAGGTAAGTTTTTACATCCAACCATGTATATCCAAGACTAGCTTTATGCCCTGCATATATGCTCATAAGTTGAAAAGTTGACTTCTGCCTTAATCTAGAGTCATCAGCCAGATCAATCTCATATGATTGGACTTCAGTTATATCTTTCTGTGTGATGCAAGCATGTGTGTTGTATTTGGAAGTTATAGAGGGTGGTTATGGTCATCTACAAATTCATGGATGACAAACTTTTCATTCTTTAATACAAGTGAAATCCTTGCTTTGCAATCATTTCTAGTCTCGGCTTTGTGGTTGTTAACCAAAACATCTCTCTTGCTTGTCTTTCATAGCCCTTCCTTGCAACAAACAAACCTATACGATGATATAGTACCATCTTTGTTACTTTTTTTCGCATGACGTTTTCTAACACAAACGTCAGCATGGGCATTATATGCGAGGCGAAATTGATAAGCTGCCTCTATATTATCAAATTTTATACCATCCCTCAACTTTCAATCACCATTTGAAGATGTCATGTTATGCTTCCTACTAAAGCAATGAAAGATGTAAATGAAACTTGAAGAAACTATTTCCATGGGTTGGTATATCAAGAAAAAAATCCAGAAATATCAAGAAAAAATAATCAAGAAACATGGATTCACCTTTTGAAACCACAACACATATTAGCGGGGTTCAACTTTTGAAACATGGTGGCATAAACAACATTGATGACGGTGGTTTAGCACAACGTTCCTCCTTTGCTGCGTTTTGTGTTTTCTTTTGGAGCAAAACGCAAGACATAAGGCGTAGACAACGTTGATGCTAGCAACAACACCCTACTTAGTGGCGACATAGATGACGGTGGCGTGATACAGTTGGCTTAGACGACAGTGGCGTGGAGGCGTGGTGGCTTAAACGCTCTCGTGTTCCTTTTCTTTGGAGCGTTCATTTTCCTTTGTACATAATCTTTATTTTTTCATTAAAAAAAAAAAACTAGGACACGTGGCGCTTTCTGGAGCGCCAGATCAATCCAATGCTCTAGAAGAATGAATAGGCACCCCACCTTTCCCGTCCTAAAGGTAGAGAATCTGAGTCCTTGAATGATTAGTTGTAAGTGCGTGTTTAGATGAGAGTTTGATTAACGTGATTTTAAATGAAATTGATTTTGTAAAATTGATTTGGTTACAATTGAGTTTGAAATGAAGTAATTTATATTTGGATGTTTTTATTCTGAAATCAAGTTTGATGTAAAATTTAATGTAAATTTTTAACCCAATGCAAAAGCTAATTTCTTTCACTTCTATTAGAATCACGTTTTTTAAGGCAAAATCAATTTTGTCTGACAGTAACCAAACACTTCTATTTTTACTACAATCACGTTTGATAGGGAACAAATGCAATTCTGGTATTCTTCACCGTAGAACCAATTACACACTAAGTAAAAAGTTATGACCGAAAGTTTTTCTTTTTTAACATGAATGTCAGTCTAAATGGGACATTGATCTAATTATATGACCAGAACTTGATAAGAAATTGTGGCCAACTTGGCCAACAAATTATGCAGCGAAGTGAGACGCCAACTGAAAAAAGAATTAAGTAGGCATATTGCGGAGGACCGTTCCTGCATGACTAATTTTACATTCTCTTTTGCTTAACCCTCTTACTGACTCTTCTACTTATTAAAAAAACGAAAATGTTAAATGGTGTGATGGAATTTTCTTAAAACGACATACGAAACTTAAATAAACAAGTCGTGTAATGCATTTTAAAAGCAGCTGCATATTTTCTTTATTTTGTTTTAATAAATCAAGTGAATGTACTGGCGTCAAATTTGACAAAAACGCTATCGTGCAGATAAATTAAGAGTGCATTTGAAAAGTGTTTACCATTTCTATTATTACCATTTATATTATTAATTTTTAACATGTTTTAGAAAAACATATTTTATGCACATATGTTTATTGAAAAGTGTTTTCATGTCCTTTGTATAAATTTCATTAGAAGAAAAAACACTTTTCCAATATTACACACAAACAACTTAAAATCACTTTTTAAAGTAAAATCACTTATCAGACTTATAGCTAAATGCAAAATAGCTTCTAATATATAAATCACTTTTTCCAAAACTGTTTTCTGGAGAATCGTTTATTTTAAATCTAAACTAACGAGCCCTAAATGCTTTTTATATTTCCAAGATATTGATAGTAAAAAGATTTTGTAGGAGAATATAACAAAACTATGTTGGTAAAAGGCTATCCAAGAAGAGCAACATTACTTGGGACCTTGTTGATCCTTCTTCTGAAAAGAGACTTTTGGGATGTAAATAGGTATACAAAATGAGAACTAGCTCTAATGGTTTTATTGAGTGATATAAAGCTCATCTAGTTACTAAAGACTTTACTTTTCAGGACAGTGTTGATTACAAGGAGATTTTTAATACAGTTGCTTTACTTGTTATTGTAGCTACTCGGAAATGGAATCTTAATCATATAGATGCAAAAAATGTCTTCCTAAATGATAACTTGAAGAAGAAATCTACATGTGCCCACCTCGTGATTACACTTGTCCACCAAACAAGGTTTGTCATCTCTCAAAAGCTTTATATGGTCTCAAGCAAGAATTTTGGGCTTGATTTGCCAAGTTTCACAACACTATCAGTAAACTTGGGTTTTCATCTAATGCTCATGATTGTACTCTTTTCATATAAAAACTAACCGATGTATTGTCTTGTTACTTATACATGTTGATGATATGATTATTACTGGTGATGATACTTATGAATTACTGAGCTTAAATAGTTCTTGAGTTAGGATTTATAGATGAAGGATCTTGTACTCTTCAATTATTTCTTACGGCTTAAGGTAATCTCTTATATTGATGTTTTGAATATATCTTAGGTGAAGTGTGCTTCAGATCTTATTTCTTGACCAATATGTCGCATAGATAACAAAATTGAACATAGTTCCTTGAAACTAATGTTTGGTTTACTACATTTCGTGTCACCCAGCTCGATGACTCAACCCTCTATCATTTGTTAGTTGAGAGCTTGATTTATGTTACAGTGACCTAACTCGTTATATCATATGTTAATCATTTTAGGCAATCAATTTATATACGCACCTTCCTCCACCTAGTATAAGGATGTTCTTCACATCATTTGTTACATCAAGGGTATACTTTTTCATGATTCTTTCTTGATTGACTCTCATATGATTTTTCGAGCTTATTCTGATGCTAATTAGGGTGATGATCCACTTATTGGCGCTTCACCTACTAGATATGATATTTTTCTTGGATACTTTCTTATTTCTTGACATAACAAGAAGCAAACTCTTACCACTCATTCAACTTCTGTGTTAGAATGGCTCTAGCTGATACTACTTCTGAGATTATTTGATTCGATGATTATTTGAAGAATGAGTATTTTTCAGCAAGGGACTACAAGGCACTACAACAAAATTGGAAATGCAAGTAGCTGACTATGGACCAGGGATGCTTTGATCAACTCGGGGAAAGAAAAATGTCCTCAAAATTACATGATAGTTAGAATATATGCTTTGTTGGTGTTGGTGTAGGTGTATGTTTTATGCAGAAGATTCAGGGTTTTGATTGTTAAAAAAGGGGCTCTCCATGCTATATTTTTACTCTAGGATGGTTGTTTTTTATGCCCAGGGTGCCCAGGGTGTTTGATGTCAAGCTTTGAGCATATGATAGAATGGAGGCTTTTTAACCCTTCGTAGAAGGTGGGAAAAGTTTTTTCACTATGATGCTTAAGCTTGACAATTTTGAATGAAATTTTAATTATTGAAAAAAAAAAAGAATATTAGTTTCTATGGATGTCACAATCGAATTCCTTTATTATAATCAGGAACTAATTTTAGATTCTCCTAACCATATCTCAATTAAAGAGTAATACAACAAAGAAGTGCATATTCTTGTTCCGTCTCCGGGTACCAATTTAATATTTAAATTAATTTTTTTTTTAAAATAGTAGGTTTCTTTTGTCAAATGGCTAACTTTATTTGTTAGAGATTAATTATGAATTAGTTACTAATTTTGTCGTAGTTAATGATAGAATTTTTTATAGTGTAAATCACCATCTTCAATAATGACTTCTAATGTCATTGAATAGAATGACACTTTGCTCCAACTTTAAAAAAAAGGATTGTATTTCATAGAATTTGGTCTACGGCTCTTAATTTCTTTTCCATTGTCTTATGCTGATGACTTCTTACATGTATTTCCTTCAGGACTTCAACTAATAATCTTATTATGTGACAACCCATCAAAATTAGCCGTTTGATCCTTTATGGCCCATTTGCATGCATCTCGATCTATGAAGATTTTTGGCGAAGTTTCGAAAGTTGTTCTCTCTGTGACAAATGCAAGTCAATTATTGCAATTTGTTTTATTTCGGATGATAACATGGACAATGATCATTATCCCTCGAAAACACAGTGCGGTTTCTCTCTCTCAACATTTCTTTTACTCATCTCATCCATTAAAGGGGTATTTTGAGTCATTTTTGATCTGGAATCATTTCTTTATATCATTTTTTTTATTTAAATAAATAATTTTTTCACATAGAACTAATTTTTCTTTCGTATTTTTTCCATGATTTAGTTATTTGAGTGTGATGTTATTTTATTCGTCGTTTTGGTGTAGCGTTGTTTGGTTTCCCGTCTTGTTGCGGTGTTCATTTGATTTATATTGACAGATTAGTTTCAATCCATTATAGATTCAATCAAGACTTGGACGTCAATGTTACAGATCCAGAGATATGGATATTCCGGTCACTTTGATTTTGTCACATTTATAGGCATTTTGCCGTTTTATACTATTAAGCTGGGTGCTGTGAATTTGTTTGCAGATTCATCTTTTTTAATTTTTAGCGATGTTAAATTTATGTTATTTTTGATATATTTTATCTATTTAAATGAATGAATATTTTTGTTAATAAAAAAAACATGGACATTGATCTAGCCGGCACGTGTTCAATGATATATAAAAGAATATGTCAAGTCATTAAAAAGATGAGGTGTCCATTGAGTTTGATTAATAACAAAATTATAACATGATGATTATTCAAAAGTATAGTTCGTTGAAGTAATGGAGAAGAGGTCCATGTGCCCTAACATACTAACGTGATGTGTAGCAGATTCATTTAACTAATTGAAGTTTAATCTACGGAGATAATTTCTTGTATGCATAATACACTTATTAGTTTATATATTACAATATAGTGAGGGATTGTAGGTATAGCTTGTAATATTGTAAAAATAAATCCAAATGTTTATTTGTATGTTGAATCATGCTTTTTAAATATGACATACTGACCACCAAAAAACACAAATATGACATGTACCTGTCAGTGGTCGGTCGGAATCACGGACGGATTTAGAAATCTTCAAGATCAAATATTATAAATATTTTTATAATAAATATATAAATGCATAAGAGATAAAATAATGACATCATTATCATTAAGTCAAAAATTTGAGATTAGAAAAATTATATCATTACATACTTAAGAAATTGAACACACTTTAACTTCTACAAATTATAATTGTTCTCTACGTGTCTTCATATTTTAAATTTGTTGTATGATTTTTTCATTTTCAATACTATAAAAAATATCTCTCTCCATATGTGACCAAACAATCATTTGACAAATCATCTCTTATACGATTGCACACTTGATTCTTCACAAACTTCATTGCGGAGAAACTCCTTTCAACTGTTGCAGTGGCCACGAGCAAAATCAAAGCTAACTTCAGAAGTAAATATACCATTGAATATGCAATATGCTTTACAGTTTTCACAAAAATTTCCGAAAGATCACTAATCCCGTTTATATTAGAAAATTGTTCATCAGAACAAACATCCATGATATAATTTTCAAGTTGGCCATCAAGCCCCATAAGCTCCAAAGAAGAGAATTTCGATGAATAAAATCGAATTAAACAAATCAACTTTTCCTTGTCAAATACAAAAAATTAATCTCTTGAATTTAAGCTTGCCACACAAATAAGCAATTCAGTGCTCACCTCTGTAAATCTATTATTAAGCTCTTGAAGTTGTCTATCAATCACCTGATAAAATACCTCAACTTGAAAGTGATGCAAGTTTGAAACTTTTTCAACTTTATGCCTTGATCTTCCTTATGTCATGAATGCATCATCCATATTTGGAATGACAATATTTGTTTCCCACAAAACATTGATACTTCATTAAATAAATTATGCCAATCATCTTTTCTTATGCTTTGCGATCTTTCCTTTGACGCTTTAACTAATGTCATAGCATTTACAACATCTTAACCACTTCTTTGCAATGCTTGAGACAACTTATTAATATCCTTATATATTTTTCATCAAATGCAAGTTAAAAATAAATACAAAAGACTGCAAAATATTCAATATTTGACGTGCTTCAGGTCATTGCTTTGAGCTTATTCCATCTTCCACAAAAATATCAAGCACATCACACACAAAAGAAAACAACCTAAGTAATGTACCACAATGTGAGCCCCATCTAGTATTTTCAGCCCTTGTCAATGTAGTTTCTTGATTCAAGCCACGATCGGTGGAAACTTCTCCACTTTCTATGCTTCATTTACTTTAAGAATTTGACTTTCTCTAAGAATCTCTCTATGCTTACATAAAGCTCCAACAACATTAGATAAAATGGGTTGATTCTTGGCTTATTGCTCCTTGCTATTGTTGTCTATTTGACTTCTTTCTCTCAGTTTACACAGTTTCAATTTCACTTGCTCAGTTCTTTGAGGTTGCGCAGCAAAGAGAGAAACAAACAAGAGAGAACGGGATGGGCTGATGGGGCCGTAGAATAGGGAAATGAAAAAAGATCTTATCGCAGTATTATGAAATAAAATTGTTATATTTTAAGTTGTATTGGGAAATAAAAAGTATTATATTTTAAGTTTGTATGGGGAAATAAAAAAGTGTTATATTTTAAGTTATATTGGAAAATATAAAAATGTTATGTAGACTAGGATTGTAGGACAATGGGGGCAGCAATTTTATTTTAGTGGGGGTAAAAAAAAGTTATTTAGAACTTAAAAAAGAATTGGTAGGGGCAGGTGCCCCACAATCCTTAACATAGGTTCGTCCCTGGTTGCAGTGAAAGTGGATTGCGATCCCGGACGACCTTCGACCGCAATGTCAGGGGTTCGAATCTTGGTGACGCCACTCTAGGAGGGCTTTACCTAACCACCACCTCCGCCCGACAGTTAGTTTCACGGCTTGCCTATGGTGATACTCGGTCAAAGATTAAAAAAAAAATGACACGTGAAGATAACTTAAAAAGTTACCTGATTCATATTTTATTTGTTATTATTTAGATTGATGATCCTTATATCTATTCAAGAAAGAGTGTGTTAGTATTTCTATTCAAGAAAGAGTTATCCTTATTCAAAAATTATTATTCGTGAATGGAATATTTATTGAAGAAAAACTTTATAACAATCTATCTTTACATGTTTGAAATAGAGTTGGATCGTCCATTTGAGTCAGCTCAGTTGATTAAGTTGCAGGATATATGAATTGTGAGTACGTTGGTTCAAACCCCTGTAATGCAGACCCTTTCCCATTCCCTTCTCCCCTTTTCCCTTCCTTTGTAAAGCCTCCTATGAACCTCCTCTTGACGAAAAAACAGTTGGATCAACCAGGCATCGCTCACGGACTAGCCCATTTTACCCACAGTTCAACCCAGGTTAGGACCAAGCATTTTGCAAGCTTGTTTGAACATGGGCCTAAGAGTTTTGTCGCGACCGTCCCGTCCGGGCGCCGCGAAAAAAAAAGGGGGTTAAAAAAAAGCAGAGAAGTTGCCACCAAAATTTTTATTTGGGAGAACTTTGGAAAACCCGATTATTTAAGGAAAACTGGTCCTAAAAAAACAAGACAGAGATTTGAGTTCGGGAGTCGGTTACGAGTAGGGAAGGTGTCAGCACCCTACGTCGCCCGTTCTAAGAACGGTACCCTAAGTTAATCGTGCAAAATTTTTAATAACCTTTGAAAATATTATTTTACCCCATTTTCTAAAATAAATAAAAAAAAAACACAAAAGGAAGAAAATAAAATTTTGGCTTGACAGAATGATTATTCTGCTCCTACGTATTCCCCGGTGCGATGGAAAACTCAAAGCCACGTAGTTCTTAATAGAAAAAAAGTTCGATTGGTTGGTTTATTTTAATTTTACTTTATTTTTTTTTTTGAGAAAAGATTGGATTTTGAGGATAATTTTGAAAATAGATTTTATTCTAAAACTCTTGCACAGGGTTCAAGATAGCAGTGCTATACGATGAGCCTTTACAATTCTTACGACACTTGAGGATGGGAGACCATACATCAACGTCATAAATTGTCGCACGAATTTTAAAAGATTTTACTTAAAGAAGAATTCACTCTTGCACGGGGTTAAAGATAGCAAAACTATACGATAAACCCTTACAATTCATGCGACACTTGAGGATGAAAAATTCATACATCAACGTCGTAGATTGTTGCGTGAATTTCTTTGAAAATGATTATTATTTATTTTTATAAAGATTTTTCCCCTCCTTTTCTTATTTGAGACCAGAATCTGACACACAAAAAAGTATGAGCTTGGCCCAAAAGAAATCAGAAATAAAGAAAAAAAAAACCTAAGCTAATCCTTCATATTAAGCCCAACCCAATACTAAACACTCTCATCCATAACTAGTCCCTATTTCCCTACTTAACAAAAAAAAAAATTTAAATAAAACACAGATACACATTAAACCTGAGAGCTACAATAGACAAAGAAAAAGAGGGATTAAAGCCAACACAGCTTCTGCCTTCCCCTTTTTGCGTTACCCACTCAAGGGAAACAGAGGAGAGCACCTCACAGCAAGATGGTCACGGCGGTAGCGGTCAGTCGACGGCGGTGGACGCGGCTGGGATCGCGGTGGGCAGCGGCGCTGGGCTCGGGCGACGGTGCGGGACGAACGGCTGGGCTCTGGTTCGCGGAGATTCCCGCGGTGATGCAGCTCGGTGGAGCAGCGACGTGGCTCGCGGTGGTTGAGGGAGCACGCGATGTGGGCTTGTGCGGCGGCGATGGTGGTCTCCGGTGGGAGGCTCGGGTCCTGCGTAGGGAGAGGGGCTTGAGTGGCTTCTGGAGGTACAAGATAGCAACAGAGAAGCAAAAATGGGGGTTGAGTGGAGAAGAAAGAAGGAGAGGAAATAGGAAGGGATGTATGTCTTTTTTCCCTATTTCATACTTATTTCACTCGATTTTTTTTCAGATTCCTCCCTCAAGCCCCCTCTGTTCTCGTTGAATTTATAGGCAACAACAGATGAGAATGATTCCAAAATTTTTGCTGCTGGCTTGTTGCAGGAGCTGGGCACCTCAAGAGGGAACAGATCAGCTTTGTCCCTCTGCTTGGTGGTGCAACAGAGAGGAGAGCAGTGTCCTTGGGTGCTGCTGGTACTGCTTAGGGAAAAAGGAAATAAAGCAAAAGAAAACAAAAGAAAGGGAAGAAAGAAAGAGGAGAAGACCCCCAAAAATGTGAAAGCAGAACCCTTATCCTCATATTTTATTATTATTATTATTATTTTTTTATCATTTTCGTTTTTTTTTTTTGGACAAGAAAAGGGCTTTTAAGTGGGTTAAACAAAAATGGGATCATGGGCCAAAGCCTACTCAATTTTTCTTTCCTTTTCTGATCACCTAATCAAAAGATTAATTAACTCGGACAAAATTGGGTGTTCACAGCTGCCCCTCTTTACTAGGTTCTTATTAGTTAATAGGTGTAACCGTAGTTTACCTTTTATCGTTATAAGGAACGAGCAAAGACTTGAACTTCGATTTTGTCTGGGAAAATAAGATTCCCAAAGGTCAGATCGCCTACCGAGACTCAAACTAAAAACTTGTGGGATGGACCGCTCGTTAGAAGCTTGAACAGAAACAAAAAGAGCCTACGGGGTGGACTGCCCGTTAGAAGCTTGAACAGAAATAAAAAGAGCCTACGGGGTGGACTGCCCGTTAGAAGCTCGAACAAAAGATAAGGAGCCTATGGGGTGGATTGCCCATGAGAAGCTCGAACGGAAACCAAAGAAGCCTACGGGGTGGATTGCCCGTTAGAAGCTCGAACAAAAGATAAGGAGCATATGGGGTGGATAGCCCATTAGAAGCTCGAACGGAAACCAAAGAAAGCCTACGGGGTGGATTGCCCGTTAGAAGCTTGAACAGAAACAAAAAGAGCCTACGGGGTGGATTGCCCGTTAGAAGCTTGAACAGAAACCAAAAGAGCCTACGGGGTGGATTGCCCGTTAGAAGCTCGAACAAAAGATAAAGAGCTTATGGGGTGGAGTGCCCATTAGAAGCTTGAA
This sequence comes from Ammopiptanthus mongolicus, assembly GCA_039655645.1. Taxonomy (NCBI): domain Eukaryota; kingdom Viridiplantae; phylum Streptophyta; class Magnoliopsida; order Fabales; family Fabaceae; genus Ammopiptanthus; species Ammopiptanthus mongolicus. The sequence goes on along the minus strand of CM077346.1, from coordinate 28,579,039 downwards.
CAGAAACCAAAGAGCCTACGGGTTGGATTGCCCGTTAGAAGCTCGACAAGAAACAAAAAGAGCCTACGGGGTGGATTGCCCGTTAGAAGCTTGAACAGAAACCAAAAGAGCCTACGGGGTGGATTGCCCGTTAGAAGCTCGAACAAAAGATAAAGAGCTTATGGGGTGGAGTGCCCATTAGAAGCTTGAACAGAAACCAAAGAGCCTACGGGTTGGATTGCCCGTTAGAAGCTCGACAAGAAAGGCACCAAAACTTGCGGAGTCGGGTATCCGCTGAAGCTAACAAATGCAATGCAATGATTGGCCTAAGAAATGATGTTATGGTGCATGATGTAAAAGCTGCTTTTGCGATTGATGAAAAAAGATGGTATGATATGCAAGAGATGCTTTTGATGAAACCATGATGATTTTTTTCAATTTTTTGTTATTTTTATTTTTGGTATTTTGTTTCTTCAAATCATTGCTTGATCCTCGACCCTTAAGATTCGATCACAGCGGGCTTGAGGATGAATAGAACAAAGCCCATTACTCTTGGCATGTTTGTTAAAGGCATGCTTCATCCGTGATGATTGTCCCGATGGATGGAGAAATTGTTGTTTCCTTTCCACAGCATCCCTGGTCGGGAGACCACCACGCTCTTCCCGAACTTTAAAACCTTCAAAGAAATCTAAATGCTTTTATGATTACGTGTTTCTAGTTCAGTATACGCTTATCATAATGAATGCACACAGTTGATAATGAAAGGTGAGAGGTATACGACAGGAATGGAAGGAAATGTCATTTATTGAAAATGGAAAGGTGCACCAGGTAAATATCACAAATCACAAAGAAACTCGAGTTTAACAAGCGAGATTGTAGTGTGGAATCACATCTCTTTAATGACACTTTCTACAATGACTGGAGCTAGTATCCCGCGTTTAACCTCGAATACCCATTAATCGACTTCAAAGAACATGATTTGCCCCAGTCAAGGCTGAACATTGCCCCAGTCTACTAGCTTGATGACACATCCTTCATTTGCATTTTTTGTATTTTAACCCTAACTTTTGCCTAGACTGCCTTCTCAGGTTTTCAGCCTAGCGGGTCGCTCTAACTTTTGCCTAGACCGCCTTTTCAGGTTTTCAGCCTAGCGAGCCATCTTTTTTCTTTTTCTTTCTTCTTTTCTTTTGCTATTTTGGAAGCGCGCTCAAGCATAGTACCTTTTGACCGCATCTGAGTTTATAGGGAGTGGCAGATCCTCACCATCTATCCTCGCCAGGATTAAAGCTCCTCCGGAGAAGGCCTTTTTCACAACGTAAGGTCCCTCATAGTTTGGAGTCCACTTCCCTCGGTGATCCTTTTGGATGGGTAGAATCTTTTTAAGCACTAAGTCCCCTTCCCGAAACTGTCTTGGGCGCACCTTTTTCTCATAAGCTTTCATCAACCTCTTTTGGTAAAGTTGGCCATGACACAACGCGGTTAATCTCTTTCCTTCAATGAGGTTCAATTGGTCGAGTCGAGCTTGTACCCATTCAGCTTCCTCTAACTCGGCTTCCATCAGCACCCTTAGTGAAGGGATCTCTACCTCGATTGGGAGTACTGCTTCCATCCCATAAACCAGGGAATATGGAGTTGCTCCAGTTGAAGTACGAATAGAAGTGCGGTAGCCGTGCAAAGCAAAAGGCAGCATCTCGTGCCAATCCTTATACGTCACCACCATCTTTTGAACGATCTTCTTGATATTCTTATTAGCGGCCTCGACTGCCCTATTCATCTTCGGACGATATGGGGAAGAATTATGATGCTTTATTTCGAAACTTTCACATATCTCTGTCATCATCTTGTTGTTGAAGTTGGTCGTATTATCAGTGATGATTTCACTCGGCAACCCATAACGACAAATCAACTCTCTTTTGACAAATCTAATCACAACATTCTTAGTCACACTAGCATAAGATGCAGCTTCAACCCATTTTGTGAAGTAATCAATCGCGACCAGAATGAAGCGATGCCCGTTCGAGGCTTTTGGTTCTATCGGTCCAATGACATCCATTCCCCACATCGAAAATGGCCAAGGTGATGTTATGACGTTTAAGGATGTTGGCGGCGCATGAGCCCGGTCGGCGTATGTTTGACACTTGTGGCACTTCCTTGCATAAGAGAAACAATCTCCCTCCATTGTTAACCAATAATAACCGGCCCTCAAGATTTTTCTTGCCATGGCATGTCCACTCGCGTGAGTCCCGAAAGATCCTTCGTGCACGTCCTTGATTAACCATTTCGCTTCTTTTGCATCGACACATCTTAAAAGCACCATATCATGATTTCTCTTGTAGAGGACATCCCCGTCTAAATAGAAACTCATTGCAAGTCTTCTTAGAGTCCTTTTGTCATTCTCTGAAGCACCTGAGGGGTATTCTCTTTTTCCGATAAAACTTTTGATATCGTGGTACCAAGGCTTCCCATCAGGTTCTTCTTCTACCACTTGGCAATACGCAGGATGATCACGACTTTCCATCTTGATGAGTGGCAAGTCTCTCTCGTCGCTTACTTTGAACATTGAGGACAAGGTAGACAGCGCATCGGCTAATTGGTTATCCTCCCGGGGAATATGGTGAAATGTAACTTCATCAAACTTCTCAATCAAACCCTTGATGTAATCATGATACGGAATTAACTTGGCATCCCGAGTCTCCCAATCCCCTCTTAGTTGGTGAATGACCAAAGCAGAGTCCCCATATACCTCAAGCACCTTTGCTTTTGATTCGATTGCTGCATGGATCCCTAGCGCGCAAGCCTCGTACTCGGCGATGTTGTTCGTACAACAGAAGCAAAGTCTTGCGGTGATTGGGAAAAAATTACCTTCTGGTGAAATCAAGATGGCTCCGATCCCATGCCCCAGTGCATTAGAAGCTCCATCAAACAACAGGGTCCACTTTTCTTCTTCTGACGACTGCCCCTGCTCAAGCAAAGCCATTATGTCTTCATCTGGGAAGTCGCATTGCATCGACCCATAATCCTCTACGGGCTGGTTGGCTAAATAATCTGCGAGAGCGCTTCCTTTTACTGCTTTCTGTGTGACGTAGACGATGTCGTACTCGGATAGCAGGACTTGCCAGCGGGCAATCCTTCCAGTCAGAGCAGGCTTATTAAAGATGTACTTGATCGGGTCCATTTTGGACACCAACCAGGTAGTATAACTCAACATATAATGCCTTAACGACGAGCTGCCCATGCCAAAGCACAACATGTGCGTTCCAGCAATGAATAGTTGGCCTCACAACTCGTGAACTTCTTACTCAGATAATAGATGGCATGCTCCTTTCTTCCTGATTCATCATGCTGCCCCAGCACACAACCCATAGATTCATCTAGCACTGTTAAATACATGATGAGCGGTCTTCCAGGGACTGGAGGTACCAATACCGGAGGTTCTTGCAAGTACTGCTTGATCTTTTCAAAAGCCTTTTGGCAGTCCTCATTCCATTTTACCACCTGATTTTTACGCAGCAACTTAAAGATCGGCTCACATGTCGCGGTTAACTGAGAGATGAACCTAGCAATGTAGTTCAATCTCGCTAAAAACCCACGAACTTCTTTCTCAGTGCGAGGTGCTGGCATATCGATGATCGCTCGCACCTTATCAGGATCAACCTTTATTCCTTTCTGGCTAACTATGAATCCCAAAAGCTTGCCCGATTTCACTCCAAAAGTGCATTTGGCCGGATTCAATCGAAGCTGGAACTTTCTCAATCGTTCAAAAAGCTTTTTCAAATCGTCAACATGGTCATCTTCAGACTTGGACTTTGCAATCATATCATCCACATAAACTTCTATCTCCTTATGCATCATGTCATGGAATAGAGTCACCATGGCCCGCTGGTATGTCACCCCTGCATTTTTCAAACCAAAAGACATAACTTTGTAGCAAAAGGTACCCCACAGAGTGACAAACGTGGTCTTTTCCATATCTTCCGGAGCCATTTTGATCTGATTGTATCTCGAAAATCCATCCATGAAAGAGAAGAAAGCATGATGAGCGGTATTATCCACCAGAACGTCGATGTGAGGGAGAGGGAAGTCATCTTTCGGGCTAGCTCTGTTCAGATCCCGGTAATCGACACACATCCGAACTTTTCCATCCTTCTTTGGAACAGGGACAACGTTTGCAACCCATTGAGGGTACTTCGCAACTGCTAGGAAGCCGGCATCTAATTGCTTTTTGACCTCTTCCTTGATCTTCAACGACATCTCTGCTTTCATCCTTCGTAACTTTTGCTTCACCGGAGGACACTCGGGCTTTAGAGGTAACTTGTGTTCTACTATGCTAGGGTCTAACCCCGGCATGTCTTGGTACGACCATGCAAAAATATCTTTAAAATCGAGTAGCAACTTGACCAGTCTGTGTCGCTCACTTTCTTTCAGGGAAATACCAATCTTGACCTCTCTTTTATCGTCTTCTGTTCCCAAGTTGATCACCTCAGTCGGCTCTTCATGGGGTCGAATTTCTTTGGTTTCTTGGTCTACTAATCTCATTAGCTCAGGGGGAATTTCTTCGCTGTCATCAATATCCTCGTCAGCATGATTAATGGGATAATCGAAATTGTATGCGGGAACACTAACACTGTCATTTTCAAGAGAGTCACTTTTAGATCTGCATTTTGATGATTATCAGGGAAAGGTGAATAAATAAAGGGGAAAAGGCGAAAACTGTATTATTGATAATTATTAGGGAAATAACAAAAAACAAAAAAAAAACAAAAAAACAAATGGCGGAAGAATAAAAGGGACCGAACACATGCATTTATTGATAGGTTAATACTGAAATAGAAACAAGTAAGCCCGGTACAAAAGACATCCCAAAGCCTTGGGCAGAGCTAAAGGATAAGCATTACAGAATTACTTTGACAAAGATTCTATGGTCCTCGGGAATTCAATGGTCTCCCAATTGCTGAGCTCTGTATTAGGAGAGCATGGATAAACAAGATTGACACTGCGATTGGCGGAATCATCATCTCCGAGGGCTGCTACTTGGTCAAGGAACACGGAACCTGCACTGCGGAAGCTTTGTCGTATGTCACAGATAGGAACCCTTTCAGCCTTGTACTCCCGATTTTCCAAACGAGCAAGCCTCTTCTCTTTCCTCTGTTCTAGAACTCTCCTCTTATCTGCCTTGGTGGGTTTGTATCCTAACCCAAACCTGTCCTTGTTCTCAGTAAGCATTATGATGTCGGGAACCCCTTGGTTGCTTCTTCCCAATCCGTTCCCAGGTCGATATCCTCCTTTAAGCATAACCCTCACCATCATGACAGATGCTTTTGACGGTCACGATTTTGAAAGCAAAGCCCCTTCTCTTACATAAGTAGCGTTGGCAATCTCCAGCGATTGGAAAGCGGTCTCAAGGGCTTCTTCTGCTGCCTCAATGTAAGGGGTCGTTGTTGGTTTGCTCACCAGCATGTCTTCTTCTCCAGAAATAATTACCAATTTATTATCAATGATGAACTTCACCTTTTGGTGCAGCATGGAGGGTACAGCTCCAGAAGAATGGATCCAAGGTCTCCCAAGGAGGCAGCTATAGGTCGGTGTGATATCCATTACTTGAAAAAGGACCTCAAAGGTACAAGGACCAACCTGAATAGGTAATTCGATCTCACCAATGACCTCTCTTCGCGTACCGTCAAATGCTCTTACTATCATTGAGCTCGGCTTCATGTGGGTCCCATCGAAAGGCAGCTTAGACAAGGTCGACCTGGGCATCACATTCAAAGAAGATCCATTGTCAATGAGCACTCTAAGCATAATATGATCTCGACACTTCACGGAGATATGCAACGCCTTGTTATGCCCCATTCCCTCAACAGGTATTTCATCATCGGTGAAGGTTACATAATTATCGGCGATGATGTTGCCCACAATGTTATCAAACTTATCAACAGTGATGTCATGAGAAACATGAGCTTGATTCAAAACCTTCATCAACACCTTTCTATGTGGTTCAGAGTTCATGAGCAGAGACAAAAGAGATATTTTGGCCGGAGTTCGATTCAACTGGTCCACCACCCTATATTCACTTTGTTTGATGAACTTCAAAAATTCGGAGACTTCTTCATCGGATACTTCTTTTTTGTATCCATTCCCTCTTGCGCCCTCCTCAACAAGAGTTTATTTTCCTTTTCCCTTGCAACTTCCTCCTTCCTTTTCTGTATCTTCTTTTCGCAACGCCTCCGGGGTATAAACACGACCGCTCCGAGTCATCCCGCCGACTCCCGAGACATTGGTGACTACAGTGGTATCTTCAGAAGATTGTGGTTGAACCTGCACGTCATATTTCCATGGTACTGCTTTGGTGTCCTTGTAAGGAAAAGGACGTGGAACTTGGATGACGAGTGGCCTCGGCCCACTTGAAGTCGCTGATGGTACCTCTTTGGTATAGTATATCACCAGCGGTTTTGGAACGATTGTTTCAACAACTGGCCGAGGATGGACCCGGATGGTCAAAGGAGTTACATTGACCCGCATCGGGGAGACTGTAGATTCAGAAACCACATTTATGCCTCCCTCATCCAACTGGCAACCAATCAGGATCATCTTCATATCTAATAACCGTTGTACAACCTGTTTGAACTCTGCACAATCTTCAATTGTATGTTCTTTCTCCCCATGAAAGTCACATCTTACGCCTTTGTCAAGGTCACTTTCCTTCTCAATCGGGGCTTGCATCATCCCATGCCTACACATCTCCCTGAAAATAATTCTCATGGGGGTCTTGACCTTGGAGACTTGACTGATGAGAGTATACTCCATGAAGTCCTCTATGGCATTGACGCCAGGACCCCCATGATTTGGTAGAGGATCTTGCCCCACATTAGGCTGCTCGAAGCTCAACCACTTGGCGTTAATCAGCTCTTGCACCATAAGCTTCAAAGCTCTACAATTTTCGGTGGAATGACCTGATGCCCCTGAGTGATAGTCACATTTAGTATTTGGGTCAAACCACTTTGGATACGGCGGTTCCATTGGTTTTGTTGGGATAGGAGCTAGCATAGAGCTTTTCACGAGTTGGCGTAGCAGCTCGGTGTAGGTCATGGGTATCGGGTCAAAATGTACAGGTTTTCTTTCCAGGTCATGAGGTGGCCGTCTCTGGTTTGTGTTTGGGTTGTGATGTGGTGGTTGAACTGTTTGGGATGGTATGGCGGGAAGTGTTTGGTGATGGGTAGGGTATGATGGCCGGTAAGGTGTCATTGGATGCTGAGGTTGGGGATGTGGAAATTGTGAGGTGGCGGCAATATATGGATGGTTAGTTTGGTGGTACGGAGTTTGTGGGTAATACTGGGTTTGGAAATATTGCTGAGGGTGGACAGGCATCAAGTTTGGTCTCCACTGGCCAGACTTATTCTGGTCAAAAGTCACAGCATGTGCTTCTCCTTCCTTCTTCTTTACAAATGGGGGCTTCTTCGGGCCAGGTGCCCCAACTGAAGTCTCGACAATCTTGCCATTCCTCATTCCACCTTCAATCCTCTCACCGATAACGACCATATCTGAGAAATTTGACGATACACTACCAATCATCTTATCATAAAAGGGCGACTGAAGTGTGTCGATAAACATCGCAACAATCTCTTTTTCTGCCAACGGGGCTCTACCTGGGCTGCCACTTCCCTCCAACGCTGCGCATATTCCTTGAAAGTTTCTGTGTCTCTTTTAGACATATTTTGCAGCTGCATCCGATCAGGCGCCATGTCAACATTGTACTTGTATTGCTTCAAAAAGGCATCGGCCAAATCCCTGAAAGATCGAATATGTGCCCTCTCCAGGTGCGTGTACCAACTCGAAGCTGCCCCAGACAAACTGTCCTGAAAGAAGTGAATCAGCAGCTTATCATCATGTGCGTGTGATGCCATCTTTCGGACATACATGGTTAAGTGGTTCTTGGGACAAGTGGTTCCCCTGTATTTGTCGAAATCCGGGACCTTGAACTTTGGTGGGATTACGACATTGGGCACAAGACAAAGCTCTGAGGCATCTCTGAGGCCATAACTACTTGCTCCTTCAATAACCCGTAATCTTTCCTCTAGTGTCTCCAACTTTTCCCTAGATCGGGGGTTCTCGCCTGACCGATCCACATGGGCTTCACCGTACATGTTCTGGGGAAGGTACTGTGGCATGTAGGCGGATGTGAAGTTTGGTGCCGCTTGAGCCCCATTGGGTCCAAAGTGCAGGGTGTATGGTGGGAGCTTTGGATTAGGAGAAGGTATCACTGCCGGGGTACTACCTTCCGGAGGGTTAATGGTTTGTGGCGGAGGGACCCCCTGTGTTGGGAATGTGAGGACAGAATTTTGAGGGACTTGGGCAGTGTCTTGGGGGCTAGGGTTATTATCCTGTGGACCAGTAGCAGTTGGCGGCACATAACCTGGAGGAAGACCGTATGGAGGATGGTTCATTATAGTAGACTCATGATGATTGGCAGCTGAGGAATGAGTCTGGTTGTTTGGATAAATAGCGAAAGGCACCATGACTCCTTGTTAGTTGAATCCTTGCATTTGCACAGGAACCTGAGTGAAACCAGGTGGGAGAAGAGGCGTAGTCGGATGCTCTTCATTCGAGGCCGAAGGGTTCTCATCTGTGCTTTTCTCCTTTTGCATCGCTTGCAGCAATTCCAACATCTTTGCCATCTGTTCCTTGAGTTGGTCTACCTCTTCTCTCATCTCTTGGGTTTGTTCTAGGTCAGCCATAACTTTAGCTTGTGAACGAGTGCGGTAAGGGTGTCGCGGAGCAATGGTTCAAAAGATTACTGTTTAATTACAACAACGAAAAAGAAAATGAATAAAAACAAAAAGGGATAAGAAAACACAGAAAACGTATTAACCCTTTCGAGATGCTTGAAATTATTCAATTTTATTTTTCAGAGAGTTGATGCCCCAATGATTGACAAGAGATGGTCCCTCCTCTCCATTCTGAGGGCGTTTTGCCCATAAGACGGCGTGGGGTTGACAACGAATCTAGGGGAGAGGATCCTTTCCACAATAGATGTCGTCTTTAGGCACACTAGCATTGCTGATTCCGAGTCGAGGAAGTAACAACTACACTTTACACAGAAGGATAACTCCTATAAGGCAAGGACGTAGTTAGCAACATACTAAAGGGAGATTACGCTCCACGATAGGCGTTGTCACGAACCAAGTATAAGAGATGGAGAGCGAGAGAAAGTAAAGGCGAGAAAATGCACTTCATTTCATTGAAACCTCCAAGGGTAGTAGTACATAGATCGAAATAACATCAAAACAAAAATTCTCAACAACACTTTTATCTTAAAGTCAACAACTTTGATCTTTTCCTTTTTAGGCCTCGGGTGAACCCATCACACATCTGCATGAAATCTTCTAACTCCGGAGGGAGACGTAGCATAGGGTTCACGCGAATCCGCTTGTTAGCCTTCTCAAAGCGTTGAACAAAGGTCGGGATGCAATGACTTAGCTCATTAGTCATACTTATGTACCTCTTCCTCCAGATGTCGACATCCAATCCTCGCTCTTCGGCTTCTCCCCTCCACCATTTCATGGCATTCACCGCTCGCGCCACCTGGTCATGATAATGTTTGGCTGACGTCCACCCTAGGTCGTAACTTTGTTTGATTTCGAACAGCAAGGCATTCAGGTCCTTGACCTTCTGTGCCAATCCAGCCTCCACCTTGTTGTGTGGACAGATCTGGTTTTTTAAATCGCCATTGGCCTCCCTTTGTCGATTAATTTCTGCCTCTAATGCCTTTCCTTTCTCATCTCGCCGATTAACTTCGTCTTTTAACTGGCGTGTCTCCTCCTTTAATTGAAGCTTATCCTTTGTCAAAGTCAACATTCTCCCTTCAAGTTTCTGGATTCTGGCCATGAGGCTCGCTGGAACCTTATCTGTTGTTCTTTTGACACCTGAGGTTGTGGTGATGTCGGCGCACATGTTTTTTAAGTGCTCATTTTCTCTTGCCAACTTCTCGTACCGCCTTTGATTGGTGACTGCCTTCAGCTTAGCACCTTGTTTTTCTTGCTCCACCGCTTTCATTTGTGCCTCCATGATCTTAATTTTTCTGCCATCTGAGTCACCAAAAGAGAATGATCTTCGTCTTTCTGATCCTTTTTTGGAGTGCTGATGGGAACCTTCCTTGCTCTTCTCCATGTTTCATATTCTGAGACAATGATTAGGATCGGCTTGCCTAATTCGGCTCTTCCCGCCATCTTCACATTTTTCCATGCATCTCTGACCCTTTTTGCTGACAACTTGGTATCTTCACCGTCCTCATATCGGAAACAACATCCACCGAGTTGTTCTTCTCGCGGTACAGTTTGTGTCCAACAAAGCTGTCGCAGGGCTATGGTTGGTGTGTAGGACATGCATCCTCTCGGGCCCATTAAAGGCACATTTGGGAACTCGCCACAACTGTAAATGATATCTTGCCCTTGTTGGCCTTCGTACCATGGGCATACCCACTTGAAAGAGCTGCCATCCACTTTGTCAAACTCGTTTTTCCACTCTTGTTCACTTTGTTGTTTTACTGGGATATTGTGGAAGCCCCTTAGTGGATCTGAATGTCGGCTGACATGGCCTTTCGCATACATGTGAGTGATGACCCATACATACAACAGTTGTGCACAACATCGAAGTTTCCCCTTTTGATGGCGCTGGCAAAAATCTAGAGTCAGAAACGTCTCAGCTAATATCGCGGGCACTGGATTCCTTTTCCTTTCTACTGTGAAGAATACGTCCAGTGCAGCTTGGTCGATCATATCCAGTGCTGATGGAAACAAAACCAACCCATAGATGACAAGTGCCAATACCCTTTCAAAAGTCCCCCAATCTCGTTGATCTTTCAACCTTTTCAAGAGATTTTCAAGGAATGTTCGAGTCAATCCCCACGAGTTTGAGTGTCCGGTCAAGTGGACGTCTTTTTCAGGAAGCCCCAGCAACCCTGCTATGTTGGTGACGGTCAGGTATTGCCCCATATGGAAATAAATGACAGGCTCGGTCTGCATCGGTAACTTTAACAGACGAGCATATTCTTTGATGGTAGGGTAATGTCCATGTGAGGCAACTCAAAACATCTGAGCTGCGGGTTCCAATACTGACTCAGAGTGCTCAAAACGGCAGTTTCAACTGGTATAAAGATAAGGTCCAGAATCCCTCCATACTTCTTGACAAAGCTTCTTCGATTCTCTTGAGGTAATGCCCGACTTAGCTCCCTCAGGTTCTCCAGCGAGTTCATTATCACCTTGGAGCTCTTGCTAGTGTGCCTGGCTTTTTCCATCTCTTGTTTATCAAAGAAAGGGTTAACTCTCACCAAATTAATCTGTGAAAGGGAAATTTTTATTAGCAAAAATTGAAAAATGAATGCACTTTATGAATGAATGAGGGTGCTGGTACACATAAAAGGGTCGTGAACCCCTTAGGGTGCGCTATGTATTACTAGCGCATGACTGTCCTTGCAATTGACTGCGTTTCGAAGTGCAATGGAAACGTAGCATAATGCTCAAGTCAAGGACGACATTGGTCATCATGATAGATGTGAATATGTATGCAGCAGAAAGGAAGGCGGAATGTGCTCTTCTTTGTCCTACACAGGTTGCATCCTATGGTTGGGATTTCTGAAGTTAAAACCCTAATTCGGACGGCTTCTATTGGCAACTTATGTGCAGAACTCTTGGCGTAGATCTAGACTCCTAAAAGGCCCCCAGATTACCCTCGTCTAAAAAGATAAGGACCCGGATCTATGAACCTCACCACAGGGACAAATAAGTCACAATATGGCAGTCCATGTACCGGTAGCAATCTGAGCGGGAGAATCAGTGACTGCCAGGGATGCAAAAGCATCACAATAACACCACTGAAACCCCTTCTAATCCTATGGCATTCCAGGACTCGGGTATAGAGCCCAACAATGTGTGAAGCAAGTGATAGTGCGGTGTGTGCTGAGAGCATACAAGCCTGTACAAAATCCTATACAAATAAAAACTCCCCAAACCTGCAAGAAGAATCAACCCACAGCACAATGGTTTTCTATCCTAAGGTTGCAAGAATATATACAAAAAAAGTATTAGAGAAAATAATAATAATAATAATAATAAATAAATAAATAAATAAATAAATAAATAAATAGATAAAAAAAATAAAAAACAAAACAATGTACCAGGTAACAACAAAAAAAGGGTAAAATAAATAAATAAAAGTTATTAAAGATTTGCACAATCAACTATGATGGGCCTGACTCTCCATAGTCCCCAGTGGAGTCGCCAGCTGTCGCGACCGTCCCGTCCGGGTGCCGCGAAAAAAAAGGGGGTTAAAAAAAAACAGAGAAGTCGCCACCAAAATTTTTATTTGGGAGAACTTTGGAAAACCCGATTATTTAAGGAAAACTGGTCCTAAAAAAACAAGACAGAGATTTGAGTTCGGGAGTCGGTTACGAGTAGGGAAGGTGTCAGCACCCTACGTCGCCCGTTCTAAGAACGGTACCCCAAGTTAATCGTGCAAAATTTTTAATAACCTTTGAAAATATTATTTTACCCCATTTTCTAAAATAAATAAAAAAAAACACAAAAGGAAGAAAATAAAATTTTGGCTTGACAGAATGATTATTCTGCTCCTACGTATTCCCCGGTGCGATGGAAAACTCAAAGCCACGTAGTTCTTAATAGAAAAAAAGTTCGATTGGTTGGTTTATTTTAATTTTACTTTATTTTTTTTTTTTGAGAAAAGATTGGATTTTGAGGATAATTTTGAAAATAGATTATATTCTAAAACTCTTGCACAAGGTTCAAGATAGCAGTGCTATACGATGAGCCTTTACAATTCTTACGACACTTGAGGATGGGAGACCATACATCAACGTCATAAATTGTCGCACGAATTTTAAAAGATTTTACTTAAAGAAGAATTCACTCTTGCACGGGGTTAAAGATAGCAAAACTATACGATAGACCCTTACAATTCATGCGACACTTGAGGATGAAAAATTCATACATCAACGTCGTAGATTGTTGCGTGAATTTCTTTGAAAATGATTATTATTTATTTTTATAAAGATTTTTCCCCTCCTTTTCTTATTTGAGACCAGAATCTGACACACAAAAAAGTATGAGCTTGGCCCAAAAGAAATCAGAAATAAAGAAAAAAAAAACCTAAGCTAATCCTTCATATCAAGCCCAACCCAATACTAAACACTCTCATCCATAACTAGTCCCTATTTCCCTACTTAACAAAAAAAAAAAAATTAAATAAAACACAGATACACATTAAACCTGAGAGCTACAATAGACAAAGAAAAAGAGGGATTAAAGCCAACAAAGCTTCTGCCTTCCCCTTTTTGCGTTACCCACTCAAGGGAAACAGAGGAGAGCACCTCACAGCAAGATGGTCACGGCGGTAGCGGTCAGTCGACGGCGGTGGACGCGGCTGGGATCGCGGTGGGCAGCGGCGCTGGGCTCGGGCGACTGTGCGGGACGAACGGCTGGGCTCTGGTTCGCGGAGATTCCCGCGGTGATGCAGCTCGGTGGAGCAGCGACGTGGCTCGCGGTGGTTGAGGGAGCACGCGGTGTGGGCTTGTGCGGCGGCGATGGTGGTCTCCGGTGGGAGGCTCGGGTCCTGCGTAGGGAGGGGGGCTTGAGTGGCTTCTGGAGGTACAAGATAGCAACAGAGAAGCAAAAATGGGGGTTGAGTGGAGAAGGAAGAAGGAGAGGAAATAGGAAGGGATGTATGTCTTTTTTCCCTATTTCATACTTATTTCACTCGATTTTTTTTCAGATTCCTCCCTCAAGCCCCCTCTGTTCTCGTTGAATTTATAGGCAACAACAGATGAGAATGATTCCAAAATTTTTGCTTCTGGCTTGTTGCAGGAGCTGGGCACCTCAAGAGGGAACAGATCAGCTTTGTCCCTCTGCTTGGTGGTGCAACAGAGAGGAGAGCAGTGTCCTTGGGTGCTGCTGGTACTGCTTAGGGAAAAAGGAAATAAAGCAAAAGAAAACAAAAGAAAGGGAAGAAAGAAAGAGGAGAAGACCCCCAAAAATGTGAAAGCAGAACCCTTATCCTCATATTTTATTATTATTATTATTATTTTATCATTTTCGTTTTTTTTGTTTGGACAAGAAAAGGGCTTTTAAGTGGGTTAAACAAAAATGGGATCATGGGCCAAAGCCTACTCAATTTTTCTTTCCTTTTCTGATCACCTAATCAAAAGATTAATTAACCCAGACAAAATTGGGTGTTCACAAGTTTGATCCATTTAACCAAGGGTTTTGATAAGGGCACCCCCAAAATTTCTAAGGGCACCCCCCATGAACAGTGCATTTATCAAAATACCCCCTTAAATTTTTTTTTGTCATTTGGCTCACTCGCAAATATGTTATTTGCGAGTAGGAAAAACGTTTGCACTCTCGCAAATATGATATTTGCGAGTAAGTTATTTTTTGAGAATTGCTCACTCGCACATATGATATTTGCGAGTAAAACAAGTATTCGCAAATATCATATTTGCGAGTGAAGAAAAATTTCCTTCACTCGCAAATACCTTATTTGCGAGTATTGGATGATTTCGCAAATAAGGTATTTGCGAGTGTGAAAAAATTTTCTTCACTCGCAAATAAAGTATTTGCGAGTGGGTAATTTTTTTTTTTTGAATATCGCAAATAAGTATAGCATTTTCGCAAATATCATCTTCACTCGCAAATATGATATTTGCGAGCGAGTTATTTTTTGAGAATTGCTCACTGGCAAATATAATATTTGCAAGTAAAGCAAGTACTCGCAAATATCATATTTGCGAGTGAAGAATAAAAAATACCTCTTTGATGGAGGTATTTTGATAAATACACTATTTATGGGAGTGTCCTTAATAATTTGGGGGTGCCCTTAGCAAAGCCCTTCAACCAATGAGCTAATGTGATTTGCTAACCCATAGGCCAACTTGTCAGCCTGTGAAACATTTCAATGACTAAATAACGTTAATGACCCAAATGCCTAAAAGGGTCAGAAATTCTAAAATATATATATAAAAAAACAAAACTAAAGAATTGGTAATGGGTACGTGGGTTAACCCATTAACTCGAAAGCTAATACGAGTTAGATCCATATTGACAAATTTCTAGCCCATTTAAGGTTGCGAGTCATCCAGTTTCGGCTCATTTATAACTAACTCGCTGTAATTGGGCCTGTTACTCCCTCTAACATGTAAACAACGTTATAACTGCAGGCATGCTATTTTTTCAAGAAATGTTGAAGACCCGTTGTGGGGTGCTTTTGCATATATATATATATATATATATATATATATATATATAGGAGCGACATCTCCCCCAAGATTTCTTCACACCTCAAAGCATACTTTCTTCTTCGTCTCCTTCTTTATTCTAACATAATTTGCAATTCGTTTGTCATACAAAAATGTCTTTTAAAATATGCTTAAACAAGAAAATACAAATATAGAACATTAATTTAACTTACATAAAGAGTACTTTAACTTTTAATTTAAATTAATTAATAAACGAGGCAAAACAGCGCAGGCAAAAGAGACAAACTAAGCAGTTACACCATGCAAGGCTATGCACACAACATCTTGCAAAATGAGAGAAATAAGAGACTAAGGAACCTGATAAAAAATTACACAAGTAAAGGAACCTATATGATCAATAGGGGTGACAAAATGGATCAACCTGTCCCGTCCCGCCATTGACCAGCCAAAAATAGGAGCGAGGAGCTTGGACAATGTGGGTTGAACCTCTCAACCCATCCCGTTTAGTGACGGGTTAATCTGCCAAAAACAAAAACTAGAAAATGGGTTGACGGGTTGCCCCACTAAAAATTAAAAAAAATTGAAAACGATTCTAAAATATGAAAAATAGTCATAAAACTCGAAATGGGTTGGCGGGTTAATCCGTCCTGACCCACCCGTGACTCACTAAAATATAAAAATAAAAATATAAAAGATGATCAAAATATATATTTTGTAAAATTAGTTTCTTGGTGGGTTAAGCGGGGCGGGTCAAAACGGGTTGGTGGGTTGAGAACGACAACCCGTCAAAAATGACGTGTTAAATGGGTTGACCCGCAAGTCACAATCCACTTTGTCATCCCTAATTATCAAAGTCGAAAAGATGATCGGCATACCTAATTACCATCCTAATTAACCACTAACCACCAGCAAGTCAGAAAGGATAATCACCTAATATTCATTTAGGAGTCTAAGTGTGAATATCAATATTACTTAATTGGATAAGAAATATAGTTACTTATGGGTTAAATTGTACTTTTCGTCCCCATGTTTTTTAATTTGGCAAGATTCGTCTCTCTATTTTTTCAATCTAATGATCATTTTGTCATTTTTCCATCCAAAACTAACGAAAGTTGTTGAGGTGGCACAGTTTTGCCACATGTCCCACTAATGATGCCACATGCATGTTTAGCAAATATATAATTAAAATAAGTAAATAATATTAAAATGGGAAAAAAAAAAATCTTGCCCACTTCCCCTTCGTCCCATTTCACCAGTGTCTTGGGCAAACCCACCCGGACCAAATCCGAATCCAAGAGTCGGTCGTCTCCTTCAATTTACGAATTCGGCTACAACCATCAACGATCTTTGCATGTAGGTACTGTGATTGCCCTTGCACTTCAAAGAACGAACTCGACCTTAGTGAGATATTTTTGAGCTGGAAATCCTCCTTAAAATAGAGTGACTGAACCTTGTGGAGGCATTGCAGTAGGTGGGGCGGCGTGGAGGCAAAGGAGGTCATGTGGTACTGGATGGTGTGCTACTGCTACGGAGGAGATCCAACAAAGATGTGACACACAGTGACGACTGAGCCCAACGCGATGGGGAGAGAGGAAGTGTATCGGAAACATGACAGAGGAGTGACAGAGCCTTTTCTTGGTGGTGTTGACTATTTTTTTCTTCTTTTCTTTTACCTTTTATGCTTGTGGTTGTTGATGATATTTGAAAGGAGGGGATGAGTTTTGACGTCTCGGGTTGACGGGGATGTCATAGTAGTTGCGAGGTGATCTTGTAGGCAAGAAGGAAAAGGATTGAGAAAGTTGAGATGAGAGAAGGACGTTAGTGGTTATGGTGTTATGGGATGTGGGGACCTAAAGGGTGTTCGTGGATGTGGTGTTCTGAGACAAGGGTGTTGTTCAACCAATATTTATGTTGGTAACGTAACGTGGGTATCTAAAGCTCAAGTTCAATCTCCTCAACTTATCACATCAAATCTTCTTAGGATTGGTTCTGCGGTTGGAGTTAAAGAAATGCCGAAATCGGACACTGTCCAAGGGAACTGGAAATGGAGAGATAATGGCTGTAAACTTCTTAGAATTAGTCATCCATTCATCAAAAAATCTAGACGCTCGTGCTAATCAACTAGTTTGTAAAATCTGTTGTAAATTATCCTCTTCCTCTTGTTTTGTTTTCTGCTTTTCTTCACAATTCATAAATTTTTTTCCATTTACTTCTCCGCATTTCTTTTATTTTAAGTATTTATTTTAATTATATCATTTGCCATGTATGCTTGCAACCTCAGCAACTTTCGTTAGTCTTGGATGGAAAGATGACGGATGACACAAGGATCATCAATGCAAGATTTAAAAACATAGGGGGGATGATTCTCGTCAAATTAAAAAAATATAGGGGATGAAAAGTGCATTTTAGCTTTACTTATTTACATTTTCAACTAATGAGTAAAGCCTTTAGTCCCCGAAAGTGGTATTCCCTTCGTTGGTGTTAATCAACGCTAACAAAAATGGAGAAATGTAAAAATATTTATTTGCTAGTATGCTTATGTTGAATGGCCAAAATTTATAGGAAAGTGCTATTCACATAAAAAAAATCAAATATTTAACACAAAAGGCCAAAATGACATAAACAAGGAGAAAAGAAACTATTCATTTGTTTCTCACCACTCAAATCTACTTTGCATTCCAAATCTTGGTGGCTGCTATGGTGAAGTCTTAAATATGTGGTACACCCATGTAACACTAAAATTATCTGTTAGATATAATAATTAAGTATTCAACGGTTAATATTTGATTGTCCAAAAAAAATGTAACCTTTACCTAGTAATACGAGTAACCAAAAAAATGGAAATGACAACTTTGCCCTTCACCCCTCCCACCCCACCATCAGCGAGACCAAGATCCTTGTCGTGGACCACCACATCAAGGTCCAGACGTTTCTCTCTAACACCCCGTCTTCGAAAGAAGAGAGATCCGAAGCATATCTTAAGCATATATGAAAGAAGAAAGAGAAGATAAAGTGGTAGTTTTTGGAGGAGGAGGCAACGACAGAGGGTGGTTGCAATGGCACGGCTTGTTGAGGACGGCGGAGGAGTGAAAGACAGAGATGAAGGCACAAACCTCTTCTCCCATCTCCGTTATGGTTCCTCCCTCCTCAAAAAATGCAATTAGTAGAGTAGGGAAGAGGAAGGGTTTCGTGAGAAACCTTGAGCTTTTAAAAAAAGAACCAAATTCTTCACATAACTAACTCTAATTTATCTTCCTTAGTGAGAAACTTCTCTTTATTTACCATCTTTCAGCAAAACTAACAACTCTGTGCTTTTGATTTGTCGAATGTAGATGTGCTTCGTCGTTGCGTTCTTGTGCGTGCGATGTTATTGGAGTGGGGGTAAGGATGAGACGGACCGCCTATGAGTAGTTATATAATAAGAAGCTGAAAAGACACTATAAGAAATGTACAACTTAGCAACCGAGTAATTCGGTTGCTAGATGGAGACAGTCGGTCACTAAATAGCTTAACGACCGATCTAGTGATTGTCAATGTGCGACTGTCAAAACCTCAGTCACTAAGAATTTAGCGACCGATTATGGTATTGGTTGTTATATAGTGATCACCTCCATCGATCGCTAAATCATAAAATTTGGTCTCTAAAATGTTGATCGCATCTTCTTCATGGTGAACAACTTAGCGATCGACGTTTCAATTGTTATGTCGATCGCTAAGTTGGTCAAATTGGGCCACCTCTGTGACAGATGGATCGATTGCTATTTCAGTCACTAAACAAGGCAAACCGATCCAACTTTAGTCACGAAAACGACGATCGCTACATTGGTTGCTAAATAATTTGTCACTAAATCAATTGCTATATTGGTGTGTGGAACCTAGTTAGCGACAGAAATATTGGTCGGTAATTCAGTCGCTAAGCATTACAATATTTTTGCAGATTTGTATTATAAAAAACAAATAAAAATGATAAAAAAAATATAAAATTTCTACCACCAAAGAGAATAATAAAACGTATATTTTATTAATAAAATGTAATTAGTTTCACAATATAAAATACATAAAGTAAATGAAATTAAAAATAAAAATACAAAGAGTCCTAATCATGACTCTGAGTCGGGTGACAGAACAACGTCGTCGGTGTCGTTTGTAGCGGGCGATGAAGAAGGTTGGTGGCACGACAGGCTAGATTTTAAAGTGAAGCAATAACATTCGAACCCAAGCATCTTGCTGCCGTATCTGCTTTGCCTGCTCATTGAAGCGCCCACTTTGCTTATACATGATTATTTACAATTATTAACAATAATAAAATATAAGAAGTACAATTTTAAGATTGTATTTATAATTACAATAATCGTCCAAGCCTTATTGTTGACCCACTCTCCCGGCTTCAAAATCAAATCCTTTTTATTGATTAAATACTCAATTTGGTCCCTGAATTTGTAGGATTGTATCAACTTAGTCCTTCATATTATCAATATTCCAAAATGATCCCTGAAATTGCAGAAAGTTAATCAGATTCGTCCTCCGTTGATATTTGTATGGACTATAATGATATTAAGTTGATAATGTCACGGATGCATTTGAAACTAAGTGAATAATGTCGGTGATGCATTTGCTACATTTTGCAATTCCAATGATCATTTTGGAATAATGATAATGTGGGGGATTAAGTTGATACGACCTTACAATTTCAGGGACCAAATTGGATATTTACGCCCTTTTTATTCTATTCCCATCTTTCTATTTGCTCTCTATTTTCTAGAACCTACCTCTATATATATATATATATATATATATATATATATATATATATATAAGTGTGTGTGTGTGTGAAATGATAAACTATAACATGGTACCGAAATCCTGGCCAAGCTATTGACCGAATACCCATCACCAAGAAAATCCAGCTAACTTGATATTTCATTCAAACCACGAATATCATCTTTCATAAAGAAAACCTACTTGGTCGTTGCATCTTAATCAAGTAGAGAAATATCACTAATATCAATAAGCTGAATATGAATTTATCATCTCATTTTATTAATTGAGTACACAATACCATTCATCAATATTTTAGTGCACAAAACACAATATCAGGCCTCTGGCCAAGAACATCACAAGGCACCCACACATCCATTGTTCTTCCTATTCATATTTATACTTCAAAAAACTAAACAACCATATGCACCCATAGATCTTCCCATCACACATTCCAGCACCCAAATTCATCAAAGAAACTATGAAAATTCAAAAGTACAGAAGAAAGCCAATTCAAAAGTTTCAAGAATTTTTAAAATATATAATAAGAAAACGCCTTAATTATCATATTTTGAAGTACAAACACAACATGTGTTGAACTATAGAAATCAAAATACAAACGAATAGAAAAACCAAAACTTGTCACCTGCAAACCAAAAAAGTGTCAGAGAGAGAAGAAATGTCACTGTAGAGAGAGGGAGTGAGAGCGGTAATGGTCTCCAGTGAGCAGATCGAGGGAGAGCGATGGTGGTCTTGCGGTGGTCTCTGGTGAGAAAAACTCATAGGGTTTTGCGGTGGTTTTTGCAGAGGGAGACGAGAAGGGAGGAGTAGGGAGGACGAAGGAGAGAAAACGAAGGTCGTGGGAGGAGAAATGCATAAGTGAGGGAGGCGAAAGGAGCCACAGATATAAAATTAGGGATTTTAGATTAGCGATCGATGTAATCGGTTGCCACATCAGTTGCTATTACTTTATTAGAGTATCGATCGTTAATTCGGTCACAAACTATCCCAACATAGATATTCAATTTCCGCTATTTAGCGACTGGTAATAATCGGTCGCCAAATGACTCTAGTATGAGACGTTATCTGATGCCACTTGAAAGATGATAGTTGATTCGGTCAATAATTCATCATGACTTAGTGACCTATATTACACTCGTTGCTAATTGCCCCAATATAAGATTCAATTACGCGATTTAGTCACCACTACTAGCTAGATTAGTTGCTAAACAACTCCAGTATGAGACACTACACGTCTAACACTACTTAAAAGTCGGTCGCTAATTTAGAAATCGACTTAAACACAGAGGCTAAAAGGTGCAATAATGCTAATAGTGATCGCCTTGGCGAGCACCTCTTAACTACTAGATAGAGTGGTCACTAAATTGGTCGCTAAACAATTCAAATATGTTTAACGATCGATTTAGCGATTGAATTTGTTGGATTGGATATATCAGTTGCAATATTGGTCGCTAAAGTCAAATCAATAAACTTTTCAAAAAATCAACTCATCGATCACAAGGTCGGTTGTGATTAGCGACCGAATATAAATCAGTTGCTAATTTTGGACGTTAAGTAAGACTTTTCTAGTAGTGAGAATATTTAAATACAATAGTAATTGTAGAATAAAAGGAACTTACAATTTTATTATTTTTATATTTATCATTAGTTCTATAAATGATCAATTAATAATGATTAATTTAAAAGAATAAAAATTGAGTACCCGTTCCATTATGCAGCAAGCAGCATTTTCTTAAAGAGATATCCATTATAGTACTTAGCTTTATTAATTACTTTGTTCAATCAAAGTTATCTTTAATTATCTAAATAGTTATCTTCATCTTCAATTATCCAAATTAGAGTTGAAAAATTGAAATGACTGAAAATCACTACAAGAAAACAGCTGATTATTAATGTAGTTGCTTTATTTTTTTCTTTTCTTTGATCTATTTTGGAATAAATTGTTTTTATGTTTTGAAAATAATCGAGATGAGGTAATCCTCGTTTTTTTATATGATAATACCTCCATTTTTTCGGTGATAATCTCCATTATTAACTGTATGGATATAATCAATAGTTAATATAGATGATAAGAACTTTTTTTATAATGGAACATTTTTTTTGGCATATCTAAAAGGCCTTTTTGATAACTATAACGAATTGGTTATAATAACAACCACAGTACGAGACATCAATAATTATCTAATACAAACAACTAAGCAACACAAAAACGATAGAGTTATAAACCAGCTACAATTTCAAAAGAATATTCCTATCACTAACTAGACTATCACACGCTATATCTCCTACACAAAATCTATAAAACACGTAGCGCGCTTGGGTTTTATAGAATGTGTTTAGATTAGAGGAGGTGATACGTAGATATTACTCTAATCGTAGAAACTAGAACGAGTGCATATATAGAGATCGACCCTCAAACTTCATGATCACAATATTGTACCTTATTCTTAGAAAAATCTGTGTCATTTAAACTACAAGCTCTCCAGAAATCAAGACTACTACGTAATGATACCAAGTAACTAATCATTTTTATTAAATCTTTTCACTTATTCATATGACTCGATATATAAGATGATATAATTTAATGTTTTTGCTTTTTATTCTTTTCAGCAATAGCATTATTAAGAACCATGAGACGATTGATGTATGAGCAAGAATCATTGTTATGGCGTTGTGCCATATTGTTAGTAGCAGTGATATTATTGGTAGCCCACATGAACGATAAATCTCCTTCTATTGATCAACCTGAGGCTCAACCAACTGTTGGAAGGAACCACCACCAGGAACCACCGTGTGATGTGTACTACCTTGTCAGAGAAGGAGAGACCCTCTACAGCATTGCCAACAAGTGCGGTGACCCGTTTATCGTGGAGCGGAACCCTCATATCCAAGACCCGGATGATGTCTTCCCCGGTGTTGTTATCAAATTAAACTCTTATTAGAATTTTTTTTTATTCATTAGTTATGTACATATTATAGCTTATTAACCAACATGGGATTGATCGGAGTGATAACTAGCTTGAATCTTTTAACCAAGTGCTCAAGGGCTCGATCTTTGACTCTTGTGTATGGAGAAAATCTGGTTGAGAAATATCAACCTTTAAATGTCGTCCAGTACCTCAAGGGATTAAGCGCGGGGAGGATACATTGGGAAACCCAAAAAAAATTATAGCTTTATACCAATATATTTTTATGGAATTTTGAAGATTGTACTCAAAATGATTTTTTTTTAGTTAGTTATGTAGCTTATTATATATACCATTAAGTTTAGGTAATTTTTTTTATATGTTCTAATTTTGTTAATGAGACGGGAAAAACTTATGACTCAACATTTTTTTCGATAATTGTAAATGTATTGAGTAGGCTCTAGGCCAAAGCATCATTGTGCCTAAACTCCCCCCACCTTCTAGGAAGGGTTGGAGAGCAAGCACATAATCATGTGCTCCTAGGCTAGAGCATCTCCAAAAAAGGAGATAATTACAAAATACACATAACCTTCTGTCAAGTCTCAAGGCCTTTTAATTGCACTAACACCTAATTTCCTAGTTGTAACCGAACAGAAAGCAAAAGCCAGAATACATAAACAGCCCCTCATGATAAGCCCCCTTTTACTAAAGACCTATTGCAAGGAAAGTTCCTATAGTTCCATCCATAATATAACATGAAAAAATAAAGTAAAGAAACATCACTAATCCTGTTGAATCGCAGTCCTTTCTTTGAGTCCCCGACTTATATGTCTTCTGTATTTTGGCAATTTCTTTGATTTTTAATGCTTTGCCATCCATCGAAACCACACCTATCTTTTGGTTTTACCCATTTTGTGATCCATTTTTCCAATTCTTCGTCTATGCTTGTGCTTTGTTAACGCCATCTCTTTCGGGCCCCCTCAATTGTTTTCCCTTCATTATTTGCACTACAAAACTGCATCAAACACTTGAGAATCATAAGTATATATAGAAAATAATCAGCATTAAAATCCTTTTTATCTAGTGTGTTAGCAACCTATTGATTGGGATAGTTTTTATGTCCATGATATCCACATTCCTTCTCTTTGGGCCCCTTCCTTTGCCAATGAATTTGCAACACTGTTTGCCTCCCTGCATCTATGTACAAAAGACACCCTTTTTAAGAGTACAAGGATATTTTTCATTTTGTTACCAAGGAAGCGAAGATTCCAAGGACAAGACTCAATATTCTTAACCCAAGTCAATGCATTTCTAGAGTCTGACTCAACTATTATCTCTTTTTCCATAACCCAAGCCTTTTGAAGTGACATTTCTAACGCAAACACTATGGCCATGAATTCTGCCTCATTTGAATCTCGAATCCCTATCGATGCCGAGAATATACCTAAGATAGTACCACACTCATCTCTTAGCACACCCCTATACCTGCTTCCCCCGGTTTTCCTTTAGCTGACCGACGTTCCATTTGAGCATGCTAGGGGGAAGGGGATTCCATTGTATTTGTGGTCTACATCTACTCTCTTGTTTCCATAGTCGCACCGCATCAAGGCTATGGACTATATCCCCTGGATTAAACGGGCTCTCTTTATTCCACCCTTTAAGCCAGTAACCGAGTCTCAACCTAATGATAAAGGCTATCAAGTTCCAGTCGGTCGTCACTTTTTCGAACACAACTTGGTTCCTTTGGAACCACAACGTCCACACTACCACATAAAAGAGGGAAATCCATAAATCCCTCTGAAAGTTCCCTGTTATAGCCCCTACCCAGCAGTCAAACCATTGCCCTATTGTTTGTGTCATAGGCATTTTAATTCTCCACCAATCTTGGCACTCAGCCCATAATCTCCAGACATGTTTACAATGTAGGAAAAGGTGGTCAACTGTTTCTTCATCATCAGCACAAAAGGGGCATTTGACTTCAGAGGCCTGCACCACGCCCCTCCAACCGCTCCAGCCGCCGTTCACCGCGAAGAGCAACAGTAGTCCCGGTCGAACACGTCGTCGCCGGTGCCCACCGAGCCACACCGCCACCGCCGTGCCCCTGTGCTGCAATCCCCCTCCCTTGGTCTCTCTTTCTCTCACGTGGGTAATGGGAAGATGGCAGAAGCCCTCCCTTCTGCCACTTTAAGCCTTTTTCTCTTTTATTTATTCATTTATTTATTTATTTTTTTTCTTCTGATTTTTTTTTTGTTCTTTATATTTAGGCTTTGGGCTGTGTTTTGGTTTAGAGGTATTTGGTCTTGGGCTGATGAAGTTGCTATGGTAGAGTTCAATTTCTTTTTCTTTTGGGTTGAGATTTTCAGCATAAGTCCAAAAATATAAAAAATGAATAAATAACATAAATACAAAAGTGAAAGAATCCCCTCTTTTTAGAAAAAAAAAATCGTTCAAAAGTGAGAAATAAAAAAATAATCGCTTTCAAAGAAATCCACGCAACAATCTACGACGTTGATGTATGAATTTTTCATCCTCAAGTGTTGTAAGAATTGTAAGGGTTTATCGTGTAGCACTGCTATCTTGAACCCTGTGCAAGAGTTTTTTTTAGAATAAAATCCCTTTTCGAAATTATTCTCAGAATCCAATTCTTTTTTAAAAAGCTAAAACAAAATAAACCAACCAATCAAACTTTTTCTATTAAGAACTACGTGGCTTTGAGTTTCCCATCGCACCGGGGAATACGTAGGAGCAGAATAATCATTCTGTCAAGCCAAAATTTTATTTTCTTCCTTTTGTGTTTATTTTCTTTTTAGGTTTGAAAAAAATGGGGTAAAATAATATTTTCAAAGGTTATTAAAAATTTTGCACGATTAACTTGGGGTACCGTTCTTAAGAACGGGCGACGTAGGGTGCTAACACCTTCCCTACTCGTAATCGACTCCCGAACTCAAATCTCTATCTTTTTTTAAGGGACCAGTTTTGCCTTAAATAATTGGGTTTTCCAGTATTTTCCTAAATAAAAATATCGGTGGCGACTCCTCTGTTTTTTAACCCCCTTTTTTCGCGGCGCCCGGACGGGACGGTCGCGACAAACCTTAAATTGGGTTGGTGGGTTGGCGGGTTGACCCGCTATAAAAATAAAAAAATAAAAAAAAAATTATATAACATTTCTTTTTTTGGGCAATCTTCATAGTCTTTATTAAATTATTATTAAAAAATTGAAATAATCTTATTTTATAGCATATAATCTGTGTTATAAAAGTAAAGACATTATTTTTTTAGTATGAAATAATTTCAAGTAAAAATTAAATTAAATAATATTAAATAAGTAATAAATTAATATAAAAAAATTTATTTTTTAATATGACGAGTTGGCGGGCAACCCGCGCACCGACCCGTTTTTGGGTGGGTTAAGCGGGGCGGGTCAACGCGGGTTGAGGACCCCAACCCACCCCGCCAAATTTTGGCGGGTTGACTCGCGGGTCACAACCCACTTTGCCACCCCTAGGTCTTCCTATTCATATTTATACTTCAAAAAACTAAACAACCATATGCACCCAAGATCTTCCCATCACACATTCCAGCACCCAAATTAATCAAAGAAACTATGAAAATTCAAAAGTACAGAAGAAAGCCAATTCAAAAGTTTCAAGAATTTTTAAAATATATAATAAGAAAACGCCTTAATTATCATATTTTGAAGTACAAACACAACATGTGTTGAACTATAGAAATCAAAATACAAATGAATAGAAAAACCAAAACTTGTCACCTGCAAACCAAAAGAGTGTCACAGAGAGAAGAAATGTCACTGTAGAGAGAGAGACGGTGGTGGTATCCGGTGAGCAGATCGAAGGAGAGCGATGGTGGTCTCGCGGTGGTCTCCGGTGAGAAAAACTCATAGGGTTTTGCGGTGGTCTTTGCAGAGGGAGACGAGAAGGGAGGAGGAGGGAGGACGAAGGAGAGAAAACGAGGGTCGTGGGAGGAGAAATGCATAAATGAGGGAGGCGAAAGGAGTCACAGATATCAAATTAGGGATTTTAGATTAGCGATCGATGTAATCGGTCGCCACATCAGTTGCTATTACTTTATTAGAGTATCGATCGTTAATTCGGTCACAAACTATCCCAACATAGATATTCAATTTCCGCGATTTAGCGACCGGTAATAATCGATCGCCAAACGACTCCAGTATGAGACGTTATCTGATGCCACTTGAAAGATGATAGTTGATTTGGTCAATAATTCATCATAGCTTAGTGACCTATACTACACTGGTTGCTAATTGCCCCAATATAAGATTCAATTATATGATTTAGTCACCACTACTAGCTAGATTAGTTGCTAAACGGCTCCAGTATGAGACACTACACATCTAACGCTACTTAAAAGTCGGTCGCTAATTTAGCAATCGACTTAAACACAAAGGCTAAAAGGTACAATAATGCTAATAGTGATCGCTTTGGCGACCACCTCTTAAATACCAGATAGAGTGGTCACTGAATTGGTCGCTAAACAATTCAAATATGTTTAACGACCGATTTAGCGATTGAATTTGTTGGACTGGATATATCAGTCGTAATATCGGTCGCTAAACTCAAATCAATAACCTTTTCAAAAAATCAACTCATCAATCGCAAGGTCGATTGCTACATAAATCAGTCACTAATTTTGGACACTAAATAAGACTTTTTTAGTAGTGAGAATATTTAAATACAATAGTAATCGTAGAATAAAAGGAACTTACAATTTTATAATTTTTATATTTATCTTTAGTTCTTTAAATGATCAATTAATAATGATAATTTTAAAAGAATAAAAATTGAGTACGCGTTCCATTATGCAACAAGCCGCATTTTCTTAAAGAGATATCCATTATAGTACTTAGCTTTATTAATTACTTTGTTCAATTAGAGTTATCTTTAATTATCTAAATAGTTATCTTCATCTTCAATTATCCAAATTAGAGTTGAAAAATTGAAATGACTGAAAATGTAGTTGCTTTATTATTTTCTTTTCTTTTATCTATTTTGGAGTAAATTGTTTTTATGTTTTGAAAATAATCAAAACGTGATCGAGATGAGGTAATCCTTTTTTTATGTGATAATCCCTCCATTTTTTCGGTGATAATCTCCATTATTAACTGTATGGATATAATCAATAGTTAATATAGATTATAGGAACTTTTTTTATAATGAAACATTTTTTTTTTTTGGCATATCTAAAAGGCCTTTTTGATAACTATAACGAATTAGTTATAATAACAACTACGGTAGTAGACATCAATAATTATCTAATATAAACAACTAAGCAACACAAAAACGATAGAGTTATAAACCAGCTACAATTTCAAAAGAATATTCCTATCACTAACTAGACTATCACACGCTATATCTCCTACACAAAATCTATAAAACACGTACGTAGCGCGCTTGGGTTTTTTTTATAGAAGGAGTTTAGATAAGAGGAGGTGATCAGTACGTAGATTATACTCTAATCGTAGGAACTAGAACGAGTGCATATATAGAGATCGAGCCACAAACTTCATGATCACAATATTGTACCTTATTCTTAGAAAAATCTGTGTCAATTAAACTACAAGCTCTCCAGAAATCAAGACTACTACGTAATGATACCAAGTAACTAATCATTTTTATTAAATCTTTTCACTTATTCATTGACTCGAAATATAAGATGATCTAATTTAATGTTTTTGCTTTTTCTTCTTTTCAGCAATAGCATTATTAAGAACCATGAGACGATTGATGTATGAGCAAGAATCATTGTTATGGCGTTGTGCCATATTGTTAGTAGCAGTGATATTATTGGTAGCCCACATGAACGGGAAATCTCCTTCTATTGATCAACGTGAGGCTCAACCAATTGTTGGAGGGAACCACCACCAGGAGCCACCGTGTGATGTGTACTACCTTGTCAGAGAAGGAGAGACCCTCTACAGCATTGCCGACAAGTGCGGTGACCCGTTTATCGTGGAGCGGAACCCTCATATCCAAGACCCGGATGATGTCTTCCCCGGTGTTGTTATCAAATTAAACTCTTATTAGAATTTTTTTATTCATTAGTTGTGTACATATTATAGCTTATTAACCAACATGGGGTTGATCGATCGGAGTGATAACGAGCTTGAATCTTTTAAGCAAGTGATCAGGGACTCGATCTTTGACTCTTGTATATGGAGAAAATCTGGTTAAGAAGTATCAACCTTTCAATGTCGTCCAGTATCTCAAGGGATTAAGCGCGCAGAGGATACATTGGGAAACCTAAAAAAATATTATAGCTTTATACCAATATATTTTTATGGAATTTTGAAGATTGTACTCAAAATGATTTTTTTTTAGTTAGTTATGTAGCTTATTATATATACCATTAAGTTTAGGTAATTTTTTTATATGTTCTTTTAATTTTGTTAATGAGACAGGGGAAAAACTTATGACTCAACATGTTTCATCAGTTTTCTAAAATATTAAAATGTACCTTTTTCTTTTATTTTTGGTTTTAATTTTTTAAAGATTTGTTATGTTCATATATTTGATGGGTCATTGGATTATCGTATTCAGAAGAAATTGTATGTTGTTTCCATTTGAGCTTGGATTCTAGAAGAATAAGAAACTTTCTCTTCTTTCGTTTTTGTCATAGATACCTTTCTCTTCTTTCTGAATAAATTGTTGGTATTTTGTAGCCTATGGGTGTCATTAGGAATGTGGATGCACTGTGCTGCTGCTGTTGCATCAATTTTTGGTGCAGAGGGAAGAACGTGTTTGGATAAGATAAAATCAGAAGAAAACAACTATTTTTCATGGTAAAAGTTATTTTTTCATAAAAATTAGTATGTTTGACTAAACTGATTAAATTCCAAAACAAATGTTTTTTTAAGGAAAAAACTGTTTTTAGAGAAGCTGGAAGTTTGAAACTTATTTAAAAAACTCTTAGATTATTTTGAAACTAACAACATTTTTTCCATTTCACCTATGTAAAACTAACTACCAGCAAATATTATTAAATTATACAAATAACTTCATACCATTTTTATTAATTTACTATAGATAAGTGATTTTTTACACAATTCAAACGAAATAGATTATCTTATAATCTCTTTTCAGCAACCACATTCAAAAATAAAACTGAATCTATTATAATTGATTATAACAATAATCAGTTATACATATATAAATTATTGAAATAATTATATTTTCCCAACTGATCCAAACACACTTAATTTGAGTCGAACTTTTAGAGATATGATAAAAATATTTATTTGCCTTTACGTAACATATTAAGTTTTGAGTTTAATTGTTATGCACTGTTTTACATTGTCAACCAATTACCAATTATGGTATGGATGACTTTTAAGATAGTTAGGATAAAAGTCAAAGAAATTTACCGATGTGTCAATGTATGATTGGATATATGTCTAAAAATGTTTTATACTGTCAGTCTTTAACAATTGAACTCTTTAGTTTTTAAAAGAGAAAATTTATGATATACTGCCAGATCTTTACTATCCCATTTTTTAAAATGAAATTGAATTTCAGAGCCTAATAAAAATAAACCAGTGCGTTATTTACATTTTTCTGTCCAAATAAAGGCCTTTTCTGCACAGAGCTCGATTTTTTTAAAACAAAAAAAAAATTACTTCCTTCTAAAAAGTAAAAAAAAAATGTCACTTCCTCCTAAAAGTAAAACAAAATGTCACGTTGTTTATATTTTCTTTATTTTTACAAATTCTATTATCATTAATGATAAGTTATATTCAACGAGAAAAAACAAATATTCCAGAACATTGATAATAGAACAAAATACATTTATTGGTCACTTAAATTTTTGACTTTGAAAACAAAAAGTGATGATTTTGGTTAATGAATCACATAACAGAATTCTAAAAACATAATTAGGGGTAAAATTGACAGAAAACATTTAATATTACTTTGAAAATAGAAAATGACATATATTTTGAGACAAATTTTTTTATAAATGTGACATATATAATAAGACAGAGAAAGTAATATGTGCCGACAATACGCGGGGGAATGTTAAGGCGGGAAGTTATTCATGTTATAGAAAATCTTTTAAGAATTATGGAGAATAATACTGACTAAAAAAAAGAGACAAAAGTGTTTTTGATTGAAGAAATTTTGTTTTATTGAAATATTTTGATAGCTTTAATATACGTCTTCTATTTGAAAATGAATACAGTATGCGGATGATGCTTTTTTATAGGCCAGAGAAGTTTTGCATCAAAATTTGTGGGCTATGAAATCTATCTTGACATGCTTTGAACTTGTTTTCTGGATTGAAAATAAATTTTCATATGAGTGTGTGATTTCTTTTGGTTGTTAGAGCATCTTCAATGCGGTTGCTTAATTATGGAGTTTTGAAATCTATATAATAAATAAGGAATCATTATTTTTTTTTTCTTATTGGAGTTGATCTATATGTGTGGCAATATGAGTTGCTTAAATTAAGGCATAATTGTTTATATTAGGAATCCCAATAATGAGTTGCTTATGAATAAAAAATTAATTTTTGTTGAAATCTCAAAGATGAGTTATTATTTTAAATTAAAATAAAATTAAATACAAATAAAAAAAATATAAAAAATATGAGTTGCTTAAATAGGTACCACAGCTATTGTTATTCATCGTGCAAATGGTTTTTTCAGTGACTGACAGAGAGCTCATGAAATAAGGAGGCAGTTGCATGATTCTACAAGGAATGAAGCCCCCTCATCTTGGACTGCCCCAGAACATGGTTATATGAAATGTAAGGTGGATACAAGTTTTTTCGCAGATATTGGCAAAACAACCTTTGGTATGTGTGTTGGAGAGATGAGTTTGGCAGCTTTGTTATGGCTAAAACCGATTGGATTCCTTGTTGTTTACCAATTTCTGAAGGTGAAGCAACTGGTCTCATCAAAGTTATTCAATGGGTACAATCCCTGGGCTTTCAACGCGTTGTTTTCGAGCTTGATTGTCAAGTAGTTGTGAAGGGTGTCCAGAATATGAAAGAAGATGTGTCTCAACTTGGTGCAATTTTTAAAGCTTGTTATGACCTGCTCTTTCTCCAAACTTTACTGTAAGTATTGTTTGGACACAAGCGAATAGTGTAGCCCGACCATAACTTAGCAAAGGCAACACTTTTTATAGCTAGTCCATAAGTTTTTTATCATGTTCAACTATGTATTGCTTCCTTGATTATTAATGAAATGCAGTAGATTTTTTGATTAAAAAAAAAGGTACAATTGGAGTAAAAATATGATGAGTTGTTTAAATATGATGTGACATATACTTAACGAGAGATAAGCAACTCATTGTAAGTTGCTTAAATATTAATTATTGGAGATGCTCATAGTGTGTAGATTTTCTTAATTGCAATATTGGCAGTGTTCCTTTCACATATATAACTGGGACTCCCTGTTGGGCCAATCCAAGCAAATTAGAAACCTTTGGATGCCTATATATTATAAGAAAGTGAGGTGTGGACTTTCATCTTGTAAAAGTAGACACTTTTCTGTTGGTGGAAGAATTGTTCTAATTAATTCGGTGTTGTCACCCTTTTATTTTTATCTTTTTTAAGGCTCTTTTCTCTCAACATTCAGCCTTGCTAAAGAAAGGTACTTCTGAAAAGTGTTGGCGGCTATTCTGGTTCTCAACTATTTGGTCTTTATGGTTACATAGGAATGAGATCATATTCAAAGATGCAAAGATTGATTTTGATAAAGTTTTTGATCTAATTAGAATTATAGCTTAGAGTTGGTACAATATTTTTGGAAAGGGAATCTATCTCATGATATAGGATTGGTATATAAAGATGAATCTATATATCTATATATTATGAACCTTTTAAATAGTGTAAACTTGAAATTAGACTGAGAAGATGTTTGGGTATGGAGTCTTGATAGCTCTGGTTTGTATAGTTGTAAGTCAGCTTATAACTTTTTGCTTCGACACAATTTTTCTTTGCAACAACCAAATAGGGATTCTGAAGATGGTTTTCTCAAAAAATCTAGAATTCATCTCTCCCTTCGAAAGTGGCGGCTTTTGCTTGGAAGGTGATATTGGATAGAGTGCCTACTAAACAAAATTTGTTGAACAAAAATGTGCTTTCAACATTTAATCAAGTGATCCATGTTTTTTTGTTTTTGCAAATGTGCTCAAGAATCCACTGCCCATTTGTTTTTCGGTTATAGGTTTTCTTTTCAGGTTTCAGTGATAGTATATGCTTGCTTGGGTTTTGAATAAGTGTTGTATATGGATAGCAAATCCGATTTTCTTGGACATAGATATTTGATCGATGAAAGAAAAAAAAAAATAAAACAAGTTTGGATGGTGGTATGATTTTCAAATATAAATCGTTCTATTTGGATAATGTGAAATGAGATTTTTCAAGCATGAGAATTTTAATACAATTCACATAATGTACCTCATTAAGGTGAGATCGGCATGATTTCTTTTTTAAAGTAGTGGGAGGGAATTGTTTATTTTCATATTGGTTTTTATGTCCTTTATAGTGTATGAAATAGTTTTGTTAGTTTTGATGTATATATATAACAGTATACATACGTTATAATATCCCTTGTATTATTAAATAAATTATTTGAAGGGTTGTGTGATAAGGAAACACATGATCATCATATGAGGCAAAGTGTCAAACCTTTTATTAAGGTCAAAGTAATTGAGTCTAATTAGGAAACTATAATTCAAATATGTTATATATTTTCACACTTTTTTTAATAAAATATTTATACACCAATTTTTTTACACTAATTTATACCAGTTAAATAGTTAATGATGTCTACTTCCTTAAATTGTTTGCCAACACATAGTTGGTCTGAGTGGTAAGGGATTCGGACACCTTAAGCAAGTGGTCAGGTGTTCGAATCATGACTCTTATATATGGAGAAAACCTAGTTTGGAGGGGAGAACCCATCTTGTGTGCCCAACAGGTTCCGCGACGAAAATTAGTCACTGCTAACGTGGATGGATACTTTCTACCTATGTCATGGTTACAAAAAAAAATAGTTAATGATGTCTACAGTTTTAATTAATAATGTTTATAGTTTGAAAAAAATGAAAAAGTAATCGACAATTACAATATAATAATTGATTATTAATTCTTTAATCAAAATACATGCACATTAGTGTTAACTAAAAACCAAGTTATTAATCATTGGAAAATGTTCTAGCAAGAATGCTCTCAACTTGGTTAGCTAAGTGACTAAGTCCAATATCAATTTTTTCTCCGTTTGCCCTTTTTCGTAGGTTCTCTTTATACTAGTCTCAAGGCAACCAATCGTCCTATCATTGAGTAACCGTAGCCTCCTGGACATTCAAGTTCTTAGTCGGCGGCCAATGAAGTCTATAATCACTCGGTCATTCATTATTGTCCAACGTTCTAAACCCCCAACTATTCCATTTTCTCATGTGAGCAAATAAACTCTTTGATCAATATGGTGCAATGTTGGGTCTTAGTATAACACTCAACAGAAACATTCTAAGTCTATAAAAGAGTCCAACCTTAGAAAGTCTTCCCAATCAAATATGTCCACCCTCGGGTCCATCTCTGGCCCAACTTGTTTAAGGATGGCTAGATCCAAATACTAACTCGGCCCGACTATAACAGAAAATTATTATTATTTTTTGACAAAAATCATTGGAAAATTATTATTATGTACCAATTTAGTTTTCAAATTACACAACTATTTACCCAATGCACTGTAGAGTGGGAAAGAAAGAGACTACAGGACATGCTCGAGTCTTGACAGACCTTATGGCATGGGCTGTGGCCACTCAACAACTTCGTGTAATGGACCACAACCATTCTTGTCTAATAGCTGAAATTTAAAAACGAGGAAGAATATTAGTCTGAGTTTGATTTACTTCCTGTTTTTTGTTTTTATTTTTTTATTAACAAGGACAAAGTTATTATTATTTATTATGATTATATTACTATTATTATTATTATTTATTATTATTCTTAATTCTTAATATAGCAAGTTATTATTATTATATGTGGAAATGTTGTAGAATGACATGTAGAATGAACAGGGGAAAGTTATACAAATTTATATATACTATAGATAATTAAAAAATATCATATTATTTTCATTCTATTTTTTTTTTCAAATATTTGTATAGAAATATTAGGTTAAACTAATTATTTGATCATTATATGTGACACTGATTTTCAATTTAGTCCCTATACGTTTAAACTTTTCAAATCAGTTCCTATATGTACAATTATTTTTAATTTGATACTTACCGTTTATTAGTGTTATAACGTCGTTTATTGAAGTTAAAGTATAAAGACCAAATTGAAAATGATTGCCACGTATAGGGATTGAATTCAACAAAAAAAAATTAATTTAGTCCTTACACGTGACAATCATTTTCAATTTTGTCCCTACATGTGATAATCATTTTCGATTTGGTCCCTGTCATGTGATGGCGTTATAACACCAATAAACGGTGAGGATCAAATTAAAAATAATTATATATATAGGGACTGATTTGAAAAGTTTATACTTATAGGGACCAAATTGAAAGTCAGTCTCATGCACGTATAGGGACCAAAATATTATTTTAACCAAAATATACAAATATTTGATAACATGAAATAAAATGAAAAACAAAATGATATTTTTGCAATTATTTTTTATAAGCAAAAAATATATAGATAAAGAGTGCAAAGAATACTTTAATTCATATACAGAACCACAGGGAAAAAGCCTAAAGTAAAAACAAAACTAGATCAATTAATTAATTCTACAAACCTAGTTTTATTTTTACACAAGTCATGACCCTAAAAAAACATACACCACCAGAAAGAAGAACAGTACCCAAAACCAAAAAAACAAGAACCAACATATACTTAAACCCCGGGCCCCTTTGTAGTCTAAGGATCATCGCACCTATTAACACCATAATAAAAAAAGCAACCCCCTAAAAACACCATAATAACCCGTGTAATTAAAGTAAAAGTCATCTCCCCTATTATCACCATAGTTACTTCTATCAGCCGCACTTTGCAATTATTAATAAAAATAAAAAATGAAAACAAAAAATAGGAAACAAACCAAACACACAGTAAGTGATTGTAAAATATTTCAAGCCTATGATATCTCATGACCTTATGCCAATGTTAAGAAAAAGATGGGAAATTAGACAGCTCTTAAACGAGTATATCCTAAGCATATAACCCTTGAGCAGATGCCATATTGTTCCTGTGGTTAGCATTGAGTATTGTGGCTATATAACTTGTTGGCGGTGTCAGTCATTACTTGAAAATTAGACACAGTTTAAGAAACAAGGCAGTGAGAGGGTTTGGCATTAGTAAGCAAATCAATCATAGGGCATGTCTCTTCTGGCAGGTAATGGTAATTATTGTCGATTTATAGCTACTAGTAATTATTTCACTTGCCAAAGGAGATCTGCCCTCTGAGTGTTTAGCTTAAACCGTAGTAATCAGTTTACTAATACTGTTTGGTATGGGTATGGGAGGTGGTACATCACTTTGTTGTGCATGCGCGGAGTTAATGAAGGATATAGTTTATTTGTATGGATGAAGATCTTCTGTCCCAATTTTCTATCACATTCTCTGTCCCCCACTAATAATAATTTGACACTTAAGAAAATAAAATCACAACTCATTAATATTTATGTTCATTCCCAACATTCGATTGATGGGGACATTAAGACACCATTTTTTGAGATAAGAGATTTCTATCCCATTTGTACCTTGTTTGGATTCATGATATATACAATTTAGAGTAAATGCTCATTTAAGTCCCCAACAATTTTTGAGGTACCACTTTTCGTCCCTAAAAAAAAAACTTACCGAATAGTCTCCGAGAATGATAAAAGATGGACAATTTGTCCCTCCATTTGTTTCCATCCTGAACAAGTCATTAGAGTGTTGATGTGTATCGTTAGTATAACACTCTAATGATGTGTATCGTACGTATGTCAGGTGTCAAGGCAATAGTCCTACATGCATAATAGACAATGAGAATAATTATGCATTGAACCAATTAAGCCTCTTACTATTATTTAAGTAACCCAATTTTTAGTCCCCGACAATTCTATCATGGGACATATTAGTCCCTATAGGTTACAAGCAACACACCATATGCACCAGATGCACCAACATAGGTCACATGGACGGGTTTAATGGACACCTAGGCACACTGACGGTATATATCAGCGCTTTAACATTATGTTTAGGATGGAGACAAACGGAGAGACCGATGTGTCTTTCTTTCGTCATTGTTAGGGACTATTCGGTGAATTTTTTTCCTCAGAGACGAAAAGTGGTACCTCAAAAATTGTTAGGGACTAAAATGGGTCTTTACTCTACATTTTAATATATATATTGATAGGTACACTTCATTACTCTATATTAGTATTTTTATCAAAACTTTTTTTTTATATCAATCACATTATTTTAAAATTCCTTTAATTATTTACACTAGTGTTTTTTAAGAATTGTAAATTTTAAATTAAAGTGTTGATTGTTATTAACTTTTATACATATTTTTTTATAATAAATAATTAATTTTGTGTGTTGGAAACTTATGAGTGACTAGTGAGGCTTGAAAGTTGAAATCATTACTGTCAATCTCGTATATAAAAAATCGGACGTCCGTTGCTACCGAATCGGGAAGATTATTAGTCTCATAGCCGATCCAAAAGGTCGAAGCCATGGGGAGTCCTAGGGATGGCAATGGGTAACGAACCCATAGGATATCCGTAAAATTATCCATGATGGATAGGGTAATTACCCGCTTAATGAGTACGGGTTTGGGGGCGGCTAATTACCCGCAAAACCTTGCGGATATGATGCGGATACTGATACTAAAGTACTCATCCCGTCCCACAGTCGCATATATATAATATATATAATTATAATATATTAAATTAAAAAAATTGGAAGGAGGTTTACTAAATTACTTTCCTTTCTTCTGTTCTATACTTTCCTTTTTGCACCCTAATCCTTTCCTTTATGTAAAATAAACATACATGTATAAACATTTCTGTTTGCTTTAATTGCTTTCAATTTTGACTCGATGCGACTGAATTTAATAATGATACCGATCTATATTTACTTAATATTTTGGAGAATATTAGATGTTTTGTATCAAAGATCTTTGCATTTCAGTCTTAGATGTAT
Organism: Ammopiptanthus mongolicus; assembly: GCA_039655645.1. NCBI lineage: Eukaryota > Viridiplantae > Streptophyta > Magnoliopsida > Fabales > Fabaceae > Ammopiptanthus > Ammopiptanthus mongolicus. The sequence continues at coordinate 28,540,930 of CM077346.1, read as the reverse complement.
CACGATGTATATCTGTAATGTGAGAACACAGTAGCATGCCTAATTTGTATTACATATTTATGTTTTGCTCTTTTGACAGTACAAATTTATTATTCTGTTTTCAAACATTCACAAATTTCTTATATTAAAGTGTGGGTAATAGATACGGGTAAGGATACTTAGGTACCCAGCGGGTAAAGGTACAGATATTAAAGTTGTCATCCATACGGGTATGAGTCCGGATACTGATATTTTTTTAAAACGTGGATATGGGGAATGGTACTATAGTATCCTACCCATAGCCTACTAATTGCCATCCCTAGTGGGTGTCCCTCGGTGGACTCACTGGAGAGTTAAATGCTCTAATTATGGTGGATTTCGAATCAAAAAAGAAAAAGAAAATATAGAGTTGTGGTTTCTATTTTTTTTTACCAAAAATTGAAACGGTGAGTTTTATAAGGTTCCTTCATGTTTCATACTTCCATTTTTCTTCTCTTTGCTTCTTCCCCGCCAGCAGCGCATCAAGCTTGTCACAATCTGTAACACGTACCATTGCGATCTAAATTGCAATAGAACCACGAACCCGTACGCATGATGGACATGGTGAGAGCAATCGGGTAACTATGGCTTAAATATGATAACTTTTGCGGCAAAGTTTAAGGTTGGTAATGGATCTAACCATTATCAGTTATTGATTATTCATTAATTTAATCTTTCAATTTTTTTAATCAATTAATCAATAATACTGATTATTGGAAAATCAATCATCGACCTTTTGGTCAGAACCTCAGCGTTGTCCCTCTTTTGCATGCCCAACAATCATGATGTGAGCGCTTTGTAGTGTTAATTAGAGACATAGGGAACTCAAGACGCTAGGCCGATGGACTTATAAAAACATCACAATAGTGAACTCGAGAGTATATCTTTACTCAGACTTGAAACAAAAAACTATAATAATGAATTTCACATCACATTTCTACCCAAAACGTTAATGTAATAGATTTGTTGATTATTTTACTTATAAAAGATCGTTATTGTGTCCAATAAGTTTTAATTTGAGATTTCTTTTATCTACATATCTACTTACACTTAATCCCAATTCCTAAAGGCAAAAAGGAAATGAAAATTTTATAGCTTTGGGACTTTGACATGAAGTCAAGTGTTTTATATATCTTTCGGCTATGCTTGATTTGTAGAGAAAAAACTTCACTTGAGTTGGACTTTTGTGTATTATTCTTTGTTTTTTGTCTCTCTTTTCCTTTTTTTTAAAGAAAAACTTGCATTTTTGGATGAAACACACAAATAAGCATATTTGATAGCGGTTATGCTATTTCTACAACATATTTGGACAATATTTAATACAATAACTTATATATATATATAAACATATATGTCTAATTTTTTTTTGACAAAAATGACAGCTAGGGAAGGTACTCCCAAGACTATCGGGCAGGGCGCCAATGGCATGCTGGGGTGGCATGAAGAGGCCCAACCCATGAGGAATACTGCACAGGCCCATATCACAAGCAGTCTCACCCTGTTGCCACCAAGGGGGATTCGAGCCCTCACCTATGGGGAGAGTGAGAATTCAACTCCGAATCCTTAACCACTTTTGTCAATCTCCGCTGGCACATATATTTCTATTTTATATTGAATTTTATCTTGAAATAAATGGTACTTCAGTAGTCATCCAGGTTCACATAAATTTCTCTATTTTTGTTAGAAAATAAATAAGTCTCACATCGATTGGAAAAGAAACAAAGTATCATTTTAAATAAAGTATAACTCTCAAGCATAAGCGTACATGAAGACCGGCTCACTCACCCCATATTGCAAGACTTGGATGAAGCTCATTCATCTTTTTTATAAGCAAAAGGTATATTTGATAAAAAACACAAAGATGCTCTAATCCATATATAAGAATCAAGACTAAAAGAACCAAAAACAACAGAAAAGGAAAAGAGGAAGGCCCCATGTAAATAAAATACTGCAAAATGACTAAATAGTATTGTCGTTACACTGGCCTAAACCCACATGTACCCCAAAGAAGCGTTACATACACAACATTAGTGCCCAAAACTTATATAGCAGACTGCCACCAACTCTTCCTTTTGAAATAGTGAAACAACAAAACTCCTTTAACTGACCATAATAGAGCAAAAAATTCACCTCTAAGTCCTCAAATGAAATTCCTTCAACTTTTTCAGTTAAACATTTTTAATCATAACAACTTTTTGGCCTTTTACTGGATTTTTTTCCTTGAACATCGTCCTATCTAAATTATTATAGTATTAATTGACTTGTTTCCCTATTTCTACTTAAAAATTAGTAGAAATAAAGGCCTTGTTAAGAAAGTAAAAAAATGATTGAGGAGATCATGCGATTTCTAGTAATCAGTGCTTTTAAAATTACATCTGCTAAATATTCCATTGCTTGAGAATTGGATCCACAAATTGTCACCCAAATTGGTCAAATTTTCTCTGCATGTATCCACAATAATATTAAAGAAACTGCACGGAAAGGTTACCTCTTATAATTGACCTGACTGTGAAAGTACAGAAGACATATGGAGAATCAAATTTTAATACAAATCTTGTAAATGAAAAGTTTTCTGAGCACCTAGAACTATAAGGTTTCTTCTCTTTTGTGTTAGTATTTGTTTGAAAGTAGAACTAGGAGTAAAGTTATAAAAACTGTTAGAATAATGACAAGTTTCCTCTGTGGCTCTGTGCCATTCAAAGTCTAAAATTCAGTGTGCTATGTTTTATACTGTATAATCCAGCTTCATTGTCAATCATATTTGGGTGGTATGATGTGAGTCATTCTTGATAGATTAAAAAAATGTATAGATGACTATTTACTGAACCAGATGGCATAAAAGACAACCAGTCATGGTTGATAATGCTGAAAATAGTTGCCTTAGCTAGCTGTACTGCAAAAGGAGACAAAATTGCATGCAAAATCAACTTGGTCAAGGAAATCTCGTAATGGGTTATAAAAATCTATCAAACTGGAATCTGTTTGAAATTAAAAAGCATAACAGAGAAATAAAATCCCAAAACTTGCTGAATTAGGAGACATTGAAAGCGAAGACATAAAGAATAATTGATAGGGATAAAAGATATGGCATGAGAACCTTATGCTTAGAGGGCCATGCCACTCAGCAACTTTGATATGATTGAAAATAGCTTGGTTTTGGTCACAACTTCTTTTCTCCCCTTCTCTCCTTTAAAGTACGGAGGAATCTGAAATGGTTAGTAGACCAATAAAGCTTTCTGACCCATGGCTATTAGGAATGTTGCAATTTATGAGCATCAAACCTTACAGATGTCAACCAAAGAAAAACAGCATCAAGTGGATATCCATTGGATAACCCTGAAGCATATGCCAATGTTTCAGTGGTTTATTCCATCTTCTTTGCTATAAAGACTGCTCAAGTGTCACAAGCACCAATGCAAGATGAAAAGTGCTTCTATAAGCAAATCAGCAATAGGGCACCTCTCTCCTGGCAGGTAAAAATAGTCAGATTTTTTGGAGCAAACTGTAGAGCTACCAAAAGTCAGTGTCAATAACTTGCCAAGGGAGAGTTGCCCTGTGGCTGCTTTAGCTTAATCTCGTAGATTGGTAGCGGATAAAAGGTAATCCAAGGTTAAAGGAAATGCATATATTTAGTCTTAGTATCTTGCATCTTGATGAGTTTAAGGGAAGTTCTCATTTATAACATTTCCCTGTTGTGTTATAAAAGCTTATTACATGTTAAGAAAGATAATTCAGTTTTAACTTTTCCATCTATGTGCTTAAGGGAATTTTTAATTCACCTTCAAAGCAATAAAATGTTTATTTCTAAAGTTGATGAAAAATAACAATTTGCTTTAAGTTGCACAGTAGTTTATTTTTGGAAAAATGTATAAAGATGTTGTGTGTATATGTGTTTTAGCCTTCACTAAGTTCTGTTTTGTGCATAGTCTAGTCCCGTGATTATGGGAGAAGCCGGTCCTTTGTTGTCTTACCTAAGATGACTATGAGCTCATTTGGTAGTCAGGATAGGATATGAGAGCTGGATAAAGATAGGATAGGATATGAACATGATAAGCTCTTATCTTGTCTGATGTTTGATGCGCATCAGATAATGATAGGATATGATATAAAATATCCACAAATGATAAATTTATCCTTATATCAAAATTACATTTTTTTTTCAAAAATAAATTTTAATATTATGTTGTTTTTTTATACATTTAAATTAAAAAATATTTGATAATATATATTTTTGGCTTTTTAATTATACATTAGTCCATTTTTTAAATTATAAAAAATTAAATAAAAAATTAACTTGTGATAATTTTTTCACTTTTTATAAAAATCTCTAATTAAATCACATATTTTAATTAGTAATAAGGTTTAATAATTAGATTTGAAACAATAATTAAATAATAACAATACTAAGGATAAGGTATAAAAGAGAAAATATTTTCTTATCTTATTTTGTTGGTTCTAATCCAGCTCCTTCCTCAAGATAGAATTATAATTAAGTAACAGGATACGATAAGCTAACATGATAAACTTATCCAATCCTGTCGGTTCACCAAACTACAGATTAAAACAGGATATGATAGATTATCTTATCCTACCTCTCTTATCCTGACCACCAAACGGACCCTATAAGTACTATAAAAAAAAATATTCATTTTCGGTCTAATTTAAACTTCTAACAAAGTTGGTCAAATGTGAATAAAATACAAATGTAAAAAGATCAGACTTTAGGCTACTCACCCGGGAAGACTATTATGATATCTTCAAGCCATTGGGTGAAATGAAAACAGATGAAGTTATATATATCTCCTTTATTTTTAGTAAATGATAAAAGCTCTCAGTAAGCCTACAGTTGAAGCTATGCCATCTAGGATAGAAATCTATTGTCCCAATAAATGGTGTCACAGTGTCCCCCACCAATCAAATGTTGAGAATGAGTATAAATATTAATGAGTTGTGATTTTGTTTTCTTAAGTATCACATTATTATTGATGGGGGACAGAAAAGGTGATAGGAAATTGAGACAGAAGATCCTCATCCTGCCATCTATACCCTAATATATTTCTACTTTAAATCAATCAAAGTCTTAATTTCTTCCTCTCTATCAGTTGATTAATTGATGAAGATAAAAACTGTTAAAACTGTACGTACCCAAACATCAATGGCTCGTTATGTGATCAGTATTGTTTTATGTGGGGTCCAGTCATCCAATGAATAAATAAAGATAACGCTATAAATGCAAACTGGGAAGAGAAGATGAATGAAGAAAAATGAAAGAATCAGGGCCCGTTTTTCAGTTTCATGTTTTGGTTAATAAATTCAAAAAGAAAATCCACTTTATTTTTTTTCTCTTTCCTGTTTTCAAAGATTGGATATCATTTCTATTACTTCTTGGTACTGTAATTATCTAGTATTGGTGTAAAAGTTAATGATGAGATAATTGTCATTTCTTCCAAACTCCTATGATATGAGAATGTGGTAATGATACGACCCAAGACACAAAAAGGAAACCCCACTCCAACCCCAGTTGCAGACGGCCCAGTTATGAGGCCCAAAAGAGCCATAGTCAAGCCTACTTGGAAATAGAATTTTAAGTTGTCTTAGTTTTACTAGGCCTTTAGGTTAAGTTGTCATTTTTAAATGGTTGTTATGTTAATGTTCTAGAGGGGTAGGTGGCCATAGTTTCTCACTGCTGTAACCAATTCCTTGATATAAGGAAGGTGAATTCTTTGATACTTCAAGTGTAACTTATTTTGTCTAGGTGGTTCAATCAAATGGTGATAATCATTTGACTTGATCTATTAACATGATTCATTTAATTGAGGTGATGCATTTTGGTTGGACAAAATAATTTGCACCTATAAGGAATGATGCAAGTAATGAAAAGTAAGAAAAAAGTATTTCCGAATTTCCCCTCTCTCCTAATTTTCTGGAGAGCCTTCCCTTTCTCGTATAGCGAAGTATTTACCAATCATAGTAGTAGAACCCTTATCAGGTAACTACATTGTTAGTTGGAAAAGAAACATTGGAGATAAATGATGTAAAAAGCAGGGTGTTTACTAAAAGGAGCTATTTTTGTTGCAAGATCTGATCATGGTAGGAGTTTGTCTGGTGTGGCAATAACTTTTGTAGGGATAGTTCAAGATCAATTTCTATGTCAAGGCCAGACTATAGAGAGAAGTAGTGTTATTATTGTCATGAGATGAGTCACATTATTAAATTTTGTAGCGGGAAATTGAAGACATATGTGGAACAATTTGAGAAGAGTAAGGGAGAAAGAAAAGTTTGAGAATATTACAACAATTGTACAAGAACCTTTGAATTATGAAAATGAGTTCTTGATAGTTGAAGAAGTCAAGAGTACCTTTGGTGATTGTTGGATTTAAAACTCTGGTTGTTCTAATCATGTGGTAATTTGCATATGTTGATGGGAGAGACATTGGCAGGAAAAGGCAGTGGTGGAGCATTTAGGAAGAGGAATGTTATTTGTACATCTATTTTGGGATACTTATAGTAGACATCCCATTTTGAGTATAATTTTTTTTTTTAATTTCAGTTGTAAATTTAGAATATGTTCAAGTTGTACTCATTCAAAATAGGATGTCTATTATTGATGTCTCAAAATGGGTGTACAAATAACATTTCTTTTTATTAATGTAAAGAAGGTGGAGTGTGTATATGCCAAAGAAAAAATGACATTTGAAGATACTTTGATGAACATAAGTTACGCTTACAGTTTGTTCCAATCACAAGCGAACGTGGAGATTTGTTAGGCTGTGTTTGTTTTTAAGTTGAGCAACAGACATTTTTCACAGCAAAATTTTTTTGCTCTCACGTTAGATTTAAAAAAAATTACAACAATGCCATTATAAACTTAAGTTTGTGGTGAGAAGCAGAGAAACAAACACCCTTAGTAGTTTGCCTTTGATTGGACTTTTTATTGTTCAAGTCCATTTGATAAATTTACAAAATTGGAGTGCACGTTGCGTTTAAGGTGCGTGTGTGCACGTGATAGTGTATTGGACGGGGGCTTTAAATTGTGTCACCTCTTTCTTTTGAAATAAAAGAATGGTAAGTCAGCTACTTTAACTCGTTATTTTTTTCGAGGTGAGTTAAATTATTGAACTAATTTTCAAATTGAGAAATGCTAGATTCTCTAACAATTTTTTTCTATAAATCCTCCAATCCACTTAAAGATGACACATGTCACATGTTATATTTTTTCAAGTGGATAAAAGGATTTGTAGGAGAATTTATAAGAGGATATAATATTTCTCTTCCAAATTTTAACCAGCTCTACATTAGCTGTGGGTTGAGGTGAGTTGTAGTCGGTTGGCCGTCAAGTTAGGATTTTTTTTTACTTGGTGGGTTATAAAAAGGTTTGAGTTAATGGGTTATGTGGGTCAACCCACGAGTTAACCCGTTAACCTGCCATCTTGTTTAATTTTAAGTTGGTTAGATAAGTTCACATGCGTAACTTGTTGTTAATTCTTGTTAAATTTTAGATAAATTGATCCGGCAATCTATCATAAAACAGGATGAATTATGTTTCTCAACCCATTTATCAAAAATGGGCCAACCTCGCCCTACGCGTCTTTTTTCGGCTCATAACAGATGAGGTAGATCAAGTTGACCCATTTTGTCACCTGTATATAAGAGAGGCGCACCACATGAGAGAAAGAGAGGAGTTATGAGAGTGTGGTCCTTTTCTTTGCTGCAGTGCAGCTATGAGGGTTGAAGGATGGAGATTTAGATGTTGTGAGAGAGTACGTGGGGAAATTTAAGAGTGTTAAATATTTTGTTCGGATATTTTATGAATTTAATAGGTATATATTATTAGTATAAAGATTTTTTATATATTAATAGTTTAAAAAAATTTATACGGACAATATATCAAATCTAAACTCATTTTTTATTTGAGTGAAAATATTGCTCAGCGAGGATGGTGTATTGGGATCTTTTGGTTTGAGAGAGATATTTTCAAAATTGGTTTATTTGTTTAGTGAATTTAGTAGATTGATTTGCAAAATTGTGAACGTAAGCAACAAATACCAAATCATGTTAAATTTCTTATGCTCCCTTGTGCATTTTTATTTGCTTGTTTATTTGTAGGTGAGGGATGAGAATACATCAGGTCGCTTGTCGGGTGTGTAAGGCCTGCCTATTTCTTAAACAAGTTAGATCAAGAATTTTTTATAAGCCTTTTTCGTTAAAAAGGTCAACCCGAAGACCATTCAAAACATCTTTTAGGCTTGACAGCCAGATTCATTTATATATATAATTTTATAATTATTATATAATTATATATATATATATAATAGTATTATTAAATATTTTATATCTAATTATATTAATTATTAATTATAATCATACAATTATAACATATTTAAGGCCTAGATTCCCGGCCAGTTTAAATGCATGCATGTTGGTCTATTTAAAGATATTATTACAAAATAAGTTTTTAAATAAACTTTTATGTTAAATCTTACTTTTAAAAAGATCACATCAGACCTTAAAAAATGACCTATAACATATAAATAGGCTAGACTCCGATCTTATACTTATAATATACGTTAGACCAATTTAAGGGGTCTAATCCATTTTCATCCCTAAATTTCGGCATAAATAAAGACCATGTACGCATATATTCTCTCCACTTAATATTGCTTTCAATACTCACAAACAAACAATCTTTTCTTATTCTCCTAGTACCGAAGGTCTTTGTCGTATCAGTTATTGTGAGTAAGTAAATAAAAAAATGCAGTTGATAATTTAGTACCTTCCTCAGCAACTTATTGTGCCTTTAAAGAAAACTTAAATACTGAATCATGACCTCACTTGTAATGTATGGCCCTCACTTATCTTTCTTCAGCTACCCCAAATCTGTCATCGTTCTCTTTGTCAAACTCACGATTTTCTGTAATTAATGATCACTTGTAACAATAGCAATAATTTAATAAAAATGGACCAATCAGACTAGCCAACTCACCAAAATCATTGGAATGAGCAGAGAGTGGCGAAACCCACCTAAGTACCAGTTAGCAAACATTTCAATTATGTGCAACAATATTTTTTGTTTTTGTTTTTAAGTTTGTACTTTAAAAGGAAATTTCCAGAAGCATACATCACCACAAACAAACCAAGTCAGACATAAAATTCCCACATATGCCTTTTGACATAAGAATGCAAATTTTGTTGTCTCTGATGGTAAATGTATGAGTGTATGACCATTACTTCTGTTTCTTCAGCAAGACAGAACTCTCTCATCATTGTCTATGTCAAATTCATGGTTTCTGTAATTAGGGGTGATCACTTGTAACAATTCAATAAAATGGACAAAATTCAGACAAGCCAAAAGAACAAAAGAACGAGGAAATGGTAGAGAGAGGGGGCATCCACGTAAGTTAGAAAGCCTTTCAATATCATGCAACAAGAAATTAAATAGCAGTTGAAAGGAAATATCCAGATTCATACACCACCACAGTCAAACCAAGTTGGACGGTTCAGATTGATTGGCCTGTGGGAAATAGTACTAATTGGTCAACATGGCAAACCATGGAAGACAGTCCAAATTATGCTACATGACTTTTTCAATGAGTTCCTAAATTGCCGTATCAGCCACCTACATCCAAACAAATCAAATAATAAACCAAAAGAGAGAGATTCTGTATGTGCTTTTCTTATATGCCGATTGGCATACCACGTAGGGTTTAGACATATTTTAATATTTTCGAGAATCCAAGTTGAGAACAAAAGTTTCTCATATTTGTTATAAAGATAAAAAGTCATTCTCTCACATTAAAGATGTCAGGAAATAAATTTATGAATAAAATTTGAAAAATTTTATTATAATACCTGAGAGTGAGAAAGAAATATTTTCGTTAATGAGATCCTGAAAATATAGTTTATTTGAGAGTAAAACATTTCATGAACCAATATCGTCTCGTATAGCCAGAGAAATGTCAAACTGTTATATATATGAACCATAATTGTCTCCCATTCGAGTGCAGAGAAAGAAAAAAAATGCATATCCTTGGCCAAAATGAGGCCTCCCAATCATGCCTTCAATTTTGCTGCTCAACCCCATTTTTCAACTCACCATTATCACATACCACAAGATCAAAATCCAGAAACAGTTCTTCTAAGTGTCGCCACACCTTTGCAGCAACAACAACATCGTCTATCTTTCCAAATACTCAATTCACCAACCATGAGTCTCTTCCATCTCTGCATGAATCATTCAATGAGTTCAAGAATGTGTACCCTCAATATTCCGAGACCGAACATGTTGACCATGTTAGAGCCAAAGAATATTACCATCTCTCAGTCTCCAACCACACTTGCCTTGATTATATTGGTATTGGCCTATTCTCCTACTCTCAACTACAACACCATGACACATCAAAAACCCACCTTGTCCCTCAATATTCAGATATTCCCTTCTTTAGTATATCCTGCAAAACTGGGAACCTGAAGATTTTATTGCTTCATGGTGGGAAAGAGTCAGAATTTGAGTCTGCAATGAGAAAAAGAATAATGGGGTTCCTTAACATATCTGAAAATGATTACTCCATGGTTTTCACAGCAAATAGAACCTCAGCTTTCAAACTTGTAGCAGATTCCTACCCATTCCAATCAAGTAGGAAGCTTCTGACAGTTTATGACAATGATAGTGAGGCTGTGGAAGCAATGATCAATTGCTCAGAGAAGAGAGGGGCAAGGGTTATGTCAGCAGAGTTCTCATGGCCAAGACTCAGGCTTCAGACTGCAAAATTGAGGAAGATGATTGTGAGTAAGAGAAAGAAAAAGAAAAGGAGGGGCCTCTTTGTTTTCCCACATCATTCTAAAGTAACAGGAGCTAGATATCCTTATATCTGGATAAGCATGGCACAAGAGAATGGGTGGCATGTATTGGTTGATGCTTGTGCATTGGGACCAAAAGACATGAACTGTTTTGGCCTCTCTCTCTTTCTCCCAGACTTTTTAATTTGTTCTTTCTACAACATTTTTGGGGGAAATCCTTCTGGGTTTGGATGCCTTTTTGTCAAGAAATCTGCTATTTCCAGTTTGGAAGCCTCCTCTTCTGGAGGTGGTGTGAAACTTGTACCAGAAAAGTGGTTATATCAGCTGTCAGAGGATTCTTCTGGTACTGACATAGAACTTGAACAGAAATCAATATCTAGCTTACATGAAGAAGAATTGTTTTCTTTGAAATCTTTCTCTTGTCAGATACAAACCACACCATCTGGAAAAGTAAAAGAAGGAGAACCATCTGAGCTTCAGAACATAGAGGCACCTGCAGAGTCAAAAGCTCCTCAAGTTTCTGAAATTGAGGAGGAACAAAAACCAGTTCAGACCCTTAAAAAAAAGAATGTCCAAGCAATAGAAAATGGGAACTTTGACTTTGAATGCAGGTGCTTAGATCATGTGGATTCTTTAGGATTGATACTGATCACTAATAGGGCAAGATACCTGATAAACTGGCTGGTAAGCTCAATGTTGAAGCTTAAGCATCCTAACACAGAAGGGGTTCCCTTGGTCAAGATTTATGGTCCAAAAGTGAAATTTGATAGAGGGCCTGCTTTGGCATTTAATATATTTGATTGGAAAGGTGAAAAGGTTGAGCCTGTTCTTGTCCAAAAACTTGCTGATAGAAGCAACATTTCTATCAGCTATAGATTCTTGCATCATATCTGGTTTGCAGATAATTATGCAGAAGAGAAGGGAAGAGTCCTAGAGACCAAAGTAGTTGGATGCCAAGGAGTGACAGCTAGCAAGAAGAAAGATAGAGATAAGGTTGGAATAACTGTGGTTACTGCTGCATTAGGCTTCCTGGCTAATTTTGAAGACATCTATAAACTTTGGGCTTTTGTTGCAAGGTTCCTTGATGCAGACTTTGTGGAGAAGGAGAGATGGAGATATACTGCTCTCAATAAGAAAACAATCGAAGTTTAATTCCATTAAATTTCATTTACTCTTATGGACTGTGGATCTTTGAAGAGTCTAGAGTGTGAATTCGGCTGAAGATTTCATGTATATGGAAATTTGATTCTCCAAAGAAAAGAGGATTACACTATTCACTTATTTGTCCCATGTATTCAGCAACTATGTAGATAATTCATTATGTCAAAATTCAAATATACTTTCTTTACTTTATACTTGTTTCTTGTATTTGTCCTTGCGTGTGCATTCAAGCAGCTCCATAACTCTACATTGGACATCATGATTTTAAATTACGGTTGCCGTGGTGATTGCAGCCGCTGCAATGCAGATTGCGGCCATTGCACAGTGAAATTTTTATGACTAAAGTTTGGTTTTTGAAATGTGTTGCAATCGGTTGCGGATGCAACGCAGTTTCTATGCAGGCACATTATCATTTCATTGTGGTCCTTTCATGTGATTTGGAACATAGTTACGGGATTCGTGATACACGGATCATTTGGTATGCGGTTCGTCACTTTTTACATTATTATTACAAGACTTTCGTTAGGGTGAAACCGGCACGCAATATGCGGTACGATGAATTTGGTACGCGATACGTAGGGTTAATGAGAGAACTTAGTAAATATGATTTGGAATCACGTTGCAATTATGGGATGATGCAGTTTGTAACGATGACTGTAACCGATATTACGACCGCATCTAGAGGAGAGGTTATCTAGGTTATCCACCTAGCCTCTTGGAGAGGAGAGGTTCTTCAAACTCTTCCTCAACTTCTCCTTTGCACTATTCAAGAGGAGAAGATAGTATGAGGATTTGAAGAACAAGAGGAAGAGATGAAGGGAAAATGGAGGAACTTACCAAGCCCTTCCTCACACCCAAAACCCTAGCACCTACTCACACTCTCCTCCCTCTTCTCAACTTCTGTTTCACATAGGAATGGGGAGGGCAACCCTCTCCCCTTCTCTTTATTTCAAAATTAATGAGAAAAAGGGAAATTGCCCCTTAGTCCCTTAACTTTGGTGTATTTGCTCCTTCCTCCCCATAAATTTGCCAGTTAATCCTTGGACTTATAATGAATGTTTATTCTTTTAATACTTTTATTTTATCAATTTACCTCGGGTAAAAGAAGTCAAATTACTACTATACTATAGAAAAAGGACTAGTTTCACATATAGAATAGATAATAAAATTAAAAATTAAATAATCTATTTAACTAATATATAAGTATAATATTTTTTAAAATGATATTTACTTGTTCCGGGATCCTTTAGCTTTTCCTTGAATCTTATTACTTCTAGAATCTTTAGTCATTTCAAAAATGGCAGCAACATACCATTTTATTTCTTTCTCTCAAAGAATCATACAACTAGAAGATTGATTACCACAGATACATTTTTTATCGAACTAGTTTTACCAATCCGAAACTTTTTCTCCATAAATGTCTGAATACTTTTCTAACTATGCTTTGTTGATGTTAGGAATTCTAAGTGTGAGTAAAATGTGAACGAATAAGTCCCACATTGGAAAGAAGATGAAAAGTTGAAGGTTATATAAGTGAAAAAGACCCATAAATCTAATGCCTTAAGGTTTTGGGTCAAGACGTAGTGTCAAGCCCAACTATATGGTTCTTTACTTAGCCCATGAAAGAATTTTACAGTCCGTGGAAGAAGATCTCCCTGGTGTTTGGACTTTCCTAACTCTAACAAGTGATATCAGAGCCAATGATTCGGCTAGAATGGGTATTGGAGAAAAGGCGGTTGTTGGTGGACCCATGTTCCGATTTGGAGGCGGGTTTCTACTCAAGGGGAGTGGTCCAATGTGAAGGAGTCACACTTGAGGGGGAGATTATTGGGAATTTCAAGTGTGAGTAAAATGTGGATGAAGAAGTCCCATGTTGGGAAGAAGTTAAACAAGTTGAAGGCTATAAAAGTGAAAAAAACTCTATGTTTTAAGGTTTTGGATCAAGATGTGGTGTCAAACTCACTTATGTGGTTCTTTACTTAACCCAAAGAAGAATATTACAGCGCATGAAAAAAGATCTCTCTCGTGTTTGGACTCCCCTAACCCTAACACTTGATACTTATATATATAAAATAAGATTTAATCCCCCTAAGTGAGGTCTTGAGGGTGCACTTGAGATTGCAAAGCGAAAGTGGTGAATGTGAATAAGAAAATTAATAAGTAAATTCTCACATTTCCATAATGTGTTTGTACTTTATAAAATTCTAAACCATTGAACTTTTCATCAACTATTATTAATTATGCACTTTACATTCTTTTGGAGGATCCAAATCCTTAAATGGTAATGTTGTTTGTTACGAATAAGATGTCAAAATATTAACCACTTAATTCTATTAATGAATGTTTGAAAATTCAAACAAGAATAAACATAAAATCAAACAAAAATGTTGTTCAATACGAATGGATTTCGTGAAAGGCTCTAGTCATTTAAGTTATTAGAGATATATTTTGGCTAAACTATATTTTTGATCCCTTATCTTTATTGTAGGTTTCGATTTGATCTCTCTTTTATTTTTTGTTCCGAAATAATCCCTTAACTTTACACGATTTTTGTTTTTTCTGTCAACATTGTTATAATGGTCTTAGCAATATGATAACTCAATCAAATAGTGCTATAACTTCGTCAAATGTAATTTTATTTAGTATCATTTTCTTCCCCATCAATCCATCTTCCAACAAATATCCAAACTCTTTCTTCACCGTCACCTCATGTTTAACCTTGACACAACCACTCTCTCATCTCCATTCCTTCTTTCGAAATCATCATTTCCAACCAACAAATCACACAAATTAAATTCATTAGACCATCAACCTCCACTCCTCCATAGCCAAACCCCTCCTCCATTGGAGGATCTTAAATCCATTTTTAAACCGTTACTGGTTTGATTCAAATTTAATGATTATGAACAAGGCTAATAAAGCTTGGTCGATGAACTAGGCCTCTATCAATTTGAGTCAAATGTACATCAGCAATCAACAAGAGAATCCTTATGGTTTCAAAAATGCTTCAATAGGCATGAATGGACTTCCATTTCGTGATTGTTCCTTGAGTAGAAATAGTCCAATTAACTTCACAAACGTGGGGATTATTACAATTTGAAGAGAGTTTTTAGATTGTGTGATTGTTCAATCCCTTTTTCCCATGAGTCCTATAAGTCATTGATGTCACAAACTCATAAAACTCTTTTTTTTTTTCTCTTACACCAACTAAACTTACGCAACACACAAGAGTGGAAGCGAACTTAATATGTCACCCACTCAAAATTGCAATGAACAACCGTACAAGGAGTTGCCTTTTATAGGCTAAATAAATGTTGCAATAAAATACGACAAAGGAAAACCACTTAGAATGATATGAAAAAAGCTGAGTAAAAGTGTAAAGTGAAAAACTAAAAATGTATCTTCCATTGATTAATTAAAGTGGATTGAGATCTCAATATATTTTAATTAATCAAAAATAAATGTACATTTATTTTTTCATTTTATATTTTAACTTATTTTAGAAAAGTCTAATCCGAATGATATATGTTAAATGCTAGGAAGGGTGCCGCAATTGTTAGACACTTCATTATGCCATTTGTGGGCAGAAATACAATAAAATTGAGATATGGGAGGTGGCTTGCAAATTGCAATGCCGCTTGCATTTGTGAATTGCAGCAAATTTTGACAACTAACTTACAAATATTGAAATATGTGCTCAAGACATAGCCTTGCTGGAGAGGATGACATTATAAAAAATGATAGACTTGTAGGCTTTTACTTTTATCAATTAGTGCACTTTTTTTTGTGGAGCAGCTTGATTTACTACTCACATTGCCTCCTTTGAACCAAGCTAAAATTTTGACATTCCAGGCACTTTCTTTACCTTATAAAATAACTCAATTTTCAATGGCTTTGTGAAAAAAAAACATTTGCAATTTGTTTTTCATGGTAACAATAATCGATCAATTAGGGATGACAATTTACACCATGCTCGAAGATTCCCGTGCATAAATAGGATAAAGGAAAACCATTTAGGCCATCTCCAACTGTTGAAAAAATTTGGGATTTTGCCTATTAAACACCGGTGCTTATAAGTAGGGGTGGGCATGAATCGGGTTGGGTGAGTTTTGATGCATTTAAAGACCCAACCCAATCAAATAAATATGGGTTGGGTTGGATTGATTTCTTCGAAAATTTTCATGTAACCCAAACCAACCCAACTCAACCTCATACGGGTTGGTTTGGGTCGGGTGACCGGGTTTGGAAGTAAATTATTTTGTTTTTATCAAAAGCAAATAATGGGGGAAAAATAGGGAAGAAAAATACTACCAATGCATTAATTTGAACTTCCAAATACAAAATGAAGCATACAACTTCAATTTGGAGCACAATATCCATCAAAATTAAACAAACAAGTGAAATAAAAAAAATATCTTCAAACAATTCCTAAACAATTTCACTGACTATGTCTTCAAGCTATTTCTGCATGTCTTCAAACTATTTCTGCTCATGTAACCAAAAAATGGTCACTCCAATTTCGGCGACTGAGTATTAAAGAAGAGTCATCAAATTTAAGATAGAAGAGTCACTCCACGCTCCAGTAGTTGGGCTTATAATATTCCTCTCAATATATGGGTTGGGTTGGGTTGAGTGAGTTTACAATTTTTGGACCCAACACCCAATCCATAAGCTATGGGTTTACTTATTTAGAAACCAACCTAATCTAATGACCGGAACCAACCCAGTATTTATGGGTTGGATTGGATTGGATACACCGGGTTCGCGGATCGATTCGTACCCATGCCACCCCTACTTATAAACACCCACGGTTGAAAAGTATTAGAGATGTGGTGCTTATGGAGGTGGGATGCTTGTATAAGCACCCCTTCTAATTTGAGATAGCTTTAAATTTTTTAAATAAAAAAGTACAAAACTGTGCCCTTAAAAAAATTTCAATATTTTAATAATAATAAAAAAATCCATTGGAGTGAACTGTGAAAGTAGCCGTTGGTATTTTTATTTTATTTTTTTTAACATTTTATAATATCAACCATCATCTATGTAAGTGTGATCAACCTCAATTTTTTTTACACAACCAAATTTCTCACATTTCTCTCATTTATTCTCATATTATCTCTCAAATTTTCCTCATCTTTTCTGTGAAGTGTTATATCATCCGATTTTTTTACTCACATACTCTCAATTCCTAAACTCCCTATTTTATTTGTTTTCACCCAATGGATCCAAATCAACAAAATATCAATTCCTTCTTAAATTTCATGCAAAATTATCAATCTCCCACCAATCCAAATTTCTCAAATCCTTCAATTTTACCAAACCCACAAAAATAGGATGTGGAGCGTGCGCTTGGAGTGCTTCAATCTCGGTTTGCGATTGTACGTGACCCTATGCATGCTTGACACATGAATAAAATCAAGCATATACTATATGTATGCATCATTTTGCATAACATGATTGTGGAAGACGAACGGCACACATATGTTGGTCATTTTGATTATTCTTATAATTGTCCCAACAATGATGTCTCAACAAATTATGTACGTAATAATTCTCATCTACATCTTGCATCATACCTACAAAAGCGAACACTTGTCTAATAGACAAAATCATCACCAACTTCAGGCGGACCTTTTGCAGCATATTTGGAAATGTTTTGGAGGCGATAATCAGAAAAATTGAATTTTGTTTTAATTACGTAATTTCATCATTTTAATGTTTTAATATTGTAATTTCATCATTTGTAATTTCATCAATTTAATGTAATTTCATTCTATATTTAATTTTCAAATTTTTATTTAATAAAAAAATTATTACAAATGATTTCCTTAATTTTTATAGTTTTATTATTTGATGCTCCAAATAATTATGACGTAATAAATAAATTATTGATGACATGTAAGGACGTAGGGCCATAAGTGAGGTCCATTTAGAAACTTTTGTGAAGTTGCTGGATTAGAAAAATAAAGTGTTTGAGTTGTAAAAAGTAGAAATGAGTGATGTATAAAGATAATATCCATTTAAGAACTCTAAAAAGTAAAAATATGGGATTTTAAGATAAGAATTATGATTTCCTGCATTCGGCAGTTTCACTCTCTCTTCATTCATGTTTTTTTTTTCTATCAATTTGTTTGAAAAAAATGAATGATCATGATTTAACGTAAAAAAATCTAATGATTTGAATATATATTGAATGTAATCATTGCAGTCACAGTGAATCGTGATCCCTCAGATAAAGATGTCTTAGAACAGTAAATATTAAATGCTAGAAACGGTGCCTCAATTGTTGAAACTTACAAGTGTGAATTGCATCAATTTTTGACAATTCAACATACAAATCTTGAAACTATGTGTCGGAGATATATAGTCATGCTAGAGAGGAAGACATCACAAAAACATGATAGACTTGTAAGCTTTTACTTTCTTTGATAAATGGAAAAAAAAAAAATTGGCCGAGCAAAAAGGTTGGTTTAATGCTCATATCAAATGACAGGATTAACCTTGGATTAGATAATGGCTAATTTATTTGGATCAAGGTGGTGTGCCAAAAGGCCATTTTCTCAATGGAATGCCTTTACCTAGTGTTTTGTCCAAGTTTTATCTTAATATTTCTGCAAATGTGAGCATACAAATAAAATTTTCTCATGTTTTATATAAGTTTTAAAAAATTATTCTCAAAAATAAAAAATATCTAAAAATATAATTAATGAATAAAAATAAAAAATTTATTTTCAAATATGAAAATGGAAGGAGACATTCATATGAATGAGATTCTCTAAAATATAATTTTTCATATCATTCTATTCTATGAAGCAAACTCCACCTTGGTAGTTCAATGGAATCTCCAAGGCGTTGAAGGTTGTGTGCTTAAAGATGGTTTTGTTAAGCATCGAAAGAGATCAGAGCTAGACATTGGAGTTTTGTTTCAAACCAGCAAAAGGAAAATAAAGGTGCCACATTTGATGGGTGACACAAAAGGAGCGGGTGGTGTGGCTCACAGTAGTGTGATAAGGGCGCATGGTTCGTTGGCGGTGGAAGCGAACAACACTATGCGTGGCGGTGCACAGATCATGGCAGAGGTGCGTGTGTAGGTCGCGATATCGGGTGTCGTGGTATGGAATAAACCGCAAAGGTGGGGCTTGTCTAGATGCATGTGGTGTTGGCGGTGCTGCTCGGCTGTGAGTGGAGGTCTGAGTTGGTGAAGGATGGATGAAGATGAGTTAATAGAGAAGAAAATCATATTTACAACTTAACGGATATTTATGATGCTAACTCAGAGTTATTACGAAACTAACGATTAGGAGAAATCTGTCTAAAGTTGAAACTTAGAGAACGAATATGAAAAAGAAAAGGGACGAAAGTAAAAAAAAAATTTTGAAGAACAGAAAGACCTATTTTATCTTTATAATATGATATGATATGATATGTTTAGTGACAAAATTACTATTTTGATCTCTTATCTTAATTTGTTTTTTTTTATTTTGATCGCTTAATTTTTTTTGTGATAAATAAGTCCCTTTATATTTATAAATATTAACAACGTTGACATAAACATTAGTAAATATCATCACAAACGGTCATACATGTCCGTTAAGTATCCAACATGACGTTGACATGGTACTGACTTGATGGCTTGACTAAAACGACGTCGTTTTAGCGACTTCATATCGGTATTTAAGTAAGATAGATGTAAACCAAACTTTATAGCTATGATTGTAGGGAAGAAGATTAAGAACCATGAACTCTAGGTCACCATTTAAGGGGGAGGAAGATAACCCATACATCCCTAATGATAATAACTAGGTCACCAACCACTTAATAAGTCCAATTGTAGAGTTAATGGACACGGTTAATAAAGTTGAATAAAGAGTAAGACTTAGGCTAATATTATTAATGTTGATAAACATAAAAGACTAATTTATTATAAAAAACTTCAGAGATCAAATAAAATAAAATAATTAATTTAAGTGATCACAAATGTATTTTTGCCTATGTATAAATAATGGAGTCACTATGTTGAAAAGGTTTTTTTTTAGTAATAGTCCGCATCCAAAATTGTGTTAATAATTACAATATACAAAATAAATAAATAAATTGCTACCTCCTCATTTTTTCTTTCACCTACAAATCATAATCATTATTATTTCTCTCCCAAACTAAAATGAATTACTCATTCCATTCAAACACCCATTAAAATTTCCACATAAAAGGGGGGGTTAGGTGGGAAGAGGTATCAAATCAACCACAAATAGACTAAAACAAATCAAACCCATATTGGCATTCATAATTCCATTCCATAACTTCCACCTCCACCTACTCCTCCTCCTCCTACTACTACTACAACTACCGATCTTGCTACTTTCTCAGCAACCAAACAAGTCACAAAAAGAAAACGCGAGAAAGTGAGGGAAAATTATCATAAACTTTTCCATGGCTTCTTCTTCGCACCCCAAGAATGTGGGAATCCTGGCCATGGACATCTACTTCCCTCCCACCTGCGTGCAGCAGGTCTGCACAAATTCCTCTTCATTTATTAGATCTCTCTAGACTTTTTCTTTTTTAATTTTTAATTTCTTTTTGAATTTGTGTTTATTTTCTTGCTATTTTGAAAAAAAGCTGCGATTTTTATTTTTATTTTTGTGTTTTGATATGTGGGGTTGTGTGATTCTGCAGGAAGCTTTGGAGGCTCACGATGGGGTAAGCAAAGGGAAATACACAATTGGGCTTGGACAAGATTGCTTGGCATTCTGCACTGAGGTTGAGGATGTTATCTCAATGAGGTCACTAAATTGCAATTTTGCATAATCACATCTTAATTAAAAATTTGGTTGTGGCATTAATGGGTTGTGCTCATACAGAAGAACAAAAAAGTACTTGTTCAGTTCTTTGGGTACTATTAAGTATTCACTAGGAATATTTTTTTTTCCAGAGTAAACATCATTTTGATCCCGAGAGAGTGTCAGTTCACTCCTGGAAAATGGTTAAATTATGAAAAAATCCCTCAATTTTAATTTTGTTAGTCAAGTTAGTCCATCAATGTTAATTTCGTTAGTCAAGTTGGTCCCTGACGGAGGTGATGATAGAGCTAACTTGACTAACGAAATTAGCATTAAGAGACTTTTTCATAATTTAACTACTTTCGGATACTGAATTGACAACGTCTCACACTTTCAAGGACCATGGTTTACTCTTTTTTTATATAGATATATATAGTGTGTGTGCATTTATGAACTTGTATGATGCAGCTGCAATAACTTTCCTGCACTTATTCTGATTAGTGCTTCTTATTTTAACTTTTGAATTTCCAGCATGACGGTCGTTACTTCACTCCTTGAAAAATTTAAAATTGATCCAAAGCAAATTGGACGGTTGGATGTTGGCAGTGAAACTGTCATTGACAAAAGCAAATCCATTAAGACCTTTCTCATGCAAGTTTTTGAGGTATCTCATCCTCTGTTTTGGTGTTGAACATGTGAAACAAACAACATAGCAGTGGGATTTAAGATCCTCACTCTATAAGACTATTAGATTCTACATCTCTATGCTGATTTTAACAACAAAATACATATGAGTTTGTAGTAGCATCTTGTATCCCCCAACCTTAGGCGGAGCTAGAAATTTGATATGGGGGCCAAGACCAAATATATATAACATCAAATAACAATAAAAATAATTAACTAACATATAAAAACAAACTATATGAAACAAATTTGATATATGATTAAAAACTTAATATAATATAAAGAATAAATTACACTCAACAACCTTTAAGTTTATAAAAATAACAGCAAACCCTAAATTTGATTTTAAATTACACTCCATCCTATTTTTCAATGTTTACTAACTATTGACTTAACGCAGTTAAGTTACTAAAAAATAAAAAAATTATTTATAATAAGTTATTTGAAATTTTTATACTAAAAATGTTTTAAAGATTAATCTTATGTTTTTTTGTTTACAAAATAAATTTGTTTTTTATTTTGAAAAATGAAATATATAATTTGAAAATCTTATAAAAAAGAGTATAATTCATGTTGATGTAAGTATTTATTTTGTTTCAATCCTTTATATATTTGTTTTATCAAACACATAATTTGTTTTTATACACTTTAACAAATGCTGGATATAAAACATGTATCTATTATGTGACAAATGGATTTTTCATTATATTCTTGTTTTTTAGCTCAACACTTCTAAATAAATATCATGCTTTCATTATTTTGTCTATAGTAAATAAAAAATTATTATAATAATTGTCGTTGATAAATATAACAAAATATCGTTTAGACAAACATATTTGTGTATAAGACTGAATATAAGTTTGTCAAAAAATTGTTACATAAAGTAAATTGTGTGATATTTGTTTATAAAGTGTTGAGATAAATGACTCTAAAAAAAGAAACAAGAATATCATAAAACAAATTATTTTTCTTATAATAAATACACGTTTAATATCCATCATTCCTTATAGTGTATACCAAAAAAATTATTTATTTGAGCAAAGTATATATATATATATATATATATATATATATATATATATATATATATATATAAAATAGATTAAAAAATAAATACTTATACCTATTACATTCTTTTTTATAAGATTTTTAAATTGTACATTTTATTTAAGAGCATAAGTAACATCATCTCGTTTAGAGTATGTAGATCATTTAATAGCAAATGATAACAATGATAGTACTTAATAGTATGTTGAGGGGGGCATGGCATCCAATGGCTCCCCTCTCCCTCCGCCTCTGCCCCCTCTTCTTTGGGACACCCATGTTTGACTTGATTTAATCCCTTCTTTTGTGTCCATATATATATATATATATATATATATATTGAGGGAAAGGCACAAAAAGAGATGTTTTCTGGTGTAGGATTTTTCAATTGTTATCCAAGATTGTTGTTTTCTCTTTTCTGAACTTATAAATGAGTCAAAATTCAAAAGGAACAAAAGGAAAGAAATTTCTGTATGTGCTTATTTGATACCTGCATCTTGCATTAACTCGTGTAACAACCAGGAGAGTGGTAACACTGACATTGAAGGTGTTGATTCAACCAATGCATGCTATGGTGGAACAGCGGCTTTGTTTAATTGCGTGAATTGGGTGGAGAGTAATTCATGGGATGGACGCTATGGACTGGTTGTATGTACAGACAGTGCGGTATGAGCTCGTTGCAAACATGAATCTTTTTCAGTCTCCTTTCTTTTGCTACAAATGTTGAGATTTACTACTTTAATCGATAAGGAAAATGATTGTTCAATTGTTATCTTTCTATCCATTTTTATATAGACATAATTATACATTTATTTTAGAGGCTCTGACTAACTCTAGCATCTAAGACACTTCGGTGAGATGGAAATTTAAGTACCACTCAGTACTGTTTTGTGGAAATCAACCAATATGTTAACAGATGTCACATAGTACTAACTCGAAGTAATATGTGGCAGTGGGGTCACATATGTTGCCTTGTAGTAAACTTCTATCTCCAGATCCATGAGCAAGACCTTAAAATTTCATAAATTCCTAGTTAAGGTTAGTTGGAAGTTATATTTGCAGTCTTGTCTTGACTACTGACATTTCCTAGCATTGCCACGTTAGGTTGTTTTGCTCATGAAATTACTGTGGCAAGTCCCACAGCTTATATTTCTAGTTATAACAGTAGAAGTTTCACGATATTTCCATCACATGAAAATATTGTTGGGAGATTGATTATTTGAGTACAAGAAAGATGTTATTTCTAAATTGAGCCTCTTGTTGGTTAGGATAATATTTCCCTTGAATTATGAATGACAGAAATTCACTATTAATGAAACAATAAAGTACAAAC
Source organism: Ammopiptanthus mongolicus (assembly GCA_039655645.1). Taxonomy (NCBI): domain Eukaryota; kingdom Viridiplantae; phylum Streptophyta; class Magnoliopsida; order Fabales; family Fabaceae; genus Ammopiptanthus; species Ammopiptanthus mongolicus. The sequence goes on along the minus strand of CM077346.1, from coordinate 28,517,116 downwards.
TGCAGAAGCTACACTGAGCTATATAATCTGCAAATTTATAATTGAATTTCACCGTCTATACCTCAGTTTTTTATTGTACAAAGTCAACTTCCCAAGACGTTGCAAGAAAGCATGTAGCAAATGTCTTATTTTAAATGTCTACTTGTCCCATCATTTATTCTACTTTTACTACCATTATACTTCTGTTCTTTTCTCTTCACACGATGAATCCAATTGCATCAGATATATATACACCATCGAACAATCTTAACAGCTATGACTTTCTTGTTTCAGGTATATGCTGAAGGACCTGCTCGTCCCACTGGAGGAGCAGCTGCAATTGCCATGCTTGTAGGGCCAGATGCTCCTATTGCTTTCGAAAGCAAATTCAGAGGCAGTCACATGTCTCACGCCTATGATTTTTACAAGCCAAATCTTGCAAGTGAATACCCAGTAATGCTTTGTCACCTCCTCTCTATTAATTTTACTTGCATTGTGAGTGTATTATCAGGTGCTGTTTAGATTATGATTGAAGTACTTTTGTTCATATTATGAACAACTTCACTTATTATCTGTAGTGAAGATATTTCCAATTTTCAATATTACCTTTTTTCCATTGTTTTGTCCTCTATTTTTCATTTGAAATATAGGTGAACAAAATCAAGAAGGTTCACAATCTAAAAAGGATTTACTAGGAATAATATTCTATTTTATTTATGAATAAAGGTAACAAATTAATAATGTCTTCACCTAGTCTCATTTCAATGGTGGGAGCAGCATATCATGGACCACCCTCCAGTGTCTAATATTGGTTAGCAGGATCCTTCCCTCAACCGCCCCAACACTGTTTGCATCATATTATAAAATTCATATACCTAAACTTGACGACCATAGGTCTTTTAGAGAGCAACTAAGTCTAAACTTTGATCGAAATTTAGTGCTATTATATTCTCAAGCTTCTCTAAAGATTTTCGATTAATTGAATTTCATTCAAGTAATTTATCTCAATTTGTGCACATAATTTTGATTGCAAATATTACTTATCTAATTCCAGGCCTAGATAAAAGGGGAGGGTTGTGTTAGGCAGTCGACAGCCAACGGAAAAACTTTGTTGAATCTTTATGGCATGGATAAGTGACATGATGAGCTAACTATAGAAGGATTAAGCTCGTGAGCCATACTATGAAACTATAACAAAGGGTCATTGAACGGAAATTAAGACGAGATTCGCTTTTTTGAGAACCAATTCATCTTTTATGTCAGGGAGGTCAACCATGGATGCAATATACTTTCTATGAAGGTTAAGTGAAAAGGTATGAGATGAAGCAAAAGGATCTACACATGGTTTTCATTGATTTGGAAAAGGCTTATGATAAGGTGCCAAGAGAGGTCTTCTAGAAGGTTTTTTGTATCGCTTATATTCGACCAATCAAGTATATGTATAATGGGATTAAAACTAGTGTGCGAATACATGGTGGAGTCATAAAAGGTTACTCTATGACTATAGGATTACACCAAAGGTCAACTTTGAACCCTTGTCGTTTTACCTTAGTTAGCAAGCATATCCAAGATCTAGTGCTATAGTGCATGCATTTTGTTGATGATATAGTTCTAGTGGGAAAATCGAGAGAGGAAATAAATGGTAAGTTAGATCTATGAGAACAAGCTTTGGCCTTTGGTGACACGTGGCTTCTGATTAAGTATAACTAAAACAGTATATGGAATGTAAGTTCAGCTAAAGCATGGCAACGGTAACTTAGAGGTGATAATTGGAAACCATATCATACCACAAGTCACACAGTTTATGTATCTTGGATCTCTCATACAAAATTACGATAGAGGAGGATATAAACCATAGGTTTCAAGCGGAGTGGATGAAATGGAGAAGTGCTTTTATATCAAAAGGTACCTCTTAAGCTTAAAAGAAAATTTTACTGCACAACTATCAGACCTGCAATGCTTTTTATGGTATTGAATACTGGGTAGTAAAGAGCCAACAAGAGCATAAGCTTAGTGTTGCAAAAATGAGTATGTTGTGTTGGATGGGTGGGCATATGAGACAAGATAGAATTATGAATAAATGCATTAGAGATAGTAGGGGTAACACTTGTGGAGAAGAAGATGGTAAAATTATGCTGTAGGTGCTTTGGCCATGTAGGATAAGACCTTTAAAAGCCCTAGATAGAGGTAGATGGAGACCAAGAAAAACTATAGAGGAAACCATTAAAAAGGATTTAGAGCTAAATGGCTTTTCTGAAGACATGGTTTATGACAGAACATTGATATTGTTTGGTCCATGTAGTCGACTCCATGTAGTGGGAAAAGGCTTTGGTTGTTGTTGTTGTTGTTTAAATTTTAATCTCTAGTTTACGGCAATTGTTAGTGTTATCCTGAAGTGCTTGTTGATGCATTCTACCAATCTATCGAGAATTAAGCACAAATTGGTTAAGGATGACCTTTCTGCCTTTTTTCCCTGCTGTAGGTTGTTGATGGAAAGCTCTCGCAGACCTGTTATCTTATGGCACTTGATTCTTGCTATCAGCTTTTTTGTGAGAAGTATAGACTGGATCAAAAATACCTTTTTGAATTTTTATTTTGGGTTTCAAATTCTCATTAAATGTTCTCCCTCCCATGTGCAGATTTGAAAAATTGGAGGGGAGGCCTTTTTCAATATCAGATTCTGATTATTTTGTGTTTCATTCTCCATATAACAAGGTATTGCTAGGATTTATGCTTTGGTCATAACTTATGCTGAGATTATTTCTCTATATTTGGAATGAAAACAAAGAAGCATAGAGAAATATGTCATAATGCTGCCTACAATGTCTCTCTGCATAACTGCCTTCTTTATGTATTGCAGCTTGTGCAGAAAAGTTTTGGTCGGCTTTACTTCAATGACTTCCTGAGAAATCCCAGGTTTGTGTATCTCGCTTTAGCCATATCCTATATTGGATGCATTTTCAATTCAAGGTGCAAAGTTATAGAATGCCATAGGCCCTTTTGACTGGATAATTATTAGTTTACCTTTGGGATATTTGTTGTAGTAATAAGCCAATAGGTGCTATGCACTTGAGATTTCAATTTGATTGGTACCAGAAATTTACTAAAGGAAATATGGAGTTATAGATTCATGTACCTAGGTTGTGTCATTCAAGTATCATTCATGTACTTTGGGAGTAACTTCCTTCAAATCTCCCTACCTATTTTGGGAGTAACTTCCTTCAAATCTCCCTACCTTCTCAAGTTATTCCTTCTTGATTAAGCTTAAAAACTAGAAAGAAAAGATAGCAAACACCTGCACACTTAGAGGGTCTGCTACTCCCTAGCCAAATGGCCCCAAATCGACTTGTGAATCCTTTTCTTCCCTTCCCCCTCACCCTCTCTGTCCTTATATTCTCATTCTAATTGGCCTGCCACGTTGGTAGGTTTTTTTCAAATTCCACCCCATCCTCTCACATTTCCCACGAGGTCTAGCATAGGGGCCTATCACAATTGAATATACTAGTTTTTTTTTTTTCCACTGTTAGAATATTAACATTTGTTAGAATATTTAGTCAACTGCATTTATGTTGATTAGATTAGAATTATTAGTTACTGATTATTAGGCTAGGGATTAGTTTGTGTTAGCTTCAATTACTCTCTAATTGATTTTAAATCAATCCATAAATACCAGAACATGTGTGTAGCCTAACACAGTTTCTCTCAATCACTCTCTCTTTCAACATGGTATCAGTGCGATACCTTCCTCCATGACCTAATCCTTTCATTATTCCACTGCAGAGTTCGTAGATTCCTTTGTTTTGTCTCTTATGTGCTTTAATTTCTGGTGGCTGTGTTCATTTTTACAGCCATCAGTTCTGGTCATGGTCAATAATTTATTCTCCTTTTGTTCCTCTGTCATGTCCTTGTTCCAACTGCACTTCCCCTGGATGTTTTGACCTCTGTTCCCGCAGCCGTTCCTTCTTTCCGCGCTGGTGATGATGTTTCTGCATTTGCCATGTTTGTGGACCGAGAAAACTCTGATTTCTCCAGCATTGCCTTCTTGCTATGTTATTTTCCCCAGTACCTCTATCCTTGCTTTTTTCCCTCACAAATGGTTTGCTTTGTCTCCTGTCACTGGAAAATTTTTTTTAGACCCGTGGCTGCAGTTAGATCTGTAGCTTCCTAGCTGTTATTGGCGCTTCTGGCAGATGGTTCTCCATACTTTGATCAGCCTGCGGCTTATCTTCTGTGTGAATCTGCTTCTTTTTGGATGCGTGTTCACCACTTTTTGTTGCTATTTGTGTTGGGTGGTCTCACCATGGGTTGCAGATTTCTTGGATAGGTTTGGCTTAGCTGGCTGTATTTGCTGTTTGGTTGGGTGTATTTGTACCAAGCTGAGAGCTTAATAGCTTCAGCTTGAAAGGAAGTGTTAGAATATTAACGTGTATGTTAGAATATTTGCATTTATGATTGAATATATAATCAACTGCATTTATGTTGATTAGATTATAATAATTTGCTACTGATTATTAGGCTAGAGATTAGTTTGTGTTAGCTTAGATTACTGTCTGATTGGTACCAAAAAAAAAGATTACTCTCTAATTGTAAATCAATCCCTAAATACCATAACATTTGTGTAGCCTAACACACAATTTTTCTCAATCACTCTCTCTTTCATCATCCACCATAAGATTCACAATTACTTATTTGAAAAAGAGGAAAGAACATTGAAGCATGAAATTTCTTCATGGTGAACAAGGCTACCTCTTTATGCAACATTAAATCACATCATATTCTGTAAGGTATTTTTTATTTTTTATTTATTTAAGCAATAATAGCTCTTAGAAATCTTTAGTAAATGAACCATAATAAAACTCCATGGTTTTAAGTTAATGTCTTAAAAATTTAAAATCCAAATTTTTAATCCTTTTTTTGTCTGCATTTTTTTTTATTATAATCAGTTTTGTTGATGAAGCGGCTAGAGAAACCCTAGCACCTTATAAAACCTTATCCGATGATGAGAGCTATAACAGTCGTGATCTGGAAAAGGTAGCTGATTCTTTATGAGTTTGAATATTTTTTTTTGGTAGATGAGTTTGAATAATTTTAATTTACAAAAATGATTGCTAGAAATGGAACTCATAGATGGTCTGTGGTCATTGTAATTCTATAGGCAAACCAGCAAACAGCAAAACATGTATATGATGTGAAGGTGCAGCCCAGCACACTAATCCCGAAACAAGTTGGTAACATGTACACTGCATCTCTTTATGCAGCATTTGCATCTCTCCTTCACAATAAGCACAGCTCGCTGGTAAGGTTTTTCACACTTTATCTTACTTGAAAATACGGCAAATAGGTTGAATTGTGTGTCTTCAACTGATCACACAAGGGTTCATTAATTACAATGATGTGCAATCTGAATCTAATAAAAGAATAAATCCTAATTGATCCTAATTGATTCTGACTTACGCACAAAATAAGGCAACCATATCAACACATATTTTACAGTACTCCCCCTCAAGCTGGTGCGTATATATTATATGCACCAAGCTTGTTATATATATAGTTGACCCGAGGACTTCTAAGAGCTTTAGTGAAAAAGTTTGCAAGCTAGTCATTAGAATTCACAAATGTGGTAGCAATATCTCCTGACTAAATTTTTTTCCGAGCAAAATAGCAATCAATCTCAATGTGCTTAGTGCTCTCATGAAAGACTGGATTCGAAGATATAAGTAGTGCAACCTAATTATCACATACGGTCTTTATTAGTTGTGGCTCAAAAACTTTCAACTTCTAAAGTAACTGTTTTAACCATATGATTTCACAAGTTCCAGTGGCCATAACTCGATACTCAGCTTCTACACTTAACCTAGCAACTACGGTTTGCTTCTTTTCCAAGACATCAAATTTCCTCCAAGAAGGACACAATACCCCGAAGTAGAACGTCTATCTAAGGAAGAACCTGCCCAATCAACATCTCTATAACCACAAATCTCCACATGCCCATTATCTTCATACAGTAAGCCTCTTCTAGGTGTTGCTTTAATGTACCGAAGTATTCGAATAACAGCATCCCAGTGAGAGTCACATGGAGAATAAAAAACCGACTGACCACACTCACAGCAAAAGAAATACCAAGTCTTGTTACTGTGAGGTAATTCAATTTGCCTACCAACCTTCAATAATGTCCAGGATTTGTAATTGGCTCCCCCTCTCTTGGTAGAAGTTTGACATTGGGATCCATCGATGTACCAATGGGTTTACGCCCTAACATCCCGGTTTCTTCCAAGATGTCCAAGGCATATTTCCTCTCGGAGATAGAAATATCATGTCTAGACTGTGCCACCTCAATCGCTAGGAAATAATGGAGCTTGCCGAGGTCTTTGGTTTGAAAATGCTTGAATAAGTGTTGTTTTAATTGTTCAATGCTGACATGGTCATTCTCAGTAATGACAATGTCATCCACATAAACCACAAGGTAGATGCATTGATCGGAAGACTGATGTTGATAGAAAATAGAATGATCAACTTCACTGCGAATCATACCAAAGGCTTGAAAAACTGCGTTGAATCTCTCAAACCAAGCGCGAGGGCCCTGTTTTAGGCAATACAATGATTTACGGAGTTTGCACATCAATCCAAACTCCCCCTGAGCAACAAAACCAGGCAGTTGCTCCATATACACCTCCTCTTGTAAATCACTATGTAAGAAAGTATTCTTGATGTCCAATTGATGAAGAGGCCAATGTTGAACATCAACCAGAGCTAGGAAAAGTCGAATAGAGGCTATCTTAGCAACTGGAGAGAAAGTGACATTGTAGTCAAGGCGACATATTTGAGTGTAACCCTTGGCAACTAAACGAGCCATCAATCGGCCAATAGTGCATTAGGTCCAAATTTAATTGCAAACACCCATTTGCAACCAACAACAAATTTTAACGTCGATTTAGGAACTAAATCCCATGTGCCATTGGAGTGTAAGGCAGTCATTTCATCTATCATCGCTTGACGCCAACCTGGATGGGATAGTGCTTCACCTATGGTTTTAGGGATGGAAACACAAGACAAACTCAAAACAAAGGTATAATGTTGTGAAGAAAGGTGATTATAACTAAGAAAAGAATAAAGAAGATGAGGGCTATGAGTGGACTGTATACCTTTTCGAAGAGCAATCGGTGGACTATCTGAGGCACGGACCAAGGCAGAGGGACTAATAGGCGAAGGCGGTGAGTCTTCAAGAGCTTCTGCAGGAACTTCGTCTGGTAAAGTGCTGGCACTAGTAGGCGGTTATGGTCGACATTGATAGGTAATGAACGAACGTGAAGGACTAGAAGCAAAAATAGGATTGGCGCTCCATCAAAATGAGTGGGAGGATGATGGGAGAGAACATGAATAGTATCGACTTGAGAGACGTCGACCAGTGACCAAGGTTGTCAGACTCGTGAGTCTAGGTTGACTCATGTGTAGAATAATGTCAAACTCATGAGTCAATATCGTCCGAGTCTACTGATGCGTGAAATCCGCAATTGTACGGTTTCGTCGTCAAGTAATAAAAAGATCGAATCCACTGGGACTATGTCTATGAATACCAATCAATTAAATAATTCAATTATTTTAAACAAGGGGAAATAATTGTTGAGTGATATGAACGTAGTAATCGAGCAATTAAATAAATATTAAGGAATAAATTCAAGAACAAAAATAGCAAGCTATCAAGAAAGGGTTTTCAAATATCAAGAAAGCTTCCAGGATTGGGGGTAACCACAATGATACTAGATAAATCCTAATTGAAGACCCTTTTATTAAAATTGAAGTTCAATTGAAGGTGAATTACCCTAAAATAGCTAATGTTCTCTCTCGAGACACAAAAATCGTGCCCAATTAAACCAATTCCTACTCTCGTGATAATTGGATTTAGATTGAACCCTTTACACTTAGTGATAATTCATTAGGTCCTCGAAAGGCTAAACCTACTCTCGTGATCTAAACCTTAAGTTCAATTCTTATGGTTCCAATATTTAGGTTCACCTCTTAGTACGTCCCTAGATATCTATAAGATGCAAATATGTGGCCAGTACATTCACATGAATAAGCGCTATAAGGATTGAATCCAAGAACATTCACAAATTAATAAAAAGGATAAACAAAGTCAATTAATCATCATCAATGTACCAAGGGGCATTGCTCAATCCTAGAAACAAGAAGACTACTCAAGCATTGTCATGGTAACAACCTTGATCAAAGAAAACATGGAAAAATACCCAAATAGAAATAGGGAAAAGATGAGAAAAGAATCCTAAAACCTCAATGCCTCCACTCTAACCAGCAATAGCCAAGTCCCCCCCTCTAATTTCGAGCCTCATGGTTCCTTATATACCTTAGGTCAAAAAGATTACAAAGCCCAACATAAAAAATAACCCAAATCAGAATTTAAACATGTCACGATCGTATCACGAGTCACACCCAGGCTATGACTTTTTCTGAACCTCCAGCTTCCTTCTCTTCATCTAGGTCACGGCCGTGTCAAGAGTCACACCCAGGCCGTGACTTTCTCTGAACCTCAGCTTCCTTCTCTTCATCTAGGTCACTGCCGTGTCACGAGTCACACCCAGGCCGTGACTTTTTCTGAACCTCAAACACTGATTTCCTTCAAACTTTCCTGGTCACGGCCGTGGCAAGTGTTATGGCTAGGCCGTGACACCCAGTTTTGCTCCTTTTTTACTTCTTTCAAGCTCCAAACTTCATGCAAGCTCCAATAGAGGTTAATCGAAGCTTTTAATCAATAATCCTGCACCAAAACACCAAGACCACCGCATTAATCCATTCTAAACAGAAAACTAACAAAATATCAATTAAAATGCCTAGACTAACATGAAAATGCATGCAAAATGACTGTGAAATGTGATGTGAAATCACACACATCATCTACCATTCTTCATGTTCTCTTCCATCAGCAGAAACAGGATGGGCGCTCCATCGGAATGAGTGGAAGGATGATGGATGAGAAAGGTTGTTGATCAAAGAAGGTGACATCAATTGACACGAGATATCGACCTAACTCAGGGGAGTAGCAGCGATACCCTATTGAAGACGAGAATATCCAAGGAAGAGACTTGAAGGCTTTGGCAGTGAGCTTGTCTTTCCCTGGAGTGAGATTATGAACAAAACAGGTACAACCAAACACATGAGGAGACACAGGATAAACATGTGTATCAGGAAACAATATAGTGTGAAGAATTTGATCATTTAACACAGAAGAAGACATGCGATTTATCATATAGCAAGATGTAAGAACAACATCCCCCCCAAAACGAAGCAGAACATTCGTATGCAAGAGTAAAGTTTTGTCTGTTTCAATTAAATGTCAATTTCTACGTTCCGCCACTCCATTTTGCTGTGGAGTATGAGGACAAGAAGTTCGATGAAGCATACCATATTTTATCATAAACTCTTGAAATTCAAAAGAAAGATATTCACAGCCATTGTCACTTCATAAAGTACGAATGCTTTTTCTAAACTGAGATTGAATTTCAGAGCAAAACATTCACAATTTTGAAAATAACTCAAAAAGATTTTTCATTAAAAAAACCCAAGTGCAACGAGAGTAATCATCAATAAAAGTAACAAAATACTGAAACCCTAAACTAGAGCTAACACCGCGAGGTCCCCAGACATCTGAATGGACAAGAGAAAAGGGTGCATCAACCTTTTTATTGACACAACTAGGAAAGAAGGCACACATGTGCTTTTCTTTCTGACTAGATTCACAATCTAAAGAGTGCAGACAGTGAGGAACCATCTTCTGTAGTTTGGAGAGACTTGGGTGCCCACGACGATTGTGAATGAGGTCAGGAGGATCTGTCATGGTACATGCTACTGGAGAACTAGGCACAACAAGATGGTAAAGTCCTTGTGACTCACGACCTACTCCAATCATCTTCCCCGTACCTTGATCCTACAGAAAAACAAAGTTTTCAGTTAAGGTAATGGAACAATGAAGTGAGGGAACTAACTGACTCACAAATATTAAATGAAAAGGACAACCAGGGGATATAAAGGACAAACTTTAAAGATAAAGAGGGACATGGTTGTGCTTGGCCAATACCATGAACAATGGTTTTGGTTCCATCAACAAGAGTAACAGGCGTAATTTTTTACCGTAAGTAAGAAGTGAAAAGATCCTTACTACCACCGAGATGATCAAGAGCACCAGATCAAATATCCCTGACCCAAGAGATGACTTAGATAAACAAGCTATAGGATTACCAATTCCTTTAACCGAAGACAGAGAAAATGCCTTTAAGCGGAGAAAGAACTCATAATTTGCAGTGGGAATGGCCACAATGGGCATAGATGGTTGTGACTCAGTCTGAGCAAAGTTGGCTGATGCTAGTTTACCATGTTTTAAATAACAATGATCCTCCAAATGTCCCAATGTCAGTTAGAGGAGCGTCAGACTGAAGATTTGAAGGTACATTGTCTGCCATTACGAGAAATCAAAGATAATACCAGAAAACGTAAAAAGGAACCTGGAAACAACAAGAGCAATAGCCAATCGCTGCAAAGCCCACTGAAAAACACGAAAACCGAGATACCCAAAATTGGAAACACCTCAAAACGACCGCGGTTGGAGACAGAAAGACCAGGGATGGCTTCTACAGAGGATTTTAGTCCTTCTGTGGAAGAAACACGGTGAGACAACGTCTCACTCGCCGGCGAGTGGAGTCTATGGCAGCGGCGTGTGGCGGCATGTGGCAGACTTTGTGGTGGCACGGTGCTGCGTTCTGGACAGTCCGAGGGCTGTGATTCAGATCTGAGATTCTCAAGACCAGATCTGAAAGTTTGGAATTTGCCGAAAAAACGGTTGACGACAGAAACTTTGCCGGAAAGAGACGCGGCAGGGAGGACTTTGCTGGAATTGAAACACGGCCTGAGGAATTTGCTGCCGAGCAGTGGGCGTGTCAGATTTGGGTGTTTTGTAGAGACGGACCGAAACCCGCTTTGATACCAACTTGAAAATAAGGCAAATAGGCTGTGAATTGTGTGTCTTCAACTGATCACACAAGGGTTCATTACATAATAGATTTGACATTAATTACAATGATATGCAATCCTAATCTAATAAAAGAATAAATCCTAATTGATTTTGACTTATGTACAAAATAAGGCAACCATATCAACACAGATATTTTACACTTTTGTTTATTTTCCTTTGTTTGTGTCAGTGACCGCATCTTTCATGTGGACAATGGCTGATTCTAAATTTCTCACCAGGATTGTCTTCTGATGTGCAGGTTGGTAAACGGGTAGTTATGTTCTCATATGGAAGTGGTTTAACAGCTACAATGTTCTCCTTCCGCATTCAAGAAGGTCAACATCCCTTTAATTTGTCAAACATTGTAACAGTGATGAATGTTTCTGGAAAGTTGAAGCAGCGATTTGAGGTACGTCGTCGTCTTTAAGCACTTATAACTCTGACGATAAGTGTATTCTGGCTATACCATCTTAGAAAGTAGGCATACAGGCCCTAGACAAGGCTTACCTCAAATACAAGTATTTATACCACACCACCCTTGCTCTCCAAGTAAACTTACTTCCTCCCCAAGCAGTCCTACTTGGTCTCCAAGCAATCCTTTTGATATTCCTAGTTTCCTATTTATAACAAATCTCAAATATCTCTAACATATTGATAGAACTGGACCAGATTGAATGGAAAATATAGTGTTTATTGAATGAATTGAGTATCTAACACACGTCTTTCAAATCTCTCAAATTTCTCACATTTCTTTCACAAATCTATCATATCTTTACATTTCTTTAATATAATAGGCAACTATGGATAACAATCTTCAATAGAATTTGGGTCAAACCCAAAAGGCATATCTAACGTGTGCTAGGAATCTGCTTTCCTTTGAACAAAGATGGAAATATTGAGTTTCGTGGAGAAAATGTTCCTGCATACATTAGAAAAAAAAATTAGTATGAACATTAACAGTGAAAGAGCTTGACATTTGTAGAACTGTTGCAAAGTGAATATAAATAATGTTTCATAGATATAGGTTAGAGTTTTTTTATCTGATAAAGAATACATACAGGTCTTTTTGTTTCTCTTCTCTTTTCTATTTTTGTGTGCGCTTCAGAAAACTGATTGATAAATGAAGGGAAGGACAGTGTTTTTTAATGTTGGTTAATTTGCTCCAAGGCCACCTAAAGATTAGTGCAAAAAGTAGATTCCTTTCATCTTCTAGTACGTGCTAATTCTTATTACATGATATAATTCATGATTTAAGTTGAATACAGATGTATCAAGTTCAAATATTTTCTGGTGAATGGATTATAATATAAACAATGCTCAACATACAACAAAATCGACAACATTTTGTTTGTAGAATAATCTGTCGCATAGGACTCACCTTGCACTAATTAATGACATGATTATTGTGTATGGAAACCTAACATTTGTAGGACTTACATATTATGTTGTTTTGTTTTCTTATACATTTCATTACCAGAATTGTATGAATCATTTGATGAAACTGTTTTAAGTCTTTCAAGTATAGAAATCTTAAAAGAGATTGTGATTAAATAAATACTTCTGACATGTGAAAGTGGGACACATTGAAAATATTTTCAAACAAATGGCATAGCATACTTTTTTTGGGTCGAACCGCGGTAAAAATACTGTTATGAGATTGGAACAGATGCATTTAGGCAAGCTATGTACATTACCTTTCATTCAATTATATCTAACTTTGACCCTTTATCATCACCATCATATCTAAATGGCCCTTCTAAGAAATTGATTTATGGCAGCATATAATTGTGTTATTTGATACTCGCCTAATGAAAAAAAGAACTATTGTTGTTTATTATGATGACCTTTAACAAAATTAACTTCTGTTTGCAGTTTCCTCCTGAAAAATTTGTTGAAACTATGAAGGTCATGGAGCACCATTATGGGGCGAAGGATTTTGTGACAAGCAAAGACTGTAGTTACTTACTTGCAGGCACCTTCTATCTCACAGAAGTTGATTCCATGTACCGGAGATTTTATGCCAAGAAGGGCACCGCGAGCACATGATAATTCATTAGTTAATGATAGATGATACCTTCAAATCTAGAGTGGAATAGAATTTTGTTCTGGTTCTTCTGTATTTGATCCCTCAAGGTTGTTTATTTAATTTGTTCATAAGATGTTTTCATTTTTTTTGGGTTATATTTTGGTCAGGTTGTATCCAAAATTTGTGCACAGTTAATTATTTTTTAATGCAGCAATAATGCAAATACATTAGTACATTTCTTAATGAATACAAAAAAGTAGTAACGACCATATTAAAGAATTTCTTTAGTATAGATTGTTCTAACTTATAAGGCTTAAGGATAAAACTGAATATTTTAAATCCTCCTAGTGTTTTCCTTGGCAAGTGTAGGTGGGTAGTTCTTGGTATCGCTACGTTGCTGATCTCTGCTCCCATAGTGAGCTTCACAATGGAGAATGAAGGGAAATCTCAATATGGAAGTAACACCTCAGAAGAAAATTCTAGCAATCACAGGCAAGAAGATGATGAACCTCTGATCATCTTTGATGAGGAAGGTGTTCAAGATAGCCTTGAAACCTGAAAAAACATGGTGCGGAAGATCATTACTGAGAAGTCTATTAACAAAAATTCTCTACAAAGTGCACTATCCACCATATGGTGTAACCCTAAAAGGGTGGAAGAGATTGAAGGAAAGCTATACCAAATCTTTGTTGAAGAGGCGAGGGGACGTGAAAAGAATAATCCAGGGGAGCCCTTGGATCTTTAGAAATTTTTGGTTGGTAGTGAAAGAATGGAACAGAGAAACGGACCCAAAAGACGTGGATTTCTTGAAAATACCTCCATGGATCCAAATTTGGGGACTTCCAGCTCATTGCAGGACCAAACAAATGGGAAGAAAGATAGGATCTTGCCCTGGAAATGTTAATGGAATCTGAAATCTATGAATTCCCAGAAAAAAAAAAGCTCATCAATAAGATAAAAGTAGAGCTAGACATTGGGAAGCAGGAGCAAATGCTGGGTGTAATAAAGATGGTGTTTTCTTGGTAGATTCAAATATGAGAAGCTCCCTTAGTTTTGTTTCTTCTGTGGTCTAATCGGCCATGGAGAACAAGGCTGCCAATTAGCTCCCCAAGCAGATCAAGATCCAACCTTAAAGTCCAAGAATCATGGCCCTTGAAAAAGCAGAGACTAAGCAAGGTGCCCAACATAAAGTTTCTCTGGAAGTCTTAGTTAGAAAGGTTTTCCAAACTATCAATGAAAGATCATAAATCCTTGAACGAAGAAAGATCAGTTGAAGTGGCAGTAATCTCATTACCAGTCATAAAGCAACTCAATTCCCCCAAATCGATCACAACTCTCTCCCTTGCTGAAGTTCAAGAATATTGTGGGACAGACAATAAGAGCAAGGAATCAGAAAAATCATACATGTTAGTCAGTAAGAGTATTGCTCCCTGCCAGGCTACTACTGAATCCAAAACTTCTCAACTAACCTATGATCACGTTCAAGAAGAACAAGATAAGCCAATAACCAAAAATTGGAAAAGAATTGAGCAGGAAAGACCACTGACCAAATAAAAAAATTATGCGGTGGTGTACTGTTACGAACAAACGGTAACTTCAGCAGTTACTCTGCCCTAATAATTTTTTATATAATGTGAATTCAACAAATCTAATGGTTGAGTTCCATAATATTATCTTAAACGATCATACATACCAAAATTTAAATAAATTGATGTAACTTTATAGTCGATATTTTACATTTTTTATTTTAAATAAAATATTCTACGTTAAAATAAAGTTGTGCAATAAAGTATCAAATAATTCTTGATTTTTTTGAAATTGTGTATACGTGATGTACTCAATTAGAACTTTCATTTCAACGGTTAGATTAATAAATTTCAATGTCCATAAAAAGTTATTAAACGAATTAAGTGTGAGAAGACTTACTTTTGGAATAAGTGGATCTCCATCCATTTGAAATTAATAAAATAGCTTTTTAAATATATATAAAGTTACTCACGGATGTTTTGGGGGACCATGGCATCCAACGGTCCCCTTCCCTTTGCTTCTATTGGTTGAGGGCAAATGCCAATTCTGATATTTTTTACCGTGAAACCAAACAAACACTTGGTTTGGTTACTGTTTTTAATTGCCCTAGCATTTGAAGGAACCATCCCAAAGGAGGCAAATTGTTTAGCGAAGAATATTGGAAATCTCTCATCACCAACTTTACAACTTACCTAAACTAACCTGACAGGTATAAGCCAACAGAAAAACGTATACCTAAATATAATGTACTTTAGGTGATACACCTCAATTTGCAAAAAAGTAATGATAGGTGGACACTTAAAATATAGCATTTAGATGATATATATCTTACATATATTGGTATATAATATACTCATTTTTGCATTCATATATAGTACTGTATAATATATCCATTTTAACATTTACATATAATATAGGGTTAAATATCTTTTTAGTCCCTAGAAAATAAGCGGATTTTGGTTTCGATCCTTGTAAAAAAATTCCTTTGATTTTCATCTCTCTAAAATTTAATATCATCGTTTTTAGTCCCTAACATTCATTTTAGGATAAACAAAAATAATTCATTTTAGGATTCAAGGAAAACTTCAGGTGAATCATATCCTAACATGACACCATAGAGGTCATTGGGTGTCACTTGAGATGACCATATGACTTTTTGTTAAACACATAATTAGTTAATGGATGTGACATGACAGTAGGGACCAAAAATAGTGATTTGAAATTTTAAAGGAACAAAAATCAAAGAATTTTTTTACAGGAACCAAAACCAAAATTTACTCATCCTACGGGAACCAAAAACATATTTAACCCTATAATGGTATCCAATTTTATTTGTCTACCGTGTCCTAAAAATGTCAATTTTAGGACATGATGTTAGTGAAAACTATTCTTAAGAAATATATAAAAATATGCTAACCGTAATTAATTAATTCTCAATAATAAACACAAGACAATATATATATACAAATTTATATAGTATTTAGCTATCAAATGGCATCAGTTGATTACCCAAGATATGTGTTTTGTGTTTAGGTGGATGAAAACATACTTGGTCTTAAAGCAGAACAAAAGTGAAGTCAAAATTTTGCACTTCTAGACTAATATTCCAACATTGAGTGGCTTCAAAGCACATTAACTCTGCTTAAACTTGAGTTTGTTAGTGTTGATAACATTCCATTCTATATATATAGCATACATGTTCTTGGAGTTTTCATCGAATCCTCACATTCCAGTTATTGAAATTCCTTACGATCAGTTTCACTTTTAACCAAATGGCTTTACCATCAAAAAGCATCTTTTCAATCATTTTCCTCTTCTTGACATTATCAGTATCACAAGCAGAGCTTGATGCTCACTACTATGACAAAAAATGTCCACAATTGGAGAAAATCATTTCAGAAACGGTTCTCAGTGCTTCTATTCAGGACCCAAAAGTCCCAGCACGTATCTTGAGGATGTTCTTCCATGACTGTTTCATAAGGGTATGATAATCTCTCTATCTCTCACTCAAACACAAAGAACACATGTTCATTTAGGTAAAGCATTAATTGAAATGGATGTAGTAATTGTGTTAATTTTTTTGATGATAGGGATGTGATGCATCAATATTGCTGGACTCAACTCCCACAAACCAAGCAGAGAAAGATGGCCCTCCTAATCTGTCTCTTCAATCATTCTACGTCATTGATGATGCTAAAGCCAAGCTTGAGAAAGCTTGCCCGCACACTGTTTCCTGTGCTGATATAATTGCCATTGCAGCTAGAGATGTGGTAGCCATGGTAAAAACCCAAGTTCTATATCTTGGATGGTTTTGTAGTGTAATATTCAATTATTAGAATCCAATTCGCTTAAAAAAAAAAATTCTATAGATTAATATCATAACTCATAAGTCATTCCTAAGAATCTTCAATTCTAATGAATAGCATATATAAGAAAAATGTCTGTTGCATGTTATCTTTGTCTCACATCACTTCATATTAGTATCAGGTGGTAATATAGATTTTCAAAAAATTTAATGAGACAAACTATAATCAAATAATAAAAATCGTACTAATGATCTCCATATTTGCATTAGGAAAATTTTTTTTTTGAACAACTCCAAGCAGCCCCAATTTGGAGACCCTGTATGGTGTTTCCATTTTTTGTCTTATGAAGTGATAGGAGAAGGGAGAAAAAATGTAAAGAAGTTGTTGAAGTATAAAAATATATTAAGTGTTTAAATGAGTTGTACCAATAATAAAACTCTTCGTTTAATTATCCTTCTATAGATCATCAGCTTATGTTCAGTAAGTAAAATGAAAGCTACTTATTTTAGGATGAGGATTTTCAATCTTATTTTGGTGTACCACATCATGTCCTAACCAATAATCTTGTCATATATTCTACTTTTTCAATATTAAATAAAATTTTAACTTATATGACAAAATATTATTAGTTAGGACATGATGTGGTATACCAAAATGAGACAGAATATCCTTATCCCTTATTTTGAGCATGTTTGGGAAAAATTAATTTTTCCCATTTCAGCTGTTGTTTGGCTAAAAAGTTGTTTCATATATAATCTATCATGTTTTGCAATTATCTTAAATTTATAAAAAAAAATTTTTTTGGGGGGAAAAAGCTGTTTTATGTCATCTAATTTGTTTTAGGTTAAGATTGTTGTGATTTGATTATTTTTCATTCTCAAAACTCTCTTCCCCATTTACCCCTACAAAACTAACTTCCAAACAAATATTATTAAATTATACAAATAACTTCGTACCATTTTTCGTAATTTACTATATAAAAGTGATTTTTTTTTTGCACCATTCAAACGAAATAAATTATCTTAAAATCACTTTTTAGCAAACATATCCAAACAAAAACAGATTCTGAATATAATCGATTATCAGTGTAATCTATTTTTTTTCATTTTTTCCAAACACACTCTCCTATGTTGTTTGTAATTATGATTTATGAAAGTGTTTATCCACTTTGACAGTCTGGGGGTCCATATTGGAATGTGCTAAAAGGAAGGAAAGATGGAAGGGTGTCAAAGGCATCTGACACCATAAACTTACCTGCTCCAACCTCAAATATGAGCCAACTCATTCAGAGCTTTGCAAAGAGAGGTTTGGGAGTCAAAGATTTGGTAACTCTATCAGGTGGTCACACTCTTGGCTTTTCACATTGTTCTTCATTTGAAGCTCGCCTTCGTAACTTCAGTTCATTCCATGACATTGATCCAAGTCTGAACACTGAGTTTGCACTAGAGCTAAGAAACAAATGCCCAAAACCAAATGCAAACCGCAATGCTGGAGACTTCCTGGATTCAACAGCATCAGTGTTTGATAATGACTATTACACACAACTCTTGGCAGGAAAAGGTTTATTTTCTTCAGATCAATCACTTGTTGGTGATTACAGAACTAGATGGATGGTTGAAGCATTTGCCAAAGATCAAAGTTTGTTCTTCAAAGAGTTTGCAGCTTCAATGTTGAAACTTGGAAATGTACGGGTCTCTGAAATTGGAGAAGTGAGACTTAATTGCAGGATTGTGAATTGACAAAGATTGAGAGAAAGGAAAATGGACTCGTACTTTCAACAAAACATACGGTCACATATTGATTAAGTGTGTACCATTGGATCAATTATTAAAATTATTTGAAGAAATCTACAAAATTGACCTAACGTACACATTCAATAAATATGTGAATGTATGTTTTATTGAATGTAGGGGATCCGGATTCTAGAGGAAGAGGGGGGATCTGAGACTAAATAGCACTGCTATTTTCCTTTCTTTCCACCACTTTTTTTTTTAATTTACAACAATGTGTCATAAATCATAATGATGTGTTGTTTTTTTTTTTTTTTTTTTGACTAAATAATGATGTGTTGTTACAACTCATGTTTGAATAAATATTATGATTGCATACCTCATTTTAAATGGAAAAACATGTTCATTTCTTTTTCTTTTAGCACAAATAACAGTACAATAATTTGAATTTGCGATTATTTTATACAATATAATTCATTTGTGCACTTATCGATGTGGTTGTAATATTGCCTTTTTAATTGATTTATTTATATGCATTGGAACCATCATGCACATTATCAGTAGCTCTCTAAACTCTAAACTGCATCTCTTCTACAATATGCAAATCCATTATAATTGTAGCATTTATACTCATCTCGTCGTCGTTGTTCGTCCTTCCTTTCATAGTCATCGATCTAGTTTTTGTATTCAACTGTTGGAGCCAACACCCACTTATCCACCTCTCACTTTTATTCATGTTCTATCTCTCTGGTTGGATGCTCTGTGATCTTCGATGATATGTTCCTGATGTCAAATAGCGATTTAGAATTGTCTTTGATAGAAAAATTTGATTTGTATGTTTGTATTTTTCTTAATAATAATTTTAAAAAATAATTTATTTATTTTTGCAATTTAAAAGACAAAAGAAAAAGAATAGGTTGTGGACCCCAAGCTTGCTTACAAACTTGCTAGCTTGTAGAGCTGTCAGTTTTGATTCGGCTCGATGGGCTCACCTGATGGGTTCTATATTTTAGATCGAGCTGGACTTCTCAAATGGCAGTCCGAAAAAATAGACCCATTTGGTCCAGTCCGATTAGTCCTACGGGCCTGTCGGGATCGGGCCAGGTTGGCTTGATTTTTTCGATCTAGCCGGATAAACAATAAAATAAAATGATGGCCCAATAACATATCTGACCCAGTATCCATCAAGCACTCTCCATCTCCAACCCGCGGCACAGCCCAATATCCTCTCCCTCACCCACTCCCTCGCTCATGTTCTGCTCGAATCGTTCCTAATAGTAATCCCAATTCCCACGGCATAACGGTGGCGGTGATAAATTGATCATTTAATGGCATCATGAGGGCTGAACTACAAGTATTAATTCAAAATGTATAGTAGCCTAGAATATTTCTTAAAGATGGAAGGGGTGCTGATCTAGCATTTCTAGCATCTTTTTTTTTTTTTTTTGAGAACATTGGCTTATATGGTGTGAACATTGGCCTACATTTTGGCAGCACATTAAAAATGTGAGTAGGAGTATAATCGGATCGATTTGGATCGGATTTAAGATAATTTAGTATCCGATTTGATGAAAATTGATTAGATTAAATTCAATTGGATTTGATCAGATTTTTACAATTGAGTCGAACCAATCCGATTAAAATCGAGTTGATTCAGATCAGATTATTAGATTATCCTATTTTTTAATTTAATTTAATTTTCAAAAAATAGTAAAAGATTCTGAAAAATCAGAAAAAATATAGAAAATTAATACACTTACAAAAAAATTAACACGTGTAGCAAATTCCCAATACATTAGCGAATTCATAATATACTAAATGTGATTAAATGAAAATAAGTACCTATTGGATCCATGTAATGAAATAGGAGTAGATCTCCTTTATAAAACATGATTTAATAAATTAAAAAACCATGATCATGTGAATTGCATCACAAAATATAATTGATGATGATTATAAGAATAGTTTGTGTAACGTCCTTCATTACATTAGTAACCCGAAATAAAACAATTAAATAAAACAAGATGAAATAATTTTTTTTCATAATATAATACTTAATGTAATAATAATAAATAATAATAATAATAATAATAATAAAATGGTCTTTACATCATAAAATCCTCAAATCTGAAAAAACATAATTAATCCAAAAACTCTTAAAACAAGGTGTCAACTAAAAGCTCAAACGTATAAAATAAAATAACTAAAGTCTAGCCACAAACGGCTCTAGTACATCATATTACTAACCAAAGCTATAGGAATACTAATAAGAATCTCTAGTCTTCAAGCCCCATCGGTCTCAGGAATATCATCCTCGTGCTCTGAAAATAACACTACTAATGAGATGGGAATCCCAGTGAATGAAAACAGTTATAAATTATTTTCACAAACAGTGTTATTCTCAGCCGGCACAGTAACCGGAAAAACAATCATGGCACCTGGTACTTTCGAAAATAGTATAATTTTCCATAATATCAATAATCAATAATATAAAATATACAAATCCACACACCACATATTTCAAATAACATCATTTAACATTTAATTCATGTACCTATTCTACCAATCATAACACACAACAATGGAGTCTCATTGCTCACCTCTCTTCATAAGAGGTGTTTCGACATCTCATTCTTTGGTGTTGTAACTAATTTTTGATACCCCATTCTTTGGTGGTATAACTCATATTTTTGACATCCAAATTAAATGGCGATATAACTATTTCGATACCCCTTTCATAGACGGTATAACTCATATTCTGACATCCCATTTTCTGGCAATATAACAATTTCGATACCTCTTTCATAGGCGGTATAGCTCATATTCCGGCATCCCAATTAAATGGCGATGTAACTGTTTCGATACCCCTTTCATAAGCGACATAACTCATATTCCGACATCCCAATTAAATGGCGATGTAACTATTTTCGATACCCTTTCATATGCGGTATAACTCATATTATTCCGACGTCCCAACTAATTGACGATGTAACTATTTTCGATACCCCATTCATAGGCGGTATAACTCATACAACTATCATCTTTATTGTTAATCAAATCATCATGTCAAGTCAGTATTAATTATATCACACTTATCGTACAAGAGCATGCCAAAATATCACATAGATATTCCAAAACTTGTCTATATTTCATGTTAATTACATCACATGCATACAAAGCATGCCAACTCAATCATCAATTACCACAAAATTCACATAGTATAGACATTCAATCATGACATTCATAACTCCAAAAACTCTAATTAAACATTAATTTCGTTTTCCATAAAAAAAAACCAATTTAGAAAATAGGATTTGACTAAAACATGTATTTTTCTATTGAAATCTCACTATAAATCATTATATAAACCAAACCCCTTTTCCCAAATTCGTTTGCACCATGGAAGGGTTAGAAAATGTCATTTTTACTCACCTTTGAAGACCTCCAAGAATCTAAACGCGTCACCCACGAACACGCCAAGAGAATCCTCCAAGATCTCCTACTTCTCTTCCCTCTTAGGCTCCTTCTTGACCAGCTTCACCCTCTCCAAGACCTTGATTCCACAAAGATAGCAAAAGAGATTTTCTAAAGTGTTATTAGGGTTTGTAGCCGCACTAGGAGTATTAGGATTGGTTTAAATAAGGTTACCCATATTTCCCTCCTTTTAAAACTTATTTTTAACGCGTCCTGACAGATAGCACGGGCATGCCAAATAGCATCATTTTTATCCATTTTCCAACATGGACGTGCTAGTGGTTAGCATGGCGCGGCTCAGACCGTGCTCTTTCAGCACGGGCGTGCCGAACATGAGCACGGGCGTGCTCATGCTACTGTGCCAGATTTATAATCTTAAAACTTTTCTTTTTATTCTCTTAACCAATATACTACCCTTAAGGCCCGAAGTCAACCATTCTAAGCCTCTCAAACACTTTATTAATTTTATTTGCTAAGATTAAATTCTCTTTTACCTTTATTCAATTCTTGGGATGTTACATTTTGCTGCTAAGAGAGTGGATCAGTGAATGCAAATATAATCATGTAATTGACATTAACAAGAGACACCTTATGTGCTACCTATATATGATGGATATCAATGTAGAATGAACATGAAATACACCTAGAAACAGAAAAAGAACACTAAACAAGTAAAACCCCAATAGAATTTTATGCATTTTCTCCCTCTTAAAACCTTTATTCAGTCACAATAAACATGCCTCCCTCCACTTCGAATCCCCCTTCTACCCCACCCACGTAAACAAGAAAGTTAATAAATTTTTTTAGTAAAATAAATTTCAATCAATAACTACTAGAAAGGTTTCTCTTACGAATGTGATATATTGATTTTCTTAAGAAAATTAATAATAATATTTTACTTTTTTTAAGTGATCAGTTTGATTCGAATTGGACTGATTGAATTTTTTGAATCCGATATCCGAATCAATTTTTTTTTTAGATTCAACATTTAAAATCGGATCCGATCTAATAAATCGACCCAAACTATCAAAATCGATTTGGTTTGGCTCCCAGATCGGATGGAATTCGCTTACATCCCTAAACGTGAGCGAACTCGGCCTTACCAATCTATTATTGATCTGTCATGGGTTAGGCCGGCACATTAACTAACTCTACTTGTAAGTATGATTGGAAATTAACCAAGCGCCATGTCGAGGATCTATGGTGCGGCCCACATAAGGCTTTGGTTGTTTATTAAACAAGACATGTTCCATCAAAAAAACAAAAACCAAGACATGCTAATGTTTTTTTCAGAAGTCATTTTAGTTAAAAAGGTTGTGCCAAAAGTCATATGCAAAGGTCTTTAAGGCATGGCGTGCCGACCCGTACATATAAAATTATTATTATTATTATTATTATAATATTATTTTATATTTATTATTATATCATTATTTTAATTCCTACTTTAATTTAAGGAAGTAACATTAAAATGTCTAAGCATGTTGACCTATTTAAAGGCATAAGCCTAGTAACATATTCAAAAGCTTAGAGAATCTTTAATGATAAAATTTTAAGGAATCCATTTTAAGTTTTTAAGTGGGTCCCTGTATGCCAACTCAAATTTATGACATCCACTCAATTTTCACTCCAATGAGGGTTTTATTGTCAAATTCTTTAACTTCTCTCTCCCTTCAACATCCCACATTCTCTCACATCTTTACACTATCAAATGCAAAAAAATAATATTTAAATGCTATGAAACTCTCTTTTTAGGACCCATTTTAAATTTAAGGAACCCAAAATCATATATGATATATTATAATAATATTTTATTCTTAAGTAATCCCTATGAAACTCCCAGTAAAGATGCTCTTAGGATCAGTGACATGTTTAAATGTAGGTTTGATAGCCTATTTGGAGGCTTTATTGCAATTTGCAAAGTACGCCTATTCAAATAAACTTTGAGGCTAAACCAAATTTTTAAAAGAGTTATGGTAGATTTTTAAAAAAAAACTTATGACAAACAAATAAATCATTGTATTATATAAGAAAGATTCTACGAACATGTGGTTGGTTCGAGTGATAACGGGTTTGGGTCCCTTAAATTAGTGATCAAGGGTTCGATTATTTACTTTTTAAGAATGGGATAATCCTTAAATATCGTCTAGGTCTCCTAACGAAAATCAGTCACTATTTACGACGATGGATATTTCGTATCAATAATAACATAAAACTTTGAAGCACTACTAATAATATTAATGTAAAATATTAATATATTGATTTGTTAGTTGACATATTATACTATATTAAGAATATTTATTTGTCACCCGTTCAATTATAATTTATCCTCAATTAAACTAGTAAATCATAAATTAACATCTTTACTGATTTGATGAACAATCCAATATTAAAAATATTAATTTTCTCACTCGTATCCAAACGAAAATGGAAAAACAAAAACAATGCAATTTGACCCGCCATCAAAGGAGAGCCACGTGATCATGTCCTTTCCAAATGTAATAGTCACTAATTCAATTAAGGTGATAATTATTTTTAAATTAAAATTATTTAAGGCACCAATTAAAAAATTAAAAAAAATTATTTATTAAGTTTTAAATTATTTTATTTTCATCAAGAATGTCCTAAACGTAAGTCAGACTAACCCATTCAAGATGAAGTAATGACGGATGTGAGTACAATCTCTCTTAATAAAAAAATTTCAATAAAAAAGATTATAGATCAAACCTATTCAACATACTTAAAAAATCCAACTATATATTTTTTTTGATCAATATAAGTATATTGAATGGGTACTCTAGAACCAACTATATATCAAATGTGTCAAACTTTATTAGTTTTATGATTTAAATTTTAATAATTAAAAATACTATTTTTTAATAAAAAGTTGTCTTTAATTGTTTTTTATCAATAACTTTGGTCTTTAATTTGAACATTGATTAACAACCCCCATTATATTTTTAATATATAGTTGAAGTGATAAAGATTCATGAGAGCACCTTTTTTATTTTGTCTAGGTGATTCAATCAAATGATAAAAATTTAGTCTTAAAAAGCTTAATCTTATGTAATATTAACATGACTCATTTAATTAAGATAATATATTTTGATTGGACATGATAATTTTTATCCTCAAAATTATTGGGGTACCAAAAAAAAAAGTCCGCTTTAGAAATTCTCATATATGTCCAGTCAAATGGTTCCGTTGTGTTCTTTTCTTATTGGATGCCCGGCACTACATTGTCCTACATTATGTGAACGTTTTTGTAATATTTACCGACTGTTCTTTCCTTTTTAGGTTAGAAGGAACAATTCTAAATACAAAAATCCTAATCATACAATTTCAGTAAATTCTTTGATAATTGATACTTTGCAGTGTTTTTTTATAAATATATAATTCGTATTTTTTTAAGTTGTTAGTGTTAAGTTGTATATATATATATATATATATATATATATATATATATATATATATATATATTATTTTTAAAATTAATACTATTGTAACATCCGGGGCTGACGAGGGCGGGGAGTGATCGTCGGTGCATGAGGCACGGATAAGGAGCGGCTCCTGGCAGGCTTCTAGGCAGAGGGATACATGAATGAACCGATTCACACTGGAATGAGAGGGATCCTGAGGCTGTGCTGGTATGAGATTGTACAGTTGAAGGAAGGCTTATAAGAATTGATTTGTACTACCTATACCAACAAGATGCATCTTCTTTTCGGTAGTCCATCACTTAAGAACTCCAAAGTTAAGCGTGCTTGACTTGAAGTAATTCTGGGATGGGTGACCTCCTGGGAAGTTTCCTAGGAAGCGTGTAAGTGAGGACAAAGCACGCTGAAGAGACTCGTGCTGGTTTGTGGGGACAGTCGGCAATCCTAAAAGCAGTCCGGGCCGTTACAAATGGTATCAGAGCGGACCTCTCCCAATACGATGTGGTTCGGGGACGAACCAAGCGGAAGCTGGTGGGCATGTAACACCCGGGGCTGACGAGGGCGGGGAATGATCGCCGGTGCATGAGGCACGGACAAGGAGCGGCTCCTGGCAGCTTCTAGGCGGAGGGATACATGAATGAACCGATTCACACTGGAATGAGAGGGATCCTGAGGCTGTGCTGGTATGGGACTGTACAGTTGAAGGAAGGCTTATAAGAATTGATTTGTACTACCTATATCAACAAGATGCATCTTCTTTTCGGTAGCCCATCACTTAAGAACTCCAAAGTTAAGCGTGCTTGACTTGGAGTAATTTTGGGATGGGTGACCTCCTGGGAAGTTTTCCTAGGAAGCGTGTAAGTGAGGACAAAGCACGCTAAAAAGACTCGTGCTGGTTTGTGGGGACAGTCGGCAATCCTGAAAACAGTCCGGGCCGTTACAACTATAAATATAAAAAAATAATTAAATTTCATCTTTTTAAAATTCTTTTGCCTAAAATAGTCATTCTCAGACTTTCCAAAACAAAGCAAAACGTACGACCTGTGTTTTTTTGTGTACAGACGACCTGTGCTTTGAAAAAAAAAAAAAAAGCAGAAATAATATTTTCTCTCATTTTTTTAATCCAATTTCAGTAACCATAAAAAAAGAATCTATACTTGTCATTAAAATTTAAAATAATTAGTCAAGGAATACATTATATTATCTTCTGGACTAAGACTAACTTCAGTTTCATATTTTTTTCTCCCTCTGATAATTTACTCAGCTTGGCTTTCTCTGGTTGTTGAACTTCCTTTTTCTCTTCTTTTTACTGTTTTTACCAACTGGGGCATCCACCAACTTTTGGGATGATTGCAAATAGAAATAGTAGATGAATGCGGAAGCAACAAAAAGTGTTTGTGGCCTAAGAATATATACGAAGCTGGACTATTTCCAAATTTGTATGAACTGACAATCTTTCTAGGGTTTCTTGGATATTTGCAAGTCCTTACTAGTAATATTCTTTCTATTATTACCTACATTTATTCCTCTGTCCTTGAAAACACAAATTTCATGGGTTTCTTTCTTCTCTCTTTGCAGAAACACTCTTTCCATGCACACACCAGATTGTGAATCTTTTCCAACATTTTTCCTGGGTTGTCACAAGATTTGAACTTTTTCCTGTGTGGCAGCCCTTAATTTGAAGTGTGAAACCATTTGGAGCTTGTAGCCTTGTTGGTATAACTTTCATTTTTTTTGTTGATAAAATTGAATCTGTGTTTTTCTATTGCTAGTTTTCTTCTATAAAAGAACACAAGGGAAGCATTTCTGAAGCTTTGATAATTTCTGGTAACCTCTCCTTTTCTTTTCACCATCTTTTAGTGTGTTTTGTTCCATCTTTTTCTCTCTCTTTTGACCACTTTTTTACCACCTGGTAGTGTTAGTTGTTCTTAGTTTGTTTTGTTCCATCTCGAGCTTGAATAGAATTTTAACAATTTTTTTTTGGGTTTATTACCTTTTTTTTTGCTATGTAGGTGGAACATGGTGAGGGGCAAGATTCAGATGAAAAAAATTGAGAATGCAACAAGCCGTCAAGTGACCTTTTCAAAGCGTAGAAGTGGGCTTTTAAAGAAAGCGAACGAGCTATCTGTTCTGTGTGATGCACAAGTTGCTGTGATAATCTTCTCACAGAAAGGCAGGCTCTGTGTGTTCTCAAATTCAGAGTACGTTATCCTTGACTCTGCAACATACTCTTCATTATAAAATGAGAAATAATGTTTTGCTCCAAAATATAGTCTAGTAGTTATATGTGGTGTTTATGATTAGTCAGTGATGCATACATGTGTTTCTATAGCCTATGAAGTATGCATAGAAGAAGTGGCTATAAGTTTCCTTTCTTCTTTCTCTCCCTCTCACAGTTCAAATCTGCCTCAAACTACTTAGGTTTTGGTGATGTCTACAGAAAATGCAAAGGGGCGGGCTTCAGTGGTTTCTCTCCGAGTCTCTTCCAATACATACTGAGTAACTGAAGACTTCAACTTACAGGAAATTTTTTTGCATCTTTCCTTTTGGGAAGCTACTAATAAAGTACTTATATAGGATACTCAACTCCTCTGTGACTGAGTAAATTGGAAGTCCACTAGGTATTTACATCCGTAGCATGGTTTTTTTTATAAGCACTTCCTTAGCTTGGTGCCCTTTTAAATCCAGAATTTAGATCATATAGATATTAATTTTTAATGGAAAAATGCTTGTTACACCATCCTTGATTTAGGTCGAACACCTTCGGTATGGTTTTAAATTATGGTTGTGATTATATTATGTTAATCAAAATTGTGAACAATAATGGAAAAATGTGATCAATATAATCGTATATTGCGGTCGCAATACAGTTGTAGGTTGTAGCAATTACCGAAAATGCAGTATTACGGTCGCAATCACGATTGTGAAACGTAATTTACCCAATACATAATTGGACGGCAAACAAGGTTTTAAATTGTGATCACGGTGCGTTTTCCATTATTGTAGTCAATTGAGGGAGAATGCGGGCGATGCAACTATAATTGCGGTCACGATGCGATTTAAGAGACTAGGGGTGAGCATAACCCAACCTGGCCTGAAGACCCGTCCCAACCCGTTGGCTTCGGGTCGGGTCAGACCCGGACACGTGGGAGAGGAGGGACAAACCCGCGTCCCACTAACTAGGACAATGTCGGGTCCGGGATGATCTTCGGGTCACCCGGCCCGTCCCTATACTACTATCTTAATTTTTTTTCCTTCTATTTTTCTACACTTCAACTTCATCACTCAACTCTCGCATCGCACCTTACCTCACTTTCATTGGCTCACTTCATCACTCAACTCAACTCAACTCTCGCAGACCTCAGCCTCTTCTCCCCCCAAATCCACCGCGCCTGACCACCTCTTTCCGACACTGCGCATGACCATCATTGTCCGCCACCTACTCCCTCTCTCTCAGTCACACGTGATTAGGGTATTCCCCACTCTCTCTCAACCAATCGGCGCACCTCAAGCTTTGGTTAAGGAGCTTTTCCGGTCCCTGGACCGCCGTTCACCATCACGTACCCACTCTTCTCTCCTATCTAATTCAATTCCAGTTCTTTCTTCTTCATCTCTCCCTTATACCTATAGCTCTGAAATTTTGGAAATTAGCAATTTCAACTCTGAAATTAGGGAAATTAGGGATTTCAATTCAACTTTGAAATTAGGGATTGCTGCAATAGATTGCTAATTTCAATTAGGGATTTCAACTCTGAAATTTTTGAAATTAGGGATTTCAATGCCGACAGTGTGTGAATGTTACGTACTCTGTTTGTTGAAGCAACAGTTTAAGCTGATATACATCCTGATGAGTATTAAGTGATAGGCAGTCTTGCGTGTTGTTGTTTTTTTTGTAAATGGTACTGTTAATTGAGGTTGTATTAAACTCTATCAATAGCAGCTTTGTGGTGCTTGAACTCATGAATTTGACTTACTTAATACATTGCTATGTACTGCCTGATATGACTTCATTAATACATTGTTATTTTTAAATGATGTTCATTGAGGTTGTAGTGTCTGTTATGGCACTATTGCCTGCTATTTTTGTTTCATGGTTATTTGTTTCGTGCCTCTTTTTGGTGGGGCTTAATTCTTTCCCCATGGGAGTGGAAGATAAAGGGAAGGGTGGGAGGGGAACACATTAATGCTCAATTTATTTAATAATGGCATCTCATGAGTTTGCTGCACATGATGCCTTTCTATTTAATTTGGATGCAGCTGCAATCTGCTGCAAAATACCTTTGAGTGGTAGTGGTGTAATGGTTGTATTGAGTTTGCTGATTATTAGAAGCATAAGCATATGCATTTTGGTGCAAACTCATTTAGTTGACAATGCTAGTTGTAAGAATATAGGATGTGAGATCATGTAATTGCTGGGGTGAGATTTGATGTGAATTCCAGCAACTATATGGTCAATGGCTTTGTATAACTATAAACTATAAAAGTGGCTATCAAATTATAAACTATCAAAAGTTTTTTCCATTTACAAAAATTTATTAATTTAATTTACAAAGGAACTATTGAACTTCGGGTCAATCCGGTCTTGTCCCATTTAGACTCGATCCTAAACCAACTCACATATCGTCGGGTTCCTTCGTGTCTAGGGACGGGTTAGGATTCAAAGAATTGACTTGGTCAATATTTAGGGCTGGGTGAGGGACAAGCTCAACCCCTCCCAACCCGTCCTACGCTCACCCCTTTAAGAGACTACCAAAACCCCAACATCATGATCCCAATTGCAGTTGCGAACCTCATTTTAAAACCCTGATTGCAAAATAGGAGTCATCCAAATCCACCCTTTAGGGTAAGAATTAAGATAACTTACTTTCCTTTTTCCTTCCCCCTAATATATGTCAACAATATATCAACATATATAGAGTTTGATTTGAAATATCATCAAGGAGATGTCTGAACTAATCGCTTCTTGTCCTTCAATATTTCTTAGTTGGGGTACCATATTTTTGTTAAATCGATCACTGCTAAATAGTTGAAATGCCATTTCCAGAAACTGCTAGTAGAATAATCACTTAAAAAAAAATCAATCTCTCTCCTCCATCTACCATCTACTTTAAGAAGCAGCAATATTCTCACCTTGTCAAAATCATAGACTTTGGAGATTTTGCAGAACAAGAAGGTGGGAGACAATTTCAGGTGCATACAAGACATGTGTTTATGCAGTTTTCCAATAAGCATTGCTAATTGCAGTTTTTATCTTTACAGTAGTCAGGAGAATATATCTCTTTTCCTCGTCTCGGAAGGAGAGATTGTGTCTAGCTATTTCTCCCTTTTAACCTTTATAGTACACAGTAAAAGATTCATTTCGTACATTCCGTACACATTTCTTCAGTGACTTCACATAATGATGCAAACATATCATGTGTGTCGATTTGCGTTGATTCTAAGTACGATGTAGATTATATGTAGCTAAGTTCATTAACTTTGTGTAGTGTAGAGTGTAGACCAATTATGGACGCTCATGGAAGAAGCTAGGCCATACTCTAGGGAGAAGACGAATAGCAGTGATAGATGCTTCCTCTCAATCACAGTAGCAAGCAGATTTCCAATTCTAGGGTTTTGATATTTACTGTCTTCTCAATAGATCTTCACTTAGTCTATGGCAATCACAATATTCCATCTGTTATTTTATTCAAGATTATTGATGTGGAAATGTGGTCTATACCATGTGCTAGATGAATGAGAATATAAACTAGTAGGTTTAATTATACTTTTGATCCCTCAAGTATTACGATTGTGCAATTTTGGTATCTCAGTTTTCAATTGCACCAATTGCGTCCTCAAAATATCACGATTGTACAATTTTGGTCCCCGATATTTCAATTGCGACAATTGGGTCCCCAAAATATCTCGTTGTTTCAATCAGGTCCTTCGATCTGTCACTATGGAGTCCAATTTTTAACGTCAGTAGCTTACGTGGGACTGATTTCACAATTAGTGAGGCCGGCTTGGTAGTTTACATGATATTTCTGTGTGGTATCATTGACACCTCACACTTTAATGGTCAAGTGTGAGGTGTCAATAATGCCACATAAAAATGCTAATGTAAGTTGTCAACCTGATCTCACTAAGTGACAAATCAGTCTCATGTGTGTCATGTAGGCAACTAGCGTTAAAAATTGCATAATCATGATATCTAGGGTACCAAAATTGTACAATCGTGATACTTGAGGAACCCAATTGGTGCAATTGAAATCTGAGGACTAAAATTACACAATTATGATACCTGTAGGACCCAATTGGCGCAATTGGAATTAGAGGGAACCAAAGTTACACAATCGTGATATCTCGGAGATCAAAATTATTACAATTAAGCCAAATTAGTAATAGCAATTCTGAATCTTGAAAGCATATGTTTCATATCCTGCACTTTTATTTTATGTTAGATCTTGTTGGATAAATGCATTTCTGTTAAACAGTAGTTGCCCCAATGCAATGTTAAACTATTTTTGTTTAATTAGATAATAAAGTTCGATATCGTTTTTCAGTAGAGCATTGATATATGTTACGAAAAATAACTGTGTGAATTCTGTACGAATGACCGTGTAATGATGTTTCACATTATAATTTTCAAAATTTTGGGACCCATGTCAGCATAATATAATGAATGATGCTATTTAGTACGAACCGTCTTTTTACGAAGTCATACGAATCAGTGATACAATAAATACACGGTGCATATTGTTCCTCATTTTTTCGTCAAAACCATTTTCGAACCATTGAGCATTATTCTAATATATTACAACAATTCACCTCTCATTTCCTAAAATTCATTTCGTACTTTTAAGTATTTCCCTTTTCAGTATATTAATAACTAAGTTTATGGATTTTTTTTTACTTACAACTTAGTCTTAAACTTAACTGTGTACGAATTAGTTTTTGAATTTACAATATATATATATCAAATTAAATTGTTATGATTTTTATAAATTCATCAAATACTAACTTATACCTATACAATCAATCAATATATTATCATATGTGTGACTTTTGAGATAAATAATATCGAATGAGTCGGATGTTTGGGTCTAGGTCTTAGATGTACACTAAAAAATTTATAGTGTTTATTTGTGATTGTTAGATGGTATGAAGCTGCATGAACACTTCAAATATGCGTGATAGATTAATGTTGACAGTATTTTGTTTTGAATGCTTCAGCACTAAAGAGATTTTAGAACGATACCATGAATATGTCAAAGATGTTCCCGCCAATAAGTTTGAAGAGAACGTAGTCCAGGTATGTCGACTCTCATCTTTAAGCTTTAGAGTACACTTCATATATGAAAGGGAGTTATTAGTTATTTGCTAATAATAATGTTTTGTTTGTAAAGACAAATATGATAAGGACTTTAAATTGTTAGACCTTTCAAATTTCAAGTTTAATTTAGTTATCTGTAAATATTTCATGAATTTTTCTTATATTTTAATTTTGCAGTACGTATATGAAAACTATCCCATTCACGCTAGCTGTTTTATTTTGCATCCAGTAGAAATTTAACCCTAATCTATCATATATATGTGAGGTGGTGCTAGAGTAAAAGAAAGATATTAGACGTCTTGGTATCCATCCTGTTACTAGCGATAGCCATTTTGCTAATTAACTGACGTACTTGGGGAAAATGTCTAGGCCTAGTATAAGCACTACTTTGTAAACATCATAGAGCTTGTTGTTTTCTTTTGCAATTAATTTGGTTCAGGCATAATTTTAAGTTAGTTGCTAGGTTGAAACTCAGGTCCTTTATATCTATAAAAAGAATTTTATTTTTACTTTTGGCCTCGTAATGGTTCAGAACTCTTTCTCCAAACTATGAGAAGCTTGCATATTACATTATTACCCAGAGAGATGTTCAATCCTCCCAACAAAAATTGGAGTTTCCATCTTCTATTAACAATGACCATAGATAAAATTAAAAAAATGGGACGGTCTTGGTTAATTACTTGTAGCCGGCATTCCCTTGAGGTCTTATAGAACGGGAAACTGAAGAACTCGGTAGCTTTTATTTGAATTAAAAAATATGGGATGACCTAATGAGTTCTTTCGCGAGCTACTCTGCAACGAGTGATGGTCGGTTCCCTGATGGTCGTGGGTGAACTGTGACACCGGCAACGATCGAGTTGCTTTACTCTCCAGTGAGAGAGGGAGGATGAGACGGAGTTTTCAGGTGATCCTTACCTTGATAGCCACTTAGAGGCGAAGACCTTATTGGTCTAGTTGTATTGCATTTCCCACTATAACAAAGTTTTCCAATGGGAGCAGAGTTTGCTGTTTCGACCGTGCTCCCTTCTTCCAAGGCCGTTGCATTGTGAATCCCCGTCGTCATTCTACCCTACCCGACCAATACCTACGGCGACACTTCCTCCGCCTCATCTACAGCACACAAAACCCGGAGGGTGCAAAAGTGGACGTGAAGTTCGTGTTCTGCAACCACACCAAAGAGGACCAAAAGGTTCTGGTGGTGTTGGAGATCATGCACTACGACGACATCGTCACCCTCAACTGCACAGAGAACATGAACAAAGGAAAACTCTCAACCTTCTTTTCCATCTTGCCTGATATTGTTCTGACTATGGATGGAAAAATCCGGAAGCATGCAGTTTCAACGTTCTCTTGAGAAGCAAGGCATGTTGATTAAAAAAATAAGTACAACTAACCTACGAATGAAGGAAATGCTCAAACAGCCATGCACAGAGTATTGAAACTGAGCTTTCAGGAAGTCCCCTCTGAGGCCTCCAAGCTTGTCACATTCTCCAAGACTCCTTTGAGTCACTTGAATTTGGCCGCTAGCTAATGGCATCACACAAAAAGAGAAAGTGGCGAGAAATTGTGCGCAAAGCAAGTGCAATATATGGTTCAACTGCTTCATGTTGTAGTCGCAAATGTTAAGATAGAGAAACGTGACATCGTCTGAGATGTGGGGAAACGTACGATGGAGATGAGGCGACCCAATGGGGGCCTCATCTTTGACCTGTAAACCATCTAACTGTACGACCACCTGAAGAATTTCAAATATGGCAAGAACGATTCCCTACTGACGTGGGTCTCCCGCCTGAAAAATGTCATGGGCGACTAACGGAATGATGGACGCAGGGTCTCACCCTTTTTGTTTGATTTGAAATTAAAACTAACAAAAAAAAAGGCGAAAGATATTTAAAAAACGAGAGACATTCAAAACCTTGCACACGTGGTAAGTAAGTAACCATGGCAACAACAGGTTATTGGTTGACAATTTATTAAATGGAGATTTTGAAATTTGAGAAGACTCATCGTCCCATCAATAGAACCTAAGATATTAATTAACCTTAATCGTATAATAATCATTAGCGCGCCTTATTAATATGAAGCGAAGCGAAAAATTGAGCACGGAAGCAAAACAATTTACGGCACGCAACGCCTCAGAATACATAACTTTAAAGTATAAGAAATATATCACATAGATCATTGTCCCATCAGTAGAGCTATAGTATTAACGTAATGCATACAAAGTATCTTAATACAGACCAAATGAAAGTACGAAGATATAGGCCGAGAGACAACTCTCCGCACTACAAGAAAATAGTTGGTTACCAACGGCCAAAAATCGTCGGTAATCAGCAAAAACCGTCGGTAACTACACATTTCCGACGGATTTTCGACGGTCCATTATCCAACGGAAATAGGCTTGTCGGTAATAGTTACCGACGGCTGACTGTAGTACTTTACCGACGGTCCAAGCCATCGGTATATATAAAATTTTTTTAATTAGATTTTAATTGATTATTTAATTATTAATAAATTATATTTTATATTTATTAAATATTTTTCTTTGTTATTAATTATTCATAAATATTAAATAAATAAATAATGCAAAATAAAATTAAAAATAACATTAAAACATTTAAAATTATATCCAAATAATAAATAACATATGTTATTACAATACATAAAAATATAAATAAAAAAAACTAATAAGAAAATCTAATAATCTCTATCATAATGATGAGGAGACTGGATAAGATCATCGAAAGAGTCTTCCTCATCATCATCGGCACTGATGCAACCGGCCGGATGATCTGGATAGGGGGTTATTGCTGAGGAGGCTGTTGGTGCATTTGTTGTATGCTCTGTAGCATCTGCTCCATCCGCCGCTCACAGTCCTGGGCACGCCGATCACGCTCCTTGGCACGTTGCTCAGACTCAGCCAGTCTCCGTCTCAGCTCAGCAATCTCCTGATCGGCGTGGCGACTGGCTCCTATGGATGCTGTGGCTCTGATATCCAAGCTTGAAGATCATTTCCGATAGTTATCGGAAAGGTCTCCTGCACCGTAAAGACGACCTTTCTTCTTGCCGCCAACAACCTCAGCCCAAACACGCAGTGCAAGCCGCTACTGCTCCTCGGGCTCAAGTGGGGTGGAGGAAGATGCTGTTGCCTGAAACATCCTTTCCTCGAACACCTCCGGTTATGCATAATCAAAGAAATTAATGAAGACTATATATAATAAAACCATACATTTCAAAACTATTAATAAATGAGGTATTACCTGTGTGCGCCTAGAATGCTCATCTACATACTCGCCAGTACCCTTTCTAGTATGGGTGTGGCGGTGGAGCTCGTTAATCAGCACCGGTCCCTTTCTGTCCCTAACCTGTACGTACACAAACATAAATTATAAGTAAACAATAATTAAAAAACAATACGAATAACATATGTATTAAATATGAATAAATGTACCAGACGCTCAAAGTATTCCGCCAAGCTAATTGAACCTCCTGTGTGCAGGCTCCTACCCTTCTCTGATGACCTATTTTTCTTTGCTTTGGCTGATTTTTTTTTTGGAAATCAGCAGTAACCCAGTGGCGGCATAGGGCATCCCAGACTGCATCTCCCATCCATGAGGGTCGCTCGCCCCTCAAGCGAGCTGCCCTGAGCGTATCGGATAGGCGATGGGAGGCCTTCATAGGAAAGTTCCTCTCGACCAATGCTTCATGCTCGTCTCTCCAAACAACTTTTGTCTGCATTAGAAATACATAAATAGTAATTTATTATATT
Organism: Ammopiptanthus mongolicus; assembly: GCA_039655645.1. Classification (NCBI taxonomy): domain Eukaryota; kingdom Viridiplantae; phylum Streptophyta; class Magnoliopsida; order Fabales; family Fabaceae; genus Ammopiptanthus; species Ammopiptanthus mongolicus. The sequence continues at coordinate 28,480,539 of CM077346.1, read as the reverse complement.
AATAATTTATATGAAATAATAAGCCAAAAATATTAAGTAAACTGAACATTTCAACTTACTCTATAAGCGTTAAAGAAACTCAGCTTCTCATTGTCCTTGAGCTGTCCCCAGGTGAACCAAGGATAATGGAACATCGACTCAATAACAGCAGTGATGTTCTTCGAAGCTACCTTCGAAAAAAGTAACCTTAACAATAAAAGCATGTGAATCAATATCAAGTAAAAACATATAATTAAAATTGAATAAATTTATTTTATTAATTCTTATCCTTTACCAGATGGCCTGATGATAGGTCGACCATCGGCCATGACCTCCTCCTCTTCCTCCTCCTCCTCCATATCCGCCTCTGAAGGTGAGGGTGTATACCCTGGACTATACTCCTGCTCCTGCTATGTAGCCTGATAACCAGGTGACGACGCACCCACACCAGCTAAACTAGAAGCGCCCCGATGTGTGTGTGTCACCAACCCCAGGGTCGGAATCATATCGATCCCAGATGCTGTGAATGGCGTAGGTAAAACCGATGGAGTAGGTGCAGCCGGTGGAGGCGGTGTTGCCCGCGGTGTATGTGGTCGTTGTGTACGTGCAGGCGGGTGTGATGGGAGTGCAGACACAGCAGGAACAAATGTTGAAGGGATAGACATGAAACCGTCTGCTACGTCATGAGTAACAATGCGAGGTGTCCTAGTCCGACGACAAGCCGAACCAGAAGCAATGTCGACACCCTTACCCTTACAACCTGTGGGTGGTATGGGTGGCAGTGGATCACGTCCTCTAGATGCCATGTGTCTATAAAGCAATTTAATGTAAGGATGAAATAATAAAATAATAACATAATAAAATAATTACGAATAATCATCTAAGATAGAACAATAATTATCTAAGTTCCATTCATAGTTTTGACAAGTTACATGATCTAATTATAAAGGTTACATGATTTTAAGTTTATTTAGAATTTGACAAAAAGTCTCCATCATCTTCAGATCTAATTTCAATATTTTCTTCTCCTGAATCAATGACTTCATCTTCTTCATCCAAATGCTCCTGAACGGATGACAAGTTTTCAGTATCCACTTCTTCACTAGCAGCTTCCAAGTCTCGTAAACCAACAATACGCTCAACTTCAATGCCTTCATTTACACGAGACATTTCATCTACTTGATAAGGCACATCTTCCTGCTGATCATCAGCTTCAATGCGACCCCTTGGTTTCGTCTTGATGATGACACACCAATCTCGTTTGTCCTTTCGGGTTGCTGGATACGGGACATAATACACTTGTCTCACATTCTGTGCTAGGATAAACGGATCAAAGTTTTGATATCTGTTACCCATGCGAGTGTCCACCGTGTTATATTTGGGATTTAATTTTGTGCCTCTGATGGATGGATCAAACCAATTACAATAAAATAAAACTATTCTTTTAGTATAGTCTAAAGTAGTATACGCCAATTCATATATATGTTGGATTACTCCGTAGAAGTCATCTTCACCCCCTTCTGTGATACCCTTCACGTAAACCCCGCTATTAATTGTTATTTTACCCTCCGGCCATGAATGGGTATGAAATTTGTACCCGTTCACGAAGAATGTGTGCCATTCTTTGACACATGAATACGGACTGTCGAATAAGTTCCTTAAGTGTCTGTTGAGTGGAGTTGGTGCCTCATGGGAAACCTACGTATGGATAAATTCCTTATGTTAGATGCAAAAAAATTATGTAATCCTACGTACATAATTTGAATATACTTACTCGTTGCCTAAACCACATTGGAAAATTTGCATGTATACGTGCAGACTGTTCTTGCTCACTTTCATTTTCAGATAACAAGAATGCTCTGTACAAATTGGACAATTCATATTTTTAGCATAGTAATATTTATTATTTTATGTAATTGAAAGAAAAAGATATGCAATACATACTCAAGGTATGGCTTAACTTCGGTGCAATTAATCAACACAGGGATATGAACTGACTTTTTCTCTGCATCTGTTAACCAATGGGTCAACTCCATCCCGGAATGACGACCAGGCTGACTTAAGACTGACAAGGCTAACGGATGTCTTTCACTTTTATTTTCCATTTCATTCCTACTATTTTTCGGTGACAACATGAAGTTGTTGAAATAATGAGAACAAAAATGAGTTGTCTCGTGATGTAAGTAAGAAGCACAAATTGATCCTTCAATCCTAACCTTATTTTTCAACGTTCATTTTGAATCAACCATGAATCTATAAAATAACACATTGATAGTTATATATATTACATTTAATTTCAAATGGATACAAATCTATTTAAAATTGTATGATAGTTATATATACCTTTCAAATGGATACATCCACCTATATTGAACAGGTCCACCAAGCCCTGCTTCATATGCGAAATGAACTGGGAGATGTTCCATGGAATCAAAGAAGCCGAGGGGAAATATTCTTTCCAACTTGCATAGAATGATTGGAATATTCTGCTCCATCCTTATCAATTCATCTTTCCTTAACGTTGCAGAACACAAATCCTTAAAGAATTGACTCAATTCAGTAAGGGGATTCAAGACATGGACAGGCAACGAACTCAAAGCAATAGGAAGTAAAGTTCCCATGAATACATGACAATCATGGCTTTTCATCTTATGCATCCTTCCTTTGATGACATCGGCACATCTTGCCAAATTCGAAGAATAACCGTCTGGCATCCTTAGTTCTGTTATCCACTCACAAACTAACTTTGCTTCCTCAGCAGATAAACTATACTTGGCTTTGGGCTTTAATATTTTCCCATTAGCATGCTGCTTCAGCTCCAAGTCTAGTCATCTACATTACAAAGGTATGTCCATTCTTGCCTTCTCATTATCTTTGGTCTTGCCACTCACATTCATGACTGTGTTGAATATGTTATCAAAAAAATTCTTCTTTATGTGCATGACATCGAGATTGTGTCTGAACAAATTATCTTTCCAGTACGGGAGATCCCAAAAAATACTTCTTTTTGTCCAATTTTGCACCTCCCCGTATCCTGGTAATCTAGACACATGACCATTATCATTGACTTTGGGCAGCTCCATGACTCTCGTCCAAATCTGTTCTGGTGTAAACCTAGGCGGCGGATCATCTCTTTCAACTTCTCCCTTTTTAAAGGCATTCTTGTTTCGTCTAAATGCATGATCTCTTGGTAAGAACCTACGATGCGAATCAAACCAGGAACTTTTCCCTCCGTGTTTTAAAGTAAAAGTCTTTGTATACTCCATGCAATGCGGACATGAAAATTTGCCATGAGTACCCCAACCAGCATACCATAAGCAAGGAAGTCATTAATGATCCACATCAAAGCTGCCTTCATTGTAAAATTTCGCTTCCTTGCAATACGTTTCACCGCCATCCACAACTTCTTCAGATCACCGATCAATGGCTATAAATAAACATCAATACTAGCTTTCGGATTCGATGGACCCCGTATGAGACAAGCAAAAACATATAAGGTTTCGACATGCACATTTCAGGAGGAAGATTATATGGGGTAACAATTACTGGCCAACAAGAATACGGCGTAGCCGACGCTTGAATATAAGGGGTAAAACCATCAGAGCATAAACCAAGTCTTATATTACGGGGATCCGCGGCAAAATTTGGATGTACCCGATCAAAGTGCTTCCATGCTTCGCCATCAGAAGGATGGCGTAACACGCTTGAACTTGTTCTGTTCTCATAGTGCCACGTCATTTTTCCTGCAGTCTTCATTGATGCAAACATTTTCTGTAGCCTTGGAATTATCGGAAAGTAGAACATTGCCTTAACAGGAACTGGTTTGTTCTTCCTGGTCCCGGTCTTGCGAGGACAATACCTCAACGCTTGACAAATCTGCATTCAAGCAGCGCACCGTCATTTTTTTCGAATTCTTTATCGTAAAAAAGCATGCACTCATTCACACAACAGTCAATCCTCTTAGCCTGTAGTCCCAACTTGGATACTAACCTCTTCGCTTCATAATAATTTTTGGGTAAACCGTCTTTTACAGGCATCACGTCCAAAAGCATTTGGGAAAGATAATCCAAACACTCGTCGGCAACATTCCAATTGGACTTGCAAGCTAACAGTCTAACGCACATCGATAATTTAGAATCTGAGGCGCCTTGATACGACGGTTTATTTGTCTCAATCAAAAGATTAAAAAATCTTTGTGCTTCCTCATTCGGCAGTTCTTCGGTGTTATCATAATCATGCGCCTCATTCACTCAGAGAGCATCACCTACCATATCCTGCATTAACCCAATTTGTTCGCCGTATCCCATATCGGCGCAACTGCTTGAGCCACCCGTGCAATTCTCATCAACCCCTAAATCAACATTTGGCACTTCTTCACCATGATCAGTCCAAATCTAGTAATTGTCCTTAAACCCAACTTTATACAAGTCTATTTTCACCTCATCATCACTCTTAATCCGTCGACATTGACATTTAAGGCATGGACATCTAATTCTCCCATCATCGATGAAACGTTGTTGTCGCTTCGCTTGAGCAACAAATTCTTCAACCCCATCTACAAAGGATCGTTTCGGACCCCTTCTTCCCGGATAGACCCTATCATACATCCAACTACAATTCGAAGGATAAAAATCCATTTTATGCATGTTAAAAGAATGCAAAACCATTAAATTTGGACAACACGCCAACTTAGATATATCCACATTCACTTTCTTTATTTGGTATGGCCCTATCCCATTCGAGAAGAAACTTTTTCAACACCTGATCTTAGTATTAATAATTATTACCTAATTCACATGCCTTACATTTGGCAAAATTTCGGCAGCATTTCCCATTAGTCTCTAAGTATAATAGTTGATTGCAATACTGCGATCAAATTTGCACCCAGAGAACAAAAGAAAATGTATTGGACCGATATTTCGTCAAATATAAAACATTAGAAATAAGTAATATTGCTATTACACAAGTGAAGAAATTTTTTTCCCCAAACTGTCCTCCTTGGACAATTCAAGGTTCAATACAATGAGCGGCACCTCTATGTGATTACACGCCTGCTCAATAATATTGAACCTCAAACGGGAAGCTAAGGTTTTGCTTCAGTATTAATAACTCGTCTAGAAAATAAAACTTTAACCTCTACGAGATAATTTTACTTGAAAGTCAAGTTCATAGGGTAAAGTGCATACGGACGGATCAAAGTTGCAAACAAACCAACAAGTAACTATTCTAAGTCTTATGAGCATTAACACCTATTTTAAGTGATAAGAAAAATTAGTATTGTATTCCTTGTTGCGGACTTATTTATTTTATTAACCTATTTGGTTATTTAATCATTGTTGTAATTTAATTTTAATTTCAAATATTTAACCTCTTTATTCAATTAATCAAATATTATTTATTATTTCTACCTTATTTAAATTTTTAATCGATTAAATTTTATTCACTAATTAGTTTCGCCACATCGCACTATCCGCTATCGAACCATCTGCAATTTGCCATGATTCCACCATCACCGTCCCGGCATTTTTTTCATGTCCAGGTTTCTAACTTAAGATAATTATTTTTATAATTTATTATTTAATTATAACTCTTATGAGACTTCACACAAATACAAGTGGTAAGAGATTTTGATATTCTATGCATTAGTATTTTATTTTACTATTTATTCATTAGTTTTATGTGGCTTAACACTTGTTCTAAGTGTTAAGAACAATCAATTTATCTTAATTAATTTTATTTATATTATTGTATTATTTATTATATTTATTTATTTATTTTACTTTATTTATTTATTTGATTTTACTTGGCTAGGTCCTTGGGTCGATATTTCTAACTTAAACTAAAAAAATGTATTATATGGTGACATCTTTTATTTTTTAAATCTTATGTAATTAAACATGTAATTTATCCTAAAAATTCACGAGTGAAATTAAGTCCTACACTATCACTACAAACATGCAAATTAAAACATCATGAATATAATTTAAAATAAAATTAGGGAATTAGAACAAATAAAAAAAAAAAACCTAAACCTCAATTCAACCAAAGTCCTACACAACAGAACATATAATTTCACCAGCAATACATAGTTTGACACTACAATTTCAATAACATAATACATGTTCAGCAACTACAATTTCAGCAACATAATATATGTTCAGCAACTATAATTTCAGCAACATAATACATGTTCAACAACAATACAGTAATGCAAAGAAAAACAATACAATCCAATGGGGGATTTTGAAATGACTGACCAGATGTGGAGATAGCAAACAGTGGCGAGGTGGTGCTGGCGAAGGGGTGGTCCGGCCAGCTGGTGCTGGCGGGCTGGTACTGGCTGTTGGTGGTGGTGGCCCGCGGAATGGTGGTGCGGCGAGGAGAGAAGATACAGAGGAGAGGAGAGAAGAGGAAATGGTGGCGGTGGCTGGTGGCTGTGACGGCAGAGGAGAGCAGACGCGGAATGTGAAGGGAGGGGGAAGGGGGAGGGGGAGGGAGTCGCGGGAGGGGGAGAGAAATGAGAGGGAGAAGGCACGGGCCTAGTATAAGTGGACGTTTACCAACGGCTTAGGCCGTTGGTAGCCAGAAACACCCTTGCCCACGGCTTAAGCCGTCGGTAAACTAACGGTCACATTTCAATTTACCGACGGCCTAGGCTGTCGGTAATTGAGCGGGAATATATGTGCCAAAAACTACCGACGGATTTACCGACGGCCTAGTCCTCGGTATAGCCGTCGATAAACAAATTTAACTTTTTTCGACGCCCTAAGCCGTCGGAAATTCATGAATTACCGACGTCGTTACGGCCGTTGGTAACAAGCCATCGGTATTACCGAGTTTTCTTGTAGTGCTAGCTAACCACGATCCTTGCCCGACCTCTCGAGGCTAGGGTCCATGGCACGTCCTCCGGCGTCAGGCTCATAAGGAATGCCGTCCAGCTCCTCAGCCATTGGTTCCTCCTTGGGGTCTTCCCATAAAATAAGAGCAACATATACAAAAATAGCGAGAGATATAAAACATATATCATCAAATATGGGATAGGGGCATTAGTATATATATATATATATATATATATATATATATATATATATATATATATATATATATATATATATATATATATATATATATATACATCACACAACACAGATAACATATACAGCACAACATCACCCATCTCTTAAGTCACCCATCACAATCATCTCAAACATCATTCTCTCCAATAATCCTATAAAAGGGATACTAGTCCTTATGTATATGTTGACTTCTTTATATGCATGTCGGCCGATACATCATGTCTCCAATTGGACATTCCCATCAGGATTACATCACATCACATCACATCTCGCCTTGGGATTTAAAGTAACAAGTCCCCAATTGGACATCCCCCTTTGGGACAAAATGTTGTGGTATGAAATGATATGCTATGCAACAAACATCCGTCGCAGGTTGATACCGGTACCTCACGCCTATGCACTCGACCAAGACCACGACATAGCGCATCACATCAACATCACCATCGTCATCAACATCAACATCAACATCAGCATCACGACGCCTTGCATCTACGAACCATAGCTCCATGGTCGGGACCACAACAGTTTCAACTCTAACAACATCATCGCTCACCATACTCTCATCAACACTCAACCACCAGTCAAATCACAACAGGATATCACAACAGAATTTCATCCAGTATACATATAATTATAAAGCCAGATATCCGTAACTCACGCAAATAGTTCAACAAAATAAAACCAACAGAAAATCAAATAAACAATTCATCACATCAACCTCAATCAATCACAATATCCACATATTATAAACTTAATTAGTGATAGCCCAAAAGTACCTACACCCAAGGTTCAGGCACTTTATCCAGGGCTCAACCTCTAGTAGGGTTTAAGGGTTCCCCTATATATATATATATATATATATATATATATATATATATTCTATACTAAGCTTGGCTTCCCGACGATATCGGTTCTTTCTCCCCACCTTAGAAATGATCACGTGCAGCTCCGGCTACGACTTTGCAATTGTCAGTCGGATGTTCGAGTCCTGTCCGATTCTATACAACAAAACACAAACAAAAATCATTACTGTTAAATTAAAAACTACCCTAACCTTAGGACCAGGCTGCTGCCCTTATTTTTAAAACAGGCTAGAGATGTCTAAAAATTCCTAACTCTTGGATCAATGATCCTTAAGTATACCTAATACATAATCAATGATCAATTATCAAAGATTTGAACCAAAACCCCTTAAACCAAAAATTTGGGGTTTCGGCCACCACCCAAAAAAAATGGGTGGAAGATTGATTTAGCTTCCTAATCACTTGGATTACATGATTAAGGAGTGAAATGGGTGAAATCAATAACAAAGAACAAAAACCCATTTCCCCCTTTTCTACATACATTCGGCCCCTCCTAGATAAATAGTCTAGAGAGCTTATTTGATTTCAAGTTCTTGGATTATGATAGTAGAGGATGATACTAGCTCATAGAAATTGGTTTGGCATTAAAATGATTTTTCTACAATTTTCTAGAGATTTTTGAAGTTTAGATCTAAAAACTTAAATCATGAAAATCAATGGAGAAAAATGAAGATTGAGAGCTCAAGGATGAAATCTGTACCTCCTAGGTGACATAGGAGGATGGGAGGAGCAACTTTGCTTAACAAATTTGGTTGAAAAAGCTTGAGGAAGCTTGAGAAAAATGGAGGTGAAAATGGAGGAAGAAAAGAGAAATGGAGGAAGAAGAAGAAGAGAATCGGGGAGAGAAAGAGAGTGAGGGCCGAGAAAGAGGGAGAGTGAGTGAGAGTAAGATGAGATATTTTCTTAATTTTTCTTAAGAGTTAAGAAAGGTAAAAAGGGTAAAAAGGTAATTTGGTAAAAAGAAGAACCAAAGACAATTTGGTCATTTCGTGTCCTGACCTTTTGAAATTATCACGAAAATGGTATGAGTCCCTAGATGACCTAGCACAGCTTTGACATGAAGATTATCCGCTCATGGACTTCGTAAAACCCTTATACGGCTCGAATCGTCTCCTAGAACGATTATCAGTCCAAATATAATATATTATTTTCATTTTCAAATGTCAGGACAAACTTTTTTGAAAATATAGGAAACGTGATTCTAAGACTAACTGTCTCGTTCACGAGTCCAAACTAGGCCCTGATAGTAGTAAAACACTACTGTCAGTGAAAATCGCAGACCGGACTCCGTCTGAGTTTTCGACCAAAATTTAACCATAACTTCCTACGATAGCTTAGAGCGTGACTATGGTCTCGAAATAATTTATTTCACTCTCTAGACCTTTCAATAAAATAAAAACACATAATTACTGATTAATTAAAAAAATCTAGAAAATCGGGGCATTACAGAATTTACCTGTGGATCGGTTTTTCCTGGTGAAATTGTCTGGAGGACGCAAACACAACAAACTATATGGAGGACTGCAGACTTGCCCCCACAGACCACATATAGAGCTTGGACCTTTCAATAGTCCTTCTCCAAACAAGTTTATCTATTTAGCACTGAATCTGCAAAAGAAGGTGGAAGGAAACTCCACAGATTGTTTTATAATATTTAGCCTGCAACATAATAATTACTCAACCATCCAATTTTTTTATGACAAGTAGGGACTCACATTCATTAAAAAGAAGTAACATGTTGGTGAAGTCTCCCAAGCTATCTTTGGGAGTTTTAAAGGACATGAAGTAAACTGATTAGTAATTGGGTGGTTTAGAATGGAGTGGAGTGGAAAGTTAAAAATATATCATTCTGTTGTTTGGAATTTTTAACGAGGGAATGGAGGGAGATCGATTCCACTCCATTGTTTGGAAGTAAGTAATTAATGGAGTGAAGTGAATTACAAAGGATATAAAGTGGTTTACACTTCATTCCATCCCAAACCCCCAAATTGGAGGGTATGAAAATTTGAGGATTTGAGTGATATGGAGTGTTTTGGGTTCCCATTTTTAACCATTTCACCCCATTACTTAAAAAACTAACAAACATTGAGTTAAATTCTTTTTACTTCCTCATTCCATTACTAATCACTCTATTCTATCCATCCATACATAGCCTCCTTGATTTAGACTGTGCAGTTATTAAAATATGATTAACATTTTTCTCATGTTTTACATTGTTCACATTTTTCACATTTGTACGGTGGAATGATAAATCTAGATAACCAATGAATTATAGAAATTAGTAGATTTGAATGGTGGACATTGCTTATAAATAGGCACTCTTATCTCACAAGTGTGAGGCAAGCCTAGGGAAGCTCCCTCAATAGTCTTCATCCAGCAACTATAAGCCTTGTATCTTATCTGTTGATGCAATAAAGAAAAGAATTCCCATCATAGTCATTCTTCTCACTTCAGTCAACTAATCTTACAAATATTTAAATAATTCCTCCATTCAAATTCTGTCAATGATATATATCAGAGCTCCATTCAGTTATATATTGGGCGTGAACATAAGGGCTATTCACCAAAATCCATTCTTCAACCACTAAATATTTACACCTTCATTCTAAACCCATGGCCACATCCATAGTCAACTTCTCATCCATCCCTCGACCAATTTATTTTTTACCGATGAAACTATGATTTTTGGAGCTTAAAATTAAAGATGTATTTTATCGCACAAAAAATGTGGGATATTGTTAAAGATGGAGTAACTGTTCCATCAGATATCTAAAGAAAGAGTTTGAAATGCTAAAAATGATGTATGAGACCATAAGAGAATATTATGCTATAATTAAAGAAGTAGTAAATCAGATGAAATTATATGAAGATACTATGAGCGAAAAAAGGTAGTAGATAAACTACTTATCATAGTCACACAAAAATATGATTCCATAGTAGCAACCATTGAGAAGGCAAAAGATTTATCGTCCCTATCAGTGACTGGACTAGTGGGATTCTTTGAAGCCTATGAAAAGAAATTAAGAAGGCGCGCATAATGAAGATACTGTTGAGAGTGCCTTCCAAACTAAAATAAATATAAGGTCTTAGAAATTCAAAAATGATGGGAAGAAGTTTAATCCAATTTTTCATGGAGGAAAATTTTCTTGAGCTGGAGAAAAAGGAAGAGAGAAGCAAGTGGGGGGGGGGGGGGGGTAACTCTAAATAGCATTCATATAGAATTTGAAAAAAGAAGAGTCGTCTGGAAAAAATATTGGTTGCACCAAGTCAAGACGCAATGCAATAATTTCAAAAAAATTGGATACTTAGCTAAAGATCATCGCTCCAAAAATACTCTTCGAGCCAACTATGTAAACGAAAGCAAGAAGGATAGGGAATTTTTTGTTTAACAGCCAAATCTCACCAGAGAAAACACAGGACACATGGTTCCTAGTCAGTGGATGCGCTGCAACCACACGACACCATACATGGACATTTTCTCCAAATCGGATATGTCCTTTCAATCTAAAGTCAACTTAGCGAATGATGATTTTCTCAAAATAAAAGGCATAGAAATAGTTGCAGTAGAAATGCCATATGGTACGAGATACATTAATGTCGTTCTATTAATTCCTAATTTGGAAAGAATTTACTAAGTGTTGGCCAGATAATGCAACGTGACTACACACTACATTTTGATAAAGACACATGCACTATCTATAATAAGAAATAAAAAATCTTGTCATAGCTAGTGTAAAAATGAGAGAATGCAGAGATTTTTCCATTCAATGGAGATTTGACACTGTCATGAAGGTGCAAGTTGATAATTCATGATTATGGCATCGAAGATTTGGGCACTTCAACCATCATGGTTTGAATTTATTATACCGGAAAAAACATGATGAAAGATTTGCCAAGGATCTAAGAAGAAAAACAAGTATATGAAGGCTAGTTACTTGGCAAACAACATTGACCACCATTTCCATCTGGGATATCATGGAGAGCCAAGAATGCATTGAATCTCGTCCATACAAATATTTGCGAACCTATGAGGACTTTGTCTCATCATCAAAATAGGTATTTTATCCTCTTCACTGATGATTATACTAAAATGACATGAGTCTATTTCATGAGAGAAAAATAAGAAGTCCTTGAGATCTTCGAGTAATTCAAGTAACTAGTAGAATATCAAACCGTTCACCACGTCAAGACACCGAGGAGTAATTGTGGAAAAGAATATACTTCGAAAAAGTTTGAAAAATTCTACGAAGAAGAATATGTAGAGAGACGACTAACTGTTGGGTTTGCAGCTGAGCAGAATGGAGTCTCAGAAAGAAAAAACCGAACCACTATGGAGATGGCAAGATCAATGTTGAAGGAGAAAAAGTTACCTAACACATTCTGAGTAGAAGTTGTATACATACCTATATATTTGCTAAACAGGTGCCTTACCAAAGCAGTTCAAAATAAGACTCTTGTTGAGGCATGGAGCGGCAAAAAATAATAATTTGCAAAGCATCTAAGGGGCATTCTGATGCATACGTTTAGTACACATTCCCGACCACAAAAAAATAAGTTTGACGAGAAAACTGAAAGAGGAATTTGTGTCGAGTACAATAATGAGTTTGTTAAGACCAAAAAATTGTTGGGTTAGATCAAGTCGCGGACCATCAAGCTGATAGGCAAACGATTGGATAGATAGCTGAGTAGAACTCACCGAGCGAAGAATAGCTGAAGAGCTTTAGCTAAGGTAGAATGACCTCGATAGAGTTGCTGAGACAAGATGTGCTTGGAAGCTGCTAGTGGGTCAGATCATGTTTTGGTCAACCTAGCTAAAGTGCATATATTCGTCAATCAGCTGAACCAAGATCGATTGAACTAAGATGAGCTGAACGCACCTGCTGAGCTTAGATAGGTAGCCAACAAGCAATAGTTGAGCTAGGTTTAGCCAAGGAGATTGAGCTGAAGCAGAACCAGCTGAACGAAGCTGCTGAGTCAACATGGGCTTGGGAGGTCGTTATTAGGCTTAATGGGCTAGCCATAATGTTGACCAAATATGTCCAAATGGCTTTAATAATATTTAATAAAGGAAGTGGGATGATGACAAAGTCAAATGCAGTTTTATCCATGTAACCACTTCCCTAGATTCTTTGGATGAAGTTGAAGCTGGTTTTGAAGAGAGAATATGAAGATAGAAGCTGATCAATTGGAATCAAGAGCAATTCATGAGTTGACCAATTAAGTCAAGAACGTGCATGAACACCTATGCCATTAGAAAAAGGGATATAGAGGACATGACCAGTTGATGCGACAGTCAGTTAAGATAGTGGGTTTTGGCCCTTAACTTAGTTTTTTGATAGTTACCTATATTATTGTTGTCAGCCATGACCTTAAATGATGTAAAATAAGGGTTAATAGACTAAGAACGTCGCAGACAATGGTAATGTAGGTTAACTGAATAAAGTCAAAAATACCAATGGTACAGTCAAATTTTGACACATCAATTGTTCAAACAACTTATCTTTTGAATTTTGCCTTTACTTTCTCGCCTTTACTTTTATTTTCATGCAAATTTAGTCCTTGTTGTTCATCCTTCAATCTAGGCCCTTTTTAGAGTAGCCTAAGAACCCATAGCTAAGAAATAGAGTTCCTTTCTCAACACATCGACTGAATAAGGGGAATCACCATAGTGAATTAGCTGATCAATCGGCTAAGCATCAATTTGCATCAATCAGAGTCCAAAGATTATCAAATATATAATTTAAAGGCAAATAAACTTGGCATCAGTCGAGATATGGAGTTTAACGTAAATGTCGCTTGGAATTGGGAAGAAGAATATGTGGAAAAAGAACATATGAATGTAGCTAATTACAAGACAAGAAGGTAACAATCAAAATACCATTGATATTCCAAGTTCCCTAGAAACTCTAAAGGTAACTCAAGAAGTTTTGTCTCTAGAATCCCTAGAGAGGAAAGTTACATCCTTAAGATAGATATAGCAAAGCATCAAGTATGGGTGAATGCAATGGAAGAAGAAATCAAGATTATTGAAAAGAATAACACATGAGAACTTGTAGAAAGGCCCAGAAGAAAAAGACCATTGGTGTTAAATGGTTCTACAAGACAAAACTCGATCAATCCAGATGGCTCAATACAAGCATAAGGCATTTAGGCTCGTAACTAAGGGATATTCTCAAGTACGAGGAATTGACTACATTGAGACGTTTGATCTAGTCGCTCGACTCGATACTATAAGAGCTATAATTGCTTTGTCAGCTCAAAAAGGTTGGAGGCTCTATCAATATTGATGAAGAAAATCTGCGTAAAGCAACCACAAGGGTTTGTCAAAAAAAAAAGGTAAAGAAGACAAAATGTTGCTATTGAAGAAAGCTCTCTATGGATTAAAGCAAGCACAATGTGCCTGGTACAGTTGAATTGATAAATAATTCATTATCAAGGATTCAGAAGGAGCAAAAGTGAGCCTAATGTGTACATCAAAACCCAAGGCAATTTTGATACTTTCAAAGTTTCTCTATATGTGGATGATCTCATCTACATAGGAAACAATAAGAGGATGATCTACAGTTTAACAAAGACATTATGAAGACTTTGGAGATGACTGACTTGGGTCAATAACACTATTTTCTCGACATCAAGATAATTCAAGAAGAAAATGGGCTTTTTATCTCACAGAAGAAATATACAAAGAATTTGCTAAGGAGATTCAAGATTCTTAAGTATAAGGCAGTGGCTACTCCTTTAGTCCCCAATGAGAAACTATACAAAGAAGACGGAACTAGAGAAACAAATACATCACAATACAGGGGGGGCATGTTTGCTTTGTTTCCAATTCCTGTTTTTACAAATATTTACAAAATTGTCATCTTGTTTTCATCTTGTTTCCTATTTCCAAAGATTTGCACAAGATAAAATGAAAACAAAAAAAAAAAGTTGTTTTCAAAGTTTCTTGTACAATTTTTTTAAAATAGGAAACAAAATAAAAAAAAGGTGACAGTTTTATAATTATTTCTGAAAATAGGAAATGAAAACACGAAACTGGAAACAAAACAAACAGACCCTAGAAGTCTCATTGGAATTTTGTTTCGCATAGCCACAAGGCCAAATATTATGTACCCGACAAGTTTACTATCAAGATTCATCCAGAGTCCAAGTAAGAGGCATTATATGGAGCAAAAGATAAAGCTCGAGTATTGTAGCACGAAGGATCAACTAGTAGATATTTTTTACAAAGGGACTAACAAGACCAAGGTTCGAGATGCTAAGGAATAGGCTTGGAGTCATGAAATTTGCAGCAAGTAGGAGTATTAAAATGTGATGCACATTTTAATTTTCTCATTTTTCACATTGTTCACATTTTTCATACTTTTCAATTTTGGACGGGGGAATGATGCATCTATAAATAATTAATAAGTTATAGAAACTAGTAGATTTGGACATCAGGCATTGCCTGTAAATAGGCACTCATACCTCACAAGAAGAGGGAAGCCTAGAGAAGCTCCCTCAATAGCCTTCATCCACCAACTATTAGCCTTCTATCTTATATTTTGATGCAATTAAGAACAGAATTCTCATCATAACCATTTTTTTTTTACAACAGGAAATCAATTCATATCATTAATAATCAAATCCGCAATACAAAAGGGAACACCAACATAATCTTGAGGGCTAGCTACACATGTAGCCACCTTTGCCAAAGTATGGGCAACTACATTAACCTCCCTCCTAGTAAACTCTACCAAAGAGTTGTGAAAAAAAAAAAAAGAATTAAAGTACTTCTTGCAATCATTAATAATAGCTCCAAAATTGAATTGTCTTCCTTTGGAGTAGTGAAACTGTCAACCACATATTTAGCATCCATATCAAAAATAACTTTGCTGATACCCATCTCCTGTAACCAGTGCAATGCATGTAATAGACCCATGGCTTCTCCTTTATGAACAAGCAATTTGGGAGAAGAATGCAGTGTTCTTGCGCGAGGAAATTGCCAGGTACATCCCAGATGCAAAGACCCCAACCCACCATGTCCTGTTGAGAAAAGCAGGCATCAATGTTACATTTATAATAACCAAGGGGAGGGGGATTCCATCGCAGCAACCTAGCATCAGTAACAGGGGCTATATTATTTTGCAAATTATTAATAAAGCTCTTAGCCCGGCGCCATTAATGAAGATCACTGTGAGCTCTGTTAGAAATCTCGAAAAGTGTTTCCACTTTATTCTCATCATAACCATTCTTCTCACATTAATCAGCCAATCTTGTAAATATTTTAACTAAATCCTCCATTCAAATTCCATCAACAGTTTTTTATGAAATTGTATTTCTTGAACAAACCTTTAAATAAGAACTTCTGAATGGTTTGTGTTTTTATATATTTTGAGAGTAGTGACATGTTAGATGGTGAGTTTATATTTTGTGACTATTTATGATGTTTCAAATAACAATGTCATTCTAGTGATTTTTATATATTATACATTATAATCGTATTGGAATCCTCTCATTTTTACTCTCTCATCTTTTCTTTCATGTTTTGAGAGAGAAAGTGAGTGAACCCCACAAACAAAATTAAATATGTTTTTGTCTCCTCATCTCTCGTAACATGAGAGGAAACATGAGAGAAAAAAGAGAGGATCCAAATCCATTTATCATGTATTTACTAATTTATTTTAATGTTTTACATGCAGCAACTTAAGTTTGACGCCTCAAGTATGGCAAAGAAGATTGAGCTTCTTGAACTTTCTCAAAGGTCACTCCTTTATGCAAATACCTAGCTAGTTTGTCATAGCTCAAAATTTTCCAATACTTTGTCACTTTGTGGTGTGCACGTGTGCGCGCTTTTACTAGTCGTTGACATTTACAAATTCATATAGGGCGCGTTTGAGTAAATAGCTTAATTAAGCGTTTATTCAATAAATTGTTTTTCAAATAAGCTAAAAACAGCTTATTTTCATAAGCTTCTCTGACAAGCTTATGAAAATAAGTTAAAAAGAGCTTATGGAAAGATCATAAACTATTTTCATAAATTATTTGCATGAGATTATTTTCATAAGCTATTCTTATAAGCTTTCTATAAACTATTTCAAACGCACCCATAGTATATGAAGTTATAGTGATACCATATTAGTAGGCAGTAGGTTTATTTCTTGAATACCCTTCAATAGCTCTTTGATCCATTAATAGGCAGTATTGGTGTTTTAGTGATTAATGAGGTAGTAGATATGACAAAAAAATTAGGGGTTTGATTGTCTCATTCTTAAAGTAGATTTTCAAAAATCTTATTATTTGGTTAGTTGGAGTTTCCTTGATTACATGTTTGGTAGGATGAGTTTTTGTGAAAAGTGGAGGAATAGGATTAAGGCTTGTGATTTTACGGGGCAAGTGTCCATTCTTGTTAATGGTAGTCCTACTGATGAGGTCCCCAGCAAAAAGGAGTTAGACAAGGTGATCCATTATCTCCCTTTCTGTCCCTTATTATGGCAGAATGTTTGAGTGGGCTGATGTGGAGGGCGGTGGATATTGGAAAGTTCTAGGGATTTAAAATTAGGAATAAGGATGTTTTATCCCGCCTTAAGTATGCTGACGATACACTCTTGCTTGATGAGGCTTCTATAGAACACCTTTGGATTTGGGGCTCATGGTAAACTTTCATAAGAGTAGTCTGGGGTCAATATAGATTCAAATTTTATTTCAGTTATTCAGTAGCCTCAAATTTTTTGTACTATAAGTCTGGTGGTATTCCTTTTACTTATCTTGGGCTGCCTATTGTGGTACAATGTGCTGAAAAGTAGATATGGTAATATCAATTCTGTATTGCTAGGCAGAAGATGGTCCTCCAAAATTTCTTCCTTGTGGTAGAGAGATTTGGTTGCCATTGATAATATTGGATACGTTTATTCTAACTGGTTCTCAAAGAGTGTGGTAAAGAAGGTAAGGAATGCGACATACTTTCTTTTTTGGAATGATGTAAGGATTGGTAGTACAAGTCTCTTGTTATGAAATGATAAGTCTTCTTGCATATATAATATGGGGAATTGGTGTGATGTTTGGGAATGGAATTGGAGTTGGGGGAGAAGTTTTTTGCGTGGGAGGAAGAATTGTTTGATGAGTTGAAAAGGATTCTTGGTGTTGTCTCCCTTATTAAGGATAAAGAAGATTAATGATGGTGGAAACTTACTTTGTAATTCTCGAGTTTATACGGTCAAATCTGCATATAATTTTCTGCTTTCTCATGTTTTGCTGAGTTCTGTCAATCCTTTGTTTAAGTCTTTCTGAAAATGTTGTGCTCCTCATAAAGTTCTTGCGTTTTCTTGGCAATTACTATTGGACTGCCTAGCTACTAGGTTGAATTTTTTTCATGGAAGGGTGATTGATGACATCTAAGGAGTTGTTTGTGCTTTTATGGTGATTGTTTGGAGTCTTCGCAACACCTGATTTTTAGTTATTCGGTATCCTACCATGTTTGGTCTTCTATCTATATCTGGATTGGTATATTTAAGTTGCTTTACCTTTTGATAGCACAAATCATTATCTTTTTCATCAAAGTTTGATTAGAGGTAAGAATGCTAAGAATATTTCGTAGCTGCTATAGCATTCAGTGGTTTGGTCTTGTGTTTATTGTGTTTAATAATTCTAACTTTGATTTTATTTGTGTTTTAGACTTTATTAAGATTTGCTTTTAGGCTTGAATTATACCAAAATTTGGTAGCTCTAGTTTATCTTTTTATGATTGTTATAGTTGTCCTTTTAAATATATAAGGGTCTTATATTAATTGTTTGATGACAAACGTTGTTTTTGTATATGGGTTGAAGTTTCCCTCGTACTTCTAGAAATATATTTATTTTGTTTAAAAAAAAAGCTCTTTGAGCCAATCCACATATTGATGATATTTTAGATTTAGTTGTGGAGTGAAATTAAATGAGTTGCATTGCCAATTGTGTTTTGTTAATTATTTGAATGTCATAGGAAGCTACTGGGACACGGCTTGAGTTCTTGTTCTTATGATGAACGCAAAGGAATTGAGGACCAGCTGGAAAGAAGTTTGAAAAACGTCAGGCTGAGAAAGGTAAGTTAGAACCTGAGTCGAGATAACAATAAAAGCTCAAGCTATATAATATATAAGAACATAACTGAGAGGTTTTGATCTTTTTTCAGGCCCAGCTTTATAGGGAGCATATTGAACAACTACAAAACAAGGTATCCTCAGCTCAAATGCACAATAAAATGATAAATGGAAGCGCCTATTAGTGTGCTTTATTAATTAGTGTTACAGAAATCCTTTACGCTTGACACATTTCCCCTCACTAAATTCAGGAGAGAAACTTGCTCATAGAGAATGCCAAATTAAGTGAAATGGTGAGCCTCTACTATCTCTTCGTACTTTAGTACCATATTGTTCATTATGCGTGATATTACCTCTCTGCAAAAAATGGAAAGACAAATACTAGTTTTATAAAGGGAAAAATTGTATAAACACCTCCTAAACTTTAGATATTTTATAAATAGGTATCTTTAATTAATGATTCTATTCAATAAATCCTCAAACTCTAACTATTAGTGAAATTAGTCATTCTTTTAATTTCAGTTAGACCACCGTTACTGATCCCTCATTTTTTAATTCCTTTATCTCTAGTAGGATAGGAAGGATGAAGCCATGATAACAGTTCAGGTCCGATTTTAATATTGAAAAAAAAGGTCTTGTCTTTCATGACCCCCTGCGTTTGTTTTTGATCTGATTGGTAGTTCCAAAGGTTTGGGAGAACAGTCAGAACACTAATAATTGTAAAAATTTGTGATATAAATTTGTTAAAAATATTGTGCATACGTAAATGATAAACAAAAATTAGACTACACTACAGAAGTTAAAATTTTGAATATCAATAAACTCAAACCTTGAAAACAAGAACTAGAATCACTACAAGGCATTCAAAGAGAACAACAGATACATATTTTTAAATATCAATCCCATTAAGCAGATCACAGAAGGAAAACTAGAGAAATAAAAAAAATAAAAATATGCTACCTAATCAGAAGAAAAGTGATAGGGACAAACAAAAAGAACAATAGAACAATAACTACAAAATAAATCAAAAAAAACGCTACCACTTGGTGTAAAAATAAAAATTCCATGCTTAAAAGTTTCAAAGTAAGAGGGAAAAAATTAATGAGTACCTATAGTAAAGAAGAAAAGAGGGCTTTGGCTGATTGAGAAAGGAGAAGATGTCCGGTCATAGTTAATGTATACTGATCGAGAGTACAAAGAGTATTCTAATCTATATGTAAGAGCAAGAAAAAAAGCACAAAACCTATGTCAATATCGTACTGCTTCTGTCACAGAGAACACTATATACTTCACAAAAGCCTTGTCCCAAAAACCAAACCAATATATAAAACCAAAACTGATTTGACCATTGCCAAACCCATTCAACCCCATCCAAAAACATCCCTGAAGTGCAATTGCAGAAAGGGAGTAGAAGCACAATTAAATTCCATCAAATTAGCCCTTAAGTCATAGTTTCTTCTTGAGTTAGTGTCTTGCGAAAACCATAAGATTGGAAATTTGGAAAAAATTATTCTTCAAGCTTTCAGGTTTAAACACCAAGGCATTGAGAAGGGAGGATAATATTTTCTAATTAGGGACACTAGTCTTTTAGTTTTTTTAATACTTGTTAAGTTTTAAGGAAAAAAAAATCAGGGGGAGCTCAGAAGTACCTAGCTCTGCCTTTGTCATCAACCATGGCTGTTCTTAATAAATCTCAGGTTCGAGTTTGTCAAACCTTTTCTTAATAAATCTTAGCAATCATTGTGACTGATTTAAATGCATGATTTGCCTTTGACATTACATTATTAGAATGAATGATAAACGTAAGGACAGATTCCTTGGGCTTCTTGTTCTTAATTTAAATTCTTGAAGTGCTTGAATCTTGATTGGGCTCCCACCCATGTTATTTACTTTTGATATTTGTCATTTTCTAACATCAAAACCTGTACATCTTCATCAGTTTTATTTCTTTCAGTAGGGCACATATCCATATTTTTTGGGGGTGTTATTTGATTTTGAGAAATGTTAGTAACACATTCTCTAACACTCTCTTTCTAATACACACTCTCTTATTGGTTGAAATTCATGTGGGTCCTACAAAATTCAAGTGAGACCCACATGAATTAGTGAACCTGCATGAATTTCAACCAATAAGAGGATGTGTGTTGAAAAGAGAGTGTTAGAGAATGTGTTGCAAACATTCCTCTTTATATTTCCTCTCTTTTCTTTGCCTTTGTCGTCGTTTAAGGTCCGTTACAAATAAAGCCCAAAGCCGAGCCTTCTTCACCGGAGTCCACATCCACTTCTAGCATGAATAGTCCTCAAAATAAATGGACTTGTATTTATCAAGTCTGCGTCCAATCTACATAGTGCGCGGGTTAAATAGACTGGTCCACGGACTCAAAAAAATAGATGAGCAAATTTTTAGTCCGGTTCTAAATTTTATTTATTTGTTTATTTTCTTTAGTTAAAACCTTTTTTATGCTACAAAGATTGAAATTGGTAAATGTAAAGTCTCAATATGACTTGCTTTAATAGTCTACACCATTTTCATGCAATTTTATCTAAAAATTCTTCAAAGCAAGTAATATTTGGCTCAAGTACATCAAATATGAATACATCAAACACAATTCAAAGCAATAATATCTTAAACACAATCCATACTAAACGCTAATCAAACATAACCCAACAATGCTCAAACACAAACAAGTATATCAAACATAATCCATAACACTGCCAAGTACATCAAACAAAATCCAACAATACTCCAACACACAAACAAGTACATCAAACATCAAATGTAATATTTGACCCTCTCATAGAGATAGCTGGCTCCTCCTTTGGCTCAATCACCTCATCTATATCTTCATGTTTTCCTACAAGTCATAATTCATAACATAAGTAAGATTGCAGTTAAAAAGCAAAACATAATCCAAAGCAAGGCATTCTAT
Source organism: Ammopiptanthus mongolicus (assembly GCA_039655645.1). Classification (NCBI taxonomy): domain Eukaryota; kingdom Viridiplantae; phylum Streptophyta; class Magnoliopsida; order Fabales; family Fabaceae; genus Ammopiptanthus; species Ammopiptanthus mongolicus. The sequence goes on along the minus strand of CM077346.1, from coordinate 28,458,634 downwards.
TTTTATACATAAAGGAATTCTATATTTACCTTCCACATCAAATCCCAACAACCAATTTCTAGTACATATCAAGGCTTGCACATTTTGGGGAAGGAGAGAACTTCCATATTTATTGAGAACACACGAAAACCAATACTGAATGCTGATTCAAATGCCACAGTTGTTATTTGAATGCTTGAGATATCAGAAGCAATCAATGCAAGATCTGGAAACCTATGCTTATTCTCCTTCCAATATTGCAAAACATCAAGATTTGGATGGTATGTTGAACATAGGTTTTGCTCTTCCAAATAAGTATCAAATTGAGACTTACCCACATTTGACCTATTTTGATTTTCATATTGGATATATTCCTACATTATTTTCAAGTTACAACAAAGAAAGAATGAGAAATTAAACGAAAAGAAATAATGAATAAATAAAAGAAAGAAATAAACTTACTAAAAGCACGTCGATATGCAAGTGCACTTTCAAGTATCATAAAGGTGGAGTTCCATCTAGTAGGGACATCCAAATGCAAACCCATTTTGATATTAATACCAACTTTTTTAACACAATTGTTAAAAACAATCTTTCTTTCCTTCGACCCCTTAACATACTTGATACTTTCTCTAATATTATGTAAAGCATCACTAACAACTTTCAAACCAGCTTGAACTATAATGTTAAGTATGTGAGCACAACATCGGATATGGAAAAAATCGCCACCACATAACAAACCATCACTTTGCAAAAAAAGTGTCTCTTTCAACAATTCTTGCATGGTGCCACAAGAAGATGCATTATCCAAAGTCAATGAAATTTTTTTTCTCTCAATCCCCCACTCTTCCAACAAACCATAAACAATCTTAGCCGATTCACGCCCGGAATGTGGAGGGGGAAATGAGAAAAATTTAGAATTTTGTTGTTAAGCTTCCAATTTTCATCCACAAAATGTGCAGTTAATGAAATATAACCCTCTGTGGTACACGAAGTCCATACATCAGATGTCAAGCTTATTCTACTTGAAACTTTGGACAACACTTCTTTCATTTTTGCTTTTCACTCTCATATATGCTAATCACATATAATGTGACAGCAAGTCTAGAGGGCACCTTAGCTTCAGGATTCAAATATTTAAGTAGCTCTCTAACCCTCCCATATTCCACAAAAGAGAATGGAAGGTCTTGCTCTATGATAGCCATGGATATCATGTCACGTACCACCTTAAAATCAACTTTTTTTCTTTTTAACTTTCCAGTATGATCAAGCATAAGTTTACCAATCTTAGTATTTAGCAAACCCTTTTGGCACTTTCTCACAAACGTTAATATGACGAAGTAAAGTTGAAGTTTCATATCTATTACCGCCACTTACCAAGGCTTTCCCACATGCCTTGCATTGACTCCTCTGTTTCCCATCACTTCCCACCGGAATTTTGACAAAATAGTTCCAGACAGAAGATGTTTGATTTCTAGACCTCTTATTTGATATTTTAGGTTCATTTAATCCATCTCCTTCTCCAACATCATCAATTGGACTAATTTGGCCTACTCTTTCAAGTTCAATATCATCCACATTAACACTTTCATTTATGGCAGAGGCAGAAAAATCCAATTTTAAGTAATCAAATCTGAAAAAATCAAGCCAAAAGTAAATCAACAAAAAATTACTAGTGATTTAACCCAACCCAACATAGGCAAACAGAGGCAACTCAAGAAACAGAGCAAGAACAAAGGCAAACAAAAACAATTAGAAATGGACAGCAGCAGAAACGAACCTCTATCACACTTGGCGGAGATGCAGAGCAACAACCTCACAACCTGTTCGCAGATGGAGAGAAACTGAGAAAAATTCATAGATGGAGAGAAACTGAGAGAAATTCAGAGATGGAGAGAAGACGAACTTGTTCGTGAGGCGGTCGGAGATGGAGAGAACGACGCTCCTTCAGGCGGCCGGAGATGGAGGCGAGGCGCTGCGTGCGGCCGAGAGATGGAGGCGCTACGTGCGGCCGGAGATGGAGGCTAGCCGTCAATCGTGGTGAAATGACAAAGCAGAAGCTGCGCGTTTCAATGAGAAAAGAGGGAAGGAATGGGGATTTAGGGTAGAGAATCAGAAGGAATGCCAAAAAAAAGGTGAGATTAAAAAGTGGGAAATAAAAAAAATAAAAAAAAAGGAGATGAAAGGGTTAGCCTTTTAGGTTTAGGAAAATGACTCTATCAAATTGAAATTAAGTTTAGGAAGTCAAAATCTGGTGGTTAGGTTCGGCACTTACGTTCAGAATTTTTTTATGTGTAAGTCCGCGGACTGGTCCGTTTAGTCCACGGGTTAAACGGATCGAACTTAAATAGTCTGCATTTAAATGGATCTGAAATTTGTCTAATCCAGATGCACGCCGGCTGCGATTTAAACGGACTGTTCGCGGACCCAGGTCCATATACCCAGCTTTATACATGACATAGAAAACACGGGTGGTGGAAGACAAGGAAACATTTAGATCCAATTTGTTCAATATCAAATTTTTTTCATGCCAATTTTTTTTTTATACCACACAGTTTTACAGCAGAAACATCATATACGAATTTTGACCATTAATTAGGTAGGATTATTGTCATAATCTGTAACATAAGATTTGCTATTTTTTTAAGAGTTTAATTTCTATGCATTGACAGTGTAAAGTTTTTTATATTGTTAATCAATCACCAATTATGATATAGATGACTTTTAAGGTAGTTATGATAGGAGTCAAACAAATGTGCTGACGTGGTAATTTATGATTGGATGTCTGTGTAAAAAAGTTTTACACTGTCAGTGTATAAAAATTAAACTCTTTTTTTAAAGGGGGGAAAGTTTAGGGTGAGAGAAAACTTTTCCTATTTCAAAGTCAAAGCAAACTACCAACCTTGGAAAAATTTATAGTAGGATTAGTCTTAAATTAAATTCTACCAACCTATAGTGTAGCATTTTTCTTTATTAAAAAAATGCTACAATTATGTATATAATCCTAAAGGTTAGTGGCATTATATCAGAGTAAGAGAATTGCATCCTTTGCCAGGTACACTACAATTATTGTTAAAAAAAAAAAAAAAAAAAAAAAACACTACAATTATGTATTCGTATATGGTGGCAAGTGATTTACACCAGTCACCAGCACCTTAAAACTAATCTGAAGTCTAGCTGATTTGGTAACAAGCCAAGCTTCCTTTACTTCTTTGAAGCTATTTCTGAGACAGTTATTACAATCATATACAAGTACATAACCACCCTAGTCTTTTTTTCCAAAGTGGAAACATGAAACCAATGGTTTTAAAGTCGAATCAACAATTTAATTTGTTTGATCATAAGCTGACCATGTTTAAGGCCAAACATTTCTTATTATATTGTCCTGATTAATTTTATTTAATGTTAGATTCCCACATTCAATAATGATATGGCCTAATTAGTAGTTATAAGTGGAAGGCAACCCTCATCCCAAGAGTTAACTTTTGGGGTTGAGCTAAACTCAAATTAAATTCTAAGATGATATTAAAATCTATCCGAAATCCGTTGAATCACCTGTAGATGTCCAATCCTATAAATTTCAAACGCCAGATATATATCGGCTGCACTTTAGTACATAGTTCTTAGTTGATTTGCGCAATACATTCTTCGCCTATTTATAGGTGCCCCAAGTCGGTGAAGTCATACAACTTCTACCACTATTTTTCACCGACATCAACTTATGGGATTTTTTGTTTTGTTTTCCACATGTTTCTAGACTTTTACATATTGCCCTATATTTTTTTAGAATTCTTTTAGAAATTTTGCATCAATTTTGACAATCTGTGATTCAAATTTTAAAACTTGCATGAATGATATAGGCACTATCTTTTCTAAGTTAATCTTGATGATGACAGTGTGGTGAAAAACCATCGCAGAAGCAATGGGCTAAACACACAGAAGCAGCACCCTACACGTCAAGTAGTCAGAGTTCAGATGTGGTGGAGACTGAATTGTTCATTGGACTGCCAGAACGACGCTGCTAATATATACATAGCTCAGTTGCTTAACTACTACTATAAATACTATTACTATTATTATTTAATGCGTGCAAATGGTATTGTTGAATTGAAAAGAAAGAAAACGCAATTAAATAATGAAGTTCCATAACGAGAACGAATCACACATGAAAGAGAATTTAAGAGGGCAAAATCTAGGACCAAGGCTTCACTTGCATTTTTTTTTTTTTTTTTTTTTAAGTCCTAGACCCAATGTATCCCAACGTGATCGACGAAGGACTAATCACTGCTTGCGGTACATGGCTTCCGCGGACCAAGGATTATTTTAACACCATCAGGAATCAAACCCGGGAGCAAATCGAGTCAACCCCTAGAGTGTCCCGCTTCACTTCCACTCTAATTCCTTATTCCTAATTCTTTATGATTTATGAATTAATCCACATATACCAATCCTTCAACTAATTCTAACAACAATTAATCAATAGTCATAACTTGCAAATATTATTTTCCCTAAATTAACTCCTTATTTAATCATTTAAGGGATTCAAATTCAAAGAAAAGATGAAACACAGAGGTTGATTAATCTGAATGGAAGTTTAAGATTAAAGTTTGATCATTCATTATTCTTAAACTCGATTGTTCTATATGTCTGTTAACTAATTGCGTGCGGTACGATCGCACCGGCCAATTAATCAACTCAAACATGGTAAGGGTGACCAAATCTTAACACGCAATAAAACAATAGAACAATCCATATGAAGAATAATCATAAAATCATATTAAATTAGGAAATAAAGCATTCAAATAACAAGATCCATCATAGCCATAGTTATGATATTTAGAAATCCATAGTAAAATAAAAATCCAAATCCAAAATCAAAGATTACATAAAGAACAATATGAAAAAACTCTTTTCCAACGTGATATTCTCCCTAAATTTTCACGTTCTCCTCCGCACTTATCACACTCCTCTTCTCTATCTCAAACCTTGTAAACGGGTGCAAAAGATCTCCAACAGTGTAAGAGATGATTGAGAAAGAAGACTCAATCATATTTATACTTAAATAGGGGCGAACTTGTCTTTGCTTAAGAAGACCTCACATGGTTGTGTGAGGATGAAACACGATCGCGTCTATCAAAATTTCGTAAAATCACGTCAACGTAACTGAGACACATGTGAAGGGGAGACACAACCATGTGTATGACAAACCTAGTCGTGTCGAATGATATGCTTCAATATTTAACCCAATTTAAGCCCAAAATGTGTCATTTTTGCCCGTTTATATTTCAACTTAGTCTGATCCATAAAATCTGCAATAATTAACAATAATTGATGAGAATTTATCCAATAGTAGCTAATAAACAGTAAATGATCCTACTAAATTTACGGTTTATGCTATCTAAAATCCACTCATTATCGGAAGAAGATCAACCTCAAGTTGTCTAAGAAGCCATCCATTGACTTCGTGGTGTAAAATCTGCCAAGTCTTCCTTATAACATGGGTTGTTAAAAGGGTGCATGTATGTTTGTATCGGATAAAAATCTTTGGTCACATTCTTTGTCTTCCATCAATAACTATTTAATATTTAAAAAAATAAAATCATAATTCATTAATATTTGTATTCATTCTCAATATTTGATTGGTGAAGAATATCAAAATATCATTTTTTAGTTCGATACATATTTGTTCGTTTGTATCCCTATATTATCATTGTCATGTTCTTTTTCTCCATATCTCAATTTTAAAATTGAAAACTTGAAAGTAGATATAATTATTGTTTTATATCTGTAATTATTAGCATTCAGATTCCTGTGTCATTCATTATGGGGTCATTGAATGCCTTTTTTGGGGGTACAACGATTTTGCAGAGGTGGGTTCTGGTTCAATGAGAATAATTTTTTGTCCAAACTTTGGTAGAGGAAATTACAGTATTACACCACGTGGGAAACGAATCGTTTGTTTCCATGACATTAGCCATCTATTTCAATCACAGATATACGCCAGCTATTTCTGGATTCAAGATAATTATTTCTTATGAAAATTCATTCCCAATCCTCCTCTGCCGTTCCTTTTTATTTTTCCGTCCTTTTTCCTAGAGGACAAACAAAATCATTAAAAGGTACTGAGGCATATGGGTGCCTCTCCATTAGCAAGATCTTTTTTTTGCCAAAAGATAATTTTATTCATAGTTAAATGAAAACGAAATAACGTCTCAAGATAGGAAAAAGGCTCAGAGAAATGATGTTCTGACACTTCTTTTTTACATACTTTTTTTTATATCTATTTTATAATTATTGATTATTTATTCATTGTTATTTTTAAAACAAAAATCTTTTGATTAAGAATTATAAAATAGGCTTAATTATATTTTTGGTCCCCCAGATATCATGATTGTGTAATTTTGGTTCCCCGAATTTTAATTGCTCCAATTGGATCCTCCAAATATCACGATTGTGCAATTTTGGTCCCCCAAGTTTCAATTGCGCCAATTGGGTCCCCCACGTATCATGATTGTGCAATTTTGGTCCCCCAATTATCACGATTGTGCAATTTTTAACGTCAGTAGCCTACATAGAACACGTGAGACTGATTTGACACTTAGTGAAGTCAACTTGACAGTTTACAAGACATTCTTATAAGACATTATTGACATCTGACACAATTTAATGATCAAATGCACATAATTAAGTGACACATAAGAATGACACGTAAGCTATCAAACTAGTCTTATTAAGTGCCAAATCAGTCGCATATGTGCTTCGTGGCTATTGATGTTAAAAGTTGCACAATCGTGATACTTGGAGGACCAAAATTGTACAATCGTGATATTTGGGGATCAAAATTGCACAATCATGATACGTGGGGGACCCAATTGGCGCAATTGAAACATGAGGGACCAAAATTGCACAATCATGATACTTGGAGGACCCAATTGGCGCAATTAAAATCCAGGGGACCAAAATTGCACAATCGTGATACCTGAGAGATTAAAAATGCAATTAAGCCTATAAAATATGATGGTTTCGAGGGTGAGGGATTTAGTTTCCTCACCCATGAGGGAGCAATTCTGGGCATTAGATATAATAGTTAAATAAATTGGTGGCTCTGATGACTCTGAGGTGACTTGATCTTCTGGTTCTTGTAATGTTAATGAAACTCATGCTATTGTTTTGCATCTGACGATTTTGCCCTTTGCACTACCTCCATCCAACACAGCCTCCAGCGACTTCCATCCAACACAGCGTCCAACGACTTTCGATGAGGAAATTGGCGGCGATGTCATCGTTGAAGATGATCGGCGACAAAGTCGTCGTTGAAGATGGAGCCATAGTCGTCGAGTTGCGCTCGGAGGAGTGGAGGAGTCGTAGTCGTCGAGTTGTGCTCAAAGGAGTGGAGGAGCCGTAGTCGTTGAGTTGCGCTGGACTGCGTGAAGGGACTTGATCTGGTGGTTTACGATGGCTGGACTGCGTCAAGGAATCAGATCTGGTGGTGTATGGTGGCAGGACGCGGTGGTGTTGGGCGGTGGAGACAAGAACCTGATAGGCGGTGGCGTGAGGGTGGTCGGCGATGAAGGTGGTCGGACGGCTTCTGGTGATGGTGTTTCTGGTCTTTAATTTTTGTTTTTTGTTGAGTTAATTTTTAATGGATGCTAGAAGCTGTTTATGGTGGTTTAACAAATTGTGTTAAGTTAATGTAAGAGTTTTGATTTTGTAATTTGTGTTATCATTTCTTGTTGATTTTAATATTGGTAAAAAGAGAATTAACCAAGTCATTTCTCAATATTGTTGATTTCTCTGCCCTCCATTGATGTGTTTGGTCAAGTTATTTTGGGCTGCTAGTATGATTGTTGTGTTTGTGTCGTTTCGGGGAAGGGGAATGGGAATGGGAAGAGGAGGAGGGATGGGGATGGGGATGGGGATGGGGATGGGGTGGTGGTGAAGGAAGGGATAAAAATGGAAGATTCAGTGCAGCAGAGATAACTCCTTACCTGCTATATCCGGTTAGAAATGCTCTCTCATGGGTGAGGGACTTATTTACTCCTGAGAAAAAAAACCTAAAAAGTTCAACAAAAAAAAATTCAAAAACTTGTGCCCAAACATTCAACGAATCTGGATTGGTAAGGTGACTTTAGACGCCTACTTAAATGTTTGGTACTGCGTTTTCAATAGTCAGACACGATTCTTCCGGCTCTAAAGTGTGTTTCTAAACACACTACGGTGTAATCAAAGAAATCACTAAGTAATATTCTTGCAAATCCTTTTGCTTCTCTATCTTCTTCATTGTCTTACTCATTGATGTTGATACATCTGATCAAGTCTTCCACCCACAATTATTGTGATTTGGATTTGATTATCAGATTTTTCTTATTGGTAGGCGATATATAAATCCCACTATAAATTCTTGCTGAGGTTGGTGGTCTTCCCTGATCTTGAAAGAGAACGTGTCTTTTCGTAATCTAAGCTTTTATTCTAAAAAAAAATCTCATTCTCAGGGGATGCATGCAGCACTGGCGCCCTACCAGAATTCTCCATTAACTAGTTATCTACCATATCTTCCCTATATTTATCACTAAGCAAAAATGGGGTCAGGTGGTAAAACCATAACTAAGAAACTGCCAGTCTCGCTTTTTAATAAATTGTGCTAAGTCACAAATTATTGGGCTAGAAATGGAGGAATAAGAAGCTAATTGGGTTAAGTTACTGGATATCGACCCATCTAATTGGACTCTTGTATGAAAGAAACCAATAATTAACCTTCAAGGGACATTGAAGTGGGGACAACTAATCAGCAACATTTGCATTGCTGAAAAAAATACAAAAAAACTTTAAAAATTTGAAACCCCTCTCAATCAGTTCCGGATAACATCTGCCATGCCACACTGTCTTTGCCAATAGATTCTGATTAATCAAGAAATTAGAAAATAAATTATTAAGTTATTGGATATTTAAATCAAGAAATCAATCAAAATTTGTTGGCACAAACAGTGAGACAACATATGTTCATCCAGTGGCGGAGCTTGGAGAAAAATGTTAGGGGAGCCAAAATAAAAAAAGGTCCAGCAAAATTTTAAATATTGTTATATTTAAGTTTTGAAGAGATTTTTTTAATTATTAATAAATTATAAAATTTTAATGTAATAAGAGAAAAAAATTTGAGTTTTAGCAAAGGTTTTATGTAAAATTAAAAACAAACAGACATTTCAATATTAAACATAGATTCATGTGCTATTTACATTTTCTTTTTCAATATTAATCCCTTATTTTCTCACTTTAGAGCCACATTCATTTTAGAAGTGCTAAATCCTTAATTTAACATTAGCTTTTACTCACTGTTACCTTAGGACTTTATTAAGCTAGCTTAGCTTGAATTTATTATAACTGTTCAATAATGAAATAATGGACTAGTGGTCAGACATAATTTGAGATACAATGAAAATGGGTAAGTACGTGACCTTCCTCTCTTTATTACATGGCTCCACTCCTCTATGCCTTTACAATGATTAGTGCCTTTGGGTAATTAGAAGTAACAGGGAATGGGAGCCTCTGAATTGTTTCATTTTCTTTCCCATATACAATAATGGCTGCTTTTAAGGCTCCAAAATTCAAAGCATAACCTTTTATATATCGGTGCTGTTATTTTAATATCAAAAATTGACAACAAAAATTGATAACATTTTACATGGTTAATGCAGTTCAAAAATTTGGTTAATGAAGTATTGAATTTGATTAATGAATATATAAGGTGTCGCAACTCAGTAACCATCCGCTGAATTTCATTAACCATGATTTTGATTTGAACACCTGAAAATCGTGATTAATAACGTTCAAAATTGTGGTTAATGAAATTCAGTGGATGATTAATGAGTTGTAACATCTTGTATATCTATTAACCAAATTCAACACTTCATTAACCACGTTTTTGAACTATATTAATCATTTAAAATATTATCGATTTTTGTTGTCAAATTTTTAATTTTTAATGTTCAAAAAACATTTCCCTTTATATATACCTAGACAGTACTCAGACATATACATGCTCTATCAAAATCTTTGTGCTATGTAAATGTAATGTGGTCCACTATGGCTTACCCCATTAAGGCCCTACCTAGTCTTTCATTAAAGTGTTATAGCCATAACAGACGCTCCTCTTCCTATATCTTCCCCTGCCTTGTCATGTTGTTATCTGTGCCCATCTGGAAAGCTAGTTAACACTTTCAGCTAGGTGTCAATTTTCTTCTGATCATGTCCTTATAGCTAGATAACCTTTGTTTATTGTGGCCTCACATGTACAAGTTTTTCATCATCGTTTCAAAATGCAAATCTCAAATGGCTCAAGGAAAAGAACAAAAAGGAAAATATAAAGAACTGAGAATAGAGAAAAGAAAAGTACAAGGAATGTACATGATACCTGATCTGAAAGCATATGGTAGCCACTCACATACTGATTCCAATACAATATATTAGTATTTTACTGTTTCTTAGGTGTTTCAAGCCCCCGCGAAACAGTACCACTTCAAAATTTGAAGCAGTGTTCTCTCCCACAACAAGATATATATAACATAGAATATGGAGCAGTGTGTAAGAGGGTCAGGAATAATGTAAGGGGGAATCTACCAAGTTTTGCGCAAAAACTGAATCTTGCACTGAAGATGACCTCATGTGCTCATTTTTAAAAAAAAAAAAAAAAATAGAAACTACATGATATTATTAATTTAATGCTCATACTTCATGATGTGCAATGCTAATGTATACAACGGATAAGATGTTCGTTTAAAAATACAAACACCATTTTTAATGTGTGTGATTATGTTAACGGGGAACTATATGATTTGTGATAATATTTCTAAGATCGATATCAATTGTGGGATAAATTAGTCAATAGATTATTTCTAAAAAAGGGGTCCAAATTCTTATAAAATATGGTGATATATATAATGATATAGATAATTAAATAAATAATAATTCAGCCTTATATGACTTATTTTTAATGTTGAGGAGTATAGCTTTACCTGAAAGAAAATTTAGATGTTCTCTACCTTATTTCCTTTGTTCTGTTCTATCTCATTTTTTCCCCCGAGTTTTCACATTTTTTGGCTGGCAAAGATGTTCTTTCCTTCTTGGCATCTGGGTTGAACTTCTACAAGGAATTTATGGGTTGATGTTGAACTCGTCAGAGATACAAGGGACGATGGGGAGAAAAAGGGTGAAGGTGATCCGGCCCTCAGGGAAAAATAAAATAAAAAATTTATTATTTATACATAAATAAATAATAACAATTATAAATAATAAATGATATTAATAGTATTAATAAATGTCATTTGACATTAAAATATAATATTATTAGCCACGTGGCACTACGAGTGTGGCACTTTGTTTGCCACATCATATAAGAAGACTCATCCTAACAGTGACGACATTTTTCAAAAATTTGAAACCTGTGCACTCCAAATTTTAAATTTAGAGGGATCAAAATCAAATGAACCACTATTTGTAGGGATTAAAAAGTTCATTAAACATTTTTTTAAGATTATTCATATTTTTTATTAGTTTCATTTTTTTTATAATTTAATCCTTTTTTTAGAATATACTTGACAATATATTTAAAATATTAGTATATGATAATATTATTTTCCATAAAATCCTAAATAAGTTTTATCCTCAAATCATCTTTTACTAATTATATAAAGGAATTATTTAAAACACGAGTAAAACCTCAATTCAGTCCTCGGAAGATTATGGTGTCACCGATAGGTTATTAAACGTTTTTATCACCAATTAATAAGTCCTTGAAAGATTTAAAATATCATCACATTGGTACTTCTAGGGATTTAATTGGTGACAAAAAACTTTCAATTTGACATTTTCTTAAATCTTTCAAAGACTTAATTGGTGACAAAAAGTTTTCAAGAACCTATATAAGAACACCATAATATTTGGAGGACTAAATTAAGGGTTTTCTCTTTCAAATACTATAAAAAAAATAACAAATAAAATATTATACATTATCATGTAAAAGTTACACCCCAAACGTTAACATAATTAAAATAATTTGATACTAAATTAACTATTAAATCCATTATCATGTAAAAGTTACACCCCAAACGTTTTGCAAGTTAAGCATTAAATTAACTTATATAATTTTTAGTATTATTGTGGTAAGGTAGTTTTTCGGATCAACTTACGCACATCTAAATTAATTTTATCTCTCCATTTAAGTCAAAGGCAAACCAATCCAAGTTAAGATTGAGATTCACAAAACTATTATTTATAGCAAGGCCCGAAGTAGAGCTGGCAATCTGGTCCCTCTTGGGCCAATCCGAATTAGCCCGGTTTTGAACTAGATTGGATTAGAAAATTGCAGGCGTAAACCAAATTCGGATCAGCCCGATTCGATCCGATTAGTTCAGTGGTCCACTCTAGCCCGACCCGATGGCTCGTTCTTTTATTTTTTTACGATTTTTTTATACAATTGTCTTTAGATATAGAAACATACTTTTATAGATCATATTATAACTTCTAAATAAATTATCTTTGATTTTATTAATGATGAAAAATATACTTATTTCGTGACTTTTATGAAAAACTGCTTCTTTATCACTTATTTACATATTTTAAATTGTGATTTATACTATATTTTAGTGTTATTTAATACATATATATAAATATAAATACATTTAAGAAAAAAATAAAATAATAAAAGTAGAAAAATATAGGGTCATTGGGCTGGGCTGGACCACCAAAAGACTAGCCTGATCTAAGTTCGGGCCAGCCCGGTCCGATCGAATCGGGCGGCCCGATTTGCCACCTCTAGGTCCAAGTAGTTAGTATTGCTCTATAATCAATTTCGTTTCTGTAAAAAAAAACCGATTTCGTCAAAATAGATCTATAATCATTTAAAGATAAAATAGTGCTATATTTAATCAATACAATCTATCCTCCTTCATAGCTGGATGCCTTCCTATATAACCTTTGAAGGAGCTTGAAATGTGTGAGTTGGTTACGTTTATTGGGCCCTTGGTCGTTAGCATGATTCACGGACGTATGATCTTGTCACCCATTAGGAGCTAAGTACCCCCCCTCCTGCATTGTATGCTAGTCTTCTAGAAGGTTCTAGCCCTATGGGGCAAGGTCATTGCTGATGTGAAGGGGGCCAAGTTGTATAAGTCATCGGGTCTTTCTTGACTAGCTCAGACGCCAGGGGAGATATTCATAACTCGGGATCCCAGGGTCTTGATCCAAGGTGAAGCCCTTAGGGGCCTTTCATGTGATTGGGCTATGATGATGATGATGGTGGGCCTAGAGAGAATTGGAGCTGCGATCTATTCGTTTCTTCATGATATTGGGCTTGTCCAATCTTGGTAGGAACACAATTTGGTTGCTGTGTTTCTAAAAGTTTATATGATTTCTTCTTTTTTTTTTTGACTAAAAAAGATATTCATTCATTCAAATTGGTAAAATATATCGAAAAACAACACAAATTCAACATCGCTAAAAATCGAAAAGGATGAATCTGCGAACAAACTCATACCATCCAGGTTACTATCATAAAACAGCAAAATGCCTACAAATGTGACAAAATCAAAGTGACTGGAATACTCATGCCTCCGGATCTGTAACATTGACGCCCAAGTCTTGATTGAATCTGTAATGGATCGAAGCTGATCTGTCAATCTGAACCAAACTAACACCGCAACAAGACGAGAAACCAAACAACGTCACACCAAGACAACGAACAAAACAACATCGTATTCAGACGACGAAATCATGAAAAAACACGAAAAAAATCAGATCTATATGAAACAAATCACTCATTTAGATAAAAGGAGAGAAAAAATAATGTAGAGGGGTGATTCCAGACCAAAAAATGGTCCAAAATCACCCCCTCCAATGGATGAGAAAGAAGGAAGAGAGGAGTAAAGGGAAGGTAGAGAAAGAGACGATTCCAGGTTTTATAAGATTTTTTTTTTTTATAGAAGATTTTATAAGATTTCTAAACACTATATATATATATATATATATATATATATATATATATATTGATTTGGAAGCAAGAGATGTGGGGACGTTGAAGGACGACCTTCTTTATTGCAGTTCCGCAATTTTGCAGCTAGCCAGGTATTGGGACCACTTACAATCCTTCACTTGCGAAAGCGAAACCTCATTTTCTTGTTTTTTTGGTGCTAAGCAACACCTCATTTAATTACCCATATCTGTGTGAGGGAGATGTATTGGAGACTAGTGCCGTATCAATGATAACAGAAAGCCACAGAAAGGAAGATTATTATTTTTTGACTGAAAATGTAACGCCTAGAGATGTATTGTGGTTGGTTTAATGATGAATGATAAAACTTATAAGAGGATTCTGTTATGGAATTCAAATACAATATTGCAAAGACATGGAATTCAAATACAATATTGCAAAGACAATGGGTACGTTTCGGTATATTCAAATGTAACGCTTATTTAATACACTCTTTTTTAAATAAGTTAAAAACAGCTTATTTTCATAAGCTTCTCTAACAAGTTTATGTAAATAAGCTAAAAAAAATTTATAGGGAGATCATAAACTATTTTTATTAACTATTTGCATAAGTTTATTTCCATAAACTATTCTCATAAACTCTCTGTAAGCTCTTCCAAGTGTACCTAATATACTATTGCCATCTTTTGGACCATTTCACCAGAATGATCTGTTCATAATCTGCAGTAGAGTTCTTGGCAAATGAAAGAAAGATAAAGAATAGAAAGTTAGAAATATGTTAAATTATAATATGTTAAATTACTCTTTTTCTTCTTATAGTTTAATTCATTTTAAATCGATTTTTTATTATAAATCTTCATAGAGGTTGGTGGTCTTCTCTGACCTTACATGGTAGCGTGCCTTCCCCTAATCTAAACTTTTGTACACCAACAAAATTTTAAATAGATTTTTATAGTTTTTTTTATCACAAAATAGATATTTATAGTTTAAAAGTTTTTAATTAATCTATATACTTCAAAAAAGTTCAATAAGTGATCCCTACTAGTGTAAGTTTTAGGGATTTAATTACAAAAATTCTACAATGAGTAAAGATTTAATTAAAATTTTATTTAATATAGAGACCTAATTTCAAATGCTAAAAATATAAAAAATTAATTAAAAACTTTTAAACTATAGAAATAAAAAAAAATTCAGTGAAATTATAGAAATCAAAAGATTAATTTAACCTTAAAAAAATTTAAAAGCATGGGCTTTTTGTGATCCCAGTTACATGATTATTACCACTCGTAAAATGAAGAAATTATTGTATGAACTTAGAGAATATAAATACATCACTTAATTAATTATAATAGATTATGATAATTAGTTATCAATTAATTACAATAGTTATTCATTAATTAATTATGTTTAGTAAAAAAAAAAAATTAATTATGTGATTGATCTGTATTTGACTTAAGTACTTCACGTTTGTGTTACATGTTCATGTACAAATTTCTCAATAAGGTCATCAAAATCGAAGTGGTGTAAGTTTTTTTACTCGTACTGCTGTAGGCCACACACACATGTTGTTACACCCCTGCCCCATCCTATAGAGCCTCCTCGCTGCTGTACACAAGGTAAGGAACTCAAGGGGTCCAACTCCAATTTTGTGTCAGACACAGAGATGCATGCAAGAGATTGTTGTGGTCACGATTTGGTTTGATTTAAACAAAGGGATTGAATTAGAGACCAATTTATGTCTATAAGCTGGGTTTTAAAATGAGGCCTGTAGTTATAATTAAGGCTGTCATATTATGGTTTTGGTGATTTATGCAATCATTTTTCAGTCGCATCGGTTATATTTATTTATAATTATCCATAATGATAATTAATGTAATATAATTATAATCACAATTATAATTTAAAATCTTGTTTGTAAGTGAATTGGATTGGAGTAGAGAGGAAAGTAACTGACATGATACAAATACTTGTTACACTGAAATTCATTCAAGAATTGAAAGACACTCAATAATGTCATTGACTTTTGCTTGGCACTCAATAATGGCATTGACATTCAAGAATTGAAAGACACTCAATAATGAATCATGAATGGTCCATAGATTATAGAAAACGTTTAATCAATAGGGAAGTGAATAAGGCCATTTCAACATTATTGTTGTGGCCCAAATTAAGAATCGGTCAAATACATGGCCCTGTTGTTGGTGCAGCAAATATTGTGGCGTCTTATTCATTACTCTCTCCGGACCTATATATAAATAAAAAAAACATAATTTCACACGTATTAAAAAAAGTTAATTATATTAATTTAATTATCATGATTTGTGTAAAAAATAAGTTATAGTTACTAAACTACCTTTTCTTAGGAGTATATAATGTTCTTAGAAGTTGTGTCTTGTGAGTATATAGTACTTTTGGAAAAATAAAAAAAGTAATTAACTGAAGGGTATTTTTGACACAGTGACATCAAATATGGTTGATTTGATTGAATTTTCCTTATATTTGAATCCAAAAAATTTAGATACTTTTTTGCTTATATATAGGTCCAGAGGGAGTACATGTTTCGTAATTCTTATCTTTTTTTCATTTCTCTGCATTTTTGTTGAAACCGTTTATGAACAACAAAATATGAAATTAAATGAACAATAGTATTTACACAGAAAACAAGATATTTAATGCACAATTTTCTTAATTCGTCAACTTTGTTGTTTTGTAACTCAACCCCACTGAAAACGTTAGTTTGAATTATGAGTTTAATTTCTATGCACTGACAGTGTAAAGTTTTTTACACTGTCAACCAATCACCAACATGATATGAATGACTTTTAAGATAGTTAGGATAAGGGTCAAACAAATGTACTGACGTGGCAATTTATGATTGGATGTCTGTGTAAAAAAGCTTTACACTGTCAGCGTATATAAATTAAACTCTTGAATTATTTGACCAAACTCTTCTATAAATAATATACTTTTTTGTGCTCCTGTATATCCTTCATAGAACTCCAAATTTTAAGAATTCAATGATCTTATAAATAATTCTTCATTGTGTTCTTAATCTTTATCTTGAAATCCTTCACACTCACCACCACGTTCTTCATTTCTGGAGTTCTTTTTCTTGTCTAGGAAAGATTGAAGAAATTGTGTTCCACCCGTATAAAATTCAAAATGTGAACTATATTAAAACCTAGAAGGGGGTTGTGAGCTATAATAAAAGTCAGAACGTGAGTTAGTGCTCAATCCTCATCAGAAGAGGAACTGAAAGATATGCCAACGGGATTGATGCCAAATGGACTTCTCTATGTTGGGAAAAAGGTGAAAATTTGGTTGTATTTCCCAACCAAATGGACTTCACCCCTCCCTCTCCCTTCTCTCCATTACTGTTCCTAGCATTCAGCAAGCTATTGTTGTCAAGAGCAATTGGAATTAAAAGATTCCATAACTCTTGATGTCAAGAACTCTTAGAGAGGGAAATAAAGGAGTTGCCTTGATTACTTGTCCATCTCCCAAAGAGTTACCTTTAATTGAGTTGTCAACTGGTGGAAATTGAACGACTTGGAGCTGAATGTCAACGAATTATGTAATTTCAATTTTTCAATTAAAGGACAAATAGAAATAAGATTCTGTAATTTTGTAATTTGAATTGGAATTTGAAGATTTGGCAAACTCTTTCTGTCAATTTAGTTCTACTGTCAATAAATTTAAAAACTTTGTATTCACTTGGAGTATCTATAATTTCTTTGAGTTTCTGGTTTTCTATGTCAATTCCCAAATTGTGTAGCAAATTATAACTCTTATTGTCAATGATGAAATAAATTTTGCTTCATATCTATTAATTTTTCAAGTAGTGATTCTCAAAAATCTAATACTATTACTTGTTTCTTTTTCGATGACAAGAAATTTTGGGTATCTGAAAAAAATGCGTGGAGGTGTTTAATAACGCTTCCATGAGGAAACACTATTAAAACATATAGCTTTAATAGTGTTTCCTCATAGAAACCATATCTTTATTCAATACCTTTTTTTAAAAAACATGCTCCACCTTTAAATATATATTTATTAACAAAAATGTTTAAAAAGACATAAATATCCCATTTAATAAATATAATATAAACAAGATACATGACATGTATGTTTTAAGGCTTAATTAGTCTTATGATCCCTTATCTTATTTTGAAGATTTATTTTGGTCCTTTAACTTTAAAACATTTCATTTTAGTCCCTTATGATATAAAAGTTACCCAAAGTGACCCTTTCCATCACACTCTTGACTGACATCGTTCGTTTCTCTCCTATATGGCCGTTAACGTCCGATGTGGCACTACCATTATGTCAAACGATGCCGTTTTTTCCTTCAAATTAAAAAAAAACCTTTTCCTGGTAAAAAAACATCATCTCCTCCACCTGTTACTCTTCCTCTTTCATCTTCTTCCTCCCACATCTTATTCCACAATTCTCTACCTCAAACCCTCCTCCTCCACCATCTGCCACCCTTCCTTCACAGCTAATGTTGCCCGCGGCAAATTTGAGCGCAAGAAGCCCCATGTTAGATATCGGCCACGTCAACCACGACAAGACAACCCTCACTGTCGCCTTCACCATGACCCTTACCATAATTTGGGCAGCAAGGTTTTTGTTTTGAAATTCTCTGAAACTGCATCGTGACCGCAATTGCGGCCACATCGGCTGTATTTTCCCGCGTTTGTCCGTAATTGCGATAAATGCAACGCAACCACAATCGCAATTTAAAACCTTGATCCAGAGTTCAATCCATGAATGTGTTCGTCGCCGACCTTTGAGCAGCGGTCCAGTGCTTGTCTCCGCCGCAGAAACAAGGGTTAGTTTGTTGATGGATGAAAGCCGACGAAAAAATCATTGTCTGAAATGGACAGTGGGCAGTACTGGATTTGATTGGAGGTACACAAAGAGAAAGGACGGGCAAAGGAGATGTATGGGTTTTTAGGGACGAATTAGGGTTTATTAGGGTCAAATTTTTATTAGGACAAATTAGGGTCCGTTTGTTTAAGATTAAAAAAAAGTGATTTTCATATAAAATAATCGAGTAATTATTTTTTAGAGATTTTTAACTCAAACAAAAGCTAATTTGTGTTTATTTAAATTCACAAAAATTACTTGAAGAAAGAATATATTTTTATGAGGAGCTACTCAAGTTCTGAATTTTTTCAAAATCTAAAACAAACAGACAAACAATCCTTAAAAGTGATTATTTTTTAAAAATAATTGATTTCTAAAAGCAGTAACAAACGTACTCTTAGAATACTCTAAAGATTGAGAATTCTTTTAAAAATTAGAATAAAAAATATATATTTACTTTGGAACCGATTATAATAGGTTGCTTTTGAAGGACGAATTCTCATCACATGACTTTGAGGACGTTAGACGTCCCCGCCTTATCATAGTGGATCTATAAAAACAACTGCTTCAGAAGTTCCGAACCATTATTAGAAAGAGTATAGCTAATATTAAAGTCAACTCCTATGCTAATCTTGTCTCAACCACCATTCCTTATTACAACTATATTTCCGTTATATACCTTCAATTAGTTACAATTCTGTTTAGTTAGTTACTTTAACAGTTAGGTTAGATACATTACTTTACTCAAGAGATGTAATAAATCATCTATAAGCAGACTCAATTACTGTAAATCTTCTCCATTTCAATATTCGTCAAGTATAATTTAGTTTCAGCATTCTCTCATTCAATATGTTTTGGAAGAAGTTTATATGCAACTCCCTTTGGGCTATCCCACTACGGGGAGAACTTAATTTGCAAGCTCAACAAATCCCTCTTTGGACTACGCCAAGTATCAAGACAATGGTTTCAAAAAATTTCATCAACCATCACCCACCATAGTTTCATTCAATCCTCAGTTGATCACTCCTTTTTCAATATATAGGATCTGGTTCCTAGTCATCCTACTTGTCCAAGTAGATGACATCATTATAGTTGGGCCTAATGTGGAAATGATCAAGCAAACACAACAATTGTCATAGAACAGCTTCAAGCAAAATCATTGGGGATCAAGCATGTCCATTCAAGTTTTATCAATCTCATCGATGTGAAATCTAAACACCAACTGGCTGACCTTTTCACCAAGGCTATGCCGAAGACTCTGTTTCAACACTTGATGACCAAGTTGGGAGTGCTTGATATTTATATCCCAACTTGAGGGGGAGTATTACAATTATATTTTCATTATTTACCTTCAATTAGTTACAAGTCAATGAAGTTAGTTACTTTATTAGTTAGGTTAGATACATTATTCAACAGATGTAATAGACCATCTATAAGTAGACTCTCTGTACTATAAATCTTCTCAATTTCAATATTCATTCAGTATCATTCAATTTCAGCATTCTCTCATTCCATATTCTTTAGGGGCTGCTGCTAGTAGCACCAAATGAAAATGTCTCTGGACTGATACTTGACAGGGATTTGAAACATACCTGAAAGTCTAACATATTCATGATTGATACTTGATAGGGATTTGAACAAGTAATACAGCCACTTGTCGGATCGCATACATCATATAATGTATAAAGTGTTAAACTTGTTTAATTTTAGTACTGAACAAACAGGTATATTCGCTTTTATTTTATCACTGAAGTATATTGGAAGTTATAAATTAATTGATATATTTTTTATAGGAGATGTTTGCATCAACTTCCACACGTATTGATTAATTCATCATAATCCACAATATATATATATATATATATATATATATATATATATATATATATATATATATATATATATATTCATGATTGTATTGTATTTTAAGAAGATGGGAGCAACAAATCTTAACCATATAATCATAATGGTCAGTATTAAAAGTTATTTGATCTGATGTTAGATTTTACCTGTTGTACTCACGATTAATGTTTATTCTGCAGCTGCTAGTACAGTTCATCTGCTATTTTGGTTATGCAGTGTTTTCATCTGGTGCTGCTGTTAGATTTTTCCTGCTTTATTGGCTTGCTGTTGTTAAAGTTAGCTGCTGTATTAGATCTAAATTGAAGTCCTTAGGTGCTATTATGCAGTGTTTTTTCCTACTGCTATTACAGTTAGCGCGCTGTTGTATTGGATCTGCATTGTAGCCCTTAGGTGCAACACATAGACTTGGATAGTAATATGTAAAGCGATTTGAGACTTAATGA
This sequence comes from Ammopiptanthus mongolicus, assembly GCA_039655645.1. Lineage (NCBI taxonomy): Eukaryota > Viridiplantae > Streptophyta > Magnoliopsida > Fabales > Fabaceae > Ammopiptanthus > Ammopiptanthus mongolicus. Next base: position 28,437,499 of record CM077346.1, on the reverse strand, counting down.
CTGTTTATAAATATTATTTTAGCTAGAAAAACTATTTTAAAATAAATTTATATTTAAAGTAAAATAGTATATATATATATATATATATATATATATATATATATATATATATATATATATATAAAATATTATTCATTTATTTTAAATACAACAAAATCTTAACTCACTTAAAATTTTAAAATACATCAAATACTTATTTTAAAGAGTTTAATTTTGATACCTTGTCATGATAAAGTTTTTGAGTTTACTTGTTATGCATGGTCAGTATAAAGTTTTTTTACTTTGTGAACCAATCACAAGACATGATATGAGTGAGTTTTAAGGTAGTTAGACAAAAGTTCAATATTTTTACTGATGTGATAATTTATAATTCGTTCGCAGCGTAAAAAATATTCATACTGACAGTGCATATCAATTAAATCCAAAGTTTTTTATACCGTACGTCAATCAATCACAAATTATTAAATGTGTGACTTTTAAAGAAGTTACGATAAGAAAACATATTTTACGGATGTGTCAATTTATGATTAATTGATAATATAAAAAAATTTGTGCGCTGCTAACAAGTGTCCTAAGAGCATTGTTTAAAGAATCCAAAGAAAAAAAAATTATTGAAAAATGTGACTTTTGGATGTTCACTATATTGAATACACCAATTTCAATACACAATTTTTATCTTTGATTCCTTAACCAATGCTCTTAGGACACTGGTTAGTATTTCTCAAAAAATTTATATTGGTCATGCATATCAATTAAATTCTATTTTAAAGATAATTATTCTTTTAAAATAATCTTATTTATTTATTTTGTAGGTGTGGGAATCCATTGTCGTACGAGCTCAATAAGGAGAAGGGACCTCCATGTCACCTGTAAATGTTGTGAGGGATTTCCAAAATATGGAAGTCCTAAAACACACAAGAGGAAAGGTGTCTCTTCATGAGTTTAAAATCCTTTATAATAGGTGTGTTATATCATGAGCGTATGTGTCTATATATCATAGGATACATGCATGAAAGGTTGCATTCCTTCTTTCAATTAATGAAAGGTTGTTTCCATTCACCAAGTGGAATGAGTTGGTTTATAAATAGAATCACTCTGCACGTAGGAAAGGTTGACGAAATTGTCAAGTCTTGTCCATTCCAAATCACCTTCTTTTCTCCCTTATGCGCAGAGAGAATTAAGGAGACTATTGTTCTGTAAACTGTCATTGACGATACGCTTGGTTTAGAGTGTACAAACCAAATCAAGGTTGCTCTATTGTATTCTGAAGGGAATTCGCTGTAAACACCTGTTGCATCCAATCTAGATATAGATTGGTGGGGGGAATCGAATCTAAAGTCTAGTGTCCTCACACGCCTTGGAGATTGCGTATTTTCTTTGTCTTCTCTTCTTTGTTGTAGAACCACACCCCATTATCTAACAATCTTTAGGTTCGATCCTTGTTCTATAATAATTATTTCTGCAACATTGAAAAAGATGGTTTTCGACTTTGTAAACGAGAAAGGTTCGATGGTAAAACGGCGAAGATTACATGGTGGCGATTTTCCTAAGATAGTGGAAAGAGATGCATTATCTTCTTACTACAAGGAGGGATGAACACTCATATGCTTCCTCAAAAGTTTGTCTATTATGACCATGGTGAAAGAGAGATGACTTCTGAGTTCGTGAAACTAGAGAGGTTCGATGGTGGCAAATTTCTGTTATGGCATAAGAAGATGGTTTTTCTTCTTACAACATTGATGATGGTGTTTGTTCTGAACATAACAAGGCTAGAAGAGTAAGAATGAATGTTTTTTCGTTAAAGCCCACTGAGAACGGTACACGTTTATTTAAAATTTATGTGAAAATTTTAAATGCTCAAGATGTTGATGTCGTTATTGATGCATAAACTAAGTATTGCTTACATGTGGCATTAAAGCCTTAGATACATGATTTAGAATTCATTCTAATATGTGAGTTTTGATGAGCATGAATATATTTAGTTTATGATACATGAATTTGTGAAGTTATTATATCATGTAATATAATATGTGTATGATTTTGTGAATGTGAGATAAGAGTTGTTTCTTGATTATCACGATTTTAGAGATGTTTTGATGTGGTTTTGGTTGTTCTAAGCTGTCAAGATAGACAAGAATGTTCATAGAGGAAAGTAACAGAAAAACTTTAATGATTTTAAATAATGGTTTTGTTTGTTTCTATTATGTCAATTATCTAGTTTACCTGGGAACATGCTTAGATATGAATAAAAAACATGTATTCAAAGTTTAGATATGTATTGAATGGCAAAATTGGCAACGAGTCACGTGATCCAGTTTGCTGTAAAATGGGTATTGTTGACCCGACCAAAGATAGGAGGTGACATCCAAAAGTTGTGTGGTTCTGGAAAGTTGTGTTCCAAGTAGCTTATATATAAATAACGGTGAAACAATGGAAGTTGTTACTTGCGTCCTGGTGGTTTAATGCATTGAGTGGTGCTCGTTAGGGCAGTTCGAATCCTAACTTCGGGATTTTGAGAACCTTTTTCCTGACCTTTTTAAATAAAACGAAATGATTCAGAAAAATGAAAATTTGTGCCCTCAGGGATTCAATCCCTGGACCGGTTGATTCTATTCCAACGTGGTAACCACCAGAATAATGTTTCAGTTATGTTTTTATTTGGTCATTAATAATATATATCCCTACATTATAATTTGGATGTTATATTTATAATTTATTTTATAAATTTTTTGCTAGTTCCAAATAAGGAAAATAAATCGTAGACTGTAAAGCATATGTTCAATTACCAAGAAGTTGTGGTGTTTATATATGATATTATATTATGTGGGTAATTGAAGTTATTAGTTATGAGACTTTCATTAAGTGCTTTAGAAGAAATAGAATAGGAGAATTTTGTAATCCTAGTTACTTTGATTCTACTAGAAAAATTCACCAAACAACTGCATCTTATTCCTTACAACAAAACGGTATAGGATCCTTAGACTGGTTGATTCTATTCCAACGTGGTAACCACCAAGACAATGTTTCAGTTTTGTTTTTATTTGGTCATTAATAATATATATCCCTACATTATAATTTGGATGTTATATTTATAATTTATTTTATAAATTTTTTGCTAGTTCCAAATAAGGAAAAAAAATCTTAGACTGTAAAGCATATGTTCAATTACCAAGAAGTTGTGGTGTTTATATATGATATTATATTATGTGGGTAATTGAAGTTATTAGATATGAGACTTTTATTAAGTGCTTTAGAAGAAATAGAATAGGAGAATTTTGTAATCCTAGTTACTTTGATTCTACTAGAAAAATTCACCAAACAACTGCACCTTATTCCCTACAACAAAACGGTATAGCTGAAAGAAAAAAATAGTGTATTAGAAGAAGTGGTAAATGTCAATCCTATTCTGGTTTAGCAAAAGGTTATTCGGGAGAAGCTATGTTGACGACTTGTTATATATTAAATAGAGTTCCAAACAAAAGGAACAAGATAACCTCATAGGAGCTCTGAAAAAGTAGAAAGATCTCAACTATTTCAAAGTTTAGAGTTGTAGGGGAATAGTGAAAGTTCTTGAACCAAAGAGGAAAAACTTAGGTAACAGGGGAATTGAATGTGTGTTCTTAGGCTATGCTAAAAATAACAAAGCATATAGATTCATGGTTATAGAATCTAATGACTCATATCCAGTAAATACAGCAATTGAGTCTAGGGATGCAATCTTTCAAGAAGATTGGTTTAACTCAATTCCAAGACACAAGGATAATGTTCATAGTAATGCACAGAATCCGAAAACCAATGTATCTAATATATAACGATACTTTGGAAGGTTCAGAACTTAGAAGAAGTCAAAGAGCTAGGAAAGAGAAAACTTATGGACCGGACCTTTTCATGTTCCTAGTTGAAGGAACAAGAGTGTCCATAGACAGTTATGGACCAATCTGTTATAATATAGAAAGTGATCCAGAAACATTTGAAGAGACAATAAAGCCTCAAGATGCCGCTTTCTGGAAAGAAGCTATACAATAGGAAATAGACTAAATAATGGGGAATAAAAAGTGAAAATTAGTGGACCTCCCACCCGGTTCCAAACCAATATGTTGTAAATGGATTTTCAAAAGAAAAATGAAGGTAGATGGAACCATAGAGAAGTTTAATGCAAGAATAGTTGCATAGGGATTTACACAAAAATTAGGCATTGACTGTTTTGATACATATGCACCTGTGGCAATAATTGCCTCAATTAGAGTGCTATTGGCACTTGCGTCTATCTATATGTTTGTCATTTATGAAATGAATGCGAAAACGGTATTCCTAAATGGGGAATTAGATGAAGATGTGTATATCACACAACCGAAAGCGTTTGTGGTTAATGGTCAAGAATAGAAGGTGTGTGTATTAAATAAGTCATTGTACGGACTTAAACAAGCTCCTAAATAATGACATCAAAAGTTTGATTAAGTTGTGCTAGTTAATAGATATAAAATAAATGAATCTGACAAATGTATTTATAGTAAATTCCATAAGGGAAAATGTGTCATGATTTTTTTGTACGTAGATAATATGTTAATTTTTGGTATTGATCTAGATGAGATAGAAGAAACTAAGAGTTTTCCATCTAGTAATTTTGATATGAAAGACTTAGGGGAAGCTGGTGTGATTCTAGGAACTAGAATAATTAAATATGGTTATAATATAGATTTGTCCCAATCTCACTATATAGAAAAGGTATTGAGGAAATTTGATCGTTTCAATTGTCAACTCATTGATACTCCCTTTGATCATAACTAATTTAGTATCAAATAAAGGTAGTCTGGTAACACAACTTGAATGTACAAAGTAATTGGATGCTTGATATATGCCATGACATGTACTTGACCAAACATTGCATATGTTGTAGATAGACTAAGTAGGTATACAAGTAATCCAAGTAAAGACAATTGGCATGGTATCCAAAAAGTATTGAAATACTTAAAGAGGACAATGAAGTATAGTTTAAACTATAATGGTTATCCTTCAGTGTTAGAGGAATATGGATGCTAGTTGGGTAAAGAAGACCATGCTTTAACAAGCGGTTGGGTCTTCACACATGGTGGGGGTGCTATCTCTTGGGGTTCCAAGAAAGAGACTTACATTGTCGGCTCCACCATGGCTGCAGAATTCATAGCATTTAATGCAAGTAGAAAAGAGGCTAAATGGCTTAGAAATTTGTTGTATGAGATATCAATTTGGTCAAAGTCAATGGCGCCAGTATCCATACATGGTGATAGTTAGTTAGCACTATCAAAGGCATATTGCCAGGTATATAATGGAAAGTTCAGGCAGATTGGACTATGACATAGCTATGTGAAGGAATTAATTATAAATAGAGTAATATCCATAGTTTCTGTACAAACCGAAGGGAATCTTGCAGATCCTTGACGAAGGAACTGACAAGGGAAATGGTGTTGAAGGCATCATTAGGGATGGGACCCAAGCCCACATCTAAATAATCACCAATGGTGGAAACCCAACTCACACTTGAGTAGCATCAAGTCTTGAGTTCAATGTGGCCAAAGTATACTATTAGAGTGATTGCAAGTACTTGACAATAGATACATCCAAGGGTTTAAAAGTACTTGGACCATAAGGAAATATAGGAGGAGGATGAGCTTTTGCTCTTAATGGACCTATAGCATATATATGCTGGAGTGCTTTAATTATGGGGGCGATTTCGATAGAGTCTACCTATGTGAGAGTGAAGTGGGGCTGCTTCTTGGAGTTAAGGGCTTGACTCTTAAAGTTCTTATGAAAAGGATACAAGACACAAGGCCTCATCAAAAGTGTCGGCTTTCACGTCGTTCAATGGTATCGAGATTTCATGTGTAAGTTACGCACGCTCCTTTTAATGAATATTTGGTTCAAAGCTTGTCTACCATTTTATTCGGGACGAGTGAAATCCATTTCTTACTAAGCAAAGGTTCAAATCCCCGAGATATCTTTGTCTGAAAGCATTCGATTTCGGAATAATGGGATTTGGGTTTATTTTGAAAATGGTGGGGGATTGTGAGGGATTTCCAAAATATGGAAGTCCTAAAACACACAAGAGGAAAAATGTCTTTTCATGAGTTTAAAATCCTTTTTAATAGGTGTGTTATAGCATGAGCGTATGTGTCTATACATCATAGGATACATAAATGAAAGGTTGCATTCCTTGTTTCAATTAATGAAAGGTTGTTTCCATTCACCAAGTGGTATGAGTTGGTCTATAAATAGAATCACTCTGCATGTAGGAAATGTTGACGAAATTGTCAAGTATTGTCTATTCCAAATCACCTTCTTTTCTCCCTTATGCACAAATAGAGTTAAGGAGACTATTGTTCTGTAAACTGTCATTGACGATACGCTTAGTTTAGGATGTGCAAATCAAATCAAGGTTGCTCCATTATATTCTGAAGGGGATTCGCTGTAAACACCTGTTGCATCCAATCTAGATAAAGATTGATGAGAGCGAATCGAACCTAAAATCTAGTATCCTTATACATTTTGAAGATTAAGTTTTTTTTTTATCTTCTCGTTTTTTTTGTTGTAGAACCATATCCAATTATCTAACAAACGCTTCTCTAACCAAGAGAACCAGAGAGAGACAGAAGGAAAGGTGCGTGGTCATATATCGTCATCACTCTCAGTTCCCAATGCCGTGGCAGGGTTGGACTTGGTCTTGGTCTGGTACTGGTAAGAGCTTGGAAGTGAGTGCTATAAAGATAAAATGATAGAGAGAGAAAAGAGGAAAAATAGCATAATTTGTGACACGTTTCGTTATATGACTGAATGTTATCTAGTATGGATAGAGACGATATAATGAGCTATGATCCGCGGATCAATCCGTCAACTGGTTAGAATTTGATAGATGGATTGAGGATTCTCAACCCATTAATTCACTTTGATCCGTCCCGCTTAACCCATCCGAAAACGAATTGATGGCAGGACGGAATGGATTGGCGGGCCGTCATATTAAAAAATAAATTTTTTAATTAATTTATTAATTATTTAATATTATTTAATTTAATTTAATTATTACATGAAATTATTTCATATAATAAAAATAATATTTTTATTTTTGTAACATAAATTATATGCTAGAAGATAAGATTATTTCAATTTTTTAATAATAATTTAAGAAAGGATATGAAGATTACCCAAAAAAAAAGAAATATTATATGATTTTTTTGTTAATTTTTTTATTTTTAGAGCGGGTCAGCCCGTCAACCCACTAATCCAAATTATCTTTTTATGTGTTTAACGGGTCAACCCGCCAACCCACCATTAGACTGGATGGGTTGGGGGTTCAATCCATATATCTAAAACAGATTGATCCGTCCCATCCCATTTTGGATGGATTAATAACAAGATGGAACGGTATGAAACAGGTTGATCTACTTTGTCATCCCTAACTACCGAGAGAGATACTTAACAGGTTTAGATTGGAGATAAGTTTTTAATGGTTACATCATTAGGATAATTTGATGTTGATGTCACGTGTAAAAGTAATTATTTCTATAAATAATCGATTTTTATATGACCAAAGACAAAGCTAGGCATTAAGTAGGGGGTACCTGGCTCCCTATTGACTTTTTTTTATTCTAAAAATTACTAATAGTGACTTTGTTAAATTCATAGTCGGAGATACTTTCATGATTTTGTTAAATACATAAATACATGACACATAACAAATAAATAAATAAAAAGATACTTTCTTATGCTGTGAGATACTTTTGTGGTCACTTCTTTCAAAAAAAAAAAAAAAATAGACATCACCATATAGGGAAGAGGTATTATATTTTTTGATGGATTATTAATATAATTGATGTTTTGAAATATATAATAATGAATCTTTTGGATGAAATTTGATGCATATATATATTTATTATATGAACTTTAATTTTTATAGTTGATCATTTTCACCATTCAAGTTTGCCTTTGTCCCTGTATATGACCAACAATAAAACTAAGAGAGAACCACTATATTCAGCATTTCATCAATCATAAAGGAATTAATATTTTAAATTGAAACAAAAAGTAAATATAGATAAAGATGCGAGTTAACTTGTATGACTCATTTAGTGAAATTTTAAGAGTTGCACTATTTGAGTGTAGAGTTTATTAAAGTAATATAAAGTAAAAAGTGGTGAGGTGACATGATAGGATCCATAAAAAATGAAGTTAACAACTCCAATGAGTTGCATAATTAGAGATGCTCTTAACACCGGTTAAGAAATTAAAAAAAAAGGGCAGGTCTTATGGAGAGTGTTACACTTAACATTTCTAATACAAATTTTCTTTTATTAATTTGTTAACGTATGTGGTAAAAACACTAATTAATATATATTAATCAAGATATTGATTAAGAAATTAAAAAAAAAATTAGAAAAATAAAATATCTCACTTCTCAAATTAATAAATACAATACTTCCAAATAAAAACCTGCTATATTGGAGTTTTGTTATATCCTCTTGTGAAATTTTCCTAGTAATCTTTCTACTATTAAATAAAAAATTAATTCATTAAATATCTTAAAAATATAAAATGTAATTACTATTTTTCTTATTTAATAAATAAAAAAATTATTAAAAAAATTAGGTAGACAAATATAAAAAAAAAAATTAAAAATAGAAAAAAGGGAAAGACTGTAAAATGTATTTTTGGGTCTCATTAATCGATGGCTTGAAGAACATATATTAAGGAATAAAAAAAGTGTAAATTTTCGTTGGTAAACTAAACACATCATTTTTTAAGACGTAAAATATACTATTTTCCAATGAAAGCTTGTCTCCTTAGACCCCTTTGGAAACTGTTTAGGACTATATTTTTCTCAACTTATCTTCCTTTTGTTTCTAAAATGCACGTTTGCAACAAATTCACTGTGTACTTAAATTCCTTACACAGTGACTGTTTTATCATATGCTTTAAGTATCCGCTTTTCTCCCTTCTTCACCTGCATATCCCACAAAAGCTTTTCTAGCTTTTCTTGCAAAGACCTCTCTACAACTCCCTCAGCACCCCCTTCTCTCTCTTTAACTCTCTTCTGATGTTGCTGCTTATTCCGTCATTTTCATTCTGATTTCATCACTTGTTTGACAACCCTTTTTCCATATAATCTTTTTTGTTTGTGCAAAGGTTGAGCAAAGGCATAAGCTTACCAATTATGGGTAAGGAGTGGCATTGGCCTGGTAAATCTTCAAAGAGAGGTGAAGCAGGAGGAGGAACTGAAGCTGAAAAACAAACACAAATACAAACAGAAACTACCCCTTCTGGTTGCATGTGTGCTGTCTTTCACTTCTTTGATTTCCATCCATTTCACTTTCCCACCACCATTAACAACCAGCAACAACAAACCACTTTCAAATCAGCATCTTGCATCCCAGAAGACCATACTACTGTCCCCGAAGGTATTGTATTATTCTCTCAATAGCTACCTTTCAGTTAGTTTGTCTAAAAAACATACCTTCTCTCTCTTTCTTCTCTATCACACAGCTTTGGTTTATGGTTTTGTACAATTCAGGTGCTGAAGCACCTAGAAATAGCTTGGAATCAGAGAATGGTACAATTTCATCTCTCTCAAAAGAATACAACTTTAAAATCCCAGTAAGTTTAACAACCTCTGCCACACTTTTCTCCTTTTTTTATGAGTTTCACTCACTTCTAGTTGATAGGTCTGTTTATTCTGTAAAGTATGTAATAATGGTAGTACTTTTGGTGATGATTTTGACCATTTGACTAGTTTGTTGATTTTGGAAATCCAGAAAAATATACAAATTAAAACAAGTGGAGGTGGTGGAAATTTGAATGATTTGTCCTCAGAAATTAGCAACTCTCCAGGGACAAAAACACCAACTTTGGTTGCCAGATTAATGGGTCTGGATCTTCTTCCAGGTGCAAACTCACCTTCATCTTCATCCTCATGCATTTCCACTCCAAACCCACAAGGCATTATTCCAAATCTCCACCACTTTAGACCCCGGCAACACATCCAAACCAAACCAAGAAACAGCACAGAGAGTGAAATTGCAGCCACTCGTTCATTGCCTGAGACTCCAAGGATATCCTCAGCAAGAAGATCAGATGTTGAATATCATAGACTATCTCTCCAAATCAACAAGGAGAACATGGGGGTTGGTGTGGACTTGGATCTCCCTCGGTTTTCATTTTCTAAAAGGAAATATGATGAGAACAATAGTAGAAGTCCAAGCCACTATGCAAGACAAATTGTTAAACAGGTTAAAGAAAGTGTGAGTAGGAAAGTTGGGCAAGACATCACCAACACTCTCAGAAGCAAAGAGCAAGCAAAAGAAGAATTTGTGGGCCAATTTAGAATCAAGAAATCTCCGAAGTCATCGGTGAAAGCACTTGATGAATCCAGCCCAGGAAAGCACTCAAACCACTCATCTTATTCCCCAAGGCTCAGATTCATGGACACCAATAATAAGCACAAGCCAAGTATAACACAATCATCACCACTCATTCCAAAAGATCAAAATACACAGCCAACTGTGTTGCAACTACCACCACCTCCAGTCAACACTCAACCACAACTTCCAAGAGTTTTAACAAAGCCAAAGCCTCAACAAGCATTGCCAGATCAACAAGAGTTGCGGAAGCAGAAATCAGTCCCAAAATGCAAGAAGGAAAGCAATGAAAAGTTCAACTCAAGGCTCAAAAGGCCTCCACAGACAACAGACATAATCAGAAAAAAGCAAGAAGAGTCATTCATCATTCGTCCAACATCACCCACTAGAACCATTGACATCAAAACTACCAAAAGCAAGAAAACTCGTCCATTGTCAAGCAATCTCCTCGACAACATGAACTCTGTCCCAAATCTTTTCCCTGTCAAGACAGACCCTTCTCCTCCAGCAACTAAAATTCCTCAAAATCAGGTACCCATAAATTGAAATTGAACTATTTCCATTACATTTGACATTCCTTTTGTTAAAACTATACCAACTTTGCTTGAAGTCGATGTCATCATTACCCACTTATCTTTCCTCAAAGTATTATAATTGAAATTACATTTACAGGGACCTCCCATAAGAATAAAATATGAGGGTAACTTTTGAAAGAAGATGAGTATTCCATGTAATTAAGTTAGGTTCAATGTATTTTTTTTCTTTTCTTTTTTTTTTACCATTTAGTAAATACCATCTATTTTGCATTACAGTTTTTTACCATGGAAAATGATGCGTGTACACCTTATCTCTGCCCCAATTTGTAATATACATTTTTTTTTTTTTGTGTGTTAACCGCATGTACTATTTAATTAACGGTGATGTTAACGAGTGCCCTAAAAGTCTATTGTTTAAGGAAGCCTGAAAAAACAAGTTTTCATTAGAAAATTAATTATATCACTCCTTCAAATATTAAATACACCAATTTCAAATAAAAATTTTCTTTATTTGGTTTCTTAACCAATGCCCTTAAAACACTCATTAGCATTCTCCTTTAGTTAATAACATTTAATTTATTAAAACTTGATTAAGACTACATACTAAAACATGTTTGGTTGAGATTCATTTCAAAGCAAATAGGAAAAAGATTAGACTCCTTTAAAGTGACAAAAGTGTAAAATGAGAAAGTAAGGATGTATCTATCCTTGATTAATTAACGTGTATTGAGATATCAACTCACTTCAACTAATTAAAGGTTTATATACCATTACTTTCTCACTTTACGTTTATTCAATTTAAATGAGATTTTTCCATCGGAAAAACACTAGGAGGAGTCCAAAAGAACAACAAATGGAAAAAAACATGTATTATACTTTGGAGAATCTGTCAAGTAAATGTGTAGGGAGGTGCTAAAAATCATGGGAGAATTCTTAAGTATTTTTGGAACTACATATTTTTTTATTTTGAACTATCAAATGCATATGACAAATCATTTTTTTAAATTTTCATTATCTCTCGTTCTGATTTGTCACGCATTTGAAAGTGTACAATAATAAGGGATTTCTCTTTGCTTCAAGACACTTAATAATCTTTCAAACCAATGAAGTTGTCCCTATCACCCAATGAAGTTGTAATTTAACAAAATAATAAACCTTGTAATTAAAAAAACTGCACATATTAACGGGGTTAAAACAGGTGTAAGAAATAGATGTGCATTTAACGAAGTTGGATTTTCTCTTCTCTGTTCCTAACCATTTGTATTTTTTTTCTTGTGAAATACCAAAAATGATAATAATAAAAACAAAAGCAGTCACAGGCATGTGATACCCAAGAGTCGAAACGCATCTCACAGTTATCTAGTGGATCGAGCCAGAAGTACAAACAAGAAGGGACGAGCACACTCGCCACCCGAGATATCAGAAACAATGAGGACAAACCTAACGGTGCCTCCACCATCGGTGCTGAACAACATACACCAGAATTTAAGTACATCACAGCAATCCTAAGCCGTACTACAACTATTACTGGGGTATGCAAAGAAGCAATTACCACCAACACCAACACGACAATTACAACAGTGTCCTTCAATCAATGGTTCTCTCAAACTCTTCTACTGGACCCATCAATCTTTCACTACCTTGAAGAACACCACCCCACTTCAACTTTCTATGTTTCTTCACCCAACAACGATAAAGAATGCAACTTTGACCCAAAAAACCAACTGGGTCACAGTTGGAATAGAAGGTTACTATTTGACTTGGTGGATGAAGTGCTAGTGGAGATTCTGAGGCCTAAAAACAGTGAAAAGAAGCTTTGGTTTTTGCATGGTTGTTGTTACCAAGGGTCGGTTGAAGGGTTGGTAGAGAGGGTTTGGAAGAGGATAGGGAAGTTTCCATGCGCGAAGTGTGAGGTTTTGGAGGACATTGATGGGTTGATAGAAGCAGAGGACATGGAGAAGGTGAAGGTGGAAAGTGAAGAGGGTTTGGAAGAAGAAGGAGAAGGGTTGGTAGCAGAGATTGAAGGGAACATATGGGACACGTTATTGCATGAAACTGTTGTGGTCATGGAGGTGAGGTGAGGTGAGAGGAGGAGACACGAGTGATGAGACAGAGGTGTATCACCTGGGTTGGTCACGTGACTAAGTGATGATGGTGGGTCCACAACAAACCCCTTCCATTGTGGGGTCACACGTGCTATTTCACCCCTCGACAGGACTGCCTAATTCATTGGTTATTAAAAGACAAGATTTGACAGAGGAATCCACACCGTACCCTATCCCCTACCTGTACTACCTATTTCTTCATTTCAACTTTTCAAGTTTAGTACATACAGTAGTATTAGTTACCCAGTAAAAAAACAAAGTTCAGTGCATATTAGTATATATTTTTTTTAAATTTTCTTTTCTTGTTATTTATATTTAATTTATATCTTGAACAAATTTTACAAATTTGATGAATTATATTTCTTTTCTTCAATTGCTATATCGACTATTTAATTGCTATATCTTCAATTATATTTTATTTATTTATTATCTTCGTTCAACAACTTTATTTTAACATAGTAATATTTTATTTAAAATTAAATTAAATATCAAATATAAGATTACATATATACAAATATTATTTTATTTAATTTTGATATACATGATAATTAAGATAATATTATGGGATTCACTGTTAAATTTATTAAATTCATATTCTATAAGAAAAAAAAACTATTAAACGGAGTAAGTATGAAAGACAATTACTCTTGGAGTTATCGTTTATTTACTACAGTATCTCATAGTATAAATTTTTTTATTTGGTCTAGACTTATCTCCTATCAAATTTTTGATAATCATCTTTCAATGTAACCAACCATTGCTGTATAAGTATTATTCTCACACTATCGGATCCTATACGTTTCGCCCGACTCTCATTTGAAATTGTATATAACCTATAGTTAAGTGTTCTCTCATATTCAGTAGAGGCCTGGAGTATTATAAAAAGAAGGGTAAAGTAATAATTTGTTCTTTATACATGATATAAATTCTTTATTTAGTCCATATACATAAAAATTTGGAAATGAGTCCCTACATATGTAAACGTTAACAAATTCGTCTCTGTCGTCAGCAAATTGGTCTTTATACGTGACACAATTTTTTTATTTGGTCCCTAAATCTGAAAAAATAAAAAAAAACTGAGTAATATTATTAAAAATATTATTTCTATACAGATTTACTTTTTTTATTCCTTAACTAGTGTCTTATAGGAAGTGGTTGTGATCAAAATTCCAACAACATCAAGCATATGTCGACCCGTATAATATTCTACAAGTAATGCATCAATATTTGGAAAATAATCTACTCTTTTGATGTAGTTTAATACTTTTTAATCAGGTATTGATTTCTTTTGTTAAAACTTCTTTCAATATCTTAAATTCTGAAAATAACTGAAGACGATTAATATTAGAATACTCATCCAAACTTACAAACTTTTCAAGATTAGTAATACAATATTTTTACAATTCATCCTCGTTTAAAGTTAAAATTTTTGGAATTTAAATAAAGAACCAAAAATGGTTTTATATTCTGAAAGTTATCCAAGTTGACTCTCAATAGAAGAAATAGATTGATATAATATATAAAAAATAATGAATATGAAAAGAAACTTTAATTGAGTCCGAGCTTCTTGACAGACGTCAAAGACAAAACTAGTATCGACTGCACATATAGAGACCAATCTATTTTTTTTTTCAGGTTTAGGCACAAAATAAAAAATTATTTGTATCACGTATAAAGACCAATTTGCTGACGGCGTGGACAAATTTGCTAACATTTGCTCATGTAGGGACCAAATTTGCTAAGGTTTACACATGTAAGACTCATTTCCAAACTTTTTACGTATAGGGACTAAATGAAAAAACGGTGTTACGTATAAGGGCCAAATTCATACTTTAACCTAAAAAGAACATATGCTTACATCGCATTTTGAACCAACATAAAAGGTGGAATATGCTCATTATAAAAGGTAAGGCTATCTAAACACTTTCACATATATAATTCGAGAAATGCTAACGAGCAAAGCCGGTTTGTCACATCGAATTTGCGAGTTTATAGCGGATGGAAAAGTAATTTCATTTGGTAAGTGTCCCTATCACGAGCTTATAACGCTTTTTTTCATACGCTACTTCAACTAGCGTTTGAGCTTATAGTTTATAGCGTTTCATTTTTTTCCCTTCTTTTATCCTTATTATCATATGTTAATTTCAACTCTACCCTTTTAATATAATATTAATTAATAAAAGATGAGAATCTTTTAAATAATTGAAAGAATCTTACATTTTTATTTTAATCATTATATTATTTTCACTCTTTTGGATTATTTTTTATTATCAATAATATTGGTGACTTATTATTTTTACTCTTTTTATATATTTAACCGTTTTTTTATAATAATCCTTTCAACATTTATTGGATAATATATTATATATAATAATATATTTTTATATGATAATATTACATGGTAAGATTATCATTTATGTAAATTTTTTTTTATATTTATATATTGTATCAACATTTATAATATTAACGTATATATAATTTTTTTAATATATAAACAATATTTACACAAAAAGGTATAAACACATGTCCTTTTATGTCATTTTATATTTTTCAGCTAGTTCAAGCGCTAGCTTTACCAAACACTTCCACACAAAATAATCTAGCTTATCCACTATCCGTTGTCAGCTACCTCATCCGTTATCCGCTCTCAGATAGATTATCCGCTAACAGCTAATTTTACCAAACAGGCTCTAAGGCTATATTTGGCTAATAAAAGAAAATGAGAGGAAAGAAAAAGAGTAAAAAATAAGATAATTGTTTAATTGTTTAGTATGAGAAAAAATGAAAGGAAAGAAAATTGAAACTTTTCTCTCCTTTTGTTTGGGGTAGAAAGTGAGAAGGAAGAAAAACATTTTTGCAAAATGACTTAAATACTCTCATTTAATAATTTAAAAAAATAAAAAATAAAATTGTTTTTATCTTTTTCTAATAAGAATGATGTCACCTCATTGTGGCCTCACTTTGTCAAAAACGTTCTCTAGATTTTCGCATTTTCTTCTCAATTTGGAATAAAAAAGAACCTTATGGATCCCACTCTTGTTTTTTCTCTCCTCTCCTTGATATATTGGAACCTTGGAACCAAACGTGAAAATTTTTTAGAATGTCGTGTTTTCTATTCTGTGTTTTTTTCCTCTATTTTTTTGATATTCCAAACGTTGTGTGAAGATACTTGTTTTAAAAAATTAAAAAGACAAGTTTTATTAGAAAAATAATATAGTTAATATATTGAAAAGTGAAGTTTTGAGTTTTGCAATAAAATGTTATCTTTTTTTTTTTTTACAAAAAAAAAACAGAAGATCTTGTATTCTTTACAAGACCTTATAATTATTATCACTTTAACTACTTTTATACGCCTACATTCTCGTACTTCCACCTATGGACAGGTGTAACAGATGTGTACACACAAATATTGTAACAAGCATCTTTCCTTCATGGCTTCATCAAAGAATCACATTCTGTTTGGTTCTTATCTCATGGAAGTTTGAGATTGTACGGTAGCGCAACTTTACAAAGAAACCATTTTTTTTTCTTTTAATTTTAAAAGGTGATAATGCGAGCCTTTTTCTTTTTGTACAACAAAATGAGTATTGAAGATGACACCCAAGACAACGACCTTTTACTTTTCCTTTGTTGTTGAGAAACTCAAATAACGAAAACTGAAAAAAAAATTACATGAATGTTCTCTTCCAGGTGTCGAATGTTAAAGTACTGCAGGTGAAAAAGTGGAGAAAGAAAATTATAGGAAGAAATTTAATGAGAACGAAAATTATAGGACTCTTTCAATATTTTGATTATTTTCATTAACATCAATGTTACACAATATAACAAGATACGGAAGCTGAAGCCTAAATGTTACTATTACTATAACACAAAGAAAATGAGCAGGAAATTCAAATACCAATACAATAAAAGCTTAAGTAATTAGTGGGTGACATGTGGGTTTAACTATGTCTCAGAATAAATGGTGAAAACAGGGGAAAAGGATTGAGACTGGAGATGGCTGGCTGTTCCATTTTAATGATGAATAGCTGTTAAGGTGATGGCTTGTTGCGCTTATAGATCTGTTTGTTTCGGCTTTCCTTCATCAATTCTGGGGTTTGTGATTTCTTTGGTACTATTTATCAACTGGAATTTTGTTAACAAGTGTTTTAAGAACACTTTTTAAGAAATCAAAAAAAATATATTTTTATGAAAAAATTAAATATACAATACCTTGAAATAATAACCACACACTTTTTCATATAAAGTTATTTTATTTGAAATCGTAATAAGTACCTTTAAGATTCTCCAATTTTAGGATATGAACTGAAGTTTGCTACGATTATGATTGAAATACTCAATAAAAACGACTCATTGATTGGGAGAAAAGGTTCACGTCGGAAAAGCTGACACCCCTTTTGCATATAAAGGGAAAAGAAAGCTAGAGCAACGGCCAAAACTTTTTTTGTGCCATCCAATTTTAGTAGAAACATTAACACTGCTCCCATGTCCCAACCCCAGACAAGAAAAGGGAGGGGCGGGGATCTTTTCATATTATTGAAAACATAATTAATTGAAATAGCATATGGCAATTCTTGCTCTAATTCAATTTCAGTTGAGTCAAGCAAACTGTTCATGTAGCTATTTATAAGTTAATTTTTGGACAACCCACTATTTTTAAGTTGAGTTCTGTAGTTTGAACATAAAGTTTTGAATATTACACTTGCCATCGTATAGGGCCAATGCGTCACAAGTCATTAGAGTTGTGAAAACAAGCAAATTCGATTCATCCGAGTTGTTCCACCACGGATTGACAAAAAAGTGAGCCAACCCAACCCGGCTCACTTTTTGGTGAGTCAAAAAATAGCCAATCCGACTAGACCCATCACGGATTGGCTCACTTTAAAAGTAAAAAAAAAAAATGGTACAAAAATATAAAAAAAATTGAAAAATTGGAAAGGAATAGCATGTTTGGGAAAGATTGATTTTTTTCATTTCAGCTATTATGTAGCTAAAAAGTTGTTTCATACATAAAGTATCATGTTTGGCAATTAGCTTAAATTTATAAAAAAAAAAGCTTTTTTGGGGGGAAAACTGTTTTATGTTATCTAATTTGTTTTAGTTTAAGATCGTTGTGATTTGATTTTTTTCATTCTCAAAACTCTCTTCCCTATTTACCCCTACAAACAAGTATTATTATATTATACA
The DNA here is from genome assembly GCA_039655645.1 of Ammopiptanthus mongolicus. Taxonomy (NCBI): domain Eukaryota; kingdom Viridiplantae; phylum Streptophyta; class Magnoliopsida; order Fabales; family Fabaceae; genus Ammopiptanthus; species Ammopiptanthus mongolicus. The sequence continues at coordinate 28,419,289 of CM077346.1, read as the reverse complement.
AATAATTTCATGTCATTTTTCGTAATTTACTATATAAAAGTGATTTTTTTGTACCACCCAAATGAAATAGATTATCTTAAAATCGATTTTCACCAAACATATCCAAACCAAAATAGATTTTGATTATAATCGATTATCATAATAATTGATTATATAAACATAATCTATTTTTTTCAGATTTTTCAAACACACTCGACGTGGTGTTCGACTGGTGTGACTCTTTGGGCCAGTAGTGTTTGTATAGATAATGGATTTGGGGAGATAGGATCCTTAAGAAGCAAAATTGGAAATAAATATCCAAAGGGATATTACAAAAGGAAAAACAATTTACAAAACATGTAATACTGAAAGTCCAGTATCCTTCCAAGCCATTGAGGTTCTGATGCAATCTTGTGTGCTAGTACGGTGCTAGTACTTGGTCCACCTTGTCCTCCAATTGTTTAAGTAACTCCACCATTAGCGTCAGCTGAGTTCTAGATTGAGGCCAGGGTTCATCCTCAATGTTCACAATTATCTCGTCTCACTCAGTGTCAACTGTGATGGATTTGGAATAATTGATTAGCCATTTGGTTTGGGCTGGGAAAACTGGAAGTGATATTAAGAGGAATACATTTTTATACGATGAATTCTCCGGTATCTCGAGTGGAACTTATCTTATTTAGGTGGTCCAATCAAATGGTGATAATAATTTGACTTAATCTATTAACATGATTCATTTATTAAGGTGGCGCATTCTGATTGAACAAGATAATTTTTACCTTAAAATTATTAGGGTACCGAAAAAAGTACTGGCGCAACCACATCGCGACGGGAGCTGCGAACCAAAATTAATTGGTTACAAAAATGGAGTCGTCACCAAAGTTTATTTATTAGGGAAAACATTGGAAAAACTTTCAAAAAAAGAATGATCTTTGAAACCAGATTTAGAGTTCAGGAGTCGATTATGTGTAGGGAAGGTATTAGCACCCTACAACATCCATAAATTAACGGTTACCTTTAGTTAACTGTGCAAAATTTTATATTACTTTTTAAATACTTATTTTACCCCTTTTATTAAAAAATCTAAAAATTACCTCTTTTATTAAAACTTATTTTTGGCCTTGACAGGGAAGGTCCCTGCTCCTACGTATCCTCAGGTACGATGAAGAATTCAAAGCTACGTAGTTCTTTATAAAAAAAAATTTGTGGGTTTGATTGATTTTAAATATTTTTAGATAAACTTTGATTAAGAAATTTCAGGATCACCAAGTTGTCACAACTCAGATATCCTGAAACCAGGGGTTAACAAGATGTCACATTTCAACTAACCTCAGCTAACCCTTTTATTTAATTTAGTTTTTACTTTATTTTTAAAAGGCTTAGGATCACCAAGTTGTCACAACTCAGATGTCCTAAAATCAGGGATTAACAAGATATCACATCTCAGCTAACCCTTTTATTTTAAAAGAGATTAAGGTAGGTTTAGAATCACCAAGTTGTCACAACTCAGATGTCCTAAAATCAGGATCAGCAAAACGTCACATCTTAGCCAATCCTTTTATTTTAAAAGAGATTATTTTATTTTTTTAAAAGGACTTAGGATCATCAAGTTATGTATCCTTAAATTTAACAGTGAAAACAAATGTTTTTATGTTGTACTATTTGCATTTTTATTTTTAAGCTTCTTATTCCTTGCAATGGTGTACCGCACTAAAGTAAATACAGTGAATCAGGCCCATATACACAGTAAATAGAAAATGGCATAATGAAACTTAAAATAGAAACGTGAGCGTTCGAAGACCTGAGTGTTGCAAACGCAACAAGAAGAACAGGTACAGGGCAGGGATGGCGCGGCAAGAACTGATGTACCGCGGCTGGGCGGTGCGACGGCGGCGGGAGCAGAGCGGCGGCACGGCGGTTCCGGATGTGCGGCTCGCTGGTGCGCCGTGGTCTGGTCCGAGACTGGGCTTGGCTGGGCGGAGAAGCTAGCGGCGGTCACAGCTGCTCCTGGTGCTGCACGTGGAGGAGCTACGGCGGAGCGAGGGTGAGGGCGTGTGTTACTGGTGGCTGGCCATCCTTGTGTGAGTGTGGAGAAGGTGAAGGAAAAAAAACAAAAAACAAAAAAAAACTGGGTAAAAAATGCTTCCGGATCCCCCTTTCTTTCACGTTTTTTCTCCCTTTTAAACTCAACAGTTGATCCTCTTAACTAACGAATTATGATCAGTTAAAGAAAAAAAAAAATGATTGCCATTCATTAACATTTATCTGCCTCTCTTTATAATTTGAATTTGAATTTATCTGTTGTCTCTCTTCAGTTATACTTTAGATTTCATGGAGCATCCCTTGTAAAGTTAGACCCTTCCCCTTTTATGCTAAATTCTTTGTGTAACTGATTGAATTCTGGATTTATTGGCAATTATAATTCCTACTAAAGCCCTCCATAATTTTCGCATCGCTGTTACGGAGAAAGGGCAAAAACCAAAAGGCAACACCTTTCTATTTCCCTTCGGATACAATGTATGTAACACTTTTTTGTTTCTCTTATTTACTCTTACATACAGCAAAAAAGAAATAGAAGGCAAATGTTTGTTTATTATTATTTTTTATAATTTTTATTTATTTTTATGATTTTCAATTTTTAATAAAGCAATAAATAAAAATGAGTGTCCGGACAAAATGAGATGTTGACAAATGGGCGCATATATATATATATATATATATATATATATATATATATAGAGAGAGAGAGAGAGAGAGAGAGAGAGAGAGAGGACAACCTGTTAGCCAATTCGGCTCGAATCCGTTTAGCTCGTGGGTTAAGTGAGTCGGGTCAAAATAATCCGGGATAAAAATGAGTCAGTTTTTATCTAGCCCAACCTATCAATGAGTCGGATTGGACTGGGTTGGTTCATGGATTAGAACCCATTTTAACAGCTCTAAAAATTAACAATGTGATTGGATGACAAAAGGTGGAGGAATTAATTGACAGTATTTTGGACGGGCAAATGATAATTGGGTAAGTAACTAAAATAAATGAAAGAGTTTTGCTAACGAGTATCCTAAAGATATAGGTTAAGGAATTAATAAAAGAAAAATTTGTATTGAAAAATTAAGTATAACACTTTTCAATATATTAAAGAGTAAAGACCTAAATTGATCTAAGAAATTTTTTGAGGAACATTCTAATCCCTACTACAAACATGAGTAACATAAGTAATATTAGCATATTAGTAATCAATATTTCAGTGGCACAATAAGCAACATGCGCAAAATTTGGGTAACTTTAAATATTTGGAGGACGATTAGACATTTTAATGGGATAGTTACGCATCTTAATAGTTCACGTAAGCAACCTAATGGAAGTCGATAGACGTTGACTGGCAGAGGGACTAACCTGTCTCACTGATGTATATTTGCATGGGGGACTAAATGGTGAGTTAATTTGTTTCAGGGACAAAAAGTGGGTCTACAAAAAATTTCATGAGCCAATTTGGGTATTTACTCTATATTAAATATAACATTTTCTCATATAAAATTTCATTTTTTGATTTCTTAAACAATGTTAAGGACACTCGTTAGCATTCTCGATAAAAGAATTCTAATAGTCAGAACTTACAAGAAAAAGCAATGTCAATGTAAAGACATTGGTATATATGCAACTAAGTGACAGAGATTCAGAAATGGAAAAGCTTAATTTCTTATCTTTTGACAACACTAATAAACAAGTTGCTGTAGCCCTAATGAAGCTCCGCCCCTGATGATAAATAATGAGGGGGACGAGAAAAGAATAAATATAACCAAATAAGTTCTTCTGTTTGGGAGTTTAAAAATAGAAACAAGATAAAGAAACTCAGGAGGAATAGTTTCACGTCTCTTACTCTCAAATACCTAAATTTGTTCTTCGAAAATTGGGGTGGGATGAGAGAAACAAATATTTTAGATAAAAGTATTTTTTTACATCTTTCTCCTAAATTTTTTCATCAAATTGAAGTTAAAAGTAAAGACTAATTTAACATAGTTGGGCGCTAGTTTCATCGAGCTCATCACTCTGCTAAAATTGTTATAAGAAACAAAAACATGAAATGCACTGTTGTACTGAAAATTCACATCATGTATATCATTCTACTAATCATTTTTTTTCTTCATAATTTGTAACTACACTTTATTAGAACCTTGTAGATTTGCAATGTGGATTATAAAATATAAAAAATTATTGGCAAATATATCTTTTAGCTTATCAATAATCAATTTACTTGAAATTTGGTTTGGATAATTAACCTGATAATATCTCATTTCTCATTTTCAATGATGTGTTTGATGGAAAATCATACTTATAAGGAGGGGAAGGGACTTAGATCTCTTATGCATATAATCTTGGATTAGATTCCTAAATTTGTGTATATAAAAAAACATCATTGTGAGGGTTACCGCTTAGGGCAACTAAAAATACTTATAAGTTGCTCTAAATGGTGTGAGTTATAAGTCTCACTTTTAATTACTGCTTCTACACAATCACTGTGCTATTACAAGTAGAGATTTTATGAAGGTTTAATGAATATTTTGGTTCCTGCAAATATGGTAAGATTTGGTTTTAGTACTTCCGTTGAGTGATGACATGACAGACGGAGTGTCACGTGTAAAAAATATTAATTTTAAATTCCACAAAAAAATTAAACTAGTTTTTGATCCCTGCAAAGTTCATCAATTTTGGTTTTAGTCCTTGTAAAAAATTATCTTAGAAATTTGTCTTTCTAATCTTTTTTTTTTTGTAAATAGTCCCTATCGTCACCTTTAATTGTTAATTGTTGACATGACAAACAGAACATCACGTCAGTCGTGCCACGTCCAAAAATTGGACGCTGTAACAGTTTCACACAATTTGGATACATATACTAAAAGTCATGCGAAACAATTTACGGGTTGTTAGCAACCAGATTCTGCAAAAATTCCGTGGTGTTCTAGCTATTACTGGAAATAATTCGTACATCTAAAATTTCTAATAATTTTACCTGACTTAGATGAGGATGTTAGCTTTAATTGTAATATGGTTTCACTTAATTTGGATAAGTATATAGGAAGATACGTATCCCACAAGATAAGGACTATTTACAAAAAATTGAGATTACAATGAGGAAATGCTAAGAATTTTTTTTACCGTGACTAAAACAAAAATTGGTGAACTTTGCAGAGACCAAAAGCTTATTTAAAATTTTTTATGGAATTAAATAATTAATATTTTTGTACACGTGACATTGATGACGTAACACTTCGTCTATCACGTCATCACTTAACAGATATATCCTAACGACAGAAAAGAATTTCAAAATTTTAAAAGGTTTAGGAAGGAAAATGTATGAAATTTTTTTGGAAAGATTAAAATCAAATCTTATCGTACTTCGAGATTGCAGTGCAGGTGGAGACTTATACAATAACTGATTCACTGAGTTTTGACAGAGGACTAGCTCTAGGTGCTAGAAGATCTAAATTGTAAGAAGTAGAGTAGAAATAGTGAGTAAATTCTTCAGAGAAACGTAACTCAAATCAGAAAATTGATGATGAAAACGGCTTGCCCCCACCACCTGCTGTTGGCACATGGTAGAATTGCAGAGCTATTTTGAGTAGAGTCGTCGTCGTCTTCTTCTTAGATTCCCCAATAATTCCAATCATATAATGGTGCTAACCTTGAAAACTAGCCCACAATTTCAGCTTCGTAACAAAATACGACCAATCTAGCTTTTCCCACCATTTTTGCTATGCAAGAGTACCTTCTTTTTTCCTTCTTAATATAATGAGCAGAGTTGAATTTTATTATCCACTTTTTAAATGATTTTGAACCATTGAATCGAAATAACAAATTTTACAGTTACACTAAGTAAAAGAAAATACAAGTCTTGTTTTTTTTAGTGAAAAATGCAAGTCCAACACAAAGATAACTGATTACTTTATTTGGTTAGCATATGCTTTATAATTTGACATCTCAGTCCATAATGATTGTAATGAATGTAGCATCGGTTCGGTATGAAGGTAGAAAATCACGTTGAGGGTTAAAATCACGTCCCAATGGCATAATCAATATTTTCGAAGCATAACAAGTGGAAGCTCGTATTCGTAGCTTCTGCGATACGTCCGCTTGGACGTGACTCCAAACACATGACATAATCCCTCAAGCTAAATCAGTTTTAAGAAGTTTTTAAGAAAATAAAATTACACCCTTGCCAGTGGTTATAACTCTTGACCAAATGATAAGCATTTAGTCCAACCAATGCACCATAGTCAAAGAGGAAATTCGTTCCTTCCCAATTCAATTGGGTTTTCTCAAGTTGTATGTGAAGTAATAACATTTATTTCATTTCATCAAAAGATTGCGATAAGGACATGAGAACAACATTATCCAGAAGGCCAAATCTAACTTTGATGCATTGATCTGTTCTTGTTTGCGCTACAAGAATTCGCTCATTTACTTAGGGCTTATTTGCGATGGCCAAAAAACCATCAGATTTCTGACGGCTTAGGCCGTTGGTAAATTCTCCGACCACTATACCGACGGCAATAACTGTCGGTAATGTTACTGAGGGACAAGCCGTCGGTAAGTCCGATGGTAAGTTTGGTGCAAATTGGTGTCAAGATTTTCCTGCAATTTTTTCGACGGCTTGGACCTCGATAAGGGTACTTATTGGTACTGACGGTCTCAGCCATCGGTAAGTGACATTTGGGTTTTCAGCGGTAGCAGATGTTTCTGATGGCATAGCCGTCAGTAAGGGTACTTTATGGTACCGATGACTTAAGCTGTCGGTAACTTTAACTGTCATTTTATTGTTACCGACGACCTACTTTATGTTATTGACGGCCTAAGCCGTCGGTAAGCGTCATTTCGCATTACGGACTCAAACGACTACTTTTTTAGTTACCGACGGCTAATCCGTCGGTAAGGAAAAGGATAGCCGTCGATAAGGGAAGTTACTTGTTACCGACAGCCAAGCCGTCAGTAAGCTTCACTAACCTAAGCATTCGCGCCTTCTCCCCCTCATTTCTCTGTTCACCCTCTCCCTCTCCGCCTCTCCTCTTAGTCGGTCCTCAGCCACAAACCACCACCTCTCTCAACCACCAGTCACCACCGCATGCTTCATTGCACCACCGCGCACCAGCTTCATCGCACCACCACGAGCTTCATCGTTCAGGTATCTCCCTTTGCCTCTCCGTCCATGTCCCTCTGCCCCTCCCTCTGTGTTTCTACATAAATTTTTAATTTTTTATAAATTTTGCAGAACTGGACCACCACCATCGGGCCACCACCGCCACTTCTTCATCCTTTTTGCTCCCAGGTTTGCTTTCTTGTCTCAGTTTTGGCATTGAACATTTAGCATTTTGGTTTAGTCAATTGAATAAAATTTTTGTTATGATAATGTAAAAATGTTGTAATTGAATACTGATTTTTAATGCTTTCTTACATGTTGAACATTTTGAAGATTGAATACTAAACATGTTGAATACATTTTGTTATGATATTATCAATTGTAATATGTAATTTTGATTGTGAAATGTGTATACATGTATGCATGTATCAGCTATGTTGTTGTAATCTTATAATTTGTTTGATTTTGTTTATTGTTTACAATATTTTAAATAACTAATAGAATATCAAATGTGACTTATAAAATAAATATATAAATAAATATATAAAAAAATAAATAATCTATACTAAATAATAAAATTAAAATAATAAGAGGATCAACCGACTGATCGCACCAGAGTCGACGATGATGAGGACTATTTCGATGTTCTTATCCAGTCCTCTCGTCATTATGAGGATAATTAGATTTTCATATAAGTTTTTTTATTTATATTTCTATGTATTGTAAGAACATATGTTATTTATCATTTGGATATAATTTTAATTTCTTTAATGTTATTTTTAATTTTATTTTACACTATTTATTTAATTAATATTTTTAAATTATTAATAAAAAATAAAAATATTTAATGAATATAAAATATAATTAAATAATAATTAATTAATCAATTAAAATATAAATTAAAAAAAAAGTTTATTCACGCATCCACATTACCGAGGACCCTCTTTCCTGAGGGATTTTTGGCTGTCAGAAAGTTACTGTCACTGACGATTTTTGACCGTCGGTAATGAACTGTTTTCTTGTAGTGCTGGAAATAAACATCTGCCACTCTTCATACATGGTGATGTAGGCTTAATATATGTCCACAGGGACCATGTATCACCCTTTAATAAGTTCTTTCATCAAGTGGCCAAGCTTCATCTTGAAAACACGAGAAAGTAAATTTGGTTATCTTCTGATTTTAGGGAAAGCACATTTAAATTTGAATCTGGATAAATTTGGCCAAGCTGAATTACATGTGACACGAGAAAGTAAATTTGGCCAAGCTGAATTACATGTGAAGGTGATAAATATATCTGGATACCCAACCTATGTGCAAATTATCGCTGGAAAGATAACACGTTTACCAACAAAAGGAACTTGATCTTTCTCCTTGCAAGACAACATCTCTTATTCCATTATACAAATCAGCTCTAAGTTCTTTTTGATGAAGTATGATGTATGATAGTTGTTGATTTTCCATCATTGTGTATTCATCTACAATAAACTGTTGGAACAACCTTTGAGAATGTAGTAAGATAGATTGCTCAACATCTCTATCTTGAAGTTTGAAAGCCAAGTACTCCCACAGTGTGACTTTAATTTTCTTCCGACCAGTGGCCATTACAGAATTACTATGTGATATGTTTTTCTTGTAGCCATCCTCACTGTAAGGGAACACCAATGGATATTGCATAGGCAAGTAAGTAGGATGTAATCCATTAATCCTTTGCAACCTATCACATTGTATTTCAACAGTTATATCTTTTCCAGCATTAGAAGTATCAACATCACTGACTATTAAAGCTACCACTTCTGAAACAATGGAAATATATGTTCTTCCATCATTACCGCTTTAATGAATTAGCTTCAACTTTAAATATGGATTATTTTCATTTTGAAACTTATCCTTGGCCATTCTAAAACACTGAGCTATAGAACGTTATAGTGATCAAACATATCTTTCAGGTTCTGAACAATATCATCTATAAGTCTTTTTCCTTCTTGATTAAATTTGAATTTAAAAACACAATATTAAAATTATTGTACTATAAGGCAAACATTACACTGTCAGCATGACCAATGAAAATGATTGTGAATTATAATAGACAACAAAGAACAATACCTTATAATACTCCTTCTGTTTTGAACTTCATGCTCTGTGTCCTAAATGTGGAGTTATGAAAATTTTGGTGTTTGACCTTCAGTGCAAGAGACTGCCAATATTATGGTAAATCATCCCACACATTATGTAACTATAAGGACCATGACTATTATTTATATACTTGTCTACTTTTCCTCCCATAGAAGTGAAGTAGAAAATCATGTTATAAGCTCTAACATACTCTGCAATATCATTTGAGGACTCGTTATTAAATATAAGTTCTTATATGTACTAAGGAGGTTCCTTACCTAACAATAACTTAATCTTGCCTTGACTACAACAAAGAGAAGACTTTGGGCTTGAAGTTTTTCTATCATTCCTAATTCTTTCATTGAACTACATTCGAGCACCACAAGACATACAAACATATTCTGGCTCACCATATTCAACATAAATTAAAAAAATGACATGAATATTATGAATATTAAGCGAATGAAAACAAATCACAACCAACTTAGATTTATTGAAAACAAATCACACTTTTTTAACATCCTAATTCTACATAGGTCGCCGGTCGACATTGGAAACTATACTTGTATCAACAGATATAACATTGGAGTCAACTCTATCATCCACATCACCTGCAAATATTTAACAGGTAGCCAATATTAATATTTCAAGACACAACAAATCTTATAAAGGTGCGAAACTATAAATTGAACAATAAATGCAAAGGTTGCGTAAACTTTACAATATTGCAATTACAATTACTATGAATACAGTTGGAGGTAGAGCCTATGACATATTTCCCAGGCCTCAAATATGATCAACACTATTGCGGAGATTAGTTGATGAATCTATTGGTGAAGTTCGTCAGTGCTGAAAATGAAGCCTCTTTCATATGTTATGAAAAAGGAGTTTAAAACATGTTTGTTTTTATGTTTCTTACTGGAATTTGATTACACTGAATCAAGCACATGTGTTCCAAGACTACAATCTACAACATATTAAATATTACCAAAATTAAGTATGAACAAAATATGATATATAAATATTTTCTCATTGCACAGAGGCTATACTTTTATACCTATTGAGTTAAATTCTGCACTAAGATTTCTTGTTGAATTTGTTATGTCACAAAGTGCAGACACTATCCTTCTTGAACTTGAGACCCAACTTTTATTGTTTCCAGCAATAGAGTTGTCTCTTCCTCCAATATAAGCGTTGATGAACTATTTGGGTGCGCATAATGAAAATAAGAAGAAACATTACTTGGCAACAAAAAATTAGTTGAAAATTTAGAACAACTTGCTTGAATAACAACAGAACTTAGAGTATGTATAGAACATGTTCCTATTAAAAAGAGAAGAAAGAAAAAGATTAAGATGTAAATAAAATTAGGAAATAGTTTCACAAATAAAATATATATAATGATGCCAAAAACACCAAATAGACATCCCTTCAATTGTCTTATATAATTATACCCCTCTTTGGGCTTTTATGTTGGTTTTTGTTTCTTTTCTGTTGTACTCAAAAAAAAAAAAAATATATATATATATATATACCCCAATGTAATTAACACCCATATATAATTTAAAATAATTGAAGATCAATATCATCATATCCCCTATAAATTTTCTTTTCTATTTATCAATGTAACGAGGAACTGGAGGCTGTAGACAAACAACCAATCAATTAGCACAGCCCGTGATCTATGACAAAGAAATATAATTTTATTAACAAATGTGACAATGAGGTTCACAAGCCATCCATGATTTCAGCTTTGACTTCAAGCCAGTTTAAGAAGCTTAAAACGAATGAGAAGGCGCTTGCTCCTGCCAAATTTTTATTCTTATGGAATGCAATGGCAAATATACACAACAATATAGAGGTGAGTTAAACTTCTAAGAGGATCTCCAAAGATTAACTAGTTGCTTAATTCTTTTTTATGGACTTTGTTAACAGAGATAGAAACCATACATGAAAGAGAAAAGGAAAAGGAGGCCGCTAGGGTTCCAATCACATAACAATGCAAAGTCTTAAGATTACAAGGAAATAAGAGAAATATATATGACAATATAAAAAGACTAAGCTACATATACTATAATCTAACATCCCCCCTCAAACTCACGATGCATTAACAGAGAGCATTGAGAGTTTGTCAGTCAAGAAACAAAAACGCTTAATGGAATGAGATTTTGTGAACAAGTCAGCAATCTGCATGGAGGAAGAAACAAAGGGCAAGGTAATGGTGCCATGTTGAAGGTGATGGCGAGTGAGGTGACAATCAACCTCAATATGCTTGGTGCGTTCATGGAAGACCGAATTGTGGGCAATCTGTATGGAACTCTTGTTATCACAGTACATAGGAGTTGGCCCAGTGAGGGTAACACCCATATCAGAAAGTAGCCAACGTAACCAAACTATTTCTGAAGTAGTGACTGCCATAGCACGATACTCAGCTTCAGTAGAGGAGCGAGAAACGATGTCTTGTTTCTTGCTTTTCCAAGAAATAAGAGAATCACCCAGAAAGATACAAAACCCTGTGATAGACTTGAGTCGAATTTCTTCAGCCAACAACTCATTAACCACCGAATCAACACTTGGAAGAGGATTACGGTGTAAGATAGTCCCACGAAGTCCTTCAAAATCAGCCCGAAGAGCCATTAGAAATTGAACCAAACGTTGCTCCTCCCTGCGGTCAGTGTACGCCTTAAAATTTTGCAGTTCAGCAGATTCAGTAAGAGCCAATTGATCCCACAGATTAGACATAGCAGAATAGAATTCCTGAATGCTCATGTTGTTCTGCTGAAGAGCCCGAATATCAATCTCCAACTGATACTGTTTTGCAAAGTTGGACTGTTTATACAGACGTTGCAAGTGATCCCAAACACCCTTAGCGGTGTCAAATTTTGCAAGTTGCATGCCTATTGATTGTGAAACAGAATTATTTATCCAAGTAATGATTTTCGAGTTGTTAGCTTCCCAATTTTCCATGTCCTTTGCATATTTATCCAAATCCTTTTTATCAGTAGGCTTAAGAGTGGTGCCATCAACATAACCCCAAGTTCTTTTTCCCTTCAAAAAATTCCTCATCACATAACTCCAATAGGAATAATTCTGTCCATTCAATTGCACACTAATTGATTGAAGAGAATCATCCTTCTCAGTCGTCATCTCGACAAATATCAAATATCCAAGGAACAATCACAATGAAGAATAAGCAGAAGGGCAGAGGCAAATCGTGAACAAGGCACAAATCCAGCTAAACGAGTCACGAACAAAGTAACCCAACAAATATGAGTCACGAACGGTCCCAAACAATCCCAGCAAAAAACGAAGCACACAAACGAACCACGAATAGCGCACAGCAAGACCAAAGACGGCGGCGCAAGAGAACCAATCGCGCAGGAGAACCAAACGGGGCGAACAGAAACCGCGCCGGAGAGCGGGTCGGAAAACGGGTCGAACACGCTAACGTTCTTCCCAAAATCTTACTAGCTCTTTGATACCTTGTTAACAGAGATAGAAACCATACATGAAAGAGAAAAGGAAAAGGAGGCCGCTAGGGTTCCAATCACATAACAATGCAAAGTCTTACGATTACAAGGAAATAAGAGAAATATATATGACAACATAAAAAGACTAAGCTACCCTTACATATACTATAATCTAACAGACTTTACCGTACCATATCATCACATTTTACTATATACTACTTTAACCAACTTTCTACACCAATGAAGCAACTTTAACAAGTTAGAGTACTTTTGTAAACATCCGTTGTTTCTATAAGCAATTATTTTTGCATGTGGATGTTATGTCACTGATGCTCCAACGATGCTATCCTGTAAGAACCAGTTCTTTATTCTTAAGCAACTCACCATTCGAGAGATGCTCTAAAATCACAGGTCAAGGTCCTTGGTAAGGTATCAATGTGTTAATTGAACATCCCGATCAATAACAATTACAGAGCTCAGAAACATGCAGAACTTCATATCATTCAAGCCCTGGAGTTTATAACTAGCTACTAACATTTCTTCATTCCTTCCTGTTCAGGAAAAAAAAAAAAAACATTCCTTGAATATAACTAATACCTTTGATTTATTACAAATATTAAATCTAGAGCACTTTAACCTAAACGGTTAATTCCTGTGCTCAACTGCCACAAGCCAGAACTTGAGAGTAAGGCAAAAAAACTGTCAATTCTGCTATATTGCAGCAGCTTCTAGAAAGAATTGTAACACATCTTCCTTTGTAGGTAGTGCAGGAATTGCACCTCTCTCAGTTACAGTGATGGCGCCACATACATTGGCAAAATATAGAGCTTTTCGGAGACGCTTCTCATCCTGCCATAGAAAATAAATGTATAAATTCCTAAGGGAGAATGTTGAAGACAGTATATTGTTAATTGACTGAGTAATACTACTCCAATTTAAGCCCCATGTACATAAAACCAAGAAAAAGTAAAAGCAAAAGCATATATTTCAATTGCTATCTCCTCATTATGAATAAATATCTTGTGTAAGTACCACCTCAACTTCTATCTTGCACTGTTCACCTAAAGAGTATGGCACGGACTTATAGACAAATGTGTGGTTTAAGGATACCTTCCACCAGTATGCATGTTACAGTGAAATACTCTCAATGATAGAAGCATTCAATTCACATCCTGAATAGCAATTAACAGGAAATAATAATAATTCAAATCCATTTGCCACTGCTGATTTTCAATAACAGTCATAAAATTTCTCCAACTTCAGTTTCTTTATTCCCTATTTCCTTCATCTAGTTATTCTGTCCCTAAAACACTCTAAAACATGAATAAAGAACCCGACTACATGATTGTGCACTTCCAACATCAAAATCAATGGAAATTAACCAGAAAACTATGTCAAAACAGGGCTCATGAAATTTTATTTCATGGGAAACACATGGAGCCAGGATAACATAATCTCCAACCAGACTGAGTTAAAATTAGAAATTACCTTAAACATACTTTGGTCAGAAGCTATGCTGTAGAGAATTCCACTAACAAATGCATCTCCAGCACCAGTTGTGTCAACAGGTTTAACTTTAACACCTGCAACTCTGCCCCTAAATTCCTACACAGAAATTTGGCAATCAGATTTAGCTGAACAATCATTCACAAGGGGGAAAAGAAATGGTGAATCCTAAAAACCAAACTCTCAGTTTGGCAAGGTGCTAGTAGGCATTGAGTACATTACTACAAGATGGTGTTACATTAGGACATTTCACACTCATAAGTCACCACTATTAATTCGCCCACTCATAACTCATTAGTTATTAGAGTAAGGGACGTATGTTGTGATACTTGTCCACCGATTGTAGATACAAGCACACACGCTTGCACAGAATCCACAATGATGAAATGGGAAATTGTGCTCCCAATAGCATATTTGACATCATAGTCAAATGACTTACTTAAGCATACCTTGGTGTAATATCTACAACCCTTTGACCCTTCAGTAACAATTAAAAGCTTGAGATCAGGATGAAAAAGTTTCTTCAATACAACATTATCGTCATATGGATCATCACCACCAGTCAAAAATGTAATCTCATCCTCACTTACCTGCATGTACATAAGAAAATAACACATCAGGTCTACTAAGGAAGAGGACAAGGAATAACAGAATGCTTATTTTCAAAATTAAACAGAAGTATAAAAAGTAAAATTAAATAATTAGTGTAGTAGCATTTATAAAGTAGATCATATAAGAATCTCCTAGCCACCTATATTATACCTTTATGACATCAGCTTGATCCCATATACTCATTATGCCTTTCTGGGCAGCCTCAGCTGATGGCCATAGTGCCAATCTCAAATTTGGATCATAAGAGAGAATAGCACCAGAGTTTTTGGCAATGCTCAAAGCAGCAAGATGAGCTGACCTGGATGGCTCCTCAATCAAGCTGATGGATCCATAATGGAATATTGTAGCCTGAAATCAATATTACAAATAACCTGACTTAAACCACAGGTCCTGGGTCAGATTTCATAAAATGCATACAGAAACTTAAAAAAAACCTGTTTTATGAGATTTATATCAAGTTCTGACTCATGAAGAAGCATATCAGCACTTGGATTCCGAAAAAACAAGAACTCTCGCTCGCCATCAGCTCTAAGTGTAACAAAAGTTAATGCAGTTCTTGCACTAGTGTCAAACCGCATTCCAGATGTGTCAACATTATTCTGCTTTAAAATGTCAGCCAACATGTACCCAAACTCATCTGCTCCAACCTAATACACAGTTGGTAAGGAATTAAGATATGATTTCCTATTCTAGTAGTTCAAGCAAGCATTTTCTTTCCTCTCTGTAATTTTGTTTGGAACAGCCTTCTCCAGAAACATATTCAGTTTAAAACATTGCATATGACAAATAAGTCTTAAGTATGAAGATTTGAAACAAAAATTTTTTTCCAGGAGGATGTGCAGATAGATAGTAAGAAGAAATTATATAACCAACCGGACAAACAGACATGATAGAAAACTACACCTTGCCTATAAAAGCAGTAGAACCCCCCAGTTTTGATATACCAACAGCCACATTGGCAGGAGCTCCACCAGGAGCTTTCTTGAAAGCTGATGCTTCAGCCAGTGACACTCCTGCCTCTGTTGGCACAAAGTCTATTAGCATTTCCCCAAAGCAAACAACCAGTGAATTTGTTTCCTTGCTATCTTTTTTTGTGAGATCATTGGATTTACCTGCACAAAATCAGTAACTTCAGACCGAAATGAACCATGGTTTCAGAAATTTTCACCAGTAGCAATCTAATTGCAAAGAAGTAAAAATTGAACACTTCAAGATACTGCCATTAGGCAAGGAGGTCAAAACTATGAAAAGCAAAAATTTCATCTTCATGATAGGATGACTATCATTAGTGTATGATTATGTGGCATACTACAAAAATTAATGAGAACTATAATAATCAACTAAGATGTGTTCTGCTGTATGCCCTTTCTTTCCCCACTACCAAAATTCACAAAGATAAAGAGTAAAGGTGGTATTTTGAATTTGAATATTACATGTAAACAGTTATCAAAATGACCTTCAAGTGCACCAATGGTTCAAATCATGTACTTCCCAAATACCCATTTTTGCTCCCAATGCAGGGTCAACTTACAAGCCCTGGCCTAAATCACACAGATCCCATAAATGTGTGACAAAAAAAAAAAATTGCTTCTTTTTCCCCAATCCAATCAGATATTTCATGTCAACTGCCACAAAGAACACTACAGAAATGCTTACACAAGCAGTGATTAAAGAAAGATCCTATTATCATGATTTTGTCTCTGCATGGAATCATGGAAATCACACCCCAGAAAGGTGCTGCCAAGGGACCATTTCTTATTTACAGAAACAAGCACACAAACATTGACAGAAGATAACAGGACGTGTCCAAACAGAACAAAACACTCGGACCGACACAGTCAACAAAGATCTCCAATCTGATTCAGTAAAACAAATCCCAAAAAGAGAAAACCCAACATCAGAAAAACCTCAAAGATACAATCTTTAACTCAAAAATCTAGTTCTAACACAGATAAACGAATTCCTTCAAGGCTTCAACTGACAAAAAAAAAAAAGCAATAAAAGTTCCAAAACAAGAACACCCAAAAAAAAAAAAATTTTAAAAAAATGGGGCAGTGAGAAACAGAGAGAGGAGAAAGATGACAAAACCTGAAAGGGTAGAGTGGGCCATTTAAGGAATGGAGCTGTGGGGTATTGGAACCAAGAAAACAGAGTGTTATGTTGCAGAGAAAGAGGAGTAACCTATTAGCTATGTTGTGTTGGTGTTGTTTTGGTGCAATTTATGCAGAGAATAAACGGAAGGTGGAGGAGGGTAGATGAGAAGAAGGATAGAAATTGGGTTGGTCTTTACAAAAAGAGAGGTGATAAAATGAAATATTCAATTCAATAACAATAGGCATAGCACCTAGATTTTTACTATGTAGTATTTTTTGTTCTCCAAAAGCTTCTCCAACTTTATTATTTTTTCAAATATGGAGGCCTGCTGTTTTCCTTTTTGTCTTAATTATTCTTTATTTAGTAAGAACTCATATAAGGGTTTTCTTATTTAGCCCAACATATTCATATCAGGATATACAATTCATGTAAATAAACACAAAAGCATTAGGCGTTAAATAAGTTTTTTCTTTGTCTCAAATTCAACTTGTATTCCATTCAACTTAATGCTATTCGTATTTGATTAATTTTTAGGAAAAGAAATGCTTTTTTTTTTGCTCAAATGCTTTGTCAAGAGATTTTTTTTAGCCAAAAGCTATTCATCAATTAAAAATGCATGGAATACATCATTGATCATTTTACAGAGAAAATAAAATAGAAATTCTTCGGAGGTCACATTCACAAAACATATTTAACATGTTTGATTAACGTTGCCAACATACGTTTGAAACTTACAACGGTAAATCAAACATACACTTAGACGGCGAAAAACACACCAATGGAAGTATACTAATCTAGCACCAAAAAAAAAAAAGAAATATAATAATCTAATTTTTTATAATCTCCAATATGGTATGCTAATTTTTTTTATAACCTTATATTTGTAAAACAATAATCTGAATGCAGCAAAACAACATTCATGTGTCAATCATCTAACATTTCATCCTATCATAAAATTAACATTTTATTAAGAGAGAAAAATAGAATTTATTCGTATTTCAATAAGCATAGCTGTAATAGACTTCTCCTCAACTATATTCACACACAAAAACAAGTTATAAAAAAATTTGAAACCGTTTAAGAATCCATGAAATGATAAATTAAACAACTCACCAAAGGAAGAACTTATACATACATGCATTGGTACATCATGCTATTCGTTCACTCATATATCAAGAATCATTTGGCGAAGTCATAATCAATTTCCAATCATGCATAATAATTTTAACTCATTATTCACTATTGATAATTATGGTTAACACATATTTCCAAAATTTATCAGTTTTCTAATGTCTCAAGAGGCAACTAATTGCAAGTCAAAAAAAGACGTGACAAATTTCAAGGTTTATAGCCCACAACGTAGCCTTATCAAAGCTAGCTGCCAGAACAAGTTTCCAGCAAGCATGAGCTGACTTCATGTAATTACTAGGTATAACACAGAAATTCATACATTCCGAAATTTAAACAACAAGTATTATTATATTTCACCTTCCTAATGGCCCAGGTTTCACCTAAAAATAAAATCTACATCTCGAGATATAAATTTTTGAGAGGTCATTGTCGGGTATGTCCAGGACAGATAATACTCTGTTTTCAAATAAAAATTGGGATCACCTCACGTCTCCTTAAATCTTGTCCCTTTAGGATGTATTTTTAAACAAGATTTTTCTATCATGTGCAAATTTATATATGTTAAGAAAGTAATATATAGAAATTTTTTTTGAAAAATCACACTTTTAAGTTTTAATTATTCAATATATTGAATGCAACATTTTTTAAGAAAAGATTATTATTATTGATTTCTTAACATATATAAGTTTGCATATGATAGAAAAATATATTTATTTTTTATGTGGTTGCATTTAATGTATTTGTCTTTTTCAAGGGAAGCATATTGTGTCTGTCTGTTAAATATAAGTACGTGATTTCGGTGGTAGCCACGAAAAATTAGCTGTTAGCCATTATCCTTTCTTTTGAAACATGGTTCAATTCCGGTGTTCTCTAATTTCATTTTTTTGTTAAAAATTATGATGAGTTTAATTTTGATATGTGATTACAACTTAATAAATCATTCAAATAATCACTAATGCATCGAGAAAATATGAGCAAGACTTTACAAATACAACAACTTTAAACATCATATCATCTTTCCTAATATTATAACCATTTAAGCACATTCAGAAACTGTTTAAAAAGGGTCAGTATAGGTTGATCTAAGTGGTACGGGTTTGAGGCTCTTAAGCAAATGGTTAGGGATTTGAATCCTGATTCTTGCGAATGAAAATAATTTGGTTGAAAGGGAACTATCCACCTTGTGTGTCTTCAGGTTTCTCGAAGTAGATTAGTCACTGTTAACAATAGTGGATATTTCAAACCTATTACATGGATAAGAAACTTTTTAAAAAGGACAATTTTTTAAAGATACATACGTCTATGAGCTTCTATTTCTAAAGTTGACATTTCCCGTTTGTCCTTTTAACTAAAGTTGATATTAAGAAGAGAGAGTACAATTTAATAAAGTTATCATGATACTTTGAATAATTTTAAACACTAAAAATATTATTTTTGGATAATCATGTTATTGGTATGAAGTATCCACCTTCGTGAATAATGACCAATCTCCATCGGGAGACCTGACGACATTTAAGGGTTGCCCCCTCCCAATCAGATTTTCTCCATACGCAAGAGTCAGGAATCGAATCCCTGACTACTTGCTTAATGGGTCCGAGCTTGTTACCACTTGGACCAATCACATGTTGGTCGCTAAAAATATTATTTAGTCAAACAAAGATAATTTCATTATTATGGAATTATTTTTAATTCTTTTACAATAACCACCAAGAGGAAAAAAAAAAAGAAAAGAGAGAGAATGATACTATTACTAATACGTGAATATTTTTTTTGATCAGGTACTAATACGTGAATATGATAAAATGTGGGGTTTAATTTTAATATACCGTCATTTTAATATCAAAAGAATAAAAGTATTTATTGTGTTATAGTTTTTTCAAGAAGGCTTTAAAAACTTCCTTGAAGAAGATAAACACTAATTAAATTATACTAAAAAAAGCTGGTTTGATAACTTTTTCCAATTGCTTAAAAAAAAAAAAAAGACTAAAAAGGTGTATTAATTTAATAATTTTAAGAGCATTGAGTGTAACATAACATTCAAATACAAAATTCAAATGCATTCTTATTTTTAAGTATGACTAACAATATCCTAATTTTAAAAAATAGAAGTAAGAACATTTCAAATTTCACTAAAACAGAAACAACAAACTGCTAAAGACTTAGTAAAACATCTCACACCTTACAGCTGTCTAAGGCACACTTTCTACCCAATCAATAATGCAGAACCATATTTGGTTACCATGTTCAATTGTAGAAAAAAATATGATGAATTACTTTATTTGAATAGATAAACTAGAACCGGACAGAATCCTTAGACCCGAGCCGCACCCAAGATACCTAATAGAAGCATCAGCTGAACGAGCGGGTCAAGTCGGTCTCACAGGTCGTCGGTTCGCAAGCTCAGTTTCACACGATTAAGGTCGGGCGGGTTCAGGTGTGATAAAAAATTTTCAACCCCGCCCGTACCCGACTGATTTTGTAAGTTGGATCTTTCTAACCTATGCAATACGCCGTCGTTTGGTTTGCTACTCAGAATTTGAGGGGTTACCTTACCCAACACCCATTTCACAATTTCATTTGTTACAACATTGCATTCTCTCACAACCCGTGGTCCCTCTCATCGTCTTCATCTTCTTCTTCAACTTCCACCACCCTTCTAGGCAAGCACAACAGAGCCACCGTCGACCAGCCACAAACCACCAGATGTGGGACTCATTACACAAACTCGCTTGTCACTCCAACCTCCACGCGAACCAGTTTGCTCTGCCGCTCGCCGCTCAGCTTTGCCTCTCACCGCGAAGTCGCAAACCATCGTCACTGCGAACCACCATCGTCCTGCTGAGTCCTTTCACCTCTCTGCGACTCTACCTCTCTCTCAATCTCCCCTTCCCCTCAGAGAAGGGTCCTGGAGTTAGAAGAAAACCGATCTCCAACCCAGGTGTTGCTGCATGTTAAGATCTACACTAGATCTGTGAACAAGAGCTGATTGAAAATTTGTAACTTTTTTCTGTTACAATCTCCCCTTCCCCTTTTTTTGTTGAAAGTTTGAAACTTTCTAGTTTATGTTTTTGAATCTTCTGCCTATGCTTCAGCGAAGAAGAAGAAGAAGAGGTGTTTTTGGTTGTAAGTTTGATACTTTTTTTTTTGTTAAAACTTTGATTCATTTTCTTGTTGAATGTTTGCATTTTTCTGGGTTTGTTTCTGGTTCAGTTTCTTCAAGTTCATGTTGACAATTTTTGTTTACTGTAAAACTGACCCAGCTCACTCATCTACCCTCCCAAATCGTCACCCGACCAATCCGAAGCCACAGGCGGGCGGAAATGGCTAAGGATTTCTGAGGATTAATTTTTCTTGGATTGGGTTTTTTCGGCCCGAAACCGACCGAACCCGTCCGCTGTCCACCCCTAAGATAAAAAATATTCATAAGAAAGCACTTGTCTTTGACAGTCATCACAATGCTAGGAACAGTTCACAATTACAAGCATCTTCATCCCTATGCCTACAAAAAATTTGCTAGTCAACCTCATTTTTACAGCTAAAAAACGTTGAACTTAGATTGCAAGCAGCTCTTGAATGTTAAAATAAAGCACGACAATACTACAATGTGGTGTTATGCTTTTGAACAGTAGCAGTCAAATCACTTAATCACTTTTGAACCTACTGATTATCAACAAAATTCTCGCCATCATCATAACAGTTTAAATAGAAGCATCATGTTCATCCCATTTCCAGCTTTGCTTCAAATGTTTATTGCAGGCAAAGACTGGTGACTAAATAAACATAAAAAATGTCTCTAATAGAACCCTTCTGACCGTCAACCTCCGATAAAATAGAAAACATCAATAAACTCAGTGAAGACACAGTCATTAGATTCCTGGAAATAATAGAAGCATCGGTTCACCAAATTACATTAAGAATGTGGATTTGCGTTCCTGCATTCAAAATTCACTACATTCACTCATATACACCATTAAATACATTTGAGTGTGCATTAAATAAATGAAGTAACAATGACTCAATGATGCATGTGAGTGAATGCAGTAAATTTTGAATATAGGAAATCCAAATCAATGTCAAGACTAAATGCAAACTCAAAGTCTCAAACCCGAAATATACAAACCTATAGCAGACAGTTAATTCAGAGCAGAAACTGAATTCACATTAAACCAACTTTCCCAAACCCGTTTCAGATATTATTTACATGTGGAAAATTGCCAATACAAATTAAAAGCTGACAAATAGTCCACTCCACTCACTCCAAATACCTGGGACTCCCATTTGTGTTTGGTAGATCAAAGAAGGTAATCTTCTCCCTTGTTGTTGATTGAGTGTGGAAGAAGCTGAAAGGCTGGAAAGAGAATTGTCTCTCTAGGACTGGAAAGGAAGTTCTTATAAAAGCAGTGGCTCAAGCAATTCCAAACTACATCATGGGCTGCTACAAACTCCCTGAAGGGTGCTGCAAAGAAATTGAAACACTGCTTGCCAAGTTCTGGTGGGGATCCAAGGAGGGGAAGAAGAAATTGCATTGGTTGAGCTGGGATAGACTTTCAAAGGGCAAACAAAATGGTGGAATGGGCTTTAGAGGTTTTAGTGACTTCAATAAAGCTCTTTTGGGAAAACATTGTTGGAGACTTGTCACAGGTGAAGGGTCCCTGCTAGGAAGAGTTTTTAAAAGCAGATATTATCCCAGATGTACTTTCATGGAAGCAAAAGCAGGTTACCAGCCAAGTTATGCTTGGAGGAGTATGCTAAATGTAAAAGATCTTATTGGAAAGGGAGCTAGATGGAGGATAGGAAATGGTCGAAGTGTGAAGATTTGGCAAGATAAGTGGCTACCAAACCAAGTGGACTTTACGATTAGAAGCCCTATCCAGGTTCTAGAGGCTCCAGCATTGGTCAGTGAGCTCATTGATGAAGATACAAAACTGTGGAAAAGGGACCTGATTCATGAATGCTTCAATCCCTATGAAGCCAAGCAGATTGTAAGCCTACCTCTATCACATAGCCTCCCAACTGACAAGCTTCTCTGGCACTAGGAGAAAAATGGAGAATACTCAGTAAGGTCAACTTATCATCTCCTCAAAGATCAACAATCACAGGACAACCCAGGTCCCTTTGGCTCTCACTCTAATGGTCTCTGGAAAAGCATTTGGAAAGCCCCTGTCCCGAATAGGATTAGGAACTTTCTTTGGAGACTTCCAAAGAACACACTCCCTTTAAGAGATAACCTATCCAAGAAAGGAATTCCGGTGGAAAATCTATGCCCTCTATGCCAATTGAAGGCCGAGACTCCAGATCACCTCTTTATACAATGTCAACTGGCCCAACTTACTTGGTTCTCCTCCCAGCTTGGCATTCATGTGCCTCAGGAGATGGATATCAACCAATGGATCTTCCAAGGCCTTAGATGCAAGGATTCTAGGGGAGTACAAATTTTCTGCACTCTATTGTGGAAACTATGGGGTGCTCGAAACCATCTGATATTCAATAACAAACCCCTTAACCCCATTGACCTGGCCCAAGAGGCTATGTCCTTTGTTCTGGAACTTAATCCCAACAGTGTAATTACTGAGATCTCTGATAGGCTAGAACTCCTCCCTGGTTTGGTACCTGCTGTGTTTGAAGATTGTTGCATTTATGTTGATGCAGGTTGTTTTCTTGATGGAACAACAGGTTGGGGCTTTGTTGCCTATGATCACCCTGGAGGGTCTCCTTTGCAGCTTGCAAGACTGATGATATAGCAGTTGATCCTGTTCTGGCTGAAGCCATGGGAGTGAAATGGAGTCTCCAACTCGCCAAAGAGCACAACTTGAAAATAGTATCCATTGCCTCTGATGCACTTGCAGTAGTTAATTGTATTAATTCTAATTCCCACGTAGCTGCTATAGAACCTGTGATTCACGATTGTAAGTTGTTGATGTGTGAACTTGAGAGAGTCAATGTAATCCATGTTAACCGTAGCTTAAATTCTGTTGCCCACAGTTTAGTTGGTTTATCAAAAACCCTTGGGTCTAGGACTTGGTTGGGGCATGTCCCATACCAGTCAAACTCTGTTATTTGTAATGATTCTGCTCCATTAATCTAAGTTCAAGTTTTTACCCTCAAAAAAAAAAAAAAAAAAAAAAAAAAAAAAAAAGCAACATACAATCAACAGAGGGAATGCTGCTCAGACTTTGAAGAAGGAATCAAACGGGCCCTTAAGAACGGATTTTAACCAGATTGCAGTTCTCCTACTACTAAATCAAATTACTAAGACCATAGTTACATCATTTAAAGGAAATACCCTTATATATGAGCACCCAACACAGCAATCACCAACTAAGCAACATTACATAATTTCTGCCACAATTTTATTTCATCTAAAGAAGCTGCAAACAACACAGCACAGACTTATAACTCAAACCAGAATTTGGAGCTGTGTGCTCTATGTCCTACCACACAAAAAAGAGAAATTTCAAACTCTTTTTTTCATGCCAAAATAGTTGTATTCCCTGGTGAGATAAAGTGCAAGGCTAAACACTCGTGACAAGAATTTTATTCTTTTTACACAAATAAACGCTATATTGCTATAGTGACCTTTCAATACAACCAAACAAGTAAACACATTATGAACTCAATAATTCAAACCATTCTTAATGGATGTATGTAACATATGCATCATTCCAATTTTATTTAGTGTTGTTACAGAACGATTCTTCTGAATGAACGCCTTGTAAATGAGCTAACTAAAAGCTGGTTTCTCTTTCAAAAGATAAATAAACAAGTTCAAACAGAAATCTTCAATTATCTAAAAAACAAGCATGAGTGGAGTACAAACCTATACAAGCTGAGCATAATTAAGATTATGTGCAAACTTGTTCACTGTTGTTTGATACCAATTTAAACTTAACATGTACACTAAATCTAGGCCCTGCAGTTTCTTATTCTTTAACACAAAAGAAGGATCATCCTCTTTGCATAACTTTACATCTTAGCTTACTTGCATTCATTCTATCTATTCCTTCCTGGCAGGTTGCCCTCTCTACACTAATGCCATCATGAGCCATGCCAGGACACGTGGACAAAACTTGTGATAAAACTTCCCAAGTTTTGTGATAATTATTTTTATTACTTTGGTTTAGTTAATTGGATAGAGCTTTCTTCTTCCTCACATATCATAACTATTGTTTTGCTTTATATATAGAAGTATAGATTAATAGCTCATAAGGGAAAAGTATATTACATTTGTGTGCTCTAATAAGTTTGTTCTAATCCTGCTTCTTCTGTGATGCATAAACATATATGCAGTTTGCTCTATTTTCTTTGTTTATTTAATAAATGCCACTCAAGTGTTTTATTTGGTCAAACCAGTGTAATACTAAAGTCAGAAAATAGGTCTTCCAACAAAAATACAATTAAAAGAAGAATACATGCAATGCAGAGAAAAGCATTAGTCTTCAAATAGGCAAAACATAACTCTAGCCCATAAGAAATGTAAGGTCATAACCTTCAAACCAAGCAGAACATGTCATGACTTGAGATACCAAGCAGAAATTACTTTCAGGCATTTTATCAAATAATTTGTGTGCAAAGGTGCAACAACATCAAAATATATGGAGCTTGTTACAACATTTCATTCACAGGTTCCAGCAGTAAATATTATAGAATTAATATTTAATTTTTTTCAAAGTTATCTAAGAAGATTTGAAGCATCAGATTGTGGTTTTAGCAGCCAAATGAATAGTATCTTCACTCCCAAAGTTTTAGGGACAAATCCAAAATTGATAATGCAATTTGACTATCAGGCACTAAAGATATACGTGTCGTTTCTCCCTCCTTGTGGGGACGTGTTGGAGTAATGACATAGCAATCTTATCAATTGGGTTGGTAGAAATAGCAGTTACTCTATTATTAATCAAAGGACACTCAACGGACACTCAACAAGTTTTTGTGGAGAATATTTGATGAATACATACAAGAGCACGACCAATTTCTAAGTAAATGAACATTCACAGTAGCCATCCATTGTTTTTCTTGTGATTGCTCTGACCACCCTGTCTTTGGCCCAATTAGTTTTCCTTTTGAAGCACCTTCCTACTTCTGCCAAACCCGCTGCAACAAATGATTTTCCAATCACACATATGGAAGAACGTTAACAGAATTTATCCTAAGAATGATAACAGGAGGTTTCTATGGAAGGTTCCTTTGAGAATGTAAATAAACTGAGGGACTTATCTCATATACCATCTATTGTACAGAAAGAACTTGTATGCATGAAGATGGCAAAATTATTATTTACGTCCTCTAACTTATTTTTTGGTTTGAAGTTGGTTCTCTAACTCTTATTTGTGACAAGTTAGTCTGTGTAAATGTTAACAATGTTCAAAAACATTGTTAACACCGTTAAAATATCCGTTAAAAGTTAATAAAAAATTATATTTTGTCTCTCTTTTCCCCCTTTCTTCTTCTTCCTAAACCCTAAACTTCGTTAAGGACTTTTTTCAAGCTTCAAGCACTTAAATTATGTCCTAATTGCAGCACTGGATGCAGGCACAACTTTTATGAGTGTTCTAATTTTCTTTGCACTGCAAAATGCAGGCCATGATCTGAAATGGTGGGGATCGGGAGTTGGACCATTGCCCATTGACTTCTTACCCAACTCAATTTTCTTAGAGAGGCATGATGGATTTTAAGTTTTGTTCATTTTTTGGGCGGGAACCAAGTTAGGCTTTGTGTGTATATAGGTGAAGAGAATAACTAATTGCTAATCAATTCTGTACATACTTTGCTTGCTATCGCGGAGGGTTTTTCTTTTTCTACCTCTTATATGATTGATAACAGTCGTGTGGTTCACTGATAATAGAACAAATTTGTATCTGACTTCTTATACATTTTAAGACTTGAAAATTCAGGTCACTCTTTGTTTCGCACCTCAAAAGGAAATAAAATTTGACAACCAGGATCTTTATAAACTAAAGTGGATGTGAAATTGAAGCTTTATGGCTTTTGAAGCTTGAAGGAAGTTGTTAATCGGGTTTAGGGTTTATAAAGAAGAAGAAAAGGGGAGGAGAGTGTTAGGTACCAAGTAAAACAGAGCAAGGAAATGGGTGAAATGCTTATATTATTGATGATAATCAAAGGAAACAGGGCTGTATCAGTATGATAACAGTACCTGGACTAGATATTACAAGGGAAACCAGGGAAAATGTAGAAAGAAGAAAAGATAGTCTAGATAGTTGGAGAGTGCCTAGTCTCTCCCAAAGTTCCTATCCCAAATACCAGCCTACTCCTTCCCCCCTCCAATTCCCCACATATACTCTACTCATTACATCACTCACGCATTGCATATTCCCTCCCCATTCTCACTCTGCCAGCTGGCAGAGTTAGTTACATTGGCCATGTTCAGGTGCTTTGCATCTGAATCTCTTCCTGTAGTACACCTTAGGAGTCACAATGGGCCTCGGGACAACATTAGCACTTGGGCTATCAGTTGGGTTTGCAACAATTCTTCCCCCTTCAAAATCCACCTTGTCCTCAAGGTGGAATTCAGGAAACTGCTCCTTGAGTTCTGTCCAGGATTCCCACGAATTTTCACAGGTTGGGAGATGCTTCCATTTCATAAGGACCTCCAAGTGGCCCTGCGGAGTCTGTCTAACTGCTAAGGCCTTTTTCTGGCTAAAACTGTAACTCCCAATCTTCTGTAAGACCTGCTGGAAGTGGCTTTACTATCGCTTCTGCAGTCACTGCTTGCTTGAGCAATGAGACATGGAACACTAGATGGATCTTGGTGTCCTCCGGCAGTTTGAGTTTGTACGTAGCTGACCCTATCTTCTCCAACACCTCATAGGGGCTATATTATCTTGGACTGAGTTTTTGATTGACCCTCTTAGCCAATTGTTTCAGCTTGTATGGTTGAATTTTCAGGAACACTTGATCACCTATCTCATAAGCCACTTCTCTTCTATGTTGGTTGACCTGTTGCCTCATTCTGTTCTGGGCCCGAACCAATTGCCCTTTCAGCTCTCCCAACATCCTGTTCCTTATGGATTTTAACTGATCAACTTCTTCAATGGGAGTTTGCCCTTCATCTCCTCGGATGACTACAGGTGGGGTTCTGCTATATAGGGCCTTGAATGGAGTCATTTTGATAGCTGAATGATAGTTGGTATTATACCAAAACTCGACCCAACTCAACCACTTTGGCTATTGCTTGGGTTTGGTCCCGGTTAGACACCTGAGATAAGTTTCTAGGCACCTGTTCACCACCTCAGTCTGCCCATCTGTTTGAGGGTGATAAGCGGAACTGAATTTGAGTTTAGTGCCTGCCAACTTAAATAGCTCACTCCAGAAAGAGCTTATAAAAACTCTATCCCTGTCAGAGACAATTGATGAGGGAAAACCATGAAGCTTGACCACTTCTTTAAGGAAAAGCTCAACAACTTCCTTAGCAGTGTAAGGGTGAGCCATTGCTATGAAGTGTGCATATTTTGTTAATCTGTCCACTACCACAAAGATGGTGTCAACCCCGAGGGCCTTAGGTAGACCCCCAATGAAGTCCATAGAAATGTCAGCCCAAACTTTCTCAGGTATGGGTAGAGGCTGTAACAAGCCCCCCGGATTCAAGGCCTGATACTTATTTCTCTAGCAAACATCACAAGCCTTCACATATTGCTGAATTTTTCCTTTCATGCCTTCCCAAAATACCAGTCCAGCTATTATCTTGTAAGTCCTGAAGAATCCAGAATGCCCTCCTATAGCTGAATCATGGCATTCTTTCAAGATTTTCAGAATTCTGGGGGAGTCTTTTAGGAGCACCATGCGACCCTTATAGTATATAGTCTCCCATTCTTCAACTGATAGCCCTGATGAGAGTCATGTTGGGCCAATAAGTCCTGCACAATACCTCTCAGTTTTGCATCTGCCTGTACCTCTTCCTCTAGGCCATCTCATTCCTGAATCTGGACAGTAGACAAAGCTGCAAACTGCAGCTTTCTAGAGAGGGCATCCGCGGCTCTATTCTCATCTCCTGGCTTGTACTTGATGTCAAAATCAAACCCCAAAAGTTTGGAGACCCATTTTTGTTGTTCTTCCCCCATAAGCCTCTGTTCTGTCAGAAATCTCAAGCTTCTCTGATCAGTATGGACAGTAAAATGCCTGCCCAGCAAATATGGTCTCTATTTCTGAATAGCAAGCACAATTGCCATTAACTCCCTTTCATACACGAATTTATTCTGGGCCCTCCCTGATAGTGTTTGGGTCATATAAGCCACAGGTTTCCCTTCTTGCATGAGTACCGCCCCAATGCCCGTCCCCGATGCATTGGTTTCCACAACAAAAGGCTTGCTGAAATCTGGAACAGCCAGCACTGGTAGAGAAATCATAGCCATCTTCAAGTGGTCGAGTGCCTCTTGAGCCTCCTACCCCCAACAAAAACTGTTTTTTCTCAATTGTTGTGTAAGAGGCCAAGCTATCCGCCCATAATTTTTCACAAACTTCCTATAGTAGCCAGTTAATCCCAGGAATCCTCTCAAACCTTTCACATCTGTTGGAGTAGGCCAGTCAATCATGTCTCTAATTTTATTTGGATCAGCTAACACCCCCTTGCCCGAGATCAAGTGCCCCAAATATTCCAATTGTTGTTGCCCAAATGTGCACTTCTTTTTGTTGGCAAACAACTTGTGATCCCTCAGAATTTGCAATACAGTTCTAAGATGTTCCCTGTGGCTCATTGAATCTCTGCTGTAGATGAGAATGTCATCAAAGAAAACTAACACAAACTTCCTAAGATAAGGCTTAAGGACTCGGTTCATAAGGGCTTGGAAGGTAGTGGGGGCATTGGTCAAGCCAAAAGGCATGACTAAATATTCATAGTGCCCCTCATGAGTCCTGAATGCAGTTTTGGGAATGTCCTCTTCCCTCATTCGGATCTGGTGATACCCCGATTTCAAATCTAGCTTCGAAAAAATCACTGCAGCCCCCAACTCATCTAATAACTCATCAATGATGGGAATAGGAAATTTGTCAGGTATCGTATATTTGTTTAAAGCTCTGTAATCTACACAAAATCGCCATCCTCCATCCTTTTTCTTAATCAATATCATAGGGCTAGAGAAAGGACTAATACTAGGTCTAATAATCCCAGCTTGCATCATCTCCCCCACTATTTTTTCAATTTCATTTTTCTGATAATGAGGATACCTGTAGGGTCGAATATTTGGGATTTGGGCTCCTTCCTTGAGGTTGATGGTGTGGTCTTGCTCTTTTTTTGGTGGCAGCCCCTCTGGCTCTTGAAAAATGCCACTGAATTCTTCCAGAACCAAGCCCAGATCTGCTTCCCATACCTGTGTTACTGTCTCTGTTTCCATCAGCTGGTACCCTATCAAGTACCCTTCTCCTTCATCCTGTAATGCCTTTAGCATGGCTTTCCAAGATGCTTGATTTTTACTCAAAGCAGGGTCCCCCTTCAATATGAGCCTCTCATTCCCATTCTTCCATTTGATGACCAAGTGCCTCATATTAGCCTCAATGTCCCCCAGGCTTACAAGCCAATCTAGGCCCAGAACTACTTCAGTACCTCCCAGCTCCATCAGGAAGAAGTCTTGTTCAAATTCAACCCCATGCACCTTCAGCCTCACTCCCCTGCATACTCCTCTGTTACTCACCCGATCCCCGGTGCCAACTTCCACCACATATTCAGGTGTGTCTTCCATTTTAAGGGTCAATTCCTTCACCAATCCATGAGAGATGAAACTGCTTGTGGCTCCTGAATCTACTAGCACCAGAACGGGCCTTTGATTAATTTCTCCCCAAATCTTAAAGGAACGATTTGAGGTTAATCCTTCCTTACTCTTGAGAGACAATTGGAGGATTTTTGCTTCCAGTTCTAACCCCTCCTCATTTTCTGCTGACTGGAGCTCGGGCTCCTCTTGCTCTGCCTCCTCTTCCATCAAAATCAGTTAGAAGTGCTTGAACTTACACACATGCTCCGGGCCCCACCTCTCCCCACACTTGAAACATAGGCCTTTTCTGCTTAATTCTCTCAGCTCCTCCTGGGAAAGTTTTCTGCTCATGGGTGTGCTATTTTCTCCCCCACTTATTTGTTTGGGCTCAGTTGGGACTGGATTAGCATAACTGGGCCTAGGTAGAAATAATTTGTTTTGGCCCAAATCCCCGCTGGATTGTCCCTTCCAGCCACCCCCTTGTCACTCCATCCACCTTCTCCTTAGCACTCCCTTTTCCTTTCTGGACAGCCCAGTTCTTTACTTTAATGAGCAGAGCTCGATCCATCAGCTCAGCCAAGGATCGTATTTCATAGAGTTTCGGCTCAGCTTGGATCTCCTCTTTCAGGCCATTGAGGAAGATACTTTCCAGCATGACCCGCTCCTCTCTTCTTAGTGGTGCGATGAGCATTTCGAATTGCTCCCGATATTCCATCACAGTGCCCGATTGTCGAATGCTCAACAGGGGTCCCAGTGGGTTTTGAACGAGACTCGGTTGGAATCGCCGGACCACCGCTCGCTTGAGTTCTTCCCAGCTCAGGTCGGTGGTTTCCTCCTCCCACCATTGATACCAATTCAGTGTGCGACCCTCTAACGCAACCACCACCGCATCGAGCTTCTCTTCTTCCCTTACCATATTCAGACGGAAGTACCTCTCCACCCTCACAATCCACCTATATGCCTCCTCACCATTGAACACGGGTAGCTCCGGCTTCCTACCACCAAAGTCATATGGCGGAGGTCGACCGCTCTCCCTTGGTCTAGATCTAGATCGTGATCCACCCTACTGGCTCATGGAGCCCTCGTGGCCGCGACGTGGAGTTCGGCCCCGATGCCTCCAATGCCTTCCCGCCAAGAGTTGTCTCAGCTCGTCCATTTGATTCTGGTTTTCCAAGCTCCATTCCAGAAGACTACGCTCCAGATTTTCCACTCGAGTTTCCATTGCAGTTCGGGTAATGACCATTCAAGCTCCAGAATCGCGAGCTTTGATACCAATTGTTAGGTACCAAGTAAAACAGAGCAAGGAAATGGGTGAAATGCTTATATTATTGATGATAATCAAAGGAAACAGGGTTGTATCAGTATGATAACAGTACCTGGACCAGAGATTACAAGGGAAACCAAGGAAAATGTAGAAAGAAGAAAAGATAGTCTAGACAGTTGGAGAGTGCCTAGTCTCTCCCAAAGTTCCTATCCCAAATACCAGCCTCCTTCCCCCTCCAATTCCCCACATATACTCTACTCATTACATCACTCACGCATTGCATATTCCCTCCCCATTCTCACTCTGCCAGCTGGCAGAGTTAGTTACATTGGCCCTGTTCAGGTGCTTTGCGTCTGAATCTCTTCCTGTAGTACACCTTAGGAGTCACAATGGGCCTCGGGACAACATTAACACTTGGGCTATCAGTTGGGTTTGCAACAGAGAGAGAAAAAATAATGTTTTATTGACTTTACTATAATGTTTCTGACGATTAAGCTAATGATGTTAGCGTTTATATATAGTTAAAAGACCAACTTGAAACTAAAATATAAATTAGAGGATGTAAATACTAATTTTTCCTATTTATATATATCAACAAGATGCTTGCATGCCACTTTGGAATTTGGCTTTGTCTCCATCATCTATCTTTTGGAGCCTGTTTGGGTAAACGGCTTAATGAAACGCTTATAGGATAAGTGCTTATATAATAAGCGCTTATATATAAGCTATTTCTATAATCAAAGAGAAAATACAGGCAAACTGTTTCATTATAAATTATAAGCTATCCTGGAGAGTTTATTAAGATAAGCTGAAAACAGCTTATGGACATGTCATAAGCTGTTACATATCTATAAACTCTCTCAAACACTCTAACAAACGTTTATGTTAGTAGATAAGGCCAAATAAACTGTTTATAAGCCATTCCAAATAGGCTCTTGATCTTGTTGTGCGGCTATATATATGATTTTAATGTGGCAAATTGTTGGTGTGCTGCTATGTAGGTGATCAGTTTAAGGATTTTTTGGTGCTATTATCTCAGTGAGTCTTTTTGTTGTGGCTTGTGGTTTATGTATTAGAGAGGGGTTTTTGTTCTGTTTTCTGGTCTGATGTTGTTTTCTCTTGTTAGCTTGGGGTTTTATTTCTGGTTTGGCGTCACTAGGTTGGGTTATGAGTTTTTATTTCAATATGGATTTGTTATTTTTTGTAATGTTTATAGGTTAGGATACCTCTTGTATCCATTTAATAATATCGGTTGCTTATAAAAAAAACAAAATGCTTGCATGCATAATTGTATATATGTACCTTACCGATTACTAATTAATGCCCACGTTTATATAGTTAAAAAATAAAAGGAGAAGAAAAAAACGCATACTATGTGTTTAAGGTTGTCCTAGATTCAAATGATTTTTTTTTTAAAAAAAAAAAATGATTGGCTTGTCTAGCATGCAGCTGATGCTGAATATGGTTGCTACAGCCAGCGACTAGGTTCGAGAATTCGTCTCTTTCCTGGAAAGTTTTAAAAGTGCAAGAAAATATATAATTATATAGTTTTCAACAACCATAGTAACATGATTATTTAAATGGAAAACCTTCGATTACAACTGTTTGTTAAGCTCCTCCAAGTTCTGCACCTTCCAAATATAGCTAATGAGAATTAGAATTAATATCTAGTCATATAGTGGTATATTGTGTGAGTAAAGGAATTTAAAATGCATGTTTTTATAGGAAAGTGATGTATCAAGAAGTAGAATTTTTAGTTTTTTTTATTTTATAAAATCTTATTTTTTTCTTGATTCCTTAATCAGTGTTCTTAGATCACTAGTTAGCAAGACACTATTTATTATTATGGGTCGAATTCCAAACATTGTTTTTTTTTTTTTATAAACAAAAGAAAAATTTATTAAGGGAGTACGAGGAGCATTCCAAATCGAAACCAAATGGAAGTGCCTCATTAAAATCTCCCTAAGCCAAAACCCAGTGGGAAAAAGACAAAGGAAGGAAAAAGAGTACACAACCACGAAATACAAGTTACAAAAATTTTCCACTCTATCAAGAGGGAGGAAAAGTTTTCCAAACATCGTTAAAATATTGTTTTACATCTAAGAGGGAGGAAATTTTGCAAGAACTTGCATGCACCAACAGGAGGGATATAGAGTAGTGTTAGGGAGAATTATCGCACCTCCTTCTTGCGTACTTGCATAATTATTAGTCTTTAACAAAAAGTATTAAAAATAAAACCACACACAATTAACTATGTCTACCTAAAGTGCTTGTATCTACGGATGAAAAGAGGCAAATTAACTCCACTATATATCAATTATAATACAATAGTACTTTTGTATGGAGTCATAAGGTGGTCAAGGTTATGGAACATGAGAGTGAGAAATATAAGGTGAAAGGTTCGATTCTTACTTTCACTAACATAACAAATTAACAATCAGTGACGAATTTTGAATCAAAAATTTGGGGGAGCCAGAATAAATATACTTATTATTCTAGATTTTTCTAACCTCATTTGTAACACCCCTCCATCTCGGGTGTCACTTTCGTAACCCCAACACTATAAAGTAGGAAAAAGATTTGTTGGTTCGCTTTCGGAAAAGATTTTCTTTACTCATATCTTACTTATCATAAAAATCGTGATAAAATTTGTTTCTTCTCATTATATTAAAGAACCTATGCTCATAATAACATTAACATACTCACAATACCACATATATATATATATATATATATATATATATATATATATATATATAAAAGTAAATATCATCTATTAAAATCTATCAGTCTACCCCACGGCCATCCAAAGCCGGTAATAGACTAACCCAAAAGAAACTACCACAAAATAAACCTAAGCTGGTCTGACAAAAGAAGTCTATAGATTACAAAGTGCACTACCCCGACTTCAGTCGTACCAAAGGACAGGGTCACATCGTCACCAATCCACACCTCTTCGTTGTTGACTTCCAGCTCTCAAGTTAGAACGGTCCAAGGAACTGCTAACAAAATATCTATACGTGTATCCAAAAACACAACAGGGTGTCCAACACGTACAGGCAAGGGTGAGACACCAATATATGAACCCAAAAATGACAACTACATGCCCAAACACAAACAGCAGATACATACAAATATATCTCACCAAATATCATCATGCATCACATAGTACAACATATATATCCATGTACTAATAGTAAAAACACAAGGGTCTCGTACCCCACAATCAACGTTATTCTCTAAACGTATGCATGAACATTTCCATATATCTCAACAAATACTCAATTCTAGATTTCTGGGAATCCCATCACCAAAAGCATGAGTTGATCAGACTCGATTGCCAATCAAGGCACACCATATTTACCATATCACACCGACCAACACAGGGTACAATGCTTTTCCTTATATGGATTTCATTACCACACCATGTTGTCCAATCCAGGCATCACGCTTTCCATTGCATGGATTTATTTACCATGTCACGTTGTCCAACCCAGGCATAACGCTTCACATTACATGGACTTCAGTACCATATCACACTATTCTCACAGGGCATAGCACTTCACTCTGCATGGATTTCATTACGATATCACACTGTACAAATGCTTCACATTATATGGATTTTATCCATTGTCCATCAAGGTACAATGACACATAATGACTTACAGTCATCACGGGTTTCCTATTATCAAGGTCCCCCGTTTCACGGCACGTCTGCCCCACACAAAATGCATGAGAAAACTACTTAGTTTCCGTCGGTTTATCTTTGTCGTAACATTCTTTCCTCGTTGTAGCATCAACGCTAACAACCACCATAATGTCTTAGAATCTTTAAGCCTTAACAACATTTTTCTTAAAACGGGACATCTAGTCCAAAACAGCTCGAACCCAAACATCCCAAACCGACGCACCAGTTTAGGATTTTGGATTCAAGAACACAAAAACATCCTCAAGCTTATAGGACCACAAAGATCGTCCCCAAGCCGACAAGACCACAACTAACACGGATCCTTGATCCACGTGTTTCTGCAGAACCCTAGAACCCTGACGTCTCGGTTTCTAGTTTCTAGGTTAAAAACCACTTTTCCTCCAAAACTCAAAAACTAAAACTCGAATCTCCGACACTTACACAAAGTCCTCGGGATCGATTTTCCATAAAACAAAACGTAGTCCAAAGACTATTTCTTTTTCTTTCGTCATTTTTCGGTAAAACAGAAACCTTAAAACAAAGCTTGTAAAAACCTTTTTTTCTTGGATAAAACCAACTAATTTGAAATTCATGTTTCTTAAAACGCTTTTATTCAAACGATTAACTTTATTAATTTAAAAACTAATAAAGGTTTCTAACGTCCTATTTAATTTAAAAACATTGTTTTTCATTATTAAAATCACATTTTCACAACTTTGCTCTTTTAAGTTAACTTTTCTTAAAAGCGGCTATTTATTATTTTATTTCAAAAGAGATAATTATTTATTTTCTCTTAAATTAAATTGAGAAACAATAAAACATATTTATTTTCTCAATTCCACATCTCAGGCTTTTAAAGCTTTTAAGTTATACGATGTCGGATCCTAATCGATATTAGGTCCTCTAACGCCTTAAATCCCACAGCAGGGCACACGATACATTCATACAGCTATTCAAAAATTATAACATGTATCTACATATATCAGCAGTTATGTCATACATAGCCAAATCAACAGCAATAAATAAAACAATTCACCAACAATCAGATACAGACATTTATTTACATTACTAACACCCAAAACAACATATATCTGTCGGAATTGGAATTCCTCAGGTTTGTCCCTTTACCTCTTGTAGTCCCAAGGTAAGTTGTAGACACCCGATCAATCTGACAACTGGCTCAGCTAGCTACCGATGACTACATACACACAATCCATAAAGGTATTAATTAAAAAAAAAACAAAGATTTCTCCTACTGCACCACCCCTAGGGTTCGGCCCTATTAAACTAAAAATAGTTAGGAAGCTCCAAAAATTCTCATTTCTTGGATAACACCCTAATTAAGTGCGGTAACCCTAGATACTAACTCAAAACATCAAAACCCTACCCTACACAATAAGGGGTTTCGGCCTCTCTTTGGTTACATACCCTAGAGAGATTTCTTGGCTCTAAGCTCTTAGATCATGCAATTATGTCATGAACCTAGGCCATAGAAATTGGTTTGGTATCAAAACGATTTTTCTATAATTTTTCATTGAATTTTGAAGGTTTGGGGTTAAAAAACCTAACATATCTAACCATGGAAATTAATGGAGAATAAAGAGAGATTGAGAGAGCTAGCTACCTTCTATGATGATCTCCTTCAAAAATGAGTGAAGAAGCTTCACAAAATTCAAGCTTTTCAATATCCAAAAATGGAGAAATGGTGAAGAAAAGAGAAAGGAAAGGAAGAATAAGATGGGGCTGTGTTGGGGCTGCTGGAAGGTGGGTTTGCTCGAAAATTTTGGGGAAATTTGAGTGAAGAATTAGTGTATTAAATAGGAGGTTTTAAGTGAAGGTGAAAAGGTAAAAATAATTAGTAAAAATTTAATCAAGGGCAATTTAGTCAATTCATATCCCGACATTTTGAAAAACCTCCCACACTGATAGGAGTCCCCAAATAATTTAACATAGCTCTGGTATGAAAATTATTGGCTCAAGGTTCTCGAAAAACCCTAAGACAGCTCGAAACGTCTACCTGATCGATTATCGGCCCATATATAAAATATTATTTATATTTTTGGACGTCAGGACACATTTTAGTAAAAAGGTAAAGGATTGAATTCTAAGACTAATGGTCCTGACCGTTAGCCAAAAAGAGGTCTTGATAGTAGAAAAACACTATCATCCGAAAAACATAGATCAGGCTCCATTTGAGTTTTCGGCCCAAAATTTAACCGTAGGTTCCTACGATTATTTGGAGCATGAATATGATTTTAGTTTTCCCAAAATCATTTTCTAAAACCCATATAAAATATAAACTCATTTATATAGTTTACCGATCTTAGAAAGCATGAGAATTGGGGTGTTAAATCATTTAAGATAGATTAAAGCTTATTTATGTGTATGTGCTTCATTTAGTTTTCCTCATGATTATATGAATAAGTTGATCTTTAGTGGTTGATATGCCCTTATTGTGTACTTACGGAGCATGGATTGAAAGGAGTTTTAAAAAGTTATACATGTTTTATCACTTTTTTTATTTTCAGAACTGTGGTTAGTTTTTTATATGTAGATAAAATATTTTAAAATAGGTTAAATACCACTTTTGTTTCCTTATCTTTATTTTATTTTTCGTTTTGGTTCCTTATTTATTATTTGTTTCGATTTGGTCTCTTATTTTGCAAAGTCATACCAATGTGGTCCCTTTTTTTATTTTTTGTTTCGAAATGGTGCCCTATTTTGCAAAAATTAAACCTATATGGTCCCTTTTTTTGTTCTGATATGGTCCCTGTTTTACTTTTTTTATTTCGAAATGGTCCCTTATTTTACAAAAATTATATCAATATGATCATCTCCATATCACAATTTAAAGAGAAAAGATCATATTGAAACCAAAAATAAAGATAAGGGACTAAATCGAAAAAAATAATAAAAGAGGAACCAAAACGAAAATTAAAAAAGAGATAAGAGACCAAAAGTAGTATTTAGTCTTTTTTTTTTTATTAAAAACAAATCTCTCACATGTCTAGTATATATATCACATACCTTTTTCATTTTATGATATTAATCACAAAATATAAATTTAACAATAACATAAAAATTATCAATAAACATATTTAAATTAAGAATTTGAATGAAATCCAACAAAAAGAACTGCACGAGGTCAGCTTTGGGGATATGGATGCTCTGCAGTCACTTTGTGAATGCAGAGAGATCTTGACCGTTGATTAAATTTTATATAGGATAAATATATTAATGTAAATTAAATGTATGAGATCGTGACCATAAATTAGGAGTGTATGCGTGAATGCATGAATTTGATGAATACAGAGGATCCGAATCCCAGCTTCGGAGGTTCGAGTCTTAAAGAGGAAGCGACACTGAAGAATAAGGAGGAAAGAGAATTCAAGGGGAATCAGAATTCCCACCAAGTGACCGAAGAATAGCGAAGATTTGATTATATTTTACAAAAAAGTAGGATAATTCTGCTGAAGTAAAAAGGAGAGGATTGTGGTACAGGTTCTAAAGGATGGGATTTTTATAGAACTAGTATTCTTTCATTGCCCACAGAATCTTAGTATCTGAAATGTCTCCTATCAATGAAGATTCGCAGAATGACAATTGGTGTCACTTAAAATACGGAAATGTTAAATGAGGGGGTTGATAAACTTCGGTCTACTTATGTACGAAAGGTCAGAAATTCAGACAGTATTTTTGATTTGCAAATACACAAAGTAGATTATTATAATGTATAATAATTATTATCACATCTTATTCTGATCATTAGAAAATAATACAAATACACAAAAAACAACACTTAAGTTTTGTCCTTTCAAATATTAGATATGAACTTACTCAAGAGTTGCACGAACTGGGCTGTCATTTTTCAAGCCCATTTGATGATAATTATAATAGGCGTATATTGAAGGCATTTAACTTTGGTATCTCATAAATTTATCTTCCCACCTCCTTCATTACATTTTTTTATGTTTTATCCTAAATACCCCTAACCCCCGCTCATAATTTTCCAACCCCACTAATTAATCCCCCACCTCCCCTTATTTAAATTTTTTCACTATTTCTCTAAATATCCCTCCCTTCCCTCCTCAGCTTTTTCCTCTCCACCCTCTCCCTTTCTTCTCCATTCTTTACCTTTTTCATCTCCGTCTAACCCACACCCACACCCAAACCCATCCAACCACACCCAATCCGGCGTGGCGACAAGGAAAGGCAAAGGCGAGGCAACGCGGCAGGCGAACGGAGCGAACATCGAGCACGACGAAGACTGTTTTTTGACCGTAAGTTTTCGTATGTATCAATAAATTTTATACATGATACTTACGGAAATTGTAGTTTCCGTAAGTATAAATAAAATTGCTTGATCAACATTTTTTTGCTTACAGAAACTCTTCAATTTTTTTTGGCTTTGGAAAACTATAGTTTTTGTACGTATTCAATTTATTTTGTTTACGAAAACTATAGTTTTTGTAAGTGATCAAACTTTTCTTGCTTATAAACTATAATTTTTGTAAGTATTCAGTATTTTTTTGCTTACAGAAACTATAGTTTCCACAAGTGTTCAAGTTTTTTTGCTTAAGGAAACTCTAGTTTCCGTAAGTGTTTAATTTTTATTTGCTTACGGAAATTATAGCTTCCGTAAGTGATCAATTTTTTTTTTTTTGCTTATGGCAAGTACAGTTTCCGTAAGTAATCAAATTTTTTTTTGCCGTAAGGCACCCAAAACCAAAAAAAGGAAAACCACTAAAAAGAAAAAAGGGAAGGAAGTTACTTGGCCGCCGCTCGCCACTGCTTCTCCATACCGCCGAGGTAGGTGTAGTTGAAGCACAAAAAAAAAGAAGGGAAAAGGAAAGAGCGTGGGATATGAAGAAGAAGAAAAAATGGGTTGAGGTATTTTGGGAAGTAAATTAAAAAAAATTGGGGAGGGAGGTGGGGGAATTAATTGAAGGGGTATTAAAATTAATAGCCTATATCGAATGATGAGATTGAGTTGTATAGCCCAATGGAAAATATGGTTTGGGCCCGTACAAGGTGTCACAGTGTTAAAATATATCCAAATTAGTGAAGTCACTGGAGCGAGACATTTGAATGAAAAAGCTATTAGATGTTTGAAGAAAAAACAGATTGTGAGAAGGGTGAAGCTGACAAGAGAGCAAACATCAAAAAGGGCGAGTGCAGCAAGACAAGTTTGGAGAGTGATTCTGAATGAGACTTCTGGCGGCCTTCATACTGCTCAGTTTTCAGAGGGAAATCAGAGAACCTTCTAGGTAGTTGTGGGTATGGATTGGGTGATTTTGAAAATGGTACCTTTAGTGTCATTCTTTTTTTTTTTTTTATTTGACATATATTTTCTCATCTTATTTTATTTTTTTCTCTTATATTTTTCTCTTCAAAAAATGTCTAAAATTATTAAAGTCACCACAAATGAAAGTCATACAATCCATTCCCGATAATTACATGGCTATCAGGTGAATACAGGGT
This sequence comes from Ammopiptanthus mongolicus, assembly GCA_039655645.1. Taxonomy (NCBI): domain Eukaryota; kingdom Viridiplantae; phylum Streptophyta; class Magnoliopsida; order Fabales; family Fabaceae; genus Ammopiptanthus; species Ammopiptanthus mongolicus. The sequence goes on along the minus strand of CM077346.1, from coordinate 28,378,120 downwards.
CAAAGATGTGAGGGAACTCTATTTCCCATTCACATATTATGAGCTAAAATCTGAAATATCTGGCACGAAATAGTGGTAAGGTTATTTCAAATTTGGATGAAAAAAATTCGAACCAATCAAAATCAATTGATTTAATTTGATTTGGATTTATAGATTTTTTTCAAGAAATCCGAATCAAACCAATCAGTTGAAGAATGAGTTAGTTCGGTTCGACCCAAAAAATATTAAATATTAAATAAATATTAAAATAAAAAATATATAAACTAAATATAAAAAATTAAAAATTAAAAAATATATAAATATTAAAATAGAGTATATATATATATATATATATATATATATATATATATATATATATATATATATATATATATATATATATAACAAATTAGGGATAACAAAATGGGTCAATCCTGCGGGACGGGACAAGCCAACCCGTTTTAGACATATGGGTTGAACCCCCAACCCATCCCGCCTAATGGTGGGTTGGCCAGTCAAACACATAAAAATATAAATTGGGTTGGCGGGTTGACCAGCTATAAAAATAAAAAAATTAATAAAAAATCATATAACATTTCTTTTTTTTGGGCAATTTTTATATCATTTCTTAAATTATTATTAAAAAATTAGAGTAATCTTATCTTATAACTCACAATTTGTGCTACAAAAGTAATGACATTATTTTTATAGTATAAAATAATTTCAAGTAACAATTAAATTAAATTAAATAATATTTAATAATTAATAAATTAATAAAAAAATTATTTTTTAATATGACGGATTGCCTGGTCAATCCGTCCCGACCCGTCACCAACCCGTTTTCGGGTGGGTTAAGCGGGACGGGTCAAAGTAGGTTAGTGGGTTAAGAATTCTAACCCACTCCGCCAGTCACAATCCACTTTGTCATCCCTATAACAAATATTAAAATATTGTAATCAATTCGATTCGGATCAAATCGATTCCAATATCATTGAATCCGAGAATCGAACCAATTATCATCAAGTTTGATTTGGTTTGGTTTGGTTCAAATCCGAACATAAAAAAAAATCGAACCAATTTATTTGATTCGATTCAAATTTTAGGATTCATCAAATCGATTCGAACCAATAAATATCCGTGGATAAAGTCGTATAGAAGGTCCGGATTACAAGAGAGTGAGTGATTAAAATGGACAGAGTTGATAGCAGGTTGTGCGAGAATATTTTGGGGGAAAGGGGAAGTGATTGTGAGTGCGAGGTTTAACTAGTATTTGGAATTTGGAATTCGATGAGTCTAAAATTTTTATTCTCTCTCCTAAAGGATTTTTTGGGTTTGTGTAGTGCGGGTGCAGTTTAATTTAACCTGTTATGTCGTGAACATTTATGCTCCATGCCTCCATCTATAGGTGGTCTAGAACATGATTTGGTAAAACGATTGCATAGGGTTTCATTTTTTAGGAGATATTAATTTATTTTTTTTATTTAGTATATATATATATATATATATATATATATTAAAAAAATTTATATAATAAAAAATTATATAGTTAAAAATTTATTTTTAAAACTTAAGGGTCCAATTGTTTTTTAAAATTTAGAGCAAAATCCTTTTATTACTTATTTTAATATTTTTTTCTAAAATAAAACAAAACTAACAGTCACGCAAAAGACTCTATTTTTTTCTCACTCACGTATCTCTATCCATTTTTCCTCACTTACTTTAACATTTTTTTTTATTAAAAAAAGCCAAAAGACTTACTCTTCCTTACTCACTGACTCACGTCTGTGTCTCTCTCTATCTGAAGCTCAGACCTCAATCGGACAGTCCCTGTGTCTCACGTATCTCTATTGGCTGTGGTGCATTGCTTCATCGATCATAATCAAACGTTGAGTCTGTTTAGCAATCTTTGATATATTGTAGATCATACAATTGACTCACTTAATAGAAGATTTGAGCAATAGTGCACATATAAGGAGATTTTTGGGTTTTTGTTTAGTATTGAAAGGCTTAGGTCATTCTCTAATAAGGACTTGAAATTATGTTGCAAAAATCTTGAAACTTATCTAAAATATGTGATTCTTATGATCTTGATGGTGAAATTCTATTTGAAGAACTAAAAGCCATTAGAGAGGTTTTAACAATTGAATCAAAATCAAACTTTAATGATATTAAGTTCTTTGAAGACATTTAATTTTTTTCCTAATTCTTGCATAACTTATAGAATAATATTAACTGTCCATGTTACTATTGCATTTGCTGAAAGAAGTTTTTCTAAATTAAATTTGTTAAAATCTTATTTGCGATCTACTATGTCACAAGATAGATTAAATAGTCTTGCTTTGATTTCTATCGAAAATGATTTTTTAAAGAACCTTGACTATGAACAAATTTTTAAGGATTTTGCAGAAAAAAATGTAACGAGGACAATATTCAAATATTAATAGGGCATCAATTTCTTTCTTCAGCCCTTGTGATTCATTTGCTATCAGTGGAGGATACCGCTGGTCAGCTGGTGTAGGGATGCTATTGCAATATGTTCAGGTTGATAGATATAAGTATAACTATTTTTGCTATAATTCTATTATATAGTTTGCTACTGTAACCTTTTCCTTTTCTTCTGTAATATTTGTTTAACTGAAGTATTAAAACAATTAAAGATTAGCCTTTTGCACCTCTTTGTGAGTTTTTGATAATTAATATATATTCCCCTTATCAAAATAAAATAGAGCAACAATTTTTCAATTTGCACGGGACACCCAAAATCTCAAGGACGGTCCTGCCTCCATACTTCATGTAATGTGTCAGAAAAAAGTGGAAGGATTTAAGGATGCGGAAAAGAGGTTTTGGAGGGGATGTTTGGTATTTAGTGGGTGATTTAGTAAAAAATCAAAGAGAAAAGAAGGGACCAAGTATGCAGGAACCTACAAATGAGATGCAGGAATTTCAACAATTCATTGAAGATATGGAGCTGAGGATCTTCCTTTGAAGATATACATGGTATAGGTCAGAGAGGTTTACAATGAGCAAGCTAGATCGATTTTTAGTTTCAGAAGAGTGGATTAATGCTTGAAAGAATTCATCAGTTCAATGGGCAGTAAAGAGAGTTGTCTCTGTTCATTGTCCCATAGTGCTTAGACATGGAAATCTTGAAAGCCGATAGGGCAGTGATAAGAGATTTGGGTCTATTTGGATTGACCTATAAATAGCTTATTTGGATTTATCTACTGTCATAAGCGCTTGTTAGAGTGTTTGAGAGAGCTTATGGAAACAGCTTATAACATGTCCATAAGCTCTTTTCAACTTATTTTGATAAGCTCTCCAGAATAGCTTATGAAAACATGTCATAATTTATATAAAAATAGTTTGACAACATTTTCTCTTTGATTATAAAAATAGCTTATACATAAGCGCTTAATTAAGCCGTTTATCCAAACAGATCCTGGAACTGCTCTCACCTATTGAAAGTTGTTTAGATTCAACAATTGTTGGCTCCGAGAGTGTTTTCTTTTTCTTCTAAAGGACAAAACTTAGGTGTATTTATGGTATCGTTTTTCAATGAGAAAAATATATGTGTAACAACTCTTAAATAAAAATATAACATGTGTATTAAGTTAAAATCTCAAAAATAATTCCGTTTTTGATTTTTTTAATTTAGAGAAAAAAAACCCGAGTTTGACTTGGATCATCCAAAGATTTGCCTGAGCTGATAAGAAAACTAGTCATATATTATATAAACAAGGCAAGCTCAAAGACTGGGTCACAAATTTTCTAGTCCGAGTCATACAACCACGTGAGAAACAATGTAGGAACTTGTATTAACTATATTCCAAAGGCTTACATACCATGCGAAGAACAATTCTTAAGTTTAATCATTATACATCTCTAATAAGATAGACACCAATATTTTTTACCCAAGAAAAGCGAGAACATGAAGTGAAATTACCACCTTCATTTAGTAGCTACTAGCTAGTTTAAGTTTAAATATATAATTGCATACCTTTTCGTGTAATTCATCCGCTCGTGCCTTGAGCTTCTTCATCTGCAACTTCAAAGCGGGATCATGGCGATTACATATCTTAAATAACCAGATTAGTCAGTGTAAGATATGCCTCAAAGAAATCAAAAGGCATTGCGTATAACTTATTTAGGTTTTTCTACGAAAAAGGTGTAATGTGTAAGGGATTTTATCTTGTGGTGTATTACCAATCTAGGGTAAGTCATCCACGTCTTGCTTTTTATTAAAAATAAATAAATTAATTTGGAAGTCACAATTGCCATTTGTGAATTATATTTTTTTTGAAAAAAGTGAAGTCATTGTTTCTATATACGACTTGCTATATTCTATTAATTTTACAAAAAGTGAAAGTCACACTTGTGATTTGTGAGTTCCTCTTAACTTATTTCTAGGAAGTCATTAATTAGTATGACTTTCATTTGTAAAAAAAAAATATTTTTTTGGAAGTCGTGAAATCAATAAACCACCTGATTTTAAAAAAAGGAAAAGGTTGCATAAAACATCTACAATTTGCATTTTTTTCAATAAAAAGATAAAAAAAAATTTAGCAAGTCGTGAATAGAAGTAACGACTTACAATACTTTGATAAATACTTTTGATTATGCATCATTTCCATAAATTCTTGTTTACATTAATTACATCATTTTGGTAAAAAAGCGGATTATTTAACATCTTAAACTAGGTTATATTTCTTTTGCTAGAGGTTTAACAGGTTAATAAAATAATAGACTGAACACACAAGAAAATATTTTGGCTCTAAGGATCTAAATAAGGATTTTGGTTTATTTAGTGCACTTCAGTATGTTGTTATCTGTCTCAATATTCATTGATGAATAAACAGTTAATTCAAAGACATTACAATTGCTGCTGTCGAGCTAGTGCGGTCGTTCTGTCAAGCTGTTTTTGAAGGCTCAGTAATCCTTCTGCTAAGTGGCTCAAGTTCTTCTCCTTGAAAATGCCTTCAGCAAACATCGAAATTATGGAGTGTCCATTAACATACTATTAAAGTGCTGATATATGTTATTAATATATCTAGGAGTCTATTAAATACGTTCATATGACATATGTTGATACATCTAATACATGTGGTATCTTGCTTGTAATATATTAGGGACTAATGTGTGTCATGATAGAAATTGTCAAGTACTAAATTGAGTTATTTAAATAATAGTTGAAGACTTTATTGGGTCAGTACTTAATTATTCTCATGGTCTATAATGCGTGTAGGGAATATCGTCTGGGCAACTGATATACTAACGATACACATCAACACTATAATGACGTGTTCCAAATGAAAACACATAGAGGGACTAAAATGTATAAATAATGGTACTTCAAAAATGGTACTTCAGGAACTATTGATGAGTTTTTTTTTTTTGGAGATAAAAAATGGTACTTCAAAAATTATTGGGGACTTAAATAGGCTTTTACTCTGAAAATTAGTGAAACATATATATAAATAAAAAGACCAATAGACTAATTTGTCAGATTTTGAGTCAAGAACTTGACACCCAACTCACTATTATAAGGCAAGTTTGATTTATGTTTTCAAAACCAGTTTTTTGTTTTAAAAAAAACAAACAAAACTTGTTTAAAGTAATTATTCTTGATTGTATATTTAAGAACTGTTTTCAGAATTATTAATTTTTAGAATAAAAAAATCAGACATCTTTTAGATATTCTCAATAAGTGTTTTGACGCTTTTTTATTTTCTCGATGATAGAATTGTAATAATACGACTTCATTATTAGTAACTTCATAGATTGAATTTTTTTTCTTTCCCCATCTCTTTCCATCCACGCTACAAAATTTAATGTAGAGAGACTTACGGTTATCAAAATAATGTTATCACGCAATTTTTGTTCTGCTTTTCTTTTAAAAATGATTTTTAAAAACTGATTTTGAAAAACCAAAACACAAAAACACAATCAAACAAGCCCATAATTTCTCCCTCAAGCCCACCCACAACGAACTCTAAGTCTCAACTTCTGGACTCCCGTGCAGCCCAACATCCGCTAATGTTAAGGACCTATGTAAGATGCCTTTAGCTTTTGTGGCATACATAAGAGGAAGGTTGCTTTTCCCACCACATTTTTTTTAATAAATCACAAAAATTCTAAAAACATTTTAATATTCCTAAAATAGCACTATTTCCTTCCCTCTCCTCCATATTTGTAGTTCTCCTTTTTTTTCCCCTTCATCTTGCACCATTTCATCTTCTCATTCCTTTTCTTCTTCTTCCATTTCCTCTTGCCAGAGAAATACGTGCAGTCAGATATCAAATAATTAAAGCCTTACAATAATGGAAAAACAAAAACCAAATCACAGAGAAAATGAAGATCAAACTAAGGGATGCTGGGAGCTTGACAAGTAGAAAAATGAACATGAAACCACTCAGAATTGTCGGAACAAAATATTCACTCTCATGAAAAACGGCATCATCTAAGTCATAGCAACAAACCTCAACTTTGGTGAAACAAAACGTGCTCACCTCATAAATCACGACTTTAACCAGAAGAATCGGAATTTTTCGGCAATTTTTGAATTTTCAAGCAAATGTAAGATAAGAGAATTGTTGGAGAATCCAAAGTGAACAGTAGCTTTCCACCACAGCAACAATCTCTCTAATTTTTGCAGGAAAATTTGGTTTGTTTTTCTCTCAGAAAAATAAAATATAAAAATTACTTTTAATCACCAAAACCTCTGAAAACCACCCAATCTTTGCTTAAACCCCAATGCTTTATACCAGAGTCATTGACCAGCAGGTGATACCATTCGAGTCCACCGGACATAGCAGGTGGATGGGAAAAACCTGTCCAAAACAGTGGAGAAGCTTCTTTTGAAAAGCGATTTATACGCGGGGAGCTTCTCGTAGGACGCGCATATTTTTCTGGGAAGAGGAAATGGAAGAAGAAGAAAAAGAAATGGAATGAGAAGATGAAATGGTGGAAGATGAAGGAAAGAAAAGGGGAAAAAGAAATATGGAGGAGGAAAGGAAATGAGGGTATTTAGGAAATATTAAATTGTTTTTGAAATTTTTGTGGTGTATTAGAAAAAAATGTGGGATAAAAAGCAGCATCCTACGTAAGATCTATTACTTTTTCTCACGGTCCACACTCCTCTTTCAGTGTGGCATGTGATAAAATTGAATCTCAGGCAATTCTCCCCTGATCCTATCAACAAAAATGAAAAAAAAGGTGCATTTCTGGGCCACGGGTTCATGAAACAAATTGGCGATGAACTATGAAGTATTTGCATTACCAGACGTGTTTCTAGTAAGTCTTATCTAAATCTGATTCGGCAAGATCATATATTGGAATCTTTTAGATTTTGTGGAGTTTCATCTTGGCACATGTGGGACAATGAACAACAACACTATTAACATTGTAGAGTAACTTGTCTGTGGTCCAGGTCTCGCAGTGACCGCATACATTTTTATTATGCCGTTTTTTTGTTTAGATAAATCATATTGAATCCCGATTAATCCAACTCCAGCCGGGTGAATCCTCCTATAATGAGATAAAACTCTCTCAACATCTATTTTTTCATTCACAAAGCTCAAACCCAAAAAACTTATTCAAGGAAAACCAAACTCTAATCACTTGGACCAATATGTATTGGTTATTATGTTGTTTTTTAATTTTTGGGTGTTTGTATAGTTATGTAAGGGATATAAACGAGTCAAGTCAAGTCAAATAGTTGAAACTCAGATTTCTTGTAAAGAAAAGTTGCTCAAACTTAATTCATTTATTTAAACAGTCCAAATTTATAAGATTGAGCTTGACTTGCTTAAAAACATGAACTTGAACTTGACTCGTCTAACTTATTTACTGATTGATTTTTTTATTAACAGATATCTGTTTTAATTATTAATTTAATATTTAAAAATATCTTTATACTAAAAGATGTAATAAAAATAAAAATATAAAAATATAATTTTATATTCATAATTCATTCATAACTTCTCGTCTTCACTTTAGTAATACACACATACATACCGATGGTATCGAGCTTGAACTTGACTTATTTAAATAATTGAATCTAACTTCAAGATTGAAGTTATTTGTTTAGCTAAACAAATAAGTTTGGTCAAGTATGAGTGAATACTTTTAATTTAACTCATAGAAGTAGAAGAAAAAGAATTTGAATAGATTTTTTTTAAAAAATGTAAAAATAAAGGAGAAAAATTTCCGTTTCCCATTTTACACATGCACCTTATAGACATTGATAATGGCGGTGCATAGGTGGTGTGCTGCTAATAATTGGGGTTTGTGGTGTCAACATAGTTGGGATGACCTTCTTCATTGTGATGCTTTTACATGCCACTTTTCTTATCTTTTTTCCGATCTCTTTGTATTTGGGTTAAAGTACCCCTTATACTTTATTTAATGCATTCTTTTGCCTATAAAAAAAAATGGCAGTGCATAGTCATCTTGAAAACCACTTTTGTCTTGAAAACTTCTCCACAGAATTCAAATATTCTCACATTGGCTTTTAAATGGACAAAATCTAGGTGTTGTATATTAGATGTTTGTCCTGTTATTAATTTTTTTTAATAACATGAGGTGGACTAATTCAACAATAAAAATATTACACATGTAACATTTGATATACATGTCATGTTCTTGTTGAAAAACAACTTCACAAGCTCCTAGTGAACAACATCTAATGAGTAATTAATTATGTGGTTCGTTAAACAACTCTACACTTAAATTGTGCAACTATAAAATCTTCACCAAATGAGTCCCTCTAGATTTCTCTATCTTATTTTTCTCTTGTGGTTTTTTATTGAGTTCTTCTATGAAAATCAGTTGCTTATATAAGCAACTATTCTTACAGGTGGACGCAACACCATTGTGCTCCAATGATGCAACTTAATACGAACATGTTCTTATTTTTGGAATTACTTAAACAACTCCCATTGGAATTATTCTCAGGACTAAAGAAAAGCATCACGAAAAAAAACCAATAAAATTAAAGAACAAAACCAAAAAAGTGGAGGAAGAGGTCTAATAGAGTAAATAATGAAATATGCATACTCTAAATAAAAGTTTCGTACAAGATTCATGTCTTCCTAACATTTAGCATTTTTCCTCAAGATACATGCTATTTGTTTTACTAAAAAAAGTGGATAAACTGAGTCACTATCTACTAAAACAAATTGTAAATTCATATGACTGGTTCGTACATGTGTATTCACTTATGATTGTTTATTTATTTATTTATTTTTGGTAGACTATTGAATTATATGATTTATGATGGAGTAGTGCAAAAGCCAGTAATTGCTACACCCTGCCAGGCATACATGCATGCCAAAGCCTAAAAAACAGAAGAGAAAAAGGAAAGAAGACAGGGAAGAAAAAGAAAAAGACACATAAAAGATGGGCATGTGCCTTAGGGTAAGGTCCTAGGCTATGATTGATTTCCATTTGTTTCTGCTGAATGAGTGCGGGGTCTAAGTTCCCCAAACGTATGCATTATCTGATTTGTCAGATTTTTCCTTCGATAATCGAAATGAATGAACATTATCAAGGTTTTGAAAGCAACTTGGTCATGTCACTTCCCTGGAGATAACTCAACATATTTATGACATCATTACAATCAAGTTGGCCTTTTTCTTCAAACCTCTAAACCAAAATCAAAATTGGATTGTCTCTGCCTGCCAATTTCTAATGGCTAAATCTCACACCAGACCCACCAACAAATAATTGTACAGATATGCATGGAAGAAAAGTGAGTTGGAGATACTAAGAGGACGAAACTGTGTTTGTCCTAATTGTGACACACCCTCTATCAAGAAATTATAGTTGTTGGCTTGTTGCTACTTGCTACGACCCAACCTTGTTGAGTATGTCAACTTCATGGGAGTTTCTCTTGGGGAATTTCTCATTAGCCCTACTTGCTATCTGCATGATACTGTGACAACTATATACACCATCATGTTAGCTGCCTCTAAAAATGGACCTGAGTGGTGTGTTCCCTCTATGCCTCTTCGCCACCCAATATCCTTTGTCCTGTAGTGAGGAATGTGGGATTTCAGGAAGTTTGGAATTTAGGATAAGTTTAAGAATTTCTCTACCCTAATGTTGGCCATTAAGAAGGGTTATATGCTACAGGCAGGGTTTTAAATAAGGGTCAACGGTCGCAATTAGGACTGCAACGTTAATTTTTAAGGTCTCTAAAGCCACATCGCGATTGCAATTGTTGCCGCATCGACCGTACACAATACAACCGCAACCGCGACTGCAACCATAATTTATAACCTTGGTTAGAGGGAAAAAAACTGAATATTTTGGATTCTTCATTAGTTGACTCATGGACCACTAGTTTGAGATGCTAAATCATCTCTGGATCATATTAATAAAGATTGGATTTTTGGATATAAAAAACAATTACAAACACCAACCAACATTGTTTGGATACAATTTGCTATTTTTGTAGATAACTTTGGGATCAATATAAAAGATAAGTTTGCACAAGTGCTAGTGGAAGCATGATAAAAATGGAGCCAATTATTCTTTTCATGAGAATCTATTTGATTGAAAAACCCTGATGACGGGAGAGGCTTTGCTCTCCAGGGGTTTTGAATGGAAAACTTTTGCACCATGGCAATTACCTCCAATTGCCCACGACAATTTCTCTTCCCTGATTCTATTGCTCCTCCACCCCCACCTTCTTCTTCTTAATTCCTTCCGCCTCCTTCCTCTTCTTCACAGCCCCCTCTCTCACCTTCAAAAATTGCTCCAAAGAAATCGTTTGCACATGTTTTGAATAACACGTGCAATATTTCTCTCTCTCAACTTCCGCAACCTTGCATCAAGGGCGATTCTGTGTTAATCAAGATTTCAGAAGATGAATATTTCAAGAGAGTCGAATCATGTAAGATGAATCTGCATGGACGTCTTCTACTGTCTAAGGGTGACAAACCCTATAAATATCTTGATCTTCAATAAGCGTTGGGAAAGTTGTGGAAACCGATTGGCCAGTGGAGAATGACTACACTTGGGAAAGGATACTATGAATTCAATTTTTCATCACAAGAAGATTTCAGAAAGGTTTGGTCTTCAAGAATATGTAATCTTAAACTTGGATTATTGCGATTATCTCAATGGACACCTGATTTTAATCCCAATAATCAAAAGCAAACTCATACTCAATGCTGGATAAGGATTTATGATTTACCTCAGGAATATTGGCACCCTAGACTTCTTTTTGAAATAGCATCTGGAATTGGAACCCCTACTTCCATTGATGAGATGACTCGAAAGCAGGTATATGGTAATTTTGCGAAAGTGTTGGTTGATATTAATTTATCTGTTGAATTGACTTATGAAATCTAAGTTGAAAGGGATAATTATGCTTTCTATGTTGGGATTGATTATGAAAAATTGTCTTCCTATTGTAATTATTGTCAAAATATTGGTCATTCAATTGATTATTGCAATAAAAAGGAAGGGAGGGGTAATTCTCAGAATCAGCAGAGTTCTTTGCCTCACAAGGGCAGGACTGTAGCTACTTATGTTCCTAAATCTGTTAAACCAGTTGTTGTGGTTGATGAAAATATTCAGCAGGATGCAGCCAAACAGAATAATGCAAATGAGAAGGATGCCTTTTATGAGGAACCTATTAGTGATCATGAGGATGCAAAAGTCACTAATAGTGTTCAGGAAAGATTTTCAGATCTTGTGGTTAATGTTGCCAATGACTTTGAGGATACTGCTATGAATTTTCAGAATGATCATGAGAATGTTCAAAGTGATGATATTGATTTTGTAACACCCCGATTTTCTTAATCTTTTAATTAATCAGTAATTAAGTAATTGTATTTTATTTGAGGGTCTAGAAACTTTAATATATTATTCCGAGACCATAGTCACACTCTACGCCATCGTAGGAGACTATGGTTAAGTTTTGGGCCAAAAACTCAAACGGAGCCCGATCTATGTTTTTTCGGATGATAGTGTTTTTCTACTATCATGACCTCATTTTGACTATCGGTCAGAACCGTTAGTCTTAAAATTCAATCCTTTACCTTTTTGCTAAAATGTGTCCTGACGTCCAAAAATATAAATGATATTTTATATTCGGACCGAAAATCGATCGGGTAAACGATTCGAGTTTTCTTATGGTTTTTCGGGAATCTTGAGCCAATAATTTTTATACCAGGGCTATGTTAAATTATTTGGGGACTTCTATCAGTGTCGTGATGATTTCAAAATGTCAAGACGTGCATTGACCAAATTGCCCTTGGTTAAGGTTTTACTAATTACTTTTACCTTTACCTATTCTTAACTCTTAAGACATCCTATTAAATACCCTATTCTTCACCCTCACTCTCTCATTTTTTCGTCAGACCCAGCCCCCTTCAACCCATCTTCTTCCTTTTCTCCTTCTTCTCTTCTTTCTTCTCTTTTCTTTCTCACCATTTTCTCCATTTTTGGAGCTTTAAACCTTGAAGTTTCTTGAAGCAATTTTCACCAAATTTGAAGGAGATCATCATAGGAGGTAGCTAGTTCTCTCTATCTCTCTCAATCTCTCTTTATTCTCCTTTGATTTCTATGGTTAGGAATGTTAGGGTTTTTTATCCCTAAATCTTCAAAAATCCATGATAAATTGTAGGAAAGTCATTTTGATACCAAACCAGTTTCTATGGCCTAGGTTCATGACATACTTGTATGGTCTAAGAGCTTAGAGCCAAGAAATCTCTCTAGGGTATTTATCCATAGAGGGGCCGAAACCCCCTATTGTGCAGGGTAGGATTTTTGATTGGTTTTTGATGTTTTGACTTGATATCTAGGGTTATCACATTTAGTTTGGATGCTATCCAAGAAATGAGGATTTTTGGAGCTCCCTAGCTATTTTTCATGTTTTTCATTCAATAGGGCTGAACCCTAGGGGTAGTGCAGTAGGAGAAATCTTTACTTTTTGAGCTAATGCTTTCATTGATTATGTTTAGGGATACCTAAGGATCATTGATCCGAAAGTTAGGAATTGTTCGACATCCCTAGCCTAATTAATTAAATAGGGGCAATAGCTAATCCTAAGGAATTAGGGAGTTTTTGATTTAACTGTATTGATTTATGGTTGTGTTTGTTGTATAGACTCGAACAGGATTCAAACATCCGACAACGCACCCGACTGATAGCTGCAGAGTTGTAGCCGGAGCTGCACAAGGAAATCACTACGGTGCGTCGGGAAGGCAAGCTTAGTATATATATATATATATATAGGGGAACCCTTAAACCCTACTAGAGGTTGAGCCCTGGATAAAGTGCCTAGACCCTAGGTGTAGGTACTTTTGGGTTATCACCGCTAAGTTGATATTATGAATGATGAGACTGATTGAGGTTGATTGTGTTGAATTATTTAATTGCTTACCTATTGATTTTGTTTTGGTGAACTGTCTGTTTGATGAATTATTGCCTGAATTTATGATGATAACTATACTGGAAAGATCTTCTGTTGCGATGTTTATTGTGATTGGTTGGTTGAGTGTTGATGAGAGTATGGTGAGCGATGATGTTGTTCGGATTGATATCGTTGTGGTCCCGATCGTGGAGCTGTGGCTCGTAGACGCAAGGCGTCGTGATGCTGATGCTGATGTGATGTTGGTGATGATGTGATGTTGATGTTGATGTGATGCGATGTTTCGTGGTCGTGGACGAGTTTAGGCGTGAGGTTCCGATATCAACCTGCGATAGATGTTTGTTGCATTTTCATAACATTTCATACCACAACATTTGGTCCCAAAGGGGGATGTCTAATTGGGGACGTTACGTAAAATCCTGATGCGGGATATGATGTGATGTGATGTGATGTAATCCCGACGGGGATGTCCAATTGGAGATGTGATGTATCGGCCAACATGCATATAGGGAAGACAACATATACATAGGGACTAGTATCCCTCTTATAGGCTTATTTGAGATAATGATGTTTGAGATGATTGTGATGGGTGACTTAAGAGATGGATGAGGTTGTGTTATATATGTTATCTGTGTCGTGTGATATATATATGCTGTACTGATGCCCCTCTCCCATATTGATGAATTACGTTTCTTATCTTCCTTTATTTTTCTATATGTGTCACTTTATTTAATGGGAAGATCCCGAAGAGGAACCAGTTGCTGAGGAACTGGACGGCATTCCGTACGAGCCTGACGCCCGAGGACGGGCTACGGACCCTAGTCTCGAGAGGTTGGGCAGTGATCGTGATTAGCCGGAGAGCTGTCTCTCGGCCTATCTTTCGTACTGTTATTTTGATTTGTAACAATATACTCTGTATGTACTACTTTACTACTGTAGCCCTACTGATACGACAATGATGTATGTGATATATTTGTTTATATTTAAAGCTGTGTAATCTGAAGCGTAGCGTGCCGTTTATTGTTTGCTGCCGCGCTAAATTTTCCGCTTCGCTTCATTTTAATAAGGCGCGCTAACGTTTATTACGCGATTAAGATTAATTAATATCTTAGGTTCTGCTGATGGGACTGTGGGTTATCTCAAATTCTATACAATCTGTATATGATGAAACAACTCCTAACATGAATGATAAGGAAGATGAATTTATTGATCATGTTTCTCAAACTCCTGTCTCTCCAAGCGGCTCTAGTGCAAAGATTATTTACATTCAAGATCTTAGCTATTTTCTAGCTGTTGTTCAGAATAATTTTAATGTTTTATCTTCTTTGTGGGCAAAACAAAAAGATGCAAGTATTTCTAAGGAAGAATAGCAGAATAATGATAATGCTGCTGAGGATGGTTTCACAGTGATTATATCCAAATCTCAAATGAAATATAACCTTAGACTGAATAGAAAACCTAATTCTAGGTTTGCTTGATTCTCGTTTATTTTGTATGGATTTTGATTTATGTATCCCATGTTTTTGTTTTCTTTTTTATTTTATTAATAAAATTATAATGACTTGTCACCATGCCCAAAAAGCATGATGAAAATGGGGAGTAGACTGATTGAAAAGGATTTCATACTTGTAGGTAACAAATTGAGAATGATTGTCGCTTTATGTGTAGTCTATTGCTCAAAATATGAATTCAGATTCCATTGTTCCCATTCTTTGAGTAATTTTGTTCAGAAAGTACTAGAGACTGATTTTTCTCCAAAAAGTTAAGGACGAGTGGTGAGCTAGTGATTCATAATCTGATCAATTATTAGATGATATTTATGACTTCATATTCATGATTCCAGTCAACAGCCGTTCCTACTTCCTAATTGATGAAATTATTATTTTTGTCCTGTAGTACTTTTAAGTTCTTCTTGAGCATTCTTGATGCTCTGGTTTTTGTATAAATCTTTTGGTTTTTCAAAAAAACTTTTATGAGAAAGCTAACATGTTTGGGACGAAAAAAATTGTATTCATGCAATTTTTTTAAAAAATTTGGACAGAAGTTTGCAACTTTTAAGTTTTGTGAGAATAAATTTGAATGCAACTTTTGCAAATTTTTTAATGATTTGAGTTAAGTAGTTCCTATTCGATTAAATAAAAGTGTCTAAGGTTTTTTGCTATAATTTTTTGTGAGAATAAATTTGTATGCTTATTAACTCTTCGATAAACGAGTAAGTTATTTGTAAATAAGTTTGGTAATTTTTTTATTTTAGCATTCCTAGCAAGTATCTAACTTGTAACTTTTTCAAATATTTCTTAACTCACTAAGTTAAAATTTTCTCAATAAAACTTGTAAATTAACCTTAGGTATATATACGTTTTTATTTGATTATTTTGTAAGCTATGTGTGTGTTTTATACAATTGGCTTTTGATTGTTAGTTGAGGGTAATACTTGGACTAACTTTTATATCAATAAAGATTAAGGGTCTGTTTGTTTTAGATTTTGAAAAGACAATATCACATTTGAAAATCAAGTTGGAAGAAAGCTCTTCTCATGACATATCTTCGATTCCAAAATAATTATCTCAGTAAGTGTTACTTTCACATTTACGTCGAGAATAATTTAAACTAAACAGACACTAAGTTTCTTTGTGGACAATCTTAAGGTTGGACCCCACTTTGGCATGATAAATTTAGAGGAATTAAATAATTCTTCTATATAAATGCCCAAGTTTCAAACCTTGAATAGTGACATGGAGCAAATTTATTTAGAGTTTAAATGATATATCCTGTCAGTCTAAAGTTTTTATACTGTCAACCAATTATAAATCATGGTATAAGTATGAGTGATTTTTAAGATAATTTGGATAACAGTCAAACATTTGTAATAATGAGACAATTTATAATTGATTGACAGTATAAAAAATATTTATACTGACAGTGCACACGAATTAAATTCATTTATTTAATTATTAATTATGTATTTGAATTAGCTTATTTTGTGTTCAATATAGTTTATAAATGAAACCACTTTGGAGAGCTTTTGAAAAAATAGATTATTTTTTCCAAAAAAAAAAAACATTTCCAAACATCATGTAAGTCATCCGTTGAATTTTCAGAGACAGTTTAAGTACTTGTTTAGAATCCTCATTGAACAAAATATGTAAGGCTTTGTGCAGAACACTGCAGTTGGGAACAATTCCTATACACTTAAGCCATGCTTATTGACATATAATTGCTTCCTAGTTTTTGGAAAACCTTTCCTCAATTTGATAAACATCAAACAAATCAGTGAAAGTGTTTTAAGATCACTTTGAGAAACAATTTTTCATAAGTATGGCCAATATATATGCTTTTACTTCAATCTTAATTCGAGATGGATTCAAACCTATTTTGATACTACAGTCCGTTGAAAACAAAAAAGAAGTCGCCATAAGCTATTTGTATATTTAAGTGAAACAGGATGCCCTAGCTTTTTGGCTTTGTTTGGAAAGGCCCAACTATTTGGTTATAGTGGGTAGCTTATGGCAAGTAAATTTGTTTGATCAAAATAGAGGTGTTTGATAAATGACTTTATCTCAATAGCTTATAATGTTTTTCACTAACTTATAGCGTTTTGACGCTACACATGAAGTAGCATTTGAACCTCTAACATTATTTTTCTCTCATGTTTATCCTTCCTATTTTAATTAAATTTCTCTTTTATCCTCTCTTAAATAAAATAAAAAAATCCTAATAAAATCTACTAATGGAGGAGGGATCTGCTTACACCGGTGTAAGTCATTTTTCACTTACACCTAATCTTAGTCGTTGATTTTATTTTCTTCCAACGGTGATTCTGATAATGGTTTTAGTAATAGTTTTACACCATTTGATGAAAATAAAATCAACGACTAAGATTGGGTATAAGTGAAAATGATTTACACTGGCGTAAACAGATTCATCCTCCTATAAATGTGTATTTATAAATAAATTTTCATATAAAAAATTTGAAAATTAATTTAGTTGGCAAAATATATATTTAAGGACTAATTTCACTAACTAGTAAATATATTTAGGATAAAAAATATTAGAGATCATTTTTTTTTGCTTTAAAAAATAAAATTTATATAAAAAATTCATATCAACATCTCATTTTATCTATGTTATCTCATTTTATTTAATAAAAATAATTTAAAATAAAAATAATATTAAAAAATTAATATTTTAATTTTTGAGATAATAAATAATTTAAAATAAGTAAAAGTATTAAAAGTGATAATTATTTTAAAATAAATAATATATACATATATATAAATAGAATTGATATAAAATGTCATATACTATGTTATTTTATATTCATCGGCTAGTTCAACTGTAAATAGCTAGCTTATTTCCTATCAGTTATAAACTCATCCGGTATCAACTAACTTATCCACTATCAACTAATTTTTACTAAACAAAACCTTTATTGAAAGTTTTACAAGCAATAATACCAAACCAAAATTCAGTTGATAGAAAAAAAAATTCAAGGATTGGGATATACACTAAAGCCTGCCTCAATAAAATCGTACATGAGGAAATCAACCGATAAAGCACGTGATATATTTGGCAATTAAATTGTATCTAGTATGATACTGGTATTTAATACAAAGCTTTTTTTTTTTTTTTCAATTTCCCCAAATGAGGTATGAAGCTAGTTGGCACTAATAACACAAGGAGAAAGGCAGAAATCACGGGCGGTTAAAAAATGAAAGAGACAGAAATGGGAGAAACTGTCCAATGAGAATCTTTCGTACGCGATTTATGCATTAATGTTCATGCAAAACAGCATTTCCCTTCGAGTTTTTAGACTTATAATTCTGTCTTATTTTCCTGTCTTTTATTTTGTGTTTTTTATATCACATTTCAATTAAACAAAACACCTTTCTTTCAGGTAGTAATATTTTTTCTTAGTTAGTAGTATCTTATTAAGGGGAGAATATTGTGAGTTTGTAACACAATTCTGTTTAGTTTGAAATGTTATGTCATAACTCATAATTGAACACAACAATTTTCCAACAGTGAAACAATCTTCTTCCACAAGATCTTGTCGGCAATGCGTAGTACCAAAGTGATAAGTAGAAAAGCTCTAGGATCAATGACTTTATTGTATCGGGTATTAAAATGATCTTCAAAATAGATTACACACTAATCATGCTGCCACAAACAAAAAGGGAAAATAAAAAAAAAAAGGTTCACATTATTTAGTTTCTTAAGAAAGCTAAACCAAAGTTATGAAACAATGTTACTTTCTGATAATTGTCTTATAGTGACATGAAGACCGACTTTTGTGATTGTCACCGGTCACTTAGTCAATTCACAAAAAAGAAAAACAAAGACGATATCTTCAGCTGATTTTCTCCCCTGCTTACACTAAACTAGTTTACTTCCATTATTCTGTCTCCCTATCATATTTTGGTACTTTCTTCTTCGTTGTCCTCTACTCTTCTATTTCCTTATTTTGTGAGTCAACTACAAACTTAATTATTAATATAAAAATATTGAAATATTGAAATGATACTGATTTCACGACCAGCTTATCATATATATGTTCTTCCTGGGGAAAAACATTTTATGATTACCCAGTATTCAGTAATATTACAACACCACACTTTGTATACATCTAAACCGTATGTCCTTTCCTTGACACAAGCAATCAAGCATCCAAGGACTAGAAACATTCTGTCCCTATATTACTACCGATGAGACTTCTAATGGGTTAAGTTCACGAGGAAACAATGTACCAAAGTCTCAAGCATCAATTTTCCGAGCTTTACACTATTTATATGTAATGTTGGTCTGGCGTCCATAAGATAAGGCAAAAACATTATTTACTATGCAAGTCATCTCATAAAACAAGTTGATACACATGTTCAGATACTCAAAGGATGCGATACATGATCTCAATGGTTGGTGACTCTCCGCTCCTCGATCCACTCTCAACTTTAGAGCCTGCTTGATAAGTTCTGCCCAAGCGGATGGATTAGTAGTCATGTCTAGTAAGCGTGTTTGTCATTAGCGATTAACATTTTTTTACGAGCTTATAACGTTTTTTCCAGACGTTACTTCAAGTATCGTTTGAGCTAATAACTTAAAACGTCTAATTTTTCTCCTCTCTTTTACCCTTATTATTTTATTTTAATTCCACATAAACCTTCTTCAATCTACTATCTATATATAAATATCTTAGGCTGTTGAAATACCAACCTTGCCCTTTCTGAGGCATTGCCATGTGTCCCTTCTAAGGGTAAATAAAACAGAAAATCCATTCTCAAATACCACGTGTCTTGTTCTCACCAAGCAAAGAAAAGCTTTTGGACTAATCTGGACTAATAAATAATAACTCATCTCTCCCCACGTTCAAATTCAAATTCAAACAAAAGCTCACCTCCATTTGCAATCTCAAGCTTCTTCTTCACCATTTGAGCTTCTTCTTCTTGCTTTTGAAGATTAAAAGCAAAAAACGCTGTTTCTTGCCATTTTTTGAGCTTCGTCTAGTGGAAGGAGAAGACGCTGCTTCGTCCGATTTGAGCTCCATTCTGCAAGAAGGCACTGCTTCGTCCCGTGCGGTTCGGTTTGAGCTTCTTTGCTTCAAGTTCCTTACCTAGGTGAGCTTTCCACCTTTCTTTCTACCTCTGCCCTACTTGACAACAAATGGATTTAAAATTTCAAGCTTTTCCTTTGCTAATAGTAGTGAAAGATTTTCCTTTTTTGATACCCTTTGCTAATAGCGGTTCTACCTGCCATTTTTTGCAAACCCCTAATTTTGTTAAACAGGAACCTTTCACTCTAAGTTGTTGAGCTAAAACATTCCCTGGAGATGTAATTTTCCAGTGACATGTTGAATTGTTTCATCATCTGTGGTATGTTCTAATTTTTAGGACATTTTTTACGCTTACATCATATTCTTGTGCTTTACCCATGGAGTTCTAGGGACAGTGAAACTTGGGGCAATATGTAGACTTAATTCCTTAATGTTCACATGGTCAAATCCCCCATTCTTTAAGGAAATTGTGTTGTGATTGCAATAGGATTTATAAGTTAATAGTCAGTTTATTGGTTCATTGCTCATTTGTAAGTGTGGTACATGTCTATCAAATAATTTTGTAGTAAAATAAATTTTTTGGATACAAAGTTTTGAAGTATATACATTTTCAGCTTATGCTTTTAGTTTAGCAGGCTAGCTGCTAACGTGAATGCAATCCAAATCCATAGTCAATGATCACAAGTTTTTGAAATTAATAGGATTACTGTAGAGGTTTCAAATATGTGAGGTTTTTATTTCAGCCTTTAGGTATTTGAAGATGATTCAATATGCAAGTGAACTATATGTTGAATCTATATAGTTGTCAAGGTCTGTACAATTTTTTATCACACTTTAGATGTACCTGACTGATATGTTTTGACATTTTTTACATTGACACAGATTTGATTGGAGAGTTTGATGAGTAGTTCGGCAACTACCTCAGCATCGTCTATATTTTGATGTCTCTCTGCTTTTTGAGCATTTTAGCCCCGGCAGTATTCTTTGGTGACCTCTTCTTTATGATGTTTTGTTACTTTTTCTGTTGTTTAGTTATTTTTTTAATATTTTTCTTTTTTTTATCTAATCTTCTTATTTTTTTTCTAGGTTTTTTATTTAGTATTCAGCAGAACATGATTCTGACATGTTAGCTTCTATCATTCCCACCAAAAGAGTCTCATTTGAAATTGAGTTTGATGAAAAGCTCAGTCAATAATTGGCCACTGCATAACTTCATCCACAAAAGATTACAAAACGGATAAAAATTGAATGACAGTGTTGTAGTCACCTTAGTTGGCAGTTTTTAGATGCACAAATATGATAACATGTCTTTAGTAGCAGTTGGTACCATGATTGCTTCTCTTGAAGTATTTTTGTAATATTATGGATCGAGTGGTTATTATAAGTAACACTACAGGGTGAACCATCTTTGGGAAACAATCAAAATTGTAATTTTTCAGTTAAAAAAAGGCTTCAACCATCTCCAAAAACATGATGCTTTACCATGTTCATACTTTTTAAATACTTCCTAAACAATGCGTAGATTTTCATAGATGCTTGATTTTTTAGACTTGCAATTACCAAATTGTTGAACTGTGCAGTAATGAGAAGAATTTGATAAGGTTCTGTTTTTATGGGTTAATTAAGGAGGAAATTTTGCTTATAAATATTAATGAGATTTCAAAAAACACTGCTTATGAGTTCTTATTGTATAGTATGAATACTATGAGTTTACAACTTCACCCGTCTGATGACTATCAGTGAAGCACCTTCACCCGTATGATAAAAGGTTCTTCACTAGTAGTCATTAGACGGGTGAAAGCTTAGACGGGTGAAAGCTTCATTAGACGGGTTGAGTATTTGTGTAGACTTCCGACAGTTGAACTTTCCTTAGTTACAGCCGTGTGAACTTTTCTTGGTTCCAGACGTGTGAACTTTTCCTAGGTTCAGACGGGTGAACTTTTCTTTAGTTTAGACGGTTGAAAGCTTCATTAGATGGGTGGTGTATTTGTGTAGACTTCGGACAGTTGAACTTTCCTTAGTTCTAGACGTACGAACTTTTCTTCGTTCCAGACGTGTGAACTTTTCCTAGGTTCAGAAGGGTGAACATTTAAAAGGTCCTTCACTGATAGTCATCGGACGGGTCCTTCAATGATAGTCATCAGACGGGTGAACACTTTAAAGTTTCTTCACTGATAGTCATCAGACGAGTGAACCTTTTAAATGTTCACCCGTCTGATGACTATGAGTGAATGACCTTTTAAAAATTCACACGTCTGGAACTCAGGAAAGTTTAACTGTTTGAAATCTACACAAATACTCCATCCGTCTAATGAAGCTTTCACCCGTCTGAACTAAAGAAAAGTTCACCCGTCTGAACCTAGGAAAAGTTCACACGTCTGGAACTAAGGAAAGTTCAACTGTCTGAAGTCTATACAAATACTCCACCCGTCTAATGAAGCTTTCACCTGTCTAAGCTTTCACCCGTCTAATGACTACCAGTGAAGAACTTTTTATCAGACGGGTGAAGATGCTTCATTGATAGTCATCAGACGGGTGAAATTGTAAACTCATAGTATTCATACTATACAATAAGAACTCATAAGCAGTGTTTTTTGAAATCTCATTAATATTTATAAGCAAAATTTCCTCCTTAATTAACCCATAAAAACACAACCTTATCAAATTCTTCTCATTACTGCACAGTTCAACAATTTGGTAACTGCAAGTCTAAAAAATAAAGCAGCTATGAAAATCCTCGCATTCTTTAGGAAGTATTTAAAGAGTATGAACATGGTAAAGCATCATGTTTTTGGAGATGGTTGAAGCCTTCACCCGTCTAAGTCTTTGTTCATCTGATGACTTTCACCCGTCTGAAGTATTACTAAAAAGTCAACCCCTCTGAAGTATTATTTGTTATTATTATTATATTATTACAATTAATTAAAAATGTAAATAAATTAATAAGTTAAATAATTTAATTTATAATTTAAATATTTTTATTTTAATTATTTAATTGAAAAAGTTATCATAATTAATTACACTAACATAATTGATTAATAAAATAAATTAATATAATTAATTAAAATAAATAAAACAATAAAATTCAATGGAAAAAAATACCCACGATGAAGCACCTTCACTCATCTGATAAAAGGTTCTTCATTGATAGTCATTAGACGGTTGAAAGCTTAGACGGGTGAAAGCTTCATTAGAAGAGTGGAGTATTTGTCTAGACTTTAGACAGTTGAATTTTTCTTAGTTCCAGACGTGTGAACTTTTCCTAGGTTCAGACTGGTGAACATTTAAAAGGTCCTTCACTGTTAGCCATCAGACGGGTCCTTCACTGATAGTCATCAGAAAGGTGAACCTTTTAAATGTTCACCAGTCTGATGACTATCAGTGAAGGACCTTTTAAAAGTTCACACGTCTGGAACTAAGGAAAGTTCAACTGTCTGAAGTCTACACAAATACTCCACTCGTCTAATGAAGCTTTCACCCGTCTGAACTAAAGAAAAATTCACCCGTCTGAACCTAGGAAAAGTTCACACGTCTGGAACTATGAAGAGTTCACACGCCTGGAACTAAGGAAAGTTCAATTGTCTGAAGTCTACACAAATACTCCACCCGTCCAATGAAGCTTTCACCTGGCTAAGCTTTCAACCGTCTAATGGAGCCTTCACCCGTCTAAGCTTTCATGCTTTCACTTGTCTAAGCCTTTGTTCGTCTGATGACTTTCATCCGTCTGAAGTAATAGTAAAAGTCAACCCATCTGAACTATTGTTTGTTATTATTATTATATTATTACAATTAATTAAAAATGTAAATAAATTAATAAGGTAAATAATTAATTCATAATTTAAATTTTTTATTTTATTTATTTAATTGAAAAAATTATCATAATTAATTATACTAACATAATTAATTAATAAAATAAATTAATATAATTAATTAAAATAATTAAAACAACAGAAATTAAGTAAAAAGAAAAACCCATGTTGAATCACCTTCATCCGTCTGATAAAAGGTTCTTCATTCATAGTCCTTAGACGGTTGAAAGCTTAGACGGATGGAGTATTTGTGTAGACTTCAGACAGTTGAACTTTCCTTAGATCCAGACGTGTGAACTTTCCTTAGTTCCAGACGTGTGAACTTTTCTTAGTTCCAGACGTGTGAAGTTTTCTAAGTTCCAGACGTGTGATCTTTTCCTAGGTTCTTCATTGATAGTCATTAGACGGTTGAAAGCTTAGACAGGTGAAAACTTCATTAGACGGGTGGAGTATTTATGTAGACTTCAGACATTTGAACTTTCCTTAAATCCAGACGTGTGAACTTTCCTTAGTTCCAGACGTGTGAAGTTTTCTAAGTTCCAGACGTGCAAACTTTTTCTAGGTTCAGACGAGTGAACTTTAGTAAAGTACTAAAGTTCACCCGTCTAAACTTTCAACCGTCTAATGAAGCCGTCACCCGTCGTAGCGTTCATGCTTTCACCCGTCTAAGCCTTTGTTAGTCTAATGACTTTCACCCGTCTGAAGTATTACTAAAAGTCAACCCCTCTGAAATATTGTTTTTTATTATTATTATTATTATTATTATTATTATTATTATTATTATTATTATATTATTATTATTATTATTATTATTATTATTACAATTAATTAAAAATGTAAATAAATTAATAAGTTAAATAATTTAATTCATAATTTAATTTTTTTATTTTAATTATTTAATTGAAATAATTATCATAATTAATTACACTAACATAATTGATTAATAAAATAAATTAATATAATTAATTAAAATAATTAAAACAACAAAAATTAAATAAAAAAAAACCCACGTTGAATCACCTTCACCCGACTGATAAAAGGTTCTTCATTGATAGTCATTAGACGGTTGAAAGCTTAGACTGATGAAAGCTTCATTAGACGGGTGGAGTATTTGTGTAGACTTCAAACAGTTGAACTTTCCTTAGATCCAGATATGTGAACTTTCCTTAGTTCCAGACGTGTGAACTTTTCTTAGTTCCAGACGTGTGAACTTTTCCTAGGTTTAGACGAGTGAACTTTAGTTCATCCGTCTAAGCTTTCAACTGTCTAATAAAGCCTTCACCCGTATACGCTTTCATGTGTTCACCCGTCTAAGCCTTTGTTGATCTAATGACTTTCATCCGTTTGAAGTATTACTAAAAGTCAACCCGTTTAAAGTATTGTTTGTTATTATTATTATATTATTACAATTAATTAAAAATGTAAATAAATTTATAAGTTAAATAATTTAATTCATAATTTAATTTTTTTAATTATTTAATTGAAATAATTATCATAATTAATTACAGTAACATAATTGATTAATAAAATAATTTAATATAATTAATTAAAATAATTAAAACAATAAAAAATAAATGAAAAAAAAACCCTATGTTGAGAACTATCAATGAAGAAATGATCACCCGTCTGGTGACTATCACAGTGAAGAAATGTTCACCCGCCTGATGACTATAAGGGTGATCATTAACCAGACGGGTGAGCCTTATATTTGCTTAATTAGTTACTTTAGTTGCTAAATATTTTATACTTTCTATCATTATTCTATGTCTTATTTCTTGGTAAACAACAATTTTAACGAATGTGTTTCTGCCAGTCCAAAAACCATCCCAATTGCGTCAAGTCCATTGACCATCACTGAGTAATAATGATGAAGCAATTATGGATTTCATTAGGAATATAAGAAAACTAAATATTTATAATTCTTCACCTAATAGTTTTGAATTTGGTTCATGATATGATATTATAGCTTCTGCAGTCAAATAGTTTAGTGTTTAAGGCATTGAGATAACAAAATAAACAAGACGGAAGCAATTCTGTGCAGAAAATGGATTCCAACTTGGAGATACACTGAAGTTTCAATTTCTCAATGTTAATGTCAACAACATTGTGAATGTAGAGAAAATTAATTAAGAAGTTTTATTAGCCTTTTATGCACCTATTTTTTTTGTTGAAGTGTAGTAATGTATGGACTTGATCACTATAGACTTAAGCTATTTTTAACTTTTCTATAACTGTCTTATTATGTCAGATACTTTAGTAGTTATATTATCTAACTTTTTGTTGTCATTTGAAGATATGCATGTTTATATGCAACAATTTATATTTAAAATTATTAACATAAATTATTGATTAAGTAGTTAAACAATTACTGAACTAAGATTTTGTTGACAGGACTTAAAGTCCAATTGCATGAAATTTTATTTTTCAGTTTATGTATACACAATTGTCACCTGGACTTCCTGCTTTGGGAGAACTACTTACTGATGCAAATGATGTTATTAAGCTTATTCCTTATCTTTTTTCTTTATATTTCCTTCTAATGAACAAAATGAGTTTACATTTATATGTACTTTATGAAATATACAATTCAAAATGATCTATGATTTTTTTCTATCTTCAATATTATATAAATCAGTTTCTATACTATATAATAGAATGAATATTAGTATATGATTTAATATATTCAATTTTTTTTATAGGTATAAAAAAAATGTATAATTTACAAATTAAGTTTTAGCAAAAATGTAGTAAGCAACACAGCGCGTAATGCACGGGTATACAACTGGTTTATAATAAAATATTATATGATAATATAACGTAGGCAAAATAGGTTGATTGGTCATATAAATGCATGAAAGTAAAAGTGCAGGAATTTAAAGTGTTGGAAAACATAAATGTGCAATGAAAATAAAGTGCGTGAAAGTAAAGTGCACAGAAGTAAAAGGTGCAAGAAATCAAAAAGGAAATTAAAAGGCAAGTGTTGGAAATGTAAAAAAAAACTTGAATGTAAATGGCATTGAAAAGTAAATTTGACTGAAGTGAAAAGGTGGAAGGTATACTTGATGTATGATCCATTCATCTGCTTGGGTGAGATGTTTAGGATTTCAACCAAGTATCCGACCCTTTTTACGTTAGAAATCCTAGTATTTATAGGTAAGCTGGAAAGTAACTGACTATCTGTCTTTGTGACTCGTATGTGGTAGTTATTATTTATCCGTATACCATGTACACGACGATTACATTATATGTACAAAACAACAATTAGACACAATCGTCTAATTTG
The DNA here is from genome assembly GCA_039655645.1 of Ammopiptanthus mongolicus. Lineage (NCBI taxonomy): Eukaryota > Viridiplantae > Streptophyta > Magnoliopsida > Fabales > Fabaceae > Ammopiptanthus > Ammopiptanthus mongolicus. Next base: position 28,351,121 of record CM077346.1, on the reverse strand, counting down.
ACATTAAAGTAGTGGTCTTGATTCTTCTGCGTACTTGACAATACTCGTCTTCATCTTCGTTGTCAAGTCATCGTTGTTATTTCTTGTTATACCTAACACTTAGCCATTTTCGCTAGTCTTCCAAATTCTCGACAATTGATAGAATTTGGCTTTTAGCAATCTTTGTCGAACCACATGCAACCTTTTTTGAAAGAACTTGACTTTTAACAATTCTTGTTGTACCACATCCCCTTTGTTAGCATTGGACATGCGGAAATACAACCTTACTTTATATCTGACATCTTTTATAATATTCTATCATACTATCTTTCGTTGAATGACAACTTTTTATCAGCATTGAGTCTGTGAGATTATAACTTAGTAATTTTCTTTACCAAGTCACTTTATAGTTGACATGTCCTGTCATGTTATCTTGTGTCAAATGATATTTTTAGACTTGTCGTATGTCTGTGTATCGAAACCGAAACCAAAATTTATCACCTAACAAATGCCCCCCAAATTTTGGCTTTAGACGGCTTCTAGATAAAGGCAAAATTTATAACAGTTGAATCAATTTTAAATTTTAGTATAATTATTTCCTATTGACTTATATTATTTTGACAATGTAACTTGTGCTTGCCAAGTATTTGGAATAAATAAATAAGTTTTCTCTATTCATTCTCTATCAACTTTTACTTCACACTACTAGAAAAGCACTATTTAGCGTCGGTTTGGCCGACACAAAATGGACGTAACACTATCAACCGCCCATTTTTATCTTTTATTCATGAATCAAATTTTGCGTGGGCCTGGCCGACGCTATTTTGTGGAATTGAGCGTGGGCCTAGCCGACGCTAAGATGAATTTAAAGAGCCGACGCTATATTTGGGGAACTTCTTCGTGCGAACCATTTTCCCTCCTCTTTTATTTTTTTCTTTTACTATTTCTCTTTCTGGATTTCATGGGTCAGCCCACTATCTGATATATTTTTTCACATGACCAAGTAGTGGCCAAGTAGCGCGCCTTCATCGTCAACCTCCACCGTCAACAAGCTCAAAACCCAAACGCGAGGCCGCGCTCACTGTATCGCAACAGTCAACGAGCATTGTAAGTTTTCACACTCACCTTCTTTCTCGTCACTTTCCTTTTCACTCTCCTCTGAACTTCATTTTTGTATGATTCCTAAATTCCTGATTTCCAAAATACCTCAAATTAGGTTCAATTTTCGCGAGTGGCTCTTTGTGTTCGATCGATCTCACAGTCTCTCAACCCTTAATCTCAATCTCTCAGGTATAGGTTCTTTTATTGTTCTTCAATTGTTTCAGATGTTTTTTGTTCAAATATTTAAATTTGTGCTCTTCAATCATCTATTTGCTAATTATTGAATGCTTATTTTCCCTTTCACACTCTCAGATCTCAACCCCGGCTTTCAATCTCACGCCTCTCTTTGAATACTACAGATATTGTTCTTTTCTCAGGTTCTTCAACTATTTTAATTTTTTTTATCTATATATATATTGCTTTATGAATTTGGACTATGGTTGTGGTTGTTTCATTGTTTTATGGATATTTGATAATTGGTATAATTATCAATACTTTGTTTTTTTTGCCTGACCTGTTATTTTGCTTGTGTATGAATCTAAGTATAATGGGTAAGTTGTGTGCTTTGTATACTGCTATATATAGCAGATTGTCATTCATGTTTAATGCCAAATTTTCTATGGTCAGAAGATCAAAGAATTGACTATAAGTTGATTGCTTGCTGTTGGTTACCATCCTAGGTTTATTAGTTAACAATACTGTAAAATAAAAAAATTGTGTTATGCTATTTAATCTTAACAGTTGAAGTTAAAAGTGTTGAAGCACTTTACACACACTCACACACTTCGTTCTTAGAAGAGTAGAAGGGAATATAGAACTTTTAGGAATTGAATAATACTTTTACACTTGATTATTATTGAATGACAATCTGTAATATATAGCAGTATATAAAGCTAACTAACTGATACAAGTCATACCTGTTTTAACTAATACTAACAGTTATTGCTTAACTAACATCTACCAACTAATTGAATTATATTCACAATACACCTCCTAATTCAGTTTGTCTAGAGAAAGCATGCCTAGCTTGTCTCTAAGTTCTTCAAATTTACTGCACTTCATTGATGTGGTGTGTATGGAGCTCTTACCTCATTAGAGGTTCTGCTTTAAGGTCTGTTTGAGCTCAGTTTGAGATGTTGAAGAGATAATGCAGAGATATTAAGCATTGGTGGAAATGATGCAGATTTTAATCACAAAAAAATTGTTATAGTTATTTACTTTTTGGATGGAAAGCTATAATTTCACTTAATGGTTACCAAATACACCATAGCCATAAACCAATATCTCTTTAATGCGAAAAAGCATACTCCTGACACCATGCACTTATTGAAGCTTATGAAGAAATAGCTGGACCAAAGTTTGAATTAAAGTATAGACTTTCATAATTTAAAATATGAATTTGCTGGTCAATTGTAAATTAGTCCAATGATATTTTAGATTCACTTTAGATAGCAGACATATATACTCAGCTGAACTATACTTAGTCCTAATAATAACTGCCAGAAGTTGCCTACAAAAATGTTTTCTGCTGGTGCATCCTTCATGTGTATTGTGCAAGGAATGTGTACACAAGAATGCTAATGTAGTACCTCCTTGAGTTTCAAAATAACACAACAGTTGTAGGCATTTGGATTCTTAATGTATCATATTTTATAGCATTGATTTGACCAGAAAGTTGCTATTGATTTGATTTTTCAAATTGATCGAGCATGTTTGCTCATAATTTTCACTATTTGGTTCTTTGTTATTTTCACTGTTTCTATTTTTTTTTAGTTCATGTTACTGAATGTCTCAATTTTATTTTGCTGCCCCAACATGCATTAAGGAAAAATCAATGAAAAACTCAAGTCCTACTGCGACAATTATTGTAGCAGCTCCCTTCTGTTAGTACGTAGGAGACCTAGCAGCTCCAAACACTTTACAGAGCTTCAAAATAATCGGGCAATAACCATATAACAAGTATAAAATAGTCAAAAAGGACAGCAGCTAAACTTTAAGCTTTAAGCTTTAATATGCACTAGTACAGAAAGCACTTTTTACATCGGTTAAAAAACACTTTTAACATTGGTTATAGTGGCGACGTTAATTAAAGGGTAACTTTTAACATCGGTTTTAAACCGATGTTAAAAGTTTAATTTTAACATCGGTTAATAAAAAACCAGATGTTAAAAGTAAACTTTAAACATCGGTTACATAACAACCGATGTTAAAAGTGTGGTCTCAATCAGAGTTGTGCTCTGTTCAGTACACTTTTAACATCCATTATATCTGAAACCGATGTTAAAAGTACTTATAACATCGGTTTTAGGAACACACGATATTAAAAGTTTAGTTTTAACATCGGTTATTAGAACAACCGATGTTAAAAGTAATTTTTTTTTTTTATATGGTTGTTTCATTTATAGTTCTTTCCCACCCTGCATATCCATCAGTATATCATCCACAATTCAGTACACAACATAATGCCAGAAACAGATTCAAACATGTAATTAACTCATATAGCTAGATTGCTGTTCCGGAATTACAATATATATTACAGTACTAGTTACACAAGTCCAGAATAATTAAACTATACTATAATGACATTACATATATACAGTGTTATAAGTGCAATAACCTAAAGTCCAAACTGTGTCACATGCAATACATACAAGTGCAAAAATCATACACAATCTACATTATGCTGCCTAGTATACTCATAAAAGAAATTAGCAAAACGTTCCCTCAGGTCTTTCATCTCTTCTTTATCAAGTGGAGTTTGATCGTCAAAAGCCTGCACAAGTTTAAATAAACTCAACATTAAATCTTCAACCAAAACAAAATATAATTTAACTTGTGCAAAACTTTATATTTATTACCTGTTGCCATCCGTCAATAATAGTGGCGGAGACCACGTTCAACATATGTTTCATCACGTAGTATCCACACTCCCAGCCGCCAGCTTGTCTACGAGACTACAAGACAATATGAAATTGAATATCAAGTACAGTACTAATATAATAATAATTATTGTTGTAATTTTTTTGTAAGAAATAATAAACTACTTACGAGTGGGATAATCCATTCAGGCTTTCTTTTTGACTTGGATGGCCTACTTTTGCCATCTGCACAAGCCATGCTACTTGCAACCATAGCTCTATGATTAAAAATAATAATGTCAATTATGTTCATGTAATAAAGCAAAAGCAATTTGAATTACAAATTAAATTAAAGCTTACATGTCAATCGCGTCCTTCAATTCAGATATCGGACTATAGTGCAACGAGCATAAGAAGACGACACGATGCTGGCTAGGATGAAGTATGAGCAACTGCCAATGACCACTCCTAAGTATTGGTGCTAGATAAATATCTTTCTTTGTTTGACCAAGTAGCTTCAGGATGTATGTCTTCATCGCATCCCCATTAGTGCAGTAATTTCCCTGAATTACGCTTGGGTCTAAGAATCCATACGTATTCTGGTTGCCTCTTTCCATACATAAGCGATGAAGATACCTAAGATATTAGAATAAAATAATGTTAAATACCTAAGACATTGAAATAAATTATAGAATTAAAATACCTAAGATGCATGTCAACAGTGTACTTACGTGCACCACATACTCAGAACGGTATTGGCTAGCCAATTACCTGACAGACATATGTCACCTATATCCTTCCCAGAGAAAAAAAAGGTTGGCAAGTCGCAAGCGCCTTCGTGTTCAAAGGGACTAGCATACTCTTTATCCGGCGCATCCGCAGCAAATGCGGCCAAATGAGCTACATTCGATCTTAGCTTTTTATCAATGTTCTAAGCAACAAAGATAAGGCATTAGTTAAGTAATGTCATTTGTAAATAAATAAGACATAAGTAATTAAATGATTAATATGAAATTAATATGCATACCTGGGATAAAGGCATCTCAACTGGCTTATGTGCATCCTCACAGCTCCCAACGGTGCTCACATGCTGAGAAGGTTGACTCATTGGGCTTGGTTGGGAAATTGTAACCCCCCTAGATGACATCTCCTTTATGAATGATTCCATAAGCTCCGGAAACATCTCTCTTTTAAGCTCCTCCTTAATGCTTTCCCGCTCGTGGCTGCTGATTCGGCTTCCAACATGGACTCGTCGTCCGTGATATTGTCGAATGCCCACTAGCCCTCCAACACCCTTCACAAAACCAGGGTGGTCATCTTTACCTAGGGCAGTGCTCAGGATATCCCTATGTCCATGTTGAACGAATGATCCTTGCGAGCTTTGTTCCACCTGCGATGTCTACAAGGGGGAAATTCACAAAATATGTGTAAGATAGTGTTTACTTAACTGTATTAATTACAAGTAGAAGTAATCTATTAATTACTTACAATCTTTTCAGCGACAATGCGTGTGGGCTCGGCTTTAAAAGCTCCCGATTTTGTCTTTCGGGCTTCCATCCATGTTTCATGGCGTTCGGGTGGAGATGGAGGATTAACAACTATTTCTCCATCGGCTTCGGCTTCTTCATCAGCTCCACCTTCTTCTTGCTTCTTTTTGGCCTCTTCTTGCTTCTTTTTCATCTTCTCATTCATAATTTTCTGCCGAACCATACGATAGCCACCACGAGACATATGGTGTGGGTGTACATTGTTTTTCTGGATTTCCTTGGCCTTTTTCCTTTTCTCCTGTTACAAATAACACGTACTCAATTCAATTAAATAAATAAATAAATTAGATAGGCCTATTATAAAAAATATAACGGGAAACTAACCAGAAAGGCAGGGTCTTGTCGGCTCACAACAAACCTATCCCACGTCTCCTTATCAATGAAAGAGTATGTGTCGAGTGGAGATTTGTCGTCTTTCTTCTCAAAAATATATCTCTTTACCAAATAGGTCTTGAACCCCGTCCACCGCTTCGCAGCAAAAGAAAGCCATTTCTTCTTACATTCAGGAGTATTCGGGACATCAAAGGTCAACTATAGTACAAAACAAAATGGAGGAAATATATTAGAGTATGATAATAATATAAGTAAATACAATTTAGATACAAATAGAGAGGATAAAAGTAAAATACCAAGATTGAAGACCAAATTTGATCCTTTACCATACTCGGTACCTGAGCCCATTCCTCAATAAGAATGCTAACCCTGTTTCGAGCTTCCAGGGCCACAAAACCGGTGAATTTGTCAGCATTCAGCCCTATGGCCCCCCCATATGTATCAAACTCAACCGGAAGCCTCTGATCACCGCAACGACTCAGGGCCAACGATCGTAACTTTGTGGCTGCTCTACCCCTTTTTTTGGGGCGTGCACCACCTGACCCGCTATGCGAAGAAGAAGGAGGAATGCCTGCTGGATCAGTCATGTGTGCCTATTTAGACAAAAAGTAATAAATTAGGTCAGTATATAAGAATGGATAAATAAAGAAAAGTCTACTATAACATGGATAAAAAAGCCTACTTTAACATGGATAAATAAAAATAAGTCTAACTTAACATGGATAAATAAAAATAAGTCTACTTTAACATGGATAAATAAAAAAAGAATACTTTAATTTAAACATAACTTACACTATGGTCAAGTTTAGATCAATATCCCTTCATGATGATCATCACGAGTGGCAAGTACATCGTCCACTACATTTTCCTCGACGAAAATAGGCATCTGTGTTGAGAAAGAAGGAGTTTCTGGAATATCAAGAGTTGAATCTTGATTTTCATGGATACCATTATGCATGCTTTTTCCTTGGAGAACAACTGACCACCTTTTGTTACAAGGATCATTGATATAAAACACTTGTTTTGCTTGTGAAGCCATGATGAAAGGCTCTTCCGTGTGACCTACTTTGTCAAGGTCTACCAATGTAAATCCTAATTCTTCAGTTTGTACACCACTGTTACTGTCAGCCCACATACACTTAAAAACAGGCACTTGAAATTTAGTGTAATCGACCTCCCAAATCTCTTCAATGACTCCAAAGTAAGATTTCGATGCCATAATGGGATTTGTATCTTTTGAACTAGAGAAGTGCATCGACTCAGATACGATCCTAACCCCACTGTTTTGCATGGTACTCTTGTCATCTTGGGACTTTGTATAGAAGGAAAACATATTGATATCATATCCACTCCAACATATGACTTCAAGACATGGCCCCTGTGCTAGCCATTGTAATGTATCGGAAGCAGTATGATCATTTGTAATTTTTTTTTTAAACCAGGCTACGAAAGTCTTGTTATGATGGTTCAACAACCATTTTTCGTTCCTTCTAGGGTTTTGTTCCTTGACCTCTTGTTTGTGAGCACATAAGTAAGGTGCAACCTCATCAGTGTTATTCAAAATGTGCAAATGGGCTTGAAACACTTCCTCCCGAGCCTTGCTATTAACCATTATACCTCGTGTACCCTTACCAGCACATCTTCCCTCATGACGAGGCTTAGGAATCCCTATAGCCTCCACTTCTGAAAGGTAGTCTTGACAAAACTCAATAGCTTCTTCTGCAACGTATCTTTGAACAATAGATGCTTCAGGACGGTGTGGATTCTTCACATACCCTTTCAAGATCTTCATGTATCGCTCAACTGGGTACATCCACCTTAAATAAACGGGGCCACATAATTTAATCTCCCTCACTAGATGAACAATTAAGTGAACCATGATGTCGAAAAATGAAGGAGGAAAATACATCTCCAATTGGCATAAGATTATAGCAGCCTCATCTTCCAACTCATCCAACTTCTGGGGGTCAATGACTTTGCTACATATAGCATTGAAGAATGAGCACAACCTAGTTATGACATGTCTAACATTTTTAGGAGCAATACCATGAATAGCCACTGGTAGTAGTTGTTGCATCAAGACGTGGCAATCATGAGACTTTAAGCCAACCAATTTTAGATCATTTGAGACAAGTCTCTTGACATTTGAAGAGTAACCCTATGGCACTTTGACGCCCCGTAGACACTCACAAAAACTTGTTCTCTCTTTTTTTGACAAGGTATGACATGCTGGAGGCAAATATGTCCGCTTACCATCCTTTGGTTGTGGAGCTAACTGCTCTCGTATACCCATCGCAACCAGATCTAGACGAGCATTCACACCGTCCTTTGTCTTACCCTGAATGTTGCGAAGCGTTCCAATTAGACTATCACATACATTTTTCTCCACATGCATGACATCAATACAATGTCTGACATCAAGTTTGCACCAGTATGGAAGATCAAAGAAGATCGACCTCTTCTTCCATATGTTTTTCTCAATAGCCTTCTTTTGAGCCTTTCCGAACATAACATTAATGTCCTTCACCCTTTGATAAACTTTCTCTCCATTAAAGGCCGTTGGAGCAATTCCATTCTCTTGGAATCCATTGAAAGCTTTTTTCAGTCTACGATATGGGTGATCACGTCTGAGAAATCTCCGATGCCCAAGGTAAACTGTCTTCCTTCCATGTTGCAATTGTGTGAAACATGTGCCTTCTTCACATATTGGGCATGCTTTATGCCCATTAACACTATACCCGGACAAGTTCCCGTATGCTGGAAAGTCATTGATGGTGCAAAATAACATGGCACGCATCTTGAAAGTCTCTTTGTAATGGCCATCAAACACATCAACGCCTTCCACCCACAACTTTCTCAAGTCTTCAATCAAGGGACTTAGATAAACATCTAAGTCATTTCCTGGCTGTTTTGGGCCCGAAATCATCATAGATAACATCATGTATTTGCGCTTCATGCACAACCAAGGAGGTAGATTGTAAATTACGAGGAGAACAGGCCATGAACTATGGATACTACTTAAGGTACCATACGGATTCATTCCACCCGTAGCAAGTCCAAGCCTAAGGTTTCTTGGCTCATTTCCGAAATTCGGAAACAAACTATCAATTCTCTCCCATTGCACAGAATCAGCCGGATGGCGAAGCATTCCATCACGTTTCCTCTCATCTGCATGCCATCTAATGTTCTTTGCGTCATTTACATTAGCGAACAATCGCTTGAACCTTGGAATTATTGGAAGATACCACAACACCTTTGCAGGAGGACCCTTTGTGATCACATCACAACTAGAATCACCATCCTTCACTTTGTAACGCGATACCCCACACTTGGGGCAGTCGTGCATCCCTTCATACACACCCCTGTATAATATGCAATCATTAGGACATGCATGTATCTTCTTATACTCCATACCCATCGGACAGAGTATCTTATTTGGCTCATAGTTACGATCTGGCAGTGTGTTGCCTTCTGGAAGCATGTTGTTCAACAATTCAAGCAATTCGGTGAAGCTTTTATCACTCCACCCATTTCTCGCCTTCACACTGAACAATTTTAAGACCGCCGACAACCTTGTATAAGTAGTGCACCCCGGATACAAAGGCGTATCCGCATCACTGCACAAAGTATCATACACACATGCTCGCTGAAATGACTCTTGTCCAATATCACGGATCATGTCCTCTAGTCGATCGTCCTCCATATCTACATCAACTTCTTCACTTTGGGACACACTTGGCATGTTTAACAAGTCTTCACCATGCCATATCCATCTTGTATAACTCTTGCAAATCCCTTCACAAATAAGATGATCACGTATTTGCTTAACTTCACATTTCCTCATATTCAAACATCTAACACAAGGACAATTAAATCTTCCATTACTATCAGGAACATTTCTTTGAGCAAATTCTAGAAACTCTTCCACTCCCTCCCGATACTCATCACTTGTGCGTTTACTAACCATCCAACTACGGTCCATATCCATGTTCTGTAGATTCACACATATTTATACAATATGAGCACAAGAGGGGAGACTCTCAAAGAGCAGTATTTGAAATTATAGGCCTAAACTTTAAGTCCTATAATAGAAGCTAAACCCCTCGACTGTTGATTAAACCAATCCAGATGACCTAACTTTTTAACTAAACCCAAACCCCTTGACTATTGAGATTATAAGCAAAGCCTAAAAGTCTATGCTCAATATTATGTAACATCAAAGTGTTTAAGTATAAAAAAAAAACTCAAAATGCATTTCATTATTTCATGAAATATTCAAATCATTAAAACAGAGACAATGCTAAACAGTAACTAACAGAGAAGGATTACCAAGCAGAAGGGGAGTTGGGGCGGTTCAAATGCGGTGGTCAGTTGTAGAAGAGAGGGAGTTGGGGTGGTTCAGTTGCGATGGTTCAGTTGTAAATGGTTCTGAGCAAATATTAGCAAAAATGGTATTTAGCAAATGAGGGTTTGAGCAAATAAAAATAGGGAAGAGAGAGTTACGTACCTTTGCGAAGAGGAAGTTATGGTGGTGGTTCTACGGTGGCTCACGAACGGAGGAGAAGGAGGTCAGTGAAGAGAAGAGAAAAGTAGGTCGCCGGAGTGAGAACACTGTAACGTTGAAATGTAGGGCGCGAGACAGAGAAGGTTTGAGAAAGTTAACGTTATAAATTTTAATAACTTTTAACATCGGTTGTTAGAAAAAACCGATGTTAAAACTTATTTTAACATCGATTATATAACAAACCGATGTTAAAAAGTTACTTTTAGCATCCGTTAAAAAAGAACCGATGTTAAAAAGTTATTTGGAATGGAGGGAAGAAACTTTTAACATCGGTTTTACCAGAAACGGATGTTAAAAGTACATTTTAACATCCGGTTCCTTATAACCGATGTTAAAAGTCTGCTCCATACGCGATTTATTTACAAGTTTGCCACCGCGTCTATTTTTAACATCTGTTTTTCGTTAACAGATGTTAAAAGCCTGACGTGAAAAGTCTATTTTCCACTAGTGATGACACAGAAACCCCTCATTTTATTACACTCTAACACTAAACTTTAAGCTACACTTACTGTTTCTCCCCCATTCTAATTTCTCCTCCTCACTAGTGTTTCACTCATTCTCATCAAACCTTCTTGAGCCTCATGATATGAAGATGTGGCAAAAATCAAATTGACACCTCATCTCTTGATGATTTATTTTCTGTTTCAAACCCTCTCCCTTTTCGATTTTTTTAATGACTATATCTTTTTGAATACTGAACTCATTCATATCTGTGTGTTGCACTCAATTTCTGTTTAGTTCCTGCTCTCCTCACTGAACACCTCCTCTCAGTGTCTGCTCTCAGGTGAGTATAATTTACATATATTGTTTGGGTGATTGCACACCTATTTGATGAAATGCTCAAATTGCACACTTGTTCATGTACTGTTTTGTTCTCTGTTTGCTCTCATTTTCATTTGACTTGTGGTTGGATTTTGTAATTTAAAGAGAATAGGCTTTTTGGATGTCATGTAATTTTGTGTGTTTTAATGCCCTGGATTTGGAGTATGGATACGGGTTTGGGTTGGGGTTTGTCAAGGTCTATATTGATCTTAAAGTGCAAGTCATGAAGAACATTATAGTGTCATAAAGGATCTTTTCAAAGGGATCATTTTCATTGTCACAGCACATTGTCACAATAGATCTTTTCAAAGGGATCACTTTCATAGTCACAGAACATTGTAGAGTTAATATCTCAAATACAAACCTGTCTGCTAGCAATTAGATTAGCTGCCAAATCTGAATGGATCAAATTAGGTACACATGCATATGCTTGACTTAATAACAATTAATTAAAGGAAAATGCTAGATCGCTACAATTTTTACCAGAATTTTTGACATGGCTAGGTGGCTTGCTTATTGTCTCTTAAGATGGATAGGTGGTTCTTATAGATAACTACACCAGAATTAGGCATGGATATGTAGATTATTTTAGGGTTTATAAAGCTTTATCTCCTCTCGCAAAAAAGTAATTTATACAAATTTAAAAATAAATGTAATAATATATGTATTAAAAAAATGTTGTTTAGATAGCACTCCACGTGACGAGTAAATTACCTCTTGCGAATTGTGGGCTTAAAGGATACTGATGCAAAACATACACTTATTATATATTATCTCTCGTCTCCACATATATTATCATTTGATTTGATCATAGCTGATCTTATCTGAGGTTAGAATATTTGCATCAAGCATTTTCTCCTAAAATAAGATGTACCATGATGTGGATAGGTGGATCATTGATTAAACATGTACATGCTATGTTTTTTTTTTTTTTTGGTGATTGCATGTATAAGCTATGTTGCTATCACCAAACCTTAACATGCTACTCCGAATGCTTAACTTCAGCATTAATTTTTTCTTAAGAAAATGTAGGATGTCTGTAGCAATTAAACTCTATTTTGTTTATTGTTTATTTAACATTATCTCTTAAAATGGGTGAAGCTGAAATGAACTCGAATAGCAATAGCATGCATGATAAGACATATAAATTTTGACTAACCCGAATGCAAAATCGAATTGGTGATCGCATGTATTTGATCTTATTCGTATTGTTATTGTAAAAAAAATTGTGAAATGTCCAAAATACAGGGGTTAAGCTGCAAAATGTTTTTCAAATTTGTGCAATACCTCTAGTGGCTACTCTAACGGCTTGTAATTATATGTTTGCTATATAGAAAATGGATCGTAGCTGGATGTATGATAGAGTAAATTCTGATAGGAGAGGCTTGAAAGATGAGTTTGTTAATGGAGTTGCAGAGTTTGTCAAAAAGGCTACTGAACAACCCTACTTTTTGTCCGAGGGAGGGATCAGGTGTCCTTGTGTGAAATGCAAGTGCATGAAGTTGTTGACTCCAAGCGAGGTGAAACTTCACTTGTACAAGTCCGGGTTTAAGCCAAACTATTGGATCTGGACTGAACATGGAGAAATGAAGTCGATTATTGATGTAGGGGGTCATCCAAGCAGTGGCTGTCATGTGGATAATGAAGATCAATTTCTGTCAATGCATCAGATGGTGTATGACGCTATTAGGCCAATTGTTGATGCCCCCCATGTCAATGCTAACGTGGAAAACGAGACATTCAATGAGGAACCCAATCCAGAAGCTCAACGATTTTATAATACATTGATATCTGCAAACCAACCCATTTACGAAGGAGCTACCGAATATAAGTTATCAATATCTGTTAAGCTTTTGGCAGCTAGATCTAACTACCATGTTCCTCAAAAGTGTATAGACTTTTTTACCCAAATGCTTGTCGATATAGCTCCAACAAAACACTGCTTACCTGAAAACTATTACCAAGCAACAAAGCTGGTGTGTAAATTAGGTCTGAAGGCTAAGAAGATTGATTGTTGTGTGAATGGCTTCTATAGAAAAGGTAAAAAATCAACGGAGTGCAGTTTTTGTCATGCTGCGAGGTATGTTCCTCGAAAGAATGGAATGGGGAAATACAGTGATGTTCCAGTGAAGAGAATGTTCTATTTGCCAATCATTCCCAAGTTACAAAGATTATATGCATCAATGGAATCTGCGGCTCAAATGAGATGGCATCATGAGAACAAAAAGAATTCAAATGTTATGAGTCATCCATTCGATGGGAAAGCGTGGAAACACTTTGATGATGTTTATCCAGATTTTGCCAGGGAGCCAAGAAATGTAAGACTTAGGTTATATGTATGTTTATCTGTTATATTTTGCACCAGAGCAAATTTCAGGAGGAGATCATGACGAGAGGGGCAAGATGCCATTGAAGAGGGGTTGAGGAAAGCTTCTACGACGTGGTGATCTTGCTGCACATACTTAGCGGAGGCGCCGCCAGAGACTGTCGACAACTCCACTTTCCCATCCTACACCACCCCCACCCCAGCTTACCCCACCACCAGTCCAGCCTACACCACCACTTTCCCAGCCGACACCACCACCTTCCCAGCCTACCCCACCACCAGTCCAGCCTACACCACCACCTTCCCAGCCTACACCACCACCAGTCCAGTCTACCCATGGCACCTGCACCATGATCCCTACCCCGGGATACTTACCCTCTGGACGGTTCGAGTCGGGTTCGTCTTCATACCGCAACACACAAGAGCTTCTGAGGCAGCAACCTCTTCAAGAGGAAAAGGTAGATAGACAACAGGAACAGGAGCAGGAGGAGGAAGAAGAGGAGGGGGAGCACGACCCTTCTCTTCAGGGTTCGAGGCAGTACCGGAAGGATACTGATGGGAAGATCATCATAAGTCCTCTTGGTCGGGGGTAAGTTATAATTTTCTTTGTTTATTTATGTATTTATTAAGCATTCAATTTTATACATACATATGATTTGATATTTGATAGAGTTTGAATTTTTTTTAGGTGGACTCCTAGCGGAGTGGCTGCTAATGCGATTAGGGATGCCATCCGGACACAGTTTCGGGGTCCTCACCATTGCTGGACTGAGACCCCCGATAGGGTGAGGAAATATTGGTGGGAGAGATTTAGCGTTAGTTGTGTATAATTAATTACAATTATTTGATAGCTAAGTAATTTCATCTATGTCCCCACCAACTATTTTGACTAATTCCTTTTGCAGGAGAAAGTTTCATGGGATCCTCGTCATCATGACATTATCTTCAACAATTTTAAGCAAAAATGTGCCAAACGTCTTACTAATATGCTCACAAAGGCAAGGAAGATGTGAAGAAGCTTGGATGGGTGGGGGACGAGGCATGGACTGGTCTTCTTGCCCATTGGGCGAGTGAAGACTTCCGAAAGATCTCGGCCCAAAATAAGACTAATCGGGCTTCAGCTAAAGGTGGAGCAGTCCACACCACAGGACGCAAGTCACATAATGACGTGGCACTAGACATGGTATGTATTTAACAACCTAGATGAAAAAGCAAGTGGTTGACACCCTTTTATTAGTCAATTGTCCATTGTCAACTTTGTGATAAAACGAAGGCCTAATTTTATTAGGATAAACTAATTAACAAGGCCCTAAAAACTCATTCTGTAAAAAAAAAGGCCTTATATGCTATCTGCAATCTGTTATATATCTGCAACCAATTATAAGATGCTATGCGCCAATGACAAAAAGGCCCGACTTTTGAGAGCTGAAATTATCTTTATAAACTAATTGTTATTCCTTTTATGGATGTGCTCCAACTGAAAGTATTTAGGAGGCAGCTTTGATTGTTATTGTTCTTGTGTCTGAGTAAGGCAGTTTCTAACTGAAAGTATTCGTAAAGAAAGTATTACTAAAGCAAGCCTTTGCCTTTGCCTTTATGTTTCAAACTCATTCTGTTATGACTATTACTTAAAGTCATGAATTTGACTTTGCTTTGTATTGATGTTCATTAGTAGCAACCAACAGGCTGCAAGCAACTTGATTGATATTAATGGCTGCAAGCAACCTGATTAACTTGTTTTACTAGGTTCTGTTTTTATGTTTTATTTAGAAAGTCTTGTGATTTCTTATCAGGTAGTAAAATTGTATGTTTATTAATCTGTTCTTTTTAACTTATTATAGATAGCATTTAGCTTCCTTCTATGGGTTTTGTACTTATAATATCACACAGATCTGTACTTTTCTCTGGTTACATGTCATTCATTTCTAAATTAATTAATAATTAAAATACATATATCTGAGTACAGATGATATAGAATAGAATCAATTTTTACAAGTATGGGTATATTTTCCTGTGGGTGTTGCAGAATTATATATCTGTTTTTTCAGTAGACAGTCTTTTTCATGCTATGTGTTCATATCCTTGCAGTTGCAGTTGCTCTCCTTAGTGCTTTCATGTAGTGCAACATTTATAGTTGATTTCATATGTTAGATTCAGGTTGTTTAATATGTAAGCCTGCATCAAGTGGCTGCACTATTTCAATTTGAAATATATTTGATAGGACCCCAAATTATTTCAAGAGGGTGGCAATGATAGGACTCCAAGTGAGAATTTGGGCCCAAATAGGCAATCAACACAACAGCTGCCCATACCCATTATGAGTATAATATTCCTTTTATCGCAACTGTGTGGTTTAGGTTCGCATAATATTCCTTTTATCCTTTTTTTCATTAGAGAGCAAATATTTACTTGATACATGTCAATTCATAATGACAACTATTTGATGAAGTATAATAAATAAGTATATGCTTTTTTGGCAGGGCGTACAACTTGGACGGCCTGTGGAGCCTGATGAGCTCTTCTTGGCCACTCACAAGAGGAAATCCGGCGATTGGGTTGATAGTCGCTCTCAAAGAACATATGTAAGCTGTTTTCAAAGTTCCAATTTGTGTATAATTTGGTGCTTTGTTTTTTCATTTTCGGTTTCTAATGTGCTAAATGGTTATTTTTCCTAATTGGTTGAGAATGTTAATTTAGAGCTGTCATTCTGGCAATGCTACACTAACCAAAAGATGATATCTTGTTTTCTTATTGATTTTTGATTGTTTCACTTAACTGGGAGAACTATTCTCCACCATTGAATTGTTTTTCTTTGGCTCCATCAAATCCTACAAAAACATACTAAATGATCAATACACCAATTTAGATAATATGATAGTGATTGGATAGAGCTTTGTTTCAAATATGAAATGTATAAGGGTGCTTCGATGCTTAACCAGTTCCTTAGGGTATAGTTGAAACTAAAAGTCTTAGCAAGCAATAGATTTTATTCCTTAGTGTATGTTGGAATGCTTTTGTTATCTTTTCCAATTTGAAGTAGCTTGCTTATGTACAATTTGGCATGCTTCTCTTCAATTTTGTTTTTGTATTGGTAGTTTGGTGGCTGCCACATTGTGCTTAATTTTGTACTGGTTGTGATTTCTTTATGTATAAAGTAGGTGTGTATTCACTAGTCATCTTGGGTGTATGTTGTTTCTGTTTGAAAATGTGAGTTCCTCTTTTTGCTTTGGCTTTTGAATTGCTTTGTATCAGGAGTACTTTTCCAAAAGCTGCAAATTGAAAGTGATACAAGTTTTGAAATTCAATTTTTTCGTTAATCTTAACTGGTAGCTGAGTTTGAAATGATATAGTAGCTGATTTATGTTTTCTTTTGACCAGGACTCCTATCAACAACGGTTGAACCAGATTCGGACGCAGGTTGAGTCCTCTACCAGTGGGTCGCAAGAGCATGATGGGGCGAGGAAGCTTGAATTGTGGAAGGAGGTTGCTGGGAGCAAGACTCGGGGCCGATGTTATGGCACCGCAGACTTGTCTTCGAATATAAGACGTGGTATATCGTCTATGACTCAGGAGTCCTGGGCACCTTCTAGTTGCAGTGACGGGTATGAGGGAGAGAGGGCTGCTCGAGCTGAGGAGAGAGCCACCAGAGCTGAGGAGAAGGCCGCTAGAGCTGAGGCACGCTATGATAACTTGGAGGACCAATTTCGCACTATGATGGAACGCATAGTAGCTCTGGAGCGCAAGTCGGGGAGTGCTTCTTGTGGTGCGAGTCAGTCTCGTCGTCATCCTGATTACGACGATGATCTTGACGACCATTCGTTAAATGAGGTGTCACCATATGGTCGATGTCGCTGATGTTGTATTTCACCAAGTTTAGATATTTTCCATTTAATTTGATGTTACGCTTGTAGTTTTTGTTTTGGCTATTGTACTTGTCTCTTTTATTGCAAACATAGAAATTTGATAATGCCGGAAATGCCTGTTACAAAGGATTATATTTTGGGGGATTTTTTTGGCCAATATTGGAATACATCATTGAGTTTGCTGTTTATACAGGTCATTTTGCACATTAGTGTTCAGGTAGTTTAAACCACAAAATAAAAAAAATAAAAAACCAAATTAGCGTCGCTACAAGAATAAAATAGCGTCCACAGGCTAGAAATATAACCGACGCTAACTAACGTGGGCTGGCTTCGATGCTAACTTTAGTGTCGGCTTTTCGACGCTAAACAGCAGAGTGAGGATGACGCTAACTTAGAGTCGATCATTTTTCTAACCAGCTAAAAATGGAGTTAGCGTCGAATTAGCGTGGGCCTGGCCGACGCTAATTAGCGTCGGTCTTATCTGGGCCGACGCAAAATATTTGCTTCGAGAAACTTAGCGTCCGCCCTGACGCCGACGCTAAGATAGCTGTTAGCGTGGGCTTTTCCATTTTAGCGTGGGCTTTTGGCCGACGCTAAAAGCTGTTTTTCTTGTAGTGTAAAACATTCTCATTCTATACTGCTTTAAGAATTTGCCATTTGACTTAACTCTCAAGCCATAATTAACTTCGACAAGTGCGTAAACATTTCTAGAAAACATTTGTGCAACTTTAAATAGTCTTTCCCACTTTGGAGACCATTTACCATATTCCTGACAACTTTTATCCATGGGCAATATGACTTTCCAAACTAAGTCCTCAATCTTAAAAGATTTATACTTAACTTGTCTGTCATAAAATTTAGCAATCCTTTCTCTCTGTTGAATTACGCTCTCCAAAGCAATCATCCTCTCATCATGCAATTCGTTTAACTCGTCAAACATTAAATCCCAATAATGTTCGACTGAAAATTTGTCCTGTTTTTAATACGAATTCATTGAAAGTTAATTTCGCCAGGCAACACTGCATCATGGCTATAGACAAATTTATATGGTGAAGTTCTTATCGATTCCCTTGTCAGCTCGCTCCTCAACCGCTTAAGGTCAAGACTCTAGTGATTCTAGAGTTGTCGAGCTGCTGCAAAGCTTGAAGGAATTCCTCAACCATCCATTTGAAACATTATGTTTTAATGAGGAGGTTAAAGGCAACACATGATAAAAATTGTTGAAGAACTAGAACCTGTCAAAAATCATCTGCCTTTGACAAGTCAAGGATTTTTCTCCAGGATTTAAGACTTCCTTCAAAGCTTTTAATTGTCCTATATTTCTAACCCTTTCAACTAACTGGGTCAGATCAACAAAATCTTGGTTGACGAGTTTCTTCCGACTGTAATAATCCAAATCACTGCCAGCTATTTTAACAATTTCCACTTCAGGAATATGTGTAAAGTATCGACTCTTTATTTGTCTAAACTTTGTTAAATAGTCATCAACAGATTCAATGTACATCCTCTTGATGTTGAAAAAATCTATCAAACTTGTTAAGTCTCCAAGCATCTGATTTAGCTTATTTACCTTAAGTTATGATGAACTCAAACATTTATAGAATGATTAAGATGAACTATATGAAATCTACTACTGAATCTGTTTAAATGTACAATCATCTGATTAAAAGACATGATTCAAATGGAAAACACGCGTCTACTTGCTTACGCGTCCCTTTAACACTTTATGATAAACGTTTGAGCTATTATACTAAATAGAAGTATCCGCTAGTAAAGCGTCTAGCAAAATAAAGAAAAAGTCTCAAAAATCAAGTAGCTCTATAAGACAAGACGAGACTACCTTCTAAGTATTTACACTTTGTCGATGCGTCTAAGGAAAAGTTAAGAAAAAATATCTTTTACCTTGTGTCTTCAAACGCGTGCTGATTCGCCATTTTAATGAACTGATCTGAACATATTAAATATGTTGGGAACATATTTAATAAGGTTACACAAAGACTTCAATATATACGAGGATCTTCTCTCCAAAGGTCAAATGAAATAAAACAACATCCTCTATTCATAGTAACTGACAATGACACCTTTAGTACGGAACAAAGTCACTTTATAACTGTCTATTCTGACTGATGGCACTAAAGAAGTAATTTGTGCTGCAAAGCCTCTGATACTGTTCTGAACACTTCGCTATTGTGCTAAAAAAGTGTACTCCAGTACAAGAATACCTACTGCGTTTTCAAAAAATTTAATGCTTCATCATACGACTCTATTACATTAATGAGAACTATTGCACCACTGTGTCTACAACGACTTTATTACATTAACCATATCTAAGGCTTGATTAAGCCTTGCCATCTGCAAGGCCAATACGTTACAAGCATTTTTGTGTTTTTCATGAGAGGCGTAATTACAACATGCATCGGCTGAGTGAACATATTCACCATGTCATGGTTACTTTCATTCATCTGTTGTCTAACGCCAGCGAAAGGTGGCCTGTGACAATCCACCAGTGTTTGGTGGTGTTTGCCTCGTCATATTTGGAAAAATATGTGATCCCAAATTCAACCACTCTTGACGAGGGTTGTTGTGACACTTGTTCCAGCCACACCAGTCCCTGGACTAAAATTTTGCCCCCCCCCCCCAACCAAAGTGATTGGATGGCTCACAAGGGCAAAGTTATTGGCTGAACCGTCGAATTAGTCAAAAATCCAAATCGCATTCCCATAAGGGTTACGTCAGAGATTGTGTTGTCCTCACATTAGAATTCACTATACTATTTGGTGAAGGCTAGGTGACACCAAACCCACCAATTTGTTGTACCACTTGAGAACACGCAAGAGCACCATGAATGGGATCATCCATTTGAAGTGAGTTTGACACTGCTAGGAATTTTGGGGTGTTACAATTTCCGCACAAGAAGATGATCAACCTCTCTTGTACGTGGGCGATTGCTGCATTCATTCCGTGAAGGTTGTCAATCATGTTCACTCCTTTGAAAAACGCTTAACTAAGGTGATGAACTTGCGATGGATCCAAGATACATAGATCTTCGAATCTTAATAATCTAGAATGATGTAGATCCTAAACTATGTAGTATTTTGTGTTCTAGTATGTATGCCTATAGAATTATAACTTCCGCATAAATAATAAATAATTGATAAAGAACTAAAGAAAATCTAACGGGTTATACTTTCATTTCTTGTTTTTCTATAAAAGTGAGATGAACTTCTAACAGGCTCAAGCCCATGTGTATCCTTCTTTTGTCCCACTTCCACCATAACATCTACTCTCTTCCACTTTAAGATACAGGACTAAACTCCATTTGGGATGGCACTATTACCAAGTTTTCTTACAGATTCCAAAACGCGATATGACCCACCAGCAAATGATGGTACGTGTGGAGGGAAACAAAAGGAATCCATCTTTTAGTGGAAAACGAAAATAACGTGAACCCTATTGTCTTCAAAATTGCACCCACTTTCTACTTGTAATAGTAAATCCCAACACAATATATTCTGCATGTTGCCCAACTTTCTTTAGGGAGCACTTATTATTATTAAGCTTAGTTATGTATTCGCTTATTAAAAAAAAAAAAAAAAAACTTAGTTATGCATTCTATAATTGCAAAGGAAATAGTGCTAATTAGGTTCGTATACCGCTAATTCATATTATTTTTAGGTGTGCATAAGAGTATTTCCAACCAATTTTTCGAGACTAATCTTATTCGAGACGTAGAGATCACCAATTCCTATTTAATATCTCCTATTTACCACACGAACTGCCATTTACTATCAATTTAAGTAGCACTTATTTTCTCTGATCATGCTCCAGAGATTATATAGTTTATGTGTCGTATCATAATCTGAGATGCAAATTAGTTTGCATAATCATGCTTGATGTTTAAACTCAGTTAGCGATGAGCTTGAGCCTGCAATAGTATGGCCATAACTTTAGTCAAAATCTTGAATGGTAATGAATTTTAGTTATCCAGATATTATTTCAAACTCTGAATGTTATTAGCATTTTAAATGTAAAATATTTTTTTAAACTCCATGTGTAACAATTTATAATTAATTATAATTCCAGTTAGAACCCATGCATGAGCCTAAACAACTTCTGATATGCCTAGAAGAATAGCTAGTTATACCTTTAGTAGGGGTGAGAATAGGTAAGACCGCTCGTCATGGGCCTATGACTTAACTTATTTAAGGCATATCCCGGCCTAGCCTATTTAATAAAAAAAGCCAAGTCAAAGCTTTTTAAAAAGCCTATATAGCTAAAGAAGCCAAACTAAAGGCTTTACAAAAGCCTACTAGGTCTATCAGGTCGTCCTATTTAACACAGACACGCACACACACAGATATATATATATATATATATATATATATATATATATATATATATAATATTTATAATGTTTGAAAGTAAAAGCGTATTGGTTTATTTAAATGTAAATGTCTACTTGCATATTTATTTGTGAAGGCCTAATAGCCTATTTATCAGTATAGGCATATCGGTCTCTTTATTATTATAGGCTTACAAGCCTATTTATAAGTAAAGGCATATGATCTATTTATATGTGGAGACATATTTAAATACCTTACTGAAAAATAGGGTTTTAAATAGGATTTCAAGTCAGGTCAGACTTTGAAGTATGTCGGGCTAGACCTTAAAAAATTGCCTACATCAGGCTAATAGGCTATGCTCAGCCCTTGACACTCCTTTTCACGTCATGATTTAACATCGGTTATTTCTAAACCGATGTTAAAATGGAGGCGGTGGCAAACTTGTAAATAAATGGTTGAGGGAACACACTTTTAACATCGCTTACTTTTAAAACTGAGGTTAGAGTAGAGGCGGTGGCACTCCCTATAATTAAATGGTTGATAGAACAAACACTTAACATCGGTTTCTTTTCCAAGCGATGTTAAATGTGAGTTTTGACATCGGTTAAAAAGAAATTGATGTTAAAAAGAGTTTTAACATCGGCTACTTTTCCAACCGATGTTAAATGTCAAAATTTTATTTCTAAGTACTCATCCGCGCGTTTTTCTCTTCATCGCGTATAGTATTATCACTAACTCACTCACTCGCTCACTCTCTTCTGTGCAAGCCCTCACTGACTCTCATCATTTGGCCACTGCGTTACTTTAGCCGTCCATCGAGTGTGCCACCGTGACCACCGCGAGGTCCACTGCCAGAAGAGAACGCCACCGCGAGGTCCATAATCCCTGCCACTGTTCCTTCTCCACACCACCGTGTTTCTTCAGTTGTTTTTGTTTCTGGTTTACGTTTTTGGTTTAGATTTATAAGGATTTAGGGATTTCTCTTGTTTTGGTTTAGGCATTTAAGTTGTTTTAGATGAAACCCTCAAATCCTGCCACTGCTCTCTGTCACTGTAAGTCCTCCTCCCCCTATTTTTTCTTTCTTTCTAGTTTCTGGGTTTAGAACTAACATTGATGTCATTGCCTTGCTGCATTGTTGAACTTTTATGTTCCTTGTCGTTTCTGATGTCCATCTGGTTCTGTGATTTAAATTATTGTTGTTCTGTTTTGGTGATGATTTTGCTAAAAACTGCTATTAAGTTGCTAAAATTTCAGTGATGAATGAACATGTCAAAGTGCTTCTATTTATGTGTTTTGGATTATTATTGTGTCAATGTTGTTGCTGGGAATTATTTGTTATATGTATCTTACGTATTTCAATATTATAATTTATTTCAATATCTTAAGTAATTAACATTATTTTATTTCAATATATTAGGTATCTGCATCGCCTTAGTGTCTCAAAGGGCAACCAAAATTTGTATGGATACTTAGACCCCAGCATGATTGAGAGCAGTTTTATCCATGTACCTACACTTATTAAGGCATACATCCTAAAGATGATTGGTGAAAGCAAAAAAGAGTTTTATCTAGCACCACTCCTGAAGGATCAACATTGGCAATTGGTGATACTTTGTCCTAGGCAGCATCTCGTCGTCTTCTTGTGTTCGATGCATAAGCTACAGAATAATGCATTCAAGGACACAATTGGTATGTAAGCTTTGATTTAATTTGTAATACATATTTTCTTTTACTTTATTACTTTGTTCAACATAATTCACATGAATATTTTTTTTATCATAGATCTATGTAGGCAAGTAGTATGGCATGCACAGGTGGTAAAAGTAGGCAAAAAAGAAAGCCTGATTGAATTTCTCCACGTGTAAGTAGTTAGAACTCGAGATCCAACTGCAGGTTATAATAGTAATTATTATTACATAAGTTTACTGATATTCAATTTCGTATTCATTTGTAGTCTCGTCGGCAAAAAGGCTGCTGGGAGTGTGGATATTACGTCATGAGACATATGTTGAACATTGTCTTCGTGAATATTACCGAACGATGTGATCGAGTATTTAGTAGAACTTTTAACAAGTTAGTTAAATTATATTTGTTTTAGTTAATGAGCTAATGTTTAGTTTATTTGAACTTGTGTAGGCTTTCGACATTCCAGCTCCACCCTCTAAAAAGGAAATTCAAGACGTGAGAGCGTTGGGCAAAATTCTTTTTTGACTATAGTAAAGAACACATATAGTTCATTAGATGTTTAGGGTTTCTGATTTATGTTTGTATATATGTTTGTTGAATTCTGGGATTTATATATATATAAATTCTAGACCATGTTTATATATATTGTTGAATTTTGGACTTCTGGTTATGTGTACTGATTTCTGAAGTTCTAGTTGTATTGTACTGATTTCTAAACTTCTGGATATATATATATATATATATATATATATAGTGTATACCGAATCAGCGGGAGGAAAGGATATATAAAATAAAATCAGATTTTATAAATAAATAAAATTAACTTTTGACATCGGTTCTGGAATCAACTAATGTCAAAAGCATACTTTTAACATCGACTATGCTTTTAACCGATATTGAAAGTTTGTTTCACCTGTAACGTCACTTTTCACATCAGTTACGTTGAGAATCGATGTTAAAAGTGGGTTAACTACAGATGTTAAAAATCCCACTCTTTTTTTTCATGCCTCCAATTGGGTTGGTAGTATCTTTGACTTCTTAAATTTGAGGGACTAACCCAACGTGTGTTGCACACTTTTCTTCCGGAGACGGCATCATATGGAGATGATTAACTATTGACAGATTCCTCTTTCTCTCTCTGTAAAGTAGAAATAGTAGAATGTTGGTTCAACAACCCCATCGAGGTTAATCCAGATACTAGGCACAACAGCAACCATATGGCTTTCCCTTGGGGATCAAACAAACAAGAATCGCCATCTCAGTCTGGACAAGCAAAGATCCAATCCAGAAATATGAATAACATCGCCGCTTGGGGTTGAGGGGACAAAGGTCATGATCACATCCACGACGGACAAGGAGTGTAGTAACTAGAGCAGTGGAGGAGGCAACACTTCAAAGGCTGCACATAGATAGTGGGGTAGCGCACACCCATAAGAATATGCCACTAGACTGGAAAAAATAAAAAAAGGTTTGTTGGGGGATCCATATTGGTCTATATAGGGCAATTCAGGATTGTGTTTAAAGAGTTTAAGAGTAGAGCTGGTCCAACACCTATTGATGAACTCTAAAATAAACTTTGAAACATGTCTTTTTAATGTTAATAGTAATATTAAGTAAAAAAAAATTAGGCCTAATTGTTCAGGATTTTCCTTTGTTTGGTTGGGTTTATTTTAAAAACATTATCTGTAAAAAAAACTGAAATTATGCTTTTAGGATAACTTCTCACAAAAATCGTTTATGCTAGAAAAGTTTTGGGAGAATCATTTTTTTAACCCTAAACAAATGGATCCTTAGGCTTCCTGTTTACTTTGGCATTTCCTGTTTTTATTTCTAAAATAAATAATAAACATAAAATTATGCTTATCTAACTGTTCTCCTTCTCAATTTCAGAAAACAAAATCAACAATTTTGAAAATGCTAAAAAGTTAAACAGGCCCATATCCAAAAATGCTATTGATGCTTGCACCAGTACTAATCCTTACTTTGTGTATACTAGTTAGTGTATCGTATAATAATTAAAAAACTTAAAACAGAAAGTGAAAATTTGAAAACAAAATAAACAGGCCCTTAATTTTGAAATATTGTCAATATAAAATATTTTACATCATCTAATAATCATACATTACTTTTAAGATAATTATTGTGAATAAAACACTTTTAATGATAAATTAGTGTATAGATGATCATATAAAAAACTTTTATACTAGTTTCAGTTTAATATATATGTTCCAACGTTCGTGCATCATTTTAAAAGGATAGCAATGTATTAAAAAAAAATAGCTGCACGTTAAATTTTAAACAATCTTGGTGAATATGTGGATAATAACATTCTGCAAGAACCAAGAATCCTCGTGGTGGTAGGATAGTCTCATACGATGTCTTTACTTGTTTGCATACAAACATCGAAGTCTGTCTTGCTGTAGAGCACCATTTTTCAGAAGCTCAAACGACACTGTTCTCAATTTAATGCATGTTATCTCAGCATTTCTGCGACTGCACGTAGTTTGCACTGACAAATCTTGGACCTTAGTTCCTTTTACACACAGAATTATCTTATTATATATATATATATGCAATCTCAATCACGATAATAGCCATGTATTTCGAAAATAATACAGCAATGCAATTAAAATATAACACTTCTTATAAAAATTGAATTTGTGCTCTGAAATTATTTTTTTTATCTTTTGTGACAAAATTTATATAACTTGATGGATATATTATTCTTTTTATACATAAAATATCTTCTAAAAATGCTATATATACATACATACAAACAAATGACTTTACATCTAAATTACTTTTACTATTTGATTAAAAAAAAAAACTTAGTTATCTCATTTTTATATGCATACAGTGTAATTTTACCTAAAGAAGTTGGCGTCAGAAAAAATGAAGTGTGATTAGATTTTTTCAAATTTCTCTAACATAATTTGCCCTTTCCCTTCGTTTTCCGCCTTAACAAAATATTCCATGGCCTAAACAAGTCTTTGATCATCAACTTATGCGTTGGTCTGATAGCATATGCTGCTTGAGCTAATATGAGGGATCAGGGTTCGAATCTCTTGTTTGAATTCTAACACACAAAAAAAACAAGTCTTTGATCTAGATAAACATAACGTTTTTTTATTTAATTTTTATTAAGATTTTATTCACTTTAATCCCTCATTTTATAAAAAATTAGTAATGTATTTTTAATCTCATATATTGGGAGACACTACGCCAGAATGCATCTACAATAACGCTCATTTAATAGCGTTTGTAAAGCGGAAACGATATTAAAAATGTTTGTACCCTTTTAATAGCGTTTGTTAGAAAAAGTGCTATTAAAGAGTTATACTAAGATAGCGTTTGTTTTCTACAGCGCTATCTTTTATGTTTCAAAATAAATGATAAAAAATTTGTGTAACCTAAGATAGCGTTTGTTCAGAAAACGCTATTAAAAGATACATCTAAGGTAGTGTTTATTCAGAAAACACTATTAAATGATACACCTAAGATAGCGTTTATTATAAAAACGCTATCGTATATAATTTAAGATAGCGTGTCTTTTAAAAACGCTATCGTAGGTAATTTTTATAACTTCCCGCAATATAGCATCACCCCCGCTCTCATTCCCCTAACCCTAATTAATATATCTTTTCTTTCTCTCACCCCCGCGCTCATTTCATCACCCTCTCTGCCTCGGCGGTGGATGCTGCGGCGGAGAAAGCTTTTAGTCTCTCTCTCCATCTCTCACTCTCTCTCCCTCTCTCGCTGAGTGCCACAAAGCTCTGTTAAGGAAGTGCCACAAAGCTCCTCTGTTAGTGAAACTCAGCCTCGTCGCGCAGCTAATAACTCATTTCATCACCCTCTCTGCCTAGGCGGTGAATGCTGCGGCAGTGAATGCTGCGGCGGAGAAAGCTTTCAGCCTATCTCTCCCTCTCTCACTCTCTCACCCTCTCGCTGAGTGCCACAAAGCTCTGTTAAGGAAGTGCCACAAAGCTCCTCTGTTAGTGAAACTCAGCCAATCGCGCAGCCAAATTTAGGTATCTCGTTGCTTCTTTGTTTTATGAGTCAATTTGAAGGGTTGAACTGAGAACTTAGGCTGGTTATTTCCTGGTTTGATTGCCATTCTTTTGTTTCATCATATTGTGCTGAGAGCTTGTCTTTCTCAGTTTGATTATGATACTTTAAATGTTACTCAGTTAGACAGTTGATGCATCTAGATTAGAATTTCACATGAACAAAGTAAAAAAATTGTCAAGATGAATGCTGATTGGTGGAAATTAATGCTTAATGGTATGTAACGTCACTGCTGATCTATTTGAATTTGTTACATTGTTTGATCATCTCCACTTGCATCTGACAGGAGTACTCGCATTCAGTAGCAATTCTGTGTTAGTCTGCATAGTACAGAAAAATCAATCCATTCATTTCAGTTTGCTTTGTTCTGTCTGTCCATAAACCATGGGCATCAAAAACTCCATGTAATAATATACTCTCTTAGGCTTAAAGTAAAAAAGGAACCCACATTCACTCACTCCTACCATTCATAGACACAGTAGTTTGATATTTGCCAAAGATCAAACGTATTTCCTTTTCCTCTCAACTCCCTTTCATGCATTCCAAAAAAGGAGTTTTGTTAATTTTGTTTTAAATTTCTAAATCTTTTCATCATTTAATGTTCTAGCTTGTCTACCATTTAATTTTGTTAATTGCTGGATATTACGTCATGCGTTTCATGAAGGAAATTATCTTACAAAACCAAGTTAAAATACCAGTGACGGTATGTAGTTTCAGTACTGATTATTTACTCTTAAATGTGACCATTCAAATGTTATCGACTTATTGCAATTGTAACTTAATTTATTAAATTTTGATATTGCAGTACTTCCCTGACTGCAAATGCTTCACATACTCCAGTGCTCAACTATCTGAAGTTAAGGAAGATTGGTCTCGCTATATTGTTGATAATTTTATTTGATTACCCTTGTCATATATATGATCTAAAGTATGTACTTTGTTACGTATGGTTTAATTTGGTTCAACTAACTTAGGTGCCTGAGTTTTGCTGCACATACTGTTGGAGATTGTTGCATAAATATATGATGATATTGACATCTTTTTTGTTGTGTTGTGATTGCTGCACACTGTCATATATGTTCTAAAGTATGTGATTGATGCACCTGTTGGAGATTGTAGCCTCTGAATAGCTTTTTGCTGAACATGCAGGGAGAAATTAAAGATATAAGAATTAAACTGAGCTTGAAAAAAAAAAATCAAATAGATAGCGTTTGTTTCAACAAACGCTATCTAAAGTCATACGTAAGATAGCATTTGTTTCTGAAAACGCTATCTTAGGGTGTAACTCTAGATAGCGTTTGTTTTAACAAACGCTATCTTAAGACAACCCGCGAAAACGCTATCTAAAGTTACACCTGTGATAGCGCCTCCTAAACGCTATCTTTATTGACAACATTTAATTGCAGGGACATAGATAGCGCGTTAACGCGCTATTAAAGTTTGTACAGAAACGCTATTAAAAGCATTTTTTGTTGTAGTGAGATGAGAATTAAAAACATACTATTTTTACCAACATGTGGTTGGTTGGGTGGGAAGAAATCCGGACACCTTAAGAAAATGGTCAGAGATTTAAATTTTGCCTCTTGTGTATGGAGAAAACCTGGTTGGGAGGGGATAGAGAACTCACCTTATGTGTCCAAGCCCAACAGGTTCTCCAATGGAGATTAGTTACTTCTAACGATGATGGGATACTCCATATCTATAATATAGTTATAAAAAAATCATACTGGTTTTAGTATTTATAAAAATTAAAAATATATAAAATTTTAATAAAAAACTAAATTCAAAAAATCATTATATTTAGACGGATCAAAGAATTATTTAGAGTTTAGACCATGTTCAAACCTTCCCACCTTGTTTATTTAGGACTATATCCTTCTAAAAATGAATCACCACTCTCTCGTACCCTCTAAATCTCTAATCATAATGGTAAGAGACATTCTCCATCGCCCCTTTCAAACCACCAAGTCATTTCATTGAACACTTTGAATGCTGATAGGAAATTCAGCCAATGCTGAACTGAAACCTACCCACCAACGCGACTCATCTGTGTACTGTTCATATGTACTCTGGTGTTATCATGACATGAAGTCCTCTAACTCTATATCTGTCATTTTGTTCCTCCGTAATCTTTGGCTGATACCAACAGAACCACTTGTCTAACTGTCTCCTACCCCAACTCTCTCCTAGTGGATACGGTTTCCACCATTTTGTTACTATTTGGCAATTGCTTTCCCCCAAAAAGCTTTCCTTTGATAGGACTTTTGTCGCACTAGCTAGTTGATCCAATCTAAATTGCAAGTACTTCTGTTTGTCTTTGAATGTCCTGTTTTTTCTTTTCATTTTCCTCCGCCCTTTATCTTTCTCCCTATTCAACTTTTTCTCATTTCTTAAATGGAGAATGTTAATGAATGTTCTAAAAGTAATTCCAATGAAAGTTGTTTATGGGTTGCTTGACATTAAAATATTATTTCAGTGGAACACATATGATTTTGAAATGATTATTGGTTGCTTAAAATTGAGGAGAGTTACTTATATAAGCAATCATTTTTTATGAGTTGCTTAACATTTGACCATTGTATATGTACATGTAGGAGAGAGAAAATGAGATCTTGAAGAGAGAGAGAGAGGATATTTGTGAGTTAAGCAATTTGTTGATATGAACTCTCATTCGAGTGAAAATTGATTGTGTTGCTTTAAATTGAGGTGACCCACTTAAAAGAATAAAATGAGTTACTTATATGAAGAGCATTGGAGATGCTTTAACGACATAAGTTAAGGAACCAAGAAAAACAAGTTTTCATTTGGAATTGATGCATTTAATATTTGAAGGAGTTATAGACTTAGTTTTTCAATGAAAACTTGCTTTTCTAGGCTTCCTTAATTAATGGCCTTAAGGCACTCGTTAGCATGACCCTTCTTGAATTTACTAATGCTATGTTTGGCAAGGTACCAAAATAGTTTATAAATTAGTCAACTAGTTTTTTTTTATAGACAAATGTTAGTGTTAGTATTTTGTTAGTAGGTGGGGTTTGAACCCTGTGGTTTCTTATCACTCCACTCCTTAATTTCCCCATCCCAGCCACCAAGCCAACCTTATAACCCCAATAAACTAGTTTTTTTATTAAAAAATAAAAAATAAAACTTAAGTACAATTTCATAAATATTTATAGTGTTATTTTCTAATAAGAAGAATAACTATAATAACTTATCGGTGAAAATATTTTTTTTATAAGCCAAAGTACAATATAACTTTAATAGCTTATCAGTGGTATTCGAACCTGCACACAAGAAAGCAAAAAAGGAGAACAAACGTAACTAGCACATGGATTCTAACAAGCCTAGTAACATGACTATTACAAAAGAAGGCCGGCCCAACATCCATTAAGGCCTAAAACAAATTTTATGGTGAGACCTTTTTAAAAAATTAATCCAATAATTTTTTTATACAAAATTAATTATTTTGTGTACAATGAGAAGTTGATCCCTGGACCTTCAACCTAATGATAAGTTTTTATACCAAATGGACTAACTTATGTTTGTTGATATATTATACATATCAAAAAGTTAATATAAAAAAAATACAAAGTGGACCTTTTTTTTAAAGAAAAAATTATTTTATTTTGAGAGACCTAAAGCAAAAGTTTCACTTATTTTATCCATGGGTCGGGCCGGTACAAAAGACACCCCTTTGATATTCTATCAAAACAAAAAACACTAGAAACAAACAGCACGTGTACACCAACAATAGCAGCAAAATACATCTTGAGACCGTGAAGGGAGAAGCCTCCCCTGCATATGAGCAGCAGGAAGAGGAGCCTACAGGAAAACTAAAACCGCTCCATGCAACAAACCAAATATATTGACTGAAACAGGTTAGAACAAGCAGCTCATTAACAGCAAAATCATGGGCAGCAATAACAACAAAATCAGCACAAATTTGATTTCTCTCCTCATCAATAAAAATATAACATGTGTAACAGTTGTTATACATGCTCTATTTTTATTAAAAAACAACACCACAAGCATTTAAAGGACAACATCTAAGTTTTGTCCTAAAAAACTAGTAGAACTGTTTGGTAAGGGAGTTTTTTTGAGAAAAAAAAGTTCTCATTTAATAAACTAGTAGAGTTAGATTACCCTAGTAGGTCAACCCCCTAACAGCTGTTACACGTGTTCTATTCTTATTGAAAAATAATATCACAAGCTTCTAAAGAACAACACCTAAATTTTGTACTAAAAAAACTAATAGAACTGTTTGGTAAGGGAGTTTTTTTGAGAAAAAAAGTTTTCATTTAATAAATTAGTAGAGGTAGCTTGCCCTAATAAGTTAGGGGTTGTACGATTTTTTCCAATTTTGTCTTTATCAGTTTTCAATAATAATAGCCTTTTACCTCCCCTAATTATTACCCTTTATTTTCACCCTTAATGTCAAAAATCCTAAAAGAAACTCACTACCTCATCTCTCTCAATAATAATATATTTATATATTTTAAATCATTATTATTATGTAATAAATTTATACACAAATAAACATGTTTTTTTATATCGTTTTACACGTATTAGCTAATTAATAGGCTAATTTTATCAGATACTTTCAACTTAAACGCCTACCTAAGTAGCTTTTAGATAGCTAGATAACTTTTCATCTTTCCGGGTTCATTCAATTCCCAATATATTTTGTTGACATGCATTAAGAAAGAAAAATTTACATATCATTCTAATCTCATATTTGGATAGTGATAAAATTAATATATATATAAAAAAAGAAAATTAGATGAACTTAACTATAATTAATTGGAGTAAAAAGAAACTATCATTAATTGATTAAAAATGTATAAATATGAAATGACACATGCGATAAGTGGGTGTATATATAACATTATTGTCGGGGGGAAATGGGGTAATTGGTAGCTAAAAACATAGCATAGTGGAGAAGTCATTTGCAGTTACTTGTGCTTTTGCCTTTCATAATTTGCATCAACTTCGTATTGCTGTTTCCCCTAAAGTGGTTGCAGGGTCTCTCACAAGCCTACACTGAGTTGAGCGTGTGAAAGTAGCAGTAATAAGCACTAAGAAACGATGTTCATAAATACAAAACTAGGTTAATTTTTATATAATACACCCTCTCATCCCTAATATAAAAAACAAATAACCAAAATCACAATGATCCAGAAAATGTATTGAAATATATTGATTTCATTTAATACCCATATAAATTTAAATTTTATTCCGTAAATGTCCTTATATTAATTACTAATAATTCACTAACTTAATTACTTCTAATATTCTCTCTCCTAATAAATAAGGATATAATTGAAATTTAACATTAAATATATTTAAAAATGGATTAATATTTCTTATAAATAGGATTAAAAAAATACTTTTTTATTTCTTATAAATAGGATCGGAGGATATATACTACTTATTTCATACATATAATAATGAGAAGATTTAAATTTGTTTATTATTTTCGTTTTATTTTTTTTGTAACTTTTTTTTTTAACTAAATTTTTTTATGTAACTTAAAGAGTACCTAAAGTGTATTATATATAATTCATCCCTTCTAAGCTAAGTCAAGCTTCTACAAGCTGCAGTTTAACATAACAACTATGTTATTTGGACACTCAGAATTAATTAATATATAGTAAATCCATTCTATCTTTAATTCTTTACATGCACCAACAAGGTCCTGCACAGTTGATAAATAGTTGAATTTCTTAAACAATTAAATATATTATCAGGGATTTGATTCTTGTTGTGTATATAAAAAAGACTCATGGGATGTCCCAAGCACTAAAAAATATATTTTCTTAGCCTAAATTTGAATACTTCTGCAGGGTAACAGAAATTGGGAAAATGAAATTAATATATTCAGATTTGATACTTAGATAAATATTATATTTTAATATAAATGTAATTGAACGAATATATTATATATGAAGGTAAGCAAAATATGGCATTTAGGTGCTATTTAAAAATTTTCACCCCATAGTCTATAGTGGACCTGGAATTTATCCTTAGGACGAGACTCATCCTTCCTAGGGTGACATTAGCATTCCTCTCGGCAAGAAAAGCCAAAATGCCATTGGGAAACGCTTTTCTGGCTACAAGATAAAGGACAAATATCATGAGAATTTGGACCATCACTTTAATAATTGGGAAATTTTCAATATATAATCCATCTAATAAAATATAAGGAAATTTAATCATTTTTATATTTATAAAGTTAATCAGTTATTTATATTTTATATTGTTAATTTTGTTTAAAAGCTTAATTTTATTATCTAAATTATTCCTATTTGTTTATTTATATTAATTGTATTATATAAAAATTTATTTCAATTAAATGCAATAAAATGAAAAATATTTTTGGTATATTATCATTAAAAGGGAGAAAAAATATCAACTTTTACTTATATTTTGTTACAACTTAGATAAGTCAATTTTTACTTATACTCCCTCCGTCTCAATATAAATGTTATATTCGACTAAATCACACAATTTAAGAAAAAATAATAAATAAAAGAAAGAGAGTGATAATTTTACCAAATTAACCTTATTAATCATTTGTGTATTAACTATTGTCATAAATGCAAAGTGAAGTATTTAAGGGTATAATTGATTGAAATCATTTAATATTACATTGAAAATAGAAAATAATATATATTTTGGGACAAATTTTTTTTTTTGTAAATGTGACATATATAATGGGACAGATGGAGTATTTTATTACGGAGGGGGTATGTATATATATAAACAACGATTTTTTTTATCATGTGCAAACTTGCACATGTTAAAGAATCAATAATAGTAATCATCTCTTGAAAAATATTGCATTCAATATATTGAAAAGTTAAAAGTGTGATTTTCCATTAAAGTTTTCTATATATTGATTCCTTAACATATATAAGTTTGCACATAATAGCAAAACCCTATAAATATGTTTAGTTAAGTTAAATATGTGATTAATAACTAAACATAAAGCCGGTAGCTGAGATTTCTGTTCGGTTAAATG
The DNA here is from genome assembly GCA_039655645.1 of Ammopiptanthus mongolicus. NCBI lineage: Eukaryota > Viridiplantae > Streptophyta > Magnoliopsida > Fabales > Fabaceae > Ammopiptanthus > Ammopiptanthus mongolicus. Next base: position 28,316,616 of record CM077346.1, on the reverse strand, counting down.
TTTTTATTACTTGAAGTAATGTTATTTAATTATTTTCCATGGAAGACCACTCTGAAAATACCTCCTGTTGCACTCCTTTCTGGAAAATGTAGTGTTTATTTGTGTAATTTACATAAAATTATTTTCAAATAAAATATTTTAAAAACAAGTACTTTTAAAACATTGCATTTTATATTTAAGAATGTCCATCGAAAACTAATTGTGTACGATGAGGTTTGATTAAATAAAATTAACTTGAAATTATCAAAATGATAAAAAAAATCATTGTGATTAGTATAAAAATTTATTTTAGTTAAAATAAACTAATTAAAACCATAAATGAATTTTGGTCCAAATAATGTGTCAATATAAATAACAAAGATAAGTCTTTAAAAATGAGCAACTAGTAAATGATTTCAATAATTTACTTGATATGTTCAAACTTTTGGCTTGTCATTAACATTATACCAAGAAAGAGTATAAATCACAAAAAAAAAAAAATGTTATTTCTACTTGGTATATATCTCTTTTTTTTTCAAACATCATCTTGCCCTTAAATTTAAAATTTGAAGCTAAAGTGCTTGCATTTTTCTGTGCTAAATATAAAATTATTTATGTACTTTTTTTTTTACTGATATTATTTATGTACTAAGTAGTTTAAAGTTTTGAGAGAATTAATCTTTAATATGATATTAAAGTCTCTACTATCATCCTACTAAAAAAATAGGATCGGCCCAACACTTATTTAGCCCTAAAGCAAATCTGAGATAAGACCTTCATAAAGCTAATAACAATATTTTATTTAAATTATTATATTTTTATTTAAAGTTTATGAAATTGTTGTAATCTTTGTTGAGACTTTATAAATCTTAAATGAGATTTTATTAATTTTAGTTTTGAAAAACTTCTTTATGTTGAAGCAACAGTTATGAGAATCGTTAATATTATTCTATAAACAATATATGCATTCGGAAAAGAATCAAGTCTTCTTATATAATCAAGTAACTATAAATAGTAAGTAACTAACTATACAGTAAGTAAATTTTTTTAAGGCATAATTATTTGGTCACTACTAGTAACTAACAAAAAAAATGGGAGGCCTAAAGCCCTTGCCTCCCTAGCTTGGCCCTTGGGCTGGCAGTGTAAAACAGTAACCTCGTGAGAAAATTGGTCAATTAAAAAGGAATTTTGATCATCTTCTTTTTCTCACATGTTTCCTTTCATATTATGAGAGAAAAAAAGACAAAAATAAATTTAAATGAATCCGACGTATAAAAATAATTTGGCTTTTGTGTCATGACAGGAAATACCAGAGAGGAAAAAAGAATATCCAAATCAATTAAAAAGTAATGTTTATTTTTCATGCTTCAAGCTCAAAGTACTATTGCAAGCTTTTGAGACACTTGTTGCATGACATTTTGTTCACCGATTTAATATCTAAGCGAGTGAGAGAGAGACAGCCCTATGCCTATATAAAGAGTCCAACTTTTGTACTCCGATTTCTCCAATAAGCGGCCTTGGCTTTTCTTTCATCCCTTTTCTCAAACTTATTTCACTCTCTCTTCCTCTCTGTTCCTATTTTTCTGTTCCCTCTCTCTGTTTTTCATTGCAGCATTTCTCTCTCAAACTTCGTAAGTATAACTCTGACAAAAACAAGTTTTGCATTGTTAATGCAATGGCCATAGAGTGCATAACAAGTATACAATCCATGCCTCAACCACCAAATCACACAGACCACAAAGAAAGTGAACAACGATTGGTTTTTGATGCCTCACTACTCAGGCACCAACTCCATCTTCCAAAACAATTCATTTGGCCTGATGAAGAGAAACCATGTTTGAAAGTACCTGAACTTGTTGTCCCACTCATTGACTTGGGAGGTTTCCTCTCTGGTGACCCAGTTGCAGCTATGGAAGCTGCTAGGCTTGTTGGTGAGGCATGCAAAAATCATGGTTTCTTCCTTGTTGTGAATCATGGAATAGATTCCAAGTTAATCTCTCATGCTCAATACTACATGGATGAGTTTTTTGAGCTTCCCCTGTCTCAGAAACAGAGAGCTCAGAGGAAAACAGGGGAACACTGTGGTTATGCTAGTAGCTTCACTGGCAGGTTCTCCTCTAAGCTCCCATGGAAAGAGACACTTTCCTTTCAGTTCTCAGCAGAGAAAAACTCACCCACCCTTGTCAAAGATTACATGTGTAACACTATGGGCAAAGAGTTCCAGCAATTTGGGTAACCAAAAATACCAACTTTCCCTTCTTTTTCCCCCCCATGTTTCATTTGCTTTGGTTCTCTTCTAAATTGTGTATTTTGATTGCCAAACAGGAAGGTTTACCAGGAATATTGTGAAGCAATGAGCACTCTTTCTTTGGGGATAATGGAGCTTCTTGGAATGAGCCTTGGAGTTGGCAAGGCCTATTTTAGAGAGTTCTTTGAAGAGAACAGTTCTATAATGAGGCTCAATTACTACCCTCCTTGTCAAAAACCTGACCTCACTTTAGGCACTGGTCCTCATTGTGATCCAACATCTCTAACCATTCTTCACCAGGACCAAGTGGGTGGCTTGCAAGTTTTTGTTGACAATCAGTGGCATTCCATTAGCCCAAATTCCAATGCTTTTGTTGTCAATATTGGTGATACCTTCATGGTATGTTACTTTGTCTTTCATGCACTTATCTTTACCATACAATGAGCTTCAACTTTGGTCACTGATTTCATATATGATGATGTTATTAAAGCCTTGTTTTGCTTTCTATTGTTTTTTTAGGCTCTTTCAAATGGGAGATACAAGAGTTGCTTGCATAGGGCAGTTGTGAATAGCAAGACAACAAGAAAATCTCTTGCTTTCTTTTTGTGTCCAAGAAGTGATAAGGTGGTAAGGTCACCAAGTGAATTGGTGGATGATTTGAGCCCAAGGATGTACCCAGATTTTACATGGCCAATGCTGCTTGAGTTTACTCAGAAGCATTACAGAGCAGACATTAAAACCCTTGAAGAATTTACCACCTGGCTTCAACAGAAAAGGAGCTGAAATTTCAAGCATATAAATGGCATATTATATTATATTATATATTAGCCTTTGATTACCCCAAAAGAAAAGTGACAAACCAGGTGGAAGAGTAGTTGATGGTGAGAAATCCAGATAATGGGAAAGGGCAGCGAAGGAACTGAGAGTGAGAATTGAAAGAAGAATCATTTTCTTCATGTTTTGGGTGTGGCACACTAGTATTGCCTAATGAACAAAGCAGGGAAGATAAAATAGTTGTAAGGAATCTATAAGAAAAATTTGTCACCAGTCACCTACTTTTGCAATATTTATATGATGATATAGAAAGGCTATTAGCTTTGCAATATTTTCTCTTTTCGGGTAACATGCACAACAGTATATGGTAAATCCAAGCAACTTTTGTCGATGGAATTGGAATCTTTTAAGAGTGTAGGGCGGGTATCTTCGGAATCCATTTACAAGACTGAGTTTTAAGGGAATTGATTTATGTTTAGATACTTTATTGTTAAAGGTAGTTTCGGTAAAATGAATACTATTTGGATGGTGTCATTTAAACTGACTTTTAAACGTGTAATTATCAAATTGTTCTTCAACTTTTAGATAGTAAGAAAAATGGTTAATTTTTATGGATAGTATAGTAAAAATAATTGTTGAAAAGCTTAAAATTAGTTGTGGTAAATACAAAAGCAACAAATTTCTGTTTCTATCCAAACCTAAATTTGGTCCAAAAATTATTTCTTCCCATCGATTTTAAAGGTAAACAAAACATTATAAACAAATGGCAAAAATAAGTTTAGATTTCTCAACCCACGTGTTTGGACAGTAGCAATATGAACTCTAAACACATACTTGGTAACTTAATGGCACCCAACTTTTTTAGGAAGTGCTAGATAGTTGATACCGTGTGTCTGTTTAATCCCAGTCTCAATGCTGATATTTGACTCACATTTTACTCACTCCTTAGCCAAATTTTAATATCTCTTGCACTATTTAAAAAAAATCAATCTTTAATTGTGAGTGATTCATAGCAAGGAGGACCTACGTGGGACAAGAAGTAAAAACCAATCCATAATCCATAAAACTATGTAAGATTCTTTATCTTTAAATTATTGCCTTAACCTTTTATTATTTATTAATAGTAGCAATCAAATTTAGATAAATGCTTAAGAGAGAAAGCAACATACCTTTTTCCCCTAATTCTTTTTTGTCACCACAAAAAAAGTGACAATTATATATGCAAGATATATTGAACTATAGGTCATCTTCAATATAAATGATTACAGAGCACTCTCCATGTAATCCTTCACTAATATAATCTTAACACTAGTTTGAAGGAAAACAATTGCTTAAGATCTGAGATTCCACATTTTAGAACCTCCACACCTTTCTGGTTTTGAATCTCCACACCAAATAATTATGGAACACTTTCCACGTAATCCAGTTGTTTGATTCATTTGAAGAAAACGGAAGTTAACACCTAATGTATCCTAATTATCCTAATTTTCACTTAAATTCATAAAAATGATGCTTTGCTGCTATACCATACGTCAGAACTCTTATGCATCAACCAATCATCTTTCTTTATCTTGAAGGTCTTGGAACTATTAGACAGTAAGGTTAAAGAACAGCAAATACATCCAGCAAAACAAGTGGCCCACTATTTGAATGATTCTGAGGAATAGTGAGCTAAAATCCATTGAGGATTTGCAGAGATCTCTTTTGTAATTTATATATATATATATATATATATATATATATATATATATATATATATATATATATATTCTGCAGCTGCGTGCAGTTCTCTTTTTTTTTTTTTTTTTTTTTTTTTTGTGGTTTTATTATTCTGATTTTTCATATATACCTGGAATTTTGGAGGCTTATGTAATTTAGAATGCAAGGGAATACTCACTACAATCCTCCCGGCACCTGTCTTGAGATGGTGCAACATTCTTCTCATGATATTTTAATCATTACTCTTGAAAAGAAATAAAAATGAAAATGTAAAAGCAAAACAAAGATGATAAATAAAAGGATCTCTCTCCAGTCCCCATATAATACTAGTTTATCTCACCTAAACCATTGCAGTTTCACAAATTTTCTTATCTTTCGATTTCCACTGCTTTCCTCAGAACCAAACACAATCTGGTTTTGGGTACAATATGGAGTTTGTGGCAGCACGGTAAGAGGTAACGTTGCTATAAACACATATCTATATGCAAATATTGTTCCATTTCATTATTAATCTTTTTGAATATGGAAAGGGGTAGTTCGGATCATCGATGACAAAGTAAGGTAGTTTTTGGTAAACATATTAGAACAGGACGGAACATAACATATGAATTCTAATATGATATTTGAAACAAACTTATAAACACACGCTCTTGTTAACTAATAGTCTCAATTTTTTATTTTATATTATTATTTAGCAAATTTGATTTTAAAAATTAGAGCTGAATAATTATCATTATTAGTTTAGTTATATTATTAATAACTCGTTGATGATGTATTTTTATTTAGTGTTTTTATAGAAAGTGCTTTTTCATATAGTATTTTATTAAAATATAAAATACTATATGAAAAAGTATTTTATTAAAAAGTCATTTTATTCTTTGTCCAAATTTTGCAATTCAAACACTTAACCCGTGGTTATATAAGTATGTTGTAAAGGGATGAAGATTTGTTGTCCCATTTTATTACATCATAATTTAGTCCTCGTCAATAATATCTTATCACATAAGTTGAAATTTTTTATAATTTAAAAAAAATAAAACATATAATAAAATATTATTAATAGAGCAGGATAAAATATATAAAAATAGGATAACAAATCGTGAGTGATGTTGTAAAGTGGTGGGGTTGTTTGACCGATATTTCATTTTGATTCAAATCGTAACATATTGAAGTGGCACAAAACGGGCATCGAGTCTCAATTTTGCTCTACACAACAATGCCCTTTTCTTTTCATATATGTTTATTTAATATTTAATATGCATTATTTGCAAAGAAGGACAAACTTTGCTTGTTTTTATTGGTAATTGTGTTCTTATTTATTGAAAGAAGATATTGTGCGAAAAGGAAAACTAACATCCAACAATAACAACTGTAATAAACACAATTTAGACTGCTCCTTGCATAATGACAAACTCAATTGAATCTCAAAAACAATTATTTTTACCTGGTCTCTATCTGCTAGCTATAGCTCTAGGGATACTGCATTCTTGTTGCAGCAACCGTTGATTGAAAATATATGTTTTTGTCTTATCTGATAATTTCCATTGCATGCAATTTTGCAAACGACAAAAGTTCAATAATTTTTCCATCGCATATAGTAATAAATATAAATAAATAAATAATATACACAATTCAGCGTGGAAAATACGAGAGGCTTTGCCACTTCCCTCCTCCTCTATTGATTTTTGAAAAAAAAACTCTTTTAAAATGAATAAATAAGAGTATTTTTATCTTTGATTTAATAAAATGGATTAAGATCTCTATGCACTTTATTAAATCAAGGATAAAAATAATCTTAATAACTCACTTTAGAGAGAAATTCATTTTAAAAGAACCTTATCCTTGATTTTAAACATGAATAATTATATTTTAAACAACTCAACAAGAGATAATTATAGTTTAATATGCCGACTCACTACAAGGTTAGCTCACGATTGCTTTGCTTAGGTTGGCCATTTGAACACCATTAGGACCATAAAACGACAGAAAAAGCATGATCGGATCGAGCTTTTCCATACCAAAATATTATAAGCAGTTTTACTCAATTTTTTTCCTTCAAAACTCATTCCATAATTACGTGCCAGGATGTCCAAATTACATAACGGTTTAATAAAACGCACAAAATCTTATTTCTTCTACGGTCTTGTCGTTTCTTTTGTTAGATACGTAGGGGAGAGATAGTGAAATGTGCTGCAGAAAGAAACGACAAGGCTTCAACATATGCAGATATTTCACCCATCTCATCCTTCCCAGTCACTTTGATGAGAGAAAAGAGTTCTTGCTGTTTCTTCTCAGCTTAATTATAAGACTTTTCATTCATATATAAATGGGTTAAATTTTTGGGCTGGCCACGTAACTGAAGACATTATAATATACCATATACTCTCCAAAGATAATACAATATATATCGTATGGGTGAGCTTGCGAGAATGGTTTCCATTCGTTGGTTTTGTTTCTTCTCTTGTTTTGATTTTTGTTGGACAAATGGAAATTGACTACTCCAAAAAGGTACAAGAATTTTCTGTTTTATTTTGGTGTATCATATCTTGTCACCACCGATAATATTTTGTCATATATTCTATCTTTTTTAAATTACAAAAAATTTCAACTTATATGGCAAGATATTATTGGTAGTAACAGGATGTGGTACACCAAAATGGGACTGCAAATCTTCATCCCGATGAAAATCATAAAATAAATAATCTTTTAAGTATTTACTGATTTTATTTATTAGTAGGAAATACAAAATATTTAAGAGATGATTACTTAATTGGAAAAAATAGGCGTCGAAAGAGAATTATCCTCTTAAATGAGTCTTCCTGATTCGACTTGGATTAGTTGGAGTTCAATGTAATTTTCAGATAATGAAGATCCCAGCCAGAAAAAAAAGGAATGACAAACTATAAAAAAAGAGGTGTTTAGCGACCACTAAATTCGGTCGTTAAGTATGGAAATTCTGCCGCTAAACCATATAGTGACCACCAAATGTGGTAGCAGATTGCCTAGTCGTTAAACCGTTTGGTGGTTGCTAAATTAATCGTTAAATCATTTACGACCAATTTAACAACCGAATTTTTATATTTAGCGACCAATTAAGTGTGATCGTTAAATTCGGTCGCTAAAATATATTTTTTTATAGTTAATTCACTTAAATTGAAAATGAATAAAAAATACCTAGCATTTTTTAATCACTTTTCTTTCTAATGTAGGTAATATTTAATCAAGTCTTTATACTCACATCTGAATTAATGTAACACATTTAACTATATCGATATAACTTATCAAAAATGAGTTTTGCTTAAAAATAAGTAAGGGTGTATAATTACCCTTAATTTAATCAAATATATCCTAATCTTAACTCATTAAGGAAAGATACACCTTTCCTTACTTAGTTTAGAGGAAATCTCACTATAAAATTGTTTTTTTTACATTAATATTTCATACAGTTGCAAAATGTTATAATGTTATATTGCTAAAGTAGCGTTTGATCCAATTTTTTTTACTTTTTTTTCTCCTTAAAAGTAGAAGTTGGACCAAACACCTTTTTTAATATTTTAAAAAGGAGGAGCTTATTTTTAAAGAAAAAAAGTTAAAAATAAAAAGCTTCTAAAACAACTACACCAAGGAGTTTTTCTAACAACTTTTGTGGAGCTTTTCACTAGTTGTTACCCCTCTTCGGTCCTAGTCCTCCCTTTTTTTTTCTTTTTTGTTTATGCAATTGCAAATGGAGTCATTGTTTTGTTCCTTGATATTATACAGTTGCTAGCCCCTCCCTCTCACTCTCCCCCGGTCCTTCCCACAAACCCACACAAACACTACAAGAAATTTGTGTATTTCTGACGAACAAAATCCGTCGATAACTCGAAAATTCATTGGTAATGAGAATTTACCGACGAACCGGCGATGGAAAAAATTTGTCGATAACTACATCGTTGATAATACTTACCGAAAGTTTTTTTTCCGGTCGTCGGTAATTACCAATGGTTAGAGGGTCGGATAATCCGTGGGTAAGGGAGAGAATTGCCGATGGACTCGGAAAAATTTACCATCTGAATTGAATTCTGTCGGTAATTTATTTATTTTGAATTAATTATTTGATTTTATATTTCATCCAGGTAAAAAAATAAATACAAAACATAAATAAAAATATAAAATAAATTCAAATTGAATGTAAGAAAGTTACAATTTTAATTTAATTAAATGTAAACAATGTATATATAAAAAATGTCCAATAGGTAATGATCTAATATGGTCCGCGCTAATAAAAATTTTAATAATCTTGATACTCGGGTGAGTGTTGTTGTTGGTCATCCTACTGCGGCTGCTAGTCGTCCTGCCACTTCTGTAAGTTAAATAAAATAATATTCAAATAATTAAATTAATAATTTATAAAATAAATAAATAAATAAATTTTTATTTTTAAAATTAAATATTTTTATTTAAATAAATTATTATTTTATTAATAAAAATGTCACATGGCATAACAAGTGTCACTCCGTTTGCCACATTGGATCAAACTAATGGTGTTAAGACGATATATTGACGAAAGGACTAACGTTGCAAAGTTAGAAAAAGTGGAGGACCAAAAGAATGAAAAAAAAAGGTTTAGGGACAAACATCACACAAGAGCTATACTTGAGGGACCAAAAATACAATTAAATCAAATATATACTATAAGATTAAATTCATTACATTGAACTTTTTCTATTTATGGAGTTTCATAAAATGATTATGCATATTGATGATGCACTTATTCAAGTTTTATAGCTATCTTTGAGCTTTTTATCTGGAATTCCACATTACCAAAAGGGTATGAGAATATTTAACATGCCTTTGTACATTTTATGCTGCCTGGCTTATATTTATTATTTATAGAATAAATCCTCACTTTCATCCTTGAAAGATGAGGCGGCCTTCACTTTCGTCCATGAAAGAAGAAAATGTCATATTTTAGTCTCTGAAAAATGTTTAAAAAAAACTCAATCAAATTGGTCCAAAAAAGGGAATAATTAGATTGATTTCTTCACTACAAGAAATTTGTTTTTCAGTGACATGCAAAATCTGTCACTATATGTTTAAAATCCGTAGGTATATGTAAAATTTACATTCACCTACGGTCGGTCCAACCATCTATTATGACTGACGAATAACAATGAGAAATAACTGTCACTATAGGTTTTACCTACGATCCACATACATTTACCTACAGTTATATTTGACTGTTAATAGGTTTTACATACGGTTCATTCACCTTTATCTACGATTCGACTGACACTATACATATACCTACCATTTTAATGATCGTCACTAAAAGTGTCCATAGGTATATGACAAATTTTTTGTAATGCTTACACTTTCAGTAACTAAAATGAGATTTTTTTTCTTTCAAGTACAAATTAAAGTAAATATCACCTCATCCGGAATGAAAATGAGGGTTTACTCTTTTTTTTTTTTTTTTGGAAATAGGGCTTACTCTTATTTAAATGTCTAGTTATGCGGAAAAGCTAACATTTAAGATTATTTTTTTTTTAATTTGGTCTCAAGCAAAGCTTAATTAGTAGTGATGCATTTTGAGTTTTGACTTGTTTTAAATTGAAAAAAAAAAAAAATGTTTTTTAACACTCAGAATATGATATTTGCCTAGAGCATCGTGTCATATGTAAGTGTAACTTACTGTTATCATATATCGTATTACAAACTAAATTAAGTATATCGTGTGCATATATGAGTGTAGGGATGGTAATTTTGGTCATACCTGCGGATACCTACAGATAAAATCAGCAACAGGCACGAGACGGGTAGTTAAACGGGTATCTGCGGATAAAATAAACGGGTAATTTCAATACCCACTCTTAAACGGGACGGGAGCGGGTATCACACTATTCGTGCGCGCGGATACCCGCACCCGTTACTTAAATTATTATAATACCCTTTATTATAGCTTTGATATTAGGAGAAAACATAATCCAAGGGTGTTTCAAGTGGATCCTAGCTTTTGTAACTTTTATTTTTGGAGAAAACAAATGTATTTGATTACTCTTGTTAATAACTTTTGTAATTGGATAATGTTTTCGTAGTTTCGTAACATCTATTTGTATGAACATGATTATTTTAATTGAAATTACTTATATTTCACCAATTTTTCAAGCAAAAAGAGCATTTTATTTTCGGAAAAATATAATCCGTGGATATCCGCAAACTCGCGAACATCTGCGAAACCCGCCGGATACCCGCCCGCAAGCTACCCATGCGGGTAATAGGCGGGACATGCACGGATTTCACCCCGCGGGTGCGGGGGCGAGGGAAGTGCTACCCGTGCCCGCCCCGCCCCGTTGTCATCCGTATATATGAGTAAAATGTCATCAAAGTATCATATCCTCTTCCAATAATAAAATAATTTAATTGGTATGCATCGTCCGTATAAATTTTGTACATTATCAATCAATCATAAATTCATACATCAGTAAAATATTTGATTTTTATCGTAACTACCTTTAAAGTTACTCATATCATGATTTGTGATTAATTGATAATGCATAGCAATTAAATTCATAATAAAATTCTTTAAATTAAATCTGGTCTAAAATAAAGACAATATAGAGAATAGCCTATTATTTTTAACCTTTTAACCCAACAAATATATCTCAATCCATATAGATAATGGGCCTTAAAAAGCCCTAAAATACAATACTTGAAACGGGCTAAGAAGCCCAAATTTGTTTTTATTTTACATGCTGGGGGTGGGAGGCAAATTACAAAAACGAAAAACACCAACTTTGACTACACATTAATATTTGATTTGTTTTTTGTTTTAATTTTTAATTAATATATTTTTTTTACTAATAATAAGAATGTCACATTTTTTACTTTATTTTCTACATAAAAATATAAAACAAACCAAACATCAAATTTCATCTCCTATGCACCAAAAGATCAGGAAATTAAACTTTTCACCAACCCAAAGAGATGCTTTGCTTTCAAGGGGTCATCATACTCTACCTCATAGTAGCCACTTTCCTCAAAGTCACTCACCACATGCAGACCTTTCTCCTCCATCAATTGCACTAGCTCCTTCCCACGGTCCACCAGTGGGTCCCCACCGTTCCCACTCACCAATATCCTCCACCCAATCTTTCTAATCTTATCCAGTTTCTTAGGATCTACAACCCTTAGATTGCAATACTCATGATGACGGTCAACCCCAATTGGCAAAGCCAGCTCCCACATCATATCAGTAAGACACAAAGGAAGAATTTTGTCATTCACAAGCCTTAACTCTGAACCAGTCCTGTTGGTCCCGCCAAAGAATGGTTGGCGCAATATGAATCCTTGGATCTTCAATGGCTCAAGATGATCTACCTCTTCTGCTACACGTAGACCTGTATGGAAATATGTCGCTTTATACATCTTTAAGAAACACATTTGTCATTACCTCATGTTAGGATTATGCGTCAAAATTAGAGTATAATTATGTACAAAATGAGGTAAAATCAATTATAATTAAATAATAAAACTATAAGGCATGATATTATGTAGGGGTGGGCACGGGTCCAGGTTTACCCGCGAACCCGACCAACCTGAAAAATCTGAGTTGGTTAGGGTTATCAAGTTATTTCGTGTTGTAGGAGACAGAACCCGAGATGTTCGGTTCAGGTGCCAGGTTGAAAAAAATCCAACCTGAGCAACCCGAATCAACTCGAAGAAGGGGAAGAAAGGATTATATCGACCATAGCATTGTTCTTACCGCTGCACACCCCACTATTCTAGTCGGCCATTTGTTTGTTCACCTCCCACCGCACTATTCTGATCCACCGAATGTTGCGGCGTCCCTCTCCCTCGATCTCTCTATGAGTCGCTCGTGTCTCGTGCAATCGTGCTCTCTCTCACTCAACGCCTCAGCCTCGGAGGCAAGAAAGAAAGAAGTAGAATGTGTTTGTGACTTTGTGTGTCTCAGCGTCTTCTCCTCAACAATGTGTAGACTTGCGGCTGCATAGTGTAACTGGGTAGATATATAGAAGGGAATAAGTCATTAGGGATTTAGGGTTATTTACTTTATATTTACTGTTTTTTATTTTTTAAAATTTTTAATAATGAACCCAATGGCCCGACTCGAATTAACCCGAACATGATCAGGTTGATTCGGATCGAGTTGCACTCCATTTTCTTGAACCCGATCTCACTACAACATACTGGCCGCGTAGCTGCAAACTTTTAGCGTCGGCCACGACTCCGACGCTATTTTCTTGAATTAGCGTCGGCCGTGTGGACGCTAGGCCGTCGCTAGAACACAAATATATTTTTTTAATTTTTTTATTTCTTTTGCGTCGGTCAGGCCGACGCTAAAGGCCGACACTAGGCGTATTTTCAGATTTAGCGTCGGCCAACCGACGGTATGTTTGAGAAAAATATTTTTTTTTTATTTTTTTATTATTTAGCGTCGGCTGGACGACGCTATGTTTGAAATAAAAAACTTTGCAACCCTTTTCTTTTCTTTCGTCTGGACAGCCGCACCACCCCTTACAGCCTCCACTTGACCTATTTGCTGCCGCCTCACCACCATACTGACGCCGCCGCTCCGCCATTCTACCACCATCCGTTACGCGCCCGTCGTCGTCGTCCTCTTCCGCCGCACCTTCTCGGTCAAATTCCCCTTCCCTGCGCGCGTCGTCATCCATCGGACACCGTCGAGGACAATAACGCCATCAACTCCAGCCGAGTTCGCATTCAGGTATGTCTCTCTCTCTCTCCCCCTCCCTCTTTATTACTATTAATTAATAATTAAATGAAGGCAAAAGTTACCACTTACCAATCGCACTTTCCTCCTCTCTGCTTTCATATTCTCATTCTCTTTCTCTACCTCTACCTCTACCTCTAAAACTAACAAATTCAGATGCTGCTGCTGCTTCTTTTCCTCCAACTCGCAATTCAAGTTCTTCTTCTCTCTGAAAGATAACTCTTGAAGGTTTCGTAGCATGTACTAACATTTTCATGTTTTACTGTTACTCTCTTCTGCTTTCCCAATTACTTGTTTGTTTATTCTTATATCTATCTGTCTGTCTCGAATAAACAAGCACTTATTATTTGACTTCACTTCTCAAATCTCAAATCTCATACTTCTTAATTCTATATTACAATTTTTGTTTGAAAATGACAAGCTGAGGAGGAGGAGGAGGTGGTCTTATTATTCACTTGAGTTGCAGAATTCATGGTAGGATTGATTGCCACTTCAATTTCAATGCAATTTTCTTTTGGATCCTTAATTTTGGTGGCATGTTGCTTCCTTTGAGAAATACACCCTGCCTTAATGATTTAGTTTGGTGAGTATATATCCTATTTGGATGCATCCTTTTGATATCAGAGGGCTTATTCTTCATTTTCATTAAGCATTCGTTATATTTGAGATTTTCTTAAAATGATTGAATTATTATATATGTAACCTTTCAATTCTCCTTCATTCATTTTCAAAATCATTTTATAACTCTTAAATCTTAATTTAGAAATTAAAAATAAGCCTTTCATATTCGCTGGGTTCGCTGGATTTTATTTAGTCATGATGCTCGATTATCCACTTGAAGGGTTGGGTTGTGCTATTGAATTTGGGGATTAGGGGATTAGGGATGCTAAAGAAAAATTGTAATGAACCCTAAAATTTGGCTATTGTAATTTAAGAATGATTTGGGGATTTAGGGATTAGGGATGCTGAAGAAATATAACTTCTGCGATTTTTTTTTTTGCTCTCAACAGAGGAAAATGTTAATGGTGTTACATTCAGTTTAAGTGATAATAGTGTAAAAAAACAATTTTTTTTGGCTTGTAGTTTGAGCTCAAACAAGAAATAGTAGTGGCCTAAAGTAACAAGGGCACACTATGATTATTAGAGCACACACTGTTTCTTTTCAATCTCTGTCTCTCTTTTCTTTCTATTCGCGGTTGTGGATCTATTGGGTTTTCGGGTGTTGTGGGTTTGGGTTTGGGTTTCGGCGGTGCTTAACGACCGCACACGGTACGGTGGTGTGTGGTGGGTTGGCGTGGAGGTTCTGGGCTGATCATTCTCTGTCTCAAAGCCATTGCTTGCCCTGTGGAGGTTCAATTTTTGATGCTCGTGTGTAACTCAATGTCAAGTTGTTGCTTGAGTATGGAGTGATTATTTGATAATCTCATGTTTCACCTTTTCTTTTCCAAGTAAACATCTATTCTCCCCTTAATTTCAAATATTATGAAACCATTTTTCTCTCAATTTGGAGCATTGGAGTTTCTATTATTTGATCAAATGAATGGATAGTGTTCAGTCTCTTTTAGATAGGTTTTCTTTAAGCAATAACCATATGAACGGAAATGGAACAACTCAGGCAACCTCACTACAACCAATTTTGCTTATGAAACAGATCAACTGCAATAAATAAAGCAAAAGATGAGTTGGTGGATGCTGTCATTTTGTGCCCTAGCTAATCCTCCCTTTATTGTAAAGCAAAGTTACCAAAGAAAAATACTATAGCCTATAAATACTACTGGCGTTCAATAATTGATGCAACAATTTTTGAAGCAAAGTCTTTTTTACTTCACAACCCAGTCAACCCAACTTAATCTCAATGATTTTAGATATCACTGTGTAGAAAATTTCAGCCAAAGCATTCAATCCCTTTTAATACCATCTTCTAAATATTGATACTGCAACATATAGTTAGATTCCACAACAATGTTCGAGAAAGTAGGAGTCCTTTTAGTTCTTTTGCCTTTTATCATCGCTTGCCTTCATAAATCAAACATTCACCATTTGTTTTGTATAAGGCCTTCTATACTTTTCTCTACTGATTTATGGAAGGCTGTGGATGACGTAAAACAATTGGGATTTGACCCTTCAAAATCAAGTTTTAGTGTAGCATTACTGGCAAAAAAAGCTATTATAAAAAAAATCTAGTAAAGTAGTAATAAGAGAGTTGCCCAACTTTGACCCTTTTATTCTTTCTTACATAAATCCCATTGTTCATGATTAGAATAGCATAAGGAGATATTTGCATTTCTTAATGTCTAGATTCTTATTGAGAGTGCTTTGTTCATGTTAGAAAGTGCTTACATTTCTTTGTTATATGATCTTGAGAATGAGATAAGAGAAGAGAGATTGAATGAGAGAAGCGAGAAACTGAAACTGTTTCTTGTTATTTTTGAAAAACTAAATTTCTGATACAAGCCTTAGGTAGCATAGCAGCGGCATTCATCTCTTTCATTGATGGAATTCTAATTTGGAGCGGTGTTGGTTTTGTGTGTTGTTATTCAAATCTGAGGTAATAAGGAATGACATAAAAACATTGAGAACTATTACTTTTCATTGATGGATAATATGTATTCAGAAAAAGCAAAACAGAATAAAGCCTACCATAAACCACATAACACTCCTCTTTATGTTTGTGTATTTTATTTTTTTTCTTTATCAACAAGCTGATCCAAAGAACCATTAAGTGCCTTAAAAACGCTTATTTTGATGACCTGCTCTCTGATCCTTCATAGAATTGGATCAAATTTCCTTAAATCCTTGGTATTGTCACATAGGTTCATTATAATCATTGTGCTCTCTCTACCAAAAAAATCATTATGTTCTGTTTCTACAATTGATGATTTGTATATAAATATAGGGTATGATGCTTGATATTGGTTTTCCTATAATTTGTTCCCTTGCCGCTTATTATGCACAAATTCTTCACTGGCTAATGTGGACTAAGTAGATGATATCCATCTACTAATGTGAGACAGGATAATTTCCTATTACTTGGCTTTTTTTTGTTAGTAACATAACTTCGGGTGTCAGTGATGAGTCGAGTGTCTAAGCATTTTATCTTTTTGGAATATATACTTCATAACCATGTGTTTAATTTTATTAAACGTCTGCCTCCATTGATATGAGAAACAGCTCAAAACTGGCTTCCTCATCCAAAAATAGAAAGCTGATCATTCCCTTTCTTTATTTTTATGTTACATTTTTTGTGCTGCAATATTGAGGTTTATGTGATAAGTTGATACTGCTAAATTGATAGTATCATTATGGTAGAAGAAGACGTCAAACATGTAGGTAACTTATGTGCTTCTAATTTTATTTTGGCAGGACTGTTCGTGACACTTGAAGATTACATTAGGAGTTTGAGGTGTGTAGGCCAAGTTTTTTTTTATTTAGCTATGTTTATGTAATGTGTTATATGAATTGATATGTTGTTTGTTAGTGGAGCATAAAGCTCAATAAGTGTGATTTTGTCTGAGATGTTGGATACCGGATTGTGTGCTGGTAATTTAGAAACTATGCATGTGTTTGTCTGATTGAATTGTTGTTTCCTAGTGGAGAGCAGAACTCAATAGGATAAGTTGTTAATATAATGTTATTTTTATCATATATCCAATTTTATTTGATCTTATATATACTGTTATTTATAGTAAATGGTTGATAATTATATGTTTGCCACATAGAAAATGGATCGTAGCTGGATGTATGATAGGGTCAATCCTGATAGGAGAGGTTTGAAAGATGATTTTGTTAGTGGAGTTGATGAGTTTGTCGAGAAGGCTAAGGAACAACCCTACTTTTTGTCTGAGGGAGGGATCAGGTGTCCTTGTGCAAAGTGTAAGTGCATGAAGCTATTGACTCCAAGCGAGGTGAAGGTTCACTTGTACAAGCGTGGGTTTAAACCAAATTATTGGATCTGGACTATTCATGGAGAAGTGGAGCCAGATATTGATGAAGGGGGCCATTTAAGAAGTAGTGGACATATGGATAATGAAGACCACTTTGTGTCAATGCATCAGATGGTGTATGATGCTTTTAGGCCATTTCCCGATGTCCCGCATGTCAATGCTAACATAGAAAACGAGACATTAACTGAGGAACAAACACCCAATGAGGAGGCTCAACGATTTTATGATATGCTAATCTCTGCAAACCAGCCCATTTACGAAGGAGCTACCGAATCTAAGTTATCAATATCTGTTAAACTTTTGGCAGCTAGATCTAACTACCATGTTCCTGAAAAGTGTATAGATTATTTTGCACAAATGCTTGTTGATGTAGCTCCAACAAAACAATATTTACCCGGAAACTATTACCAAGCAACAAAGTTGGTGTCTAAATTAGGGTTGAAGGCTGAGAAGATTGATTGTTGTGTGAATGGTTGCATGTTATATAGAGAAGGTAACAAATCAAGAGAATGCAATTTTTGTCATGCTGCGAGATATGTTCCTCGAAAGAATGGGATGGGGAAATACAATGATGTTCCGGTGAAAAGAATGTTCTATTTGCCTATCATTCCCAGGTTACAAAGATTATATGCATCAATGGAATCTGCGGCTCAAATGAGATGGCATCATGAGAATAGGAAGAATTCGAACGTCTTGCGCCATCCATCTGATGGGAAGGCATGGAAACACTTTGATGATGTTTATCCATATTTTGCCAGCGAGCCAAGAATTGTAAGACTGGGTCTATGTGCTGATGGGTTTACACCTTACATCCAAGCGTCTACTTCTCCATACTCATGTTGGCCGGTAATAGTTACGCCTTACAATCTTCCCCCTGAAATGTGCATGACCAAACCATACATGTTTTTGACTTGTGTCATACCTGGACCATCTAACCCGAAATCAAAGATAGATGTTTACTTGCAGCCCTTGATTGATGATTTGCAAAAATTGTGGAGTTATGGCGTTTTGACTTACGATATCTCCACGAAACAAAACTTTGTCATGAGAGCATGCTTAATGTGGACAATCAATGATTTTCCGGCCTACGGTATGTTATCTGGATGGGGAACACAGGGTAAATTGGCATGTCCTTATTGCATGGAAGACACAAAGGCTTTCACCCTGAAATATGGTGGAAAAAATTCTTGGTTTGATTGTCATCGTCGATTCCTACCAGCAGATCATTCTTTCAGAAGAAGTAAAAGGGGTTTTAAAAGAAACATGGATGAGAAGGATGGTCCACCTTACATGTTAACAGGGCAACAAATCTGGGAATTTGTTCGTGATTTTCCAAAAGTGACAGAGGTTGATTGGGGCAAATTGCAAGGGTATGGTGAGTTTCATAATTGGACCAAACAAAGTATATTTTGGGATTTGCCATACTGGAAGGACAACTTGTTAAGGCACAACCTTGATATGATGCATATAGAGAAGAATTTCTTTGATAATGTGTTTAACACTGTCATGAATGTTAAAGGTAAAACAAAGGACAATGAAAAGGCAAGAATGGATATATCTGTGTTCTGTGCACGCAGGGACTTGGAGATGCAAATCTTACCTAACGGAAAGATGGGAAAGCCAAAGGCAAACTACACTTTGTCACCAGAAGATGCAAAGTTAGTGTGTAAATGGATTACGGAACTGAAAATGCCGGATGGCTATGCTTCAAACCTTGCTAGGTGTGCCGATGTATCCAAGGGTAAGATGCAGGGGATGAAAAGCCATGACTGTCATGTATTCATGGAGTGTTTACTCCCAATTGCCTTTCGTTCCTTGCCAGAATGTGTATGGAAGCCACTGACTGAATTAAGTCGATTCTTCAAAGATCTATATTGTAATACATTGAGGATGGACGACCTAGTTAGATTGGAGCAAAATATTCCCATCATCATATGCAAGTTGGAAAGGATTTTTCCACCGGGTTTCTTTGATTCAATGGAGCATCTCCCGATTCACCTTCCTATTGAAGCAATCCTTGGTGGTCCGGTTCAATATCGATGGATGTATCCATTTGAAAGGTAATTAAATTATTATTTTTTAAATATTCACATCTTGATTTATTAGAACTTGAGATGTATGGTCATTTTACAAGCAGATTCATGGGAGACTCAAAGCGGTCAGTGAAAAATAAGGCTAGAGTAGAAGGAAGCATATGCGCTTTTTACTTACACCGTGAGACAACCTATTTTTGCTCTCATTATTTCAAGACCTTCAGCTTGTTGCCAACCACAAGTTTTAGGAACGATCCTCGATCGGGACATGAGGGGGTCCACCCAACGTTGTCACTCTTGAACAAATCCGGTCGTCCTAGCGGGAAGCCTCAACCCTATTATCTGACAGATAATGAATGGAATTCCGCTCATATACATGTTCTGATCAATTGTCATGAGATTAAACCATATCTTGAGTAAGTAAAATTCGTATCACATCAAGTATGTGCTTGACGCATTGTATAGTGTAGAGTTACTTATCAATTATGTGCTTGATGTTAGTGCATTCTTGCAATATCACTGCAACGATGAACAAGATGCTTCTGGTCGTATACATGCCGAATTTGCCGAATGGTTGAAGGCATATGTAAGTATAATATACACGACTAATATAATTATTGATAACCACACTCTCTAAACATATTTGTATATTCTATATAGGTTCATGATGAGAGGAATAGGGTGATCAACACAGATATACGGGCATTAGCTTGGGGTCCTTTATCCAAGGCAATATCGTGGCACAAGTACTTTGTTAATGGGTATAAGTTTCACACTAATGCTTGGAGTGATGGTAAAAAAACCAAAAATTGTGGGGTGCACGTAAAAGGTCTTACCGAAGGAGGAGAAGATGATTTTTACGGCATCATCCAACATATCATGGAATTGGAATACCATGGTTTGAGTAATAAGATTGCTGTATTTTACTGTGAATGGTTTGATCCAACAAGGAATAGAGGCACACGGGTACATCCACAGTATAATATTGTTGATATTAAGATGAATAGACGGTATGGTCGGTATGATCCGTTCATCCTTGCAGAAAAAGCAAGACAGGTATATTATGTCCATTATCCAGAAATGTGTAAAGACCTACGTGGTTGGTCTGCAGCAATCACCACAAAACCACGGGGTCATGTGGAAGTTGAGGACATAGAGGATGAAGTGCCTTATCAGGCTGATGAGATGTCACCAGTTGCACCAATTACAGAAGTTGAACCATTACATGGCTTACTTGATGAAACCGTAAATGAGTTTGAACAGATAATTGATCTTAATAACGATCCAATGGACGAGGATGGTCAATCAGAATGTAGTGATGAAGATGTGCAGAATGGGGTGGATGAGGATCAGGGCAATTATGAGGATAGTGACGAGGATTAGCTTAGGTCAATTTTATAATATGTATTTGACTATTTTTTTGATAAAATGTATTTGAATATTTTAATATGTATCCTAATATGCACAAGTCAACTTTATATGTATGTTTAGAATATTATCTAACTATTTTAATGTGTATGATTATATTATATGTATGGTATGTGTGTCTATATGTTATATTTTGCACTACAGTAAATGGCAGGACAAGGTCGGGACAAGATGCCTGTCAGAAGATCAGGTCGAGGGAGGCTTATCAGACCTGGCGATCTTGCTGCACTGACAGAGCGCACGCGCCGCCAGAGACCAGTTCCACCACCACCTTCCCAGCCTACATCACCAGTGGTCCATCCTAACCCACCACAACTCCAGCCGAGCACGATACCACCACCGTCCCAGCCGACACCTCCAGCAGTGCAGCCTACCACGGACGTCTTCACTATGGTGCCTACTCCGGGTTATGTGCCATCTGGACAGTTTGAGTTTGGTTCATCTTCATACCGCAGTCCACATGAGCCTGTGTTGCAGCAGCATCCCCATGAGGAGGTAGACCGACAAGAGGAGGACCAAGAGGTCGACGAGGAGGTGGAGCAAGACAGGCACGACCCTCTTCATCAGGGTCCGAGGGAGTACCAGATGGACGCGGACGGGAAGATCATCATACGTCCTTTTGGTCGAGGGTACATTAGAACTCTCTTTGTTTCTATATATATGTGTTAAGCACTTAGTTTTATGTTTGCATTTGATTTGACATTTGTCATTGATCATGTAATTGTTTGTAGGTGGACTCCATCATCATTTGCTACTAACGCGATTAGGTGTGCCATTGAGGCACAATTTCAAGGTCCTCATCATTGCTGGACTGTGACCCCTATCGCAGTGAGGAACTTTTGGTGGGCTAGATTTAAGGTAAATTTTGTATATATAACGCACTAATAATGTATTCATGTTTTAAGCATTCTATATTGGGGGATGAAGTTGCATAACATGCATAGGTACATTGTAAACTGATAATGTATCATTTGGCTGTAGTATTTACAAGAAACTTGCATAACTTGTTATGGTGCATTAGTTAGTGTTATGTTTTATAACTTTATATGTTGTTATCCTCTTTGGTCTCTCTTAGTCTTCAACACACTGGATTTGATGGATTGATTCCTTTATCTTTGTGGAACCTCACTCAACTCACATTTTTGGAACTCCATTACATCAAAACATGTTCTCTATTTTTTCGTACCTATTGTATATATCAATACATTGAAGAGTGTTCTCGTTTATTGATTATGAGTATGATGAATCTGGTTTTCTTGTTGCAATTACTATACCCTTTGTTGTATTATGTTTATATAACTTTATATGTCAACTTGTTATGGTGCATTAGTTTGGTGTGAAACTCTAATTTTTACATGTCTTCTTCCAATTAAGGGTCCTATCTTGCTCATATATTCCTAATTAACTCATAAAGTAAAGCTATATCTGACTCACTATTTTGATTAATTGCAGGAAAAAGTTTCATGGGATCCTTGTCATCATGACACTATCTATAAGACATTTACACAGAAATGTGCAAAACGTCTTTCTGATATCCTCTCGAAGGCGAGGAAGGAGGGGAAGAAGCCTAGTTGGATGGGGGACGAGGCATGGGCTGGTCTTCTGGACTATTGGAGGAGTCCTGACTTCCAAAAGATTTCAACACAAAATAAGACCAACCGGGCTTCTACCAGAGGTGGAGCAGTCCACACGACAGGCCGCAGACCTCACCATGAGGTGGCGCTAGACATAGTATGTATTCATTCAACATTCTCCAGTCTATTATCATATATTGTGTGCTCTTTATAAATATGTGTTGGCTGTTTGGATAGGCTGAATCACATAGGGGGTCCGTGGATCCTGCTGAGTTCTTCAAGATCACCCACCAGAAAAAGACAGGCGAATGGGTCGATAGCCGCTCTCAAAGAGCATATGTAAGTTGTTGGTAATATATTATTTTTATATAACTTGGTTATCAAACAAAATATGTATCTGAGTAGGTTATGTTTTTTTTTACTAGGAGGAGTATCGCGAACGTCTCAGCCAGATACAAACGCAAGTTGGTGAGGCCTCGGCGGGTGGGACGCAAGAGGTGGATGGGGAGAAGAAGCTTGACTTGTGGCGGGAGATTGCTGGTGGCAGGACCCGAGGCCGATGTTATGGCACTGCAGACTTGTCTTTGAATGTCCGTCGTGGTATATCTTCATTGACTCAGGAGTCTCGGGCACCATCTAGTCGCAGTAGCGAGTCTCATAACGACGAGGTCATCAGAGCCAGGGAGGAGGCTGCCAGAGCCACGGAGGCGGCTATCAGAGCTACGGAGGAGGCTGCGAGAGCAACGGACGAGGCCGCCAGAGCTAGGGAGCACAGCGCCAATATTGAGGGCCAGTTTCGGATTGTGATGGAACGCCTAGCAGCTTTGGAGCGCGGTAGTGGTCACCAGCACCGTCCACATCCCGATTATGATGATGATCTTGACGACCATTCGGTGGATGATGATTCGTCACATGGTCGACGCCGTTGATTTTGTTTTCACGTAGTATTGACTTTGATATGTGTACTTTTATGTACTTTGTGTAAAACACAACTTACTTTATTGTGTACTTTCTCTGAAATATTATTATTAAAGTTAAATTTTTTATGTTGATTTCGTATTTAATGTCTGTGTTGAGGTTTATATTTTTATGTTACATTTCCCAGGTTTTGTAATTCAACAGCTAATAATTTATTAATCTGTGCCAAAAAAAAAAAGGTTAGCGTCGGCCTAGCCTTCGCTAAGTTTTGAATTGGTCTAGCCAGGCCTTCGCTACGTTTAGCGTCGGCTAAGCCTTCGCTAATATTAGCGTCCGCCAGGCCTTCGCTAATTGTAGCGTCGGCCAGGCCTTCGCTAATTTTAGCGTCGGCCAGGCCTTCGCTAAAAATAGCGTCGGCTTAGCCTTCGCTAACCAGTTATGCCACAGCGTTGGTTTAGCGTCGGTTTTGGCCGACGCTAAGATAGCGTCGGCCTTTTCTAGCTGCCAATTTGCGTCGGTTTAGCCGACGCTAAAATAGCATCGGCCGTTTAGGCCCTCCGCTAAACGTATCGACGAACGAAAAAGCGTAGGCCACGACGCCGTCGCATAGCCGACGCTAAACTGTCAATTAGCGTCGGCTTTTTGCTTGTAGCGTGGGCTTTTGGCCGACGCTAATCTCAGTTTTTCTTGTAGTGTCTAACCCAACCCGAATGTATTTAACTGGGTTGGATCCAGAATTCCCTTTAATTAATCCGACTTAACCTGACCTTTCTCCACCCTAATGTTATGAATGTATGAGTGTCTCTAATTATTCACCTATATGATAGGTAATGTTGGCCCCATATACGTGAGATATTATATATGAATGTATGAGTGTCTTTAAATAAATATGCTTACCTATAGGGGAAAATGTGGCTTATACATCTTTAAGAAACACATTTGTCACTACCTCATGTTAGGATTATGCGTCAAAATTAGAGTATAATTATGTACAAAATGAGGTAAAATCAATTATAATTAAATGATAGAAATATAGTCATAAATAAAATATAATCATAAACCTATGCATTGTTTATATATTCGTGATTGTAAAAAAAAATTAAACTAACATGGTATATATATATATATATATATATATATATATATATATATATATATATATATATATATATATTATACATTTCTAATTTTTTTAATTATATTGTTAATACTAAAATTGTGTAGAAACTATGTACTTACTGTTTACACTTAAGAGTTATTATCTGTATTATAATATCAATAATATTTATTAAGTTAAAATCTCTTGCACTTTGTGATCGACGATTTATACAAAATAATACTTGTACAATTTTTTATATATATAATTCCTCTCATAAATTTTGAAACCAAAAACGTGAAATCAATAATTATATATTTAAAAATGAAATCCTAAAAAATTAGCACATTTCTTATGCATGGCACACGTCCATACACTAATTATTTACAAAATGAGGTAAAATCAATTATAATTAAATGATAAAAATTATAAGCCATGATATTATGAAAGTGCTTTCTCCGACACCTCCAATAATTTTGGGATAAAAGTTATCCTGCTCAATCAGAATGAACCACCTCAATTAAATGAGCTATATTAATGGATCAAGTCAAATGATTCTTACCATTTGATTGGACCACCTTGGATCAACATATTATGAATGTATTATGAGTAGTGTCTCTAAATAAATATGCTCACCTATATGATAGGCAATGTTGGCCCCAGCACTATTCCCCATTAGGTAACAATTTGAATAGTCAGCATATTGTGTCAACCACTCATTTTGGCTGCTTCTTATCCAACGCAACGCTTCCATGGCATCATCATATGCCGCCGGCAACCGATGTTCCGGCGCAAGTCGGTATTCCACAGAGGCAACCACGGCTTCGATATTATCTGCCATGTCTACACAGAAATCATGGTAAATGGTGGTACCTCCACTCGATACGATGAAGCCGCTACCATGAAAGAAAATAATAAGAGGTAGCTTGTTGGTGTGGTTGAAAGTGGAATCATGATTTGGTGTTGCTTTTCGGGGTAAGAATAATCGAGCCCAAGTGTTGTTTGATTCGTTAATGGTGACATCTTTGGAGAGAACAGAGATGGAAAGGGTGGGGTCTGATGTGGGTGATGTGTAAGGATATTCTAGCAATCGAGAGTGAGTGTGTCATCGGGGTTGTGGACGAGTTGGTAGAGCTGGTAGGGATCAATTGCTTGAGATTGTGAGGAGTCTTGATCATTCGACATGGTAGAGTTGAGGACTTGGAAGTTTGTTTGCAACGAAGATGGAAGTGTTTGCTGCAGCAATAAGTTTAGTTAAATTAATATAATTTGATTCAGGTACCTTAGAGTCTTTGCACCAGCCAGAGTTTAATTATATAAGGTGTGTGGGTCACATGCATAATGTTGGGTGCTGAAATCTTGTTTAACCTGTGGATATATATGATTATGTGATTTAGATATTAATATATTTTCATGTACAAGTTTTTTTCCAAGTGCGAGACCTTTATTTTTTGCATATATATTGAACAAAAACAAAAATTTGGCTTATTTCACCTATATAACAAGAAAAGAATTAAGCTCATCACATAAGAACCAAAGAACACACATTCTAATTTCACACCATAAACCTAGTTAAAATTAATCGTATTACAGAGTTGTAATTACAAAATCCAAATTTAGAAGGATTTCTAAACATATTCGTGGCACGCTGAGTTTTATGGTACACATCTTAACCTCTTTTTTTCTTATATTTTTTTAATTTAATTGTAATATACTATTAGTGTAAAAAAAAATTACACTGATAATCAATTATGTATTGTCATATCATTTAAAATATTTGACTTTTATAACAACGTAATTACCTTAAAAGTCATGGATAGATAACATGTGATTGATTAATAGTGTAAAAAAATTTATGTTGACAATATATCAAATTAAACTTGTTCTTTTTTAGTTCCAAAAGCACACATACTAGACCTATATAACATTAGAAGCAACACAACGAGTTAAAAGAATTATATAACCAACAAAAGATAAAGGAATAAATAAAATATCAAATTACAGTTTATATACTAAATATGGAAGCCCTTAATTCGAATGAGAGAAAAATTCAAATAGAATGAGGTTTAAAAACCATGCAAAGGACTTGTTGAAAGTATTTTGCTCATAAGAGATTTGAAAGTAGAAGTTATGACTATATTTATGTCTAGTTATCCGGAACAATCCAATATGAGTACCAGCACCAAAATAAGCCATGTCGTATACCAGCCCCTCAGCCAAAAAAAAATCTGAAACTTAAAAATCAAGATCTTCCTAACCAAGGTATGAATTTGTCCTCCTTATCGCAATATCAAAAACAGAGACATCTGCCTACTGCAAATTATTAGTAATTTAATTTTAGTATGATGGAAAGAAAAATTTTCACACTGATTTATCGACCAAAATCAACTCAATCGAATTAGGAAATTTCGAATGGTTAAAATTTGGCAATCCTGAAGTGAACATTTTGAACCATTGTTCAGCTCAAGTGGTCAAGCAATGCCATTAATTACGCGCGTAGTGTATTGGGTTTCTAATCTAGTTTTCCCATTCATATTATATTAGATGAATTCAATGATATCTTAAGGATAACTTTATCCTATTTAGATTATCCAATCAGTTGGTGAGAATCATTTGACTTAACCCACTAACATGACTCATTTAATTGATGTGACACATTCTGATTGAGTAAGGTAACTTTTATCTCGAAATTATTAGAGATACCGCCGGTAGAGTCTTCACTCTTAAACCTGACTCATTATCTACCACTTTCCTCTTTTTAAGTGTGTCATATGTCATTTTTTTTATTTAATTCTTTTTCTTTAGGCTGAACATTTCTAATTATTAATATTAATTTCAATGATATGTACTCATTGTCTAATATTAAATATGTATTTGATTTCTATAAAATTGGTAAAATTTGATTTTGGTCCCTATAAAATTTTTATTCGTTTTTAGTCCCTACATTTAATAAAAGTAGTGTGTTTTTAGTCCCTCTCCAGGGATTAAAAACACATAATTTTTATATTTTTTAGTGATTAAAAAAGAATTTAATTTTTATAGGGATCAAAATCAAAATTTACCAATTTTATAGGGATCAATTGTCTACCCCACACACACACACACACAGAGAGAGAGAGAGAGATGTGTGTGTGTGTGTGTTGTGTGTGTGTGTATTCATAAAATTATATTACATATACTTGAACGCAAGTCGTTTTACACAGAGAGAGAGAGAGAGAGAGAGAGAGAGAGAGAGAGAGAGAGAGAGAGAGAGAGAGAGAGAGAGAGAGAGAGAGAGAGAGAGAGAGAGAGAGAGAGAGAGAGAGAGAGAGAGAGAGAGATGTGTGTGTGTGTGTATATTCATAAAATTATATTACATATACTTGAACGCAAGTCGTTTTCCACAATACCTCCCTTCCTTGGTAAGCCACGTTGTTTCACCTACATTTTTTCATTTTTTAATATATTATTAAATATACTAATTAAAAGTTATTATTATCAAATCTATATATCATTTACTTATTTCCATTTATTTTTTTATTTATAGGATGTATTTTCGAATCGACTAATTAATAGCTATTACTATCAAATCTGACCACAACTATAATGAGTACATCCTTCATAATGAAACATCAACTACCTGTTGAAGCCTGTGAATTGCGTGAGAGTAGGATATTGCAAATTCAGGAGCCCAGGAGTTTTATAAACTCTCTTGATGGAAAAAATGTGAATGAAAAATCCCATTAAATTGAATTGGGTTCATAAATCTAAGAAATAGTGAAAAAATTTATATGATTATTAATTTATTGCCATTTAATTCTTTTCCTTTTCAGGACAATGATTTCCAAAAGAAAAATGCCCACACTTACATATTCAATTAGAATATTAGAACATACTCTCTTAAGAGTGATTATATCTTTAAGGCTATTCTCATTTACAGAATGATATATGTCATTCTTAATTTCTCTTTTCTTTTAAATATTTAAATTTAATTTTTAGATTTGATTATGCATATCTTCTTTTTACATTTAAATATTTCCTCTTTTAATTTATACTTTTTAGATTTTACTTGAACTAATTATGTATATATCATTTCTAATTTTAAATAATTTTAAAAATAATTTTATTCTAGTTATTTATTTTATATATTTTTCTAAATTTAAAGTGTTAGTGTAATGGACAGAATACTTGCTAGTTAAGTACTCCCTCCAGACCTATATATAAGCAACAAAAAAAAACTAACTTCACACGTATTAAGAAAATTAGTTATATTAGTTTAATTATCTTGATTTGTGTAAAAAATAAGTTATAGTTACTAAACTACCATTTCTTGGGAGTGTATAATGCTCTTGGAAATTGTGTCTTGAGAGTGTATAATGCTCTTGAAAAAATAAAAATAAAAATTAACCAAAGGGTATTTTTGAAACATTGACATTAAATAGGGTTGATTTGATTGAATTTTGCTTATATTTGAATCCAAAAAATGTAGGTATTTTTTTACTTATATATAAATCCAGAGGGAGTAGGTTAAAGTTAAAATTCACAATAGGAACCAAGGAAATTGTGCCTTTTTAATTCACATACCTAGCATGTAAACAAATTAATAAGCTAGACAAATAATAAAGCATGTGCCAATGAAGTTATGAAGTAATTAAAGTAAGAAAATAATCAAACAATAATTGAAATCTTCCTTCTTAAATTTATATGCATGTATTACAATGACAGGTGTTGAAAATATGATCGAATAATTATTGTTGGTTTGAAAATTTAAGACTTAATTTGATGTATATGCATATTAGATAATATCTCCTTTTCTATCTTTTACCTTATGCCAAGTTATTCGCCTTTTTAACATCTGCCTCAAGAGACTCCAAGCAACACTTGCAGCTTGAGACTCATTTAATTCATGACCCTGTAATTCCTTTAGCACTGGCAAAAAGAATGTAAAAACGATCATTTCTCAATTCATTTATATTCATTGAACTCCCCTGATTGAGAGTGATCCTACTGATTCCTTGATTTTTGTTTATTTGTTTTAACTTTAATTTACTTCTTGCATTCATTACTTGCTTTAAAGCTTATTCATTTCAGTCAAGTTTTCATTCTTTTATTTAACTTCCAATTTTTTTTGTTTTATATTGCTTAAATATTTACTTGCTTGTCGGCTGTTATTAATTTACATGTTTACATGTATATATTTCCATTGTCATCTTTACATGTCTTTTTACTTCTGGCATTTGTGAACATTTATGATAAACTCTTTGATTTTGTTTTCATCAATAATTTTTTAGCTATTGTGTGAACATTTACATCCCCTGTCCAATTGAAATCATGGGATTTATTCTCTAATGGTACCTACTTTCTTAGGTTCAGATTTGTAACAGATACTGAATGAGAGAAGGAGCCAGTGGAGAGCTACTGTACAATCTCAGGAGTTTTTTAGGACTCTTTAAAGCTATTACAGCAACGCATATATGGATGCTTTGAAACAAGATGCAATTAATGTGTATGTGCTGCAGTTGTGCATTTTCTATGTGCCTCCAAGTTATATTATTTCTAGTGGTTGGATATATAGCATGTCTACTCCCTGAATTTTTTTTTTTTTTTTGCTCTTTTTGTTCTCTATCTCTTATAGTTTTTGTTTTGGATAAAAGTAATTTATTTATTTTGGCAGGTGGAAGCTGAGAGGGCCTATCATAGGCATGCCCTTGTGGTGTCTGCTTTTTTCAAGTGAAGAGAATGAATTTATGTAAAATTGTAATTTAAATTGTAATATATTAGTTTTGTATAAAATTCTTTACCTTTTCATTGTTAACACAGATAGAGATGCTATTCAGCTCTATTGTTGTTAGTTTGCTTTTCTTGTGAATTAATATGAATTATTTTATTGTTATTTGTAAGTTTTGTTGCTTCTGTTTTGATATGTTGTTTAAGAGCTACAGCCAGATAATAAAGTTGACAAATATCGGTCGCTAAATTGGTCCCCAGAGCAGATGTTTGGGACCAATTTAGCGACTGATTTTTTTTTTTTTTTGAATTAGCTAGGAAATACTTACAAAATTGTTACGAAATTTTAGCTATAGATTGACTACAAAATCGCTACGACAATATCATAGCTATGTAGCTAGAAAAGAGCAATTTTGAACAACATATTATAAGGGGTTAGCTACCAAATAGCTAGAACTTTTTAAAGAATAGCTGTGAATTAGCTAGGTGCTACTCAATTTATGCTACGACTAATTTTGTAACTATTTTGTAGCTAATTTAATTATAGCTAAATTTGTTTGCTAGAGATTAGCTACGAATTAAATACCAAATTTATCGTAGCTAGTCACAGAATTTCTTGTAGTGATGTGAGAACCATCAAAAGTGAGTTTGAAGTGTGGTCAAATGTGGGTTTGACCAAATTTGAGATGTTTGACTCTGTATTGAAGAAACCATTTTACTTCCAGAATTGATTCTAAAATAAGCAATTTGGAGTAGCTTCTGCTTTTGGATTGAAGAATTACATTAAGTTTTACATCAGACTTGCTTTCAAAATAAAAACATTCAAAAATAAATCATTTCAAACCAATTCTATTCAAAATCACATTTGTTAAACGTTCATCCAAACACACAATAAGACATGAAAGTCCTCTTTAATCAGCTCAGTTGATTAAGCTGTGAGATATAAATTGTGAGTGCACAGGTTCAAAGCCTTGTAATGCGCTACATCCCTTTCTCATTCCCTTCTCCCCCTCCCCTTGTAAGTCCCCCTTATTTAGGTTGAGATTCTCTCTATTTCCCTCTGCATTTCCCCTCTCCATTATTATAATTTTAGGGTATAAATATGATGATTTGACATTGAGTGGAGTCCAAATATCCTCTATACACCCTAAAATTTTAGTAATGGAGAGAGAAATAGAAAGGAAAAATGGAGAGGATCTCCACCCCTCTTATGAACCTCCCATTGGAAAAAAATAAAAAAAAAAAGGCATGAAATGGGAAAATGTTACTTGTTATCGATAACCAATCAGACTTCATACAATAATTTCAACAAACTTAATCTTGAACAATCATCTTTAACTGTAGATATTAAAAAAATAATTACATTTTATTTTGCAATAAGATCAATAAATGTTGCTTGTATATCCAACGATGGTCGGTTGAAGTGGAAGTGGACTACGACGATCCAGACGACATTCATATCTGCAATGTCAAAGATTCGAATCTTGCAGTCGTCATCCTATGGAGAGCTTTACCTAACCACCACTGGTTCGAGGGTTAGTCTCATAGTTTGTTTATAGGGATATCCGGTCAAAGGCAAAAGAAATGTTGCCTGTATTATTGTAATTCCCTTTAAACAAATAATTTTTTAATTTGGACTTTTAGCGTACGATCTAAGAAAGTATGCGTTTGGATGAGCGTTTGATAAACGTGATTTTAAATAAAATTGAGCGACGAGTTCACTTGCCTAAAGTGCGACTTTTGCACATAGAAGTCCGTTTCCTGATTGTCGACTTCCCAACTAGAAAAACAAAACGGTAGAAGAGAAGTCAACTTCTAAATGTCGACTTCCCATAGTACAAAAAAAAAACACGTGAATTTTAAAAATTAATTGTGAAGGATGTGTAATTTGGAAATTACTTTTTTCTTGAATTATTTAAACATTTTTGCACTAAAAGGATACGAAAATATTATTGTAAGAAGTTTCTATAGGTAAGGTCCTTCATTTAACTTTTTTGTGCTTCTCGGCTGACTTTTATTTATTTATATAATAATAATTAGTTAATTATTCGGGAAAACAAAAAAAAAGTTAATTATTCGGGAAAGCTGATAGCTTTCTTTTTTTTTGTCACAGTCTTAATAGATAAATGCATATATTCCGACTTGTTTTAGGTCAAACCAAGCCTAAAATCAAGACAATATCGTGCCAAATTGTCCATTATTTTTAACCTTGAAACCAACATCATGTAGATACTGGAGGCCTCAAACAAGCCCCAAAATACGAAGAGCCTTATAAATGCACAAACATTGGTTTTATTTTATTAATAATATTTATTTTACTTAAACCGAGCTGAAAATTTCCCATAGCTGTTTTTATTTTACATATTGCAAGTTTGTTTTTATTTTTATTTTTAATTGATAAATTTTTATTAATAATTATAAAAATGTTATATTATTTTTATTTTGTTTACTGTTTTTAAGATTTTAAAAAAATAGTAAAAACAAAAATTTTGTTTTCACCATTTCCTTCATAAAATCTTAAAATTAAAAAACAAAATAAAAACAATATAATATTTTTGTAATTATTAAATAAAAACTTATCATCAACTAAAAATAAAAACAAAAAACAACACTAATATTAACTCATACGTCACATATATCTCTAGGCAGTAAATGAGGAAATGAAATCTTTCACCAACCCAATAAGATGCTTTGCTTTCAGGGGCTCATTATACTCTACCTCATGGCAACCCTCTTCCTCAAAGTCACTCACCACTTGCACACCCTTTGCCTCCAACAACTGCACCAGCTCCTTCCCACGGTCCACTAGTTGGTCCCCACCATTCCCACTCACCAATACCTTCCACCCAACCTTCTTCATCTTATCTAGTTTCTTAGGGTCTCCGGCCCTTAGATTGCAATACTCATGATCACGGTCAGCCCCAATTGGCAATGACAGCTCCCACATCAAGTCCGTAGCACACAAGGGAATTACTGGATCATTCTCAAGCCTCAACTCCGATTCAGTCCTCTTGGTCCCACCAAAGAATGGTTGACGCAATATCAACCCTCGGATCTTCAATGGCTCAATATCATCCGGTTTTTCTGCTACACCTAGACCTGTATGCAAAAATATTGCTACCTATTTCTTAAACTTCTTTAAAAAATACATCTTATATCAAGAATATGAGACAAAGCTAAAGTGTACATGTTATATATAAAAAAAAGGCTTAACTGCATGTTTGCTGTCCCTATTATTGATCATGTGTGAATTTAATCCTTATAGTTTTTTTTTGCACATTTGATCCCCTATTTTTAAATATTGCAAATTTGGTCATTTCATCCAATATTTGTCAATTTTTTCAATGATCAACATAGAGGAATCACTCCTCTAAGTGCAAAAAACCTTTAGTTGAAATTCTCCCTCATTTGGCTTTTCAATTTAACATGATTCGATAATTCTTCTATGCTATTTATTGGTTTTGTCCTTCCTTTTCGGGACCCCTTTTTAGTTCCACCATAGATCCTTTACCATAGAAGCTCAACCAGAGGTTTTGTGCGCGTTGACCAATTGTTCCTCCATGTTAATCATTAAAAAATTGATGGACATTGGATAGAAAAACTGAATTTGTAACATTGAAAAAATAGAACGACCAAATGTGTATCAAAAAAACTTTAGGGACCAAAATCGCATATGATCAATAGTAGGGGGACTAAAAATGCAATTAAGCTATAAAAAACAAACTAAAGTGTACATGTAAAAAATGAGATAAATATAATTAAATGGTAAAAATTATATATACATGACATATGTGTATATAGATATACTCACCTATATGATAGGCAATATTGGCCCCAGCACTATTCCCCATTAGGTAACAATTTGAATAGTCAGCATATTGTGTCAACCATTCGTCTTTGTTGCTTTTTATCCAATGCAAAGTTTCCATGGCATCATCATATGCCGCCGGCAACCGGTGTTTTGGAGCAAGGCGGTATTCGAGGGAGGCAATGACAACTTCACTCTTATCTGCCATGTCCACACAGAAATCATGGACCACATTGGTAGCAGGACTGGCACAGATGAATCCGCCACTATGGAAGAAAACAATGAGTGGTAGCTTGTGGTTAGAAGTAGAACCATGATTTGATAATGCTCTTCTGGGTAGGAATAAGCGAACCCAAGTATTGTTTGTTTCGTTAATGGTGACATCCCTTGTGAGGACAGAGATGGGTAGGGTGGGGTCTGATGTGGGTGAGGCTTTAGGATACTCTATCGAGCAAGTGAGTGTGCCATCAGGGTTGTGGACGATTTGGAGGTACTGATAGGGATCAAGTGGTTGAGATTGTGAGGAGGTTTGATTCGACATTGGTGGAGTTACGAATATGTCAAAACTTTAGAATGAATGAACTTAAGAGTTTTTGCACTAGCCAGAGCTTTATATAAGGTGTCCAGGTGATCATATGCATAATATTGAATGTTACCAACTTGACTAACCTGTAGAATTTGAATTTTGTTTGGTGGGGACTTGTCATGATAGTGTTATGAGTATTTTTAATATAAGTAAGGTGAGTTTTCAAATATTTGTAGGATGCTATTGTCTTTGTATGATCCAAGGTGCGTTTCTACTAGAAAATTAAGAATAAAGATCTGCTGTCCCATTTTGATGTATCATATCTTGTCCATATCAATATATTTTATCATGTAAGTTGAACTTTATTGTAATTTAAAAAATATAGAATATGTGACAAAATATTTTTTGTGGGGACAAAATATAGTACATCAAAATGAGAAAGCAAATCCTCATCCGAATTGCACGAGATAATTGATGAAATTTTTATTTACAAAGTTATTGAAAACAAAATTAAAATATCATTCTATTACCAACATGTGATTGATTCAAGTGGTAAGGGACTCAGACACTTTAAGCAAGTGGTCAGGGATTTGACGGAGATTAGTCACTGTCATTAGATATTTTTCATACCTATATCATGATTACAAAAAAAAAAACATCATTCTATTATAAAATTACCTTTGACTAGTTAAATTTTTTTAACAATAAATTAAATTAATTATTTTTGTTATGTATTCATTTAAAAATTTTATGCCATAATTAGTGCATATTTAAATGTATTAAAGCTTTTACCAAGTGCAGTGTCTTGACTTTTTAACATACTGGACATAAACAATAATTTGGCATACATCACCAAAATAGATGAAGATCTTTTGTCCTAATTGCTCGTCACATTCTTTGACCCTCATCAATAATAATTTGAAATTTAAAAAAACAAAATCAAAACTCATTAATATTTACGTTCATTCCCAACATTTGACTGGTGGGGGACACCGAGACACCATTTTTTGGAACAACAGATTTCTATCCCACCAAAATAGCAAGAAAAGATTGAAGCTTGCTCACATAAGAACCAAACAAAGCACATTCTAACTTCACCAAAATAAACCAATTGAAATTTTTGGTCTTAGAAAATTGTAAATACAATTCCAAAATTAAAACGTTTCCTCAAAATATTCTTGATTAATACCCATGCACACTTGGGAGACATAAGGTGGCTTAGTGGTTAGGGTGTGAGAGTTAAGGTCTTAAGGAGTAAAGTGATAAGATGGGAGAGGGTTCGAACCCCACCCTCACTAACTTCTAATAAATCTAACAAATACTAACATTTGCCTATAAAAAAAATACACATGCACACTTACACTACAATAAATTTGACATATAGCTACGAACATTTTTAGTGACGGTCGTTAAATTATAGGTATGGATATTAGTGTCAGTCAAACCGTAGGTAAACGTGGATGGACCGTAGGGAAAGCCTATTGACAATCAAATACAACTGTAGGTAAATGTATGCAGATTGTATGTAAAACGTATAGTGACAATTATTTCCTGTTGTTATTCACCGCACATAATGGACGGTTGGATCGATCGTATGTGAATGTAAGTTTTAAATATATCTACAGATTTTATACATATAATGACAAATTTTGTCCGTCTCTGGATGACAAATTTCTTATAGTTAGCTCTATGGTTTCATCTTGAATTTTTGTTCCTTCTTTAATTTTCTTTCTATATTCTGAAGCAACATAATGAATTTAATGTTTGATATAGGACAAATAAAAATTGGAACAACGAGTATAAACATTATAACTTAGAGCCCAATAAATAAATAAATAATATATATATATATATATATATATAAAAGTTAAGAGAAAACTCAATCCATAATTGCTATAAGAAAGTATTTTAATCCAGCACCAACAAAAAGTATTTTAATTACCTAAATGACTTCACTTAATAGTCACCCAAGATGTGAAATTATAATTTCTCTCACCAAGACACGTAATTATACTATATTTGGTACAAACCACTCCCCCTATTTTGCTTTAGCTAGTAATAATTAACTTTACTTTAATCTAGCTTTACTTGAAGTTTGAGACATTTTTTTTTTTTTTTTGAGTTTAATTGTTATATATTATTAGTGTAAAGTTTTTTTATACTGTCAATCAATCAAAAATCATGGTATGAGTGATTTTTAAGATAATTAGGATAAAATTCAAACATTTTAGTTTATGTGTTATTTTCTGATTGGTTGACTGTGTAAAAAATATTTACATTGACAGTATATATCAATTAAATACTTTTTTCTTTTTAGCAATGTACAGTTTTTTTTTTTTTTTTTTAGCAATTTGAAGTTTGAGACATGATTTGATATATATCTACCTATCAATTAAGAAATGAAATTGGATCATGTCATTTATTATTTATAACGATCAGAGTCGTTACAATAAGCACAACAAACTCAATCATGGAGGAAACATCTTTAAGTGCTGATGTTGAAAATTTATTAACATTTTACTTTTAAAAAAAAGGTAATTATTAAAATTTTACTTTGAAGTAAAGTCAGCGAATATTGTTTGTAATATTGTAATTTGCTTTTAGTTTAATGAAATTTTTAGTCCATACAAATATAGTCACTTTTGATTTTGGTCTTTATCTAAATATGGTTTTAATTTCTGTAAAATAGCGAGAATTCGTTTTTAGTCCCTCATTTTCAAAAAGTATTTTTTTTGTCTCTCAATTTTCAAAACAGGGAGCAAATGTGAGCTATGTTGAAAATTAAGAGACTGGAAAAGGACATTTTGAAAATTAGTGACTAAAAAATGACGTTATGAAAGTGAAGGATTAAAACGAATTTTCAATATTTCACGAGGACAAAAAAACATATTTAAATAAGTGAGATCTATTTGTTAGGTGAGCAAAATTTATTTATAACATTATCCTTTACAAGTTTATTTGTAAATTTTTCATCCTTAATAAAATATATCTTTAATTATATTTTTATATTACTTTATATTATTAAATGAATAATTGACAATGATAATTTAAAAAACAAAAAAAAGACATTAAGGTGGGAAATCATTTTTTATAATAATATGGATTAATAATGTCAATTCTCTCTATTGTATTAAGTTTTATTGTTTGGGTTTATGACACATTGAATTAAATGAGATCTACCATTATGATTAGGATGTGATTTTTATATTAAAAATAATTATTATAGTTTTTAATTATAAATTGAGGTAGGTAGGAGTGATATATGATAGGTAATTAATTTAAATAAATTATTTAATAAAAGACATTTCTGAAAAATAAGAAAAGAGTTAGATTGTTTTTAACTTTTAAAGCTGTTTGTAAACCATGCTATCAGAAGTGTCTGTTATATGTTGTTGTGACTAACAGATCACCAAATCTATATTGTCACGTGGCAAAAAATATATTTTTTAATGTCGTGTGGCATTTTTCAACAGTAATTATATTTTTTATTATTTATAATTATTAATATTATGATTTATATGGGCAGCGGCTCATATACCCACCTCTAATTATAACTAGCTAATATATCATCTGCATTTCAAATTTTTTTTAATTTTAATATTTTTTAATTATTGTTTGTTAACTAAATGTTTTAGTTTTTTTTTTTATAAATTATACCTTAATTTGATATAAATATAGTAGGTTATAAATTTTAACTATTTACTTTGTTATAATTTAATTTTTAAAATTATTATATGAAAAATTGTAAATTTTATAACATTAGTTTTTAAAAGGCAACAATTGAATAAGATATTATAGAAAATAATTAGAATTTAAATTAATTTTATAAAGATAACAATTTGAATAAATGTGATAACAAATAATTAGCTTTTAAAGTAATTTTTTATGGATAAAAATTTGAATGAGATGTGATAGCAAGTAATGTAGGCAATCCTGACATTAGTATTAATAATTAGAGAATGCTAACGAGTGTCCTAAGGACACTCTTTAAAGAAGCAAGAAAAGAAGTTTTTCATTGAAAATTGATGTATTTAATATTTGAAGAGGTGATATACTTAGTTTTTCAATGAAAAATTATTTTTTTTCGATTTCTCTAAAGAATGAAATTGTCCTGAAAAGTAAGTGAATTAAATGAAAAATAAGTAAGAATTTAGTAATAATTATAGAAATTAGTTAGCATATTTGGAAATGCATTTAAAAATAAATAAAATATTTCAAAAACAATGGTTTTTTTGTTGAAGAAGTCATGTAACACACCGAGGAGAAAAGAGATTGTGGAGAATAAATCACGTTCAAGAGTGAAAATTCAAATTTAATATATATATAATACACTATCATATTTGTATCCGTGTACATGATAATTAATAAATATTTTATTTATAAATTTATTGAAAATATAATTGAAATGTCATTTTGTAATAATTAAAAATACATTTGATTAATTAATGGTTTGAATAAAAAACTATATTTTAAATAATTTTATTATGTCTTCACTTAAAGTATTTCTCCCACGATTGGATTGTGAAAAAGATTAGTTTTGATGGATCCTTTTATATCAGATGCTCAAGGTCACTCAGGGGGCATTTGATGTCTTTGGGACACATGCTATTGGTCAATTACTGTTATCAAATATTGCAAGCATTACGTTCATCTTGAGGTTAAATGGTAGAATGAGCAACCTTGGGAGCTTACGGCAGTTTATGGTAGTCCTCAGAGAGCCATGCAACATATTCTCTGGGATGGTCTCAGGGAGATTATTATTGGTATCACAAGACCTTGGTGCGCCATATGAGACTTCAATGCTATCTTTAATGGCTCTAAGAAGGAAGGAAATAGGTTGAGTGGTATCACAGAGGCATGCAGGGAGTTCCAGAATTGTCTCATGGATTGTGGGCTCAAAGACATGGGTTTTAAAGGGAATCCTTTTACGTGGTTTAGAGGCAGACGTCTGAGGGAACGACTGGATAGAGTCATGGTAAACTTTCATGGCGTATACAATTTGAAGAAGCGTCAATTTTCCATTTGCCATACTTTAAGTCTAATCACACTCCCCTCTGGTTAAGGTTCAAAGAAAATACCGGGAGCAATAATAGGGTTCTTCATCCTTTTCGTTTCATGGCATCTTGGTTGACACATGATGACTTTACAGACTTTGTAAAGAGTAACTGGAATGGGGTTGGTGATTGGAATTCGAATATTGACTCCTTTACCCAAGCTCTTAAATTATGGAATAGAATGGTGTTTGGAAATATTACTCAGAAGACGCATCGCTTAATGAATAGGCTTCATGGGATCTCTGTTAGCTTAGATAATAGGTTGTTCTCCAGAAGAAGCTTTGGTTTGAGTATGAAAAGATTCTCTATCAAGAAGTGGTTTCAAAAGTCCTGTTGTAAATGGTAGAAGTTTGGAGATAGGAACACCTGATACTTTCCTATCTTTAGGAGGAAGAAAAAAAGAGTTGAAGCCCCTTCAAGATACAAATGGAACTTGGGTCAGCAATCCGGAGGAGTTGAAAAATCTTGCTATTGACTTCTTTCGGAACCTTTACACATATAGTTTTAACTTTGTCCCTTATGGTATATGATGGAAGTCAGGAACACTTTATTTGACATGGGGGGCTTAGAGCCCCTGGACCAGATGGGTACCAAGCAACTTTCTATTAAAATCAATGGGAGATAATTGATGGAACTGTGTTTCAACTTGATTAAGGGTATCTTTTCTGACCCGAGGATCGTAGCCCCAGCTGAATGAGACCCTAATTTGCTTAATTCCTAAGACGGATAGTCCACCTGAGAATATAAAACAGTTTCGCCCCATTAGCCTATGTAATGTTTCCTATAAAAATCTAACTAAGCTCCCAGCTAACAGGGCTTATGAGAAAACTGGTCGCACCCATGCAATGCAATTTTGTGCCGGGTCATCATAGTGTCAATAATATAATTATTGTCCAGGAAGTGACATTGGGTGCCCGATGAAGGACCACTGAGTTCCTATGTTGATCAATGGAATATAGAATATGACATTAAGGCTACCGTGCAGGATTATATACTGCCATCTGGATCTTGGGACTTGGGTAAATTGCAAGGTCAACTCCCCCAACTGTGTATGAGAAAATATTGGTGATGCATGTCTTTACTAGTAAGAATTTACCAAATGTGATCATTTGGAGGAACTCGCATGATAAGAGTTTTTCCACTAGGGCGGCCTACGAGTTGCTCGATATGTCCAACATTGGTGCTCGGACGCGCTTGTATAAACTTTTGTGGAAATGGCAGGGTCCCCAAAGAATTCGAATGTTCCTCTAGACTAGCTAGTGGCTCATGATAGTTAGCTTACCAATGCAGTGAGGCAGCAAAGCCACATATCCCTTACTAATATTTGTCCCATATGTAATGCCCAAGTTGAAACCAATTTGCATATCTTACGAGGCAGCATTAAGACCACTCAGATTTGGCTTTATCTAGTGGACCCCCAATATTGGACGAATTTCTTCAGCTGGCCCCTTGAACGATGGTTGATGGGTAACCTTACTCAGAACCTTGGTAAAATGGAAGGAAACCTATGAAGCCTAACCTTTGCCATAGCTCTTAATATATACCATCTGGTTTGCCAGGAATCAGCAGGTCTTTCAGAACCAAGTCTTTGATAGTAATGCCATAGTTATGAGGATCCAAGCGCGGGCGAGAGAGAATCAACATGCATTTGGTGTATCATCTTCATCTTCGAGTCTGCACCAAGGGTTGTCCATCACCCATGTTCGATGGCATCCCCTCCCCTTGAGTGGTACAAGTTGAATTCTGATCGCTCAATGATGCTGGGAATGGGCAAGCTGCCTGTGGTGGCCTTCTTCGGGATGAGAATGGTTCTTTTATTAATTGCTGCCTTTACTTGCAAGCTAGGTACATGCATGGTTACGCAAGCTGAACTTTATGGTATTTGGCATGGCCTCCATCTGGCTAAGAATAGGGCTGTCCAAAAAGTGATAATCGAGGCAAATTCCAAGACCAAGAGTGCTTTGCATTTTGTGGAGAATGGTTGTGATGATTTCCACCTATGTGCTCTGCTTATCTTGGAGATCAAAGACATGCTCAATCAGTTTCGATGCGTCTCTTGGAAGCATACCTTTCGGAAGGCAAATGTTTGCGCTAATATCCTAGCGAACCATGGTCATTCTGTGAATTGGGGGCACTCTTATTTTCAACCAGCTGCCTTCTTTCCTCTCTGTTGCTTTTTTTGATGATTTGTCAGCGACTCTTATTGAGATGGTGACTTAGTCTTGTTTGCTTTGATTGTTTTCTTGGGGCTTTAGCCCCATCTATTCACCAAAAAAAGATGTTAATATGTGTTTCATGTGAAAAATTTTACCAAGTGTTCTTTGAATTTAATTGATATTTACCGTCAGAGTAAAGATTTTTTTATATTTTCAATCAATCATAAATTATCATATGATTAAAATTGTTTGACTCTTACCATGATTATACGTACCTTAAAAATCAACATATGATGATTTGTAATTAGTTGACAGTATAAAAAACTTTTCACTGAGAATATATCAAAATTAAACTCTTCTATTTATTCCTGTAAGTTTTTGTTGGTTATAAAAATCTTTAGATTGTTAGTATATACCAATTAATTTACGTCCCCTACTATGCCACATTATTACTTTTTACTTTATACTATTTTAAGTAACTCTTCACTCCAATGGTGTAACTCTAAAAAGTTCACTAAATGTGCTCCATCATGCCACATCACCATTTTTTACTTTATACTACTTTAAATAACTTTTCACTTCAATTGTGCAACTCTAAAAAGTTCATCAAATAGATCCCACAAGTTACCTTACTTTTTCTCTAACTTATTTTTCTCTCTTTTCCTATAAGCAACAAAATGTTCTTACATCTGAATATCACATCATCTTAGTCCAATGGTATAGCCCAACAAAAATCATTTCTTATTTTAAGAACTACTGAAATAATTTCCATTAGAGCTGTTAAATCATAAAGGTAAATGTCAACGAATTAATAAGGTATAAAAATAATAAAGCATATGTCAATGAAATAATGAAGCAATAAAATTGATGAAACAATCAAAGTAAGCAAATAATCAAACAATAATTGAAATCTTCCTTCTTAAATGTATGTGCATATGTGTGAAAAGAAAAAGGTGTTGATGAAAATAAGAATAAATAGTTAGTGTTATTTTTTCAAAGTTTGAGAATGATTTGATATCCCATCAATTAAGAAATGAAATTGGATCACGTCATTTATTATTTTATAACCAATCAGATTTGTTACAATAATTTCAACAAACTCAATCATGGAAGAACCATCTTTAATCGCTGATGTTGAAAATTTATCAACATTTTGCTTGGAAGTAAAATCAAAAAATATGAAGCACCAAAACAAATCAGAAAATATTTATTGTCATATGGTAATTTCTATTTTCACAAACAAAATATAATTTTAAAATTTTTTTTTGGTATTAAAAAATTTAAATTTTTTGTTTGACATAATATTTTAGGCAAATGTATTGGAAAAAAAATGGAATGCCATTGCTACATCAGCCATAACTTTCCCTTAATACATTGAAGTATATTATTACTAGTAAATATAAAGTGTTTTGCAGGGTTTTATTTTAATTTTAATCTTTATTCAAATATCATTTATTAATTAAAAAATTTAAATAAGTTTTATATAAATTGTAATCAACATGATATACATATTTAAACTTTAACTGTTTGATTTGTTTTGTTTTTTACACTAACTGTTTGATTTGTTAACATTTAACTTTTAAGAAAGGTTATGAAAAATTATAAATTTTATAAAATTAGTTTTTAAAATGTAACAATTTGAATAAAATAAGATAGCAAATATAATTAGTATTTGAATTGAATTTTAAATGATAATAATTTGAATAAATTTGATAGAAAATAATTAGTCTTTAATTTAATTTTTTAAATGTAACAAATTGAACAAGACATGTTAGAAAATAATTAATGTAGACAAATAAACAATTCTGAAATTAGTATTAGTAATTACAAATATTTGTTCCGAAAAATAAAGGAATCTAATGGAAAAGATAAGTAAGAATTTGGTAATCATAACAATTAATTAGCATATTTGAAAAAGCATTTAAAAAATCAATAAAAGATTACAAAAAATGTTTTACGTTAATTGATGAT
The DNA here is from genome assembly GCA_039655645.1 of Ammopiptanthus mongolicus. Taxonomy (NCBI): domain Eukaryota; kingdom Viridiplantae; phylum Streptophyta; class Magnoliopsida; order Fabales; family Fabaceae; genus Ammopiptanthus; species Ammopiptanthus mongolicus. Next base: position 28,272,948 of record CM077346.1, on the reverse strand, counting down.
GCCATGTGGCGCAAGGACGAGGATCTCCTGTCCCATTTTGGTGCACCACACCATGTCTCAATACCAATAATATCTTGTCATGTGTTCTATTTTTTCAATATTAAATAAAATTTTAACTTACATGGCAAAATATTATTAGTTGGGACATGATATGGTACACCAAAATGGGACAGAAGATCCTTATCCATGGCGCGGATGAGGATTTCATGTACCATTTTGGTGTACCACACCATGTCTTAACCAATAATATCTTATCATGCATTCTATTTTTTCAATATTAAATAGAATTTTTATATTATTAGTTGGGACATGATATGGTACACCAAAATGAGACATGAGATCCTTATTCGTGGCGCGGATGAGGATCTCCTGTCCCATTTTGGTGTACCACTCTATGCTTCAATCAATAATATTTTGTCATGTATTCTAATCGTAGACAATGACTCATATTTAAGAATGAGGATTCTAATTTAATATATAGGGTTTGATTAGTAATAAAAATTCCATAAAACTGATAATAAACAATTAAATCCATAAACAATTAGTACACAAACCTGTAATTTGTATTAATAATTAGAAATGTTTAATCTAAAAGGTTTTGCTAATGAGTATCTTAGGGCACCGATTAAGGAATCCAATAAAAGCTAGTTTTCATTGGAAAATAAATATAACACTTCTAAAAATATTGAATACATCACATTCCAATGAAATATTTCTTTTCTTGATTCCTTAACCAATGTCTTAAGGGCACACCTCAGCATTCTCCTATTCTAAAAAGGAAAAGAACTAAATAGAAAAATGAGTAAGCTGATTTTGTAATTATAACAATGAATTGATGAAATTATAGTAATTATTAAAATTATAGTAATTAATTTATTTTTGGAAAACAAAGAATTAAATAGAAAATAAATATGAAGATTCGGAAAATACATGGCACACTGAATATATTGAGTAAAATTGTGAAGAATGACTCATAGTTCAAAAATGAAAGACTCTATTTTAATGTATATAGTGACTGCTGAAGATTATTATTATTATTATTATTATTATTATTATTATTATTATTATTCATCCATTCAGTTAAATTTATTAAATATTTTCAATATAGAAAATTGCCAGTCGCTTTTGAAATATGTTATAAATGTAAAAAAAAAAAATGTTATAAATGTGATTGGCTTTTATTACGATTTATAATGCAATTGCCTTTTGTTTTTTTGGTGGATATATAATGCAATTGTCAATGGAGAAGGGATCCGTTTACATCAGTGTAAATCATTTTTCACTTATATCCACTCTCAATTGTTGATTTTATTTTCATCGAACGATTACTAAAGTTAAAATCACAATCACCGTTGGATGAAAATAAAATTAATTGTTGTGATTGAGTGTAAGTAAAAACGACTTACACTAATGTAAATTGAGCCCTTCCTCATTGTCTATAATTAGCAATTATAAATTTATTATATAATGCAATTAATTGACTTTCTAATCATTTAATCATTTATTTATATTTATTAGTTAACTTTTTTTTGTCATGAAATGTATATTTATTTTATATATATATATATATATATATAGATAGATAGATAGATAGATAGATAGATAGATAGATAGATAGAAATGTAATAACTTATAGGAATTTTTTTAAAAAACTTTTATAATCACGATTTTGTATGTTTGGATTTTAAAATATTTATGTAATAAGAATTTATAAGACTTGAATGGACCACATGAATTTATAAGATATAAAAGGATCACATGGCTTCTTAGCAAGCATTTAAAGTTACAAGAGTCCAAGAAAAAGATAAGAAAGAAACAATAATTTTAATAAAGAAAAGTAAAACTCAATACAATTTTTTCATTCTTTTAGTAGCCAATTTGATGTACCTTGGTATCCTCCTAGGTAGCATTTCTTCACATATCTAAAGCTATGCTAGACCTCCTTGCATTAGCATATTCTCGTTCCTGATGTTGGGTTTAAACAATGGGTTTCAAAATTATCTTCATTAACGAGTAATACTCAAGATGAAGGAAGAGAATCAAGGTGGAAGGCTATTTTATGGAAGGTAAAGAATGCTGAGATAGGGGAAATCAGGAAAAAAATAGCAAGTGGGAAGATTGGGAATACAAGTGGAACTAGGTAGGAAAAAGGACTAAGCACTCGGCTGCAAGAGAACAAAGACTCAATGCATAACTGTTCACCAACACTAGAATTGGAAGGCTAATTTAAAGGAGCTGTCGCAAGACATTTACAGTAGAACCAGACTTCCTAAAACAATACCACAGGGTCCCAAAGAATTCTATGCATAATGCCACAAAGGTCTAGCCTATGACTCTACCACCAACCTTCATCAAATAATACAGAAAAATGTTTTATGTCCGTCAAATTATTCAGCCAATTTATTAAGAGAAACTGATGGAAAAATCTCTTATACTAAGTCATATAAATAGCTCAAGAATGTTTCATTTGATACACAATCTACTTTTGTTAGTAACAAACCAAGAACAGAGAATGAACTTATTGCTTCTTACTCACTGTTCGAAGGTAGGCAAGAAGGGGGAAATCTAGCTTTGAGAATTCAACAATAGAGAAAACATAGCTTCAAGAATTCAACAAGAGATAAAAGTCTCATGGGTTACAATGGAATTATGAGATGGGTTTGTTATTTATACATCCCACTAAAAGTTACACAAATTGCACATTGAAAATAATCCATCGAAATTAGTAAATTTTTTAATACTAAAAGACTTTTTGTTACTTATTTAAAGTCTTGATTGAATACTACTAGATTTGGACACCCATTTTGAAACAAACTTCCCAATATGTTCGCCTTTATGGTCCCACTAGGCGTGTCCGAATTTTGGCTGCGATTTGTGATTAGCCGAAGGATCAACTAAATTATAGAGTTGATTCCTCTTGTTCAGGAGATACGCTAAGGAATAGACTCTATTCTTTAGCCATTGATTCTCTAGGCTACTCTAGAAAGCACTTATTTAAAAGCTGAACTATGGTTCTAGATATACATAATTGTAAAGTAAAGTAAAAGCAATAAAATAAAGATAAAGAGTAATTGCAAGGCTTGTGAATTGCTTAAATTTGATCACAATGATTATATGCTACACTACAAAAAAAAAACAGGTGTTTAACGACCGACGATTTCGATCACTAACATCAATGATTTGGTCATTAAACATAATTAGCGACCAAATTAGCCTCCACGCAACATTGATAGTTAAAGTGCTGATAGCTAATAGGTTTAGCTATCGAATTTCACAACCAATCACTAATAGCCATAGAAAATTTCTGTCGCTAAACATTAAGAAAACGATCGCTAAGTTGTTCCCAGACACATCTTCTGAGAACTGTATTAGCGACCGAATAACGACGGAATATATCCATCGCTATTAGCGACCGCTTCCATTTTGGTCGCCAATACAATTGAAACCAACTGTAAGTTAGTGACTAAATTGTTTTCGATTGTTAATCCAACTGTAACCAAGTTGGCGAATGAATCATTGTCGGTCGCTATATATATATATATATATATATATATATATATATATATATATATATATATATATATATATTCTCCAGATTTACCATTCCAATTAATGATACAAAAGTTAAATAAATTTCAAAATTGGTAAAATTATGCTCAACAAACATAAAAGAACTATAAATGATCATACGCGCGCGCGCGCGCGCACACACACACACACAGATATATATATATATATATATATATTCAAATATCCAAAGATCTAATACATCAACATTCAATCCGAAAAGAAATAACAAAATGTAATACAATAGTCCAATGTGTTGATGGGGGTGGAGGGTGGGGGGATCCAGCTATCATCGGCCTCACATTCGGTCTCGCTATCGGCATCTGGATCAACATATGCAGCATTCAAGCCTATATCTCAAGTGTTGGAACATCGTATGCATCTCCCTCTGTGTTTGTGCCATCGCCCTCTCTGTCCGCTCCGGTTTACCAAGTTGTTTATTCTAGTATCCTTCACTGCTAGCTCACAAATTGAGGTTGGCAATGAATTCTCGTACGTCTAGAGTAAGGCCAGGATTGGATTGAGTACGTGGCGTCGATGAAGCCACATACTCATCCCCCATTCGACCCAACCCTTACATATGTCCCTTTTTGTTTTTTCCTCTCATCACCTCCACAAAAAGGGTGTTGTCAGAGGCAGCAAAATGCTTCTACCTCGGATTGGTGGCCTCATCTCACTTCCGATGGAACTCATCCTGCATAATAAGTCAAATATTAGCATTTTTAAATATTGAAAATAATAAAATATAATAAAACATAATTAATGATAACTTACAGCAACACCCTTGGCCTTCCCGACCCACACCCCATCCTTCGTCCTCTTGGTCGTCTCCAGAACCTCATATGCCATGGGAAGTCTCTGCTTCCCTGTCGTCTGCATATATAAAAGTAGCAATTAAATTTTTTAGTGTGATGGTCGGAAATAGGCACTGAGCCACCAATTTACAAAGGAGCTCTAGCATCCGCGACCCTATGTTGCTTGCCAATCGCGCTCCTACACTGGGAATCGTCATCAATGACCTTATTCGGAAAAGTCGTCCCAATGCAGCTGAACTATAAGCTGTCAATAAAAGAAGCAACATCTGTAACATTCCAGGAAGCTTAAAGCAAATCAAAAGTGATGTTAAATCCAAAATTGCTATTTGGTTCAGGCTTTTTCTCCTTATAAGAAGATGAAGCTTTCCAAGGAGTTAGGCCTCCAGCATCTCTCTCTCTTGAGGAAGAGGCAGGCCCGGCCCATGGGTAAAGCAAGTGAGACCCTTGCTTTAGACCTCTCAAAAAAAGAATTTTTTCTTTTAAAAACAATCCACTTTGTATCTTTTAATATTATCTTTTTGATATGTTTGATATATCAATAAACATAAGTTAGCTCATTTGGTATAAAAACTTACTATTAGCTACAAGGTCCAAGGATCAACTCCTCATTTTACACAAAATAATTAATAATTAATTTTGTATAAGAAAATTGTTGGGTTAATTTTTTAAAAAGGCCCCACCACAGAGTTTACTTTAGGCCTCAGTGGGTGTTGGGCCGGTTCTGGCCGAAGAGGTAGGTTAACAAATATGAAAATGATTGCACATCTCTCTTTCTCTCTCTCTCTCTCTCTCTCTCATACCATGCAACTTTGCAAGTTGAGAATTTTTCTTAAACTCGAATACATAACCTTAGGAGTCTTGCCCTGGCTAGTTTAAAAGGACCCACAAGGCTACTTCGTGAGGAGCCTGAACCTGATAGATGTTTTGGGCGTCTAATCTAATCAAGAAAATAGCTCCTTATACTATAGAAGTGCTCCTACAGCTTGTATGCCACAAGTAGGATGTTCTAATTAACATGCTCCTCAAGATAATTAATTACAATTAACTATCTTCATTTCTGTGTTATGTAGCGCATCTCGATAATGGCCAAGTTTGATAAACGTGCCTACTGACCGAAACAAATGTCCCTAATTTAACTTCCTGTTGGATAAAAAATTAATGGTGAAAGTATCAAAACGAAGAGAGAGAAATGAAAAGGGTTTCAGAAAACGGAAGAACATTCGGAGAAATGAGAGGGGGAGATATAGAGAGATAAATAGAGAAGATAAAAAAAATAAAATTCCTGAACAGAGGTGGTCCTCAATAGCCGATTGGTGGTGGGTTTTGGTGACTGTGGTGAAGAGAGGCGACTAAGAATGGTGGAGAGGTGGTTCTCTGTGATGTGTGTGTGTGCGCGAGTGAGGGAGAGAAGTGAGCGACTGAGAACAATGGAGAGAGTTTGAGTGCATAGGGGAAGGAGAGGGTTTGAGTGTAGAAGGCTTTGCGATGGTATTTCGCCCGAGCAGCGCGTGTGTGCAATGGAAGCAAGAGTGAGTGCAGAGGGGTTAAAGGAGAGGGTTTGAGTGCAGAGGGTTCTGTGATGGGGGAAGCGAGAAATGAGGGGAAGGAGACGACATCTCGTTTAAGGGATTTAAGACTTAGCGACGGAACAAAACCAGTTGCTAGATCTGTCTTTAATCAGTCAAGTGATTAGTGACCGCTAATTATTTTGATCGCTAATGCCAAAAATAGATCCGTTACTAAATTCCGGTCACTAAACCGGTCGCAAACTGGTCAATAATTTTGACTTTTTTAATTGTCATTTTAGCGATCGAGTACGTTGCGATCGATAATGTCGGTAGCCAATTTGATCGCTGAAGGAAAATTAGTAACCATTTTTAATAATACCTCGACAGCTCTAGTCGTTGTTAGAGACCGGAATTTTCAATCGTTATTTTGGGTCTCTAAATGACCATTTTCTTTTAGTGCTACCTCACTCTAAATAGCTTTAAAAAACGAAAAAAAGGCACAGAAATTTTATGAAAGGAGTTTATTTAGAGAAGTGCATTTTCATTTTTTTATCGAATAAAGAAGATCGTATTATAAAATGAGTATAAATGGTACTTAAACCCGTATACAAAAATAAGTCTTTCAATCGTAATATCACTTACAATACTACAAATAAATTGATAAGGATTCACCACCATTTTGAAAAATAAAGCCCTTTCAACTTTGAGAAGTGCATTTTTTTTGTAACATATTATAAGTATAGAGTATCCATCACCATTAGGGGTGACTAATCTCCGTCGTGGAACTTGTTGGGCACACAAAGTGGATTTTTTCCTCCTATCCAAGTTTTCTCCATACATAGAATCATGATTTGAACACCTAACTACTTGCTTAAGGTGCCCAAATCCCTAATCACTCGGACCAACCACATGTTGGTAGAAATGCATTTTCATGAGTGATATGGCTTGTATTGAAAATGCAAGGATGGATAAAGAAAGTTAAAAAAAAAAACTACTTAAAACAAATAATGCGAATGTATGTGATATAAACAGAGTTTATGAAAAAAATTAATACAGTAAAAAAAATAATTACTAAGGCATTTTTGTTGGTAAAGTTAAAAAAATATTGAGGCATTTTTTTTAATTCAACATTTGTTTATTAGGATATTTTTTAAATATTTCTAAATCTTTGAAATTATTGTTTTTGAATCAAACGTGATAATACAAGATTTTCGGAAATATCATTTAACTTACAGGACGGTACAAAATTAACCAAACATAGGTTATAATTTCTGAAAAATATCATTTGTAGACATGTAATTCCTACAAAATATATTCCCAAGATTAAAAAAATTTACTATGTTGAAAAGAACGCCCAAAAAGATGAAGATATTATAAGATGCCTTAGAATTTATATGTAAGGGTCCTTCGTTCATTTTAGCCGTTTTGTTTTTTGTTTTTGTTCACTATCAAAGTTTAATAGATACCAATTGATATTACCAATAAGCTTCAACACAGTTAATAGATATTTTAGTTGCTTAAACATGATATCAAGAGTTTAATTTCTGTCATGTGTATGGAAAAGACTTTGTTAAGAAAGATAAAACTCACTTCGATAATCTCTACGTCTCGAAAAAGATTAGTCTCTACTATCAACCGGGGATACCCTCATTGCATAAAAAAAATACCAATTGATATTCTAGGTAAAATCAGACCCAGAATAAAAGACAATGGTAACTCAACAAATACATTTTAGTACATTAATTTAAATACAGGAGGCCTCCAAGCCCTAAAACACCTACAACCTTATAAAGTACGCAGACACTGTTTTTATTATTATTTTTAGCATTATCGGTTTATGCAAGAGGGAGAGAGGCAAATTACAAAAGGAAACGCCCCACCTTTGACTACACAATTAGCTTTTGACCTTTTGTACAAGCATATCCCCTAAGCAGCAAATGATAAGGAAATGAAATCTTTCACTAACCCAATAAATTGCTTTCCTTTCAAGGGCTCAGCAAATTCTACCCCATGGCCACCCTCTTCATCAAAGTCACTCACCACTTGCACACCTTTCTCCTCCATCAATTGCACCAGATCCTTCTCACGATCCACGAGTGGGTCCCCACCGTTCCCGCTGACCAATACCCTCCACCCAAGATCCTTGATCTTCTCTAGCTTCTCAAGACCATCCCCAGCCCTCAGATTGCAATACTCATGATCACGATCAGTCCCAATTGGCAAAGCCAGCTCCCACATGAAGTCCGTAGCACGCAACGGAATTACTGGGTCATTCTCGAGCCTCAACTCTGACTCAGTCCTCTTGGTCCCACCAAAGGATGGTTGGCGCAATATCAACCCTTGGATCTTCAGTGGCTCAAGATGATCCACCTCTTCTACTGCACGTAGACCTATATGTACAAAAATATTACTTACACATCTTTTAAAAACACATTACTACACTTGTGAGATAATTATCATCCAAGTGTATAAAAATTAAGATTAAACCACCTATAAAATGGTCGTTCTCTTACATAGATATAAGATATACCTATTTTATCAGTTCTTATTAGGGTGGTGTCTAAAATTTTCGCGATCTTAAGAAAAAAAACCCGAGGGGCCTAACTAATGTAATTCATCGATCCTAATTTCGTTTTTTCTAACTTTCTAACCTATAAAATCATTTATCAAAATTTTATTATAAAGTAGTTAAAGCATTTCATTCGTAATAGATATTATGATTAATCCATTCAATCTAATTCTAGCATAATTGATCTTAAATAAGATTTAATCTATTTTAATTTTGAGAAATATGTTTTTGGCGGTGATAATAGTCATAGGTATTGTCAATAATATTATATTTTGAAAAAGAGGAATCTTTTGATATATTTGAATATTTCTATTGGGGTACATTAAAATTCATCAAATCGGCTTTCAATAGAAGAAATAAACTAATCTAATATTTATAACAATACTTTAAATATAAGATTGAGAATTGATTTATTATGTGAATAATAATTTTTTAAAAGTTACATAAGAATTCCAAAAGGAATTAAGAAAAATGTGCCTTCATTCATTACTTGGCATTTATAAAAGGGATTTGGCTCTTTTAAATTGAGTGAAGCACTAAAGTGAGAAAGTAATGGACTATCCACCATTGATTTGATTAAGTACATAGAGATCTCAACCCACTATATGATTTAAGGGTGAATAATCCTTTACTTTCTCACTTTAGAGCTCCACTCAATTTAGAGGAACCAAAGCATGTACAAGAAGTAATGATTTTTAAGATGGGACAACTTTATTATAAAGTGTTTGTGAAGAGAGTGATAATTCTTCTAATAAAATGAAAAAAAAAAAAAAAAATGCACCCATGTATGTACGTGTAATTAGATGTCACTCACCTGTATGGTAGGCAATGGTTGCCCCAGCACTATTCCCCATTACGTAACAATTAGAATAGTCAGCATATTTTGTCAACCACTCTTCTTTGCTGCTTCTGATCAAATGCAACGCTTCCATACCATCATCATATGCCGCTGGCAACCGGTGCTCCGGCGCAAGGCGGTATTCAACGGAGGCAACGATGGCTCCAACGTTATCTGCCATGTCTACACAGAATTCATGGAACACGGTGGAAGCTGCACTCAATACAACGAAGCCACTACCGTGGAAGAAAACAATTAGAGGTAGCTTGTGGTTATGGTTTGAAGTGGAGCCATCATTTGTTATTGCTCTTCTGGGTAGGAATAAGCGAACCCAAGTGTTGTTTGATTCGTTAATGGTGACATCTTTGGTGAGAACAGAGATGGGAAGGGTGGGGTCTGATGTGGGTGAAGTGCGTGGGTCTCCGCGCACGAGAGTGAGAGTACCATCGGGTTTGTGGGTGATTTGGGCATATTGATCGAATGATTGACTTGGTGAAGAAGTTTGATCGGACATGGTGGAGTGGGGGGCTTTGAGTTTTACAGTGAAGATGAAAAAGTCTACTCTGCTGCAATAAGATCATGTAGTTGAACTCAACTAGATCTAGTTTTATGCAAGAACTTTAGAATAAATAAATCTAGTCTTTGTTACTACGCATGTGCGCCGCCCAGAGTTTTATATATATATGGTGCGGGGTCACACATACATAAGTTTGAATGCATAGTACAACTTTAAATATAAATATATCCGAATAACCTATTAGCCAAAATCATCAACTGATCATTCAATATCATTTTTCAATTTTCACATGTTTGAGGTCCTTAGAATAGGAGATCTGTGTTAATAAGAATGAATTATATATAGAGAAAAAAGTGAAATATGCTACCTACCACGGAGATTAATCAACAATGGAGGGGAATTTTAAAGAAAACAAAGGGAGTCAACTTTTCAGTTGGTGGAACGAATATATATTGTCGATTGAGTCCAATATGATCTTTGTACATTGTTGTCGCTTTGCGTCTGAACCATTTTGTTAGATGTACGGTAGAGTAATATTTAATAACCTCTGCTGCATCATGAGTGTCAAATATTCATGATCATACTTGACGGATATACCACGACATGTTTCAATCAATAATATCTTGTCATATAGGTCAAAATTTTATTTAATATTAAAAATATAAAATACATGACAAGATATTATTGGTTGAAATATGATGTTGTATATCAAAATGGGATATGAGATCCTCATCCTTATTTGAGATAGTAGATTCAGCACAGTTGGGTCAATAATTATAATGGAGGTGTCAATCCATGTAGGGACTAAGCCATATAAGACAAGTATAGACAAGGAGATTAACATATCTAAGGAATCTCATGGAGTGTGTTGATATCAAAAAGTGTGTGGGGAGGGGGAGTTAACATTTGAGCTTGATTAGTCGGTCGACCAATGTGAGATAGACCTCGGTTGGAACTTTAAATGGAGTATCATGATGAGTATTTGACATGCCTCTTCACCTCGGTTGGCCCAAGGAGAATACGTCTCTAATGGAGTAAGATACAGTAGTTTTTATTAAAAAAAGATTAGCAACAAACCTTTTGGTCACTAAATAAATTTATTTTTTTATGTTTTGAAATAATTAATCACGAATTCGGTCTCTAATTATATATTTTTTTGAAATGGAAAACAAATGAAACTAACTAAAATTAGGAGGGCATGCTACAACTCATAGCATCATCTCTCAAAATTAAAACTAAAGAATTCGAGACTTTGTCAAACATTTAGTCATTTACCAAGAAAAAGAAGCTAAATGACCCTTATTTGCAAGGAATTCTGCACACCGGCTTGCTTCACGAAAACATGAGACATATATGCCTGCCAATCTGCCTAATTATGAAGTATATCTAGAACTTCTGCCAAAAAGGGGTTGAAGGAACCGTTTTATGTTCGGGTAGCTGTAAATTTTCTTGTCCTCTTCATTATCAGTCACTTTTTCAATCGTTGTGGTAACTGATATATTTCGGTCTCTAAAAACTTTTTTCTGGCACTAATGAACAAACGATAGTAACTAGACAAATAAAGCACCCAAGCTAAATGCATATGATTATTTCTTATTTTGAATGAAAGAACAAGGACACAATGCTTCATTCAATCCTGAGCAGGCAAATATGAAATAAAATTTTTCACTACCCCAAATAGTTCCTTTGCTTTCAAGGGCTCGCTATCTTGAACCCCATGATAATCTCCTGGTGTGAAATGTTCCACGACTCTCACACCTTTCTTCCCCATCAATCTCACCAATTCCATCTGACGGTCAATAAGTGGGTCACCGCCACACCCGGTCACCAATACCCACCACTGAAGCCGTACTATCTTTTCCAATCTCTCAGGACCATCCCCCACCGTTGGATTGCAATACTCATGATCGCGGTCGACTCCAACAGGTAACGCCAACTCCCACAACATGTCATTTGTACATAGTGACAAATAAGGATTATTAGCCAGCCTCAGTTCTGAACCTGTCCTATAGGTCCCACCAAAAAATGGTTGAACCAATATCAGCCCTTTGATCATCTTGTAAACTTGATCATCCCCTGCAGCTACACGTAGACCCGCGTTGTAGGCGATATTTCCTCCAGCACTGCTACCCATAAGAAAAACATTGGAATAATCAACATATTTTGTTAACCAATCATCTTCTCGGTTGGTTCTGATCCAGTGCAGCGCGTCCACAGCATCGTCATAGGCTGCAGGGAGTCTATGTTCTGGTGCAAGACGGTATTCAATGGAAGCAACCACGGCCACGACGTCGTTTGCCATGTTGAAACAAAAATCATGGAAAATGGTTGAGGCTGCACTGAGGAAAATGAACCCGCCCCCATGGAAGAAAACCACTAACGGAAGCTTGGAGGTTTGATCCAGTGCTTTGCGGGGTAGGTAGATCCTAGCCCATGTGCCTTTTGATTGGTTGATGGTGAGGTCCTTGGAGAGTACGAGGATGGGGAGGGTGGGATCAGGTGAGGGAGGGCTTCGTGGGGGTTTATTTGAGCGAGTGACTGTACCATTTGGGTTAAGGATGAGGTTGAATTGCTTGTAGGGATCATTACATGGTTTTGGAGTTGGTGTTTGGAATGTGGTTGAGTTTACAATCAAGATGAAACTTAGGGAGAATGCAATTAAAGTTCCCCAAAAGCATTTAGTGTTAGATAAAGAAAAGAGGGGCATGGTTAATGATAATACAAAACTATGATGGCATAAAAACCTAGGAGGGAAGAGGGAGGAAACTACTCATGGAAGGGAAATACAAGGTCCAAGGGTTGATATCTTTATCCTGTAAGTGTTTTCTGTGCCTCATGTGCTAGCTAATGGACAAAATATTTGTGAGGTGTTGTTTGGTTCGAGAAGTTGTTGTTATGTGATGAGCCAATTGAACAATACAAAAATCCAGGAGTTATGGTAGAATGCGGGGGTTGCCAATGGATATGGTTTACGTTTTTTTTTTTTTTTTTCCGGATGCGGGGGTTGTCAATGAATTCCACTCCTCCCCAGTTTTTGTTTTTGTAGGAGGAAAGAAAAATACACATAATAAAATAATATTTTTCTTTTCTACTGAAAAAATCTAATAATTGGAGGGGATTCCTTTCCGTTTGGGGAGGGGCACTAGCTTTTCCTCATTCAGCTTGTTTTTTTTTTTCCCTGTTAAATAGTATGTTTTGGGAAGATTACTTTTTTTTCATTTCAATTATTTTTTTTGATTAAAAAGTTATTTTATACATAATCTATTATGTTTGATAATTAGGTTAAATTTATAGAAAAGCTTTTTTTGGGGAAAAAATGTGTTTTATGGCATCTAATTTGTTTTAGCTTAAGATTGTTGTAATTTGATTATTTTTGATTCTCAAAACTTTCTTCCCTATTTATCCCTACAAAACTAACTTCCAAACAAATATTATTAAATTATATAAATAATTTCATACCTTTTTTGTAAATTACTATATAAAAGTGATTTTTTTTACACCATCCAAACAAAATAAATTGTCTTAAAATCACTTTTTAACAAACATATAAAAAAAAAACAGATTCTGATTATAATCGATTATATATAACATAATCTATTTTTTTCAACTTTACCGACTTTTCCAAATGCACTGGTTCTCTGTCTCTGGTTGTGCATTTGGATTGGCTTTTGTTTGGATTTGTGTATTGTTCTCGTGTACGGCTTTGGGTAACCCTTCTATCCGTTTTTAATACATTTTTATAGAAGAATACAAAAAGCTGGAAATTTGTTTTATTTGAGAATTATATATGGTATACACATCGTCCACACGTGATGTGTGTATTCAGTTAATGAACATCAAATAATTGTATAAGTTTTTTGTGCCAACTATTTAATAATTTAAAATAATAATATACCAATTGTTGATCGACTTAATTTATTTAATTATATATACCGAATATCTACAAAAATCTCTTATTTTTTAGGGTTATGCCAAGTTGAAAACGCATAAAATAAATTGATGTTTAAGAGATTTGAGGTTTCATTTTCTCCATGTACTCGTTATGGAAATGCTTTGTTGTTACAACTTAGAAGCAGTTTGGACGAGAATTGTCCAAGTTTAGTTGAATTAAGTTAACACTTAAGTTGTTTGAACGTGGAAAGTGTTTGCATCAAATTAATGAGATGTTAACAGATTAGGGACCTGTTTGGATTAACTTATAAACAGTTTATTTGAACTTATTTATTAGCATAAATGCTTGTCAGAGTGTTTGGAAGAGCTTATAAAAACAGCTTATGACATGTTACAGCTTATTTTAATAAGCTCTCCAGGATAGCTTACAAAAACAGTTTATAATTTATATGAAGACAGTTTGACTATAGTTTCTCTTTAATTATAGAAATAGCTTATACATAAGCGCTTATATGATAAATATTTATCCTATAAATGCTTAATTAAATTGTTGATCCAAACAGGCCTGGATGAGATTCATAATAGAGTAGTTTTTTGTTAAAGGGGCAGCTTGTGGGTGTTGTTTAATGAATTTTTTTAGTAAGAAAGAAAAAGAAAAAGTAGCGTAACTATTGGCCAATTGCTTTCTGATGAAAAGAGGCAGCCATGAACTTAACAAACTGATGTTAAAATTTGATGGTATTTTTGGAATGCGAAAAGATATGGGTAGTTTGTTAAACTTAATTATTTGTGCATCTTTAACATATTTCTAATTCCCAAACATCATCTAGATAAATCAAGACAGATGAAACATGTTCCTGATCACGTATAAAATCGAATTCTATTTATAATTTCATACTAATTCAAGAATCAAGATGATTAATGAATGCAGAAGCGTACCTGATGGATCCACGAAATTTTGATGAAAAAGATGATGTTCTTTATAGAGTAATGATTTTTCAATTGTAGATTTTTCTTAATTTTGCCTTAGTTACTCCTCTAATGGGATGAAGAGAATTGAAGTTGTTGTTATCTATAATTAGAGACTATAATCCCATATTTATAAGAGTCATATGCTCTTTCATGAAGAGTAATGTTCCTTTGGATTCATACTCTTTTATGAAGAATCATGACTATCAAACTTTTCTTATTTCTATTTTTGTCACTCATAAAAATAGAAATAGGACTTTTGGTATTTATATAATATTTTCCGTAACAATTATGTCCTTCACCATAAATCTTGTTTGAAATAGATCAATTTAATTTTGATTAATTAAAATAATAATCCTAACACATTTAACAATTACACGTGTAATCCAAAAATATCTAACAATTAATATACACAGGAAATGGATGTGATATAGGGAACGTCTTTTCCCCAAATTAATAGACTATAAATGTTATATTTATTTTAATCCAAGTTCTCATGATTGTTGACAAATCAAGGACAGTTAATTTTAAGAATGATAAGGACAAAAATCAGGTAATACTAGACTATGATCTGCGCGTTATGCGGTTACAATTTTATTTTAAAATTTTATAATGTTAAAATAATCATGATAGAAGACTTCTTCCGTATTAATATCAATTTAAACGAG
Source organism: Ammopiptanthus mongolicus (assembly GCA_039655645.1). Classification (NCBI taxonomy): domain Eukaryota; kingdom Viridiplantae; phylum Streptophyta; class Magnoliopsida; order Fabales; family Fabaceae; genus Ammopiptanthus; species Ammopiptanthus mongolicus. The sequence continues at coordinate 28,257,606 of CM077346.1, read as the reverse complement.
TGAATTATATGATACTATTGATTTTGATTTCATCATTGTTTTTTTTGTTGCTTTTTTCTCTTGGTCTCGCTATTGTTGCTTCAACTTCGATTTTGTCCTTTTTACTTTTCCTTAAGCTTTCTATACGTCAAAATATATAAATAAGAGCACGGGTACTCTAACCCGTAAACAAAAAGGATAAAAAAAACAGGTCCTATCTAACTACTATACTGACTATAAAAACAGTATAATTATTACAAAGTCTATAGCCCCAGTAAATCAGTAACAGAAACCAAATGCATATAGAGATTTTTCCTGACCATTCCAATCACTCCATAGCAGCTACTGCACCCAAAAATGACTCCTCACTTCTCCAAAACTGTAGCTATAAAATAATCATCACCCTCCCCTAAGAAATACATACTGGTCTTGCCTTTATTGGCTGACATAGCACTAAAAGTTCCCCTGCAAGTTGAGCAAGACAGCAACATCCATAACCATGAACCAAGACAACAGCATGCCTGCCCATTTTGAATGTACCTGATTTTACAATTAAAATTAGATTTAGCCTCAAGAAGGCTAAAAAGTCAATTAACTAAGGTGCCAACATGCTCATTACTACTTCAGAAAGATTATCACTCACTGGTGATTATTCAAAAGCAAATAGGGAAGAAGAATATGTTACAACACATAACCCAATTTAATTGAAGAGTGAAAGGAGAATGACAGAAAGATTATCACTCATTGTGGTCTCCATTTTTTTTTCCAAAAAGAAAAAATGAAGATTCAAATAAGTTCTAATTAACTACCCACCAAGTATAAATTCTTAATTTTTAAGGTGCTTCAGAATTTTAATAACCTGCTATTAACCATAATTCTATATTATTTTAATGACAAAATCTATATTTTAGAGACACCAAAGTGGAGCTTTGCCATAATAATCACATCCATGTCTTGGGGCCAATGCTAATTGAATTACAAGCTTGTCAGTTCAGAACCATTCCTCTTATCTCCATTCCTTTTCTTTGTATTTGGAATTACATCTTTCATCATTGGCCTCCTCTAAATGGTTAAAAGAACAAATATTCCTATCAAGTCTTTGGTCTGACCCAATATATTCAATCAAATACAGAGGAATTAAGTCATATGTACACTAGAAGAGGTACTGCAAGAGGTTTCCTATTATTATGGAACTGTGAATCTCCTCTATCAAAATAACAGTAAACATATGGTTGATAAAATTTGACTGCTAAGAGTTGTATTAAAAGAAAGGAAAATATTCCTATTATGACATCACCTTACACCATGTAGAGGACCTTTGTATCTTTTTCTAAGGCTCAGATGCAATATATGTAGGTGGTCTCCATCTTAGATATTGACAAAAGATTAAAACATGATACTAAATCAATCAACAACGATCATAATGACCCTCCCTCAAGCCCCTTCTTCAATAGGTCAGGTAGGAAAATTTTTGAACTGTGAGTCCTAGTATTAGCAACAATTAGAAAATCATAATAATTGTGATCAGGTATAATTGCTACTCTCTTATCCACATTGCCTCAATACACTACATATCAAATATTTCATACTTAATATATGTCTATCATGTGCCAAGATGTGTTGTGTTCTATGTGGCATGGCTAGACTTCATAGCCTATTGGCTATTAGTAACAAATTACATCCTCTATTTATTGAGATAAGATAAACAACTCACTGACATGCCTTCTTTCCTGCTCTAGCTAAAATGCTTCATAACTTCTTAGCAGCCTTCATCAAAGCATCACTCATCAGCTTTGGCTGTTCCAAAAAATTTACCCCTCCCCTGTGGGATGTGCATTGCAAATGTTCAGGGTAATTTGGAGAGAGGCAATTGGGAGGAGCATCCCTTTGTAGTGTCCCAATGGTATTAAAAGCCACGTGCGCAATCAAATTAACTTGTTCTTGTAGCTGAGATTATATCCACTAGGAGATTTTGACTTAAAAAGTTTAACTTCAAAATAAGAAAGAACGAAGATGTCTATAAATAGTCATCGCTTTGAATTTGAAGTTTTAACTATATGGTTATTTTTGTATAGTATCATAGCTTAAAGATTAGTTTAAAGTTTTAACTATGTGGTTACATCTGCTTCACCGATCTTTGGATTCTAGCACTTGGAATATCTTCCAAATTTGATGGACATTTCTAGTTGCCTGAAGTCTAATCTGCGTGTTGAATTTATGAATAAACTCCTTCACTCTCCTATTTAGATATTCATTTGTCATCCTAGAAAACTGATTTTCTTCCACAAATCAGTTAACCGAAGTTGCCAGCAATTCTTCCACTCTTGTTGAAGTTTTTAACTTAAAAAGGGGGTTCAGCACAAAAGGTGATAATATATGAATCAGATCAGAAGGTTTGGGCTTTAAGACATTCCCTTTTCATCTTCACAATGAAGATAGATAGGAATTATAGAAATAAACTTAAAATAAAGTAATTATGTTGTGTTTTGATTTTGGACTTAGCAGATTGTTCTAGCACATTCTGCTAGTTAACATAGATGGTCACGCTCCTCCATCATACGTTATCCAGATCTACAAACTCAGAAGTAGAAGCACTGTGTAGACGCTCCATCACAGCACCTCTGCCCACCATCAACATGCGCGAACCGCATCAAACACATAATTATTGGGGATGGAAATTATTCAAAGTGGAGATCTTTTAATACACATATAATTGAATACAAATAATGTTCTCTACATGCCTTAAAATAAATAGCAACATGAAAACCAAAATGCCTTAAGTTAATTCATTTGGTTTGTTGTTGATCAGAAAATATCACCCAAAAATGTCCTTTTTTGGTTCTGTGTCGGATAATGGAGCAAATCACTGAAACGAAAGCCATGGAAAGGAACGCGAGTAGGCGAGAGAGAGAGAACGACAGAAGCGATGATCCCCCGAACCAAAAACTTGTCGTTTGGCAGAGTAATAGGGGCATGAAATTTAGTGGTGACACATCATATTATTAGTGACGTGGACCAAATGATATTAGGTGGTGAATAATAACCTGAGGTGTCAACTCCACATTTCAGGACTTTATTTTAATATATTATAAAAATAGATAAATAGATTTATAATCTTAATGTTATAAGACTATAGATTATAATACAATTTATATATTTTTTTGTTATAAAAGAATAAGTTTAAGATAATGAGAGGTTCCCATATTTTTTATTTTAGAATTCGGATCCAAGTCATACGTGATTATCGTGATTTTAAAGTTAATGAGATTAACCGATCTCCATTGACAAAACAATTTATCTTACCATTATATGACAGATTCAATTGAGAGAGTGTGAGCTGGTTTGTGTGAAACTTGAAATTTTTCGTATTATCTAAAAGGTGTAGATAATTTAGACTCAATCATTTTTAGTTTACATACATTTTGGGGAGAACAATGAGGAGAGAACGAGGAGAGTGGAGAAGAGTTCCCTATGGCAAAAACCAACGACAAGGAGAGTGGAGAAGAGTAACTAATGGTAAAAACCAGCAACGTTTTAGGATTTGGAGACAAGAACCCTCAGGCAGAATGCACACAAAGCAAAGAGTAAACCTTGGAAGACTGGAAGAGGGCAATACCTACACCCTGTTCGTAGACAATATTCAACCAAATGTTACCAACAAGGACTTGCGAGCAATATTCCAGAAGATAGGAGTAGTCAAGGACACTTTCATATCAAGGAAACAAAGAGAAGGGAAACAAACTCTATTTGGCTTTGTCCGCTTTGGCAGTAATGGGATGGCAGAGGAAGCGATTAAAAGGATAAATGGTAGATTGTTGGAAGGAAAAGAACTCCTAGTCAAAAGGGCAAGGTTTGAGAAGAACAAAATGACTGAAAGGAGGGTAGCAATGAAAATGACTAGAGGCGAAACAAAGGAAGGCTTCAAAAAATCTAAACCGAACATGGACAAATTCAGAGATGATCGTACGTTCAAGCAAGTGTTAACCCAAAGAGAGGGAAGCGAAAGGAACTTAGATAAGCTAAGCCCTATGAAGAAACTGGAGATAGGAGAATCATCCAAAACCAATCAGCAAAGGATGCTCAGAACAGTTAGTGCAGAAGTGTGCAAGGGGAATATGGAGTGGTTAAGCAAAACTCTAGTAGTGGAGACAAATGAACCGTGGAGCATGGGTGAAGCCTCTGAGTTGCTGAAATCCCTTTGGCCCTCATTAAGCTTGACTAGAGACTTGGGTAGCCTCAAATTTTTGGCAACCTTTGAATCAGAAGCAGACATGTTAATGGCGTATGAGCAGCATACGGAGGAAATTAGAAAGTATGCTTTGTCTATCAAGAAGTGGTCTGGAACAGAAGTATGTGACCATAGGTGTGTATGGTTGGAGATTTTCGGAATCCCTCCACAAGCATGGTGTAGGCACAACTTGGAGAAAGCTGTGGAGTTAGTGGGAAAAATTCTACTTGTAGATCCAATAACTGAATCGGGTGCTTCCATGGAGTCTGCGAAGGTGCTAGTAAGGACTACACTCATGCCTTTTATTGAGGATCATATCATGTTAGAGGTAGGTAAACACAGGTTCGAGGTTTTTGTTAAAGAAGTGGATAGACCCACTATCTGGCCTATGAAGAAGATGATAGTGGCAGAAGCAAAGTCGGTACAATCTCCGTCTAAAGTTGCTGAAACAGACCTCGGGGAACAATGGAGGAGATGGAAGGAAGGAGATGATGACGTGGCAAGCGAAAATTCTGATTCCAATGGAGCAATTAATGTTGACTCGTTGGGAAAGGAAAAGGTAGATGAAGGAGAACAAGGGTCACAAAAAGATGCTCAAGTTACAAGGCTATATTTTGAAAATAGTGATGGAGTGGTTCATTTGCCTTCTAGGGAAATTGAGAGGGACTTTAAGGAAGACCGTGTAAGGATTTTTACAGAGGCGGAGGTGCCTCAATCTCAAACGGCAACGGCCCCAGTAAGTTATAACATGGATCAAGAAAGAGAGATTTTAAAACAATTGAAAGAAAGTGTAGATAGGCCACCACCAGGTTTTGAACTAGCAAGCCCAAGTGACAAAAATGAGGTAATTAGAGGTAGTCGTGTATTGGGCCGATCCAGACAAAAAGAAAAAAATAAACAAGTTGCTAGCTTATTTGATTCTGCGACGGTGGGTAAGAGGAAAGGTAGAAATGTCCAGAAAAAGAAAAACGGTAAGAAAGGCAAACAAGCTGCGAGAGAAAAGAGAGAAAATGGGAACTCCCAAAACCAGGAAATGTTCGAGAATCTTAGTATTGAGGAGGATATAAGCGAGAATGACCTTGAGGCAAACCGCTTGTGGGAAGTTGGGCAGGCCCTCAACCTTGTGGCTTGGAAGGAGAACGGAAGGACATTAAAAGGTAAAAAGATGAAGAAACGAGATGGGGAAGATAGCAGTGACAAGGAAAACTTCCCTAAATTAGGAGAAGAAAACGGAGCTAAGGTGAATGAAGAGGAGACTGAACCTGGTAGGAGAAGGGTGAGGGTCGCGTTTCAACAAGCATCGAGCCAGGGAGTGGCGATTACCAGTGGTGATAACGTGACGGGTAACAAGGGAGGAGGCGTCACTGAGATTAGAGGAATTATTATAGAGCGAAACGATAGCACACCTGAAGTAAGTGATATAGAGGTAAGTGTGGAAGGTGACTTGAGTGATGATATGGAGGAAGCAAAGAAAACATGGGCATTGGGGAAAAAATTGAATCTAATAGCACGTAGTGATGATGAGGTGATCCAAAAGGTGGTGCAGCTGAGGAGGAGCAATAGGAAGCGTTTTCCACCTCCCCCAAGGGACGTCTGAAAGTTGTGCCAAAGGTAAGGTGTTTTCTATTCGTTTTAATGAATTTTATAGTATGGAATGTTAGAGGGGTTAGGGGGTCAGGCAAGTGTTCTTCTATCCATAATTTGGTCCAATCTAGGAACCCAGCTCTTATGGGGTTGATAGAAACCAAGCATTCGACCCTAACAACTCAAATAGTTAGGAGATGGTGGGGAAAAGATGACTTCTGCTGGGAAGACATTCCAGCGGATAATAGGAGTGGGGGTATTATAATCATATGGGATAAGGGGTCTTTCTTAATGACTGATAGAAAAAAGAGTAATAGGTGGATTTCCATACATGGTAAACTGTTAGACCAAAATTTATCTGTTGCTTTGGTCTTTGTATATGGGCCCAACGATAGAGAGGGTAGGAGAAAGATGAACTTTTGGATCTAAAGCAGAGTGTAAGTGAGCCAATGATGACTATGGGGGATTTTAATGAAATCCTCTCTATTGAGGAAAGGAAAGGAAACACATCTTCCTCAGCCAGCATGAGAGATTTCCAGGAATGACACTCCGCAATGGAGATGTCTGATTTGCCCCTAATTGGTAGAAAATACACATGGTATAGGAACAACTCTGCCAGCAGGATAGATAGGGTCTTTGTCGTCCTAGAATGGATAGAAATGTTTAGAGATTTGAAGTTATGGGGCTTGCAAAGAGCCACTTCGGATCATTGCCCCTTCTGATAAGCTGTGAAAATAACAATTGGGGACCCAAACCTTTTAGATCCCTAGATGTTTGGTTCTCTAAACCGGGTTTTATAAAAATGGTTGAAAATGAGTGGAGGAACCTGGGTAGTCAAACTCTACAATCAAAACTGGGAAATTTAAAAGCCCCCATTAAAAAATGGAATAAAGAGATCTTTGGAAACTTAGACTTTAAAATTGAGCAAATCGAAGGGGAGGTAAAAATACTAGATCTGAAAAGTGAGGTTCAAGATCTGAGTGAAGAAGAGATGGCCAGGAAAAGAGCCCTAAATGCCCAGTTGTGGCATTGGCTTAAGAGGAAAGAGAGCTATTGGATACAACTATCTAGAGCTAAGGCCATGACCCTGAAAGATAAGAACACAAGATACTTCCACCTGATTGCATCGATCAGAAGGAATAAAAAGGCCCTGAGGGGCCTAAGAATAGAAGGGAGAATGGTGAGAAATCCGAGAGCAATCAAAAAAGAGGTTATAAGGTTCTTCAAAAACCTTTACACTGATGACAAGTCAGTGTGCCTGAAACTTAGTGGAGAAGGAATCCCTAAATTAACACAACAACAATCACAAAGCCTTGAGGCAATACCCTTGGAAGAAGAGATAAAAAAGGCAGTATGGGCTTGTGAATCCACAAAAGCCCCGGGTTATGATGGGTTCAACCTTGGTTTTGTGAAAAAGATGTGGGAAACAATTGGGGAGGATTTTGTTAACATGATAACTGGATTCTTTGAGAATGGTGATTTGCCAAGAGCCATTAACACAACATGGGTGACTTTAATACCCAAGGTTGAGGGCGCAGTGGACCTAAAAGATTTTAGGCCAATAAGCATGGTAGGATGCATCTATAAAATTATTGCTAAGATCATGGCCCAAAGAATCAGGAAATTTATGCCATATTTGATTGGAGAGACACAATCTGCCTTGTTATGCAAAGGCAGATCCTGGACGGTGCTTTGATTGCCAATGAGGTTGTACAATGGGCAAAGAAAGCTAAAAAAGAAGTAGCCATGTTAAAACTAGATTTTCAGAAAGCTTATGACATGGTAAACTGGGGTTTTATGGATCATATTCTGGACATTATGGGTTTTGGGATTAGATGGAGGGGATGGATTAAACAATGCTTGTCCACAGCCTCAATTTCTATTCTGGTGAATGGTTGCCCCACAACCCCTTTTAGAATGGAGCGGGGCCTGAGACAAGGGGGCCCACTATCCCCTTTTCTCTTTGTTTTAGCCAAAAAAGCCTTCAACCAACTAACGAAAACAGCAATGCAAAAAGGCTTAATAGAGGGTTTGAAAGTAGGGTCACAAGAAGTCCAGATTTCCCATTTACAGTTTGCAGATGACACATTGGTTTTCTGCCCGGCTAGAAAAAGAAATCTGTTGAACTTGCAGAGAATCCTAGAATGCTTCCAGCTATTATCTGGCTTGAGAATTAATTTTTCAAAGTCTGGATTTATAGTGCTGGGTAAAGAGAGAAACTGGGGAGAGAACATGGCCACAAGGTTGGGATGTCAATTAATTGAACTACCTATTGTATATTTAGGGATACCCCTGGGATCCAATCCCAAGAAACTTGAAACTTGGAACCCGGTCTTGAACCGGATTCAGAAAAGACTTGCAATGTGGAAGACAAAGCTATTGTCTAGGGCCGGGAGACTAGTGCTAATCAAATCTGTCCTTAATAACATGCCCCTGTATTATTTGAGTCTCTTCCAAATCCCTAGAAAAATAGTAAAGCAAATTATAAAAATCCAGAGAGACTTTTTTTGGAAAGGTACGGGGAGCAAAAAAGGTCTACCACTAATAAAATGGGAAATTATCCAAAGACCAAAGAAACTAAGGGGACTTGGAGCACATGACCTCACCATGAGAAATGCTGCATTATTGTTTAAATGGTGGTGGAGATTTTCTGTTGAAGGGAACTCCCTGTGGAAAAAAGTAATTTGCTCCATTCATAGATTGGATGCGGAAGCTCCCTTAATGCAACAGCAAAGAACTCCATGCCAAGAAGGAGTATGGGGAAAGATCATGGGAGTTGAAAAATGGGGGGAGAACATTAGGAAGGTTATAAGACAGAGGTGGTGCATGAGAGTAGGGGAGGGAACTAAAACTAGTTTTTGGAAAGATATATGGCTAGGGGATGGAACTTTGAAAGAAAAATTCCCAAGACTGTTCCTAATATCCCTACAAAAAGATGAGATGGTGGCAAACATGGGCTTTTGGGATGGAATGAATTGGCACTGGAACCTTACATGGAGAAGGAACCTTTTCCAATGGGAACTTCAACTCCTAGAGGATCTAATGACAATATTACAAGAAGCAAACATCTCTAATTTTATCCAGGATAGAGTTTGGTGGAAACATAACAACAATGGATGCTTCACAGTCTAGTCCTTTACTAGGGAACTATGGGAACAATGCCGAGTTACTAACAATGTGAGAGGAGTGTGGATGGGGGTATCCCCACCAAGACTGAACTACTAGTCTGGTTTGTGATCCAGGAAAAAATGAATACAAGGAATAGACTCAGCAGGCTAAATCTAATTAGAGAAGAGGATGATACCTACCCTTTTGTGGTAGGGAACCAGAAACTGTTAGACACTTGTTCCTCCATTGTATACATTCCTGGAAAATATGGATGAGGGTAATGGAGTGGTGGGGAATTCACTTCCCCATCACTCAAACACCGGCCCAATGGGTAGATGGTTGGATAGCTGGGTTTAGTGAGGGAGGTTTTGAGAAAAGTTTATGGGTATCACTTCTCTTTGTGGTTTTTTGGTCCCTATGGAACTAAAGGAATAGTGTTGTATTTGATAATGTACAAACTAACTGGGACCATTTGCTGTTTTTAGTTAAGCTGAGATTGGGCTTTTGGGCTAAAGGATGGAGCCAAAAATGCCCATATAACCCAAATGATTTTGTGTTTAGACTGGAGGGGGTTAGGAGATGGAAAAAGGAAAATCAGCAAAAGGTAGCAATAGATTGGTGCCCTCCTCCACCAAACACTTATAAATGGAATGTGGATGGCTCCTCTAAAGGGAAGCCCGGCCCAACAGGAATAGGGGGGTCCTTAGGAATGATAAAGGGGAGGTTCTAGCCCAGTTTGCTGCATCCATAGGGGTTAGAGATTCAAATGAGGCGGAATTTTTGGCAATAGTTTTTGCCCTTAAGGTCTCTATACAAAAGGAATGGTTGATAGATAAGGAAATTATTGTTGAATCAGATTCCAAAAATGCAATATCTTGGGTTAGTAAAAGAGAAGAATGCCCATGGAGTCTTAGATTCTACTGTAACAAACTTCAGAATATAATGCAGGTCATAAAGAATATTGTTTTTATTCATAGAAATAGAGAAGCTAACCAATATGCAGATGAGTTAGCTAAGACAGGTGCTGCAATGGAAGGAACATGGATGCAATGGACAACACAGGCTTGACCGATGACAACATACTCACACCACCAGCCACTACAAAGGGTGTTCTAGTCTTGATGTTTTTGTATATTGTTTGGATTCCTTGGTGTATTTGTTTTTGGGTGTTGCACCAAATGAACAGAGATGATTTTGGTTTTGATGTATTTGGATTGGGTGTTTTGTTCAAATCTGGTTATTTGGCATATGATAGAGTGAGTTATCTACAACCCTTCCTAGAAGGTGGGTAGAGCTCTTCACTGTGATGCTGAAGCCACATTTGTGGGCATTTGTAATTGAGGTACTCTTTTTCCTCCTGGCTGATTTTCCCCCAAAGTGGGTTTTGCTCCAGAAGGTTTTAATGAGGCCCCTGCATTTTTGCCTTGGGAAGGGAGCTTTTGGGGAGCACATTATTACGTGTACTTGTCAATATCCTAACTTCGTTAGGATTACTTAATAAAAGAATAACTTATCGAGAAAAAAAAAGTTTACATACATTTTGGTTTTTTTCGTTTCAAGTAATGTAAAATTTATTCTCTAATAATTTATCATTTATGAATTAGAAAATCACTGATCATATCAGCAAAATGCAAAATTTAAAAAAGAAACTTGGCATTGCTAGTAAAGCACACATAGTAAAGCTTAAGTCTCTTTCTATCATGGATAGTAATATGCCATTTGGGTTATGCAGTTCAAAATTGACGTTTTTTCTAGAAAGGCACAAGCCTCTGATCAACAACTTGGCTACCCCAAGCTTTCAAGATGTCTCCTCATGGTAGGATTGAGATAAAAAAAATATATTGGGATTTTGACGGTGAGTCGGCAAAAATTGAAGGTCTTCTATATGGGAGAGCCATTTAAGGATGAAGCGTTAGCCGCATGAAGAATACAACGGGTCGAGCAAAAGACTATAAAATAACATTTTTAGGGAGGAAACAATTCTTTTCATTATGTTTTTGAGAAATGCTAACTAGGAGATGCATCAAGTGAGAGATGTGTTTTTATATGAGAGTGAGAGGAGCAAATCTTAGCTTTTGGATTAAATCATGAATGGTAAAAATTAGAACGTAAAGTCACATGACTTTTTTAAGTGGTCACATGACCACTAACCATCTTTTAATCTTGACCATTCATGTATGATTTTAATGGACAAGATTTGTTCCTCTCACTTTCACATAAAAAACCTCTCTCACTAGATATGCCCCCATGCCAACTATATACTCTTTTCAATATTTTCCCTATTATTGGGTGAATTTCATGTGGGACCCACTAAATTATATGGGTCTAATATTTATTTAGTGAGTTCCACATAAAATTCATTCAATAATAAAGGAAATATTAAAAAAAGTGTGGCAAAGAGATTGTTGCTAACATTGCTCACCTCGTCACCACCTTAAACCACTATATCACATCATTATCCCTCGCTAATCACTTTGAGCCTTTTTTCATCCTATATACTTTCTTCCATTCATCCAAATTCTACCTTAACCCTCAACCCTAAGCACTTTACCTACCATTTGCGAAAGTGGATTGAATGTGCAGTAAGAAGGTCATTAGGGATACAAAAGAAGAAAGAGGCAATGAGCAATGGACAAAGGGAGAATGCTGTCGCAAAATGAGTCTTACATTGCTTGTAACAAAAAGAATCAAAGTGTATATAAGTTAAAAATGCTTGAGCCTAAATTGTCTAGGCTCTTTGGACAATATGACTAATTTTAAGTTTAATACAAATCAGCTTGAACTCTCTCAATTGGGCCTATGCTTTGATGATAACATGGTACCAAAGCCCGTAAAAAAAAAAAAAAGACTACAAAAACGAAAATAGCTATGAAAAAAATATCGAGGCCTCTGATACTGAAAAAAAAAGTACCAATCCAGACAATTAAAAAAATAAAGCAAACCTGGGGCATCTAATGCTAAAATGAGTACAAGCCCAGGAAAAAGAATGAGCAAACAAAAACAAAAGGAAGGCAAGTCACAACTTGTTGCAAATATAAGGTCCATGGTTCGAGTCGCAACTTGGCACTTTTTGCTTCAGAGGCTGTTAACTTACTGGATTATAGAAGTTTTGGAGGCGACCTAGCTACGAAGTTTGATATTAGGAAAGTTTTTGACACTATGGATTGAAATTTCTTACTTCAAGTACTTGAGGCCTTTGGTTTTGATTCCAAATTCAACTGCTGGGTTAAAACATTTTTTTTTTATGTTTAAAATGGTAGGAAGTGAACTATCACTCTGGGACCTAGCACAACATGGGTGGAGCCCCTCTCAAGAGATTTAATTGCATAAGGTGGGGATCGAACCAGAGATATTTCACTAAAGAGTATCTCTGTACACATTCGCCTACCTTGCAGACCTAGCATGCTTCCACTAGACCAACCCCGTTTGGGTGGGTTAAAACAATTTTGAACTCTGCTAAATTGTCTTTCACTGTTGATGGTAAATCAGTTGGTTTCTTTGCTTGCAAGAGAGGTGTTAGGTTGGACGACCCCCTTACTCCTCTTCTCTTTTGCATTGTTGAAGATGTGCTCATCAAAGGTATCATTCATTTGGTTCATTCCGGTTCACTAAAGCCAATGTCTGGTCCAAATGGTTTTCACATTCCTAGCCATATTTTATATGCTGATGATATCATGGTTTTTTTGTAAAGGAACCAAAAAGAACATTGAAGCTTTGATGTCCTTATTTCAGTCTTATGGTCATGCTTTTGGCCAACATTTAAGCTTGGACAAATATAAATTCTATGCAGGTAATATCCCTCCTAATAGAATTGCCTCTATATCTAATTTGCTTGGGTTTTCAGTAGGCCATCTACCTTTCAATTACCTAGGAGTGCCCCTTTTTAAAGGAAAGCCTAGAAAAATCCACTTGCAGCCTATTATTGATAAGATTGTTGCTAAACTTGCTTCTTGAAAAGGTTCTCTTCTTTCCATTATGGGAAGAGTTGAAATGTTTAAATCCATCATTCATAGTATGCTATTATATACCTTCCATGTGTATGCTTGGCCAATCTCTTTGCTAAAACTTCTTGATAAGCAAATCAGAAACTTCATTTGGGTTAGTGATACTAATGTGAGGAATGTGGTTACTGTGGCTAGGAAAATTGTGTGCTTTCCTACTAATGAGGGTGGTCTAGGCTTAAGATCAATTAGAGCTTTAAATGAGGCAACCTTGTTAAAGTTAAGTTGGGAGCTGTTATCCTTTTCAATTCAGTGGGCCATTTTTCTCAGATTAAGATTCCTAAGCACAAATTCCATGTGGTAAATTATAAAAAATCTTCTCTTTGGTCAGGTCTAAAGGCTAATATGCAATTGGTTTTGGAGAATTCTTGTTAGCAGCAAGGTGATGGATATCAATTTAATTTCTAGAGGGATAAATGGTTATCTCAACCAATTGTTGATCTTTTGAATATTCCAGAACATGTTCATAAATCTCTTCAGAGTTCAGTATCTGATTTCATTCCTCATAATAGCTAGTCGATCCCATCTAGCATGATAGCTTCATTTCCTGCCTTGATAGCAGCCATTTCAGAGATCTTTATTCCTTTCTTCTCTAGTGTGGACCACCGTATTTGGCAAGGTTCGGATTCTGGTTTGCTGACCCTTAAAGAGGCCTACTCTTTCTTAACTCCAACTCAATCACATAATTCTTGGGGGAAGCTAATTTGGAATGCAACTGTCCCTCATTCCAAGTGTTTTGTTGCTTGGACACTTTTTTATAATAGACTACCAACTAATGAGCATTTGAGGACCCGTGGTTGTGTAACTGTCTCTATTTGCAGCTTGTGTGGCAACTTTGATGAGTCTTCACCTGACTTATTCATTAATTGTATGGAGGACAATACAACGGTGAAAGGACTGCTGCAAAAGTCCTTCAATCAGGTTTTTATTGGCCCACTCTATTCAAGGATGCTCATGATCACGTGCAAAGATGTGACAACTGTCAAAGATCTGGGAGCATATCAAGAAGACATGAAATGCCGCTTCAGAACATTCTTGAAGTGGAAGTGTTTGATTGTTGGGGAATTGACTTCGTTGGACCTTTACCATCCTCTTACTCACATGAATACATTCTTGTGGCAGTCGACTATGTTTCAAAGTGGGTTGAAGCATTGGTTGCACCTAGAGCTGATGCTAAAACTGTGATCAAATTTTTAAAGAAAAATATCTTCACTAGGTTTGGCACTCCAAGAGTTTTAATAAGTGATGGAGGAGCTCACTTTTGCAATCAACAACTGAAGAAAGTCTTGGAGCATTATAGTGTCAAGCACAAGGTAGCATCCCCATATCATCCTCAAACCAATGGCCAAGCTGAGGTTTCAAACAGGGAAATCAAGAGAATATTGGAGAAGACAGTTGCTTCTTCTAGAAAAGATTGGGCCATCAAGTTGGATGGTGCTTTGTGGGCCTATAGGACGGCTTTCAAAACTCCTATTGGCCTTTCTCCTTTCCAGATGGTGTACGGGAAAGCATGTCATCTCGCGGTTGAATTGGAGCACAAAGCATTTTGGGCTCTAAAATTCTTGAATTTTGATCCTAAGGCAGCTGGTGAAAAAAAGAAAATACAGCTTCATGAACTTGAAGAAATGAGACTACAAGCTTATGAATCTTCCAAGCATTACACGCAAAAGGTCAAGGCTTATCATGACAAGAAAATTTTGAAGAGGGAATTCAGACCAGGTCAACAAGTTTTATCGTTCAATTCCAGGTTAAGATTGTTTCCTGGAAAGCTGAAATCAAAATGGTCAGGACCGTTTACCATCAAAGAAGTCAAACCATATGGTGCAACTGAATTGGAAGATCCATCAACACAACAAAGAAGCTGGACTGTGAATGGGCAAAGGCTTAAGCCTTACTTAGGTGGTGAAGTTGAAAGGCTCACCACTGTGATTCATCTGGCTGATCCTTGTGGACACACTCAGCGTCAAGCTAATGACGCTAAAGAAGCGCTTACTGGGAGGCAACCCAGTTTTCTATCCCTTTTTAATCTTTTAGCATATGTGTTTTGTTTGTTAGTTTATGTGTTTTCTTAGTGATTCTTGGTGGATGAATTGTTTTAACTCCTTAATTAATCTGTTAGGATACATTTGGTGATGAGTTTTGAATGGTTATGTGAAAAATGGACAATTGTTTTGAAGTTTTGGAAAGGGTGCAGAAAGGGTGAAAATTCGCTAAGCGAATTAAAACCGCAAAGCGAATCATGCAGAATTGACATGTTCAAATTTTCCTGCTTCTAAGCTCAATTTTTCATCTGGAGTTGTGGTATCCCCTGTCCAAATTTCGCTAAGCTATTGAGTAATGCTAAGTGAAACTTGGAAAATTTAATTTCTAAAAAGAAGGAGTCCACGCACAGAACTTGAGCCTCATTTCACTCACACCCATTTTTCCCTCATCTCTCTCTCTCATCGCAGCCTTTTCGTTCATCATCTCCAAATCCTCTCTCGTCCCTCTCAATCTCTCGCCAGTCCTCTTTTCTCACTCAAAGGCACTTGACACTTCCATTTCCCTTGCATTTCATCATCATCATCATCTCTTCAAGTAAGTTTGGTGATCGATGTCCTCTTTGAGAATATTACGATTGTTTGATGCATTTTTCCCTTGATTTCACTTTGTTTATGCTTTGATGTTTGTTTGAACTTGAGCAACCCACATGCATATCTTTCTAATTTCTGATTTATGTTAGGACTGAAACTAGGGATTTGATGATTGAAAATAGAAATTAGGGGAGTGTTGAAATAATGTTGGTTCAGTTAGAGCTTGGAATTGAAATTGATTCTCTTATAAACCAAACCAACCCAAGTATTGTTTGAAAAGCATGAATAATAGTGTGGCTTTGAACAAATTCTTAGTTACTGAGCAGGAAAAGTATTTGGCAGTGTTGTCTGAGATTGTGCTTTGAAAGTGTTGTTTGAAGTTGTGGCACAATGCCAAAAACTCTGAAATGTCAAATTTTGTTAATTGGCAGCAATGTTAACTGTAACTATAGTTGTTCTAATGGGTTAAATGTTCTTTGCATTATTCTGAAATATGTCAGGATGCCGCCAAGAAAAGCAACTCATACGATCCCAGCAAGCAAAAAGAGAAAAGAGAAGGCATCTAATGAGGAAACTCCGAACATCCAACTTCCTCAAATGCCGATGGAGAAAGTTGATAGGTCAAGATTCATGAATCGAACCAAACAACAACGGTTTGTGATGCTTGAAACCAAACACCTTCTCTGTGAACGAAAAGTAGAACTGGATGAAGGAGAATACGATGAATTTACAAATGAGCTCAGAAGAAGAAAGTGGGAGAAGCTAGCCACACCAGTAGAGCGAGTAAATGAACAAATTGTCAAGGAATTTTATGCAAATGCCTGGCCAATGAATACAGGAAAAAAAGTGAGGAAGTCTTGGGTAAGCGGTCATTACGTTCCCTATGATCAAGATGCAATCAACGATCTTTTGGGGAAACCTATGGTTTTAACAGAAGGTCAAATTTGTCAATATCAAGACCTTCTGAAAAAGACCTTGCATGGGTTTGTAGATTGGAAAGTTGCGGTGGCTTTGTGTATTCCTGGTCACACATATGTGGCTAATTCACAAGGAAAAGCTCTAAAAATTGTGAGGCCCTGTATGAAAACAATTACCCAGATTTGGACAAATTTCCTTCTCTCCAATATAGTTCCCACCTCTCACACTTCCGACATTTCAATGAATAGGGCAAACCTCATCTACAGCATCCTGCAAGGGGTCACTATAGATATTGCTGCTATCATCTCTCAAGAAATACACAAGTTTGTTTTATCCTCACCATCACAGAGAGCAGTAACCTCTAAACCATTGGGATTTCCTGCTCTGATCACAGCTTTGTGCAGTGCACGGTGTCGACTTCCAAATCATCCCCAGACTAAGTTGAGGATGCCGATTACTGCAACGTTCATCAAGAATTATTGTGTCATTCCAGCAGAGAACAATCCTGGAGAAAGCTCCTCCCGTCCTGTACCTGTTAGGCAGCCTCCAATGACTCCAATGGAGGCTCGTTTCGCTGCTAATTTCGATCATTTACATCAACAACAGGCAGCCAATTATAGGGCTTATACCAGTTTGAATGCTTCCTTCTACCGGTTTACATTGCATCAACATCAAGGAGATTCGAATCCTTTCTCATGGCCCACACCAGACGAGTTTGCTGCTCATGTTGCATGGCCTGGGGACAGTCCTATTTTTCCGGAGGGGGTAGATGATGCTGGAGATGGTGGTGACAATGAACGAGAAGCTGGAGATGTTGGTGACAATGAGCAGGATTTTGTTGATAATATGCTTGGAGACTGATAACTTCTCATCCCTAATCTTTTTTTTTTATTGCTTTCAGTAGTTGTAGTTTATGTTTGTTTTAATTCTGTTTGTTTTACAGCACGTAACTAATGGAACTTAATTGTTGACCTAAATTTTTTTTGTGACTGTGGTTTGAAAAAAATCAATTGCCAAATTGATGCATGTTGAGGCTGGACTGAAAAGAAAAATGGTGTTATGCATGATGAGTATAACCTTGATACTTGTTGCATAGTCCAATGGTTAGTTAGTAAAAAGAGCATGAAACAGTCACCAATCAGGGAATGCATGAACCTTAAGCCTGTGAGTTGTGAGCATCTTAAGATTAAATACATCGAGAGTCATCACTGTCATTCATGCTAGTTAATTTTGTTTAATTCTCTGTTTGTCACTCTATTTATATATGATGCATGGAAATGATCAAGGCAATTTTTTCTGATTAAACCACTGAGCCAAATAGCTAACCATAAAGTGATAATATCCCTTGATAAACCCCTTTGAGCCTAAAAGGAAATGTGTTTTTCATATGGACAAATCCCCTTGTAAGCTTAAAAGAAAAACCAAATTCTCACCCACACCTGATAGGATGAAGAAAGCATGTGGTATTTACTATGGACTGAATTGATTGTTATTCTATTGTATACAAGTGGGGGAATTAATCTTAGTTTGCAAAGGGAATCAAGGTCGAGGTTGCTAATTGTGAACTTGAATCAAATTGCTCTTCTCTCTGTATGTTACCTTATCATTTCTGTACACATGTTCTAAAAAAAAAAAAAAGACAGAAACAGAAATAGAACCAAAGAAAAACAGAGAGAAAGAGAAGGAAGGAATGGAATGTAAACAAAAAAAAATGGTTACAGAAAATAGAAGGTTATCTTGGAAGAATGTTGATATCATATGCTCTCTTAATCTTTTAAGGTACTAGTTATCCAGAAAAACCAATTTTCTTTGTAGCCAAACCACGTTACAATCTTTGAAAGACCTTAGTGATCCATGCTTGATTATATATTTTGTGATAATAATTGAGATGAAAAACAACTTTGATTTTGTGTGGATGCAGTGTATGAATGAGAGAAACACTCACCTTGATACTTGATATTGAGTGAAACACTTTGATGTGAGGAATTTTGTCATTTCCTGATTGTTAGACTGCAGATTGTGAATTCATTGACTACTAACAGGAATATGCAGATGTATCTCGGTTATAGTTTTCAGTTGAAGACACCATTCAGAGAAATCTGAAAGTGAAAAAAAAAAACCATTGTTACGGTTGATTGTTTTCAAACCATGTCCTCTTTGGTGTAAATAGTTTGGGTCTTGATATTTTAATTTTTGATTTGATGACTTTTGCTTGAGGACAAGCAAAATGCTAAGTTGGGGGGAGTTGATAAATGTCAATTTTACTTACTTTTCTAGAGCGTAACAGGGCATTTATTAACTCAGTTGTTTGAATTGAAAGATATTTTCTTACCTCAAGTTAACATTTATAGATATTTTTATTAGAGTAATATGATTTTCATCTTGTTAGATTTCATCTAAAATTCTCTGTATTTTGTGTTTAGGTTGAAATGAAGATGGTTGAAGATAGGAAAGTATTCATGGCAGGAAATCGCTTAGAGCTTGGATTTCGCTAAGCGAAATTGTTCCAAAATAAAGGGAGAAAATATGGCAGGAAATCGCTTAGCGCTTAGATTTCGCTAAGCGAAATTGTCCCAGAATTTCATCTTTTGGCCAACCTGGAATCGCTTAGCGAGAATACCTGCGCTAAGCGAATGATGTTTCTTCAGCATGAAGGATTTTGCTTTAGCTAAGCGATTTACTTGAGCTAAGCGATCCTTTAGGCGGCAGAACCCCCTGTTTTTGCCAAAGGAGCTGATATAAAAGGAAAAGGAGTCATTTCTAAAGGAGAGACTTTTTTAGAGGGATTTAGAAGATCGGAACCTTGGGGAGGAACGAAGGAAGACAGAATTCCATCTTTCATCTCTCATTTGTTATGGTGTTTTTTGAGTGGCTCTCATGACAATGAGTAGCTAATCTCTTTTGTAGTTGGGAATTGGATGTAATCAACCAAACTCTTATGTAATTTCTTTATGAATATATGCTATCTTTTCTTATCATTGATAGTGATCTAATTCTGTCCTTGATTATATATATCTTAATTTATGATTTAGAGTTTGATTGGAAAATACTCTCTAATTCTAGATTGAATGAAATCACCTGATGGGTCATGTTACTAGGAATAGAGCTTGATTCATTAGTTACTTTTGAATAATAATCTTAATGCAAGGTCTTTCTTTTGATAATCAAGGAATCTATTTATAATTTATTAAAACAGAGTCGCGAGCTGTGACATTGACATCTCATCTAATTTTTTGCCATCTCATAGCATTTGTACCACGTCACTGATAATCTGACGTGTTTGACTTAAGAATTTACCCTCATCACTTCTCATTTCTTCCACCCGCTATGTCTCTCTCTTAATTTCACGACATCCAGAACACGCGCGACCAACTACGACAAATGCAACTCCACTTGCTGCCCAACTCCTCCCTCTGAGCGTCCACTGATGCGCCTCCATCGCAAACCGTCGTTGTTCTCCGCTCTTACGAACACGTAGACCTCGACCTAACCTCCTTCCTCGCGACAACGGCTTCCCATCATACTTGCCTAAACCCTAAACCCAAAGGTTGATGAGGGAAACACCATCTCCGATCTCCACCGCCGCCAAACCGCCCCCAAAATCCTATAATCGTGACACATTATTTATGGTCAAATTAGGAACGATTGGTAGCTCGTTGGGGTGCTCATCGTGAAGCCGGGTCCAAGACACATCAGTGCATCCGAAGAAAAGTGCAGAACATCCATTCCGATTCAAGAAAACTGATTCACAATTCAACAACTACCAATTCTGGAAACGCAAGGTCCTTTCTTCACTATTCTATTCCCTTTCTAATGTTGTTGTTTTTTGCAAAATTAAGATTTTTAGTCTACTTTTCTTATCTTCCTTTATTTCTATTTTCACACATTAATTGCCTCTGCTTGGGTAAGTTGCTTTCTTTGTTATTTGTCGATGGGATGGGAACCCAATTAAATATTACAAAGTGTATGTGTATATGTATGTTAATGTAATGTACCAATTCCCAGAACCAGAAAGGTTGATTTGTTTTATTTTTGCAGTTGAGGGAGAATTGCCACAAAAGGGTGCGACAAGACAGAACCTGCTTGCTCTGGAAAAAAGATTGCCAACCTCTCTGTCATGCAATTGCAATCAGAATCAACAAGAACATGTTATATCTCTTTCTTTTGCTTTCATAAATGCAGGTGCTTTTTTCTATTTACCCATGATTCCAATTTTATCATTCTTTGATCCTCAGCAATTCAATAATTATATGACTTTTAAATTCTCCAGAAGATGCCCACGTCCAAACTTCCCAATCACTAGAAGCAGTATTTGTTAGATCATGTTCTCTTTGCTTCCTGTAACATAATATGCATTTGTGGAGTAATATTACTATATAATTTTGACTCGAGTATATATTCTTGATGATATATTCTATTTACTATGGTATTTAAGCAGATAGAATTTGCATAGGAGTTCCTGTAAGTTAGGCTTATATTGACTAAAGTTCCAAACTGAACTTGACATAGTTTTTGGTACAAATAGACTGAGACCATTTTTCTTTGGTTGAAGTTAAAAAGGTTATAGGCAACGTTTGCTATTTACCTTTTCATTTTATTCTCTTAGCTTATGTTGCCCATTATAGATGCTAATGTTTTTCAATAACTGTTTCTTAAAATTACCTTCCCAAATTAAATACTTAGTGTTTCTTTGTTGAGATAATTTTTCACTGTTCTTAACCATTTATAAATTTTGATATTGATTTTATGTTATCTCCATGTTTAACATCATTCTTTTGTGTGCAAGGTCACTCACGATCATTTTTAAGCAGGATATCTTCTAGCTGGTGTAGGCACTGACACCGAGAAGGAGTGTGAATGAGATGGTAAGCTGACTATATATTCCTCTATGCATAGCTGTGTGCTATTTGGTGATTAAATGAATCATCTTTTGTATTTGTTCTTCATGTAAACATGTGAGATTGATTGTAATAGGTGTTCAGTTGATCTCTTTTACGTTAGATTTATTGAGTCGTTGTCACTCCAGGTAATTAATTTACCAAAGCTGAATGATGAATTGTACTTTAGAGGTCTTTGGATGAGTGGAAGAGCCCAATTTAGGTTGAGCTTCTTTCTCTAATCCTAAAACCTCTAGCATAACTCATGGTGACTTTGTTTCAGAATTTAGAAAAAATTGCAAATGGTAAGGGGTATATATGGTTAACTGAGAAAATGGATCCGAGAAAGTGAAGACAATTTTGATTTGCTTCAATTGAGTGCATCAATTGAAAAAGAAAGGGAGACTTATTTTTTGCTAGAAAAAGTGATAATAGGTGGTCAGTTAACACAACATGTGAGATTGATTGTAAAAGGTAGTCAATTGACCTCTTTTATGTTAGATCCATTGAGTCTCTATCACTCAAGGTAATTAATATACCAAATCTGAATTATGAAGTGGACTTTGGAAGTCTTTGGTTGATTTGAAAAATACCTCTCCTCAGCCAAAAATCAGTGAAACTATTTAGTTCGTTGGTTTTTCTGTTTGTTTTTTTCTACTCTCTTAGCTGGCCCAAAAACCATAGAATTATTATCTTTCTATTTCTTTTCTATATTTGCGTTAAATAAAGCACTAGGCCCTTCACATGTGATTGTTTAATTAAGACTTGCATACAAATTAAAGATTAGATGTGGATCATGGCTGCCTTTTTTTCAAATCTTCACATGAGGATTTTGCACATTTATTCTTCACTTGTATTTTCTCGGCATTTGTATGTTCTTATATAATTGGTTTGGACTGGATCTGGTTCTTCACAATGACCCAAAGGAGAATTAAAGTAACCACGCAGGGTTAATGAAGGGGAACAGATCAGAAAAATTTTGGTGTGTACTTTGGTTTGCGACAGCCTGGTCACTATGGATGCATAGAAATGAAATTATCTTCAACAGGGAAAAGCTAGATTACCAAGTTGTAACAGAAATGATAAGATTCAGAGGTTGGTTATGGCTGAATGACATAGGTCAGGGGGCAAACTTTTCCTTCATTGACTGGTGCATCAACCCAAAAGCTGTATGTAAGCTCTTTCTCAGAGGAAACTTCGGAAAAGGAAAGCACAGTAGGCGAGCAAAGTAAAGTGATGATGGGATTCCAGTAGCAGCATAAAATTTTAAGGAACTTCAAGGAGCAGATTTGTCGCCATGGCAAGGAAGGGGTCCTCTGCAGTTTTCTGTTTTTTTTTTTTCATGGTCCCTCGGGCAGTGGCTCGGTTTTTATCAGTTGCTACATTATGGTGGAAGATGGAATCGGATAATCCAATCTATTGTGATGTTCTCTGATATAGGTGTGGCAACAATTTTCGATGGGAGTTATAATGAAGCTTTGTATTTAGAAATATGAATGGTTCTAACTATATATGGGGGTCGTAGAAGTCAGTTTGGGGAAGGTGCTCACGTTGTCTTGGTGCAGTACCATGTTGAAACTGATTCTCAAATCCGGGTCTCATAACTACATTGAGGCAAGCTGATAGCTTCGTTCTTCTACAGGAGCTATTTTTTAAATTTAAGATATGGTAGTGTAACTGTTACATTGGAAGGTTAATTTCAAATTTATGTTTCATTATGATTTTGTATTTGGATTGGGGCACCCCTTGTGCCTTCATCAATTTTTTTTTTTTGCTTATCAAAACAACAATAATGAGAATGACTATGATCTACTCCAGCATCAAATATTGTCAATTTATTTTCAATTTTAAAATTAAAATTTTAAAACAAAATTGCAACCGTGCAATGCACGGGTCACAATCTAGTTGTTATTTAAAGGAAGGATCTTAGAATCTCTTTTACTAAGGAATTGGTAATTGAGTGAATTTCGTTTGTAATATTTTTGGTAAAAAAAATAGTCATCTATGAGTATTGAATTTCATGAGTTGTAAAGTTAGATGAAATCCAATCCCAACTTCTTTTCATACTGCTAGCAATCAATTTTATTACTAGTGTTTATTTTCATAAAAAACCGTAACCTGCATCTTTGAAGCTCATATATCAACAACATGGAATGTATTGTGAATAGAAATGTACGTAGTTTTATTTGGACTTAATTAGTATGATTGTGAATTAATCAAGTATCACACGATTCCCTGAGGATACGACAACCCTTCTCATCATTGTAAACTTCGATCATTTGGTACGCTTGCCTAAATCTTAACACTTAACATCTTTTATTTATTTCTAGGTGTCTCATATTTATAGAGAGGACAAAAATTGTGCAGATAAATTGGCTTGTTTTGGTATTAACTCTCTGTTTTACTTGATGAGATTTAGTTCCATTTTTTATTAAGGAAGACTTCTACCATAATAGGTTTGGTCTTCCTAATTATAGGTTTAGATAGCTTTATCCATTTGTTCTCATGGGTTTGGTTTATGCCCCCTATGGTTTTTTACTCTTTAATCCTTTTTTATTTTTAATAAATTTATGGTGTGCTGCAAATGATGGATAGAGAGCACCTAGTTGGGATGTCTTTCTCTATTGTGATACATTTACATGTCATTTTGCTTTAAAAAAAAGTCACAACTAACCTTCAGTTGGACTTGAGGGGGAGTGTTGGAGAATGAATCTCACATTGCTTGGAACAAAGAGAACCAAAGTGTATATAAGTTAGACATGCTTGAGTCCAAATTGTCTAGACTATTTGGACAATATAGCAAATCTTAAGCTTAATACAAACTAGCTATAGCTCACACTCTCAATTAGGTCTGCGCTATAATGATAACAAATATAGCTAAAAAAAATATCATTCCTAGCATCAAAAGTGAGTTAAAATAATTCCACAAAAAGTTGCAAAGAAATAAGTTTGGAGGTCGGGGCAAAAAATGATAAAATGATGATAAGTTGATTTTGAAAAGCGAAAGAAAGAAAGAAACATTAAAATTGAAAGAGAAAACTATGCTAGCCATGGGTGCCTTTCGTTTATACATTGAAATTGTTGGTGAATTTTGGATCTTCACATCATGATACTTTTATTTTTGTTTGTTTTTCTCTCTTTTCTTTTCTTTTAACCAACACCCTTAGTCGTGTTACAATCCTGATAAAGACCTTTGGATCCTTTTAGGGCCCGTTTGGTGGTCAGGATAAGGGAGGCAGGATAGGATAAGCTATCCTGTCCTGTTTTAATCTGTAGTTTGGTGAACCAGCAGGATAGGATAAGCTTATCCTGTTAGCTTATCCTATCCTGTTACTTAGTTATAATTCTATCCTGAGGATGGAGCTGGGTTAGAACCAACAGGATAGGATAAGAAAATGCTTTCTTTTATCTCTTACCTTTAATATTGTTATTATTTAATTACGGTTTCAAACCTAATTAGTCAACCTTAATACTAATTAAAATATGTGGTTTAATTAACAATTTTTATAAAAAGTGAAAAAAAAAGTTAATTTTTTATAATTTAAAAAAATGGACTAATTTATAATTAAAAAGCCAAAAATATATATTATTAAATATTTTTTAATTTAAATGTATAAAACAACCACGTAATATTAAAATTTATTTTTGAAAAAAAAATGTAATTTTGATATAAGGATAATTTTATCATTTGTGGATATTTTATATCATATCTTGTCATTATCTGATGCACATCAAACATTGGACAAGATAAGAGCTTATCATGCTCATATCTTATCCTATCCTTATCCAGCTCTCATATCCTATCCATCCTTATCCTATCCTGACCACCAAACGAGCCCTTAAAGGTGTGCACTACATTAGTGGAAATGAGGTTGTGGTTTTGTCTATGGGTCTTGGGACATCCATACACTAATTCGTAAGTGATTGAGGTATTTGATATTGCTTAATCTGCATAGTCTTATCCAGGGGCAAATAGATGATACTGTTTGTGGGATCATATTAACGGTGACTTTGCACTTGCTTAACATGTATGCTTGAGTTTATATTTTAAGTTCTTGGAATTTTAGTGAGCTATTCATGACGTGAGTTTCTTCAAAATTCCTTAAAAGTTTTGAAATGCAATCCTTGTCTCTTTTAACTTCTTGGAATTTTAGTGAGCTATTCATGAAGTGAGTTTCTCCAAGTTTCTTTCAAAGTATGTATTGAAATTCAATCCTTGTTTCTTGTTTGACAAAAAATAAACCTTTTTTTTTTCTGTTTAAAGCTTTCATTGCTTAAGAACAAGCAATCATTCAAGTTTGAATGTGTTTGGGTAAAATCAACACATCTCACGACTTGTTATGGATTAAGTCAATAAAAGACTTGCGCATTATTATTTTATATTAAGTAGCATATTGTCAATCTACTCTTTTTTTATTTTTTTTATTTCAAATATGAAAACATGTATTAGAGTATAGGTTAGATAAATAAATAACTTAAATTTATGTGCAACAATTATTCAACAACTTCCATGAAATTAACTTTACAAGAATTTATTCATATTTTATGATGCCCTGACCTTGCAGTTTGGGATTCCTATTTTTATGTTATTTTGCCTTTGAATCTTGTGTTGTTGTGAGGTTTGAGTTCTACCAAATTACCCGATTAGAAGTGGTTGAAGGTATCAGGCCAGGTCTGGCTCAAAAGTGGATCAAGCCTCTTTCTCGACCTTCATTCGATCAAAGCCCATACGATACCTTAGGCGATACTTTACCACAAAGCAGTTCCAAATTCTATTTAGAGCTAGAACTATTATATATCCTTTCATTTTTGGTTTCCTAAGGTATCCTTAGCGCGCAATTGTGAAAACTAATCCCTCGAGGTACTGAACAACATTTAAGAGCTGACCTCTCCCAACCAGGTTTTCTTCGTACACAAGAGCTAGGGATCGAACCCCCGACCACTTGCTTAAGGGGCCTGAGCTCGTTACCACTCGGACCAATCATATGTTGGTATATATCTATATCCTTTCATTTGTGAAATTTTATTCCATTTTAAAAAAAATTAAAACATAACTAATTCCAATTAAACAAGTTACTCGTACACTTATTGCAAATATATAAATCTTGTTATGCAGTGTACTGAACAAATTCCACTGGGCCTTGGCTCAACCCTGAACACTAGCCCAGCTCTGCACTGCCTGCACCTTGCAGCCGGTTTAGAGGTGAGTTTATGGGCCATGGCCGATAATAACCTTTGACCCATCCACGATTATATATATAAATTGTTGTTTGCCCCCACAGGTACGTTAAACAAAGGGATGAAAATCTTTTATCCCACTTTCCAGTCACATTCTCTATCTTCCACCAATGACAATTTGTGACGTAATAAAATAAAATTATAACTTATTAACACTTATACACATCCCGAACTTTTGATTGGTATGGGACATCGAAATACCATTTTTTGGGACAGCAGAATTTTGTTCCAAAGGGATGAAAATCGTTTGTCCCACTTTTCTATTACATTTTCTCCCACCATACCATTTTTTGGTACAGAGGAATTTTGTTTTAAACAAAGGATACATCCACCTTACCTTACGCTGAATTTATTTAGAAGAATGAAGTGAGATCTCCAAAGTCCTAACCATGTCAACCAGTAAGGGTACGTATGGAAGAACTTATAAAGAACTTATGAAAATAACTTATGAAGATAAACTTATACAAATAACCTACGAAAATAGTTCATGATATTTCCATGAGCTCTTTTTAGTTTATTTTAATAAGCTTGTCAGAAAAGCTTATGCAAATAAATTATTTTTAGCTTATTTGAAAAAAGCTTATTTCATAAACGCTTAATTAAGCTGTTTACCCAAACACATCATAAATACAATCATATGAATGAAGGAATGACTTTATATCCATAAGTCACTAACACCGGAACAAATGAATGTGTTTCCGATGGAAACACTTTTGTCATCTACATTACTTATTTGATTATTCTATAATAAAAAAACACTAAGCTCCCTAAACAGTGACCGTTTTACGAATTGACATTACAAACTTAAAGTTATCCTGATTGATCCTTAAATTTTCACTATTAATACAATAGGCCCTTGTGTCAAGGATCCGTTAAAATAACAAACAATAATGTAAGAATAAGCCCTTCGGCCAAGGATCTGTTAAAATAATTAACAATGATACAACGTCACAAAATCTTACCTTTTCATGTTTGTTAGAGTTGAGCTGTTAATTTTTTTTTTTTTTGGAAACAATTCGTGTATTTAGTTCTACCTATAATTTTAGCAAAAAAATTTACTAGTTGGATTTTTTTAATTTTGAGTTTAGGATTTTTGATCTCTTCTTTTAACTTTTTAAAAGTTGCTTAAAATAGATGTTGGAAGAGCTTTATCTCTTTTCCGACTTGATTCATATTAGTTGAAATCCAATGTGATTTCCGAATAACTAGAATCAATTAAAACAACTTTAAATTTTGGGACACCAATTTGCAAAACAAAGTTAATTCAATTCTCCCAATTTTATTATGTCAAGGTATTAAGCTGGGATTTGGATTGTCTCCAGCACCATTTGTTTACACTACTCTCTCCAGCAAAATCTCAACCCTCCATCAAATCTGACAGTCCCAAAAAAAACAATATTTTAAAACATAAAAAATATCAAAAAATCAAAACAGAACTTACTATCTCATGAAACCCATATAGCTCCTACTCTACTTTCATCTCCTACCACTGCAAGCCACCGCCAACACCGCTGTTGACGGCAAACTAACATAAATTCATATCTTAACAAACATTAGAGTATGCTAAAAAAAGGAAGAATAAATAATGTTAGTTGGAGCAAGTGAAGAAACAAAACACACAAAAATAAGAAAACCAGACCCCAAAAAAATTTGATCGTTCACTCGGAATAATGGAACAAATGCCCCCTTCTTCCAAAAAAATTCTCATCTTGTTCTGTTGCTATTTTAGAATTCCCAGTCGACCCATTTGGAGATGGAAAGTGTTTGGTCATGCATTGCATATCACCGAATTCAAGAAACACAGTCGTGACTACGCAACGTGGTCAACGGCGCTGCGACGGTGTCCTTGTCGTGAACGACGGTGTGACGGTGGAGCGCTCCACAACAGTGACGGCAGCGCGAAGGAGAAGGGAGAAGGCGGAGTGACATAGCGGTGGCGGGTTGCCGTGACCGACGTCGGGTTGCCGTCAATGGCGACGGTTGCCAGTGGCTTGAGGTTGTAGGGGATGAAAGTGGAGAAGGAGCAGGATGGGTTAGACGGGAAGGTGAGTTTTGTTTTGGTTTTTGGTATTTTTCTTAATATTTTAAAATATTGCCTTTTTTGGGACCGTCAGATCTGATGGAGGGTTGAGATTTTTGCTGGAAAGAGTGTTGTAGACAAATCGTACCGGAGACAATCCAAATCCATTAAGCTGAGCGAATGCTTACACACTCGCCGCTTGCACTTTTCTTGAGGCATTAGTGAGTAGTATTAATTAGTAAGAAGCATTTCTCTATTCAATCCATGAACCGCCATTAGACAAAAGCTGAGTTACCAAATCAATAAAGGAATGTCTAACCAAAAAGAGCAGTTATAGAGCAAATAAAAGACTTAAAGAATGGTCGAGGTGACTTTTTGGGCATTTGTCGCCATAACGGAGACAAAGATTACTCCAAAAGTTTGGTTAATGCTTCTCATCGTCGTGATTCGTTTATATATGCCACGGCTTGTTATCTCAAATACTAAAATATGGATTCGTTTATATATGTTCGTTGTTGGACCACGCTAGCTGGA
This sequence comes from Ammopiptanthus mongolicus, assembly GCA_039655645.1. Lineage (NCBI taxonomy): Eukaryota > Viridiplantae > Streptophyta > Magnoliopsida > Fabales > Fabaceae > Ammopiptanthus > Ammopiptanthus mongolicus. Next base: position 28,228,546 of record CM077346.1, on the reverse strand, counting down.
CTGAAACAATGGCTTTTAATGTGTGGGCATTTACAAGCAAGTTATGCCATTGGATGGCTTTAAATTAATGGCAGTGAGATAACTGATACGAGAAAAAGATGAGACTAATGGGACTAAGTATAAGGCCCAGTTCGACATGTATATAAATATGATCAAAAGGGAAAGTGGCATGGTATTGATGAAAAAGCATAGAGGAAATGGGAAAGTGATGGTGAGCTATCTTTGTCAGCAAATCAAGGAAAAAGAGATAAGAGAATAATCTATAAATATATAAATATACTGACTAAGAAGATCTTCCTAGACTCGTGCCCACAGTAATTTTTTTAATCTCCGGAAAGTGGAAAAAGTGGCGAACTCATTATCCAACTTAACTGGTTTATGTTTTAGTCTAATTGTGTTTGACAAATCATTTGGAGGGCTTCAAACTTAAATTTGAAGGTTAAAACTCTCAGTTTGGAGTTTTTTCTCAACATATGTTAGGATGAATTAATTCAGTTACAGTTAGCTTAACTAATTGATATCTCTTCAGTTTACGGTTAGAGATTTAGTTAGGCAAGTTTAGCCCAAATATACCTGTATATAAACTCTGTTCCACTGATCAATGAAGTCAGATTGTATTTTTCCCTCAAACTACTTTCTCTACATGGTATAAGAGCCGATCACGATGTTGGGTCACCCGCAAATATCCATTCCTACAAATTTCACGCTCCAGATGTCCAGTCTCGAGCATAGGGATGATAATGGGTAGGATATGGGTAAGGTACTATATAGTATTCGTTCTCATACCCGCGTTTTAAAAAATACCTGGATCCGGACCCTTACCGACGTGGGTAGCAACTTAAATATCTGTATCTTTACCTGCTGGGTACCTAGGTACCCATACCCACACTCATTACCCGCATTTTAATTAACTATGAAAAATCAATAAATAAAAAAAGAGCATTATTAAAGTCTCAAATATCATGATAGTATATAACAAGGCATACTATTTTAGTATGTTCTCAAACAAACAATAAATATTAAAGTAAAATTGAAAGAATAGTAAGCAGAAAGTTATGGTGAAGTGGTGAACAGACGAAACGATTATAGGAGTAGGAACTCAGGAAGAATAGGAAAGTAGTAATAACCTGAGTTTTTTAATATGTTATTACTACCCGCATATCTAAATATTAACTTTCATTTAATATATTTTTTATATATATATATATATATATATATATATATATATATATATATATATATATATATATATATAGGTATGCGGGTATGGGCCGGGGTAGATACTAAGGTATCCGTACCCACATCCATACCCATCAAATCTTGCGGGTAATTACTCGTCCCCGTATCCATTGTCCGGGTAATTACCCTACCTATCATGGGTAATTTTTGCGGGTACCCATTGTCTCCCTCCCTGAGCGTGAGGGGGGTGTTAAGTGTCAAAGTCTCACATCGATTGAGTATATAAACCAAGAACCATTTATAATAACTTGGGGAACCCTCGCTTTATCAGCTAGTTTTTGGAGTTGAGTTAGGCCCAATTATTCTAACATGTCTCCATCTCATCTAAAATACACCTCATCTCTATCCACGAATATTAAACCTCAAACCTATAAACAAGCTGTAAAATCTTTGGATTGGATTGCTGCTACGGAGGCTGAAGTCCAAGCACTTGAAACTAACAACACTCGGTTGCTAACTGATTTGTCTCCTGGAAAGGTTCCGATTGGTTGCAGGTGGTCTACAAAATAAAATACAAAGCGAATGGCCCTATAGAGAGGTACAAAGCTCGCCTAGTTGCTAAAGGCTACACAAAACAAGAGGGGGTTGATTATTTTGATACTTTCTCCCCCATTACAAAGTTAACAACAGTAAGGTTGATTCTTACACTTGTTGCTACACAACAATGGCAACTGCAACAATTGGATATTAATAACGACTTTCTTCATGGCGATTTGGATGAAGAAATCTACATGGAATTACCCTCTGGTGTCGTAGTCTCCAAACCAAATCAAGTATATAAATTGCGGAAGTCACTATATGGCCTCAAACAGGCCAGCCGACAGTGGTTTGCTAAGCTGTCATCATCTTTGATCAGTCTCGGTTTTCAATGGTCTTCATCAGACCTTTCCTTTTTTACCAAGAAAACCAATGATTCCTTCACTACCTTACTAGTGTATGTGGATGATTTAATCTTCACTGGCACAAGATCTTCTGAGATAGTTTCAGACCGAAGGTTCCTCGATGATTGCTTCAAAATCAAAGATTTAGGAGCTTTGAAATATTTCTTGGGCCTGCAAGTCTCTAGGTCTCACAAAGGAATTCACCTTTTCCAGCGCAAATATGCACTAGATATCCTCTCTTATGCAAGCATGTTTGCAAAACCTTGCTCAACACCTATGGCTAAGAACACTCAGAAGACATCATAAAACCAAGAACCCTATCTTGATCCCTCAACCTATCGCAGATTGGTGGGTCGTTTACTGTACTTAACATCTACCCGACCTGACCTTTTCTATGTAGTAAAATATCTTAGCCAATTCATGGCCTCTCCCACCACTGCTCATCATTTGGCTGCTGTTAGAGTATTGAGATACATCAAGGGTTGTCCCAGCCAAGGTTTATTCCTTCCTGCTACTTCTCCTCTTCAATTCAAGGCTTTTAGTTATTCTGATTGGGCAACATGCCCTAACACATGGCGTTCTATTACTAGGTTTTGCATTTTTCTAGGTGATTAATTGATTTCATGGCGCTCTAAGAAGCAGAACACTATCTCTTGGCCCTCATCTGAAGCCAAGTATAAGGCCTTGGCAGCTACAACGTGTGAATTGCAATGGTTCACATATATTCTTCGTGATCTTTATGTGCCTTTCATTAATTCCCCAGCTTTATTGTATTGCAACAGTCAGTCTGCAAGACATATAGCCTCCAATCCTAGTTTCCATGAACGTACGAAGCACATAGACATCGATTGTCATATTGTCCGAGAAAAATTACAAGCTAAGCTGTTTCAAAAAGGTATTCTAACTCTTATATATACATAAGAAATTAGAAGTCTAAGCAGAAGATCCAATTGAGATACAACCCATTGGATTTTGGACACCAATTCAAAAAGGACAACGACGTATTACCTACATAAGATTGGAACCAAGACCAAGAATGAACCTTGATACAATCCATCAGATAAATGAAATCAAAAGAGCCTTAACAAAAAAATAATTTTATTGCAACAACCACAAGTTGAAGATCTAGAAGATGTGGTTCTTTACGGTTTGTTAAGATTTGTGATAATGGTAGAAAGTCCATGTTTTGAAGAATGTTTGTTGATTATATATATTGAATTTGGACCAAGGTACAAAGATTGCTTGGATTCATCTAAATTCCTAGTTTGAATATTGTAATCTTTGACTTCCTATTTTATAGGTAGATTCAAGGCTAGCAACTATTATTAAGATATATAAAAGATATGTGATAAATTTGAAAAATATGAGAGACATATATAAGACATGACATAATTTATTTTAGGTGTTAATTGGTATACATTATCAGTGTAAAGTGTTTTACATCATCAATCAATCATAAATTGTCATATAATTAAAAATATTTGACTCTTATTATAACTATCTTTTTCAGATGCTTTGTGATCAATTGACAAGGTGAATTTTCTGGTACCTCAAGTGTAACTTACCCTGCTTAGGTGATCCAATCATATGGTAATAATCATTTGACTTAACCCATTAACATGACTCATTTAACTAAGGTGGCACATTTTGGTTGGACAGAGTAATTTTTACCTCAAAATTATTAGGGGTACCGGAGAAGGCACCGAATGACAATGTATAGAATTAGAGCCTGTTTGTTAAAACTAGCTGTTAGCGGATAAGCTAGCTGATAGCGGATAGTGGATAAACTAACTTATTTTGTGTGGAAGTGTTTGGTTAAAATAGCGTTGAACTAACTGAAACATATAAAATGACATAAAAGTACATATTCATTAATGATTTTACATAAAAGAGAGAGAATAAGATAAATATAGAATTAAATTATGATAATAAGGATAAAAGTGAAAAAAAAAAAATGAAAAGTTATAAGCTATAAGTTCAAACGCTATTTCAAATAACGTTTGAAAAAAACACTATAAGTTCGTGACAAAAGCACTTATTAAACGGGACTACTTTCTCATCCATTATAAACTCGCGGAAGGGACGTAACAAACACGTTCATATAAAATTTTTGAGAAATCTGAAAACACATATAGTTTTATGGAATTATCGAGAAATCTGAAATTGACGATTCATACATAATTGATCGTTTCTCTTTCCGAATGATAACCATTCTGTAGCTATTTCCTAATAGGTATTGCAGGAGAAAGACACTATCTGTTGTGTTCGATGGTCAAAGTTTATGTCTTTAAATATGTAATAATTTGTTTGAAGTCTGTATGAAAAAAGTTAATACAATCTGTAAAGATAAGATTCGTATATCAATACATACAACAAGATACAACTTTCTTAATCACCTTTGCATGAAAGCTTAAAAGAAACGAAGTTAGCTTTTTTTGTAATCTGGAACCGAAACTAACTTTAGCTAAGACAGCGTGCAATCTCTTAATAAAAACGATTTCAATCATTAGGGTTCTTCATGCCAAAGTAGCTTCGAAGAGGGGGTAAAAGACATTGAAGATTCATATGACGTAGAGATTTATTCGACTGAGAACTTAAAATATACAATAACCAATATTTCTCTTGATTAATAGAATTATATGTAGCAAAGTAAGGTTGATGAATGAAAGTGGGCTAAATTATAACTCGCACTTATATAATGTGAAATTAGCATACAAATTGCCCACCTCAGTTGACCATACGAGATCGAAGTTTCTTTGAAAAAAATGGGTCAACATATCCCGGGAAAAGGGAGGTAACGTTTTGTTTGAAATTTATTTCATCCGTTCAGTTATATATGTTATATTTATAAAAAAATTATCTTAAAATATATATTATTTTTTATTTTTAATATAATATTAAATATTTTTTATTAATTATATTTTTAAATATTTCATTTATATTTATGATAATAATTAAATATTAATAATTAATAAAATTAATTTAAAAAAATTTTTTTATATATATATATTTTTTTTAAGAATTATATGATTTAATCAAATATAATATATATATATCCAGACGAAAGGGATATCGAACAAGATTTTCACGAGTCAAATTGCATAGGCGAGGACCAATGCATCCATTAATCCTCTGCGATCAATATGTAGGAAGAAAGCATAGGTGTCTTTTTTTGGCACATTGCCGAGGAAAAGTAATTTTTTAATGTAAAATTATGTTAATACGCTGATACTAATTTGTATTAATTCTTTTACTTTATAAAAAAACAATCATGTTATAATTCTTAGCTTTGGGGAGACATTTGGTAACTTGGTGGTTGGGGTATGAAAGTTAAAAAATGAAATGATAAAGAGAGAAATGATTCGATTTATATCCCACTAACTTCTAATAAATCTAATAAATATTAACAGTATCCAATAAAAAAAAATTAACTTTGACTAGTTAAATTCAGAAATCTTATTTGAGAATTTTAAAAATTATAATAGACCGTTTGTAAGCTGTTTTAAAATTAAAAAGGAAGATTCTATGATACAATCAGAATGTGAGAACTTACTTCTATATGTTTTTGACATGACTCAATTAATTAAGGTGACGTATTTTGATTGGACATGGGATATTTAAACCCTCTACTTTTTAATGGTACCATATAACAACACCCAATCAAAAAAAACTATTTGCTCACTTTAACAAATCAACAGTGGATACCTTCACTTTCTCATTAATTTGAAAAGTGTTTTTCATACATGTATGGTTAAACTAAACATTTGGTCCCTATACTTGACACTGATTTTGAAATTGATCCCTATAAGTGAAAAATTTTGAAATTGGTCCCTACATGTACGATTATTTTTAATTTGGTCCTCGCCGTTTATTGGTGTTGTAACACCGTCACGTGATAGGGACCAAATTCAAAATGATTGCCACATGTAGGGATCAAATTGAAATTGATTGTTACATGCGGGGATCGAATTCAAAATAAAAATTTGAATTTGGTCCCTACATGTGACAATCATTTTCAATTTGGTCCCTATACTTAAACTTCAACAAACGGCGTTATGACACCAATAAACTGTGAAGACCAAATTAAAAATAAATATATATATATAGGGACCGATTTTTCAAAAAATTTCACATATAAAGACCAAATTCAAAATTGATGTCACCTAAAAGGACCAAATAATTAATTTAATATACCATGTTACTCACCATACGTTAATGAAGAACACTATCAACCATACTGCCAAACAATGCGCGCTTCACCTCATCTCCCTTTAGAGACGTACCAATCCAAAACTGAAAAACACTGCTGCACTGCACTGCTGCAAACTCACCAGTGTTTCATTTCGAGGATTTGATTTGATGAAACTCACATCGCAGCAGCAACAGCCGCCAATTCTACCTCCAATGTCTCAGGTCATAACTCCATCTTCATACCCATACCTAAATTACTCTTCACATTTAAGAGATTGACAAATTCTTCATACGTTTGCAACATTTAAGTTAATGGTTTTGTTAAGAAGTGCATTAAGTATATTGTTTAAGAAATAAATAAAAAAAATATTTATTTCAAAAAATTATATAAATATATCATTTTTTAGTATAATTTTTTTTCTTATTTTCTTAAACAATGTTTTAAGAATATTCAGTAACATTCTCCTAAATTAATATATAATTATCTATTTTCCTATAATTAATAATATATAATATAACTAACCTAATATAAAAATTTTTTCTTCGGGATACAATTATAGACTAATAAAATGTATGAAAAACTTCTTTTGACCGAAAATGTGTTAAAAACTTAAAAATAACTAATTGTAATTAAATAATGAAAATTATACATAAATAAAATAATGTCTTACTTAAAAGAGGATTATTTTTAATTATTTATACAAAATAAAATTTCAGAAATCAATTTAATTTCAAGAAGAAATATCGATTTACATCATTGTAAGATATTTTTTGTTTACATTCACCATCAATCATTATTTCATTGGTTTTATTTCCATCAACTATATATCTATTAAAATCATAATTAAATAAAAATAAAACCAATGACCCGATGAGTATAAGCATAAAAAAAAAAATTACACTGACAAAGTATTTCTGTAACATTTTCTCTTGATAATTAAACACTAATTTAATAACACATAAAAGACAATACGAACAAGAAATGAAACAAAAAAAAACTTAAATATATATTTTTTAAAGGAATAAATAATTTAAAACAAGATTTTCAAAAGTGATAAAATAAAAAAAGTAAAGTATATACGTATTATGTATGTTAAATCATTAAAAAAAATTAAATTTTTTTTTTCAATTCTTTTGTATTTCAATTCTTAATCTCCAATGTCGAAAGTACACAAAACCCTGACCCTTCTGAACCTGAACCCCTAACAACAACCCATTATTCATATTAACTCACTAATAATATTAAAAAGAAAAGAAGAAATAACAATAACAATAATGATGCATTCATATCAATCACATCAAAACCCCACCGGCGGCAGCTGACTGCAGAGAAGACTGCAGCTGCAGCAGGTGGTGGTAACAGTCGGCGGCAGTGGGTCTCTGCTCCGGGTTCTGCTCCATGCACCGCTTCTGCAACTCCCTCAGCATCTTGGGCACCCCAGCCAACCCACACGTCCTTATCAAATACCCCACACCCCACACATCCACCTTCACCCCATGCAACCCTCTCTCCATCTCCGGCGCGTGTCCTCCACGCGCCCCCACCGCCACCGCCACGTGCTTATTCAACTCCGGCGCACCAGCCGCCTCCTCGAACCCACACACGAACCACTCGTCCTCCCTATCGCTCCTCCTCATCACCTTGTCCCACCCTATGTCCCTATGCATGAACGACAAGTCGTGTAATGCCACCAACGCTTTTGTCACGTACTTCAATGCCTCCACGAGTTGTTCACAGTTCGAAGGTTTCATCCTGCACCCTCTGGGCTTAAACACCAAACTCATCTCTTTCTCCGAAGATCTAAATAGAAACTCTGCATGTGGGATTCTATGGTCTAGGATTTCATATACTTCTTTCGCTGCTGCCCATCTTCTTTTATCCGAGAACATTCTAGTGCACGTGTTTGGTGTCATCTCGATTATAATTCCATTACCATAGTCCACTCTTTCAAAATCACTATACATGAATGCTTGGCAATTGCTTAAGCTAGTGCAACGCTTGCTTAACAATGGTAACAATGTACCGATTCTAAAACATGGTACTAGTGCTTTGAGTCTATCCATTGGTGAACTTAGATTTATTTCATGTAAATCCGTACGTGTGATTATTCCCTCTTGTGACCTACTTAAAGCACAAAATGTAACCACATTTCCAATAGCATAGTATCCAAGGATATAGGGAAGGTCCATATAGGTCCATAGTAACTTGCCAACTATGGTAGATGATGGGTCAGGTTGACCTTCCTTCAATTGATCAATTTCTTCACCTCTCCACAAACAATAATTGTTCACGAAACCTGTCACATTAGGCCATTGATCCTGCAATATATTCTCGTACGAGAAGGCTGAAGTGGGTTTTCTAGTTATTACAATTTCTTCGGGGCAGAACCTTGCAACGACCCTATTGATGCAATCATCCCATAGACCAATGAAGGAGTCTCTGCTAGTTGAAGTAGCACATGTGAGACTAGGGTTGACTCTGATGATGGGGCCTACAATGTCATACATGATGGCTCTACAATCCAATGGTTCAATAGAAGGTGTGAAGAACACTTCCTTTCCCTGAGGCAAATCCTCGAACACATCCCTCCTTAATGGAAATCGCAGTTCTTCTGGTGGTGGCTCTTGCAAATGCCGTTTCAACTCAAACATGCTTGGTAGTGCTTGTGGTGAAACTCGCATAAGGCAATCCACGTAGTACTCAGTTGGGTCCCGAAAGTCCAATGTAGCAATCGCTGCATAAAATTAAATAATTCTGCCAAATTTAACACCACAATAATACTATATAAATATAAAATTACTTAGCACCAAAACAATATATATATATATATATATATATATATATATATATATATATATATATATATATATTTAGGAAAACACGAGTTGCTATCATATTATGGGTTTGGCATTCAAACGAGGGATACAGATTTTCGATCCCAATTTTCTATCTCATTCTCTGTCTCCCACCGATAATAATTTGACACTTAAGAAAATAAAATCATAACTCATTAATATTTATGTTAATTCTCAACATTTGATTGGTGGGAGACACCAAAACATCATTTTTTGAGGCAGCAGATTTTTATCCTCAAATAAAATGTAAACATTTATTATATGTCAATTTCATAATAAGTGTTTATAATTTTATTAAATATATAAGTTCACCATACTTCCCAATTTTGAAAAGTTTGAAAAAATAGATTATACTAATAATCGAATTATTATCAGAATCTGTTATTGTTTGACTATATTGGTTGAAAAACGTTTTTAAGATAATATGCAAAAATGAGAACCGTTATAATCCCTAAAGAATATTTATACACTAAATTCTGTACCTTAATATTCCACAAGTGATCAGCATGGCAAAATAACTGATGAATTACCTCTGGGAATGTTAATTTATATAAATTTGTTATAAAGTTAATGCTGAAATGTTTTCCCAAATTCAACACATCAAACAGGTATAAGAGTGGCTCAACGAATATAAAGGGCAAGTGACCACAAACTCACATCTTATAGAAGGTGCTTTGGAGGGAAATTGGACTCTTTCAGTGAAACCTGGGAAAGAGAGAGAGAAACTCAGAATCAGGTGGAATCCTAGAATATGTAAAACAAAGCAAAAATTGTTAACAGAATTTGTTAATTTTGTTTGGTACCAGAAGAAGTGGAGGCTGAAGAAGACTTCCTTCTGCCAAAAACTTTGACTTGTTGTCCTGAAACGAATCTGTCAACAGAGAAACCTTTCAGAGGACCATCTTCGAAAGACTCCATGGGACAAGGCACCATGGCATCATCAAAGAAAGTGAGTTCATCTGCATTTAGAAAGCTTGAAGCTTGCATCCTCACTCGCCCTCTATGGATTTCACCTTCTTCAGCCCATAAGCTCACTGATTCTTCCCATGTCATTCTTATCTTCCCAATTCGTCTGAGTTCTTTATATGAAGAAGTTAAGGAAGAAGGACCTTGAATATCCAAAGCAGACTCCAACCCTAATAAGCTCCCTCTAGGGCCATGAAACAAAGCCTCACCCCCACTTGTCAAAGCTAATTGCTTTGTCCTAACTGCAATAATGACATAGTGGGAGGTTAGAAAAGTTTGAAACTTGTTTTTCATTTTCATTTATTCACCACATTCTATACATTCCAAGGATGAGAAACAGTGGTTAGCAGTCAGAGAATCATAGTAACTATATATACTGTTCCTGAATGTTTCAAAATTACCGTGCATTCCAAAAAAGGAATAATTTTGTTTTTGAAATAAAAGAATCTTTACTGTTTGCTTAATTACGTTAGAGAAGTGCATTGAAGATTGGGTACTGGGGAAGAGAAAGAACTGCTTGTGATGTTAGGATCATATCACATATTTTTCCATTTTCATGCTTTTACTGCAAACCTGAGAGAGGGAGTACTTCATCTTCTTTGAAAGGTCGAGGTGGTGGTGGCAATGGAAGAGCTCTTGTCCTACCATCATCTCCGGTTACAAAGGAGGAACCAGCTCTGATGCCATGAGAGGATCTCATTCTAGACCCCATGAACTGTGAAAGTTCTTCAAACACTTCTTCATCAAAAGAAGCTGGAAGTCTATGAAGTTTCCTCTCATGAGGTGAGAGCCTAAAATAACTCTTCCCAATTTGGTCCCTTTCACCCCCTCTTTCCCACTCATACACTTTCCTGAACTCCCCCAACATGTTATCCCATTTTGTCCCTGCTGTCTTAGCATCCCTGTTGACCCCATGCATCTGAAGAAACTCAGCCACTTCTCTATCTTTATCAGCCCTAGTTTTCCCTCTACTCATTCCCAATTCAACTTGCTTCTGCTGATCCCTAATTCTTTCAGATGACCCTTCAGACCCACCTTGGTATTGTGCCTTCCAAGCCCTTGCTAACCACAGCATCTCATTGGCTTTCCAAACTGGGCTCACATATTTTCCTTTCCTGAGTTGCTGGTGAATTTGCTCTCCCTCTTGCTTGTTTCCTTCCTGGCCAGAACCTCCTGATAGTAAAGGCACAGGAGAGTGACTTGGAGATGAGGCTGTATCTGATGAAGAAGCAGCTGCTGTGGTATGTGTTTGTTGGGGTTGTGGGTTTGATGATGTGTGTGTGGTTGGTGAAGGGCTTGACTCTGATGGAAGCATGGTGGCCATTTGGGACTGTTTTTGTTGTGAGGGTGGAGATGGTAGAAGCTTCCATTGTCCAGTACTGTATCTTGGTCTCTTGGGATTCAGTGCCTCAAACTGCTGCTCAAAGGGTGAGGAACTTGCACCACTTGATACATATATATCTGAAATGAAAGGGGATGCTCCACTCACCACAATAACTGGTGAGTGCTGGTGATGGATTGGCCTTGTATCTGTAATGGATTCCTCATGAGGGGCTTTGGGAGAAGATGAAGTTATCTGCTGTGTTTGTGGGTGTTGCTGGTGTTGTGGATGATGAGACTGAGTTTGCTGTTGTTGTGGTTGTTGCTTCTTGGTTGTGTCTCCCTTGTCTCCCATTATTGACAAATGGGCCCAATCAAAAGAAGGGTTTTGATAGAGGGAGAGAATTAGAGAGAACTAGGGAAGGAACCAAAACAAGTGTAACAACAAGGAGCTACTAGGCATTGGAGTTGAACTAAGCTAGCTCTTGGTCTGTGTTGGTTCAAGTTTAATACCGGGGGCGGGTAACTTTCTATATCTTTTTGTTGATGTTATTGTTGTTGTAGTGGCAAGTTCTCAAAAGGGTTTTGAATGCACAGTTGTAGGTTTGATAGATAGATGATGGCAGTGCCATATTATATCTTGAAAAGGGAAAGTCACAAAGTAGAGAGGATCACAGCAAGGTAAAGCAAACATCCGAAACGATGAAAAGGAGCAACAGAAAGGAGAAAATACTAAAAAGTCAAGAGAGAGTGGAAACTGCCGTGAATAAGACGGTTCAGTTTGTATTTTTTCACCATCTGATTTTTTATTGATTGAGGCAGCACCGTTGTAATTTTGATGTGTCATCTTGAGTCTTGACAAGTTAGAGAGAGAGAGAGATCTTCAAAAAAGAGGTGGAGTGAGAGGTGTAAGTGCATGATTAGAGAGGGGGTGTCATGATTGTACTGCCTCTGAAAAACGCGGCTCTGAGAATTTTAACATAAACTGTTCTTTTTTCTCTTATACTTTCTATATTCAATAATCCTTATTAACATGTATTCGTCCTGATGTAAGGATGTTAAATACTCAATCAAAAAAAAAGTATGTTAAATACGTGATCCTAGATTTGATTTTTGGATCTATTGTGCATGAAAAAATGTTGTAAGAAAGAAATTTATATTTAGACGTGTAATCCTATGTACTTTGAATTTAGAAGATTAGGCCTGTTTTTTTTTTTTTTTGTAACGATAAAATTATATTTGAAAATCACATTAAGAGATATTTTTTTTACTTATCTTTCAAAATAATTATCTCGAAAAATATTATTTTTACATTTATGTTAAAAATAATCTAAATCAAACAGACATTAATCTCTTACTTATTAGGAGGTGGGTAAGATTCAATTTTACTCAAAAAGCTGCTTTTTATTATAAAAGTTATGTTTTTAGTAAAAATTGATACGTTTAGGTAAATATATTAAATTGTAAAACAATTATTTTTATAAAAAAAAATTATTTTTAGAAAAATTAAAAGTTTGAAGCTGCACAATTAATCCAAACGAAATAGATTATCTTATAATAGCTTATCAACAAACACATTCAAATATAAAACTGATTCTATTATAATCGATTATGTATATAGTCAATTGTTGAAATAACCGAATATTATGGAATCAATTTTATTTTTGGATGTTTCTTTTGAAAAACAATTTTGAGATAATCTATTTCGTTTGTATTGTGTAAAAAAAAACCAATTTTATATAGTAAATTAAAAAAAGGTATGAATATATATGTAAAATTTAATAACATTTGTATGGTAATTAGTTTTGCAGGGATGAAATGAGAATAATATTATTAGTTTCAAAATAATCTAACATGTTTTTAAATAAGCTTCAAACTTCTAGTTTCTCTAAAAATAACTTTTTTCGCATAAAAATAGTTGTTTTGCAATTTAATTAATTTATTCAACCATACTAGCTTTTACTGAAAAACAATTTTTATCATAAAAAACAGTTCTTTGGGTAAGACTTAGGTCCCATTTGGATAACACAACTTACAACTTATTAGAGTTTCTCTACTGATATAAATGATTTTATGTAAAACCAAACATTGTTGGGGTAAGCTTAAATAAGTAACTTATTAAACCCCAAAAGCTATTTTTAGCTTATTTTGAGAAACCAATTTTTTTAGCTTATTGAAAAACCTTGATTAGAAGCTTATACGAGAAGCTACTTTCATATTTTATAGGACAATTATATCCGATAATAATTTCAAATTACATCAAAACCCTTCCATCTTCTTCTCTCAAGTTTATAGATTTTAAAAGCGCATCTTCGAGTATGTATTCAAACACTAAATAACTTATTTAAAAGGAGTTTAATACATAAAAGCTTTTCATATAAGCCCACCTAATATAAGCACTTAAATAAGTTGTTTAACCAAACGAGACCTTAATCTTACCCAAACACTTTATGTGGAAAGATACTCTCCAGAACCAAAAAATAATGCTTTTCATATGTGATTTTGGTTCTGTTTGGCAAAAATAGCTGATAAACTAGTTTATGGCTAATAAGCTATTTTTTATTTCATAGCTTATAACTTATAGCTGATAGCTGAAAAGCTGATGGATTGAATTTGAAGTTTTTGATAAAATTAACTGTTAAACTAGCATATAAAATGGCATACAAAACGAGTAAAACATGAAATTTATTAAAATAATATATGTAAAAATAAGATAAAATTTAATAAGTTATAAACTATAAGTTATAAAACTAAACAAATTAGCTTATGAAAAAAAGTTATAAGTTAATAAGATAAACTTATTTACTAAACACATTTATTTTGATCAAACAAGCTTATAATCTATTCAAATAAGTCATAAGCTAGTTAATTGAAATCGCCAAAGAGAGACTTTATTTTATATTGTATATAAATTTAATTGTGGTGCATCGTTTTTGTAAAAAAATTTAACTATCAATAAATTATTTACTACCAAATCATTAAAAGGTTATACATGATGATATATAATTATATGATGATATTTCAAAAAAAATAAAATAATTAATAATATAAATTTGTTTACGTTAATAATATTTTAGATTGAAATTTTTTATATATGCTAAGTTAAAGGGTAGGTATATAAAAAGTAAAGTAAAATTTACTTTAATTTAAGAATAAAGATCCAAATTGGTATTTGATAAAAAATACGGTGATATTTAATACTTGAGAAATAAAAAATATCAATTTGATCTTTAAAAATTATAAAATAAAGATCAAAATAGTCTCTGATAGAAACTAAAATATCTCTAAAAAATAATCTAAACAAACTAATTTAATCTATATTTTATATTTTTGAGAATTAAATTTATTGTTTTCATTTCATAAGAATCAAAGTGTGATCGTGTTTTATATTAATGACTAATCTGTGCGTTTATTCGGGGGACTAATTTGAACGTTCAGTCAATATAACTATCGTGGGAAATGAGAAAGGAAGAGGAAGATACACGTTTCCACGCAGGGTGAGGGAGTGGAGACTGTGAGTGTGAGTGAGGTTTTCAGAAAGATGGGGTTGGTGTTGTTTGTTTTAGGGTTTTAGGGGTGAGATGGGGACTGCACGAATCGATGGCTCTGCTCCAATGAGACCTTGGTTATGACAATTTTGGCACTGTCCTGATTTTCTTCCTTTTTATCTTCCTTTAAATAAAATTTCTTCTCTCTTCTCTTGTTTTTTTGTTGGCCTTGGCAAGTTTTTGCCTTCCATCTGTCTAACTTCTATTTTTAGGTTTTCCTTTATTTTCAAGCAATTACTGTTGCCTTGCTCCAATTTCAGAATCGTTTGGTCTTTACCTGTTCATACAAACGCTCCTAGGGTGAATTACAGATTATTCTCTCTGGTTTTTAGTTTCTCAGAGTTGACGACCCGTTTCAATAGTGTTTATTTCCTATGATTTTATCAAATATTACTTGCTCTTTTAATTTCTTTCATCAATTTTATTTAAATTTTATATTAAAGGGAAAAACATTATATCAACATATTCAAAGCCTTAAAAAATTGAATAATTATGGTTAAAATCGTAATTAATCAGTTTAAAATTGTGCATAAATTATAAAACCAACCTCACGGGTACCGCGTACGGGTGTGTATTGCTTGTTCACATATCCGAGCATTTATGCTTTGCTTGGACGAGGAAAGAACTAGCGAAGATAGAAGTATATAGGGTGGAAAGAAATATGAGAGAAGAAAGATAGAGTAGAAAATAAATAAATTTTGAGCTTATTTGGATAGAAAGAAGTAGTAGAAAAAACAAAAGTTGAGTTTTCTCACTTGTTTAGTTGGATAGAAAAGTGAAAAGAAAAAAAATGAATTTTTTTAAAGACATGTTTGCCCTTAATAATATATATAATATAATATAATGAGAGGGAATTAAGTTACTCTTAGAGTAACTTTAAGAGAGTTACTCCCAATCTCATCTATCCATTTATTCTAATCCAATGGATCTATATTAATTCATTAAAGAAGTCACATGACCTTTGTTGGATTCACTACAACAAAATACACTTTTAGCGGCAATTATTATGGTGTTTAGCGACAATAATAATGACCGCTAAAACCTTTACCAACAATTAATAATTAATCGGTGTATCTAGTGTGGCTAAAAGCTTTCGCGACAATTGAAGGAAATGTTGATAAATACAGAAATAATTGCCACTAAAAGTCAAAAGTTATAACGACAATTATCATGACCTTTAGTGACAATTTTAATAGCCACTAAGAATGATTAGAATTATCTTCTAAACTCATTTACTAATTTTTTTTATTGCCGCTAAAAGTTATAGCTAACTTTTCCCGACAATTACTATTGCCACAAAATATTAAGATTATTTGTCACTCAAAGCATGTATGATTTGATTAACAAAAGTTTTAACAATAATATGTGCTCATATAACACTTAAATCATGACATACAAATGTTCCAAATAAATCATACTAAATTTCATTTTATCAAAAGAAAACATATTCCATTAAATCTACACAACAAATATAATAACTATCATTAACTTCAAAAGTGTCATCAACAAAACATAAAAAAAATTTAATCTAATAACTAGTGTCATTTTGAGTCCAATAACTAGCGTCATCACATAGTCACAGTACAGTCTGTTCATTGCCATTGAAAGGCTTATGGATACAATCTATATAACACTAAAAGAATACAATCTGTTAAGTGTCATGGAAAGACTTATGGAATCAATTTGTAAACAGTAAAAGAACATGGTGCAATAGGATTGAAGCAAACTTAAACCTGCAAAAACAAAAACAATACAAGTTACTCAAAAATAAAATTCAAATGTGAAATATAATCACAAACGAAACAATATTCAGTCAAAGCGTGAGAACTTACCAATATCAATGCAAAAACTATTCTCAGGCTTTGGATCTACCAAGCAAAGGAAGGAATTCTAGCAACTTGCTGATTTTGAAACAAGTATTGATTATTCATATACCATCCTAGCAACTATGGTTAGATAAAGTGTAAACTACATATACACAATATTAAGAAGCTACAAGATGAACTTCAGCAACTAGTTGTGACAATAAGAAAAAACATCCGAAAACAAAATATACCAAAATTCACAGGCTTCAAGGGCCACTTCATCATTTGTGTCCTTGTTGACTTGAAACATATATTCAATCACATTCCTTATATTTGGCTGCAATGTGGTTAAGACTTGCATCAAACAAGAGCAAGCTGATAGAGAAAAGTTTAATTTTAAATAAAACAAAAAGATATCTATTATCCAAGGTAACTGAGAAACTTTACATTCAAAGTAATAATGTCTTTATGATAAATATAACAATGCATGAGCAATAGCCAATAATTACTTTTCAGGAACCAAAATCACATAAACTGGCCACCTCGTTGAATGCTATAGAGGCAATTGCTCCCGAAGCGTAGTCTCCAATTCTAGGAATCTTTCGTAGCATAGAAGCAACTTGAGAATACTGGCTCCTGCTACAACTATTTTCTTTGCTCCCTAACAGTAGAAAAAGAAATAATCTGTCAAATCTTAAAGCACTTATAGGTATAGATAAAGCGTAGATCTGCGACTTACTTTATCAGTTTCACAAAGTAGGACTTACCTTCTCATTCTTTGTGAGGATACAATTAGTTGCAAATTACAAAACATTATTTAAATTCAGGCACACAAAGACCAGGGTATGAAAGAATTAATAATTTGCCATTGCTATCCATAGTCAAAAGAATATAAAAACAAATCAGTGGTACAAAGGTTCCTATATCTATATTTCGTGAAAAATTCTGCAAGATTTGTCCTTAACAACACAGCATGGAGAGAGAGAGAGAGGGAGAGAACCTAGAGAAGCGACAGAGTGACGGTGAATGGTGGGCCATTTGTGGATCCAGCAGTTGTAGTAGGGAATAACAGTTTGAACCTATGTTTGTTGCAACATTACTTACGACACCCACACCCCATAAGCTCTGGTTTGAAGTTCTTCTTCTTCCAGGGGGTCTGTTGTTGTTGTTGGTTGAACCTCCAAAGGAGTTCCCTACGGTTGTGGTCATACCATTCCAACAGAAGATACTAAATATATAAAAGAGAAGCAAGTAAATCAAAATTAGCTGCAATTGCAATAATTAAGTTACACTTGCCTTTAATTATAGTACACTTTCTCACATAAATACAAGAAAAACACTTACATTCAAACATCAATTTCAGCAGCAGTATGTGGGTTCGCCTCAAAATATCCATCATCAAGCACACCCCATTGCTATTGCTCCCTTTCCCTATAGGCAAAATTCAGCATCCAAGTAGAAATTTACAGCCATGCAGCCAAACACGTGCCTAGTAGTACAAATCCAAAGCATTCAGCGAGTAACAAACATATGCTTTCTTGCCCGAGTGCCAAGAGGCGAATACAAAGGCGCCAAAGCCATAAATCAATTCACTCACTTGACTAGCAAACTGCTTTTAACCACTAACCGGACTGAGTGACAAATGTTTATACACCCATGAGAAACAAGTTTTAAAACCAAGTACCATTTTTAGATGCAAGCAACTTAATCAAGCATTTTACCAAATACATAGAAAGCAATTACAACATAACACATTACTCTGGTATTTTATAGAACAACTAGTGTGCAAAGGTGAAACACATAAACTATTAAGAACACCAGAACCTTTATATCATATGATCTCTTCAAATATGATTGACAGAGTGCTAAAATCAAATATATGAACCTAAAAATACCAAAAACCCACAAAAAAATTAGTATCCAAAACCACAAAAATTAAAAGAAATCTTTACCGTCAGATTATAAAATAAAAAAAGAAGCAAACGGTATACACATTCTAGATCTATCTCAAACCATGACATTTCAAAGTCGAAATTTAATATCCAACTCAAAATGCAAATCGAACTTTTGAAGCATCAAATCGAGGTGCTCAAACACATACAAAATACCCTTGATCCTAAATAAAATGATATCAGATTCGACACAAAGAACTGAACACATGAAAATTGAAAACCAAAAATGCAAAAAGACATAAAATTGAAGTTCATGATCTAGTAAAATAAAATGAAGAGAGAGGAACGGAAGGAGCAATAAATACCATTGAAGCGTTCCTCGAAGAAGATCTTGGCAGAAGCCAGGCCAACACAGAAAGAAGAATGAGAGAGAGAAGGTTAGGGTTGTTTTCAATCCAAACGGGCGGTAAGTTAACGAGTGAGAGGATGGGATTTTCAGAAATTTTGGACAAAGATAAAACTTGGAGTGAAATCAAATATTTTCACCTTGTTCAACAAAGTTTTTTACAGGTCATTTATGATAATTGCTGACCTAAAAGGATTTATTGGTGGCTAATATTGATTAGTCACAAAAGCTTTAGCTTCTGGAATGAATTACTGGTAATTGATTTATAGTCATTAAATAATTGCCGTTAGAAGCAAATTTTGATGTAGTGATTGGAATAAATTGATGGATGAGATTGAGAGTAACTCTCTTAAAGTTATTCTTGGAGTAAGCGGATCCCTCCTCATAATATAATTAATATAATACTATATTTAAAAAGCAATGGTTGTTCCATTGTTTTTTGTTAAAAACAATGTTTGCATGTGTAACAGAATACACCTCTAGTAACCGAGGTTCACTCTCTCTTTTGCCTTTGGCAAAGATGATCGTGCAAAGGATATAAGTGGAACATGCATAAAAATAGGAGGTTGTCTTTGCAAAATCTGGCATAAAGTGTAAAGAAATATTTATACCGAGAATGCAATAAAATTAAATCCAAAAAAAAAAAATAGTGTGAGCACATCAGGGCATATATATGCCGCGAGGACCTACTTCCTTTAAATTCTTCATCATGCTTTTTTATAAGAGAAAAGAATTTATTAAAGAAGATAAAATGGGTACTTTAACCCGCCTACAAATCAAAGAAGAGTCTAAAATTAACAACATTGTTTAACAAAGGCAATAGAATTAACATACCAATATGAAAAAGAGCAATAAGATTCAAAATATTGAGCATATCAAAAATTTTATTTTGAAACATTATCTTAACACGCACCAACCATATAGATCAAGGTGTAGCGTGCGAAAGAATGAACCAAACAGATTTTATCTTTTTCCCTTTTAACAAACAGTCATAGTGAATATAATTTTGACTACCAGAAAGGCAAAGCAATAGAAAATCCAGCTCACACACATAAAGAAAAGACCAAACCTAATGTAACACTGAACAATTGAAAAATAAGTTATCGAAATCCTCTTAATTGCATACGTTAGCATGCCCCTTATACTCCTTATATCCGATTTTCGTGGGTCGATTTAGGGTGTGGAGATGATGTGCACCCGTACGCTTTGAGCTTACACCCATTGATTTTTAGTGCATGCATTATCAACATTCAAGATTAAAATTGGATACTAATAGTCCCGGTTACCTGAACATTGCAAAAGGTCTCGACCTTCTCTTTCTATCTACAACCTTTTACTTATGTTGGTATAGGGATTTAAATAAAGGTCCGCGACCGCAATTAAAGTTGTAACGTAGTGATTTTAGTAGTTTTCGAGATCGTATCGCAACCGTAATTATAGCTTCATTGACCACATTTTCTTGCAAATATCTGCAATAACAATAAACGCAACCGCGATCATAAACGCAAGGCTTAATTGCAGTTTTGGTCCCTCCGGTATTACGATTGTGTAACTTTGGTCCCCTGAGTTTCAATTGCCCTAATTGGATTCCCTACGTATCACGATTGTGCAATTTTGGTCCCCAAGTATCACGATCGTGTAATTTTGGTCCTTCAAGTATCACGATCGTGCAACTTTTAACGTCAATAGTCTACAAAGCACATGTGCGACTGATTTGACACTTAATGAGACTAACTTGACAGCTTACGTGTCATTCTTATGTGACACTTACTGATGTGCATTTGATCATTAAATTGTGTGAGATATCAATGATGTCTTATAAGAATGTCCCGTAAACTGTCAAGTTGACTTCACTAAATGTCAAATCAGTCTCACGTGTCCTACGTAGGCTACTAACGTTAAAAATTGCACTATTGTGATACTTGGGGGACCAAAATTGAACAATCGTGATACCTAGGGGACCCAATTGGCGCAACTGAAAGCTGGGGGACCAAAATTGCACAATTATGATACTTGGGAATCCAATTGGCATAATTAAAACCTGGAGAACTAAAATTGCACAATCATTATACCTGAAGGATCAAAAATACAATTAAGCCTAAACGCAATTTAAAACATTGCTCGGCTGCAAAGAGAAAAGCTTGGAGTTTTTGTCTTCAATAGCGCAAGTGGATCCCTCTGATTGCCATGGTGGTGGGTTCATCTCCTAACTCACTATTCAGAGTCCTCCCTCTGTTTTCCACTGCCAACCACTTGAAGATATCTTCATCCGCCACCCACAGATACTGTAATTATCGTCCCACTGAATCCCCAATCACAATTCACAAGTATAACAAGATCAGTTTTCCAAACATAGAACTGATTTTCTAGATACGAAAATAAAAGCAGAGTGTTAAAACGAAGATGCAACCAACTCGCAGCAACAGCTTCAGAGGTTCTTGGTCACAAACCTACGAAGGTTCTGCACAAGTGGGGGTCGCGATCTCCCTCTCTTGTTCAAGTTAGGTGAATTCTTCTCCATTGTTTTTGTGCGAATAGGTATATGAACTTTTGATCACCATGTTTTAATTTTGTGATTTTTTTATATATATGTGTTAGGCGTTGTCTGTGGCGAAGGCTTGTCTACACAGGCTAAGGAGTTAGCTAGAAGCATAGAACAATATTAGCAAGAAACAGAAGAAATTGAATGAATCCATCTCCGAAATTAAAAATATATTTTCTATTCAATTCGGATCTGAGAATTTTTTATCAGCAAGACACTGTTCGAAGTTGCAAGTTCTCATTACCTTTGTAAACAAAGCAAATTATTATAAAATATTATCCTTCAAACAAAACCCAACTGATGAGATTCTTGAAGTTCTAAAACACGTAGCTTATAACCTGAAAATGGCATGCCACCATATTTGACTTTCACAGACTCGGTAGTCATTCAACGAAGTTAAAGGAAACCAGTCTATTTTGCAAAGTAAGAAACCGGTAAATGCAGGTGAAAAATCATGGGTACAAGCAGTGCGCAATTGACTAATCTGTACACCCAAAATCGACCCGAATTCCTTTGCGTAACCGTATCCTAATGCTTGTTTGTGAATGCGATCGTGTAATTTGCTTTCTAAGATATTTAATAAGAAGGTGCAAGTTTTTGTTGTATATATGTCAATCTTCTGTTTAAGGATAAAGCATTTTGTATATAAGTTCTGTATTCACATCTACTCACATTCAATATATATATGTGACAAAATCGGAGAAAAAATATACGTAAAATAGGTGGATAGTGGGCCAAACTCAAGGTTCAATTTATAAATAATTCAAAAATACTCATTTGTTAAATGGGTTTTTTTATCAGAATTTATTAGTAGATTACAATCAGTACTCTAATCCTTGTACAAATAAAGACTTGTTTACTTCTCAACCTGTTTCATACATTGTAATGGACATGTACACCAATCCGAAAATGAAAACCCAATTCCCCTTATTATAGCCGAAAACCAATCTCAAGATCTAATTTTAATAAAGTTCATAATCCGAGTAAAATCAAGTCGCTCATGCTTAAAAATGATTTCATTCCCAAGAATCCAAAAGACCACACAACTCAACCATAAAGCATCATGCCTTTTTACGTTTGTTTTCTCCTTCTAACTAAATCGTGATTTTGATGAAAATGAGCTCTATTGTCCAGAGGGAAAACCATATAGGCAACCCAGGCAAGAGTACACTACCAACCAAATGTGTAAATAGCTATGAGCGAAGGGAAAAAGTATGAGTGTAAACTGTAAATATTAGAGGGGAATTAACTTTTATTGGAGTGATTACTCTTTGGGCTTTACTAAGTGCATCCCCAAAATTGCTAAGGACATCCCATGAACAGTGTATTTATCAAAATACCCCCTTAAAATTTTTTTTTTTGTCATTTGGCTCACTCGTAAATATGCTATTTGAGAGGAGGAAAAATATTTGCACTTTCGCAAATATAATATTTGCGAGACTCGCAAATACTATATTTGCGAGTGAGTTATTTTTTGAGAATTGTTCACTCGTAAATATGATATTTGCTAGTATAGTAAATACTCGCAAATTAGATATTCGCGAAAGAAGGTAAATTTTCGCAAATTAGTTATTTGCGAGAGTGCAAATTTTTGCATACTCACAAATATCTAATTTGCGAGTGGTTTTTTTTTTTTTTTACACTCTCAAATTAGGTATTTGCGAGTGTATAAATTTTTGTACTCTCGCAAATAACTAAATTGTGAGTGATTTAAAAATTTATAATCCCTCGCAAATACCTAATTTGCGAGTGAAGAAGATATTTGTGAAAATGCTATACTTATTTGCGAGAGAGTACTTAGTGGGGGTATTTTAGTGAATATACTGTTCATGAGGAGTGCCCTTAGTAATTTAGGGGGTGCCCTTAGCAAAATCCTTACTCTTTGGTTTAATTGGGTCTCAAAGTTGGGTTAAAACTGAAATATGATAAAAACCAGTCGTGTCAAGATGGATTATCCTCTATCCCGACTCAAGAGTTGGACGAAATAGCCCAAGCGCACAGACCCCCACTTTTTTTGAGCTTAAACATGCTGCGAGGTAATCCTAGTATTGGGAAACCAAAAAATCAGTACATCTTGGTTCTATCCGGATCGAGGAATTAATCTCCATAATTACGCGCGAAGGATATCTGAGAAACCAAGAAATCAGTGCATCGTGGATTGCGCATTTTTTCAACAACAAAAACTGAAAATAATTCATGAAACTATCACATCTATGAAACAGAATAACATTACTAGTGATACAAGGTTTTTTTTTATCAAACTAGTGTACTTTCATAAAGTAATTACTAAAAAAGGGGTATTTTGAAACTATTTATCAAAATGGGATTGTTTTTGACAACATGACAATTTTTTTTTATTTGCTGACGTGAAAAACGCTAATTCAAGTGGTGTCTCGACAAATAAAAAATTTTAAAAATGTCACATGTTAACACCACATTTGTTGATGTACTTTTTTTAAAAATACCAACCTGCACCTTCCACTGTGGTGGACGGCTGTCCCCCCTCCCCAACAAATTTACACCTACCATGTGTTTGGTTATAAGTTTAAAAAGTAATTTTAAGTTGTCTGGGATGTATTGGGAAAACATTTTTTTTATGTAATTACAGTAAAGAACACAGAAAAAGTTTTCCAATAAACAGTTTAAAAAAAGTGTTTTTTAAACATGTTAAAAATTAATAATATAATTTAAAATCAATATATATTCATAATATTTACCTCAAAATAATTTAATTTAATACTTTTTTTTTATAAAATATGTGAGGGTAATAGTGATTATTTTGTATATTAAAATGGGTAATTTTGTCAAAATAAAGTTATATAGTGATTATCCCCTCTTTTAAAGAAAACGTTTTCCTTAGAAAATTCAGCTTTTTCTAAAACTGATTTTTTTTAGAATTGATTTTTTAAGAAACCTAACCAAGTAAATTTAAAAATATCATAAGTGATTACTTTTTAACAAAAAAAAAGTGTAAACAAACAGACTCTAAATTTATAACATGAATATAATCAATATATGTCTTACCAAAAATAAAAATCTAAAACATAGGTGTATATATATATATATATCAATAACTTTATTATTGATACAATTATTAAATGTTCAACCAAGTTATGCAAAAACACCTTTTCCATCTATATATTAGAGGGATAATTAAGGATCTCCTGTCCCATTTTTATTTACTACATCATGTCCCAACTAATAATATTTTGTCATGTAAGTTAAAATTTTATTTAATATTGAAAAAATAGAATACATGGCAAAATATTTTTGGTTGGGACATGATTTCGTACACCAAAATGGGATAAGTGATCCTCATCCATATTAGAGATAATGAGAAAACATAATTATTAATTCATTGTTAGAATCACAAACCATATATGATGTTAAATGATAATCTGCTAGCTTATCTGGTTTTATCTATGATTTTTCAGTGGATATGATTGAATAATTTGAGTTTAAAAGTTGATTTGGTTCGGATTGCTTGAAGTTGTGTTTTTGGTCGTTTTGGTCGTTTATCGTATTTTGCTGTTTTAAGTAGGAAATTTGAGTCATTTTATGTTAATAGTGTCTTTGTTATTTCAAGTATTACACTAGAATCATAAGAAAAGTGAAGCTTAAAAGCAAGAAGAATAAAGAAGAAGAGTTGGAAGAAGGCTCTGCCCGAGCAATCCGCCCTGCATATGTACATTCGCCTTGTGGATGTCTTTGTTCTAGGTTGGGCCTAGAACTTCAATTTCGCCTTGTGAAACCGGATCCGCCTTGCAGATCGTGCGATAACGTAACAAAATGTATAAATTCTTCTCTTTTGTACGGAAATAGGGTTCAAACCATTGTTTTTAGAGCTGCGCTTCCCAGTGTTAAAACATCAAGATTTTTTGTTTTCATCTTCTAAGATTGACTATGAGTTTGTTTATGATTTCGTTTGTTTTCTTTATTCCCATTATGAACTAAACCCTTTATTCTACGGAGTCGATGTAACCACTTTATGACAGTTTGGTGATTTTATGGCTATGTCTTGATTTCTTTTCATCTCTTTTGTGTTTTATTCTCCATGCTTAATGCTTTCAATTAACTGGTCACAAGCTGAATGATGTGTCAATCATAATGAGGTCGAGATAAGATTTATGTGTCTAGAGCATTGAAATAAAACCATAAGATTAATGCAGATAGAGATATAGCGGAGCCTTATGTGACCTTCATAGAGAATCATAAATCTTAATGAATTCTTTGGTAATTAATCATCATAGAGATATAGTTGATTAAGAATCAAATGGTGTTTTCTTGTGGACTTGAGGGAGACATAAGGATAACATAGGATTCTCGATTGACATTAGAAGTTGATTAGGTGTTAGGAAGGATTGTCATAATTGAACCAAACTAGATTAACGGTTGTGAAGTTATTGAATCAATCCCTAGAGCTTTTCTCATCTTGCTTAGCTTCATATTTTCTTTTATTTTGCTTTCTTGAATCTTGAAGTTCTATAATCATTAGTTTTCATTTCGTTCTTCTTTTTTTTTTGGATAAGCAAAAAGTATATTGATTGAGAATATCAAGGCCCATACATAAAAACAAAACTTAAAGACAAACAAACGTAAATAAAATACTGCTACTAAATCTAAGAACAATATTAGTTTTACAAAAGTCTGCCTAAATAACAAGCGACCACCATAGTAATTCCATCTCCCAACTTTGTCAGATATTTAGCAAGAACTAAGCAATAGGGGTGGCAAACGGATGAATTGGATAAATTTTTATTCGAATTATAATAGATGAATTAAAAATAATCAATTAATCCATCAAAATTTCATTAAAAAAAATCCAATCCATCCATGATCCATTTAAAAAAATCCATCCAATTCATCCATTAACAAATTTTTTACGGATGGATATCCAATCCATCCATGAAAAATATTTTAAAAAATTAAATAATTTTGATGACTATTTTCAAATAATATCTCCCATCCATCCACAAAAAAAAAATTCCAAAATAATTTTTTTTCCTATTATTTTTTTAATTAACAATTCATCACAAATCCATCCCACAAGGAATGTAAGTCATGATAGCAAAACACCAAAAACTATATTGTTATGTTTATAATAGCAGCAAATTGATTTAATTTTTGAAGTTATGATTTTTTTATCATTTATTTATTTTTTTCATTTTTAACCAATGTATTATTTTTTTGTTTTATGAAGTGATCCAATGGATTTTAGAATAATGATGAATGAATCACAACCATCCATAAAATAAAATATTCCAATCCATCCAGTCCATTGTTATTTTTTTTTTTTGCAATGGATAGATTGGATGGATTTTCTTTTGGATCGTGGACAATTGGATTTTTTTATCATCCCTACTCAGCAATAGTCTTTAAAAATTTCGATAGCCAAAATTCATTGCCTCATAGTCACTGAAAAAAAAACCATATGACAGCAACTCAGCAAGAGTCTTTAAAAAAAACCATAGCCTCCTCATGATTACTGTAACACGAGGAGCCCTTTGTACATGATATATATATATATACACACCAGAAGAAAACTCCATACATATTTCCAACCGTGCCTACCACCTTAAATTCATTTCACAGCCAAAAGAAAGCACCAACCCCATATGATAGAAGACACACCAGAGTTTAACATTGACAGCTTAAGTTGATCAGTCAACTGATTCTTTCTATTGGTTATTTAAACATAACTCTTTCTATTGTGATGTTCAAATAGAGATTGAATTTGTGAAGTAGTACTTTGGTTTACCCAATTCCTGATTACGATATTCGATACTTACTCACTGTATTATTACTTACATCGATTTAATATACTTGTGGGAGTCCATCATTAAATATGTATACATTATACAGGAACCATACCTGGAGACGAGAAGTTCTCACATATTTCAGGAGGAAAACCTTTTCTTCCTTCATTCACATTATAACCCTTAGATTTATATATTTTAAATTGTTATGTGGAAATATCTAAGGGTAGATATGCTTTTGGAGGAAGAAAAACCCCTTCCTCACCGTGTTACCAAAAATAAAAATTAAAACAAAAAACCCTTCCTCCGCGAGTGTGTAAGAATTTTTCAGCTGAGGACAATTATGGTTCAGTAAAAGAGCAGAAAGACATAGAATGTCCAGAAGTCAAAGTTGACCCAACTGGTGAGAGTGCATGCTGCAAGGCTAGCTGGAAGTTTGACGGTATGTTCCTTTTATCGTAATATCAAATATACCGATGTTTTACTTGTAGTACATGTACATCAGTGATAATTAAGATACTCTATCGCTTTGCTTCTCGAGTTCTTGTTACAGCTGGCTGATAATAATGGTAAGTTACGGGCATGCAATTAACAAATGAAAAAGAAAAACCGTATCTCACGTCTAGTAATAATTAATTAGAATAGAGGTGTGTGTTAGGATGAGCGTTTGACAAACGTGATTTTGGATAGAGTTGATTACGTATAATTGATTTCAATACTAAAGTGATTTATGTTTGTATATTTTTATTTTAAAAACAAGTTTGATATAAAATTTAGTGTAAATTTTTCAATTCAACGCAGAAAGTAATTAGAATTACGTTTGAAGGCAAAATCAATTTTGTCAGGTGATTCTAATAGAAGTTTCAACTATATCCCTTCATAGTAGTAACTTCTATTCTAATCACGTTTGAAAGCAAAAGTCAATTTTGTCAAATAATAACCAAACACATTTGTTTTCATCAAAATCACGTTTGATAGGGGCAGAATCATTTCTAGTGTCTTCAGAAGTGACACCAAACACACATATAATGTTTTTTTTTTTTTACTGAAGAGGTATATATAATGTTTAAAGTGAAAAAATAATAGAAGAAATACTTTATAATTTTAGTTTGAGTTTAATTGTTATACACTCCGGTGTAAAAACTCCAGTGTAAAGTTTTTTATACCGTCAATCAATCAGAAATCATGGTATGAGTGAATTTTAAGGTAATTAGGATAAGAGTCAAACATTTTTACCAATACAGTAGTTTATGTTACATCCCAGTTTTCGCTTGCTTGTTATATAAGTGTTCTTATATATGTTACCCTTGTTTATTATATATATGTTATGTGTTGTATGTTTGCATTAGATGTTTAGGGACGTGTTTTAGGGTAGTTAACCTTAGAAATGAGCCTATCAGTGATCCTGACAGAGCGGCACGCCCGTGCTCTTCGCGCGCAACAGAAACCCGTTTTGGGCTCTTTTGGTCAGCCCGTTTCGCCCCAATCTTTTTTATACCTCTCTTGCTCGACCTAAAAATCATAGCCGTCATTTCTCGAGTTAGAAACAGTAGTCTTTGACCTTTCTCTTGGGTTCCCTGTTGGGTGTTCTTCATCAAGAACACATCCCTGTGGTGTTTACTGTTGCGTTTGGGGTTAAGCTGCTAGCTTAAGTGTTACTCTGAGGTAAGGTAACCAACCTTGTTCATCATTTTCGTTGAATCCTTTAAGTTTAGTATTGAACCGTTTTCCCCCTGTCAAATCAGACTTCGTTGTTCGTGTGCCAATGCTGTGAACGGCAACTAGCAGATTAGTTCCCCAAGAATCTAATCGAGGTATGTGCATAACCCTTGAGTTAATTCCCTTTTCTTTTCCTTGTTTGGGGAATTAACTTATCCTTTTGCCTTGGCGCTCTTGATCAAAGCTTGTGGAACCTGTTGAACCTGTTGGAAGAGTCAAGTGTAGACTTTGTTCTTGTTGGCTCATAGGCTAGAATCGTCACGCTAGGTATAGGAAGAAGGGATTAGTATGAACATATAGGTTCTAAGGAAGCGTAAGATGAGGGTTAACCCATGATCCTATTTGTGTGCTATATGCCTTAGTTGCTGTATGAAGTTGTTATGGTTGTTTATACATGATGTTAATTGTTTAATTGATTTATATGACCTTGACATGACGTTTATGATGTTGTTAATGATGTTGTTGATATGCCATGATTATATGAATTGGTATGATGAAAATTGTTGTTAAAACTATGTTAATAAAAGACATAGGGATGTTAGCGCTAAGCCTAAAACTAGGATTAGTCTAATTGATATGCATAAAACATAAAGATGTTGATGAAGGGTGAGATTAATGCCAATGGATTAGTCAAGAACCTTAGGATTGATTTGGAGTGTTGAAATCTAGAGAAATTACTACGTTTCCCAGAACTAGAACGCTGTAACAACGTTGAGCACGCCCGTGCTCAATATCAGCACACCCATGCTCTACGTCTAGTCAAGCCAGCACGACCGTGCTCTCAGCAGCACGCCCGTGTTGGAAAAACAAGAAAAGTGGCGCTATTTAGAACGCTCGTGCTCTCGTGCAGCACGCCCGTGTCAGTTGGCCAACACGCCCGTGCTCAAGCCGTGCCACTGTCAGAATTAAGAAAACTTCACCATTTTAAATAAAAAGAGATTTAATAACCTTTTGAAGTAAAAATATAGCATAAGAGATTATAAAACACGACATTGAGGATAGTTAATGAACTAGGATAATGATATGGTAAAGTGTAATAATGGAGACTTAAAAAAGAGATTAATTAATGAGAAGATGATGTTATCTGTAACGACATACTGTTACCGATGTTGTTGGTTAAATCATCCTTGATGCTTAATGATCAAGATTGATGTTGATAAATTACTTTGATGCTTATTGGTCAAAGTTGATAGCCTGTGTTAATGGTGTTGATGGAGATGGTTGTCATGTTGTTTGTATGTTAGCATTGCATACATCATGACATGGAGTTGTTAGATGGACGGAAGAAAACGAGGACACACGAAAGTTCACCTCAGAGTTTAGTGGACAGGCAACTCGTGGGGATTCATCCGAAAGTAAGGTGAATCGTTACTCATGGGGGTTCATCCGAGAGTAAGGTGACCAACCAGTGTTGAGAGTTCACCTGAGAGTTTGGTAGAAGGCAACTCGTGGGGATTCATCCGAGAGTAAGGTGAATCGTTACTCATGGGGGTTCATCCGAGAGTAAGGTGAACAGCCAGTGTGAGAGTTCCCCCGAAAGTTTGGTGGACAGGCAACTCGTGGGGATTCATCCGAGAGTAAGGTAAATCGTTACTCATGGCGGTGTTGGGGTAAGCCTAGTGGCCAATCTATTTTGAATAGATAATCATTTGTATCATGACTTTGATCATATATTTGATATATGTATAAGACATTTATTTATTATGTTATATTTGATGATCATATTTATAGCATAATAAAGTCCTTAGAATAGGTAGTTCATTTAATGGAACGTCAAGTATGACTTGAGCGTGAGATGCCATTAAATTATAGAACACTATTCTTAAATATCCATAGTCAAGTATTATTATTAATAAGGGCAATAATAATACATTGAGACTATTATGTGAGTGTACTGATGATCACATCTCATGGGTCATAGATATAAGATATCAAGTCTTCACATAAGTATAAATATTAGTGGAATATTTATACTGGAGTGACCTGCTATGAGAACGCTGCATAATAGTTATGTAAGTGTCATAAGCGATTCTCATACTGACCATAGTGAAGTAGTCCTTCGACTTGAAGTCACTACGATTCCTAACATATGTAGTTGTAGGCTTTAATACTATTAAACGTTGTCTGTAAGAGGATAACTATAAAGATAGTTATTGGGTCTGCAATGAAACATGTTGAGAAATGTGAGTGTTGTAGATAGGATTCGTCCCTCCTACATAACAGGAGTAATGTCTATAGGCCTCTTGATGGTATGCGACATAGAAATGCATGGCCATACCAAGGTGGAACAATATGAGATATTGGGCCCACATGATCATACGTCAATTACTAGATCAAGAAATAAATAATTAGACTTAACAAGGATGACACATTTATGCCTTGTGTTCAATTAAGACATTGAGACGAAAGGACGTTGACTTCACATTATATATGGTTACAACAAGGTTTTAATTATATCACCAATATTCTAATTAATTGGGTAGCAATGATGTATTGCTAGATGCCGCTCATTGTTTATAATATTAAATGATTATTAATATGATTAATAATAATTAATATTATTGCCAATTAATTGAGAACCTATAGGGTCACACGCATAGAGCAAATGCTAAGAGAATTAATTTAATTAATTAATTAAATATGATTTAATTAATAATTAAATGGGATTGATTTAATTGATTGATTAAATATGATTTGATTGATAATTAAATTAGGATAAGTTTAATTAATTAATTAAATATGATTTAATTAATAATTAAACATTGGGTTTGTAGCGTACAGTGGCCCAAGTGGGTTAGGTTAAGTGAGTGACAGCTATTAGTAAGCTGTGCACGTCACTTAAGCAACGCACAACACAGAGCACTCATAACGGCCGCTGTACACCCTTGACAACGCGCCCTCTTTTCTCTCTCTGTGTATCGTTCCTCTCCCAATCCTAATAGCTAGCACTACGCTATCTCTGACGTTGGTTTGCTCGCGTGGACTGAGTAGAGGTATTGCTACTTTGCAATACTAGTGATAGAGAAGCCTTTTCTTATGGTGGTTATGGCTGGACAGTTATCGTAATCTTTGGATAGTAGGTTCGTGACATGTGGCTCTACATCTTCACCATTCAGTTTTACGATACGAGGTCTGGAGCGAAAGTTATGAGTATCGCAAGTATCAGTGTTTTTTTTGGCTAACCGGTGTTGTTGGCGCGCTCACAGTGTTCGCGGTAAAGCTACGCTTCAAGAGGTAAACACAATATCCTTGTGATTCATGTGTAACTAGAAATAGACCCGTGCGTTGCACGGGTGGAGGAACAAAAACTGGTTTCATATTTTTTTTAGTAAGAGAATGCTTTTGAATAACATAACTTTGTAGACCCCTCGTTAGTTAAATAGCAAATATATCTATTGCTACTTTACAAAGTTTTAAAAGATCTCTTAGGACTCCTTTGGGTAAATAGCTTAATTAAACGCTTATGCAATACACTTTTTTTTTCAAATAAGTTAAAAACAGTTTATTTTCATAAGCCTTTCTGACAAACTTATTGAAATAAGCTTATTGGTTCAACCATTGAGGAGATCATAAATAGCAGGAGATCACCCAAGAGAAATGAAGTGAACATAGAACAAACTTTGTGTACAATGGAGATTTGAAATAGATAGAGGTAATTTCCATGGGTGAAAAATGATAAACCATGTCATTTAATTAAAATTTAAAAAAATGAACAAAACAGACACATAAGAACTTAGTTGCTCTGCAAACCTTTCTGCTGCACTAAAAGATCCATAGCCTGAAAACCACAAGAGAGGTCGACATCAATACATACAATGCAGATCAAGCCATCAAGTCAATGAACTAATCCAAGTAATAAAAAAAAGGCGTAACTAATTACTTTAAGTTAATCCCACTAACATGGGAACTCTTGAAACACTTTCATTCAAATTCACAATGCATGACATAAAACTTCAAATGGTTTAATGCAAAATAAGTCTACACATGATTTGTACTTATTGGCAATATTTGTCTTTGCAATTGTACCTTAGTGGTTCGTTGCTGGAGCTTTTGGACTGATTATAGTGTTTACCTTACTATTTCACAATGTTCCTGTTTTGTAGTCCAATTTATTGTGAGCAATTTTATATTTATACCATTTATATACTATTAATGTATAGGTTGGTTATCTTTCCAAGTCAATGTAATAGAACGACTAAGACTGAGGCATCAACCTCATGCATAAATTGGTAAGCATATGGCAAAGGAATAGAAAAATAATAATAACAGGAATTCAAGATGACTGATGCATTGATAACCACTGCTACTACTAAGGAGTGGAACAATGTTTTTTTAACGGAATGGAATATAATTAAATGAAGATGATATAATATATATATATATATATATATATATATATATATATATATATATATATATATATATATATATATATATATCTAGCCTACTGAACTCCATCCTTTATAAGTAACATGTTGAGGACAGTCTTCACAAATACATTGTTTGGGAACAAATTTGTTGATATCATTTCATCTCAGATTCTTCAGTTTGTCATGTAATTTTAATCGTATAGTGTCAATTTCATTCATGTGCATATTTAAGGTGTTAATTATTGCATAAATGTGTATCAGTGCGAAGGCTTTGATTACCATTTTAAGATATACATTCTGAAATGTCCATGAATGACTATTCTGAGTTAAGAAGGTTTCTTTTAGTAAGCTATAGGTCATATCAATACAGCATCATATTGATAAAAAAAAGATGCCTGGTTCATCTTAGTACATTGAGTAGAGAAGACTTCACCTGAGCCAGAAAACTTTGAGAGCAGGAGATTAGACTCACCACTTTGAAGTGGCTTTATTTTCTTCACCCTTACTGATATGTTTGCGATGTACTCAGCCTGTAAGTAGATGCAATAAGTACAATATTTTCTTTTCAGAACAACTCTATACAATATGTGTAGAGTATAAATGAAAAAATGCAGTATCTAGTGTCATCAATTTGTATTTTCAGTAATAAAACTTTATCATGTGAGAATAGGAAGCAAATGGAAAAATAATCCAAAGTAAAGGGCAATTGAAAAGTTGAATTAGGCCAAAACAATGTCATCTAAAAATCCCAAGGAATCGGCATGAAGATCCAGCTCTGAGAAGGGAAGATATTGTTTGTTCAGAGAGTAATGAATCACCTACTTTCGTGAAATATATGTCCAAAAAAGTCGCATGTTGCAATATGTACTTATGAAAATAAACAAAGTATTTTATTTGACAGATCTAAATGAAGGACAAAGTGTTCGCAAAAGAAAAGCCATAACATCAAATATGCAAATTGATTTGAGGTACCTCATCTCTGGCAGAAGCAAACACCTCCTCAAATATCTCGATAGACTTCATAAGCCCAGATGAATCATGTGCCCAAGAGGGACGACCATGGTGGATAAAAAATCCCGCATTGCAAAAATTGATATTACATGTAAATAGATGATAGATCATGCCAACTTGGAGAACTTCATAGAAGTTTACAAATACTATAGTAGCAACATTTGTAAAATTTAAAGTAAAGCCAATCATTGGAAGCTGCTCTCTAATATCAAAGTGAACGAACA
This sequence comes from Ammopiptanthus mongolicus, assembly GCA_039655645.1. Lineage (NCBI taxonomy): Eukaryota > Viridiplantae > Streptophyta > Magnoliopsida > Fabales > Fabaceae > Ammopiptanthus > Ammopiptanthus mongolicus. The sequence goes on along the minus strand of CM077346.1, from coordinate 28,193,820 downwards.
CATACACACACAAATATCAATAGTGAACAAACACACATCTGATGCAAACAAAGAGACTTTCTAAATGGCAGCACCTAATAGAGGGTAAAAAGGTAGTAATATATAAAAGAAATTCACTGTTGACATAAAACTCTATTTTTTGTTGTTGAACATCAGTAGTTTTCACAACTGCAGTGGACATCTTTTCATAAGTTATGTAAGGATAGGTATTGTTTGTTTAAAACATTGCACAGTTGTATGGTATTTACTCAAGCCATGAGGTACTCTTTTTTTGAATGTACATACATGTTATTTACACGTGAATCAAAGAATTTAGCTATAGCTGAACACAAAATAATACAATACTAACCCCTCATTGCTCTATTAAGTCTACGCTAATTAACTACTGTCGATCTTTCTGCTAATTCTTCTTTTTCTCCTGCCCTATCCTTGGTAGTCTTCATTTAATGTTAAAACAACAAAACAAATAAGAAGCCTTTCAAGAACTAAACATGGTATAACAATTTTCTAGTCACAAGATTCCAATAGATGGAACGAAAACTGAGTATGAATGGCAGATCCAGATAAACAATGTTTTTTTATATGCAAAAGTATTTATTAATAATCAAAGAAAACTAAACTAAAGCAAAAGATGTGCTAGAGCTTAGCAAATACATTCTGTCATGATGTAGAAAATGAAACTGGAAAAAGTCATGCTTTTACTAAGATACAACCTCACTAAGTAAAGGAAAAAGTTGGTACTGATGTAAAGGCATACCAATGTGAAATGCAATCCGGTACTGATATTAAACAAAGTAATGGCCGCACAAAACAAAACCCATCTGAGATTGCTCCTTCTAGGTTGCTCCAACAAATAAAGCTCATTATCAGAAAATATATGCCATACTTGAATCATTGGCTTGATGCCAAGTTTGCAAATCAGCAAGATTCCAAAAGATTTCATAGCTTGAGCGCATTAGAAACATATTTTCATAGCTTTGAGCTTTAAGTAATCTTATGGATTGGATTGCTTATAATTGTGCATGAAAAGCATTTACCATTTAAGTGGAAAACACACAAAATTGAATCTAATGGATCTCAATCAGGAGCATCTCAAACTGGACTCTAATAAGTAGCACTCATTCTTCTCAAAGTTTCAATTACTCTATTTAATCTGGGTTGTGCCTAATTCAACTGATATCCATAAGGAAATAGTACTATTTTAATTGGAGCAGGGTAAAATATAATAAGCCTTCCCAATTTTACACTTGTGCTTAAAACTAATAACACTTAGATTCCTAATAATACTTAGTTACGCATAGCTCCTATAAGTAGTGAAAGAGGTGCTGATATAGTAATGTAATAAAATGTAAATCAAGATTCGAAGAGACATGTAGTAGGTAGTGAATGAACTAATTTAGTATCTTTTATTATTAGAAAATAATTGATTAACTTTTTCCTCTAATAACACATCAATAATGATCACTGCCAGACAAAACCAGTGGGTCATTTATTACCAATAATAAGAAAGGGTTGGTTTACATACTCCAGCCATAGTTTTGGTCTCTAATTGAGGAAAGAAAATGACCTACCAACATCTATGTCAAAAGGTTAATAAAGGGTAACTTGCAAGAATTCACATCCCAATACCATATTCAACACAATCAAACTTAACATTCACGCAGAAGGTAAAAATGCAAATGACTTGTAAATGATAGATAAATTACAAATGATAGTCTATGAGCCATCAATAGACAACCGATTTTCAAGTGAAAATTCTCATTAGACACAGCACTGTCATGTGATCGTGTGATCGTGTTTGGTGGATATGCAACAGATTAAATTCTTAATTTTGCCCTTTCCATCAATTAGCTTTAAAAAAATTACGATAGCATGGGTTGATATACCAAAACTAAAAAATTCTACATGAAAGATTTCAGGAAAAAAGAAGCTAAAAGACTAATAGCTTAATAACTGGAAAAAAAAAACTCAAACAAATGTAAAGGGGAAAAAAATTCACATTTTCTGCAGACACATCACCTGCGGCAAAGACACTGCCACTGTCAAAGTGCACATCAGTATCGTCTTTGTGGACTTCATAATAACCCAACAACTGACTGCTAGTTTAACCTCTTACAATGCAAAATCTTCCAAATTAATTGGCTGAATACCAAAATAGTTACTGAGCTTGACCTTTACAAATATGAACCAAAATTAGAAGAAATTCCCGGATATGCAATGAAAAAGCTAAAGAAATATGAGATGTTTCACAAAGGCCAGGTTTGCAGTCATTTGTCTTGCTACATTATACTCTTCTACAGAAGAGTGGCTTTAATGTGTAAGGTTAATGTAGTCATAATACATATTTCCAATTTTGCTAATCTTTTCAGGTAGAATATGTTAGAGCTGAGAGGAATCTTCTTGCAGAGGTTGATAGCATTTGCATAGTCAAACTTTATTGTTCTTTCCAGGATGATGAGTATATGTATCTAATTATGGAGTAACTACCTGGTGGGGATATGATGACTCTACTTATGAGAAATGATACCTTAACTAAAGATGAAACCTGATTTTATGTAGGAGAAACAATTCTGGCTATTGAATATATACATAAACACAATTTATATAGAGGTATCTATAATTGTTCGCTTTCTTCATATTAGTTTTGAATCCTTTATTAAAATAAATTCAACTATTCTATATAGGTTTAGGTTGGATGAACCTGGTATACATCAATCATTGTTAGAAATAGGTCTTGTCATGATTGCATTCCACTGCATTTTCAAAATGACCCCATACTGAAAAAAAAATATCTATGAAGCCAAATTTATTTTCTTGTACAATAGTATTTGTATATGTTTGAAACAAAAAACAACCTTAGTCAATTGTGCAGAATAAAATACTCTTCTCAATGTGTCATGTCGCAACAATATTAAGCCTGACAACTTAGTACTTGATAGATATGGACACTTGAGATTGTCAGATTTTGGACTATGTAAACCTTTAGAAATATGAACCAAAATTATAAAAAATTATAGGATGGTTAAACAAACCTGTTCTGTTAGGGCCAGGTTTGCATCAAAGAAGGACATATAGTCGATTATCAACAAACATAACAAACAAAAATGGAAATGGGAAAATAGTGAAAATCCCCATACTGAATAAAATCCTGAATTTCTCTGACCTTCCTTTTGCATATAAGATGATAAAGTTGTTTCCCCCTAAAGCTTTGCTAAAAAAAATTCCACACGAAAAACAATTAATGTCTTTTATTTATTTATTCCACAAAAAATATGCTCTATATAGAAACAAAAACAAAGAAATACAATCAGAATCAACAATGGTACAAAAAGAAATTATGGTGAAGAGGGACACTTACAGTATAATCCCTTTGAATCTGGATTTTTTCAAAAGGGGGTGAAGAAGTAGAGTCAGCCATGGAACGCACTGAGAAGCGAGCAGCAAAGGGTGGAACGGTCCCAAGAGGACATTGCTGCGACCCTTGTAACCTCCATGTAAAGATCGTGCAAATCCAGCTCTTTCCTTCCAATCACAGGAATCCTTAAGAAGATTATGAGAGCAAAAACATCAAAGATTTAAAATCACAAACACACAAATTAGAAAGTACCGTGATACGAAGATTAGGAAAATTCGGTGTTTGTGGTGCCGGCGCACGGGGTTTGTGTCACCCCCAACGTTTCTGTGGCTTCATAATCTCTCCCTCCGCAGTCGTGCGTCTAGCAGCCCTATCCACCAAAACGTTTCTATGGGTGTGAAGGTTTGATTCCTTTCGGTGCTTCCAAAAGGAGAGTGTAAGAATTTGCAAGGAGAGAGCCACGTAAGCTTAATAGCATATGTGGAAGAAATTGTAATAGGTGGGTTAAAAAATGCTGAGGTGTCTTTAATTGATGTTTAGGGTGAAGTTTAATATATTATAAATAGATACGCGGTCTTTTAGTAAAGGGGTTTTTCCGCTCAAGAGGTTTTTGAAAATTGTTTTTGAAAATTATCCCTCTTGAAACCCCAACAGGGGGTTCATCGAAGAGTAAGGTGAACAGTCAGTGTTGATGCATGATGGTCAACAAGTTGATGTACTTCGAATCGTCTTTCTGAGTTAGTTATTGAATCCACATTACATATGGAGTAATAGAGTAGTTATGCATTGCATAACATGTTATTAATGTGATATGATGGTATGCGTTATAATATGTATGTTATATTATGATGTTTTATGTGCTGCATGATCATCTTGCTAACTGCTCTATTACCGCTTATGTTTATACATATAGTTCCTTACTCCCTATCTGTTGTTATTATTATTGTTTTGCATATATTTTTGGTTATGCAGAGGATGGTGAGCAGCCAGATGAGGAGTGATCCCGAGGAGATCGCTTGCTCATAGTCTATTCTAGTTATGTTAGATGTTTTCCGATGCAATATCGGTAGTGGTTACCAGCTTTGATTATATGACATCGGGATTTGGGTTGTTTATGTTTATGTTTTCCGCAGTTATTATTTTATGTTTTTAAATGTTTTTAGATCATATGGTACTTGTTACCTTTTATGTTAAAGTTTTTATTTAACTTGCATGCTTTACTTTATATTTATCGTATGCGAGGTAACGGATGTCTCAGTTTATGATTGATTGATAATGTAAAAGATCTTTTCTGGAGGTATAATGCAATTAAATCCTTTTATTTTTTGTTTTATATTTTAAAGACATTTATAGAAACGAAGAGTGAGTGAGGCTTCATACAGTTTATAATTTGTATTGATTAATAATAATAAATCATCTTATACCTACATATGTCTAATAAAATAATGGTACCAAAAAAAGTCTAATAAAATAATTCCTCCTATCACCAAACAAAAATAAAAATAATTCCTCCTAATGACACATAACTCAAATGATAATTCTTTATATTATAATATATTTCTGCTTAACTCATAAAATAACTCTCCACAACTTTTATAAATTATAATACTAGCTACCTCACCAAAGGTGATATAATCATCAAAACTCCATTAACTTCAAATGACCAATTTTCTATTCAACACTTCTCTTGAAGTCTTTCTTTTCATTCCAAGCAACTTTAAACTTGAGAGATTTAGTAAAAACATCAGCAATTTGATCTCGAACCTTAACATATTTTGGGCCCAACCGAAAATGAAATCTTGTATCTAACTTTTTTGATTTTTCAGGGCATCCTCCATGCGTAACTGTGGAGATTAATCTCTCGAGATACTGGATGACATTAAAGGGTCGACCTCTCTCAATCAGATTTACTTCATAGAGCCAGGGATCGAACCACTGACCACTTACTTAAGGTGTCCGAGTTCATTACCACTCGGATCAACCATATGTCGATAATCTTGTATCTGATTGTTTGCATTGATCATGGTACTCTGGATTTTTAATACAAATTTGCATCTTCCTCTTGTGGAAAATAAATTTCTTTAAATTCTAAACCATATGGCTTGGTAATTGCTAGATGTTGCCACCGCGTAATCGGATTCAAAAGTTGAGAGTAAGACACTGAATTATTTTTTAAAACTCCATAAAATATATAGCAAATCTCCAATAAAAAATACAAGAACGTCGACTGTGCTCTTTCTATCATCAACATCTCCCACAAAATCATTATCACAATATCACTACATGGCTTAAAATTATTAGAAAATGAATAAAACAACCCAAAATCAGTTATACCTTTTAGGTAATGGAGAATCCCACTGGCAACTTTCGTGTGGGTAGACACATGTAGAGACACTACTCCAACTGCAAAAAGATGTCGATTGTCAAGTATCTCAAGCTTCCCACAAGGCTTTTGAAAATGGTGGGATCTTCTTTCACTCCATCATCAAATTTCTGGCAATTTCCATATTTCATAGGTGTATTTATAGAGTTACAATCAAACTTGTTGAACTTCTTCAATATCTCATTTGCATAGGCTTCTTAAGATTTAAAAACAGTTTCCTCTATTTGCTTTACCTCTAAGCCTAAATAGTATATGAGCTTGATATCGGTCATCTCAAATTCATGGACCAAAACCTTCTTGAATCCTTCAAACAAAAATAAGATCATCATAAAGTCAAACAAACAATATACCACCTCCATTGTCATATGCTTTAACATAAAGAACATATTCATGAACAAATCGAGTAAATAATTAAGTCATGACTATCTTGAAAATACTTCAGATTTTTGCTTTAAGAAATAAATCAACTTTTCCTATAATCATCAATGAAATGACCAATGAGGAAAAATTGATTGGGCCACATTTTTTTCGATAAGTAAATTCCCATTGATTGGGCCACATAGATCCTTCTGAATAAGTTGTAATGGCTTGGTTGCTCAGGACATCCCTTTTATACTATTTTTTTTTCTCCCATGGCTTTGTGTGCTTCAAAATTGAAGTGACCTAATTACATATTTCAACATCACATTTCATCTTCCACATTAACCTTTAAACACTTTACTTCAACTATATTGATATTAAACATGAATACTCTCTTTTTTTTTCTTTTTTTTCATAGACACCTTAATAACCAAGTTAATTAGCATTATGCTCCATTTCATATGAATTTCATATACCTTTTCAATAAGTTATTCTAAGCTCAAATTTTTACTATTTAATTTGGTTTCGTAATAAACATTAGTTATTGGTAACTAGACTATGCCCATCATCTAAGAGAAATTAAAAGAGTCTTGCTAACCAGTATCCTAAAGACATTAGTTCAGGAAACAATAAAAGGAAATGTTTTATTGGGAAACTATGTGTTGCACTTTTTAATATATTAAATACACATTTTTCAATACAAAATTTTCCTTCTTGATTTCTTAACCAATGTCCTAAGGACACTTGTTAGCATTCTTCAAATTAAAATGATACCTTTAAGTCCCTTGAATTTGGACTTTTGAGGTGTCTCCAAATGAAACATTGTCCATCACCTTCTCATCAAGCTCCACATATAGTTACTTGCTCCATTATCTATGTACCATGAGTTCTTGTCATCTTTTTCGTGGTCTTTGAGTGCTAATTATAAGGTTTGGCTCTTCAACTTCTTTTTTTTTTATTAAGGTTGGCTCTTTCTTCAACACCACTAGTACCATAACGACATTCCTAAACACAATACCCAAATTTATGATAGTTGAAACATTCAATATTAGACTTATCATATATACCATAGTTGAATGATGGTTTGTCTCTTGATTGTTGGAATTTTCATAGTTGTCTCTTACTCTTTTTCCTTGGCCATGACCACACATCTCCCTCATCCCCGTCCACCTCCTCTTTGACTCCTAATTCATCATCTTTTAGCAACACTTTGGCTGAGGGCTTGCTCCAAATGCTCATTTTGCCTTTTGAAAAAACTTTCTTCTTCGAGTAGTATATAGCCCCAAACAACTCATTAGTGGTCATTGTATCTAAATCATTTGAATTCTCACGAGTCATATATTATCAAACTTCGGAGTCAAATACGGAGGGATCTTATCTTCATTATTATCTTTTCTAAGACACAAGCGAATTAAAATAAAAACATTTAATTATTTTAGATCACTCAAATGTCGCCAGCTCGGATACCACGAAAAATGGAAGACACACTTTTAGTTTTATTTCTTGCCACTACAATAAAATGCACTTTTAGCGGCAATTATTATGGCCTTTAGCAGCAATAATAATGGCCGCTAAAACCTTTACCGACAATTATTAATTAGACGGCGTATCCAGTGTCGCTAAAAGCTTTCCCGACAATTGTAGGAAATGTTAGTAAAGACCCAAATAATTGCCGCTAAAAGTCAAAAGTTATAGTAGCAATTATCATGATCATTGGCGGCAATTTTAATGGCCACTAAATATAATTTTAGAATTGTCTTCTAAGCTCATTTACCGGCTTTTTTTATTGCTGTTAAAAGTTCTAGCTAGCTTTTCCCAACAATTACTATTACTACGAAATATTAAGATTATTTGCCACTCAAAGCGGGTATCACTAAATTAACAAAAATTTTGACGACAATAATATTTGCTCATAAAACACTTAAATCATGCCATACAAATGTTCTCAATAAATCATACTAAAACTCATTTTATCAAAACAAAATATATTCCCTTAAATCCATAACAAAAATTAACAACTATCATTAACTTCAAGAGTGTCATCAACAAAACATACAAAACATTTAGTAACTAGTGCCATTCTGAGTCCAATAACTAGTGTAATCACATAGTCACAGTACAATATGTTCATTGCCATTGAAAGGCTTATGGATACAATCTATATAGCACTAAAAGAATGCAATCTGTTCAGTGCCATTGAAAGACTTATGGAATCAATTTATAAACCAAACAGTAAAAGAACAGGATGCAGTAGGATTGAAGCAATCGAACTTAAACCTGCAAGAACCAAAACAATACAATCAATCATGATATCTTAAGGGAGCTTATTGTAAATCAAATCTTAGAAATGTACTAAAGTGGATGATATCTTAGTGTTGGTGTATAAATCCCAGACATAACAGAGATATGATCAATAATTGAAAAACACACACAGCCAAAGACAGGAATCAAGCAACTTAGGCATTCTATCAAACAAGAGATTAGTAACCAAAATCAAGATTATATCACTAAGGCATACAGGAGAGATTAGGATAAACCCACCTTTCATTGTTTGAGGCATGAAACCAAATTAAGCCTGCTCAATAATCCTCCCTCAATTCATGGGAATCAGAGTGAATTGCATTATAACCCAACAAAAATGCATCAAAGCAAAAATAGTCACACAAATTACAAAAGAAAATAAATAAAGCTGCTGCCAATAACAAGGAAAGGAGGGTTTACCTGGGTGCTTGTCGTCCAAGACATGGTCTTTGATGATTTGGTCAACAGATAATATCGGTTTTGACAACCAAAAGTCAGCAACAAACAAGTACATATGCACAAACATCATAGAACAAGTACTCAATTACTTGTCTAATTACCAAATCAGCTTGTGTGACTTTATACATTTCAAGGGTTGAAAAAATAGAGGGGTTCTATATATCGACTCACAATCTATAATCACAAAAACCATGCAAGCAATTGAAATGAAACCTGATAATTTCCAAGAGATAAGGAAAAAAACTGTGGTATAAAGTTTCAAGGGAAACTTGTTGCACAATTTGATTTAGCAACTCACAGCATCTTTGTAAAGACAAACAATACTGAATTCTAGAAAAGCAAGTGAGGAACTAGGAACCTTTATAATAGTGTAAAGGTGGGCGTCTGCCTTTTCTTTCTTTTTGTGCTCTTTCTCTTCCTGTTCTTTCTTCAACCTCTCCTGCATTAATCCATTGCTCAAACTCAGTGCAAATTTTCCAAAATAAAACAATAGAAATAATACAAAAAAAGTTAAAAGACAGCAGCCAATTGAGCTTGGCTTGATTTTGGTTCCACACGCTCAAAAGGATTCTCTTAAGAAAAACAAATAAAAAAATTATTGATCTATGCAAACTTCAAATTCGAAAAAAGAAGCCTAAGATAAACCAGGCTCAGTTGAGAATAGTCATCAAGTTGATTTCTATAGCTAATCATGACATGCTGTCTAAGATCTATCATGAAATAAATTAGCCATCTAAATTTGTCCGGAAGTTAGAATCGCATGCAGAATTGCAGATGACAAATGTGTTGCTATTTGACTTGGCTTGCTTTACTTTGAGTCCTAAAGTACATAAAAATAGAAGCTTACCCTTAAATGTTCAGTAATGTCTTTCTCATCCACATTGCATATTATTTTGTCCTTGTCATAGTCACGAATATACACCAGCATATAAGCATTCGAATATTTGGTTAGTTTAAAAGGTGTGTTATTGAATCCAGGACTTGTTTGTAGTAACTGTTAAAATACAAGGGGTTGAAACAATAAGTAAATATTCAAATGCTTAAAGGCATCGAATGCCCCTCACCACCATATTGTTCCTCCAATGCCCGTTTAGTGTCTTCTTTTGCCACCCTCTCATCATCAAATTTGTACCTGAGATCCAATCAGATATTTAATCAAATCATGCAATGAAGGGCTCAAATAGTCACCAAGAAAATCAATCTAAAGTAACAAAAAGAAGGTGAAGCCCGTTAATAGAATTATAGATTTCCAAATACAACCGAAAGTGCCAAAGGAACAAATTTAGCCTTTTAATTGTTTAAAACTACAACAACCTCATTTCAAATATCACTTAGCATATATACTCTTCTGAATACCCTTAGCATAAAATAGAATACCCAAGAGGTAAATTGAAGTTATTTGTAACTGAATTTTCTTTACTTTATCCCTAACAAAGGTCACATTTATCAGTTATACAAGCTTAAACCAATAATTTGAGAATCATGTATAAATCTGAATTGAGAGACAGAGGATAAAAACATAATGAACACAAGCAGCTTCGGGAAAGCAAAAATGGCTAGCTAGCCTATAACTAGGAACAACTGTCATCATCATCAATGTTTCACAAGGATTCTTAGATATATATTATGTTCTTCATTTATGTTAATTTATTAAGAGGATTACGGAGGGAAGGGAAACAACAAATATGCTTAGTCTAGACTCAAAGGTTCTTAATTAAGTACTCAATCAACAAAAGGCCTTCTTCAGTTTGGATACTTGAAAAGACTTGACAAAAAGAAATACAGTAAACCAATATATTCTCGTCTAAGATATAATGCTTCTTAAACTCAAAGTATATAGGATACTTGTAGAGGCTCTAGGAGAGTGAAACAGACATTATACTTTCTATAACTTTTACTAATTAACTATAATAATTAAGGCTTTTACCTCTGGAATAAACCATTCTATAGCTACATAACTCTAATCAAATAATTCTTCGTAATGACATAAAACTCACATCATAAATCTTCCTAACTTATAAAATAACTTTTCATAACTCAAAATATATACTATATAAAAGTTCATATAACCATCAAAGTACTCCATCAACTTCAGATTTCTATTTATTTATTCAATTTAAAATGAAATATAATTATCGGATAATAAAAATTATTTAAATAACATGAGCGAAAGTCCGAAGCTAAAATTACAATTAAAAAATACAATGGAGATCGATCAATGCAAAGTGCTACTTTTAATCCCCGACAAGTAACATCAAATTCTGTGGCATGGACATGGTGTTATTGGAGTCACTGAATCAACATGAATTTCGGTTTTTGATCCATCCCTATATTTGCAGCTGCAGCAGCTCGTGACTGCTATATCCCATCTCATCTCTCCCTTTCTAGTAGCCATAAGGCTGCAAAACTGTGAAGCTGTATACCATCATGCAGACCCATGCATATGTAACAAATGTATTAATCTATACAATCTCTGACCCAATCCTCCACTTTTGTTGTTTTTCTCTTTCGATCTCTGTATCACTGCTTGCTTGCATTATTTCTAAAACCGTTAGCTATATAGAAACACAGAAAGACAAGTAAATAGCATATATGAGAAGCTCTCTCTCTCTTCTCTCTCTGTATATTTCTAAGGCCTACCCTTCTTAGGCCGGCTGTTTCATCTTTACCTAGGGTCTCTGTGCATACCCTTCTCTTCTCTCTCTCTCTTCTTCATAGTAGTAATAATATACATACACAGAGATAGAGACAGTCACGGAGGCACACCTTTTGGGGTTTTATTATATATCCTCTGTTTTGTGTAATTGTTCCTTTCACAGGATGCAGCTCCGAATGCTTTTCACAAGCATTTATGTAGACACGGTGTCCTTTTGCATAAATGAAGAGGGGTCCTATATATATTTTGTTTTTCTTTCTTGCATAGCGTTTGAAGTCTTCGGACTCTTCTTCCGATTCGGTAGGGTTTCCTAACTCTGGGTATGTAGGCAACATATATATTTAGGATGAGTAGATATGCCCTATTTTAAGTAAACAACATTCACGTTGGGATTTGAGAATGAGAGGATAAAGCTGTGGCCACTTCCAATTTGGCTTCTTTCCCTTGGCATTGTGTGCCACCTTGTGTGCAAAATTCAAATTTGTAATCTATAATTCTAATTAATTAATAATCAAAAGTTTTCATATGTATTAATTAAAAAAGTCAGGTAACAACTTTATGCTTTAATATTCAACATGTAAATGATAAGGGGAACCTAAACGTCCCTGAAACATGTATATTCACTCAAAACCACTACAAGAAAAACAGAGATTAGCGTCGGCCAAAAGCCCACGCTACAAGCAAAAAGCCGACGCTAATTGACAGTTTAGCATCGGCTATGCGACGGCGTCCTGGCCTACGCTTTTTCCTTCGTCGATACGTTTAGCGGAGGGCCTAAACGGCCGACGCTAAATAGCGTCGGCTAAACCGACGCAAATTGGCAGCTAGAAAAGGCCGACGCTAGGTTAGCGTCGGCCACAACCAATGCTAAACCAACGCTATGGCATAACTGGTTAGCGAAGGCTAAGCCGACGCTAAAATTAGCGAAGGCCTGGCCGACGCTACAATTAGCGAAGGCCTGGCCGACGCTAATATTAGCGAAGGCTTAGCCGACGCTAAACGTAGCGAAGGCCTGGCTAGACCAATGCTAAACTTAGCGAAGGCTAGGCCGACGCTAACCTTTTTTTTTTGGCACAGATTAATAAATTATTAGCTGTTGAATTACAAAACCTGGAAATGTAACATAAAAAGTACACATCAAAGTAAGTTGTGTTTTACACAAAGTACATAAATGTACATATCAAAGTCAATACTACGTGAAAACAAAATCAACGGCGTCGACCATGTGACAAATCATCATCCACCGAATGGTCGTCAAGATCATCATCATAATCGGGATGTGGACGGTGCTGGTGACCACTACCGCGCTCCAAAGCTGCTAGGCGTTCCATCACAATCCGAAACTGGCCCTCAATATTGGCGCTGTGCTCCCTAGCTCTGGCGGCCTCGTCCGTTGCTCTCGCAGCCTCCTTCGTAGCTCTGATAGCCGCCTCCGTGGCTCTGGCAGCCTCCTCCCTGGCTCTGATGACCTCGTCGTTATGAGACTCGCTACTGCGACTAGATGGTGCCCGAGACTCCTGAGTCAATGAAGATATAACACGACGGACATTCAAAGACAAGTCTGCAGTGCCATAACATCGGCCTCGGGTCCTGCCACCAGCAATCACCCGCCACAAGTCAAGCTTCTTCTCCCCATCCACCTCTTGCGTCCCACCCGCCGAGGCCTCACCAACCTGCGTTTGTATCTGGCTGAGACGTTCGCGATACTCCTCCTAGTAAAAAAAAACATAACCTACTCAGATACATATTTTGTTTGATAACCAAGTTATATAAAAATAATATATTACCAACAACTTACATATGCTCTTTGAGAGCGGCTATCGACCCATTTGCCAGTCTTTTTCTGGTGGGTGATCTTGAAGAACTCAGCAGGATCCACGGACCCCCTATGTGATTCAGCCTATCCAAACAGCCAACACATATTTATAAAGAGCACACAATATATGATAATAGACTGGAGAATGTTGAATGAATACATACTATGTCTAGCGCCACCTCATGGTGAGGTCTGCGGCCTGTCGTGTGGACTGCTCCACCTCTGGTAGAAGCCCGGTTGGTCTTATTTTGTGTTGAAATCTTTTGGAAGTCAGGACTCCTCCAATAGTCCAGAAGACCAGCCCATGCCTCGTCCCCCATCCAACTAGGCTTCTTCCCCTCCTTCCTCGCCTTCGAGAGGATATCGGAAAGACGTTTTGCACATTTCTGTGTAAATGTCTTATAGATAGTGTCATGATGACAAGGATCCCATGAAACTTTTTCCTGCAATTAATCAAAATAGTGAGTCAGATATAGCTTTACTTTATGAGTTAATTAGGAATATATGAGCAAGACAGGACCCTTAATTGGAAGAAGACATGTAAAAATTAGAGTTTCACACCAAACTAATGCACCATTACAAGTTGACATATAAAGTTATATAAACATAATACAACAAAGGGTATAGTAATTGCAACAAGAAAACCAGATTCATCATACTCATAATCAATAAACGAGAACACTCTTCAATGTATTGATATATACAATAGGTATGAAAAAACAGAGAACATGTTTTGATGTAATGGAGTTCCAAAAATGTGAGTTGAGTGAGGTTCCACAAAGATAAAGGAATCAATCCATCAAATCCAGTGTGTTGAAGACTAAGAGAGACCAAAGAGGATAACAACATATAAAGTTATAAAACATAACACTAACTAATGCACCATAACAAGTTATGCAAGTTTCTTGTAAATACTACAGCCAAATGATACATTATCAGTTTACAATGTACCTATGCATGTTATGCAACTTCATCCCCCAATATAGAATGCTTAAAACATGAATACATTATTAGTGCGTTATATATACAAAATTTACCTTAAATCTAGCCCACCAAAAGTTCCTCACTGCGATAGGGGTCACAGTCCAGCAATGATGAGGACCTCGAAATTGTGCCTCAATGGCACACCTAATCGCGTTAGTAGCAAATGATGATGGAGTCCACCTACAAACAATTACATGATCAATGACAAATGTCAAATCAAATGCAAACATAAAACTAAGTGCTTAACACATATATATAGAAACAAAGAGAGTTCTAATGTACCCTCGACCAAAAGGACGTATGATGATCTTGCCATCCGCGTCTATCTGGTACTCCCTCGGACCCTGATGAAGAGGGTCGTGCCTGTCCTACTCCACCTCCTCGTCGACCTCTTGGTCCTCCTCTTGTCGGTCTACCTCCTCATGGGGAGGCTGCTGCAACACAGGCTCATGTGGACTGCGGTATGAAGATGAACCAAACTCAAACTGTCCAGATGGCATATAACCCGGAGTAGGCACCATAGTGAAGACGTCAGTGGTAGGCTGCACTGCTGGAGGTGTCGGCTGGGACGGTGGTGGTGTCGTGCTCGGCTGGAGTTGTGGTGGGTTAGGATGGACCACTGGTGATGTAGGCTGGGAAGGTGGTGGTGGAACTGGTCTCTGGCGGCGCGTGCGCTCTGTCAGTGCAGCAAGATCGCCAGGTCTGATAAGCCTCCCTCGACCTGATCTTTTGACAGGCATCTTGTCCCGACCTTGTCCTGCCATTTACTGTAGTGCAAAATATAACATATAGACACACATACCATACATATAATATAATTATACACATTAAAATAGTTAGATAATATTCTAAACATACATATAAAGTTGACTTGTGCATATTAGGATACATATTAAAATATTCAAATACATTTTATCAAAAAAATAGTCAAATACATATTATAAAATTGACCTAAACTAATCCTCGTCACTATCCTCATAATTGCCCTGATCCTCATCCACCCCATTCTGCACATCTTCATCACTACATTCTGATTGACCATCCTCGTCCATTGGATCGTTATTAAGATCAATTATCTGTTCAAACTCATTTACGGTTTCATCAAGTAAGCCATGTAATGGTTCAACTTCTGTAATTGGTGCAACTGGTGACATCTCATCAGCCTGATAAGGCACTTCATCCTCTATGTCCTCAACTTCCACATGACCCCGTGGTTTTGTGGTGATTGCTGCAGACCTACCACGTAGGTCTTTACACATTTCTGGATAATGGACATAATATACCTGTCTTGCTTTTTCTGCAAGGATGAACGGATCATACCGACCATACCGTCTATTCATCTTAATATCAACAATATTATACTGTGGATGTACCCGTGTGCCTCTATTCCTTGTTGGATCAAACCATTCACAGTAAAATACAGCAATCATTACTCAAACCATGGTATTCCAATTCCATGATATGTTGGATGATGCCGTAAAAATCATCTTCTCCTCCTTCGGTAAGACCTTTTACGTGCACCCCACAATTTTTGGTTTTTTTACCATCACTCCAAGCATTAGTGTGAAACTTATACCCATTAACAAAGTACTTGTGCCACGATATTGCCTTGGATAAAGGACCCCAAGCTAATGCCCGTATATCTGTGTTGATCACCCTATTCCTCTCATCATGAACCTATATAGAATATACAAATATGTTTAGAGAGTGTGGTTATCAATAATTATATTAGTCGTGTATATTATACTTACATATGCCTTCAACCATTCGGCAAATTCGGCATGTATACGACCAGAAGCATCTTGTTCATCGTTGCAGTGATATTGCAAGAATCCACTAACATCAAGCACATAATTGATAAGTAACTCTACACTATACAATGCGTCAAGCACATACTTGATGTGATACGAATTTTACTTACTCAAGATATGGTTTAATCTCATTACAATTGATCAGAACATGTATATGAGCGGAATTCCATTCATTATCTGTCAGATAATAGGGTTGAGGCTTCCCGCTAGGACGACCGGATTTGTTCAAGAGTGACAACGTTGGGTGGACCCCCTCATGTCCCGATCGAGGATCGTTCCTAAAACTTGTGGTTGGCAACAAGCTGAAGGTCTTGAAATAATGAGAGCAAAAATAGGTTGTCTCACGGTGTAAGTAAAAAGCGCATATGCTTCCTTCTACTCTAGCCTTATTTTTCACTGACCGCTTTGAGTCTCCCATGAATCTGCTTGTAAAATGACGATACATCTCAAGTTCTAATAAATCAAGATGTGAATATTTAAAAAATAATAATTTAATTACCTTTCAAATGGATACATCCATCGATATTGAACCGGACCACCAAGGATTGCTTCAATAGGAAGGTGAATCGGGAGATGCTCCATTGAATCAAAGAAACCCGGTGGAAAAATCCTTTCCAACTTGCATATGATGATGGGAATATTTTGCTCCAATCTAACTAGGTCGTCCATCCTCAATGTATTACAACATAGATCTTTGAAGAATCAACTTAATTCAGTCAGTGGCTTCCATACACATTCTGGCAAGGAACGAAAGGCAATTGGGAGTAAACACTCCATGAATACATGACAGTCATGGCTTTTCATCCCCTGCATCTTACCCTTAGATACATCGGCACACCTAGCAAGGTTTGAAGCATAGCCATCCGGCATTTTCAGTTCCGTAATCCATTTACACACTAACTTTGCATCTTCTGGTGACAAAGTGTAGTTTGCCTTTGGCTTTCCCATCTTTCCGTTAGGTAAGATTTGCATCTCCAAGTCCCTGCATGCACAGAACACAGATATATCCATTCTTGCCTTTTCATTGTCCTTTGTTTTACCTTTAACATTCATGACAGTGTTAAACACATTATCAAAGAAATTCTTCTCTATATGCATCATATCAAGGTTGTGCCTTAACAAGTTGTCCTTCCAGTATGGCAAATCCCAAAATATACTTTGTTTGGTCCAATTATGAAACTCACCATACCCTTGCAATTTGCCCCAATCAACCTCTGTCACTTTTGGAAAATCACGAACAAATTCTCAGATTTGTTGCCCTGTTAACATGTAAGGTGGACCATCCTTCTCATCCATGTTTCTTTTAAAACCCCTTTTACTTCTTCTGAAAGAATGATCTGCTGGTAGGAATCGACGATGACAATCAAACCAAGAATTTTTTCCACCATATTTCAGGGTGAAAGCCTTTGTGTCTTCCATGCAATAAGGACATGCCAATTTACCCTGTGTTCCCCATCCAGATAACATACCGTAGGCCGAAAAATCATTGATTGTCCACATTAAGCATGCTCTCATGACAAAGTTTTGTTTCGTGGAGATATCGTAAGTCAAAACGCCATAACTCCACAATTTTTGCAAATCATCAATCAAGGGCTGCAAGTAAACATCTATCTTTGATTTCGGGTTAGATGGTCCAGGTATGACACAAGTCAAAAACATGTATGGTTTGGTCATGCACATTTCAGGGGGAAGATTGTAAGGCGTAACTATTACCGGCCAACATAAGTATGGAGAAGTAGACGCTTGGATGTAAGGTGTAAACCCATCAGCACATAGACCCAGTCTTACATTTCTTGGCTCACTGGCAAAATATGGATAAACATCATCAAAGTGTTTCCATGCCTTCCCATCAGATGGATGGCGCAAGACGTTCGAATTCTTCCTATTCTCATGATGCCATCTCATTTGAGCCGCAGATTCCATCGATGCATATAATCTTTGTAACCTGGGAATGATAGGCAAATAGAACATTCTTTTCACCGGAACATCATTGTATTTCCCCATCCCATTCTTTCGAGGAACATATCTCGCAGCATGACAAAAATTGCATTCTCTTGATTTGTTACCTTCTCTATATAACATGCAACCATTCACACAACAATCAATCTTCTCAGCCTTCAACCCTAATTTAGACACCAACTTTGTTGCTTGGTAATAGTTTCCGGGTAAATATTGTTTTGTTGGAGCTACATCAACAAGCATTTGTGCAAAATAATCTATACACTTTTCAGGAACATGGTAGTTAGATCTAGCTGCCAAAAGTTTAACAGATATTGATAACTTAGATTCGGTAGCTCCTTCATAAATGGGCTGGTTTGCAGAGATTAGCATATCATAAAATCGTTGAGCCTCCTCATTGGGTGTTTGTTCCTCAGTTAATGTCTCGTTTTCTATGTTAGCATTGACATGCGGGACATCGGGAAATGGCCTGAAAGCATCATACACCATCTGATGCATTGACACAAAGTGGTCTTCATTATCCATATGTCCACTACTTCTTAAATGGCCCCCTTCATCAATATCTGGCTCCACTTCTCCATGAATAGTCCAGATCCAATAATTTGGTTTAAACCCACGCTTGTACAAGTGAACCTTCACCTCGCTTGGAGTCAATAGCTTCATGCACTTACACTTTGCACAAGGACACCTGATCCCTCCCTCAGACAAAAAGTAGGGTTGTTCCTTAGCCTTCTCGACAAACTCATCAACTCCACTAACAAAATCATCTTTCAAACCTCTCCTATCAGGATTGACCCTATCATA
The DNA here is from genome assembly GCA_039655645.1 of Ammopiptanthus mongolicus. NCBI lineage: Eukaryota > Viridiplantae > Streptophyta > Magnoliopsida > Fabales > Fabaceae > Ammopiptanthus > Ammopiptanthus mongolicus. The sequence goes on along the minus strand of CM077346.1, from coordinate 28,174,932 downwards.
CATCCAGCTACGATCCATTTTCTATGTGGCAAACATATAATTATCAACCATTTAGTATAAATAACAGTATATATAAGATCAAATAAAATTGGATATATGATAAAAATAACATTATATTAACAACTTATCCTATTGAGCTCTGCTCTCCACTAGGAAACAACAATTCAATCAGACAAACACATGCATAGTTTCTAAATTACCAGCACACAATCCGGTATCCAACATCTCAGACAGAATCACACTTATTGAGCTTTATGCTCCACTAACAAACAACATATCAATTCATATAACACATTACATAAACATAGCTAAATAAAAAAAAACTTGGCCTACACACCTCAAACTCCTAATGTAATCTTCAAGTGTCACGAACAGTCCTGCCAAAATAAAATTAGAAGCACATAAGTTACCTATATGTTTGACGTTTTCTTCTACCACAATGATACTATCAATTTAGCATTATCAACTTATCACATAAACCTCAATATTGCAGCACAAAAAATGTAACATAAAAATAAAGAAAGGGAATGATCAGCTTTCTATTTTTGGATGAGGAAGCCAGTTTTGAGCTGTTTCTCATATCAATGGAGGCAGACGTTTAATAAAATTAAACACATGGTTATGAAGTATATATTCCAAAAAGATAAAATGCTTAGACACTCGACTCATCACTGACACCCGAAGTGATGTTACTAACAAAAAAAAGCCAAGTAATAGGAAATTATCCTGTCTCACATTACCTCATTCAGCAACAATGTACAAAATTAGGATAAAACCACACTAAAAAGAGAAAGGATGGGAAGGGATGTCTTTCCCCATCTTCCTTTGGGGCATCAAACATAAACAAAGTGAAGTTAATATACAGCATAAATAGAACCAGAGCTTAAAGGGCATTCTCCCCTACCTCCCATACAGGATAAAACAATAGCAGCTTTTCTTACATATCATGATCCCAGATTTGTTTATCATCAAAATATTTTAATAAAGGCCGAAATAGAATCACAATACAGTTGCTCTGCCACTCAGTTATTGTACACAAAGCTGGTTGAAACTTATTAACTACTAGATACAATATCACGTTTTAATATTCTCATGCTGAGAAAAAAACTTGATCCTAAACCAAAATAGTGAATACACCCAAAGTGTGGTTTTTCTTCCACAAATAATTAATTAAACTTAGCTTAATATTTTACCAGTTAAAGTGGAAAATTAGTATTTATAAAAAAAAATTATTTATTTAGAAAAAAGAGAAGAAGAAAAAATAAGAGTAAAGAAAGAGATCTTACCTAAGCATGTTGGTGTGTTACAATGAGATCTAGTTGTAAGCGAATAATGTTCACTCAATACTATAATCTATAAAATTGCTTCAAGCCAGTAGCAAATAGCCACCCAAAGGAAGCAAGAGTCACATGAGAGTGTGGGATGGGAAGGGAGCGATGGGATCAGATATAGTTTTGGTTTGAAATCTTTCAATTGAAAGCAGGAACAACGGGAAAAGGTGGTGGTTTGATAAAAGTGGTTGTTAGAAACATCTTCAATATATATGTATGATGCATGTTACCACACTTTCATTTGGTACCACTATTTTTTTCTTTTTTGGTGATACAGTACAAGTGGGGATTACACAGGTAAATGAGTAATATATTCTTTAATTGTTTGATCTATGCCTGTGGTTTATTTTCAATTTAGAACTAATAAATATTACCTTTACTTAATCTCTATCCATATCTCTAAAACACGGTAGACAACAGGATTTTATGCCACAACTAGAACTTCATGCAGATTGTATAAAGAATTAACTTGGAGAAAAATTTCTTATTTTTTTTTTCGTTTTTCAATCTAGCTTGTACTACTCTTTTAACTCCTTTCCTCGCTTATTTCCAGATTGTTGCATGTAAACTGCATTAAACAATTTAAACCTTTCTTCATCAATTAAAGACCTTATACCAATCAATAGATATAATCATAACGGCATCAAAACCGCAAACATATTGAAGCCAATCTGGCATACACTGAAACTAATAATTTGTTCACTATCTGAACCATCAATCTACAAAATTTATACAAGAATTTGATTAGGTGCTGAGATAAATTTACAGCTGTCATCATCTTCGATACCAAATGATGTATGCCTCTTTTCTCTTTCTTGCATAGCCATAGCATTAAGGGGAGTTTAAGTTGTCCTATACTGTAATTATTTTGAAATTATATTCTTTTTTTATTTTAATTCAAAAAATTACTTTTATGAATGGAATCAGATTTACAGTATGGGAGTAGGATAGAAATAGAGAAAGCATCTGATTTTGACCACCAATTCAGTCGATTGAAATACTAGCTGAATGGAAAATGTCAAATTGTAAAAATTTAGTCATGTTAGATTTTACTTTGATGTCTAGTGCGAACCAGAAAGGTTGGTGATACAGGGTTTTCTATGACTTAATCATTTCATGCTCCTAAAATTTCATAAAGCCTTCTGAATTCTCTGATATCCATTATTCAAATTACCATCCCATCGTCTTTTCTAACTATCACTTCAAAATAAGCATCTAATATTGAGAATATCTGGTATACTTCGACCACTGTAGTTTTGAAACAACTTCAAGAAATCTCAGCCTTAAAATCTTCTGTAGTGATATAGAATGTAAGGAAAAATACAGTACAACAAGTTTTAGCCATCCGATTAGGAAATGTACCTCCTGTAGTTTTGTTTTTCTCTTTTTTTGGTTGTAAAGGATCCCAACCCAATCCCCATCCATCTATTCGCATATGTTATACTTAACTATATATATGAAAATTATATATAGTTCTGAAGTGGTAACAGGCAGTTAAAACAAGCCATCTCAATCTCCTGAAATGACAAAGCACCAAAATCCCTAAAATTGAATTCAATTCGAGAATCTCAAGTAAACAAATGTCCATCAAATTGCCGCATTGAAGAAAAATTCAGGCAACGGTTTGAAAATCGGAATCATTTTGAAATGCAACATTTTGCTACAAATACCCAACCGATTATAAACTCCATTGCCAAAAAACGCAAGAACAAATATTCATCCACCAACACAACTAAAAAGAAACATCACACAATCATTCCAAAGAAAATCTTCCATTAACGACTGTTCAGAACATTACAACTACATTCTAAAAAACTCAACAATAAAAAAAAAAGATAAATAAAAAAGAAACATTATTCAACTCAGCACCAAGAAATCATATTGTGGGAATTAACTAAGAGATGGAAGCTTACCAGAGTGAGGCCCGGAGCTTGAGAGTGAGACGGCGATGGAGAGAGAAAGAGGGGCCAACGACCGGAGAGAGAGAGTGAGGCGACGGCGGTGAGTGCGAGTGCGAGTGCGAGTGAGAGGGTTTGGGCGGCAGAGGTGGTCACTGAGGCGTCGTTCGTGTCCGCGCCGTGGTGCTCGGTCTCGTCGTGACGGCGTCGCGGTGGTCTCTGTCTCGGTCTCTGTCTCCGTCGCGGTTTCCAGAGAAGGGTGTGTGGGTTTGGGAGATGGAGGATGAGAGGCGGCGAGAGTGAGAGTGAGCTGATCCAGCAGACACTGGAGGTGGGTTATTTGAAACTAGCGTCGGCCAACCGACGCTATGAATAATAAATTCATTTAGCGTCGGTCTATAGCGTCGGCCTGGCCGACGCTAAAGCATTAAAAAACTTAAAAAAAAAATTCGCGTCCTCGCGACGGCTTAGCGTCCAAGAGGCCGACGCTAACTCCCGAAATTAGCGTCGGAGTCGTGGCCGACGCTAAATTTTGCAGCTAAATGACAGTTTTCTTGTAGTGAACATTTAAGCTATATGATATTAATGGTGTGTTTGTTTCCGCAAACGTGCACAGAAAATGCATGTTTGCAGTTGCAACTTTGCAAACATGAAAACAAAGACATATTGATTTTTAGAGTTGTTAGTGTCAGTATGGTAGCCACATATGACCTTTCTTGTATAGTTTTATTATGTATATGGATTAAAATATCCTTTATAATCTCATTAATATACTTCGACTTATAAAAAAAAAGTTAACGAACTTTTTACTTATACGATCCTGACCATAGGTGTCTATTCGAATCGGTTTGGTCCATTTAAGTTGGCCCACCATAGGTCAAAAGTTAAAATTGGACTAAGCCAGGTAGGGTACTTGTGTTGCGAGCTAGCAATTTGCTAGTTCAGCCCATCCCTCTACGAGTCATAGGATAAGTGGACCTTCCCGACACACTTTTTTTATACTCTATCACTTTGTTTATACTAAATCCCAAGACACATCATGGAAAAGAGTTTTTAAAATACAAGTATTAATTTATATATTATAGAGACGTAAGAGTAAGATCATTTAGTGCTCATTTGATGTCTGAAATTGGACATGGAATTGGTGCTTGAAATTGGAATTGAGGTTTGGAGTTCTAATTTTCGCTCTTATTAGAATTAAAATCGTAATTGTGACAATGCTGAAATTCTATAAAAAAAACTAGCTTAAGTAAGGGTTGGACAACGGCCGGTCTCGGTCGGTTTCGGGTTGACAATTATCAATCCGACAAAAACCAAATTGCCTAAATCAAAGCCGGTTTCTGTCCATTGGAGCCTTCGGTTTGTTCGGGTGACGGGTAAAATGGGTGGGTTGTCATGGGTTGTGTAACACCCCGATTTTCTTAATCTTTTTATTTAACTAGTATTTAAGTAATTATATTTTATTAGAGGGTCTAGAAAATTAAATAAATTATTCCGAGGCCATAGTCACGCTCTACGCTATCGGAGGAAGCTATGGTTAAGTTTTGGGTCGAAAACTCAGACGGAGCCCGGTCTGCGTTTTTCCTTGACAGTAGTGATTTACTACTATCGAGACTTAATTTGGACCCGTGAACGAGACAGTTACTCTTAGAATCACGTTTCCTATAATTTTGAAAAAGTTCGTCCTGATGTTCGAAAATGAAAAATAAGATATTATATTCGAGCCGATAACCGTTCTAGGAGACGATTCGAGTTGTCTTAGGGTTTTTCGAGAACCTTGAGCAAATGATTTTCATACCAGGGCTATGTTAAATCATTTGGGGACTCCTACAAATGTCGTGAGGATTTTCAAATTATAGGGACGTGAATTGACCAAATTACCCTTGATTAGTTTTTACTAATTAATTACCTACTATTACTTTTACCTTTCTTAAACCTTAAGTCACCTATTTAATACCCCATTTTCACCTTTTCTCCCCTCATTTTTTCGTTGGTCAGCTGCTGCTTCTCTCTTCTTCTTCCTTCTTCTTCTTTCTTCTTCCTCCATTTTCAACTTCAATTTTCTCAAGCTTCCTCAAGCTTTTTCAAGAAAGTTTGTAAAGCAAAGTTACTCCTCTCATCCTCCTCTATCACCTAGAAGGTATAGATTTCATCCTTGAGCTCTCAATCTTTATTTTCTCCATTTATTTTCATGAATTTCAATTTCTAGATCTAAACTTCAAAAATCTCTAAAAAATTGTAGAAAAATCATTTTGAAACCAAACCAATTCCTATGAGCTAGTATCATCCCCTACTATCATAATCCAAGAGCTTGTAATGAAATAAAATCTCTAGCCTATTTATCAAAAAGGGGCCGAATAGTGCTTAAGGGGGTTTAAGGGATTTTGGTTCAAATCTTTGATAATTGATCATTGAGTATGCATTAGGTATGCTTAAGGGTCATTGATCCAAGAGTTGGTAGAATTTCAATATCCCAAGCCTATTTAATTAATTAAGGGCAGTAGCTAATTCTAGAGATTAGGTAGTTTATGGTTTCATTATTTTAATTTCTGGTTGTGTTTTACTGTATAGAATCCGACAGGACTCGAACGCTCGATCGGGCACTCGATTGACTGCTGCGGAGCAGCATTCGGAATCTCTCGAGAAAATCACAAAGGTGGGGGAAAGAACCTCAATATCGTCGGGGGGGCAAGCTTTAAATAATATATATTGATATGCGTAGGGCGACCCAAACCTACTAGAGGTCGTTTGTCCGTTAGGTTGATTTTACTGCTTATTGAGGTTGTCTGTGTTGTGATTGGATATTTGATATATTATATGTGATATGTGTATGATGTCTATTATATGCTATAATTGATTAAATGTTATTTATTTGTAAGTTGATTTTACTGTTGAATATATATTCTGGCTGTTGTTGATGTCAGTTGTGACTGTTGATGTCTGAGTAGAACTAGGCAGTGATTTCTGATAAATCGGGTGATTAATGCGTGGTGAGAAAGTCGAGGTTATATATATATGTAGTAGTGCTCAACCTAGTGATTTAGTTGATCTGTTGTTATTGTGATGTGAGTAGATACCCGGTTAAGCCGGATGAAAGTTGGTGGTGGTTGTTTATAAGTCGTGGTTGAGGCACTAGGCGTTGATCCTGAGATGAGTCAGTGAGATTCATGTTGCATAGTTGCTATTCATCACTGTGTTGGCATGAGGGAGAGTGCGATCTTACCTGCGGGGAGATGGTCGTACCGATTAGTTTGGTATAGGGACGATTTCGATCTTACCTGTGGGAAGGTGGTCGTACCCGTTAGTTGAATTGTAGACGGATGGGCGAATATCTCAACCTAGCCTGCGGGCGGGGGGATATGTCCTTACCGAAAGTTAAGTTGTTAACGGATGGGCGAATGCTCCGACCTAGCCTGCGGGCAGGGGAACATATCGTTACCATAAGTTGCGTTGTTGACGGGCAAATATTCCGACCTGGCTTGCGGGCGGGGGAATATGTCGTATCCATGAGACGAGTTGGGCCTGCAGGCTTTAGACCGAACCCTACTTTATGAGGGTGGCATAGTGATGATTGGGACACCTTGATCCGTTGGAGATGTCGCGTTGTGATCGCGTCCATATAGTCGTTAGTTGCATGAGTGTGAGAGACAGTAGTTAAGGGAAAAATTATCCGGAAGTTGTTTGGTTGTCACTGTTGTGATTTGGTGTGTTGCTATCTATATACATTATTTATATCGCTGTTTTTCCCATGTATGGCATATTACTATTTCTTATCCCCTGAACTTTCCTATGTTGTATTTCCTTGTTCTCGACTGTACGAGAAGACCCTGATGAGGAGTTTCCAGAGGAGATTGACGGTATACCTGTTGAGCCTGATGCCGGCGGGAGAGCCTCGGATTCCAATGCTGGGGGACCTTGAGCACTAGGAGAGGATCTCTGACGTGCCTTTATTTCTGTTGTTATGTTTTTAGTTTTATCTACAGTATAATCTGAAGTCTTTTATATTTGGCATCAGTTGTTGTAGGCTTTACTGATAGTGCCGATACTCTTATGCCTGTATATATATTACTATGGTATCAGTATGTATTGTATGTTTTAATACTTCCGCAAATTTTATATTACTACTCTACGCTATAATGCAAATTCTTATAAGTGGGGTCACCAATGGGACCTCCTAGGAAGGAACTGTCTCAGGTTGAAACCCTAGCAGCAACACATGATCAAATGTGAAGGCAAAATATGAACGACTCATTTTTCTCCATTCATATGAATAGCAAAAGATAAAAAAATGGAAAATGAGTAGAAGAAATTGCAATACAAAATAAATATATTAAGGAACCATAGTAACATTACAAGAGCACCAACAAGCACATATTCAAAGAAAACTATTGAAACAAAACTGCAGAAACAAAGGACAAATAGCAGATACATCAGAAACAAAAACCCCTATATTCAGTAACATGCAGAACCGTCCCACATAGAAGCCAACAAGCCGCAAATGAAACCTTGGTTTGAGATGCCGTCACGCTACCATAAGCCTGCAACGACCTTCTTCTCTGTGTTTGAGGCGCCGCCGGGCCCCACCGAGTTCCGGCGACTCCTCCGCTGCCATTTCAAGGCGGTTGGCGAAACATTGAGAGCGAGATGAGGAGCAGAGTCGCATCGCAGAATACTGAGAGATGAAAGGTTGAGAGAGATAGCGGTTGAGACGATGCCATAAAAGAGAGTTTGTGTGACTGATGGCGGTGGTGCTATGACAACCTTTGGTTGATTTATAGGATTAAGAGAGGAACCAGAGAGAGGGGCGGCGGGCTAGGGTTGAGTTAGGAATGAGAGTTTGTGACGAGAGTGTCCGAGAGATTTCGAGAGATGAGGGGGTTTGTAACATTGGGGAATGAGAAAGGATAAAGATAAGATGAGGAGCGAATGCAACTGAAGGGAAATCAAAGGCAACCTATGAAATTAAAAGGAAATTGAAGAGAGAGAAAAGCTCTATATTAACTACATTCGGGCGGGTATGAGCGGAAACAATTTTTTTACCAAGCCCGCACTCACCCTACATAATCCTTGTGTACATGAATTCAACATCCGATGACTCACAAACCCTAACCTATCCGCCCGCGCACAAGTTTCCTGCTCCGGGTTGTTCGGGTGCGGGTCAGCGGGAAAACTTTGTCCAGCCCTAGCTTAAGTCGTTTCCAACTCTTAACCAATACCCTATAGAATTTAATTTCCGCATAACTAGGTGTGCATTTGATTCACGTTACGTACCTGATAGCACAAGCAGAAAGCCAAAAACAAACAGTACTGACGTCGTCGCCACCACCAACGTCGCCTATGCCGCTGCCACCTCATCATTGCCACTCCACCAGCGTTGCTGCCACTGCCAACACCACCATTGTTGGAACCAAAGTGGTTATGGTCCATTAATCCCTTGAGTTTTGATGTTAACAAAAGTCTAATTTAAGAGAACAAAGATTATATTGTGGACTAATGTTTTATCTTAAGTGTGCAGGAAAATCTAAGTCCAAAGACTTACAGCTCGTCCAATAAGTAATTCTCGCTATGAATGGTCTATAAACTCTCAAAGTTATATTTGAGTCCAAAGACTCTTTCTATTAGACGCTCTCTTTAGTAAAAGTCCAGTGACATATGCTTTAAAATGTCTTAGCGCGAACGTATATGCAAAGTATTTGAATTTGTTATTCAATGTGTAAATGCTTGAATCCTTGGACAAACATTCTTTGTAATCTTCATGCCATCGAAATCTGAAGCCAGTCTGTCCCTGTCACAAAAGGTTATGACTATCTCCAAAAGGAAAGATAAAAGGCAACTTTCGACTCAACGGATTAATGCATTTAATGCTCAATCAGAACGGATTCTTTTCCAACCGTTAAGGACTGAAGTTGATCAAGACAAGAAGGCTATAAATACCCCTTCTCTTGAAGAAGTGATGCACAACTGAACTTGAGAAATATACAAACATACAAGAAAATAAGCTATCAAAATAAAAAAATCTAAGCTTACAAGTTTACTCTGATATTTAATTTCCATATCACTCTCTGCGAAGAGTTTTGCTTTAGAGTTCTAAGCTTAAATTTCAAACTCTCATTCTTAGTGAGTTAATTGAACAACAATCTTTTCAAAACCTTAATTGGTTGAGCCGGAAGAGTCTTGTCTGTAAAAGAATACTTGTGTGCCTGAAGAGGTGTAAAATACTTGCCTGAAGAGGTGTTGAATACCTGTAACAAAGGGTTTTTGTTATAGTGGAGAAAGCTCTCAAGTAGAGAGGCTTGTACGTAACTCTTTGGTGAAGAGTGAACCAGGATAACATCTTTGTGTTCTTTTCTTTCCTTTGCTATTGCTTTAGTTTATTTTGTAAGTAACTCTTTGGGATTGGATTGCTTTCTTAACGCGCTTGTTGTTTTACCTTAATCCTTCTTAGTAAGCGTCCAACTGGCATTTAGAAACGCTCTCCCCGTCCTTTGTCGTTTTAACGTCCAACCTTACGAATATATATATATATATATATATATCTGCTTAGGAAAAGTTTTAAAAAAGTAAGAAACACAATTTAACCCCCTTCTTGTGTTTCAAACAGGTTCCTTCAACCATTACCACCACAACCAACCACCATCACCAAAATTGAATTTAGAATTATAATTATAGTTCTTTGCACAACATTAACATGAAATTTTGATTCTCAAGCAATTCCGATTCCATACGATAAATAGACCCTTATATATCATATAAGTTACTTGTTATTTAACAAAAAATCTAAAATCAAGCCATCAAGACAGGCCATGTTTGGCCGAATCACATTTGGGCTTATTATTTTTTTCCCAACATACATATTTCGTCGTATTATTTGAGTTAAACCATCATAATTGACTTATTTTGACATCCCTAATTCTCACTTAGTCTATTATTTATCAATGTGTAACATCTGTATTAGACTATCTTCTATTCTTGTATGAGGTAGGAGTCATGATTTAAATTTGAGAGAAATTTTTTAGTTTGGCGCTACTTATCAGATACATTCCATTCAATATTAAATATGTACGATTATGCTAGTATATTTAATACCAACATTAATATTTTCGATTTATGAACAAATTGAAGGTCTACTAGTTCAGTTACTAAGACATGAAGAACCCATAAGGGATTTGAAACAAAAAAATATATTTGAAGTGATTCAAATTGAGCAATGAAGGGGCTTGGAACAAGATAAATCAAGACAAGACCAAGTCAAAGAAAATTAAAGAAAATGACAAATTCAATCGAGTATTGGAAGTTAGCCCAAATCGAAGAAAAGCCTCGAAGACAACAAGACATTGCAACAATTAGAACAAAATTAAGTGTTATAGAGATTTCGGGTTGATCAACAAATGCAAGAAACAATTACTTATATATAAATTCAAATTACAAATTCAAACTGAATTTGAATTGGAATTTTATAAGTTGTCATAAGTTAGGGCTAGGGTAGTTAGACAAGACAAGTGTTGTTGTCAGGATTAGGAAGTTATTTAGGTCAAAACACCTGTCAAAATCCCGTCAGAACGACAATTACTTTTCTTGTCTATAATACTGAGGGTCTTGCTAACCAGTGTCCTTAGGGCATTGATTAAAGATTCAAAAGGAGGTTAGTTTGTGTTGAAAAACTAAATACAACATTTATCAATATATTAAATACATAATTTCTAATATAAATTTACCTCTTTTGATTCCTTAACTAATGCCCTGAGGGCACTGGTTAACATTTTCCTAATACTAAAGGCGTGGAGGTGGTTAGTTGGTTGGAAATACATCCTTGGAAACTTAGAATTATAAATTGAGGCATGGAAAACTTGTAAGCTAAGGAAAGTAGGAGACCAAGGAGGGATTCTCTCGGAGACAAAGGAGGTTTGTGTCCCCTTCCTTGAATCCACCTTGACCTTGATTTCTGACATATCAAGCTTTCTTTCATTCTTAATTTCTACCATAATTTTGCAAACATATACTTTTTCTTCTTATGATAAAACCTCCTTGACCTTGGCATTATGAACACCAATATCCTCCACAAGACTAGCAAGATTGGTGTCTAAATTGTCAAAAATATGTTTATTCCATATTTTCAAGTGAGCCTTTAGCTTGACCCGATTCCATTTCAACCATTATTGAATAATAATCGGATAGAGTTTGTGTCCAAGCAAATGACCATACCAAAATATTGACTTAAGTTTGGCCCGAACTAATTGGTTCGGACCTGTGTTCACACTCTAGTACTCTAGACCCATAACAAGCTTTTGTGGACCAATATATGATCCTAAGCGGAATAGAATCCTCTATTGGCTGAAAGCAAATGGTCGTGAGATGGACATGATAATCAATAACTAGTCCATCTTAAAGTATAAAGAGAAATATGGCCCACTAATAAGACCAAAATGTGCTTTGTTGTGCAAATGCATACAAAATCACAAATATGGCTTTAAATGATTTTCATACATTGGGCCCGATTGTCTTTGTTAGTATAATCAAAATCTCATTATTTTGTCAACGAAGGTTGATCCAGTTGGTATGGATACAGTTTATATCTCATAAGGACTTGAGTTCAAATCTCGTTGCCAATGTGTGGACCTCGTTGATGGGTAATTTATAAGTACCTTTAAAGCTCTTTGAGTCGTGAGGCCTGTACTGAACCTGGTGAGTCCTCGGGACCCAACTCACCTAAACTTTTGTTCACCAAAAAAAAAAGGAAAAGAAATCTCATTATTTTAATCCCTCCAATGCCCCCAAGCATCATGTACTTTGGAATATCACAAGTCAAATTCTTAAACACCTTCCAGCTCTTCCAAAAGACACAGACAAAGAGAGGCTTATTCTCTTTTTATTTTTTAATTTCTCCTTTTAGCACTAGTGCACGAAGCACTTTTAACGTCTGTTAAAATCGACTTCTAACGTCGGTTTTCATCTAGACGTTAATACGGCAGACGTTAAAAGTGTGATATTTAATGTCGGTTATAAATGGACGTTAAATATATTATTTTAACGTCGGTTAATGAAAAAAACAGACTTTAAAAGTTAACGTCTATTAACTATACACTGGACGTTCAAAGTATATATATTTGTAAAATTAAAAATCTTTTAACGTCGGTTTTATAAATAACCGACGTTAAAAGTTAACTTTTAACGTCGGTGTTTTAAATAACCGACGTTAAAAGTTATTTTAACGTCGGTTATATTAAAAACCGACATTAAAAGTTAATTTTTATTTTTTAATACTAGTCGTATTTAGTTCCCAGCTCCCTGCAGAATTCTACAAATTACAACCAGAATTTCCAGAATACAGAATTTTGCATAATTACTCAATACTATTCCAGAATATATAGATTTTACAACATTATTTACTCAACATCACTAGTCCAGACTACAATTCAGAATTCTCTCTAAACTACTAGTTAGTACAATTCAGAATTCTCTCTAAGATAGTCAGTACAATTCAGAATTCTATACATCTCAATTCATACATATATAAACTAATCATCATTCTCTACTAAGTATGCAGGATCTATATTTTCTACTCCTTTCTCTGCAGCATACTTAAAAAAGAAGGTTGCAAAACGCACTCTCAAGTCTTTGAATTCTTGTTTAGTGAGAAGAGACTGATCACTGAAAGCCTACACAAGTTCAAATAAACTCAACATTAAATTAAGTTATCAACAAAAACAAAATACCTAAGATATGAACCTGAAAATTAATTACCTGAGTCCATCCGTCAGTAATAGATGCTGAGACAATGTTCAACATATGAACCATCACATAGTAAGCACACTCCTAACTTTGTATTTGTCTACGAGACTAAAAATGAATATGAAATTGGACATCAAGTTAATGTATTGATAGTAATGATGATGATAGTAATAATAATTACTATTAATAAACTGCTTACCTTTATGATATACCAATCAGGATTTGATTTTGACTTGGAAGACCTACTTTTCCCATTTGCACAAGAAATGCTACATGCCTTCATAGCTCTATGATAAACAAAATATTTTTGTCAATTATATGTTTATAAAATAAAAGCAAATGTTATAAATTAAATTACATTAAATAAAAGTTTACGTACGTATTAATTGAGGCCACCAACTCCTTCGCCGGATTAAAGTGAACGAGCAAAAGAAGACAACAATATGCTTGCTAGGAATAAATAGGAGCATCTGCCAATGGCCATTCCTTACAAATGGTGTTATATATATTTGTTTCCGACTTCTTTCCATTAGGGTCTGCATGTATGCACTGACTTTAGCGTAATCAGTCATGAAATTACCATGAGTGACGGTGGGGTCTAAGAATCCATAAACATGATCGCTGCCCCTCTCAAGTAATTAGCGATGCAGATACCTAAGATATGCAACAAGTTGATTTTAATTACGTAATATATTGAAATAAATTATAAAATTGTAATACTTTATGCAATATATATAAGGTCACAAAATGTACTTACGTGCACCAAATACTTAGAATTTTGTTGGCTATCCGTTCACCATCAGTGCAAAATTGACCAATATCGTCACCAGCGATGCATGGATGAGGTTCTACGTACCACAAAGCCAACGTGTTCCATCGGAATTACAAAAATATCATTACCATGATCCAAACCAAATGCAAACAGATGAGCTATCGGAGACTGAAGATGCGTTACCGGCTTCGACTTCGGCTTCAATTGTAAATAAAGAAAACATAAGTAATTGAGAATACCAGAAACATAAGTAATTGAGATTGAGAATAAAGTAAACATAAGTAACTGAGAATGATTATGATTACTAGGGACAACTCCAACTCCCGCTGCGACAACTCCAACTCCCGCTTTTCCAACTCCAACTCCGCTTCGACAACTCCACCTCCATATGTGAAGGTTGGGCAACTTCTTGGGATTGCCTTGATGAAAACTCCTTCAAAAGCGTTTGCGTGAAGGTGGGATCCTTTAGAAGTGAAAACATAAGCTCTTGTCTAAAAGTTGGGTCGGAGATAACATCCTGTTTAACCTCTTCTTTAAGCTCCTCCGTATTGATCTGCTGCTCGACCCGCCTACGTGACCCGCATGTTCCATGAAATTTCTTAATGCCCACCGTCCCTGGAACACCACGAACACGGCCAGGGTAATCTTCGTTCCCTAGAGCAACGACCAAGATATCTGATCCTCCCTGTGGAACGAAGGACCCTTGCGAGCATTGTTCCTTCAGCTCCTCCTACAAAGACACAATTTTTAAAAAATGTGTAAGACAATGTGTTACAATTACAAGTAGAAATGTAGTATGATTAATTTGCTACTTACAATCTTTTCAGCAACAACGCATTTGCTTCAACTTTAAAATTTCCAGATTTCGTCTTTCGTCCTTCCACCCATGTGTCCTCGCGTGGGGGTGGAGACGGAGGATCAACAATTTCCTATACTTCTTCTCCTGCTTCTACCCGCTCTTTCAACTTCTCCTCCCTCTTTCTCAACTTCTCATCCATCAACTTCTTCTCCACCAATCTATACCCACCTTGAGACATGATGTGGGGGTGGACATTCTTCACCTGACTCGCCTTACCTTTTTCCCTTTTAACCAAAAACTCAGGACTGGCTCGGTTCAAAAAAAATCTATCCCACGTATCCTTATCAAGGAATGAGTAAACATCAAGAGGAGATTTATCGATCTTCTCTCCAAATATGTACTTATTATCCAGAAAAGACTTAAACCCCGTCCAACGCTTAGCCGCAAGTTGAAGCCATTTTGTCTGATGTTTAGGAGTATTCGGCACGGTCCATGTGATCTACATGAATTATAGAACAAGAAGGAGGAATTAGTAATGCTTGAATCATATATTATATGCTTAAATAATGTAAATACAAACAAAGAGATCATTGAAAAATACCGTGATTGACTCCCAAATCTGATCCTTCACAGTCTGCGGTACGTGATCCCAATCATCAAACAAAATGCTAGTATGAGTTTTAGCTTCCAAAGCCACAAAACTGGTGAATTTCTTAGCATAGGGTCCCATGGGCTCCAGGCGACTATCAAACTCGATCTCAAGCCTCTGGTTATTAATCTTGGATCTGGACAAACTTTTCAAAGTTGTGGCTTTCCTACCCTTTTTTTTAGGGAAGGCCGACTACTCGACGCTGTTGAATCAGCTCTGTGTGATGCCTGTTTAGACAAAAATATAATAAATTAATCTTAGCTTAACATGGATAAATAAAAATATAATTGGCTTACTTAATTAACATTATATGTATAAATAAAACTTACACTATCAATAGCGGAGCCATGACCTACTCATCCTGTGAATAAGGGATGTCTGCTGAATTAGTCATGTGTATGCCTGTTTAGACAAAAAAGTAATAAATTAGGTTAGTATAACATGTGAAGCAATTTGAGGGGGAGTGAAGTAACTTGTCTATGACCACCCGTCTATAATCACCCGTCTATCACCACCCGTCTATGACCACCTGTCTATGACACATATAATAACTAAAATGGTAACTAAAATTGCATAAGGGACATTCCTTTCTTGTAAACATAACAATATAATCCTAAAAAACAAAACTCACATCATGGATAAAGATAACTTACACTATAGTATTAGATTTTAGCTAGACCAATATCCCTTCATGATGATCATCACGAGTGGCATGTACATCGTCCACCTCATTTTCCTTAATGAAAGTAGGCATGTGTATTGAGAAAGAAGGAGTCTCAGGAATATCAAGAGTTGAATCTTGATTTTCATCATTACGATGCATGCTTTTTCCTTGGAGAACCACTGACCACCTTTTGTTAGAAGGATCATTGATATAAAACACTTGTTTTGCTTGGGAAGCCATGATGGAAGGCTCTTCTGTGTCACCTATCTTGCCAGGATCTACCAATGTAAATCCTAATTCATCGATTTGTACACCACTTTTACTGTCAACCCACTTACATTTAAAAACAGGCACTGTAAACTTAGTGTAATCGACCAACCAGATCTCTTCAATGACTCCAATGTAAGAAATGGGTGCCATAATTAGATTTGTATCTTTTGAACTAGAGAAGTGCATGGCCTCAGCCACTATCATAACCCCACTATTTTGCATGGTACTCTTGTTATCTTGTTCCTTGCATAAAAGGAACACATATTGATGTCGTATCCGCTCCAACATATGACATTAAAGCTAGGCCCATGTGCTAGCCATTTTAATGTATCATAAGAAGTACTATCATCCTTCAAAATTTCTCCCTTAAACCATTTTAAGAAAGTCTTGTTATGCATGTTCAACAGCCACTTTTCACTCATTCGAGGGTTTCTTACCTTGACGTCTCTTTTGTGATCACATAAGTAAGGTTGAACTTCATCAGTGTTATTCAATATATACAAATGTGCTTGAAGCACTTCCTCCTGACCCTTGCTCTTAACCATTACACCATGTGTAACCTTGCCTTCACATCTTGCCTCATCATGACGAGGCTTAGGAGCCCCTATTAGATCAATTTTAGAAATGTAGTCTGAACAAAACTTAATAGCTTCTTCTGCAACATACCTTTGAACAATAGATGCTTCCGGACGGTGTGGATTCGTCACATACCCTTTCAAGATCTTCATGTATCGCTCAACTGGGTACATCCACCTTAAATAGACAGGGCCACACAATTTAATCTCCCTCACCAGATGAACAATTAAGTGAACCATCATGTCAAAAAATGAAGGAGGAAAATACATCTCCAATTGGCACAAGATAATAGCAGCCTCATCTTCCAACTGATCCAACTTCTGGGGGTCAATCATTTTGTTACATATAGCATTAAAGAATGATCAAAACCTAGTTATGACATGTCTAACACTTTTAGGAGCAATACCACGAATAGCCACTGGTAGTAGTTGTTGCATCAACACGTGGCAATCATGAGACTTTAAGCCAACAAATTTGAGATCATTTGAGACAAGCCTCTTGACATTTGAAGAGTAACCATGTGGCACTTTGACGCCCTGTAGAAAACCACAAAAACTTGTTCTCTTTTTTTTTTTTGACAAAGTATGACATGCTGGAGGCAAATATGTCCGCTTACCATCCTTTGGCTGTGGATCTAACTGCTCTCGTATACCCATCGCTACCAGATCTAGACGAGCGCATTCACACTATCCTTTGTCTTGCCCTGAATGTTGAGAAGCGTTCCGATTACACTATCACACACATTTTTCTCAACATGCATTACATCAATACAGTGTCTAACATCAAGTTTGCACCAGTATGGAAGATCAAATAAGACGGACCTCTTCTTCCATATGTTTTCATCAATAGCCTTCTTTTGGGCTTTTCCGAAGATAACATTAATGTCCTTCACCCGTTGATAAACTTGCTCATGAGTTAAGGCCATCAGAGCAATTTCACTCTCCTAGCATCCGTTAAAAGCTTTCTTCACTCTACGATATGGGTGATCACTTCTGAGAAATCTTCGATGCCCAAGGTAAACTATCTTCCTTCCATGTTGCAATTGAGTGAAACATGTGCCTTCTTCACATATAGGGCATGCTTTATGCCCCTTAACACTGTAGCCGGACAAGTTTCTGTATGCTGGAAAGTCATTGATGGTGCAAAATAACATGTCACGCATCTTAAAAGTCTCTTTGTCATGGACGTTAAACATATCAACGCCTTCCACCCACAGCTTTTTCAAGTCATCAATCAAGGGGCTTAGATAAACATCTAAGTTATTTCCTGGCTGTTTTGGGCCCGAAATCATCATAGACAACATCATGTATTTGCGCTTCATGCACAACCAAGGAGGTAGGTTGTAAATTACCATGAGAACGGGCCATGAACTATGAATACTACTTAAGGTACCATACGGATTCATTCCATCCGTTGCAAGTCCAAGCCTAAGGTTTCTTATCTCACTTCCGAAATCCGGAAACAAACTATCAATTCTCTTCCATTGCAACGAATCAGCCGGATGGCGAAGCTGTCCATCACATTTCTCTCATCTGCATGCCATCTAATGTTCTTTGCGTCATTTGCATTAGCGAACAATCGCTTGAACCTTGGAATTATTGGAAGATACAACACCTTCGCAGGAGGACCCATTTTGTTCACATCACAACTAGAATCATCATCACCATCCTTCACTTTGTACCGTGATAACCTACACTTGGGGCAGTTGTGCAACTCTTCATAGTCACCCCAATACAATATGCAATCATTAGGGCATGCATGTATCTTCTTATACTCCATACCCATCGGACACAGTACCTTATTCGTCTCATAGTTACGATCCGACAATGTGTTGCCTTCGGGAAACATTTCTTTCAACAACTCAAGCAATTCAGTGAAGCTTTTATCGCTCCAATCATTTCTCGCCTTCACAGTGACTAATTTTAACACCGCTGACAATCGTGTATACTTAGTGCACCCCGGATACAAAGGCTTATCCAAATCACTGCACAAAGTTTCATACACATGTGCTCGCTAAAAAGACTCTTGTCCAATATCACGGATCATATCCTCTAGTCGATCATCCTCCATATCTACGTCAACTTCCTCACTTTGGGACACACTTGGCTTGTTATTTAACAGCACATCACCATGCCATGTCCATCTTGTATAATTCATGCAAATCCCATTATAAATAAGATGAGTACGTAGATCCTTCACTTCACATTTCCTTAAATTCAAACATTTGACACAAGGACAACAAAACTTTCCATCACTATCAGGAAGATTTCTTTGAGAAAATTCTATAAACTCTTCCACTCCTTTCAAATACTCATCACTTGTCCGTTTACTAACCATCCAACTACGATCCATAACTAGAGAGGTTCTGTAGATATATACACACAAATATCCAATATAAGGACAATAGGGGAGATTGAAAAAGCACTAATATTTGAAAACCTAACAACCATATATATACCTTATAACCTAACATACCCTATATGTGCATTAAATTTCAAATACCCTATACCCTCTAATACCTTCAGCATCATATACCCTATATATATCCTCTAATACTTTCAGCATCATATACCCTCTAATACTTTTAGCATCTTAACCTGACAGTTATACAACTTGCTCTACTATAAAAGAGCATGCCAATGAGCCAGAAAAATAATCTAAACAAAGTATCATAAGCCGCAACAGAGACCCAAGCAGTGGAAAAATCTAATGAGAGGAATAGCAAGATAAAGAAAATGATAATAAGAGTTGAAAACCTAATGAGGATTACCTGTTGCAGGAGCAGCAGCAGCTTGAAGAAGATAAAGGAGAAGAGAATGGAGAATAGAAAGGAGAAGAGCAGCAGCAGCAGTGGGAAACCTAATGCGAAGAGAAGCTCAATGAGAAATGTAGAAGAGAAAGGGAGAATAGAAAGGAAGAAGAGAAAGGGAGAAGAAGCATACCTAGGGCGGGACGGTGGTGCTGCGACGGTGGTGGTTTGACGGAGAAGAGACAGACTCAGACAAGAGTTTTTCAAACGGAGGAGAAACTGTAATGAGTGAGCGTAGAATTGATACCTAGGGCGCGACATAACGTTAAAAAAATTTGAGTAAAACTATTAACGTCGGTTAAAAAATAAACAGACGTTAAAATTAATTTTTTAACGTCGGTTATTTAAATAACCGACGTTAATAGTCTTACTCAAATTTGATTAAAACTTTTAACGTCTGCGTTTTCAAAAACCGACGTTGAAACCTTAATTTTAACGTCTGTTTATATGACAACCGACGTTAATTAATTTTTAAAGTCAGTTATAAAATAAACCAACGTTAAATATGATTTAAATGAGTTAATTATTTACAATTCTGCCACCGCGTATTTGTTAACGTCTAGTTGTTTTTAACCAACGTTAAATCTGGTCGTAAAATCCATATTTTCTACTAGTATAGATATGAAAGTAATATGAATTGTAGTTTGTAGACATTTGACAAATACAAATCTCGAAGGACCGAGTCATATGTTCTTGCATGTACGTAGCTACATACATAAAATAACATGAAAAAAGTGATCCAAGCCAAGAAGATACCTTACATTTTCAGACATAACAAAGAATATCCATTTCATTTTCATAAACAGGAAGATTTATATTAAAATTCCCCTACACACAAGAAATATTCCTTTATAGTTTATACATGTTACTTGCTATTTTTAACATGGATTGTTTCCTTCCGGTTTCTTTCATGGTCCACATCATTTTTGTCATTTTCTTCGTCTCCATTCTGGTTACTCAAATTTGGAATCTCTTTTCTTCCCCTCCCTACACCCATACCACCCTTGAGCCACTCCACCACCTCTTTCATACTAGGCCTCTTCTCCGGGCTACTACTATCAGTGCATCTCATAGCTATAATGATAACAGTTTTCAATTGCTCCACATCAAATTTCCCCTTCAAATTTGGATCTGCAATATGATTGAACTCACCCTTGTTGAAATATGGTGTGACCCATTGAACAATGTCCCTTTTCACTCCGCCAGGGAGTTTCTGAATTGGTTTCTTGGCAGTAATAATCTCCAAAAGCAATATCCCAAAGCTGTAAACATCACAGTTCTCAGAAACCTTACCCCACATGGCGTATTCTGGTGCCAAATATCCTAACGTGCCTTTAACCCTTGTGGTAAGATGGCTTACACCATCCGGTACCAGCTTTGCAAAACCAAAATCCGCAACCTTAGCTTGGAATTCAGGGTCTAAAAGAACATTGCTTGCCTTTATATCTCTGTGTATGATGTGAGGAGTTGCCTCATGGTGCAAATACCTTAACCAAATGGAACATTTTTATTACATCATTTCTATGTCTCGTCCTTTTTTTTAAGGTAATAAAACAAGAGAAGATATAAAACAAATAATTTCCATAAATAATTGTTGACAAATCAATAATTTAGGATGTGTATGTTTTGGCATTACAAATCACGTTCACAGTGATAAAAGTAAAAGTGAATTTTTTTCAACAAAAACGTGAAAGCAATTTTCTTTGACGTTAACGTCGTGTCAGTATTCACGTTGACCCAAATATACGCTTAAAAACCATATTATTTTAAATGCTGGAGGGATTGAATATTTTCAAATGGAAGAAGTTGAAATCGGTCTAGAAACTATGTTTCAACTTTTTACATTTCAACATATCACATGCTATTTAATTTTTTCTGTGTTGTTTTCTTTGAGGAATTTTCAGCAAAACATTAAACCATGCATAGAGCAGTGAAGGATATGGTTATAAGAGGAAAGATAGAGGGGAAGGTACACTTACGCCAAACCTTCTGCTGCTCCAATTGCTATACTCATTCTTCTAGGCCAATCTAGCTTACATTCCTTTGCAAGTGAACCATGCAAATGGGTGAGCAAGCTATGATTAGGCATGTAATCATAGACAATCAACCTTTCATCTCCACCAGCATAGTATCCCCTCAATCCCAACAAATTCTTATGCCTCACTCTTCCAAGTACTTCCACTTCAACTGCAAACTCCATCTCTGATTTTGCAGTCATAGTCTTCAAACGCTTCACTGCAATCTGCAAATTCCACTATTAGTCATGCAGAGTTTTGTTGTATGAAAAAATGTCACATGTTTAAACTTTATGCCAAACAAAAATGAAAATCTAGGAGCAAAAGATGTGAATATAATTGCCTGAACGCCTTTACTTGTTCGACCAAAATAAACACTTCCAAATCCACCCTCTCCAATCTGATTATCTTGATGAAAATTGTTTGTTGCACGAAGCAACTCCTTCAAGTTGTACATTTCCCATGGATACTCCCTACTCTTCTGCTCACTGGCAATCCTAGTGCAAGAAAAAAAACCACAAACATAAAGGCCAAGAGCAAAAATAAGATTAGTAACAACAATTTACAAATTTGTGAGCATAAAAACAGATTAGTTTGATCAAAAGCTTACCTTATTTTCCCTTGCTCTTCATCTAAGAGGAGACAACAGTAACGTTTCAAATGCATGTCTTGGAGGAAGAATCTTTAAGATGATGTGCAGAATCTAAAATCCCTTTTGGACAAAAGACGAAAAAGTTAAAAGGATATTTGGACGATTGAAGTTAGAAGAAAAAGAGAAAGACTGAAATCCTGCAAGAAAGAAGCAAATTAAAACATATATATATATACTGGACAGTGCAAAGAAGCAACAAGATGACTTATGGCAAGGATAAAGGGTTGCCTTGGAAGTCAAGGACTCTCGAGGTTAATGGGGGAACACATGCCAATTCTGTATGCAGTATTATATGGCTTAAATGGTGGTGTATATGTTATGGGAAATGTAACACATGTACACCATGCATGGAAGTGGTGCACCATCCAAATGATCAAATTTGGACCATTTAGATTATCACTTGAATAGATTGATTTTTTAACACTTTTTCCTCGAGGTTGATTCAGATTTGATCACTTGGATGATGTACCCATGCACCACTTTGATAGATGCATGGTGCATCATAGCTTTCATCTCCTCTAGGGGCAAACATTCTTAAGCGCTTTATTTAATCTTTATTTAATTATAAGTTGTATAGATAAATGATAGAACAATTAATCTTTGATTATTATACGTTATATAGATAAATAACCTAGTAGATCAATTAGTGTTTGATTTTGGAATATTTTCATCTATAGAAATTAGAAAGTGACGCTATCACTGCCATCATCCCCTCTTTTGATTAAACTGTTAAAAATGGCCACCTAGCTGGGTATTAAACCATATATTTCTTATTAAGCCTGCAAAAGGTTGTGGTCTCATTTTAGTTGACAAAATGTCTTAATCAAGCTAAATTAGCTGTAGCCCGTTCATATTATGGATTTGTAAAAGTAGCTATTAAGCATTTATTTTTATTTTTAATTTTTAGTTTATAATCTGATATTTTGATCTCATAAAATCAAATAACATTGACGGTAGTGACGCACACGAAATAATTCAGTATTTGGTTTAAGTTTATTATCCTTATTTTTTTAGTACATATGTATAATATCGTATTAAGGAGATTAATCCTATAAAATGCGTAAATAAACAAAACAAAATTATTTAAAAGAAAGTTGTTCAAGGTTAGATCGATGCAGAAAATTATAAGAGTAAAGGCTCAAAGTGGTTCCTGAAATTTTTTGCGGACTCACTTTTAGTCCCTGAAAAAAATAAATTAATTAAATAGTCATTGAAATTTACAAACACGGGACAAGTTAATCTTTCTGTCCATCTCCGCACTTAGCTCCGTTAACTCAAATTAGTAACCCAAATTAGTCCCTGAAATTTAGCTTGTGACCCAAATAAGTTAGTGTGTGTAATCCATGCACCAGAATGCAACATGCATAAGATTTCAACGGTGTGCACAAAAAACATGCATCCTTTCTATGTCTTACGAGTCTTGTGCACAACTTCTTGTCAAAATATCTTGTCTCACGACACTTCTTACATACGACTTCTCATGTCTTACGAGTCTTGTGTTGTTAGCTTCTAGGGCCTGTTTGGGCTCTCGCTCGAATCGGAACCTTTATGCGTTGGTAGGCTTTCGACTCAATCGAATAGCCTACCTATCGGGCGCCAATAAAAGAAAAAGTTCTTTACATTGAGCATCCTTCCTCTTAAGTTATTTTGGCTTCCCTGTAACATCCTAAAATCTAATATAATTATTTTTAGGAAATAATTATATTAAAAATTAATGTATTATGAGGTTTAATGTAGGAAATTGTTATTATAAGAAACCACTGGAATTAAAATAGAAACAAGAAAGCTACAGGTTGATGGGGGATGTCAAAATTATATAATACCGTTAGTTGATGTGGTATCGAAAGCAACATCGCTATATAATGGGATGTCAAAAATTGAGCAATATCGTCAGTGCACATAGTTGGTATTGAAGAATGAGTAATGTCACCGATGAGAATGTGACATTGAAATATCTCTTTTGAGTAGAGATAGATAATAAGACGTCATTGTTGAGTGATGTTTGATAGCTATATGAAATATGTGATTTATTGGAATATTTGATATATGAGATTTTGACATACTTGATTTTATGATGTGTTGATGAAGACTGATTATTGCCAATAATAATTTATTTTATTATTATTACTAATATTATTTTATAATTCTATTATTTTGAAACCATGAATTGTTTTTCGATTGCCGAACTGGCTAAGAACAATGCTTTGCGAAAACCTTTATAACTATATTTTTATTTATTGAGATTCCCAACTCATTAGTAATATTATTTTTAGAGCTTGAGGACCACACCATTGAGCATACAGAGGCGTGAAGATTGTTATATTAGCTTTATAGTTCATGGTTAGTATGTTATGGCTTATGCCAGAAGGACCTATGTTAACGTTATGTCTTATTTTTATCATGCGAGTTGTAGTAGATGTCCGGTTTTGAGACTTCTAACCTATTATGTTATTTAAGCATTTATTGGTTTTTGAGGTAAACATTATTTTGAAATTATTATTTATATTAGAACACTAAGTATTTATTCAATATTATTTAAGAAACTTTCTATTTCTTCATATTTTATCTAAGTAAATTATCTTGGGTTACTAATGTAACGAAGGACGTTACACTCCCAATAGACCTCTTCAACTTTGGTGATTCTGGCTTGCAAGGGAGCGGTAAGACCGAAACATGTAAAAGAAACAACTGCAAAAGAGGTTAAAAAAGACTTTCTCCAGTATCTTGGGTCCCTTATTCACACTGAAACAAAAATCAATTTCAAAGTTTACCAAACCAGGAACTGACTACAAAAGTAGGTGTTTGCTCATTACCTGTGGGACAAATTCTAGCCTTCTGGGGAGGCCAACAAAACATAGGTGGAAGGAAGCTCAATCTTAAGAAGCCTATAACAGCCAACAACACAAGACTAGTAAGACATGAAAGTCACATGCAAGAAGTATGATGAAACAAGACATTTGACAAGTTGTGCACAATACCAGTAGGACATGGGAAGGATGCATGTTTTTGGTGCACACTGCTGGATTCTGGTGCATGTTGCATTCTGATACATGTATTACACGCAGGGACTTATTTGAGTCACAAGCTAAATTTGAGGGACTAATTTGAGTTAACGGAGCTAAGTCTACGAAGATGGACGGAGGGACTAACTTGTCTCGAATTTGTAAATTTCAGGGACTATTTAGTTAATTTATTTTTCATGTACTAAAAATGGATCCTCAAAAAAATGCAGAAATCACTTTGGGCCTTTACTCAAATTATAATTTAATAACACAGATATGCTCTTTCTTTGTCTCCAAAGGAGATGGAAAATGGACGATTACGAAAGTTCATCTAGAAGAATGATATGATACCTAAAGGTACATCACTATTAATTAGTCTGTTTTTGTTATTTTAAATAAAATTCAACGTTGAATTTTTTTGGTAACAAACCTTGCAAAAATTTAATATTAGCATTGTATAACCGTACTTTGGGATGACAATGGGTAGGGTTTGGATAGGGTACTATAGTATTCGTTCCTATATCCGCGTTTGAAAACAATACCCGTACACGCATGGGTAACAACTTAATTACCCTTATCCGTACCCTCTGGATACCTAGGTACCCATACATGCACTCATTATCCGCATTTTAACTAAGAAAAAGGGAAAAGATAACACAAAGAATATCAGCGGCTGCTGTTAGTGTTTAGGTCAGTATGTGATTAAGTCTGAAAGGGAAAAATAATTAAGAAACAGTAGGTTACATTAATTTTATTTTTAAAATTTGATATATAATTATAATAATATGTATTAATATAAATAAATATATATATAAATATATATTTATTTATATATGCAGGTGCGGGACGGGATGAGTACTAGAGTACCTGTACCCGCACCCGCACCCATACCCTCTCTTATTTGCGGGTAATTACCCAGACCCGTATCTATGCCCACAAAGCGGATATTTATCCTACCCATCATGAATATTTTTTGCGGATACCCAGCAGATAGGATCTAAATTATTATCCCTAAGGGTACTACTATCGCATGCCAAGTTCAGGAAGCAAGGCACCAATGATAGGAACGGGAAAAGGGAAAGGCTATTTTCGAGTAATAGCAACTCCAGAAAGAAGAGGAAAAAGGTAAAGAAACTTGGTTCAATATTCTTCTTGTATTTTCATTCAATTATTGTGATGTTTATAGAGGTACATATGGCCTACAGCTGCGGATCACTTGCCAAGTGGCTAAGGATCAATACATGCATAATGCCCAAATGAGCATCTAATAACTGAAAAGGGAATTTGTAAAGGAAATCTTAACAGAATGCAAACAAGGGAAATTCTCCTAAAGCTAAGGTGAAGTGTGAAGTGTGAAGTGTGAAGTGTGAAGTGTTCAATGTCTTGGGCCTCTCTGCCTTAGGCCTTATTTAGGTAGCTTGCCCAATTTGTAGTCGTATCATCAGTATCATTTTTTCTCATCAACTATGAAATAACTAACTATTGAAGTTTATGATTTGCGATGTGAGGGTCTTGCAATTAGGGATGGTAATGGGGCGGGACGGGTGCAGGTGCGGGTAATACTTCCCTCACATTCATAGCCGTCAATATTCATGGATATTTATGTGGGTAGTGGATATCCATAGATATCCATAGGTAATTAAGAATCTTAAATAAAAAAGAAAGAAAATAAAATTATACAACAATATATTATATTAATATTATATAATATACTATATGTATTTAAAAAAATTATTATTATGGATTTAACTACTAAAAGGTATGAAATAATAACGAAAACAAAATTTATTTCATTTCAAAGTGATAGAAGTTGTCATAATATATAATATATATTTAATAAAAAATATTTATTATAAATATGCAGGTACCCGTGGGATAGGTATTATGAACCTCATCCTCATTTAATAGATATCCATTTACTATCCACTACAGATAATCCATGCGTATATCTATGTATGCGGAAGCAATGTTGGTTGATTAATGAACGGTGCTTTATATGAGACATGTTTGTTGCTAATTTATCCAAAATGCCAAAGGTTATATGGACTTATGCATTCCAAGCCTTATATGCCTTTTATTTGTCTCATTTACAATTGATGCTAGTCTTCTTAATTTATTTTCCAATGCTTCTCTTCAAATCCAACTAGAGTAAGAGTGAAAGGGTGTGAACTTTGTTATGCTATTCACTTTTTTCTCTGTTCCGTCGATCCCTATGGGTTCTCTTCTCTTTTTCGTCTCTAATAGCTATCGTCTAGAAAAATCATCAATAATTAATAATATAGTTACATAGAGGCCATTCAGTGAATTCTGGTAGTCGTTATTGGTTTTGCATTATTCATTATAATTCCCTTATAGTTTGACAATGGGTTTTTAAAGCGGCATGCTTCTCCAAATACAATATTGTCATATTTACTTCCATTAACAAGGACACCGGACTTTGAGCAATCACATCACGATCATAAAGATCTCAAAAGTCTACTGATGAAGCGGATAGCAGTAAAGCATATGAGCTTAATATATAAACTCTATTAGCAAGTTCATTAAATTCTAAATAAAATTCATTGACAGAACCAATTTGAGGAAGCTTGAATAGTGAAACTTTGCCGACATTGAAATGGATAATTTATGTCCATCATTTGAAACCAAGATACTACATCATTGTCAAATTAAATTGCAACATTGTTCTATATATATAACTAAAGAAAGCATTCATTCACTTCCGCTTTGACCTCATCTACCCCTCATCCTACGAGGGTTGACACAAGCATGGAAGAAAGAAGAATTTGAGTCTTCTTCTTTTAACCACTTAGACCTTAATTTTTGGTGCATTAGGTTCTCCGTACGGCTCTTCATACACCACATATCTTCAGTGGCCTTTTTCCTACAACTTCTTTCCTCCTCATTAAGGTCTTTGACGCAATTAGCCAAATCGTCCCATTATTTAAGCTCATGCCAAGATGTATATCTGAAGGTCGAGGTTGCCAAAGACCTCAACATTCCAAATCTTTAGTTTCTCTTTTAGCCTTCTCAACTTTTCCTTAAACATTAAAGCTTTCCATCCTTTAACCTTTGTCTCTGACCAAGTTTTTCTTTTCGAAATTTTCAAAGCTTTCATGCTGCCGCTAGCAATTATTAAATCTAAAGGGTTTTGGACCCAATTTGAGCTTTCGCCTCTTAACATAATTGGGCAATGATCAAAGACGTTCCTCTTCCCTACCCATTGAGCCTCGGACCTTCATAGATTGATCCTTCCGAAACAAGAAGTCTATCCAACCTATTTACAGCAGAGCTTCAAAGTGTGTCTTGTGGCTTCCTCGTCAGAAGGATAATAATAGTTATAATCCATGATCCTGTATATTCAAAATCCACCTCACAAAAGAAGCACAAAATTAAAAGAAAAAGGAGATGGAGCAAATAAATCAAAAACACTAACAAAATAAGACAAAAAAAAAAAAAAAACAAGCACAAAAAAAAACAGATGTTGTGTCTAAATTAGAAGTTTCCCTTGTTACTTATGATATTGACAACACTAATCCCCGGCAACGGCGCCAAAAACTTGAGGAGACCACGACAAGTAATAAAACGATGAGAATCAGATATCGTCCACAGGGATCGGTCGTCAAGTACCAATTCAGAAGTAAAACCGCTACTTAGACAAATATTTGGTGTGAAGAGAGCTTAGAACATGAAATAAAGCAATTAAAATATTTTTGGGTTTTTCTTGTAGATAATTAAACAAACATTAGGAGGTAAAAAAAAGAGATAAAAGCATTAAGGATTTGATTTCATCCAATTATGAATCTGGATTCCTCATAGATAAGGAATCATATGAATTACTGAAACTCTAATTATCCTAATCCCGATTGGTCTGTTGAAAGTTAAATTCCCATAATTAATTGAAACATAATTCATTAGTGAATCAATTCTACCAAAACCTCATCAAAAAGCTAATTCCTTAGGTCTAATTAACAAAGTATGGTAATAAAAGCTCTATGGAATTTGTAACACAACCACATCAATCAAGTCATCCATTCCTAGATAAACCCAATTATTGGTAATGATTACAAGAGACAAAATCCATATATCATCATTCCTAGCATATACATGAAACTTTAAAACACAAGAATGGTAGCTAAGCATTCAAATGTCATTAAGCAAAGTAAACATCACATCAACAACCAATAGTTCATAAGATAATCAAAGAGTCAATTAAAACATCATCATAAATGAATTACACCAAAACCCTAGCTAAAGAATAACGAGAAATGAAAGAAAAAGAAAAAGATAAGAAAACTCTAATTCAAATTATAGTTGAATGCTCCCTGTTACTGCATCTGGAACCGCGCACCACCTTCACGTCCTCTCTGGAACGGTGCTATATCCCCCTGTGTGCGTCCGCCCTTCCGCAGGGCTCTCCCTGATTTTGAAGTTTTCCGACTAATAAATATTCAATCTTATCCCTAAAATTATAGTATTATATAAATTTAATCTCTTATATTATTAATATTCCAAAATGATTCTTAAAATTACAAAATGTTAATCAGGTCCATCCCTCTGTTTGGATCCATTAACAAATGCATCGATAATATTCTTCACTTCATTTCAAATGCATCTCCGACATTAATAACTTAATGTTATTATAGTCCATGAAAATATCAACGGAGGAACGAATCTTATTAAATTTTTGCAAGTCCAGGGATCATTTTGAAATATTGATAATGTGAGAGAATAAATTGATATGACCTTATAATTTTAAATACGAGATTAAATATTTACTCATATCCCAACCTTATTTCAATTGGAATTTCAGGTGCCCTTGCACAATTTGCTTCACGTTGGCCCAACCCCAAAGAAGATTCCAAATTGAATTCTTATTTTACTACAAGTCCAAGTTCAATTCAAAAAGGCAATATTGCCTTTGTACGTGTAAGTTCCAATATTAATTGAAATTGGAGAAGGCTTTGTAGATTCAATTATTTTCATTCAAATTCAATGGCAGCTTCAATTTAATTGCAATCCTTCTTCTTCATTCTTAATATCTTCTTAAAAATCATAAAATGCAAAACATAATAAAAATCTAATTAAAATTGACAAAATAAAGTAAATTAACATTAAACATCAAAATAGGCAAATAAAGTCAAATTAGGGTCAAATCAAGCATTCAACTCAACTTATTTGATGAAATCCACTCCAAAATAATAGATCAAACTAGATAAGTCAACAGATTATCAGCCCCAGACCTTCATAGATTGATCCATCCTTTCGAAACAAGAAATCTATCCAACCTACTCATAGCAAAGCCATTCGATTTAAATCAAGTGAATCGTTTCTCAAGAACAGGTAGGTCAATAAGGTCTACATCCTCAATAAAGCATTGTAACTCGTCACATTCCCTTGTAGGTGTGATATGGTTCACCCTCTTTTCACCCATCCTTTTTTGACAGCATTGAAATCCCCGACCACACACCATATTTGGCCTCTGAAACCTTTCTTAGAAATAACTAAATCTTTCCACATTATTTTTTTTTTAGTGGCATTACAAGAGGAATAAATGTTATTAATGATACATGAAACCTTATTTTTTGCCTATTCCAAACATACCCCTAAAAAGCCTTGCCCAGAAAAAGAGTATTTTAGTGTTAAAAGGGTTGCATTTCACTTTCACATACTAACAATACCCTCCGTTTCCAACAATCGGTTGAAAAACTCAATTTACCTCTAAGTCTCCCCATAACGGAGTTACAACCTATAATCAACCAAAGACAACTTTGATTCTTGAATAACAATAAAATCCGCCTTTTCCACCCTTATAAGTGATCTAATCTACTCTTTCTTTGATCGACCACCAAGTCCCCTAATGTTAAAAAAGATCATCTTCAAGGAAACCCTCTCTTTTCACCTAATACATGCTTCACTAATTTGTCCCTGACCTCCATCTTTTGGACTAGTTCAATCGTTCTATCATCACCCGCTATTTGTTAAACCCCAACCTCCTTGCAGATACCCCATATTTTCTCAGCAATTTCCCCTTGTTAGAGGCTAAAATTTTTAGATTACATCTACCCATATCAGTGTCAGTTACAGAGTTACCTGAGAGAGACGACAATGAACTTTGTGCTCTGTTACTCGAACCATGGTCGCGACAATTGTTGGATTGTTGTTGCCGACACACGCCCTGCTCTAGTACAAACCCATCGACAAGCCTCCCACTCCCCTCCCTTTTGTTCTCTGAACCCCTTCAGGAAGGTACCCAACTAAAAATGTGAACCTGATACCTCCAACGCATTAATTCTCATACTGAGGTAGGAGGAGATATTGACAGACGCAGAATCACAGAATCAATATGGTTAACTCGTGAGATAGATAGTCCTCTTTGATCGATGGGTACATAGGCCATACGTTTACCGACCCAACATCCAAATTGCACCTAAAGGAGCTAAGCAGGTTTGCACTTCAGGCTCCCCAAGTAAGACGCCTAGCCTTAAGCCATCGTGGAAGTTGTTTGGCATAGCGTGGGTTTCAGCAACGTCAGAATCAAGCCTAGGTTGTGGGAATTCATGACTTTCTGCAACATGAGAGTCTGGCCCAGGTTATAAGGATTCATATTTATCGCCAAATTCACTTTCATATTTATCCAAGTGTACTTTTCCTTTTGATAAGCCGCTTCTCAAAAAGATTAGATCAAAGCCATTTCCTTTTCTTACAGACGGATTACTAAGTCTACCCTCAAAATCTCAAATATCACTGAGTCTAAAATCTGACCTTCCCCTTGGTCAACGCAATTATTCAAATTTGAGCCATCTCCCACACTCCTCTGCATATCCTCCGCCTACACTTCACCTGAAAAAGTCTGATTTCGGTAGATCTAAATGACTATCCACCACTGAGTCACTCCAGTCAGATTGAATTTCCACACCACACCGGAAGACCCTATCATACTGTAGCCTGGAAAAAGAATTCATGGAAAATATCCTCCACCATTTTGATGGGGTACAAGTCATTGTTGACCTTAACTTGGAGGATTCTATTAATAACCGCCGAATAAGTAGTAGAGATAAGAACTTTCCCAACATCAAAACTTTTTTTTCAACCTAGTGCTTTCATCCCATGTGGAGCAGCGACGCACCATTTGCTCAAAGAGTTTGAAAAACTCGTCATGCCAAGCACGTACCGGGACATCGGTGTCTCTCAGCCAAGCAGTACATTTTCTTGCCACCAACTTTGGTTCCCACGGTCAGATGTCAACGAACCATTTGGACAAGCAGTTTGTAGCTGTTGAGTCTCCAATTGTCTGATGTGCATTTACCTTAGTTTTGATGAGATTAAAACAGTTATTCAATGATTTAATTGAACCCGTCTGTGGAATTTAACTCGTCTACTTAGTGTGCAGATTATAACATTAAGCATCTATATGAACTGTTCACACGTCTGAACTAGCTTACGTTCACACGTCTGAACTAACTAAAGTTCACTTGTCTGAACTAGCTATAGTTCACTCGTCTGAACTAAGAGAAGTTCACTCGTCTAATGAAGTCTTCAACCGTCTGATCAAAGGAAGACTCACCCGTCTAAAAGACTTTGCAACTGACGTCATCTCTTTGTTAAAGAGGCAACCCGTCTAATGAAGCTACTCATCCGTCTAGTGACTAACGTTGAAAAATACATTGGATGAAAGCTGTCTCGACTCTGATAAGGAACTTCAACAAAGTGTTTTGCCTGAACACAACTGCATCTTACACCAAAAGGGAAAGTCTTCCCTTTGCAAACAAAAAGCACGTATACAGACCTACTGAGACCAAAGGTATATCAGAAGTCTGTATCACTCTGATGAAAGAGAATAAGCGAAGTTCCCTATGCTTTAATGGCTGATCAGAACGACTCTATTGCATTTATTGAAGATCTGCAAGAAGCCAAGACTTCAGACTTTGTGTCCAACGGCTTTAAAATTTTGAAGCCTATTTAATGAAGAAGACTTTGAAGATTCCAGTAGACACGAGAACGATCAAAGCAATCAAGAGCAATTACTCTGTGTATTTATATCTTCATTCTTTCATTATTTATTCTTCAATCATTTGAAGTTAATACGCAGTCTTTTAGAACTTCACTTTTAATTCACTCGTCTGAGTGCTTGTGAAAGACTTGCAAAGTGTAATCTTTTTACAACTTCTCTCAAACAAACCCGTCTGAGCCTGAAGAGGCTAAGTATGCAAATAATACTTGTCTGGAGCCTGAAGAGGCTAAGTGTGCAAATAATACTTGTCTGGAGCCTGGAGAGGTTAGGTGTGAAAACAATATTCGTCTGGAGCCTGAAGAGGCTAGGTATGAAAATAATACTTGTCTGTCCTGTAACCTAAATCAGTTATAGTGAGAAAACTTGGTACTGCCAAGGACTGGACGTAGCCTCATTGTTAAGGGGTGAACCAGGATAAAACCTGCTGAGTGATCTCTCTTTCCCTTAACTTTTTAGTTTGATTATTTGTCTTAACTATCATCTAACTAAAGGGGTTTATAATTGTGTTTATCAAAAATTTTATTATCTTGCATGATTGTGTGTTTTCTGTGAAAACCTTCAGATAAGTTATCAGTCTGATTGACCTGTCTGTGTTTACTCGTCTATTACAACCCGTCCGTGCTTCCGAAAAAGTTTCTAAATTCCGCATAAATTTGTCAAACACCATTCAACCCCCTTTTGAAAGCGGCTTATCAAAAGGAAAAGTAGCATCTTCCAACATTTGTGAAATTTCTTCCTCCTATGTACCAGCAAGAAGTATTAGGTTGCCCCCATTGATGTTGTAGTCACGTTAAAGACTCCTTCCATATGTAGTTTTTCCTAGATGCTCAAGATGCCCTCTGGGTTAAAAGTTTCGCTCACATAACAAACTTGCAACCACTTCAAGTCTTCCTCAGCAACATTAAATACTAAATTGTCCCAACTGTTGCCAGGAACTGCATTTACACCAATCTTTCTTTTGTAAACGTTGAGCATTAATGTTATGATTGTTAAGTAGCCCTTCTGCCATTGTCCTTCCATATGTAACACCTTGTCTTGAATCATAGCCAACTTTTCGAGATTGGTTCTCCAGTGGTTGTTGTGGGATCGAGAACAACTTTGGTTGTTGCATGGACGAGCTTAAGGGATACCTTCTTTGGAACTTTGGCAAGTTAACCTTCAGTTGATGGCTATCAATCCAAATTTTACCAAGCTTGACCTCCAAATATTTGGGATACAGGACATTTTTTAACCTTGTAAAGCCGAACTTCTTCCTAAACCGATCTCTCTTGGTAGAGATATAGACATCTTTGACTCTCCTCCATTTAAAAACACCTTCCACAGCTCCTCTAATCTAACATTCTTTGGGAAATCAGTAAAAAAGAAGGATGTTATATTGTCTCCTCTATAGCTTGTGTTAATCTTTCCTCTCCCAACACAACCCCTCGAACTTTCCCTCTCCATCAGCAACTACTATTATATTTTTTATATACCGATCTTAATTAACAAAATTAAGACCAAATAAATAAATCCTATAAGTCAGCTAGCAGGAGATGACCCAACCCTTGAGGGGCCATATGCCAAAGGCGAAAACTGTATTTATTATGGATTTATGCAGTGATAAAAATCGAAATATTATGTATAGGGAAAATCTTTTAAAGTGAGCTTATTTCTAAAGTGAGCAAGTAATGATGTATTTACTCTATATCAATGATAAAAATTGATATATTATATATGTATTTGTCTCTTTGACAGCCTCTATTTCGGTTAGAATGATTTCCGTTAGCGACTGATTTGTTATCTCGCTAAATTGAACATTTCTTGTAGTCTGAGTTTTTTTATTAAACAAGTCAGACCAGGTCAAGTCTTAAATAGACTAGGCCATAGGTTCCCGACAGATGATCTATCCTTTTCCCACCCCCTACTTGGGGGGCAAACGTGGCCCTCACTGCAATCCTTCAATATTTTATTTTTAGTGTTAAAAAATGGGCAAATAATTTAAGATGGAGTGTGCTTACTGTTATAATTAAACTCTTTCATGATATTTTTTTTGTTGGAACTTACTGTAATTAGGGTCTTTGGCTCCCTAGTGGGTCCACAGAGTATCCCCACATGCTTAGATTAATTCTTTGGACCCAGGACAAGACTAATCTCCGCTCGGGATGCTTAGTCACAGTTAAGGTTCTTCGCTTCTCCCCAAGAATGTATTTTGCGGCATTCGAAGCGAGATCCTTCCCACAAGCTCAGCTTGCACAACCAACTGAATCAATACACTCATTGAGTAAACTCTTGATATAATAATACATAAATAGATAATATTACTTTTTTATAAACAATTAGACAATAATATTTTTTTTTATGTGAACCAATGGTATACTTCAGCTGACAGCGAGAGACTATGTGCTTTTCAAGGCGGAGACAATAATATATGATTTTATACTAGTAAAATCCCTTATAATTAACGAGCATTAAACAATGTAAAATCAAATATCACGCACCTTCGACCAACAAGAAAAATTTTAGGGAAGGTTTGATGCAATTACCTCGCATTAAGCACGCTTACTGATTTTGGGACGGATATTTGAGACCATAATTTCTTTTGACGTACGTTGTCCATAAGAACTACAAGGAATATTTGAAAGACGGCAAACAGCTGCAAAATGAAGTTTAATTATGAAAAGAAAGTTCACACACCGAAAGAAAAGAAAGTTCATCATCTGGGAAAGATACTGTTTGAATTGAAAAGCATATATTACTATTAGTACTCTTTTTTTTTTTTTTTTGAAGGAGCTATTAGTACTCTTTATCTAATATACCTTTTACTTATAAAAAAGATATATATTACTATTAGTATACTTGTTTAGGTTAGCGAGATTTGGATAATAAGATCATATTATCAGACCCCATGGGTGCAACTCAATACATCAAATTAAATATGTATCTACGGTCTATGGATACCGCTTTATGACAGGACTTTAATTATAATAGAAGATTTTTTTTTTTTTTTTTTTGCTATCAACAATATCTTCAAAGAACAATTGCGACCAAGATTACCTTAGTTGTCATATCTTCGCTTCCCTCCTACGATGATACTTTTTTTTTGAATCATCATATGATGATACTTATTCAGTGGTACAAATGGATTTTTGGACATGGAATCCATTACATATAATTAATATTAGATAATGAGATATGGTTCGGTTTAGGTGCGTTAAATATAGCTGCTTTGTTACTCATAATCAAGATTTTGTTGCACAATGGTCCCAGAATACCATGAATGTAACCACATATCAATGCTGACTCGGCTTTATCTAATCTAGTTTTTTTTGTCATTTTAGAAAAAAAAATATCACATTTATATGTCATTTTATAAAATCAATAAAATTTTAATTAATAATTATTTTGTCACTTATAGTATTAATAAGTGAAAAAACTCAATATATTAAAAATAATGTTCTAAATATTTCAATAAAAAATATTTTAGGTAAATATTATTACTTTTATTCATTATCGAAGCTATTTATTAACCTTCTGAAATTTTTACAAAAAATTAAAATACAGAAAAATGAAAAATGACAAAAGTTGTAATTATTGAATATATCAAAAGAAAAACAGATTTTACAACCAATAGTCACATATGTTAAATACGGGGGATCCAAATCCTTATGTTTTTTTTTTGGTATAGTATAAAGTTTAGATTAGGAAAAATATGTCCTCCTGCAAGGTCAGAGAATACCACCAACATCAAAGATAATTTATAGTGAAATTTACATATCGCCTATCAACGGGAAAAATATAAAAATCAAGCCAAAAAATCCATTTGTATAACCCCTGAATAAGTTGTTGGAAAATTGTGTATTTTATTATATTCCAATGTCATAATATGGGCAGATATCGTCAATTAATTATATTAGCTATTTATCAATTAGGAGCCTTAATTGATATGTGATCAAATTAAGTGATGAGGCTAATTAAATTTCAGATTTGATAATAAATTAGTTAATTGATATGGACTAAATATGAGTGGATGTCATTGATGGCTCATTTCGGAATAATGGGAACCCTAATTGGCCATCACCCTATATATAGGCTATGGTCTCCAATACACCGAACAATAACGCATACCGCCTCTTCTCCCCATCTGAAGAGCGATTAAGGCATAAGAAGTCCAGGTTGAGGAAGAACCATAAAGCCACCACTAATCATATTTGTTATCATCATGTGTTGATTGTCAAAGGTATTCCGCACAAGAAGACGATCAACCCCTTGTTCGTGATAGATTGCCGGTGAAGATTGGTGATCAAGTTCACCCTTTTGAAGAACGCTTAGGGTCAGGAACATATACAATGGATTCAGGTATTCCTAATATCTTTGATAAATCAGCATGTTTTACATCCTAAGGATATCAAGTTTTAGTTATTCTTGATAATAGAGATGCATGCTATATATGGTTATTGTGACACCCGCTACCCCGCATACGATAAAATAAAATAAAGCATGCAAGTTAAATAAAATTTTAACATAAAAGGTAGCCAGTACCACATGATCCGAAAACATTTTAAACATAAATACAACTGCGGAAAAACATTAACATAAACATAACCCGAAACCCGATGTCACATAATCAGAGTTGGTATACATATACCGATAATACATCGGAATAAAACTAAACAACTGAACGTAAATCCTATCTACTACTACTAAGAGAGATCTCCACGGGATCACTCCTCGTCAGCATGCTCACCCTCCTCTGCACATGCAACATCATATGCACAAGAAACAAAAGATGGGGGTGAGAAATACGATCATAAATATATATAAACGGAATGGAATAGTAATTAAGATGACATATAACATACATCAACCAACACATGTATAATCAATGCATATATATATACCAACGATGCATGTCAATGCGAATGCAACATCACTACTCCGTATGCATGTGGCCAACAACTCTAACTTTGGAAAGACGATTAGGAGCACATGCCCGGTTATCAACGTGGATGATATGCCAGACCGTGGGCCATCCCCAAACACTCTCACTAATCTTGATAACGTATAGTGGCTAGTCAGGGTACTCAAGCTATCGCGATTCATCGTTTGCTTTCCACCCAACATATCAACGTCAACGTATGATGCATGCTACGCTCAACAACATGCAAACACATATCCAACCATCCACCATCAACACCATTACATGGCTATCAACTTTGACCAACAAGCATCAAAGGTGATTTATCAACATCAAACTTGACCAATAAGCATCAAGAATGATTTAACCAACAACATCGGTAACAGTACGTCGTTACCAATAACATCATCGTCTTACTAACTGTTCTCTTTGTTAAGTCTTAACTTAACATTACCTCTATTAAACCTTATACTTAATCTTATTATCTAAACCCTCAATCTATATTTTATTAAGATTATAACTTAACCTTAATATTTATACCTCAAGTCATATATTTATTAAGATTATAACTTAATCTTAATATCTAAACCACAATTCATATCCTATTAAAATCATAACTTAATCTTAATATCTAAACCACAATTCATATCTTATTAAGATTATAACAAGCCTACATAACACTATCCATCAAGCATAAGGGGGTCAAAACTGCTTCTGGGAACGTGAGAATCGATTTCCAATTCTCTGGAATCGATTTCTCAAGTCTTCAAATCGATTTCCAATCTCTGGAAATCGATTTCAACATGTGCAAATCGATTTCCCCAATCGATTGTGACCAAGGAAAATCGATTCTAGAAATCGATTTCTACAAGGCCAAATCGATTTTCACACCTTGGAAATCGATTCTTGGTCGATTCAAATCGATTTCCATGTGCTGGAAATCGATTTCTGGGTGTCAGATCATACAGCAGCGGGTTTTCTTCGCTATCGGACCAGTCTACGTTCTCTAATTAACATATCATTCGAGCCTAAGCTATTTATCACCAATTTGATTAGTCCAACACTCATAAATCATAACCTAAGGGTTCTCAAACTAATCCTTGGTCATCAACCTCACATTGTCTAATTATCTTCTCCCTATTACTATGTTCTTATAGCATAAGGTTAACAAAACACCATATCATGGCATAAACAGCATGTTCATCATCATCAATTCATCAACAATCATATAAATCATGAAATCATAGTTATAAACATGTTATAACATCAATTTATTCATCAATCAATACTCCTATAGCTAAAAAAACAACATAACAACATTCATAGGCATACGCAGGCATACATAGGGGTCATGGGTTAACCCCTTCATCTTAACCTATTCCAAAACCCACATATTCATGACCAATTTTCTCCCCCCATACCTGGTATGACGATTCACAGCCTAAGGGAAAGAGAACAGAACCAAGTTCCGCTACGGTTCCTTCTTCCGGGTTCAGCACTTGATCACGATCGCAACACTGGGAAGCAGAGTCGATCCTTAAGTTAAGGATTAAAAGGGAAAACAAAACTAGGATTAGAAACTCACCTTGGTTTCTAACTTAGGAGATTAACTCTAGCAACAGGAATGGATTAGCTAGACAACGGCGTGTTCTTGACGAAGAACACCAAAGCAGGATTCGTCTTTTGGGTTTTCTAGCGCAAGAGATCAATTAGAGCGCTTAGGGATGAGAAGAGGCAAAAAGTGTGTACAATAGGGTGTGGATACTGGGTTTAGGTCATACGCTATGTATATATAGCTGTTAGGGACGTTTTAGGACGAATGGGCCGTACACAGCATAGCCTAGTAACCCAAACGCGTACACAAGCTCTGACACGCATGGAAATCGATTTCAACATCCATGGAAATCGATTGGCCAAATCGATTTTCTTATCAAAGAAATCGATTTTGCCCTTCAAATAGTGGATTTCCTCCTTCTGAAAATCGATTTCTTCACCTGGAAATCGATTTCCAAAATCGATTTCCCAACCGAATTTTGCATCGACATCTGAATAAAACTTGTAGGTAATCCTCTAAGCTTTCCAACGCATCCCAGATCATCTCGATCGAATGTCTAGAACTCAAGATATGGCCAAAACCGTGAAACAGGTTATTTAGACTCGGATGAATTGATTATTCTAAAGGCTGAACTATTACAACTATGAACTTATGCACCAAAAACAAGCAAAAACGACATATGCAAGCATCTATAAGCAAGTATCAACACATATATACATAGAAGTGAAAGAGCAGGGTGTTACAATTCCACCCCCTTATAAAAAATTTCATCCTCGAAATTTCTACTCTCCTTGAGTAAACAGATGCGGGTATAACTCCTTCATCTTGCTCTCCAACTCCCACGTAGCACTTTCTTCTGTAGCTCCACTCCAAATGACCTTGACCAAGGGAATTTCCTTCCCTCTCAGCTGCTTGACCCTTCTATCTTCAACCCGAAGTGGTAGCACCTCAAAGGTCAAGTTATCATTTAGTGGAATAACATCGGGTACTATCACATGGCTTGGATTATGAACATACTTTCGAAGTTGAGACACATGAAACACATTATGAAGGTTTGACAAGAACGGGGGTAAGGCTATCTGGTAGGCGACTTCACCGACTCTTTTTAGAATTTGGTAAGGGCCAATGAATCTAGGAGTAAGTTTCCGTGCTTTCATTACCCTGCCAACCCCAGTTGTTGGAGTAACTCGCAAGAACACATGATCTCCCTCCTGGAATTCGAGAG
Organism: Ammopiptanthus mongolicus; assembly: GCA_039655645.1. Lineage (NCBI taxonomy): Eukaryota > Viridiplantae > Streptophyta > Magnoliopsida > Fabales > Fabaceae > Ammopiptanthus > Ammopiptanthus mongolicus. Next base: position 28,134,081 of record CM077346.1, on the reverse strand, counting down.
TTTTTCTTCTCTTATCATGGTAACTCTTTTGCCTACTCTGTGCCACTCTCATCTTATCTTGTATCATCCTCACTTTCTCTGTAGTCTCTTGTACTACCTCAGGTCCTAACACAACATTCTCTCCAGGCTCATTCCAACACAAGGGTGTCCTACACCTCCTCCCATACAAAGCCTCATAAGGTGCCATCCCAATACTGGAATGGAAGCTATTGTTGTAGGTGAACTCTATGAGGGGTAAAAACTTATCCCAACTATCTGACTGCTCTAGCACACACGCCCTCAACAAGTCTTCTAAGGATTGGATTGTCCTCTCAGACTGACCATCGGTCTGTGGGTGATAAGCTGAACTCAATCTAAGCTTAGTTCCTAAGGCCTCATGCAAACTATTCCAAAATCTAGAGGTAAATCTAGGATCTCTGTCTGAAATTATGCTAGAGGGTACACCATGCAATCTAACTATCTCTCTGATATACAACCCAGTCAACTTCTCTAATGGATATTCCATGTTCATAGGAATAAAATGGGAAGATCTGGTTAACCTGTCCACAACAACCCATATGGCATCACAACCAGCTGGAGTCGTAGGGAGTCCAGACACAAAATCCATAGAGATACTATCCCACTTCCACTCAGGGATACTCAAAGGTTGCAACTTACCGGAAGGTTTCTGGTGCTCTATTTTAGCCTTCTGACACACTAGGCAAGCATAAACAAACTCAGCCACATCCTTTTTCATCCTAGGCCACCAAAACATCCGTTTCAGATCCTGATACATCTTTGTGGCTCCTGGGTGAACATTCAAACCACTCCTATGCCCTTCCTCAAGGATCAACTTCCTAAGCTCAGGAATATCAGGTATACAAACTCTATCTTGAAACCTCAAAATTCCATCAGTCCCATCCTTAAAACTGAGATTTCTACCTTGAGCAATCAACTCTCTCTGGTCTAAAAGGTATACATCTATCTTCTGCCCTTCTCTAATCTGATCCATCAAACTGCTAGTGATTTTCAACATTCCTAGCCTAATGCTCTTAGGGGTAACTTCCCAAACTAAACTCAAATCTCTAAACTCCTCTATCAAATCCATCTCTCTAACCATCAAAGCTGAAACATGTAAGGTTTTTCTACTCAAAGCATCAGCCACTACATTGGCCTTACCTAGGTGGTAACTCAACTCAAACTCATAATCCTTAAGAAATTCCATCCACCTACGCTGTCTCATATTCAGCTCCTTTTGGTCAAACAGGTATTTCAAACTCTTATGATCACTAAAGACCTCAAATCTAGCTCCATAGAGATAATGCCTCCAAATTTTTAAGGCAAACACTACCGCTCCTAACTCCAAGTCGTGAATGGGGTAGTTCTTCTCATGGGTCTTAAGCTGCCTAGAAGCATAAGCTACTACCTGACCATTCTGCATCAACACACCACCTAAACCTTGCTTCGAAGCATCACAGTATACTACAAAAGGTTCACTAGGATTGGGTAACACTAACACAGGTGCAGATGTCAACCTATTCTTCAACCCTTGAAAACTTTCCTCACACTTAGAGTCCCACACGAAGATCTGACCTTTCGTAGTAAGGCGGGTCATAGGCAAAGCTATCTTAGAGAATCCTTCTATAAACCTCCTATAGTACCCGGCCAAACCCAAGAAACTTCTAACCTCGGTCACTGACTTAGGTGCTTCCCAATGGAGCACGGTTTCTACCTTAGCTGGGTCCACGGCTATCCCTCCTTTAGAGATGATGTGTCCTAAGAAACTCACCTCTTCTAACCAAAACTCACACTTGGACAACTTGGCATACAACTGTTTTTCCGTAAGGGTTTCCAAGACTATCCTCAAGTGTTCCTCATGTTCCTCCTTAGTCTTAGAGTATACTAGGATATCATCTATGAAGACAACTACAAACCTATCCAAGTATGGATGGAAGATCTTGTTCATGTAGTCCATGAACACAGCAGGGGCATTAGTCACACCAAAAGGCATAAATAGATACTCATAATGGCCATAGCGCGTTCTGAACGCAGTCTTTGGAATGTCCTCAGACTTGACCAGAATTTGGTGATAGCCTGATCTCAAATCTATCTTAGAAAACACACAAGCTCCTATCAGCTGGTCCATAAGGTCATCTATCCTAGGAAGAGGATACCTATTCTTAATAGTCACCTAGTTGAGCTGTCGGTAATCGACACACAACCTCATGCTGCCATCTTTCTTCTTCACCAACCAACACTGGCGCTCCCCACGGAGACACACTAGGCCTAATAAACTGCTTCTGGAGCAATTCCTCTAACTATTTCTTCAACTCAGCTAGCTTTAGAGGGGACATCCTGTATGGTGCTATGGATATAGGTCCTGTACCTGGCACTAAGTCTATGCTAAACTCAACCTCTCTCTCAGGTGGCAAACTATAAATATCCTCGGGAAAGACTTCTGGAAACTCTCTCACAACTGGCACATCCTTAACCTCAGCCTTTCTCTCTACTTCCAGGGAAGATAAGATCATGTATACTTGGGCTTCTTCTCTAATAGAAGCCTTGACTTGGTTGGCAGTCAGAAAACTCGGATCCTTAGGATCGACAGCAATTCCAAAAACAACAGTTTTATCAAAGCAATTTAAAAGGACATGATTGGCAGATAACCAGTCCATACCAAGAATAACATCAAGTTGTTTAAGGGGTAAGCATATAAGATCAACTATGAAATTTCTATCATCAATGACAATGGAACAACCTTTACAAATATGTGAGGTAACAACAGGCTTATTGGTAGGGGTAGCAACAACTAGATCATATTCAAGTTGGGCAACAGGTAATCTAAGGTACTCAACACAGTCATGTGATATAAAGGAATGCGACGCACCCGAATCAAACAACACTATTAAAGGAGTCCCTTTGATGAGGCACTTACCTTGAATCAGGTCTTCAGATTCTGAGGCTTCAGCTCCACTGAGAGTGAAGACTCTTCCACTTGTCCTCAGTCGATTGGCTTGAGAACTCTTACTGGCACTCTGTGGCTCCATCTTTGCTCCACTACAATCCTTACTGATATGACCAGGCTTCCCACACTTGAAGCAGATGATGTCTGTCTCCTTGCAGTCACGAGTAAGGTGCTCCTTACCACACTTGCCACACCTGATTGGCCTAGAAGAGGCAAATCCTCCGCCACTGGCTGGTCCCGATGTATACTGCGATTTCTTGCCGGCGAACTTGAATCCACGGCCAACTAGTGCCAACTGTTGTTTTCCTTTGTCCTGTTGGGTCGTCCTCTTGCTACCTTGGGGACCAGAACTCCTGAACTGAGAAACTCTGGACTAGTAGTCTTCCTCAAAGATTCTGCACTTGTTCACCAAGGTGGGGAAAACACGGATCTCCTGGTTGCTGATGGCTTGCTTAATCTCTGGACGCAAACCATTCTCGAACTTCACACACTTGGAGCGATCATCATTACAATACTGATAGAGTGGATAGTAACGTGACAGCTCCTCAAACTTAGCGGCATAATCCCCAACGGACATGTTTCCCTGAGTCAATGCCAGAAACTCCATCTCCTTCTTGTCACGTATATCAGCAGGGAAATATTTCCCCAAGAATCTCTCCTTGAAGGCATCCCAAGTAAACACGGTGCCTTCAGCTTCTAAACGTTGGCGACAATTCTCCCACCAATGTTCAGCTTCCTCTACCAACATGAAGGTAGCAAAGGTAACCTTCTGAGCATCGGTGCATGCCATGGCTCGAAAAATCTTCTCAAGCTCTCGAATCCATGTCTGAGCACCTTCAGGGTCATAAGCTCCCTTGAAGGATGGCGGATTATTCCTCTGGAATTTATCCAAACCCTGAAATTCAGCAGGTCCACCTCCGTTGTGATTCTGATTCTGCCCTATGGCATTAGCTAATGCTTCCAGGGCATCAGCAATCGCACGATCATTTCTACCTGCCATAACTTCCTGCATCATTCAAGCAAACTGCTCAATATCGGAAGTTAAGCAAAGCAAGACTAAGCACATAATACTCTATACCATCGTCATGGACAATCATATAAGAGTACACAGAAGAGAACACAGCAGACACTTACCCCGGCCTGTAGGACAACCTGGCTCTGATACCACTAAATGTGACACCCGCTACCCCGCATACGATAAAATAAAATAAAGCATGCAAGTTAAATAAAATTTTAACATAAAAGATAGCAAGTACCACATGATCTGAAAACATTTTAAACATAAATACAACTGCGGAAAAACATTAACATAAACATAACCCGAAACCCGATGTCACATAATCAGAGTTGGTATACATATACCGATAATACATCGGAATAAAACTAAACAACTGAACGTAATTCCTATCTACTACAACTAAGAGAGATCTCCACGGGATCACTCCTCGTCAGCATGCTCACCCTCCTCTGCACATGCAACATCATATGCACAAGAACAACAAAAGATGGGGGTGAGAAATACGATCATAAATATATGTAAACGGAATGGAATAGTAATTAAGATGACATACAACATACATCAACCAACACATGTATAATCAATGCATATATATATACCAACGATGCATGTCAATGCGAATGCAACATCACTACTCCGTATGCATGTGGCCAACAACTCTAACTCTGGAAAGACGATTAGGAGTACATGTCCGGTTATCAACGTGGATGATATGCTAGACCGTGGGCCATCCCCGAACACTCTCACTAATCCTGATAACGTATAGTGGCTAGTCAGGGTACTCAAGCTTATCCTTTAGGTCACTCCGACAATAGGTAGCTAGCCCATGTCACCTGGAATTTCCCTACCCAATGTACCCGCAAGGCCGGGATAACACCCATCGTGGCCTCCACTATCGCGATTCATCGTTTGCTTTCCACCCAACATATCAACGTCAACGTATGATGCATGCTATGCTCAACAACGTGCAAACACATGTCCAACCATCCACCATCAACACCATTACATGGCTATCAACTTTAACCAACAAGCATCAAAGGTGATTTATCAACATCAAACTTGACCAATAAGCATCAAGAATGATTTAACCAACAACATCGGTAACAGTACGTCATTACCAATAACATCATCGTCTTACTAACTGTTCTCTTTGTTAAGTCTTAACTTAACATTACCTCTATTAAACGTTATACTTAATCTTATTATCTAAACCCTCAATCCATATTTTATTAAGATTATAACTTAACCTTAATATTTATACCTCAAGTCATATATTTATTAAGATTATAACTTAATCTTAATATTTAAACCACAATTCATATCCTATTAAAATCATAACTTAATCTTAATATCTAAACCACAATTCATATCTTATTAAGATTATAACAAGCCTACATAACACTATCCATCAAGCATAAGGGGGTCAAAACTGCTTCTGGGAACGTGAGAATCGATTTCCAATTCTCTGGAATCGATTTCTCAAGTCTTCAAATCGATTTCCAATCTCTGAAAATCGATTTCAACATGTGCAAATCGATTTCCCCAATCGATTGTGAACAAGGAAAATCGATTCTAGAAATCGATTTCTACAAGGCCAAATCAATTTCCACACCTTGGAAATCGATTCTTGGTCGATTCAAATCGATTTCCATGTGCTGGAAATCGATTTCTGGGTGTCAGATCATACAGCAGCGGGTTTTCTCCGCTATCGGACCAGTCTACGTTCTCTAATTAACATATCATTCGAGCCTAAGCTATTTATCACCAATTTGATTAGTCCAACACTCATAAATCATAACCTAAGGGTTCTCAAACTAATCCTTGGTCATCAACCTCACATTGTCTAATTATCTTCTCCCTATAACTATGTTCTTATAGCATAAGGTTAACAAAACACCATATCATGGCATAAATAGCATGTTCATCATCATCAATTCATCAACAATCATATAAATCATGAAATCATAGTTATAAACATGTTATAACATCAATTTATTCATCAATCAATACTCCTATAGCTAAAAAAACAACATAACAACATTCATAGGCATACGCAGGCATACATAGGGGTCATGGGTTAACCCCTTCATCTTAACCTATTCCAAAACCCACATATTCATGACCAATTTTCTCCCCCCCATACCTGGTATGACGATTCACAGCCTAAGGTAAAGAGAACAGAGCCAAGTTCCGCTATGGTTCCTTCTTCCGGGTTCAGCACTTGATCACGATCGCAACACTGGGAAGCAGAGTCGATCCTTAAGTTAAGGATTAAAAGGGAAAACAAAACTAGGATTAGAAACTCACCTTGGTTTCTAACTTAGGAGATTAACTCTAGCAACAGGAATGGATTAGCTAGACAACGGCGTGTTCTTGACGAAGAACACCAAAGCAGGATTCGTCTTTTGGGTTTTCTAGCGCAAGAGATCAATTAGAGCGCTTAGGGATAAGAAGAGGCAAAAAGTGTGTACAATAGGGTGTGGATACTGGGTTTAGGTCATACGCTATGTATATATAGCTGTTAGGGACGTTTTAGGACGAATGGGCCGTACACAGCATAGCCCAGTAACCCAAACGCGTACACAAGCTCTGACACGCATGGAAATCGATTTCAACATCCATGTAAATCGATTGGCCAAATCGATTTTCTTATCAAAGAAATCGATTTTGCCCTTCAAACAGTGGATTTCCTCCTTCTGGAAATCGATTTCCAAAATCGATTTCCCAAATCGATTTCCCAATTGATTTTTGCATCGACATCTGAATAAAACTTGTAGGTAATCCTCTAAGCTTTCCAACGCATCCTAGATCATCTCGATCGGATGTCTAGAACTCAAGATATGACCAAAACCGTGAAACAGGTTATTTAGACTCGGATGAATTGATTATTCTAAAGGCTGAACTATTACAACTATGAACTTATGCACCAAAAACAAGCAAAAACGACATATGCAAGCATCTATAAGCAAGTATCAACACATATATACATAGAAGTGAAAGAGCAGGATGTTACAGTTATTATGTTTCCACAATAAAGTTTATGAGAGCATGTCTTGTATATGATTATTGAGTTTAAATATAACATAAGTATCATACTATCATCATATGAGGGTAAGCGAAGATATGACAACTAAGCTAATCTTGGTTGCAATGCTTCTTTAAAGATATTGTTGATAGAATCTTCTACATTTATAATTAAAGTCCTGTCATATAGTAGTATGGTGTCCATAGATACATATTTAATTGGATGTATTGAGTTGCAAGCATTTTCTATGTTTTGGGGCTGTCTTTAATGGTTTGCTGATCAAAGGTGCAGGATATGTTGTCTTTCTATGAAGGGGGCTGTTTTTTATCTGATATAGGAAGCCTTTCTATGTGTTGTTCTTCATGCTGTTCTTTTGTTTTTAGGCTGTATATAGGCGGTTTTTGCAGACTGTTTTTTTTTCTCTTTAGGATAGTTGGTCAGCTAGCTGGGTATTTTTTTTTTCTTTTGGTTCTTGTATATGGGTTTGAGCATCCTTTGTGCTTATATCAATATACTTCTTTTGCTTATAAAAAAATATCATATTATCCTAATCTCGCTAACTTATATAAACAAGTATATACTAATAGTAATATATGTTTTTCAATTCAAACAATATCTTACCAGATGATGAACTTTCTTTTCATAATTAAACTTCATTTTGCAGTTGCATGTTTGCCCGTCTTTCAATTATTGTCACAACTCACAAGTATCACGAGGCAATTACTATAGGAATGGAAGTGGAATCAAGAAACGAAAATGTATGAATGATATTCTAGGATAGAGATGTTATGTACCAATTTCCTGTTATATTCTTTATCCCCATCAATAACAATTTGACATTTAAAAAAACAAAATCATAACTCATTAATATTTGTGCTTTTTCTTAACATTTGATTGGTAGGGAACATTGAGACACTATTTCTTGGGACAATAGATTTTTCTTCGATATTCTAATAATTTCATTCTTTCAATTTTCACCAACTTATCAAATATATATCAATCACACCCTAAGTGTGTTACCAACAATTCATTGAGATTGTAGCTTTCTAAGTAAATTCATTAAATAATCAAATTACTTTTTGTTTTTAAACAAAAGGTTGACATGCAAAAACATCATACTGAAAAACTATCAATATAACCAAAGTACTTAATTTGATCGGTTATTTTGTGACTTAATTAGTCTTATGAGCTGTTGCACTATATATACACATATCAATGATTGTTTTTAGGAGAATGCTAATGAATGCTCTTAGAACATTAATTAAGGAATTAAGAAAGAAAATTTTGTATGGGTAAATGATATATTTAATATATTAAAAAAGTATTACACTTATTTTCCAAAGAGTTTAATTGTTATGCACTGTCAGTGTAAGTTTTTTATACTGTCAACCAATCAGAAATCATGGTATAAGTGACTTTTAAGGTAATTAGGAGAAAAATCAAACAATTCAGGTTATGTGACAATTTTTGATTGATTGACAGTGTAAAAATTCTTTACACTGACAGTATATACCAATTAAACTCTTTTCCAAATAAAAACTTTTCTTTTGTTGATTTTTTAAATAATGCCTTTAGGACACTCGTTAGCAAGACTATTGTTATACAGATGAAGCAAAGTATGCCAGCATATACCACAACAACTTCCAATTTTATGAACTAGGCACTAGGTATTGATGAATAATTAAGTTTTGTAAGAATCAAATGCACAAAATACGTGAATGCTGAAAATGAAAAAACAAAAAATACGTCGATGCAAAACATTGAACATCTATATAAACGTTATGCCTGGCTTGGTTGTTGGTTCTAATTTCCACGAAAAAGAGATGAATGACCTCATGGAGTATTGCATGACCATTGACCATTGTGAACTTGAATCTTCAACTAGTTTCACTTTAGACTGCGCCAAGTATTTATAGCATATATATAACAAGCACAGTTTTAAAATGAGGTCCCAACTACAATTTGAGGTCATAATGGTTCTATTTGTCAAGTTCAATATTAAACTAACTTATAGCTTATTTGCTTGAAATAGAAGCTTTTGGTAAACAATCTTATCTCATTAGTTTATAGCTTTTTTTCATAAGCTATTTTGTTTAGCTTATGGCTTATAGCTTATTGACTTTTATCACATTTTTACCCTCATTCATTTAATGAAATTCTCACTTTACTATGTTTGTCATAAATATGTTCTTTTATATTTATTGGCTAGTTCAACCGCTAATTTTACAAACACTTCAAATACAATCAGCTAGCTTTTCAGCTATCAGCTATAAGCTTTCAACTAAAAATTAGCTTATCAGTCTTAAGTTAGCTTATCAACCATTATTACCAAACGGAGCCAATGTTGTAGTTTTTGTAGTTTCCGCAATTATATTGAGAGAGCATTTTCTCATAAATGTCCACAACATATTATGGTAATTGGTAAATTATCTTATCCATTCCGATCACAATCATAATTTAAAATCTTGATGATAAGGAATACCATAAGGTGCACAAATCACTCAATAGTGTTCTAGATAAAAAGCTTCACCAAACAATACATCTTTCTCAAGATATAAGCAGTTCTCAGGTTCAGTTAAAGTCTCTTGCAGACCTGCAAATGGTTAAATATTTATAACTAAAATGCTGTAATGTGAATCTCCAGACAAAATTAAAGCAAAAAAAAACCTTGTAAACAATCCTTTGTCAAGCACACAAAATTCTGCAGTAGAGTCTTACTTGAAGACGATATTGCTTCGATAAGCTTTCTTTGCAATTCAGAGAAATCAGTACCACCATTAATATTTGGATCCTTCAAATTAAAGGCAGGTTATACAGACGAATATTAAAAATAATATTTCAACTTCAGTACCGATGAACCATTATAACCACTAGACGCTCATGGCAATTAAAATGACATGGTACCTCTGATCGAATAGTGTGTATGAACCTGCCATTTTTTTGGGTGGAAGTACTGCTAACCACGTTAAGCCCTTCTTTAAGCAAAATGTCTAGAACTCTTGACAAAGGAAACACACAGTTCCTGAAGCTGTAATAGCACATAATCTCAACGCCACCGGGTAGAGGATGAACAACAACATAGGGTGGAAGATGGGTTGTACTAGTAGAACTTCCAATCTCAGGGCCAATAATACTCAAATTAGACTTCTTCATTAACTCATCCCTCTTAGTTTTCAACTGCTTCACCTTACTCTGTAGGTGGTTGATATAATTCACAGCTTCATACATGTGATCAGAAGTTGAGCGCTTTCCCTGATGTCATCAAGATCATGCATATGCTATAAAAGCACCCCCAATGGCTAGCTAGTAGGTTTCAAATTTCAACCACTCTAAAAAAATACTCAAAGTTAATGAAGAGACACACTTATGTGCTCACCTTAATATATTCTAAAGGAAGAAGAGATCTAAGCGTTGTGCAGAGTTCTCCCATCTCTTGCCTTCTTTGTCTTTCTTTCTCTCTATGCATCCACTTCTTGTTTTCATCGAGTACCTGTTGCTCTTTCTCCTTGCCCTTTCCCATTTGACAGTTGTACAAGGAAGATCTCTGAATTAATCAGAGAATCATGCAAGATCTGATATCTTCTGGGGTTGATTAGGTGAATATATAACTAGCAGATGAAATCTGTAAAGAGCCAACTGTTTAGTACTAGCTAGGGTATGAAGGATTCATCATAAAGTATACTATCTTCTGAAGGTGGAATATATACCAGAACAAGAAAATTGAAGTATATTTGTCTGCTAGGGTATAGTTTACTTTTTCTTTTCCTTAAATTAATATTCTGGTGGGGTATAGCGTTTATACTTTCTTAAAATTTAACATAAAATTTATCAGACAATATTTGAAACTAAAGAACTTTTGAATCAAAATTAAATAATTTATTAATATAAATTTAAATAAATAATTTTAAATCAATTTATAATTTATTAATATAAAACGTTTCACTTCTAGTGATAAATATCTAGACTACGTAAATAGGAGAACGCAAGTTCAAATCCTGGTGACAAACATTCTAGTTAGGAGGTTGTGAAAATCAAGAGTTTATTCTCTGTTCTAAGTAGGTGACCAAGAATTAGTCTCATAGTCAGTTCAAATGGTCGAAGCTTGTAGGATACCCCAAGATGTCACTAGGAAGCCAAAAGCCCTAATTACAGTGGTTCATAAAAAAACGTGTCACTCATTTTCAATTTTTTTAACATATCAATTCATCAAGACCGCATAAATTAAACTGCAAAAATAGAAGCGCCTACAACATTAAAATGAGGGTGTGTTTGGGTATACAGCTTCTTTAAGCGCTTATGCAATAAGCACTTTTTAAATAAGTTAAAAACAGCTTATTTTCATAAGCTTCTTTGACAAGCTTATGAAAACAAGCTAAGAAGAGCTTATGAAAAGATTATAAACTATTTTAATAAACTATTTGCATAAGCTTATTATCATAAGTTCTTTATAAGCTTTTCCAAACGCGGCCAAAGTAATTAAGGTGGCTTATAGTTTCATACCAAAAAAGAGTGCCTTATAGTTTTGTCATTTCTTTTTCTTACTAAGGTGCGTGACTCATACATTTTTATTATAATGGCACCTCAAATAAACGTATACATTTATATAATAACGAGTTATCTATTTACTTTAATATTACATACTACACCATGGACACAGTTAAATAATGTTGAAGAATATAATTATGTATTATTTAGAAAGTCAATTTTTTTGTAAATTTAAAATAATAACAAAAAAAAACTACTAACAATTTAATATTTTATTATAATAATTATTCCTAGTTAACTCTAAACTACATTACTTTTATATATAAAAATACCTTTTTTTTGTAAGCATATATAAAAATACCATACTTTTACATTGGTTTTATTTATCTACTTTAAGATTTAAGAAAAAAATTAATAATAATTATTGTTGAATTTACTAAATTACCCCTAAGATAATCTACAAAAATACCCCTATTTAACCCTAGACTATCTTCCTTTTATATATGAAGATGATAGAATGTGTGATACTCAGTTAATATCTTTTTTATGTCAGATCAGGCACCTCTAAAGTGAGCAAAAATGCAAAATGAGAAAAATGTATTTACTATTGATTAGTTAAAGTGAATTGATATCTCAATATATATTACCTGATTAAAGGTAGAAACACCCTTACTTTCTCAATTTACACTTTTACTTTACTAGAAACTTTATCATTTTATGTCACTATGCATATATTCATTATATCTTTGAACACAATATATATCAATACCTACTCACATTAGTATATAGGGAGGGCCGGCCTGACGCCAAAGCTAGTGAAACCCTAGCTTTAGGCTCTCAAAACAACAATTTTTCCTTTTAAAAAAGGATCAGTTTGTATCTTTTTGTATTATTATCTTTTTGCAATGTTTGATATATTAATAATTATGAGCTAGCCCACTTGATATGAAAGGTTACTCTTAGCTGAAAGGTTCAAGGATCGACTCTTTGTTATGTATAAAATAATAAATAATTAATTTTGTATGATAAAATTGTTGGGTTAATTTATTACCTTTTTTAAAAAGGTATCGCTACAGAATTTGTTTTAGGCCTCGATAGTTATTAGACGAGTACTAGGGATGGCAAAATGGGTCAACCCGCCCCGTCCCGCCCCTCCCCGCCATTAACCCACCCAAAACGGGACGGGGCGGGCCAACCCGTTTTAGACATATGGATTGAACCCCCCAACCCACCCCGCCTAATGGTGGGTTGGTGAGTTGGCCCGCAAAACACATAAAAACATAATTTGGGTTGGTGGGTTGGCGGGTTGACCCGCTATAAAAATAAAAACAATTAACAAAAAATCATATAATATTTCTTTTTTTTGGGTAATCTTCATATCTTTTCTTAAATTATTATTAAAAAATTGGAATAATCTTATCTTATAACATACAATTTGTGTTACAAAAGTAAAGATATTATTTTTATAGTATGAAATAATTCCAAGTAACAATTAAATTAAATTAAATAATATTAAATAATTAATAAATTAATTAACAAAAAATTATTTTTTAATATGGCGTGCTGGCGGGTCAACCCGCCCCGCCCCGCCACCAACCCGTTTTCGGGTGGGTTAAGCGGGACGGGTCAAAGTGGGTTGGTGAATTAAGAACCCCAACCCACCCCGTCAAATTCTGGCGGGTTGACGGGTTGACCCGCGGGTCACAACCCACTTTGCCATCCCTAACGAGTACGGTATATAGGAAGTCTTTAATAGTGATACAGTAACTACAACGTGTTTACCTTTGGTTCACCAATAAAATTGACAAATAATATGAAAGTAAGAAAAGATTCCGTGTATAAATCCCATTCAACGTTAATTTTACCACTAAGAGTGTGTTTGAGAAAACTGAAAAAAATAGATTATGCTGATAATCGATTATATGTATAATCGTTTATTGTGATAATCGATTATAATCGAAATCTGTTTTTGTTTGGGTATGGTTACTGAAAAGCGATTTTAAGATAATCTATTTCGTTTGGATAGTGCAAAAAAAATCACTTTTACATAGTAAATTATGAAAAAAGGTATGGAGTTATTTGTATATTTTAATAATATTTGTTTGGAAGTTAGTTTTGTAGGGGTAAATAAGGAAGAGAGTTTTGTGAATGAAAAATAATCAAATCACAACAATCTTAAGTTAAAACAAATTAGATGATATAAAACAGCTTTTTTCCTCTAAAAAAAAGTTTTTTTTTTTATAAAATTAAGCTAATTGTCAAACATGATAGATTATGTATGAAATAGCTTTTTAGCTAAAAAACAGTTGAAATGGAAAAAATCTATCTTTTCCAAACATGCACTCATTTGTTTTTTAAACTTTACCCTTAATTAACTTCCTTTAACTTATTAAAGTGAATATATTTTTAAAACGAACATATAAAAGTGATTTATTTTTTATTTAATTTAAATGTATTATAATCATAATTACAATAATTCGATGATAATTACTATAATTTAAAATGAGCACAACGTGGTCATTTTAAAAATAAATTTACTGTAGAGTAGTCTTATTATTTAACGAACTACTCCATGGGCTTGTTTTCATCTGCCCTTGTGATGAGAAACTGTGACCTTATGACTTTTGATTAGGAGGACCAGCGTCGCGTGAAAGTGTAACCTCAAGTCATGGATTTTAAACCATGAAATTAATAATAAATCTTTTTTAAAATAAGTTTAAGTGTAAACTGCTAAAAAATAAGGGTGAATAATTAATTAAAGTGTGTTGAGATTTCAATGTAGAATAGATATATCATTATTTACTTACTTTATACTCAAGCTCATTTTAAAAGAATCTATTATAAGGTTAATTACTCTTATGTGCACTGCATGCAAATTTAAGAGCAACTTTCCGTTGTGTGAAAGATGAACGATTTATCAATTGATATTGATCAAGTAGAAGGAGTTTGAGTCCCTTAAACATTTGATTCTGGACTCAATCCCTGGATTTCTGTGTATGAAAAAAATATTATTGGGATGGATTCCCTTTTAGATGTCTGACAGTACCTCAAAAAATTAATCTTTCACATAATGAATGAGAGATATTCCGGAAAAAAAAAGTGAACGTTTTCAATTTTTTTTGTTGGGCTGAACCGGTATGTGTGAAAATATATGTTATGGAAAACGTGGTTTTCACTGTTGCCTTAACGGCCGTCTGTATTATATTTAGTCAACCGTCATTGTTGTAAAGCCTCTTTGGAAGAAAAAGACAACAATAAAAGACGAAATAATGATGTCAAGAAGTCATTCATTTGGACCTTTAACAAATTTCTAATTTTCCATACTAATTTCTTCTACCTGCAACAGTATATAATTGTTTATAGTAAAAATTTGTCTAAGATAAATATAGATTCCGGTTGTTGATATAAGAAAGGGAATCTATTCCATAAAGATTTTCTGGCTCCAATAATAACTTGAAAAGAATGAAGAATGTCTAAGTGCGATTTCCAATGAAAGTAATATATAAATGCAATTAAAAATGTACCCGTTAGAACACCTCCAGTGCTCTCTTTTTTGGATTATCATGTCATAGATGCGAAGTATTTATTGGCTTCGCGGATGACTAATTTTCGTCGAAAAACCTTACTGGTCATCTTTAGTGGGATCTCCCCACCCAATCACGTTTTTTTCATCCATAAAACTCGAATTCGAGACATTGCTTATCGGACCAACGTAATGTTGGTAGAACACCCTTAGTGCTCTATATCAATGTACTTTTGCTTATAAAAGAAATGCAATTAAAAATGTATAATGTAAAATAAAAGTATATTGTAGCATCCCGATTTTCTCAACTTTCTAGGATCGGTAATTTATATAACTAAATTCATATTTTATCTGAGATTTAGAAAATGATTTTGGATAAACCAAAGTGATATTAATACTCTACATTATCGTAGGGAGCTACGGTTAAATTTTAGGTAGAAAATTTAGACGGAACCCGGTCTGCATTTTCGCTAACGGATAAACTTGAAGTCACATCAGGTGAACTCACCTAGGAAGGCGTGCCAGTGACTCAGCCAAGTCATGATGTAAACGAAAATATCTGAAACGCATTCACACTAAGAAAAGACCAAAATACCCTCGACTTTTCACTAAATGTCATTTTGTCCATAGGTAAAATGACTTTTTTGTCCCTTAAGTGAATAATTTTGGACCTCCTTGCCCTCCCATTCCCTACGCCAAAACCATCTTCATGAAGTTATTCCCCTACTTTTCTCACAACCTTCATCATTTCCTCAAAATTCTCTCATTTCTCAAAGTGAAAACTTAGCTAAATTTGTGAAGAAAGTGTTGAATCTTTGCCCATTCTCATCATCTAAGAGGTATGACATTCTCTCTTTGATCCATGAGCTTCATATTCTTCATTCATTTCTTGTTTCCAAGCCATGATTAACATGTTCAAAGTTTCAAGGTTCCAAGTTCAAAAATCTCTATAAAATCATAGAAAAATCATTTTAATGTGAAATCAATTTCTATGATCTAGTCTTATCATCCTCTATCACTATCCAAAAGCATGTAATCAAATAACATGTCTAGCTTATTTTTCTAAGAGAGGCCGAAACCATGACCTTTGGGAGTTAAGAGTTTTGCTTCAAGTTTTTGTATAATTAATGAAACTTGTTTTAATGTTAGGTATGCTTAAGGATCTTTCATCCAAGAGTTAGAAATTTTTAGACATCCTTAGCCTTTTTAAGTCACCATGGCTGAAACCTAGATCATTTGAGGTAAGGATTGTTAATGTTAAAGTTTTGGATTGGTTGTGTGAAGGTGGTTGTTGTTGATTTGTTCGGGCAATTAATCGGAGGATTTGCGGATCCATCAGACAACGTTCATCCAGAGATTTACCTTCGAGAGGTAAGCGGAGATGGCCTGAGGAACTTAATTTCCAATGGCTGCGTACTGTCTTTGTGTGTAAATTGTAAAATTGTGATGTATTGTTTTTAATTGTGGAGTGCTTTACTTTATGTTGTAGTTAATTGCTTGATTATGCTTGATATGGTATGTTGATTGAGATGATGATTGATGTTGTGCTAAAAAACCTAATATTGGTTAGTGTTAAAAACCAAGTAAAGGTAAAAGCTTCAAAAAACTTGAGACATAAAGTTAAGCGAATAAAAGGTTAAAAGTTTTAAAAAGATTTTGAAAACAACGGGTCTTGACATTTTATTTTTTGGAATAAGAAAGTGAAACACACTTTATTAAGAAATGAGGAGACATAAGAAGAGAAATGGGAAAACAATTTTAGTTTAGGAAAAGTGGGTTTTAAAATGAAAAGTGTCTTTAGAAATCATTAATAGAGTTAAAACGATAAAACGAAGCATTTCGAGTAAAAGTATTTTCAAGGGTCCAGTTTTAGAAGCAAATTGTTTTAATTGAAGAAAAGAGTTTTCACGAACTATATTTCAAAGTTTTGATGTTTTTATTGAAGTATTTCAAAAGAAACGTAGTTTTAATAAAGAGTTTTACTTTATGGAAAACCGATCCCGATTACTTTGTGTATAAGTTTCGGAGATGTGGGTTTTGTTTTTCTTTTTCAAAAAGAAAGTTAAATTGAAAGTGAACCTAAAAACTGAGACGTTAGGGTTCTAGTGTTCTGTAGAACACGTGGATCAAGGATCGGTGTTAGTGATGTGGTCCTGTAAACTTGTGGATGATTTGTATGCTCTAAAATCCAAAACCCGAAATTGGTGCATCAGTTTATGGTTTTGTGATTGAGCTGTTTGGACTGTGTGTCCTTTTTAGTTAACTGGACGTTGTGTCCCTTTTGATTAAATGTTGAAAAGACTTATGAGTCTAAAAGTTGTGGTGGTTGATAGCTTTGAGCTTCAACAAGAAAATAACTATACGAAACAGAAAAAGTTACAAAAACAAAGGTTTTCTCATGCATTTGTTTTCTGGCAGACGTGCCATCAAAATGGGGGACCTCGATGGCAGGGAACCCTGTGATGACTGCAAGTCATTGTGTATCATTGTGCCTTGATGGATAATGGTGTCATACGTTTTGGAACATATTGTGCCTTGAGTTGGACAATATAGTACGACCTGATTACAATTGGTCAATTACTGCTGAATGTAATCCCATGTGGGAATCGCATAGTGTCATTATGTTCATGTACTTCTGAATACCACATTGATGCTAGACATTGTTGCCTAATGGCCAATGTACCTCGAGCCTGATCCGCTCTTTTGAAAGAAGATGATATTTCCGAAAATTAAGAATCAAGTATTAGATGATATATTTGGAAGTGTCATGCATATGTTTTAAAAATGACGATGACTGTTGGGCTTGAGACCCTTGCCATATCTTTATTGTTATGATATTTTGTGTTATGCTTATCATGCTTAAGAGTCGTATTTGATACATATATATGAACCTGTTGTTTTGTACATTTTGTATGTAGCTGTCGCATCTTAAGTTCCTATATTGGTTTCTCACCCTTGCCTGTACATGTTGGATACCCTGTTGTGTTTTTGGATACGTGTACAGATGTTTGTCAACGGTCCTCTGGGTCACTTTGGGACCCAGAAACTTGAATTTCTGATGTTGACGGCGAAGACGTGCGGACTGTGGACAAAGAGGCCCAGTCTCAATTGGTATGACGTATGCTAGGTAGTATGCTCTATTGTCCCTAGAGTTTTCTTTTATTAGACCAACTCTTAAGATTTATAATGTTTAAGTTTCGACTGTGGCTAAGGATGTTGTGTATTAAGAGATTAAAAAGAGTATACGCCTTATGGCGAAGTTAATTATTTTTATAGATAAGGAGCTTTAATTTATTTTCATCTGATGGTTAAAATTTTTCCTTTGGTATCAGATTTTTCGCAACTACTCTATTGAATTATTTTCCAAAAAAAATTTAGTTAACAAGGAAGGAGATAAATGTGACACCAGGAGGGGGTGTTACATATATGCTTGGCAAGATGGTATAGTCTAAGGCAGTAGTTTAAGATAAATGTTAACTAGTGCCCTTTTAAGGAATCAAAAGTGGTAAGTTTTTCATTAAAAAATAATGTGATTGGCATATCAAGAAGTGTTCATTAAAAAATAATGTGGTTGGCATATCAAGAAGTGTTGTACTTAGATTCCCAATGAATGTTTACTATTTCTTGATTCTTAAATTAGTGCTCTTATCAGGCCCATAATGTAAATAGAATTGTAAATTGCAATAATAAGATAATAAAGGAAGAAGTGTGCAACTTGCATCAAAATGTTTCACATCCTCTATGCAATTAATTCATCGGTTTGCCTGCATGCAACAAGGAATCACGAGGTCATTGGCAAATAATTTGATCCTCGATCATTTGGTCCATTTGATCGATGGTTAAGAAATCAGGAAATTTTCAACTCAAAATCTCTGGATTTGTTGGAAGTCATGGATCTAGTTTTTTTTTATTTTTTATAAGTAAAAGTATATTGATAGGGAGTAAAACCCGTTTACAAAACCATACGTCCATCAAATTTAAAAAAAAAATATTGTTGCACATTATCAACCAGTATTATCTTTACATAAGACCAAATCTAAACTCAAAAGCAGTGACCATAGAAACCAAACTCCCACCTCCAAAACGTCCCAGCCCTGACTTCTTCTCATCATCCTTACAAATTCCAATATCTTCATCCCAACCAAACCAAAGCCCCCTTCAGCTGCATACCGTACGTCTTCTTTAACACACCAAAAACCTTTCCTCTTTGTACATTACTACCACCAGGCTGTGTTACTCAAAAAATTACCCCTTCAGAAAAACCTCATCTAGCCACCAACGAGAAAGTAAGCGTCAATGACCAAACACTCGACGTTTCACGAGCCGAACCCAAAACAGGAACCCAATCCAATATCTATCTGAAACCACTTTTCACCAAGAAGTAGAGTAGTAAAATCCCTTCATAGCAATGAAACCCATTTATACAGAAACAACATATGTTAGATTAATTATTTTAATTAATCAAAATTATGGATTAGCATTAGTTAATTATCTGGAATTATAATTAATAAATTAATTATGGTTAATAACATTTTATCAATATAATGAATTGTATTGGGCTTATGTTCTGAATAGCCCGTGATGGGTTGGGCTATTCAGTTGATGCCCAATGAGAGATCTCTGCCCTCATACGATAGGTTATTTAATCGTTATCCCATTAGAAGGTTAATCTGAAGTCTGATGAACCATTCGTGATTGAGGGGAGTTTACTCTCATTCCAGTGCTCAACTCTTACGAAAGATGAATCCTTATTTGGTGTCAGGTACACGTTCTTGAACTATATCTCTTATATGTAATGGTGAAAGTTCAATAATATGCGATAATCTTGTATCTATTATTGATCTAGGTTCATAGAATTGTTTTACAATTTCTTCAATTGGTATCAGAGCCAACTAGATACAGATTATGGCTATTATTATTTGTCCTGTTTACATAAGTAAATCACATTTTTCGCAATCTAAGAACCCTAATGTTTTGGAATTCGATTTCATAGAAATAGTTCAATGATTTGCGAAATTGATTAAGAGTTTTTCTTAATCTGATCATTGCGATCAAAACCCCCCAAATATCACACGTTTTCGTCAAGAAAATAGAGAAAAATTTCCAGAATACCGCGCTCCCATTGTTGCATGCAAACCCCAAAATATTTTGGTTCGATTTTCACTTGATCAAAACTGTAATGTCAGAAATTGAGTGGGGATTCCATAGATAGGTGTTATTCGAACAAAATATTCAAAAAAAATCATGCGTTTTCATCAAATGAACCATGAGAAATCGACGGTTTATGGTCCATTTTAGCGAAGAACCCTATTTTTTTTTCAATCTGAATTTTTCTCCCATCTGGGTAAGTGATTCTCAAAATTAAGTTGGGGCTTCAACAGATCGGTGTTTTATTATTGGATTAATTATTGGATTAATTTTAGGCCTTTATGTAAATTATTTATTTTATGTTTATGCATGATATGAAATTATCATATTCTTTGAAGCATAATTAGTCTTGATTTGTATAACTTTAATCTCACCTATTGTGGGTACTTTTATGCAAATTTTATGTAAGCTAAATAATTAAGATTTCTCTTAATTATATTTTGTATTATATTAATAATAATTATACCCTATCGGTGTGTTATTATTAATATAATTTGTCATTATACAATGTATTTGTTTTATACTTATATCAATAATTGTTCGAGTACCCTATCGGTATTAGAATTTTTTGGTAATATAAGATTTGTGCATTATATATATTTTGTGAAAATTCTCTTTGTGCCAATGACACTTTTGTGTACAGCATTCATTAAATGTGTTATGCTTATGCAATTAACCTTAAGGTGTCAGATATAATTATTCTTTTGGCATAATTTAATATTATATATATATATATATATATATATTATTGACACTCTAATGATTAGTTTTAGTCACAAAATTAAATTTTGGGTCATTATGAGTTATTTTTTTTTTTAAATTAACTTATGTAGTGAATTATTAAACTGTATATTATTTTATGTCATTTATGTATATTAAATTGATTAAAATTGACAAAATTATTTATTTTTAATTATTTAATATACATTATGTTTTTATCACTACTTTACTCTTTGAATGTGGACCTATAAATAATTTATTAATTTTAATTTTGTGACATATATACACTAAGCATTTTCTCTAATCACTTGTCTTAGTCACAAAATAAATTTTGGATCATAACATAATTAAACCATATACTTTAGTGAATAATGATATTGTGTATTATTTTATGCCAAATTATATAATTATGTTGCCTCATTGTTGTTAGTATGTTCACTTGTGAAATATCATCAAGATAATGTTGTTGAGCAATTCTTGAGGGAATTGAAAATTATGTCATCCTTGTAATCTATATGAATCTTATTGATTTATAATTAGAGTTTTTTTTCCCTTTTGAGCTAACAATCTGCAAGGTTTTCGAATACTTTCATTATATAAGTCATCAAAGCTCATAAACTCTACACACAAGGATGAATGACACTCTCTGAGGTTAGTTGCAAAATCTTTATTTTTAACTTATTATATAATTGCATATAAGGAGAAAGTCGTTTATAAGATATTATTCTCCTTTTTAGGGTTATTCTCATTCTGAAACTATGCAATTGTATATGAATGTGTCTGTTTCCCAGAATATTATGTAATTAAAGAACTCTACAATCAATTTATTGACGGTTCGTTATAATATTTCTTTCTTTTTTATAGTGGGAGTATAATGTAAAGGTGTGATAACACATCTTGTTACTTTGAGAGTTTTATTCTGGGATATATAAAATTGCTTTATGCATTTTATACACTTCACTCAGTCAATGAATAAATAATAACTTTTGTTATTGTACTCTTTTCTAATAAAGTGTTGGGATCATGAAATTAATGTCATGTTCCTTATATGGATAAAGTTATGTTGATTTCATGCTTATACTAGGGTATATGTCTTGAATTTATTTGAACATGACTGCTTGTTGAACATCCTTTTAGACGGGAATTTTGGTTAATATAATGTAAAACATTTCTTACTTATTATGATTCGGGACCCTTAGGCGGGATTATGATAAGTAAGAAATTTTTTGTGAAAGGCATGTTTCACTTTATAAATGGAATTATTTAATCCTCCACTTATACGATAAATGTTTCTTTGTTATTAGCCCATTATTTACATTGTATTATTATATTTCTTATTTATTGTAATTCGGGACCCTTAGGAGGGATTGCAGTAGATAAGAAATTCTCTTTAAATGGCATAGTTGGCTGTAAATGGGAATAATTTAATTGTCTATTTTTTTGTGCATATTAAATTAAATGTTTCCCTTGTTGTCTTTGATATCAGCCCTCCTGCCTAACTTTGTCAAAACTAAATGCAACTTATATATTATTATGTGAAACTTGACATGTGAGTTGATTGGGCATAATTCTTCTGTAATTCAATATTATGTTAAAACTTTTTTTTGTTTATCGCAATGCAAATTTGTGTTAAATGATTTTTTTTTTTACTCGAATCCATTGCAATTATTATTAGATTAATCTTCTTATTATGTGATAGAGAAAAATAGTTGAATATTCTCTTAAACTTTTTTTGAATATTCTTTTATTATTGGGTCAACTATTTTCTCTATCAAGTGGGAGAATATTGGATATTGTAATTAAGATCCCACAAGTGGGATTGTAGTGATCCATTATTTTTACCATAATTTATTGCCCAATTAACTAGCATGATTTCTTCTTCACATTTTGTTTGTCGTTGCTTTGTTGTATGGACCTATATGTTGAGGATATTATAGTCTTTTCGCGAATATCACAATATATTGAACTCTCTATCCTTCTTAAGAAAACATAATAAAATCCCAAATTACTCTACAATGTTTGTTGAGAATAATTTCTCTATTCTATACCATTTTTCTATACCATTATAAATGGTATATTTGGGATATATGCTGAGCAATATTTCTTTATTATTGTTATCCTTTAAGATACAATATAATATTGCCTAATATATTAATACTTGTGGGAGTTACAGACTATTTGTTGTTATATCCTCAATTATAGTGAAATATAGGTCCCATCTACTTCCGCTGCGCGTAACCTAATCTTGTGCTCAAGTGCTTGTGATTATTAATTAACACTTGAGTTTTGAGTGAGTTGTTGAAAACTTGCAAGTTATCCCATAATGTGTTTAAAATATTGAGGATTTTGATCTCACTCATATGATGATAAGTCTTTCAAATGATCATCATACTTTATAATATGAAGGTTACCTTATTTATAAAATTCTTTTTAGAATTTATGTTTGGTAATAACTCTAGGAGATTCTATGTCATGAAGTGTCAAACGAACACTTATAATCTCCTTAATTCTATATGCAAAATATGTGGTTAATTATGAAACCCATATTTTTTTAAAACTGTCATTGATTATGTCGGGTTTCATATTATTATAAACCTACTCTTTAAGAGAGAAAGATGGTGAGTTTTGGACTCATTTTGGATATTATATTGCAGAGTTAAGATCCCACTGTTAAATATTATACCACTAGAGTATTTTAATACTAATGAGCTCTAATGGAAATCCTAATTTTGTTTAGGTATACTGGATTAGTGGGAGTGTGTGCACACTATGGTTGTGTCTCGAGACTTAATAATCTTATATTGCCATATATTTGTGCGCACATTTTATGATCATATGACACATTCTAAAAGGACATTGTTATTTAGTCTTGTCCTATTGTACTGAGATAGGCATCTCGAGTAGATGTCAATGGCATTTGTTGGGAATTGCACATTAATCTCTTTAGCATGCAATTACATTGTGCTTCTTTTGACCCAAAATACCACATTCTGATAGGTCACAGATATATAAGTACTTAGCAAGTATAATGTTAATACTCCTATCGAGTATGACGTTCTGCATTCTCGAAGTACTTGTAAATCTTATGTTTGGACCAACAGTCTTAAGTGATTGCTCATTATTGACATTCTTGTGGCCACATTAATCTATAGTATCATTCTATTTAAAGTAAGTGTCTATGTCTTCCATGTAGGAGATTCTTGAATTTCCTATTGTTTCTGGATTAGCATATTCACTTATTTAGTAGAATTTGGATTAATTGAATGTCAAATATTATAGAGCATTTGTTGTTTTAGCCCATATGTAATCGCTCTTATTACTGGGCTATTGTGAGCACTTAGGCACATGTGGATTATGTTTTGGCATTTACAAATTTCAGACTTGAATTGAGCATATTGTTAAAGAAAACATGCTTGGACAACCGCTAACCAAAGACTTAGCTATTGGAGTTTATCGAAATACTACAACTCATGTTTTGGTTAAAGTCTTATGGTGTTTTGGGTTAGTGGGAGTCTGAAATTATTTTATATGAGATATGATGAGATGACCTCTCTTTGATATATCATATCTTTTATAGCATTTTCAGATGCTTGGATCATACTTGGATTGCATATTACTCTTAACTTGATTATGTTTTTACCAAATACATTATTCTTTATATGGAATGTAAGTCTTTAACATGTATGATTTGCTTCCCTATCGGATACCATTTCTGCAGCGTTGAAGCTTATGTTTCTTAGACTATTGATTGATATGTGCTTCAACCATAATTGAAATTCTAGTCATAAAATTCTTGTTGTTCCGATAGTTGATTAATGCTATCCAAGTGGGAGAATGTTAGATTAATTATTTTAATTAATCAAAATTATGGATTAGCATTAATTAATTATCTGAAATTATAATTAATAAATTAATTATGGTTAATAGCATTTTATCAATATAATGAATTGTATTGGGCTTATGTTCTGAATAGCCCGTGATGGGTTGAGCTATTCAATTGATGCCCAATGAGAGGTTCCTGCCCTCATACGATAGGTTATTTAATCGTTATCCCATTAGACGGTTAATCTGAAGTCTGATGAACCATTCGTGATTGAGGGGAGTTTACTCTCATTCCAGTACTCAACTCCTAATAAAGATGAATCCTTATTTGGTGTCAGGTACACGTTCTTGAACTATATCTCTTATATGTAATGGTGAAAGTTCAATAATATGCGATAATCTTGTATCTATTATTGATCTAGATTCATAGAATTGTTTTACAATTTCTTCAACATAAACAAAGAAAAAAGGAGATACATAGAGAACAGACCAGGAGCTTCAACTCAATCTCACCAAGGGGAAGACCTCACACCTCTCAAAAGTGTTTCACTCCCACTCATATAAATTCACTCAAACGGAACCTCACCAAGTGTATCATCAGTCACACACCACTCTCCAGAACACCATTCACTCTAGTGTTTCCCTATCTTGCATCAACCCCATAAACCAAAATTGCCACCCCTTCAGACCAACCCGCACAAAAAACCACAAGACAAAAGAAAAAGTGTTTGGCTTTTCTTATGCTTTCTGTAACTGGTACTATAAGCCTGCAATGTGTCTGGGGTTCTTCCTCTGAGATTTAAGGAAGTGCTTTTGTTTTAAGTTTTATTGTGGATCCTGGAAATAGGAAATGAGTTGTTAGAGTATTTTTTTATTTTTTTTAATGTACAGTTGATATGAGTATGACTGTTTCCTATTTTTGTATACGGTTTGAGTATCTTATACTCATTTTATGAATTATTTCTTTTTCCTGATAAAAAAATCTTATTTCACATCACAGGTAAGGTAATGAAATATGTAAATGACTAAAAGAAAACACTGGATCGAGGAAAGAATGATAGATTTCTTCAATCGGAATTTGTTCATTCCAAGTAGCTTGTTGTCCTCTACATTATTAAATTAACACCTTTCCAAAAGCATTTCAAACATGGGAATAAACTAATTTAACAATTAATAAATAAAACTAAATAAAAGTTCTCCCACCTATTTTACGTTTTCTACAATAAATCAATTAGAAAGAGAAAGTTAGCGTGCCCTACAGAGTTTGTGCCCTACAGAGTTTGAATCATTCAATTTATTCTTGCGTTTAGGAACCCAATATAAGAGCTTCTGAGTGTGGATGGGAATAGGTACCATCGAGCTAGGTCTGACATACGTTTCAATCTCAAGACCCGTGCCTGAACTATTAACCTGATATAAGACACTTTTTAAGGTCTGACTTGACTTACTTTAAAATCTGATTTTGCTTGGAAGCCTATTTATTGGTCTACTTTTTAACAAGTTCTTTAAATATGTCTTCACCTATAAATAGTTCATATATATCTTCACTTGTAAATAGGTTTGTAAGCCTCTAATGATAAAGAGGCCGGTAGGCCTATACCAATAAATAGGTCACTAAGCCTTCACAAATAAAAATGCAAGTATGCTTTTACATTTAAATAAACCAATAAGATTTTACTTTCAAATATTATAAATAATAATATATATATATATATATATATATATATATCTGTGTGTGTGTGTGTTAAATAGGCCGACATGATAGGTTTGGTGGGCTTTTTTATAGGCTTTAACCTAACCTCTTTAGCTATATAGGTTTTTTAAAAAGCCTTGACCTAACTTTTTTATTAAATAGGCTAGATCGGGATAGATCTTAAATATGATAGGTCATCGGCCCTTATCGAGTGGTCTGGTCTATTCTCACCGTTACTTTTGAGTTAATGCGAAACACATGACAAAGAACCAAGACAAAAAGTTTCGAGAAAAGGTTACAAATTTAGGGGTGGGAATAGGTCAGGCTGCTTGTCGGGGGTCTATGGGCTAGCCTATTTAAGGCCTAGTTTGGCCTAGCCTATTTAACAAAAAAGTCAGGTCAAGGTTTTTTAAAAAGCCTATATAGCTAAAGAGGCCAGGCTAAGGCTTTAAAAAAAGTCTATTAGGCCTATCAGGCCGGCCTATTTAACATACGTACACATATATATAATATATAATTTAATATATAATACTATAATATATTATTTATAATATTTATATCATTTGAAAGTAAAAGCCTATTGACCCATTAAAATGTAGAGGTCTACTTGCATATTTATTTGTGAAGGCTTAATTGCTTATTTATCAGTATAGGCCTACCAACTTCTTTATTATTAGAGGCTTACAAGCTTATTTACAAGTGAATGCCTATGACTTATTTATAGGTGGAGGCATATTTAAAGGTTTTGTTGAAAAACATGCTTTTAAATAGGCATCCAGGCCAGGCCAGGCTTTGAAGTAGGCCAGGCCAGGCCTTAAAAATTGACCTATATCAGGCTAATAGGTCAGGCTCAGGCCTTGAGATTGAAACGCAGGTCAGACTTAGACTTGTCAGGGTCTAGCTCAGCTTAGCCTATTCCTATCCCTGGTTACAATTAATTGAGAATATAGAAAAGTTGGGGGAAGCAAGCACGGTGACACAGGTAATGAACCTATAAGGACGCCTATAATTTTGGATTCAAATGTACTTCCTTAAGCTAACCCTTAGCAACTCATTTTATTTGGGCTGGGGTCATGTCATTATCCTTCTGAACTATATCTTCAATAGGAACGTTAATTTATTTTATTATTTTTACTAGGAGAAGGGCCCTATGAGTTCCCACTTTTGATCCTCTAATCTGTCTACTTATAAACCTAACATAATTGAGTTTGTGGAAGTCTGACACATTTAAGCAAAACACATCTCTTGAACGTTTGCCTTTAACAAGGTTTTGCTCTATAATTTTTTTAGAATCCAAAATTTTAAATTAATTTTTGAGAGATTACACGAAGATTTGTTTTTCTAAAGGGAATTTAAAACATGCCACTAGCCAGGGAAAAAAAAAAATTTTCCGGCTTCCATGTATTTAATTGATGTTGGTTGTTTAGTGTTTCCTGCTAGCGGCTTTGTTGACCATATGGTCCAAAACACAGACCACTTCAAATGCTTGTTAGAAAATGGGTCCTCCCCAATATTCCTCATTCATCATTTCTTTAGTGCATGTTTGGTTTATCGTTGGGAAATTCCAAACGTAAGTTTGAGGCAAAATATCTAAACGGAGAGGGTACTAAACGGAGATAGGATGGAGGGGAATCTGAATGGAGAGGATCGGGATCTTCCTTGCTATCATCCAATTTAAGTCATCTATATAGAGTTAGGAAGACTAAATTAAAACAAGGAAACCTAGTAACCAATTTTCTTCTTCCTCTTTCCTTATCTTTTATTTTTTTTCTTTTTGCATGTAGTTACCATGTCACATAGTTTAAGTTAATTGATTTTTAAAATAACTTTACAATGAAATGATTGAACCACAGAACCAGCATATAGCCCTGTACAAGTTTATGCCTTTGTACAGTTTTTATTAGTTTTTATTCTCTAATCAAATGCATGAAAACCAGTTTTCATTATGCTAACAAATGCATCCTTAACTAGGGTGTTCAAGGGTCGATTTAATTAGGATTTGCATGGAATTTTTTTTTTTTTGAACCAATCAAAATCAATTGATTCGATTCGATTTGATTTGCAGTTTTTTTTTTCTTCAAGAAATCCAACCAAACCAACCTGTTCAAAAAAGTGTTGGTTCGGTTCTGTTCGATTCGGACCCGAAAAATGTTTTATATATATATATATATATATATATATATATATTAAAATATAGTAATTGATTCAGTTCGTTTTCAGAATCCTTGAATCCGAGAACCGAACTGATTATCATCAATTTAGTTTGGTTCGAACTCGAACACCAAATTAAAATTCGAGCAAATTTAATTGGGTCGTTCTTCATCTCCTTTGACTATTTGTGCGCACAACGGGTATCTCTGAATGATAGGGACACTACGCCACATTAGGGAATAATTGACGCTACCTTCACCAGCATTTCCTCGTGAAACGCTAGAAAAAATGAGGCGGAAGAGTATTTCCAGCGCTTTCTTAAGGAAGCGCTAGCAAATTGCGAGACTTTACCAGCGTTTTCTTAAGAAAACGCTGGGAATACTCTTATTATAGGAATTGTCAGCGCTTTCTAAAGAGAGCGCTGACAAAGGTGTAGAACCTTTACAAGCGCTTTCTTAAGAAAGCGCTGGGAATACTCTTATTATGAGAATTGTCAGCGCTCTCTAAAGAGAGCGCTGACAAAGGTGTAGAACCTTTACTATCGCTTTCTTTAGAAAGCGCTGGCAATGTCCCTTTTCTAATATTTCAATTTCCCACCTACACGTTACTTTTCAATTTCAATCTAGTCTCGCGCGCCTAGAGCTCCGTATTCCTTCTCGCGACCCTCACCGCCCCACCGTCGTTCTGCTCGTGCATCACCGCGACCTTAAGCCCCTCACCGCCCTACCATCGTCTTGCTCGCTGCACCAAAAGGACCACCGCGACCCTCAAACCTTTCCTAATTTCCTGTCATTCTTCCTTCGCGCAACCTCCTGCTCGCTGCTCTCTCTTCTCACTGCCATTGTTGCTTCTACTACGAGGGTTCACTCCTCTCTGCTTGGGTTCTCAACTCCTGCCATTTGTTCTTTTGAGTTTCTCTTTGTGAGTTTCTCCCCTTTTTAATTTTGAGTTTTGAGTTTATCAACTACTATCATTGTTCTTTTGATTTTGATTATTAGAAATCCCTTTTTTGTTCTTTTTTATGCTTGAAATTTTGGTTGTTTCTCAACTACCACCCAATGCTTTTGATTCTGATTATTAGCAAATTAGAGTTTCTCAACTACTACCATAATTTTCTCACCTATTATACATTCATTATGCTTGTGTCAATTTATTTCACCTGTTTGGTTTTAAATCATCTATATCTTAATTGTTGATTTTGCAAATTGTTTTGGTTTGTAGGGAAAATAGATAAAACAAATGTAAAATATATAAAAAAAAAAAAAATAAGGGAATTGCCAGCGTTTCCTTGAAAAAGCGCTGGTAAAGGTGCACAATTGCCAGCGCTTCCTTGGAAAAGCGCTGGCAAAGGTGCACAATTGCCAGCGTTTTTTCAAGGAAGCGCTGGCAATTGTGCACATTTGCCAGCGCTTTTCCAAGGAAGCGCTGACAATTTTGCACCTTTACCAGCGCTTTTTCAAGCGCTAGCGAACTTTTCCCCCCTTTTACTAGCAGATAGATAGCTAGCGCCCGAAAGCGCTAGCGAAGGCCTAAAAAAAACGCTGGTAAAGCCCTTTTCTGTTGTAGTGGGATGGCAATGGAGTGGGGCCCGGGCAGGGAGTACTCTGTTGCTCCCCGTCCATGCATCCCGCGGATCCTCACGAGGAGTTCGGGAACCCTGAAAATTCATAAGAAAAAAATAGGTACTTAACCAAAATTCAATAAAATATAAAAACACTAACAATCTTAAATATTTAAAGTTAAAACGTACTCTCCAAGACATTGCAACAAGTTCAACCTTAAATAGTACACATATATTTTTAATATTTTATTTATTTAATTAATAAAATAATATTTTTTTAAAATTAATAAAATATATCTACAAATATATTTCTAAGGATATTTTATTAATATTTTGGGGTAGGGGACCCCATGGGACGGGGAGCATGTCCCCCGTCTCCGTTCCTAAAGTGCCTTTGGGGGGATTTCTCCCCTGTCCCCGTTGGGAAATGTCCCCGCTTGCGGGACCTCATTCGGGCCAATCTCCGCGGGGATCTTCATGCACATGTATAAATTGTCATCCCTATCGGTTGATAGTCACAGACTAACTCCTTTCATAGTGTAGAGATCACCGAAATGAATTTTGGCTCTCTCAACAAAGCCTTTTTTCTTAAACACAACAAAAATTGATCCCCTAACAGACATGCTTATAGAACCCAGCAATCTACTTACCAACTGTGCTAAACATTTCTCAAACACAAAGCCTGTGGTTGGAGAAATTCTCGACCCCTCACACAGTATTACATTATTCTACTAAAATCGTAAAACGTATATCCTATAACCATACACATCCTTAGATTTATAAAATATTATCATTAAATGAGATCTAATTAAATAATTTGGTGAGTCTTACTGTCAGAATCTCTAAAATTTCTGACAATAATGGTATTTAAATCGTGGATTGATATAAAATATATGTTACTAATATGATTTTCTATTGTATGGTTTTACGTTTTAGTGTTTGGCCATAAAAAGTTCCAAATTTATTATTTGTTAAACTAATTATTTGGTCTTTATACATGATACCGATTTTCAATTTAACTCATATACATTGAAACTTTTCAAATCAGTCCCTATATGTATAATTATTTTCAATTTGCACCTTGCCATTCATTAGTGTTATAACGTCGTTTGTTGGAGTTAAAGTACATAGAACTAATTGAAAATGATTGTCACATGTAGGAACTAAATTCAAAAAAAAAAAAAAAAATAGAATTCGGTCCCTACACGTGACAATCATTTTCAATTTGGTCCCTATATGCGACAATCATTTTCAATCTAGTCTTTGTCATGTGACGACATTATAACACCAATAAACGATTAGGACCAAATTAAAAATAATTGTATATATAGGGACTAATTTAAAATTTTTTTACGCATATGAATAAAATTGAAAATCAGCCTCATGTATAGGGACCAAAATATTAATTTAACCTTTATTATAAATTATTGATATGATTAAAATTATATCTTTCACTTTAGATAATTTATAGAAATTTGGCAGCTAATCTCTTTTCAGATTGCTGCATTAATTTATTACAATGTATTAGATAAAATGACTAACTTCTATTTTTAATGCATAAAGGATGGACTACCCCTACTATTTTTCTTTTAATATATATTTAGGATTTAATTAATATGTATTGTAAATGTTTTCTTTTATTAGCAAATATTAGTGTTAATGATAACATTTTGTTAAAGGTGAGGTTTGAACTCTCAACCTCCTTATCACTCTACTCTCTAATTACCTCACCCAAACCACCAAGCCAACCTTATAATCCCTTATAAGGTTTGAACTGTCAATGCAGGTAAAGATTTTTTACATGTCAACCAATCATAAATTATCATAGCATTAAAAATATTTGACTTTTATCCTAATTACCCTAGAAATCATTCATACCACGATTTGTGATTGGTTGACAGTGTAAAAAAACTTTACACTAACAATGCATAACAAATAAACTCATAAATTTATTTATGTGATAAAAAATATATGAATATTTTTCCTATGGTTCCCATACGTTTCTTTCTAGCAGCTAGAGGTGTCATTTTGAGTCCAATTTGCTGGGCTAGCCCGAAGGAGCCTGGTTTAGGATTGGGCTGGGCTAGAAGACATTAACACTTCTTTACACATTTAAAATTGTAATTTATATTATACTTAGTGTTGTTTAATATATATATATATATATATATATATATAAATATTAATGAATTTAAATAAAAAATATATATAGGACCAATATGGCCCTTGGCCTGATTTGCCATCTCTAATGGTGACTCCTTCCGGCTAGCTACCTCCAACATTCTTTGTTTTTCTTTTTTAATTTTCTGTTTTCACTTAAGTTCTTCGATAAATCCTATCCTCAAATTTAGATACGAGAAAAGTCTTCTGATACGTTATCTCTACTAACTAATAAACACTATGGTATAACGCAATCTATACTTGAAGGGAATCTAGTTTTTCATCATTATGAAGTTTTGCTATATTTTTTTTAATAGGTAAACAAATGTAGTTATGAGTACAAAAGATACTTTAAATCATTAATGACGGTATTCACTTCACCAACACCAACAGTAACACATCTAGTAATAATTACAATTAAAGGATTACAACAAAAGCAAAAAAAAACCCAACATATCAAACTTCAACAGAAAAATGATTTAATAGGGTTTTTCTTCTTCCTTTAACAACGCTTACAACCGGTATCTATTCACCCGCTATTAAAGGTTGAAAGAAAAGATATCGCTTCACAAGCGCTATCTGAAGTAACTTTAGACAGCGCTTCTTTGAGGAAGCGTTATCTTTGGGTGTACCTAAAGTTAGGGGTGTTCATAAACCGATCCAAACCGATGTAAACCGCAGTAACCGAACCGAATAGCTGATAACCGAAAAGCCGATAACCGAAAAAATCGAAAACCGAAAAAACCGATATTTTTTTACTGGATTGGATTGGTTTTCGGTTGGCATTGGAAAAACCGATCCAATCCAAACCGAACCGATATATTTGTACATACATAAAATTTTCAGTATGAAATTAACCTCATGCTCATACTATCCTAACCTAACACGACCTATCCTCCTCCACTCCAGGGTCATCTCATTTGCGCCCTCCCTTCTCTCATCAGCGAACTCCTCTGCTCGCTCTTCTGCTCACCGTTCGACTCGCCGTTCTACTCGCCTCTGCTCGCCTTTCTGCTCGCCCTTCTGCTCGCCTCATCGTCATTCTCTCCGCCACCGAGTTCTGTTCTTGTTCGTGCGACCACTATCAGCTCTTCGTTCTATTTGTGCGACCACCACCTTCTTCTCACTGTAAGTCTTTTCTTCTTCTCCTTCTTCTTTTAGATCCGGTTCTTCTTTTTGTTTCGTCTTCTTCTTTTCTTTTCTGGTTCCTCTTCATAATTCCTGTTAGGGTTCTTCTTCTTATCTCATTGTTGTTGATGTTATTGTTACATTATTTGTTCTCTGATTTGATTTGTGTAAAATTTGTTCCTGATTTATTCTCTGTAAAATTTTAGGGTTCTCTGATTTTTTTGGGTTCTTTGCTTTGGATTCTCTTTGCTCTGGCTTAAAATTCGTCTCTGATTTTTCCTGATTATTTTTGATTTGGCAGTTAAAAGCATAAGCCTAATAGAGCTTGTCATCCCTGTTAGCTACCTGACCAGAAATGTCTGAGGTAAGTTTTGAGCTTATTTAGTAGAATTTTACTTTCTCATCAATGTTTAATAACATTTTAATTTGCTTATTTTGTGTATGCAGACACAAAATACTCAAGATGTTGAGAGAATTTCTTAGAATGTTGAATCCATCAAGTCTTCAAACGAAATTGCTGAGCCACAAACCACTTCAAACAACCCAAATGTGCCCATGAATGACAAGAAGAGGAAGGGTGGAGACACTTCAGCCCAAGAAAAAGATGATGCAGGTAAGAGGAAACCTACCAAACCTAGATCTTGGACATGGGATCATTTTACTAAAGAATTTCCTCCTAAGTCAAAAAGCCCTAGAGCTAGATGTAATTGGTGTGGGGCATTTTATGCATGTGATACACATAGAAATGGCACTTGCTAGGATGATTATTGTTGATGAGTTACCATTCAAGTTTATTGAGGGGGAGGGATTCCGACATTTCTTGGGTGTTGTGCAACCTAGATTGACAATTCCTGGTAGAATCACTATTGCTAGGGATTGTTGGAACCTTTATATCAAAGAAAAGAATAAGCTGAAAACTGTGTTTAGTGTTCCAAATCGAAGTGTTTGTCTAACTACTGATTGCTGGAGTTCTGTGCAAAATTTGAATTATTTATGCCTCACTACACATTTCATTGATAATGAATGGAAATTGCATAAAAGGATAGTGAATTTTTGTTTGATCAAGAATCATAAAGGTGAAACTATTGGTAGTAGAATTGAGAAGTGCCTTTTGAGTTGGGGAATCTCTAAAGTTTTCACTCTTACTGTTGATAATGCAAGTTCAAATGATACTGCTATTTCTTACTTAAAAGTTAGAATGGAGGATTGGAATGCTCATCCATTGAAAGGTGAATATTTGCATGTCAGGTGCTGCGCTCATATCCTAAATCTTGTTGTTAATGATGGATTAAAGGAGTTGCATAAGTCAATTACTAATATTAGAAATGCTGTTAGATTTGTGCATGCTTCCCCTGGTTGTATGGATAGGTTCAAAAAATTTATAAAGGAATGTAGGATACAATATAATTCTACAGTGCAATTAGATGTCCCTATTAGATGGAACTCCACTTACCTTATGTTTGAAAGTGCTCTACAGTTTCAAAAGGCATTTAAAAGGTTGGGAGAGCGAGACACAGAATATGCATTGATGTCAGGTGGTATTCCAAACACAGAGGATTGGGATCATGCACGGGTGTTTGTTCGGCTTCTAAAAATTTTTTATGATGTCACTAAGAAAGTATCAGGCTCTTTGTTTGTGACGTCTTCACAATATTTTCATGAATATTGCATGATATTGAGTACTTTAAAAACTTGGGCAAATAGTTTAGATCTATTGCTTGGGAGCATGGCTGAAAAAATGAAAGCCAAGCATGATAAATATTGGGGCAGCATTAAAAATATAAACATGATGATTTTTATTGCTGTGGTGCTTGATCCCTGATACAAGCTTCAATTTGTGTAGTGGAGTTTTGAGAAGCTTTATGATAAAGAGGATGCTGAATTTTTAGGTGGAAGTGTAAAGGATACTTTTCTCAAAATGTTCAATAGTTATAGACTTTTTAATGGAAATGGTGAATCTCAATCTACAACTACTCTTGAGATGGAAACTTCTAATATAGCACCAATTGATACTTCTTTATTTGCGGTGGAGTTTGAGAAGGACATCATTGCTAATGAGAGTTTGAATAAAAATGAGGTGGATTTGTATCTCATGGTGCCATTGGAGAAAAAAACTCTGAATTTTGATATCTTGAATTGGTGGAAGGTGAATTCTAGTAAATATCCTATTCTTGCTCTAATTGCCAAGGATGTATTGGCAATGCCGGTATCCACAGTTGCTTTAGAATCTGCATCTAGCACCGGCGGTAGAATTCTTAATAATTACAGCAGTTCCCTTACTCCAAAGACTGTTGAGGCTTTAATTTGTACACAAAAATGGTTCCGGTCCACTCCAATAACAACTGATATTGAAGAACTTGTGGAAGAATTTGAAAAGATAGAGCTAGGTAAATTACTTTATTCTAACTATTGCTGATTTAATTCTGATTTTATTTATGTATTTATATTAATTCTGATTTAACCAATCATTAACACATTTTTTTTTTAAAATCCTTAGATCTAATGCCAACTACACACCCTCCTATAGATGATTCTGGACCTGAGTCTGATTAATTTGACATTGTTGCTGATGCTTGTTGGTAGGTATATATTACATACTGCCTTTGTTTTTTTTTTTTTTGTAAAATTAGTTGATTATTGAGTACTGATTGCACCTTTTATGTTGATGTTTTGCAAGTGTGGGACCTATTGAATCTGTTGATGAAGGGTTTAGTGTTGCTGAATTGATGCCTGTTGAATTTCTTGATTATATTGATGTTTTGCTAGTGTGGGACCTGTTGATGAAGAATTTTATGCAGTTATTATTGACTGGTTGTTGTTATTATTGACTTGTTGTTGTGTTTATGAGGAACAGAGGAAGTTGTTCCAAGTTCCAACATTGTAATGAGACAGTTATTACTTATGTGTTTAGAAGGAAGTTATTATTATTTTAGGATGTATCAACAAAAACCGAATTATTCAATCCAATCCAAACCGAATTTAATTGGATTGGATTGGATTGGATTTTTTTAAGAAAGTAAACCGATCCAATCCAAACCGCATGTTGTTTTCATCATTGGTTCGAATGGTTTTTTAGTCTAAAACCGATCCAATCCAATCCGTGAACACCCCTACCTAAAGTGTCTTCTTCAAAAGCGCTATCTAAAGTGTCTTTTTTATTCAAACCCTTTCAGGGTCGGAAGAGGGGGGTTGCAACGAAGTGAAGTGTTACCTGGGAGCTTGCAGGGAAGAGGGGGCTTGCAGGGCAGAGGGTAGATGGGTTGTGAGCAGTTCGTGTAAGGGATGGAGGTTCTCGCGGTGCTCCTCGCGATGGGTGAAGAGATGGTTGCGCGCAAAATGTAAGTCAGCTTAGGTTTTGAGAGGGTTACAGAGGACCTCGCGGTGGTTCAAGTACGTGTAGGGACGGTGGCGGTGGTGAGTGAGGACCGAATAAGGTGATGTTTGGGGGGAGGAGGGAAAGAACAGTAGTGTTTGATATGTGAGAGCGTGCGAGGGAAGTTACGTACTGGGAGAGGGGAATATTTAGGAAAAGGAGAATAGACAACGCTTCCTCAAGTGAGCTCTATCTATTCTCCTGCCTTAGATAGCGCTTCCTTCAGGAAGCGCTATCTATTCTCCTTCTCAGCCTCTCAATAGCGCTTCCTCAAGGAAGTGCTAGTGAAAGGCTTGCGCCTCTTTTTCAGTAGCGGTTCAATGAAAAACGCTATTGAAGGTACGTCATTTAATGTATAATCTGGCATAGTGTCAGTAGCCCTGTTATTAGTTTATCAGACACATGTTAATAGCCATCAACAAATGAAGCATCAGCACGCCATCTTTAAACAATTGATGAACATAAAACACCCATCTAATAAATAATCCTAGCCAAATTTTATCAAACATATATAGCCGTACCAAACTAGCACTCCCACTTCCTAGGCAAATGCAATGGTGATTCAAGCTAATGATGGTTGCTGTGAATTGCAGTAAAATAACAATTTTTATCTGTGAATTGTATAAAAGTGACAATTTTTATCCTCCAACAACCGCAACTTTCATTGTTTTCTTCTTGTTGTTTGTTTCTGCATAGGGTATGAGAGATTGGTGGCTATTTCAGACATTACAAGTGAGATCTAGATTCCCATTGTTGCCATCTCAATAGAAAGAAGATTGTTAACAAATTGGCAAGTGCACTAAATCGCGACAAGTAATAAAGTGATGAATAGAGTGTCGTTCACATGAGGATTGCCATCAAGAAATCGCCATTTGAACCAATGAATAACATAATTGCAGAAGAAATTTGTATTAACATGTGAAATTTGAGTTTTAGAATGAATGAAAACAAAAGACGTGATTATAAGTTAACAAACTAAAATGCAAACAATCAAGTTTGTGTTGAAAATATCAAGATCAAAAGGCGGTTAGGTTTAGAATCTCTCAACTAATCCCTAAACCAATCTAATTCCACAAAAAATTGTCATTCAAGTTCACTCAATTAGATTATCCCCAATTCCTTGGTGAATAGCCCCTTTATCCCAAATCAAGAACCCTAATTCCTTAGGTGAACGAAATTAAGAACATTAAGCATTAGAACTCTTATGATATATATATATATATATATATATATATATATATACATATATTCTAGATCTCATCCCTAAGCATCAAGAAAATATGGCTCACAATTCAATTCCACTTAGAAAACCAACTTTCGAATTGAGAATTCAATGTTCATTCATTCAATTGATGATCAAGCAAAATAAAGCATTAAGTACAGAATTGTGAGCATCAAAGTGCACGAAATTGAGAAAACTTACATGTAGAAGAAGATCGATTTAGGACTCTAACTGAGATTCAACCTAACCTAACCTATGAAAACTTAGAAATTCATGCTAGAAGGTAAAGAATTGAAGTAAATGGAGTTGGAGATGCCATAGAATCCTCTAGGATGTTGCTAATCTCTTGATTCTTCAAGTAGATGCTGAGAGAAATCGCACTCCAATCTATTCCCTCACAGAAAATGACAAAAGATCCTAAAAGATGAGCTCCAAACTGTATTTATACGTATCATAGTAACTGTCATCGCTCAGCGAGTATGAGCCACATTGATCGCGATGGGCTTGATGTAGGATGGCTCTTCTGAGTGAAATTCGCTGGGCGAGAGAACATCTTCGTTGGGCGAATACTCTGTTGCTGGAGCACGCCTCTCCGTTGTACAATTCCCTGGGCGAAAGCTGAGCCTTGCTGGGGGATGGTTGTGCTCTGAGCGAAAATTCTTGGACTTAGAACCTTCTACACCTATACAATAAATCCAAGAATTTAGCCAAATTGCACATAATTTCTTTTTTATGGCCCAAAGATGTGTATGGTGAAAAACATCTATCATTTCTACTTAAACTAACAATATTTTACACAATCCCTCACATTTGACACCATAAATCTACAATTGATGTGGATTTATAAAAAATGAACGGTGATGTATCATTGGCAAATTTAGAGATGAAAGTAATGGCAAGAAAAACGTTGTTTAACATTTTAAAGTTAGAGGACAAATTTAACACACACAAAAAAGTTATCGAATGGATGTGAATATTTTTATAAATTAAGTTAGAGGGCAAAAATACCTATTGCCAAAGTTATAATATTGATTAACCCTTCATTTGGATAAATTAAATGAGAGATATGGGGTAAACTTTGGATTGTTTAGTAGTACTAATTAAAATCAAATAAAGTGTTTAAGCAAAGCAATTAAACTCATAAAGAAATGCAAATTAAAAAGAAAAAAAAAACTTATGATTTGGATGTTAATCCTATTATTTAATCATAAACATTATTGGTAACATTATCCAAAGAGCAATACTAATAGCATATTCTTTATCACACGTTCTTCAACACATTCTTTATTATTGGATGTATTTTATGTGAGAGCCACTTAATAGAAAGTGAGTCCAAGTAATTTAATAGGTCCCAAATAAAATCCATCCAATAATAAAGAGTATATTAAAGAGACCGTCTTAAATAGTGTCTTATAGCATTTCTCTTATCCAAAATTCCAAATGCATTGAACATCTTTGATCACTGGCTCAATCTGTTAACATGCTTGAATCACTTTCATCCCGTGGGGTTTGGTGTGGTTGTTAGGTATGAAAGGAACCTTCAAAGACAGCTCATTTGCTTTGCTGGAAAGGCAATTTTATTGATCCTGTCCTTGAGGCTTCTTTATTCATTGTCTTAGGGTGCCACATGCCAATGATATTTGGTTGTTAGGATTTGTGATCTTTTAGGGCCTTGAATACAGGGAATCAGGGATTCACACTTCTATCTGACTATACTTTAATGTCGGAGATGGACTTCCATATCACTGTCCGCACATTGATATATATTATTGGAAAAAACCTAACTGTCACATTCACTAGAGAAAATGCCTAATAAAAGCTTACAAATCTTGGATATTTTTCACCCTATTAACCGGATTTTGGGTTGAGTTAGATCCAAAAATCTAAGATCATATCAGAGGTATTTTAGATTCATTGGATTACCCACCATATTATCCATGCATTAAACCTAATAGTGCTGAGTGTGAGACGGTGTATTAGAAAAAATTCAAGTCCCATATTAACTAGAAATATGCTTAATAAGAGTTTATAAAGCTTAGATATTCTGCGGCCTATTAACAAGTTTTTGGGATTGAATTAGATCTAAAAATCTAATATATAATTAAGGCAATTAAACCTAAACCTGATTTTTTCCAATTAGATTATCCACAGCAAGCAGGAGGTCAATTCGAAGGCTGATAGGGCTTAGTTAATTAATCAATTGATCATTGTACTCAAATCAATTATAATATTAATTAATCCAAGAACGTTTGGATGAGACGATACAGGTCTCTTCCAGCTTAATCAGAGGTCTCGAGTTTGAATCCTAATCCTGAGAATGCGAAAATATTAAAACTCTTGAGGGAAAGCTTTACAGTTTTTGTGGTCCTACCCGACTCGAGAAATTAGTCTTTGTAGTTGGGTACGAAATACCCATGGGAAACCAAAAAAAAGTTATAATACTAATTAACGATTATAAAATTGTTTGCAACAAGTTGTTGCATTGCAAGGCACATTGCACCAGCCATCCAGCATGGGTTTAATTTGATCCTACCAAAAATGATCGATTTAAATTTAGTTTCTCAACTTGTGATTTATGCCGATTTTTATGTATTATGGGTGGAAAACGTGGGTCCTTAATTTACAAGTTTTAATTTAGTTTTAGCTACTACTTCGATCGTCCCTCTGTAAGTTTGTTTGTCAACGCCAGAAAAATCTACGGAGTTCTATCTCTTCAATCAAAGTTTTTCACCATTATATATTTGTTTTAAAGTCATTTTAAAAACTTAGGGCCTGTTTGGTTTGACCATTTCCTGTTTTCATTTTTAATGAAAATAGAAAATGAGCTTGAAAATGCGTTTGATTGAGTTTAGTGAAAATGTTTTCACCGAAAACATTGCCTGAATTGGACCCAAATCTGAAAATAAAAAAAAGTTGTTTTCAGTGTTTTCATTCCCAAATTTTTTAAAATAAGAAATGAAAACAGAAAACAGGAAGTCAAAACAAACACGTTTTCAATTTTTTCAAAATTTGAAAATAAAAACAATTTTCAGAAAATAGAAACAGGAAATGAAAACAAGAAATGAAAACACAAACCAAACAGGCCCTTATGGATTTAGTAAATATTCAAATATAGAGAAAGACGGATAAAAGAATTATCTATTTTTTTGAAATACACCACGTGATTTACCCCAGTACCACGTTTTTTTTAAAGTTTTGCATTTGCTACGAATACCTTTTAAGAAATTTTAATTAATTTTTTTAATAATAAATAAATCATTAATTGTATTAAAAATAAAAAAATCTACTTTTTATAAAGAACTTTTATTTAAATTCATTAACAAGTGCCTTAACAAAATTGATTGTGATGAGGGAGAAGGCGAATACGGACCGAATCCTCTGCAACAAAACTCTACTTCCATTTTCTGTGTAGTCAAATGTCAATCAAATATATTAACAAGAACTAGTTTTGTAGGATTACAAAATAAGGAAGAGAGTTTTGAAAATGAAAAATAATCAAATCACAACAATCTTAAGATAAAATAAATTAGATGGCATAAAATAACTTTTCTCCCCCCAAAAAAGTTTTTTTTATAAATTTAAGCAAAGTATCAAATAAGTTAGATTATTTGAAAAACAATTTTTTGAAAATAAAATAGTTGAAATCTAAAAATTTAAGTTGACCCAAACATGTTCTAAATAGAAGTGTTCACAAAGGTGCTACTAAATCCAAAGCACCGAGTGGATATCTATACGTTTTCCCCCGATTCAGTTATTGTCACAACTCACAAGTATCTACGGTGCAGACTATAGGAATGGAAGTGGAATTAAGAAACGAAAATGTATGAATGATATTCTAGAATAAAGATCTTCTGTCCCAATTTCATGTCACATTCTCAATCCCCATGAATAACTATTTGATATTTACGAAAACAAAATCACAACTCATTAATATATCTGATTATTCCTAACATTTGATTGGTGGGGGACACCGAGACACCATTGTTTGAAACAATAGATTTTTGTTCGATATTCTGATAATTTCATTCTTTCCATTTTCACCATCGTATCAAATATATATCAATCATACCCTAAATGTGTTACCAACAATTCATTGAGATTGTAGCTTTCTAAGTAAATTCATTAAATAATCAAATTACTCTTTGTTTTTAAACAAAAGATTGAGATGTAAAAACATCACATTGAAAAATTGTCAATATAACCAAATTACTTAATTTGATCAGTTATTTGTGAGTTAATTAGTCTTCTGAGCTGCTGCACTATATATACACATATCAACCATTGTTTTTAGGAGAATGCTAACGAATGTTCTTAGGGCATTAGTTAAAAAATTAAGAAAGAAAATTTTCTATGGTAAATGACATATTTAATATATTGAAAAGTATTACACTTAATTTTTCAATAAAAACTTTTCTTTTGTTGATTTTTTAAACAATGTCCTTAAGATAATCGTTGGCAAGACTTTTGTTTTATTATAGAGATGAAGCAAAGTATGCCAGCATATACCACAAGAACTTCCAATTTTATGAACTAGTCACTAGCTATTGAAGAATAATTAAGTTTTGTAAGAATCAAATGCACAAAATACGTGAATGCTGAAAATGAAAAAACAAAAAATACGTCAATGCAAAACATTGAACATCAATATAAACTTTATGCATATGGCTTGGTTAATCTAATTAATTTCCATGAAAAAGAGATGAATTACCTCATGGAGTATTGCATGACCACTGCCCACGGTGAACTCTTGAATCTTCGACAGGTATCACTTTAGACTGCGCCAAGTATTTATAGCATATATATAACAAGCAGAGTTGAGGTCCACAACTATAATTTGAGGTAATAATTGTCATTTTTGTAGCTTCCGCAATTATATCAAAATCACATTTTCTCGTAAATGTCCCCCATATATCATGGTAATTGCTAACGTATCGTCCGATCACAATCACAATTTAAAATCTTGATAATAAGGAATATCATAAGATGCACAAATCACTCAATAATGTTCGAGATAAAAAGCTTCACCAAATAATACATCTTTCTCAAGATACAAGCAGTTCTCAGGTTCAGTTAAAGTCTCTTGCAGACCTGCAAATGGTTAAATATTTATAACTAAAATGCTGTAATATGAATCTCCAGACAAAATTAAAGCAAAAAAAAACCTTGTAAACAATCCTTTGTCAAGCACACAAAATTCTGCAGTAGAGTCTTACTTGAAGATGATATTGCTTCGATAAGCTTTCTTTGCAATTCAGAGAAATCAGTACCACCATTAATATTTGGATCCTTCAAATTAAAGGCAGGTTATACAGACGAATATTAAAAATAATATTTCAACTTCAGTACCGATGAACCATTATAACCACTAGACGCTCATGGCAATTAAAATGACATGGTACCTCTGATCGAATAGTGTGTATGAACCTGCCATTTTTTTGGGTGGAAGTACTGCTAACCACGTTAAGCCCTTCTTTAAGCAAAATGTCTAGAACTCTTGACAAAGGAAACACACAGTTCCTGAAGCTGTAATTGCACATAATCTCAACGCCACCGGGTAGAGGATGAACAACAACATAGGGTGGAAGATGGGTAGTACTAGTAGAACTTCCAATCTCAGGGCCAATAATACTCAAATTAGACTTCTTCATTAACTCATCCCTCTTAGTTTTCAACTGCTTCACCTTATTCTGTAGGTGGTTGATATAATTCACAGCTTCATACATGTGATCAGAAGTTGAGCGCTTTCCCTGATGTCATCAAGATCATGCATATGCTATAAAAGCACCCCCCAATGGCTAGCTAGTAGGTTTCAAATTTCAACCACTCTAAAAAAAATACTCAAAGTTAATGAAGAGACACACTTATGTGCTCACCTTAATATATTCTAAAGGAAGAAGAGATCTAAGCGTTGTGCAGAGTTCTCCCATCTCTTGCCTTCTTTGTCTTTCTTTCTCTCTATGCATCCACTTCTTGTTTTCATCGAGTACCTGTTGCTCTTTCTCCTTGCCCTTTCCCATTTGACAATTGTACAAGGAAGATCTCTGAATTAATCAGAGAATCATGCCAGATCTGATATCTTCTGGGGTTGATTAGGTGAATATATAACTAGCAGATGAAATCTGTAAAGAGCCAACTGTTTAGTACTAGCTAGGGTACGGTATGAAGGATTCATCATAAAGTATACTATCTTCTGAAGGTGGAATATATACCAGAACAAGAAAATTGAAGTATATTTGTCTGCTAGGGTATACTTTATTTTATCTTGTCCTTAAATTAATATTCTGGTGGGGTATAGCGTTTATAATTTCTTAAAACATAACATAAAATTTGTCAAACAATATATATTTGAAACTAAAGAACTTTTGAATCAAACTTAAATAATATATATATGTTAATATATATATATGTTAAGCAATATTTTAAACTATTTTTTAAATAAATAATTTTAAATCAATTTATAATTTATTAATATAAAACGTTTCACTCACCAACCAAAGGTTGGTCGAGTGGTAAGTATCTAGATCCCGTAAAGAGGAGAACGCAAATTCGAATCCTAGTGGCAGACATTCTAGTTGGGAGGTTGTGAAAATCAAGAGTTTATTCTATGCTTTAAGCAAGTGACCGAGAATTAGTTACACAGCCAGTTGAAATGGTCGAAGCTTGTGGAATAGCCCAAGATGTCACTGGGAAGCCAAAAGCCCTAATTACAGTTGTTCACAAAAAAACGTTTCACTCATTTTCAATTTTTTTAACATATCAGTTCATTAAGACCACATAAATTAAACCGCATAAACAGATGTGCCCACAACATTAAAATGAGAGTGCGTTTGGGTATACAGCTTCTTTAAGCGCTTATGCAATAATCACTTTTTAAATAAGTTAAAAACAACTTATATTCATAAGCTTCTCTGACAAGCTTATGAAAATAAGCTAAAAAAAGCTTATGAAAAGATTATAAACTATTTTAATAAACCATTTGCTTAGGT
The DNA here is from genome assembly GCA_039655645.1 of Ammopiptanthus mongolicus. Lineage (NCBI taxonomy): Eukaryota > Viridiplantae > Streptophyta > Magnoliopsida > Fabales > Fabaceae > Ammopiptanthus > Ammopiptanthus mongolicus. The sequence continues at coordinate 28,089,122 of CM077346.1, read as the reverse complement.
TTATTATCATAAGTTATTTTCATAAGTTCTTTATAAGCTTTTTCAAACGCACCCAAAGTAATTAAGGTGACTTATAGTTTCTTACCAAAAAAGAGTGCCTTATAGTTTTGTCATTTCCTTTCTTACTAAGTGCGTGGCTTATACATTTTTATTATAATGGCACCTCAAATAAATGTATACATTTATATAATAACGAGTTATCTAGTTACTTTAATATTACATACTACACCATCAATCTGTGTGATGCACAGATAAATAATGTTTGAAGAATATAATTATGTATTATTTAGAAAGTCAATTTTTTTTTTGTAAATTTAAAATAATAACAAAAAAAACTACAGACAATTTAATATTTTGTTATAATAATTATCCCTAGTTAACTCTAAACTACATTACTTTTATATATAAAGATATCTTTTTTTTGTAAGCATATATACAAATACCATACTTTTACATTGGTTTTATTTATCTACTTTAAGATTTTAAAAAAAAAAAGATTAATAATAATTATTATTGAATTTATCAGATTGCCCCTAAGACAATCTACAAAAGTACCCCTATTTAGTCTTAGACTATTTTACTTTTATATATAAAGATTATAGAATATGATACTCAGTTAATATCCTTTTTATGTTCGATCAGGCTCCTCTAAAATGAGTAAAAAGGCAAAATGAGAAAAATGTATTTACTTTTGATTAATTCAAGTGAATTGAGATCTCAATGTATTTTACCTCATTAAAGGTAGAAACACCCCTTATTTTCTCACTTTATACTTTTACTTAACTAGAAACTTTATCGTTTTATGTCACTATGCATATATTCATTATATCTTTGAACACAATATATATCAATACCTACTCACATTAGTATATATGGAAGGCTGGCCCGAGGCCAAAGTTAGTGAAGCCCTAGCTTTAAGCCTCTCAAAATAACAATTTTTTCTTTTGAAAAAGGATCAGTTTGTATCTTTTTGTATTATTACCTTTTTGCTATGTTTGGTATATCAACAATCATGAGCTAGCCCACTTGATATGAAAGGTTACTCTTAGCTGAAAGGTTCAAGGATCGACTCTTTGTTGTGTATAAAATAATTAATAATTAATTTTGTATGATAAAATTGTTGGGTTAATTTGTTACCATTTTTTAAAAGGTATCGTCATAGAATTTATTTTAGGTCTCAATATTTGTTGAGTCGATGGTGTATATAGGAAGTCTTTAATAGTGATAATTTTTTTTTTCAATAACTAATACCAGAGACAGTAACTACAACGTGGTTTACCTTTGGTTCACCAATAAAATTGACACAAATAATATAAAAGTCAGAAAAGATTCCGTATATAAATCCCATTCAACTTTAATTTTATCACTTATTTCTTTCGATTTAATTGTTATGCACTCATAGTGTAAAAAAAGGTCATTCAAATCATGATTTTTGATTGGTTGACAGTATAAAAAATTTTATACTGACAATTTATAGCAATTAAACTCTATCTCTTTTTTAAACTTTACCCTTAATTAACTTCCTTTAACTTATTAAAGTGAATATATTTTTAAAATGAACATATAAAAGTCATTTATTTTTTATTTAATTTAAATGTATCATAATCTTAATTACAATAATTTGATGATAATTACTATAATTTAAAATGAGCACAACGTGGTCATTTTAAAAATAAATTTACTTTAGAGTTGTCTTATTATTTAACGAACTACTCCATGGGCTTGTTTTCATCTGCCCTTGTTATGAGAAATTGTGAGCTTATGACTTTTGATTAGGAGGGACCAGCATCGCGTGAAAGTGTTGGATTTTAAACCATGAAAATAATAATAAAACATTTCTAAGTAAGTTTAAGTGTAAAATGTTTAAAAATAAGGGTGAATAATTAATTAAAATGAGTTAAGATTTCAATTAACTAATTAAAAATAGATATATCATTACTTACTCACTTTACATTCAAGCTCACTTTAAAAGAGTCTAATTGTAAGGTTAATTACTCTTATGCGCACTGCCTGCAAATTTAAGAGCAACTTTCTGTTGTGTGAAAGATGAACGAGTGTTAATCAAGTGGAAGGAGTTTGACTCCCTTAAACATGTGATCCTAGGAGGGATCCCCTTTTAGGTGTCTGATCGTACCTTGGGAGATTAGTCTCTCACATATCAAGTGGGAGGATATTATGAAAAAAAAATGAACCTTTTCAATTTTTTTTTTTGTTGGGCTGAACAGCTAGGTGTGAAAGTATATGTTATGGAAAACGTGGTTTTCACTGTTGCCTTAACGGCCGTCTATATAAATATATTTAGTCAACCGTCATTGTTGTAAAGCCTCTTTGGAAGAAAAAGACAACAATAAAAGACGAAAAAATGATGTCAAGAAGTCATTTATTTGGACCTTTAACAAATTTCTAATTTTCCATACTAATTTCTTCTACCTGCAACAGTATATAATTGTTTGTAGTAAAAATTTGTCTAAGATAAATATAGATTCCGGTTGTTGATATAAGAAAGGGAATCTATTCCATAGAGATTTTCGGGCTCCAATAATAACTTGAAATGAATAAAGAATGTCTAAGTGCGATTTCCAATGAAAGTAATATATAAATGCAATTGAAAATGTATAATGTAAAATAAAAGTATATCCTTGGCAAGATGGTGTAGTCTAAGGCAAATAATTTAAGATAAATGTTAATCGACATCCTTTAAATAATCAAAAGTGATAGATTTTCATTACGAAAATATGTATTTGACATATCAAGAAATGTTGTTCTTAGATTCTCAATATATATTTACTATTTCTTGATTCCTAAATCAGTATCCTTATCAGACCTATAATTTAAATAGAATTGTGAATTGCAATCTTTATATATAAAAGAAGTGTAGTGACTAGGGCAATTTTGAAATATCACTTGTGTTAATGAATTTTTTTTTTCAAAAAAAAAAAAATTTGGCAACCTTTCATGTGTATTTTCCACTTATGAGGTAAGCACGAACACAATAATCAAGTGTCTTCATTATCTTTGCACTATTACCACCGTTTGGAAACCTCTTCCATTATCTTCCACACTTTGTACCGTTTGGTTTTCTCTTTTATATGTAAAAATTGGAATCAGAGTGGACTACCTTATTGTAAAAATGGGCCAACGGATCTCTCTGTAATGCTTACTTTTGTTGGTATATGTTGTGGGAAGGGGGGAAAAAGAGAACCAAAAAACAAGAGTCTAATCAGTGACTAGAGAGATTTGGTTGCTCCTTACTTCCGAAATGGATTTCAGCAACAATAACAAGTAAATGTGTCTCTGTTTTTCTCTTTCAGAGGTTTTATCTTTGTGTGGTTTGTAGGTTTAGACAACTTTTTACTTTAGTAATTTGGTAAGTACAGTAAGCTTGAGAAGAGAGAATATTGAATGATATATCATAGGTTACAAAGTACTTGACGTCTATGGATTAATCACGGACTAGGAATTGGATTTTTATATATATTTTTTTGTTGTACTTTTTTTTATTTTTAAATGTCAATTATTACAGAGACCCAATTTGAGCCGTCGAATTAGGAATCATCACAGGAATTGGTTTTGTGTCTTATAGTCATTTGCAAGGGATGTTTTCGCGGACAATCAGACTTCTAGAAGCTTGGATGAGGCCAATGTATTTTCTTTGATTTCTTTTTTATTTCTATTATTACAAATTGGAACCCTATGAGAAAGAATTGTTTATTAAATTATGTACCCTTGCTTATTTTTTTAATGCTCATATCCAAATATGTTTTTTTATGGTAAGCCGACAGATATGAAGAAACAAGAGTAGGCAATACGATGATGCATGCTGTCATTAATTAGAGATGATTTTTCTTCAACCAACTTCCCATGTTGGATTGCCACTTCAACTTTATTTCATATTGTTGTTTGCAGATCTTCAAGAGGGAGAGCTCATCCATGGAGATAATTCCATTCTCTTTGCAGCAATGTCCGCCGTGGAGGTATTCTTTTATGTTGCTCACTGCAATTTTAGTGCGAGATTTTGTATGCTTCTTTTATATGATTTTAGCTTCATGTGTATATTTTGTGATTTGGGGTTATGGTATGGGTATAAGAATGGTTGAGATTGGTAATATGCTGTGTATATCTTGGATGAATGATCTTCTAGAATTTTTTGTGTGAAAAAATTATGTTAAATTACAATTATTGAATGTTAAGTTCATGATTTATTGGTTGTTGTTACTGACTGTTATGGAGGGTTGGTGATTAAAAGCAAATATTGGAGGAAGCCTGCGAAAATAGCCACAAGTGGTTGTGTTGTTTTCTGGGCATGCGGGGGTCACAGGAGGGAGGCAGTCACGTTATTTCTTTAGTGCAGCGGGAGTCTAATTCCAATGGCAAGATGAGTCTGTTCCTGATCCATTATACTTGATAATTGAAACTTTAATTTCTTGTGATGCATATGTACCATAATATACAACTTTTAAAGAGATGAGGTATAAAATTGCATGAGGAGGTTATTAGTGAGAACTGATTTGATGCATGTATTAGTGAGATTTACTGGCTTGTGGTTGTATGTGTGTAGCATTGCTTGATGCATATTGCCTTTTTGATGAAAGTCCAGAAAGGTTGGTGGTCTATATTATCAATTTTATTTCATCTTTTGCAATTTAACCACAAAGGCTTATTATCTTCTTTTATTGCTCCAAGGAATCATTCTTTCACCAATAGTAATGCATGCAGCCTTGTATTTCCGAATGGTGTTTTTTTGTTATAACATTATTCAAAAATCTGTTTTAATCTTAGAATTACATTAAACACTTTGTTTCTGTAATACATTTGCAGAAAAGTGATAGTATAACCTACAATGGCCATTGGCTTACGAGTTTGTTATTCAAAGGGCTTTTGCATACACTAGCCATACTGATACTCACATAGCTGAACTGACAGTTACAGAAACTTTTGATTTTGCAAATAGATGTCAAGGTTCAAATGATGCAGGTATATTAGCTTTCTTATCTAAAATGTTTATTTTTGGTTTCTCTTTTCATTTCACAATTGAATTATTTTATTTCCTTGATTAATTTCACGAACAGGGTATGTTAAAAACCTAGAAAGGTTAGAGAAGGAAAGAAACCTATTGCCACTGTCTAGAGGGATTTAGCTTCTTCATCACTTTCCAACAAAATCAGGAAAGTAAGGTCAGATGAATCTGCAAAAGCAAAATAAGATTTTCTACATATATTATTTATATTTACTTGGTAGCTATTTTATATGCATTTGAAGATTTATTATTTCTTTCTTTTATTCTATGCTTAATTCCTCTATATGCTTTGTCCTCTTTGACAAACAAATTTCCAAAATAAGTAAATGTATAAGCATCTTATATGGACCAAAATCACTTTACTATATCCTCACTTTACTATACCAAAATCACTTTCCCTCTTAGGACAAGGACTTCTTTTTGTAAATTTATGCCAACGGTTTAAATTTTAAAAACTCATTGAAATTGTAGGATTTTAGAAGACACCAAGAAATCTCATTGCACACTGTTAGTAGACATCCAATAAAGAGGGTCTCCTTTACAAAAAAATAGGCCAGTAGGTAGGCAGGAAGAACCTTGAGTGGTTAGGAAATAACTAACTGTCTAGATGCTATTAGTGACAGTTAGGATAACAGTCTTTAAATATAGACGATGTCATTGTGGATTGTTGGTGGGACATTGTTGAAGGGTGGAGCCCAAAAAAATATGTGTGGTCTGGCTTTAGGGAACTTTTTAACACTATTACAGAATTCAAGTTGTAGGTATATCATATTATCTTATGCATACATTCATATTCTCTTCAAAGAAATTTTTTCAAACGTGAGTATGTATTATATCTGTGTCTGTGTAATAGATGAATGTGCATTTGCTGGTTTTGACTTTTGATGTGCATTTGCATTTGTTAAATATTTCTGATTTTTATACTATTTTCACAATCATTGTTTACTATAAACAAAACCCCTCTCCTTCACCCTCTTACTTCTCTACCTTCTCATCCCAACATTCTTTTCCTTCTCACTCATGGAAGTTAATACTACTACCATTGTACCTGCAGGGCCACCCATTGTTGCTACATTGGAAAAATAAATAGTCATTAGATTCCAAAGTTGTGAATAAGGGAAAATTACCATTCTTATACTCTTTGTACATGTGAGGGGGTTAATTTATGGTTTTCTGATGCTTTTGGTCTTTTATTGCGATGTAACCTTCAACCTACACATTTTCTGCTGCAAGTTTATATTCGTACAATCATTAGTTATTTCTTCTTTTTAAAACTATGATTGAAATTGTGGATGATAAGTTGTTCAAAATTTATTTCTTCCACAGACCCAATTTCCCCCACATTCTTATTATGCCAGAAACTTTTGGAATCATGTGATTCCAAAATGTAGTTTAGGAATTAAGTTAACAGTAGTCCAAGTTAGAAGAGGCCACTAAAAAATATTATTGCGTTGAAATATCATATATACTAGGTAGCAGGTCAAGTCAATATTCTTTTATTTTACATGTTGGTAATCTCATGAGTGTATGTGCATGATTTTGTCTTACTTTACTTTCTTATTTGTTTGCTATTTGCTTACATGATATTTAAGGAAAGATTTAAGAAATAGAGTTACAGAAAGAGAGTTCAGATTGAATCTGAAACTGTTTTGGTAGCTTAGCAAAAGTGTTTTAGAAACTACAATCTAACCGGGTAAATGACTTAGCTTTGTGAGAGTGTTTTAGCTTATCATTGGGCTTCAATTAATTAGTGACTATGAGTGTGAAGGTGATTTTGATTTGTGCGTAGCTTAGCAAGAGTATTTTAGATGCTGCACTCTAACCGTGTAAAGGACTTGGCTTTGCGAGAGTGCTTTAGCTTATCATTGGGCTTCAATTAATTAGTGACTGTGAGTGTGAAGGTGATTGTGATTTATGCATGTTAAAAGTGTTGATTTATAGTCTTTTGATGTTTTGTTGTGCTGTTGTGATCTAATCTACTTAGGAGTCATAAGTCAGTCATTTACCAAGCAATAAGGAACTATATGCACGCAACTTATAGTAGCTTAGCAAGAGTGTTGGATCTAATCTACTTGTGATCTGATGCATTGTTATGTAGCGTGTTTTCTCCCATCCTTGAATAAGTAATTTTCTGTACAAGAGTTGTTCACATGGGGAAATATATATACATACATACATACATACATGTAAATAAACCAAATCATAACGCCTATGAAGAGTTGTTTACTAAAGTCCATTTTCTCAAAGGTTTTACTTTTATATCTCAAACACACCCTCCCTCTGGTTCCCTGGCTCTGAACATCAACATCCATTTAGAACTTCAGGATGGTTAACATGGGTTCCGATCCCTGCAAATATTATACAAATATGTATTCGTTGATTTTTTAATGAGCTAGTTTCTACATTTTAAAAAAATAAAATTCAAACAATATAAACAAAAAAAATGAAACACCCGTGCATCGCACGGGTATAAGATCTAGTAAGATAATAAAGGAAGAAGTGTGCAATTTGCATCAAAATGTTTCACATCTTCTATGCAATTCATTGGTTTGCCTACATGCAACAAGGAATCACGAGGTCGTTGGCAAATTGTTTGATACTCCATCATTTGGTCCATTTGATGGTTAAGAAATCAGGTAATTTTCAACTCAAAATCTCTGGATTTGTTGGAAGTCATGGATCTAGTTAAACTAAGATCTAGACTGCAGTTAAAAGTAAAAGTGTTTGGCTTTTCTTATGCTTTCTGTAACTGGTACTATAAGCTCGCAATGTGTCTGGGGTTCATCCTCTGATATTAAAGGAAGTGCTGTGGATCCTGGAAATAGGAAATGAGTTATTAGAGTATTTTTTATTTTTTTTAATGTACAGGTGATATGAGTATGACTGTTTCCTATTTTTGTATACGGTTTGAGTATCTTATACTCATTTTATGAATTATTTCTTTTTTCTGATAAAAAAAATCTTATTTCACATCACAGGTAACTAGGTAAGATAATGAAATATGTAAATAAATGACTAGAAGAAAACAGTGGAGGAAAGATCTAGATTTCTTCAATCGGAATTTGTTCATTCCAAGTAGCTTGTTGTCCTCTATATTATTAAATTAACACCTTTCCAAAAGCATTTCAAACATGGGAATAAACTAATTTAACAATTAACAAATAAAACTAAGTAAAAGTTCTCCCACCTATTTTACGTTTTCTACAATAAATCAATTAGAAAGAGAAAGTTAGCGTGCCCTATAGAGTTTGAATCATTCAATTTATTGTTGCGTTTAGGAACCCAATATAAGAGATTCTGAGTATAGATGAGAATATGAGATAAGAATATGAGTCTATTTGGTAAAATTAGCTGTTAGCGGATAAGCTAGCTGATAGCGGATAGCGGATGAGGTAGCTGATAACGGATAGCGGATAAGCTAGCTTATTTTCTGTGAAAGTGTTTGGTAAAACTAGCGATTGAATTAGCTGAAAAATATAAAATGACTTAAAAGGACATCTTCATTAATGATTTACATAAAAGAGAGAGAAGAGAATAAAAGTAGAATTAAATGAAGATAATAAGGATAAAAGTGAAAAAAAAAAAAAATGAAATGCTATAAGCTATAAGCTCAAACGCTACTTCAAGTAACGTCCGGAAAAAACGCTATAAGCTCATGAAAAAACATTATAAGCTCGTGATAGATGCGCTTACCAAACAGGACTACTTTCTCACCCACTATAAGCTATCCGCTATAAGCTCGTTGAAGTGCCTTGCCAAACAGGCTCTATGTTAGATCGAGCTAGTCCTGATATAAATAAGCTCGACCTGCATTTCAATCTCAATACCTGAGCATGAATTATTAACTTGATATAGACCAATTTTTAAGGTTTGATATGACCTACTTCAAAGGCTGGCTTGGTCTGTAAGTCTATTTAAGGTCTACTTTTCAACAAGGACTTTGAATATGCTTCCCCCTATAAATAGGTCATATATCTTCACTTGTAAATAGACTTGTAAGCATGTAATGATAAAGAGGTCGATAGACCTATACTGATAAATAGGTCACTAGATCTTCATAGATAAATATGAAAGTATGTCTTTACAGTTAAATAAACCAATACGATTTTACTTTCAAATATTATAAATAATATATATATATATATATATATATATATATATATATATATATATATATATATATATATATACGTGTGTGTTAAATAGGTCGATCTAATAGGCTTAATAAGCTTTTTTATAGTCTTTAGTCTGATCTCTTTAGTTATATAAGTTTTTTAGAAAATCTTAACGTGACTTTTTTTATTAAATAAGTTAGATTGGGATAATCTTAAATAGGATAAGATATCATCAATCCTGTCTAGGGATTTGATCTATTCCTATCCTTACTACTGAGTTAATGCAAAACACATGACAAAGACGCAAGACAAAAAGTTTCGAGAATAGGTTACAACAGAGAAGATAGAAAAGTTGGGGGAAGCAAGCACGCTGACACAGGCCATGAACCTATAAGGACGCCTATAATTTTGGATTCAAATGTACTTCCCTAAGCTAACCCTTAGCAATTCATTTTATTTGGGCTGGGGGCATGTCCTTTTTCAACTGAGTTATGAGCCAATTTGATAAAATTAGTTATTAGCAGATAAGTTAGCTGATAATGAATAGCTTATAACGGATAGCGGATGAGGTAGCTGATAGCGGATAGCGAATCAGCTAGCTTATTTTTTGTGAAAGTGTTTGGTAAAACTAGCGGTTGAACTAGCTGAAAAATATAAAATGACATAAAAAGACATCTTCATCAATGATTTTACATAAAAGAGAGAGAAGAAAATAAAGGTAGAATTAAATGAAGATATAATAAAGATAAAAGTGGAAAGAAAAATGAAACGCTATAAGCTATAAGCTCAAACGCTACTTCAAGTAGCGTATGGAAAAAACGCTATAAGCTCGTGAAAAACGTTATAAGCTCGTGACAGATACGCTTATCAAACGGGACTACTTTCTCATCCGCTATAAACTATCCGTTATAAGCTCGTTGAAATGCCTTACCAAACAGGCTCTATATCTTCAATAGGAAAGACGTTAATTTATTTTATTTTATTATTTTTACTAGGAAAAAGGCCCTATGAGTTCCCACTTTTGATCCTCTAATCTATCTAATTAATTATAAACCTAACATAATTGAGTTTGTGGAAGTCTGACCCATTTAAGCAAAACACATCTCTAGAACGTTTGTCTTTCATTTATCCTACTACAAAAATAGACAGCTGAGCATTTGCTAATGAAATATTTAACAAGGTTTTGATCTATAATTTTTTTAGAATCCAAAATTTTTAATTAATTTTTGAGAGATTACAGGAAGATTTGTTTTTCTAAAAGGAATTTAAAACATGCCACTAGCCAGGAAAAAAAATTATTTTTCGGCTGCCATGTATTTAATTGATGTTGGTTGTTCAGGGTTTTCTGCTAGCGGCTTTGTTGACCATATAGTCCATAACACAGACCACTTCTAATGCTTGTTAGAAAATGGGACCTCCCCAATATTCCTCATTCATCATCTTTCTATAGTTAAATATCAGTGGTGCAATTAATTTAACGGTGCAATTAGATCTCTTATATCAATAATTAGATTAATCCAATAACTGACATTTAACTGAAGTAGAAATGACAATGAGTAAAGAACCCATAGTATACTCGCAAAAATTACTTATGATGAGTAAAATAATTACTCACTTAATAGGTATGATGAGTATTAGACGGATAATTACCTACAAAATTTTATGAGTACGAGTGTGAATGCGGGTATGGGTACTCTAGTACCCATCATGTCCCATACCGGTATATATATATATATATATATATATATATATATATACACGGGTGCGGGTATGAATACTTAGGTATCCAATGGATAAGGGTACAAGTATTAAAGTTACTACCCACACGAGTATGGATTCGGATACGAATATTTCTTAAAATACGGGTATGATGAGGGTATTATAGTATCTTATCCATACCTTACCCTTAACGGAGATAGAATGGAGGAGGAATCCAAATGAAGAGGATGGGGATCCTCCTCGCCATCATCCAATTTAAGTTATCTATATAGAGTTTGGAAGACTAAATTGAAACAAGGAAACCTAGTAACCAATTTTCTTCTTCCTCTTTCCTTATCTTTTAATTTTTCTTTTCTTTTCTTTTTGCATGCAAGTAGTTACCATGTCACATAGTTTAATTAATCGATTTAAAATAACTTTACAATGAAATGATTGAACCAAAGAACCACAATATAGCCCTGTACAAGTTTATACCTTTGTGCAGTTATTATTACTTTTTATTCTCTAATCAAATGCATAAAAACCAGTTTCCATTATTCTAACAAATGCATCCCTAACTAGGGTGTTCAAGGGTCGATTTAATTAATTAAGATTTGCATGGAATTTTTTTTTGAACCAATCAAAATCAATTGATTCGGTTTGGTTGGATTTATAGTTTTTTTCAGGAAATCCGAACCAAGCCACCCTGTTCAGGAAAGTGTTGGTTCGGTTCCGTTTGATTTAGATCTGAATATATATATATATATATATATATAGTAATTGGTTCGGCTTGGTTTCAGAATCCTTAAACCAGAGAACCGTACTGATTATCATCGGGTTTGGTTTAGTTTGATTCGGACCCGAACACCAAATTAAAATTTGAACAAATTTAATTGAGTTGTTCTTCATCTCCTTTGACTATTTGTGCACACAAGGGGTATCTCCGACTGATAGGGATGACAATGGAGCGGGACGGGGGCAGGAAGTACTCTCTTGCTTCCCGTCCCCGCCCAACAATTTTTCCCCTCTCCGTCCTCGTTCCCGCAACGGAGAGTTTTTCTCCCCATCCCCATTCCTCATGCATCTCGCGAATCCCCACGGGAAGTTCGAGGATCTTGAAAATTCATAAGAAAAAAAAAAGTAATTAACTAAAATTCAATAAAATATAAAAACACTAACAATCTTAAATATTTAAAGTTAAAGCGTACTCTCCAAAACATTGTAACAAGTTCAACCATAAATAGTACACATATATTTTTAACATTTTCTTTATTTAATAAAATAATATTTTTAAAATTAATAAAATATATCTACAATATGTACACATATATTTCTAAGGATATTTTATTAATATTTTCGGGATAGGGGACCCCAAGGGACCCGTCCCCAAAGTGTCTTCGGGGGGATTTTCTCCCCCGTCCCCGCGAAGCCTCATACGGGGCAGTTTCTGCGGGGATCCTCACACATAGATAGAAATTGCCATCCTTACATTAACCTTAAGACATCTTGTGAAATGAGAGAGGTTAGAGAGAGAAACATGGTGAGGGTGAGTGATGTTAGGAGAGGATCTCCATATGATCAGCGAGGGTTAACGTCTTTTTACTTCACAAATTTGCCTGATGAATGTGGAGTTGCGGAGATGTGGAAAGTGTTCAACAAATGGGGAGGTGTTAGAGATGTCTATATCCCTCCAAAGAAAAACAAATACGGGAAAAGGTTTGGGTTCGTTAGGTACAAGAACTTCGAGCACATCAATCACCTGGAGGAGAAACTGGATGCAATTTGGATTGGTACTTTTAAACTGAGAGTCAACATTTCGAGGATTGATCGAGGAAAATAGAAGTTACCTATGCCGGGGACAGTCCATCCGAACAAATATGGAGATGCATATACGACTAGGAAAGGAGTGTCTTATACAAGTGTTGTAATAGGTGAACAACTTTATGACTCAAAGGTGGCGAATCAGGTGTATGTCAGGAAGGGGAGACACGGGTTTAACGACAATATGGCTAATGATTGGAATGGGATGGAGTTAAATGTTACACAGGAGGACATGAATTGGCTGAAAGGGAGTTACGTGGGGAAGACTCAGCATCCTGAAGGTGCATTTACTACACAAGAGAAACTGCATATGGCAGGTATGTTCACAGTCAATGCAGCACCAATGGGTGGGAATTTAGTGCTATTAACGGCGGAGAATGAAACGGAGATTCCAACTTTAATCAATACCTCCTCTCATGAAACTATCAACAAGGTCCTCAAAGTCAAGGTTAATGATGATTATTTTTCTATCAGAATGTTAGAGCAGCCATTTAGTGATTGCCTTGCAATTTTCAACAGCGACGGGAAAAAAGTATGTTCCGATGAAAGCTCAGAAGATGGCAGTGATTTTATGTTTAATAGCTTGGAGGATGTACCGGAAACCTATCTATCTAGGAACTTCCGGTGCGATGAGCAGGTGCCGATGTGGGAAGAATCATCAGTTTCAAATTTTGAAAATATTGATAGGCTCGAGGAAGAAGCAGCTGCTAGTCTTAGGTCTTAGAGCAATCTCTATATACTCACACACACAATGAAAGATAAGAGAGAAGAAGAATGAATTAAAATGAAAGCTCTACTGATTTTATTTAACTAATCACATGTTTATATATACACACTAGTAATCCACATATTGAATCACACACCACACTACTGGGCCCATTCACATTTAGGCCCAACTCATTAATATTTGAATTACTCTTAACACTCCCCTGTAATTCAAATATCCTAACTGCACAAATTTTTACACTAAGTTGCATTTTTTTAAAATGCACACAAAACTCACACATACAACACCTACATGGATCTCATTACACAAGTATTGACATCATCATATTGCATAGTACCCTTTACATTATTTCCACCAGGATCCCATTTTTGGAAGAACCAAAAAATTTCCCATGCTTTTGGTTCCTTGCATAGCCCAAACTTCTTGTTTTTTTCATACCTGTCCTCACTAATTTGATCTGATCCACAAATTTTCCGTTCCTTCATGGGTTGAAACGAGCCCACTATTTGGCCCATTAGGTCACAATTTCTTCTCTTCTCTGTCATCTTCTCCACAGCAAGCGAGTTCGAATTCCTCCGATTCTCTACCTCTCCACCGTGAAGTAGCTGTGCTCCTCCACTGCGAATCTGCTTCTTTCCGCGACGCTGGTTCTTCTCCTTTGCAAGACTCAAGTTCTCCTCAGATGCCACGGCCACCGCTTTGCCCTTCGTTCTCTGCAGCACCTCGAGCTCTTCCACCTTCTTCTTCTTATCACTGAAGTAGTAAGTCTTGCTCTTCTTTCTCATGGCTGAACGCCCAGAATTGGGTTTAACATTTGACCCACAGTGGGTCTTCACCTTCTCGACCCCACTTTCCAGAAACCTAGTTTCCAGCTTCTTCTCTCTTGTCAGCATTGCAGCACTTCTCTTTCTTGTTCGAGTTTCATTTTTGCAGCTCTGTTCTGTTTCAAAACTAGATGACCCACTAGGGCTTCTAGCTATGTCGACTTCCTCATTGTCGTCATCGGCGCTGAACATGAGCGACGGTTTAACTTTCGCAACCATCGCCTTTTCAAGATTTTTCCCGAGCTCTCCTTTGTTCTTGATTAAAACCCTAACTTCGTCACAAATCACATTCTCTTTCACGGGAGATTCACTCACCACCACCTCTGCCAAACCATTTTGAACAAACTCACCGGATATCTTCTCTGAATCGGTTTCTTGAGTGATTTCTGAACTTTGATTCTGGGTTCCTCTTTGATCTTGATTCTGTTTTGATGCAGTGAACACAACATTTCTGGAAAGAACTTCTTCTTCCTTCAAAGACTCAACTACACTAGGCTCAGTCACTGGAATCATTTCAGCTGCCGCCTCCTCTTCTTCCGATGGCTCAGTCACGGTTTCCTGATCTGCGATTTCAGGACACCATTGAACTTCTGTTTGATCTTGCTGGGGTGAAATAACATCCTCTGGTTTTGATTCTGCATGTGGCCGAGCCAAATTCTGGTCACCTTCATCTTGGTCTTCAGTCTTGTACCTCTGTGTCTCTGTTTTCTGTCTTGCAGAAACACCTTTCTCACTGTTCTTTCTTTGTTCTATCGTGATGCCCTTGTCACTCTGTTTTGCAGTACCTTGATAGGTCTGCCGCAACATTTCCCAAGCTTGCTTAGCATTCTTGGCAGCACCGATCTTTCCAAGAATTTCAAAGTTCACACACTGGTGAATGATGGAGAGAGCCCAGCAATCTTTCTCCTTGGAAGTACTTTCTTCCACATCTGAAATCCCCTCTTCCACAATTTCCATCACTTCATGGAAATTAAAGATCGGTCGCATCATCACAGCCCAACGATGGTAGTTCTTGCCATCAAGAACCGGTAGACGGATTGAAAAATCCTCGCATAGACTCTCCATCTCTATGAGCTCTCCCAAGATCGTTATAGCTCTAGATACCATTTGTTAGAGCAATCTCTATATGCTCACACACACACAATGAAAGATAAGAGAGAAGAAGAATGAATTAAAATGAAAGCTCTACTGATTTTATTTAACTAATCACATGTTTATATACACACACTAGTAATCTACATATTGAATCACACACCACACTACTGGGCCCATTCACATTTAGGTCCAACTCATTAATATTTGAATTACTCTTAACATTAGAGGCTCCTAGAATTTACAGAAATTGCATGAAAGTGGCAACTGCGACGATGTATCGTACACAGTGGGAGAAAAGGTGCCAGACAAACCACTTTTGCTGTGTGACATATTAAACGCAAGCCTCAGGGCTGACAAGGATGAGACTTATAGGGACGTTGAAGGGGCGGGAGGAGTACAAAGTGGTATTGGGCTGGTCAATGAAGGTCTATTTAATGATATATGTAATGGGCTGGATAACGGTAGTGTTTTGTTGGGCGGTGGGGAAGACTTGAACGAGGTGGCCCATATTTCATTAAAACAAATCCATGCTGCCACGGCTATAGGTGAGAAAAGTAAGGGGTTGGGTCAATGTTGGAACCAGGTGACGAAAAAGAAAAAACAAAAAAAGGGGAAAAAGAAATTACAAACAGATAAGGGTGTGACGAACAAAGATGAGGATGTCATAGAAAGCTTCAGCCATGTGAGAGGGTCAGCGGGTATTGAGAAGGAAACAACTACTCCAAAATATGATGCTAAAGGGGAGAACGTTGGTTCGAGATGCTAGAGCAGGAAGAGGTCAATCAAGATGTCTGGCAAGTTACCATTGGTTGTGGCAACCTAACAGGTCAATAGCTCATTTTCTGATAGCAACATTAGAAATTGGAATTTACAAATTCATAAATCTGATGTGGAAAATGAAGCTAAAATTATTTGGGAGAAGGGGAGGAGTTTGGGTTTCATGGCAATAGGGGATGACTCTATTATCATAAACAAGTTGGTGGAAATGGAATCCAGGGACATAATTAACGGTGTCAGGAACACAGCTTCGGGAAGGGTTGAAGGGGTTAGACAAAGTGATCAATGAGTCTAATAACCTTCAATGTCAGAGGTTTGGGGGGGAGAATAAAAAAGAGTACTATCAAGAACTTAGTGCAGAAAGAAAAACCTGATTTTTTATGCTTACAAGAGACTAAGATGGAGATAATTGATCAAAAGCTTTGTAATTTCCTGTGGGGTGTGGATGATGTAGGGTGGGTATTCAAAAAGTCAAATGGATTATCGGGGGGCTTATTGTGCATGTGGAACAAGGAAAAATTCACCAGGGAAGAGACTTTCTCTGGTCAGGGGTTCTTAGGTGTGAAAGGGTGCTGGGTAAATATGACTGGCCCTTGTTTTGTTTTCAATATTTATAGTCCATGCGATATTAAGGGTAAAAGATCCCTGTGGGAGGAGCTCTGAGTCATGAGATCGATTCATAATAGTGGTCCTTGGTGCTTGGGAGGCGATTTCAACTCAGTTAGATGTGCAACTGAAAGGAAAGGGAGTTTAGCGTTTGAGGAAACAAGGGAAATGAAGGATTTTGATGAGTTCATTGGGGAGATGGAACTAAATGACTTGCCTATGATAGGTAGGAAATTCCCTTAGTACAGAACGGATGGAAAATCAATGAGTAGATTGGATCGGTTTTTACTGTCGGATGACTGGCTAGAACAGTGGAACAATTTATCCCAATGGGGTCTTGATAGGTCGGTGTCCGATCACTGCCCAGTAGCTCTGAAAACTGTGGCACAAGATTGGGGACCGAAGCCTTTTAGAGTGATTAATAGCTGGTTGATGCACAACGACTTCAAACAATTTGTGGTGGAGAAATGGAAGAGTTTTAATGTGTCAGGATGGAGCTCGTATGCGGTGAAAGAGAAAATGAAAATGCTTAAAAAATCACGTGTAGGGACTAAATTCAATAAAAAAAAATTGAAATTGATCCCTACACGTGACAATCATTTTCAATTTAATCTCTAGTACACGTGACAATCATTTTCACTATGATCCCTGTCATGTGACGACATCACTATACTCCCTAACTCCCACACCCAAACCACCAAACCAACCTTATAATCCCTTATGTATTATCAATATAAAGATTTTTTATACGTCAACCAATCATAAATTATCACATTATTAAAAATGTTTGACTCTTATTCTAATTACCCTAAAAGTCATTCATATCATGATTTGTGATTGGTTGACAGTGTAAAAAAAACTTTACAGTAACAATGTATAACAATTAAACTCATAAATTTATTTATGTGATAAAAAATATATGAATATTTTTCCTATGGTTCCCATACGCTTCTCTCTAACAGCTAGAAGTGTCATTTTGAGTTCGGCCTGGTGGGCCAGCTAGAACGAGCCCGATTTAGGATTGGGCTGGGCCAGATGATATTAAAACTTTTTTACACATTTAAAATTGTAATTTATATTATATTTTAGTGTTGTTTAATACATATATAATATATAAATATTAATGAATTTAAATAAAATATATATATAGGACCAAAATGGCCTGATTTGCCACCTCTAATGGTGACTCCTCCCGACCAGCTACCTCCAACATTCTTTGTTTTTCTTTTTTTAATTTTCTGTTTTCACTTTAATTCTTCGATAAATCCCATCCTCAAATTTAGATATTTTTATTACGAAGAAAGTCCAGTGATACGTTATCTCTACTAACTAATAAATACTATGGTATAACGCAATCTATACTTGAAGGGAATCTAGTTTATCATCATTATGAAGTTTTGCTATATATTTTTTTTTATAGGTAAACAAATGTACTGTTATAAGTACAAAAGATACTCTAACCCATTAATGACGGTATTCACTTCACCAACACCAACAGTAACACATCTAGTAATTACAATTAAAGGATTACAACAGAAGGGGAAAAAACCCACCATATCAAAGTACAACAGAAAAATGATTTAATAGCGTTTTTTTTTTCTTCCTTTAACAACGCTTACAACCGGTATCTATTCACCCGCTATTAAAGGTTGAAAGAAAAGATACCGCTTTAGAAGCGCTATCTAAAGTCACTTTAGACAGCGCTTCTTTGAGGAAGCGTTATCTTTGGGTGTACCTACATTGTCTTCTTCAGAAGCACTATCTAAAGTGTCTTTTTTATTCAAACCCTTTCAGGGTCGGAAGAGGGGGGGTTGCAGGGAAGTGAAGTGTTACCTGGGAGCTTGCAGGGAAGAGGGGGCTTGCAGGGCAGAGGATGGATGGGTTGTGGGCTGTGTGTGCAAGGGACGGTGGTTCTTGCGGTGCTCCTCGCAATGGATGAAGAGACGGTCACGCGAAAAATGCAAGTCAGCTTAGGTTTTGAGAGGGTTGGAGGACATGCAGGGACAGTAGCGATGGTGAGTGAGGACCGAATGAGGTGGTGTTTCGAGGAGGAGGGAACTTAGGTCACGGAGGAGGGAAAGAATAGTAGTGTTTGATATGTGAGAACGTGCGAGGGAAGTTACATACTGGGAGAAGGGAATATTTAGGAAAAGGAGAATAGATAGCGCTTCCTCAAGTGGGCGTTATCTATTCTCCTGCCTTAGAGCGCTATCTATTCTTCTTCTCAGTCTTTCAATAGCGCTTCCTCAAGGAAGCGCTAGTGAAAGGCTTTCACCTCTTTTTCAATAGCGTTTTGGTGAAAAACACTATTGAAGTTGCGTCATTTAATGTATAATCTGGCATAGTGTCAGTAGCCCTGTTCTTAGTTTATCAGAAACGTGTTAATAGCCATCAACAAATGAAGCATCAGCATGCTATCTTCAAACAATTGATGAACATAAAACACCCATCTAATAAACAATCCTAGCCAAATTTTATCAAACATAGCCGTACCAAACTAGCACTCCCACTTCCTAGGCAAATGCAATAGCGATTCAAGCTTATGATGGTTGCTGTGAATTGCAGAAAAATGACATACTTTATTTGTGAATTGCAGAAAAGTGACAATTTTTATCCTCCAACAACCGCAACTTTCATTATTTTGTTGTTGTTTGTTTCTGCATAGGGTATGAGAGATTGGTGGCTATTTTAGACATTGGAAGTGAGATCGAGATTTCCATTATTACCATCTCAAGATAAAGAAGATTGTTAACAAATTGGCAAGTGTACTAAATCGCGACAAGTAATAAAGTGATGAATAGAGTGTCGTTCTCACGAGGATTGCCACCAAGAAATCGCCATTTGAACCAATGAATAACATGATTGCAGAAGAAATTTGTATTAACATGTGAAATTTGAGTTTTAGAATGAATGAAAACAAAAGACATGATTATAAGTTAACAAAATAAAATGCCAACAATCAAGTTTGTGTTGAAAATATCAAGATTAAAAGGCGGTTGGGTTTAGAATCCTCTCAACTAATCCCTAAACCAATCTAATTCCACAAACAATTGTCTTTCAATTCATGCAATTGTCATTCAAGTTCACTCAATTAGATTATCTCCAATTCCTTGGTGACACTACAACAGAAAACGCTTTTAATAGCGTTTATTTTTTGCATTAGATAGCGCTTTTAAGCTCTATTAAATCAAGCTTTATTAAAGGTTAAAGAAACAATAGCGCTTAAAAAACGCTATCCAAAGCAAGAATAGATAGCGCTTGTTTGAGCAAACGCTATCTAAAACCCGGGAATAGATAACGCTTTCTCCTGGGTTTTAGATAACGCTTCTTTGAGAAAGCTCTATCTATTCCTACTTTAGATAGTCATTCCCTGTTTTTTTTAAATTATTTACTTTAATTTTCTCCTACTCTTCCCTGCACTTAGCATAACCCGGACAATATAAGCAATATTTGGGACAATAATTGACACAATATACATAAATTCATTTCATTCATTACAAATGTTATAACACATAACAATATTAATGTTACAATCAACACTATAGTAAGCAAAAAACTATTCTAGTACATATATACAAATTCAAACACAGGCCCGGCCCAAGGGTAAAACAAGTGAAGCCCTTGCTTTAGGCCTCTCAAAATAAAACAATTTTTTCTTTAAAAAAAAGGCCCACTTTGTATTGTTTTTATATTAGTTTTTTGATATGTATAATATATAAACAAACATAAGTTAGCCCATTTGGTATAAAAACTTACCATTAGGTTGAAGGTCCAGGGATCAACTCCTCATTGTGCACAAAATAATTAATAATTAATTTTGTATGAAAAAATTATTGGGTTAATTTTTTAAGAAGGCCTCACCATAAAGTTTGCTTTAGGCCTCAATAGGTGTTGGGCCGGTCCTGTTCAAACAACTAGCTATAGCCTATACCAAAAGGTCATGCACCCAAAACTTCAGCAAACCATTAACTTATAAAATTGGAGACAAATCAAGCTATTAAATGAAAGAGAATCATTTAACAGAAGAAAAGGAAGAAGTTCCAAGAGGCAAATCATTTAGCAGACAGTACAATCGAAATCATTTAGTATAATCCTGTCATGAAAGATAAGTAATGCAAATGAATTTAATATAATCCTGAAAGAGGATCCTGTCAAAAAGGATAAGTAATGCAAATGAATTGAAGGATGAAAAAAAGACCCGGAATTGGGTGCTTCAATTCTACCAAGACACAACAGCTCCTAAAGTAATAGAATCCAATAGATCACAAACTCAAAAATGAATTGGGACATCTAACTAAAGCAAGATATATCTGGGTGACCGTTACAATCTAAAGAAAACAGAACCAGCACGAATATATAAATCTTTAAAGCCAATCACCATGACAAATTAACCAACAAAGATTCAATCACATAACATCAGAAAAATCATCCAAATTATCAATCAAAAAAATTAACAACGAAATCCACTGTTCCATCATCACGCTTCAAAAATCCCCAAAGCATCATGTTGTTAAACATATAAATAAGATAGCAAAATTATCACAGCAAAGTGAAATATTTAAAATAAAAACAACACCCATTTTAATGAATACATGAAACTGACCTAAAATGGTAACATCTGAGTCCATGTTTGACGCCAAAGTTAAACTCTCCAACATAAGAGCTAGCATCAGCACAACTCTGAACTCCAAACCATGGCTTTGTCCGTTACACCATTCCCCAGAATAAGAGTCCCCAGTATAGAACCTATCAACCCCATAACCAACAAGTAATGCATATTAACAAATTTGACTAATAGTTTTATGTATTACGACATTCAAAGCACAAGTAGAAAACATAATCCAAATAAATAAATAAATTCTTATAAATACAGAAGAAAATTAATCACCATATGTCTCAGGAAAACAAAAATGAATGCAACTTTCAGAGGAAAACAAATCAAAACAGAACAGCATTGAAAGAATACCCTATAAATCGAAGAGAGAGAAGAGAATTAGAAAGAAGAGAAATCATTTAGTCATTTAAGAAATGCATTTGAAACAGCAAACAAAAAGTATCGAAGAAAACCATAGAAATGGAAGAGAGAGAGAGATGACCTTGGTGATGGTGACGAGCAGGCACTGCAGCTTGTAGTGTCTTCGCGTCATGGAGGGGAGGAAGGAGAAATGTGAGTCATTTGCGGTGGCAACGATGGCGGTGGTGCCGTTCGCGGTAGAGGCAGGGAGGGGTTTCTTCTTTTCGAGAGTGAGGGTTGGAGCGAAAGTGAGGAGGAAAGTGCTCAGTGATCAGGAGGGGAATATATAACTGATAAATTAAAATTATATAAAAGGAAAGTGTTATTATAAGGTGGACTTTTGATAGCGCTTAGCGTTATCTATTCCTCATCCTAGGAATAGGAAGCGCTATCTAAAGTCAAACTTTAGATAACGCTTTCTTAAGGAAGCGCTTTTTAGAAAGCGCTATCTAAAGTTCTCTGCCTCTTTTTTAATAGCGTTTCACTTAAAAATGCTACTAAAGATGCGTTATTTAATCCCTTTTCTGGCGTAGTGTGAATAGCCCATTTGTCCCTAATAAAGAACGTCCTTATCACTTAGGTGAACAAAATTAAGAACAAACATTAAGCATTAGAACTCTTATCAATACATATATTCTAGATCTCATCCCTAAGTATAAAAAAAATATGGCTCACAATTCAATTCCACTTAGAAAACCAACTGTCCAATTGAGAAATCAAAGTTATTCATTCAATTGAGGATCAAGCAAAAGAAAGCATTAAGTACAGAATTGTAAGCATCAAAGTGCACGAAATTGAGTAAACTTACATGTAGAAAAAGATCGATTCAGGACTCTAACTGAGATTCAACCTAACCTAACCTATGGAAACTTATAAATTCATGCTAAAAGGTAAAGAAATGGAAGAAATGAAGAAAATGGAGTTGGAGATGCCATAGAATCCTCAAGGATGTTGCCAATCTCTTGATTCTTCAAGTAGATGCTAAGAGAAGTCGCACTCCAATCTATTCCCGCACAAAAGATGACAAAAGATCCCAAAAGAAAAGATGAGCTCCAAACTGTATTTATACATATCATAGTAACTGTCATCGCTCAACGAGTACGAGCCATCGCTGAGCGTTGGGCTTGATGCAGGATGGTTCTTCTGAGTGAAATTCGCTGGGCAAGAGAACATCTTCGTGTTGGGGTAAGCCCTAGTGTCCAATCTATTTTGAATAGATAATCGTTTGTATTATGACTTTGATAATATATTTGATATATGTATAAGGCATTTATTTATTATGTTGTATTTGATGACCATATATATAGCATAATAAAGTTCTTATAATAGGTAGTTCATTTAATGGAACGTCAAGTATGACTTGATCGCAAGATGTCATTAAATTATAGAACACTATTCTTAAATATCCATAGTTAAGTATTATTATTAATAAGGACAATAATAATACATTGAGACTATTATGTGAGTGTACTGATGACCACATTTCACGGGTCATAGATATAAGATATCAAGTCTTCACATAGATATAAATATTAGTGGAATATTTATACTGGAGTGACCCGTTATGAGAACTCTGCATAATAGTTATGTAAGTGTCATAAGCGATTCTCATGGTGACCATAGTGAAGTAGTCCTTCGACTTGAAGTCGCTACGATTCCTAACATATGTAGTTGTAGGCTTTAATACTATTAAACGTTGTCTGTAACAGGACAACTATAAAGATAGTTATTGGGCTTGCAATGAAACATGTTGAGGAATATGAGTGATGTAGATAGGATTCGTCCCTCCTACATAACAGGAGTAATGTCTACAGGCCTCTTGATGGTATGTGACGTAGAAATGCATGGTCATGCTAAGGTGGATCAGTATGAGATATTGGGCCAACATGATCGTACGTCAATTACTAGATCAAGAAATAAACAGTTGGACTTAACAAGGATGACACATTTATGTCTTGTGTTCAATTAAGACATTGAGACGAAAGAACATTGACTTCATATTATTACAACAAGGTTTTAATTGTATCACCAATATTCTAATTAATTGGGTAGCAGTGATGTATTGCTATATGCCGCTCATTGTTTATAATATTAATTGATTATTAATATGATTAATAATAATTAATATTATTGCCAATTAATTGAGAACCTATAGGGTCACACGCATAGAGCAAATGTTTAGAGAATTAATTTAATTGATTAATTAAATATGGTTTAATTAATAATTAAAAGGATTGATTTAATTGATTAATTAAATATGATTTAATTAATAATTAAATGAGGATAAGCTTAATTGATTAATTAAATATGATTTAATTAATAATTAAACATTGGGCCTGTAGCGTACAGTGGCCCAAGTGGGTTAGGTTAAGTGAGGGACAGCTATTAGTAAGTTGTGCACGTCACTTAAGCAACACACAACACAGAGTACTCATAACGGCCGTTGTACACCCTTGACAAACGCACCCTTTTTTCTCTCTGTGTGTCGTGCATCTCCCAATCCTGATAGCTAGCACTACGCTATCTCTGACGTTGGTTTGCTCGCGTGGACTGAGTAGAAGTATTGCTACTTTGCAATACTGGTGATAGAGAAGCCTTTTCTTATGGTGGTTATGGCTGGACAGTTATCGTAATCTGGCGATCCGAGATTCGTTAACCGTTGGATCGAGCTGATTTTTAGACAGCAGGTTCGTGACATGTGGTTTTACATCTTCGTCATTCAGTTTTACGATACGACTTTTGGAGTGAAAGTTATGAGCATCGTAATTATTGGCTAACCGTTGTTATTGGCACGCTCACAGTGTTCGCGATAAAGCTACGCTTCAAGAGGTAAACCCAATATCCTTGTGATTCATGTACAATACGTGGTTCTTTAGTAAATGGGTTTTTCCGCTCAAGAGGTTTTTATAAATTGTTTTTGAAAATTATCCCTCTTGAAACCTCAACACTTCGTTGGGCGAATACTTTGTTGCTGGAGCACGCCTCTCATTTGTACAATTCCCTGGGCGAAAGCTGAGCCTTGCTGGGCGATGGTTGTGCTCTGAGCGAAAATTCTTGGACTTAAACCTTCTACACCTATACAATAAATCCAAGAATCCAGCCAAATTGCACATAAATTCTTTTTTATGGCCCAAAGATATGTACATTTGACAAACATCTATCATTTCTACTCCTAAGCTAACAATTTTTTACACAATCCCTCACATGTGACACCATAAATCTCCAATTGATGTGGATTTATCAAAGATGAACGATAATGTATCATTGGCAGAGTTAGAGATGAAAGTAACAGCAAGAAAAACGTTTAACCTTTTAAAGTTAGACGACAAATTTGACACATACAAAAAAGTTATCGAATGGATGTGAAAAATTGTATAAATTAAGTTAGAGGGCAAAAATACCTATTTTGCCAAAGTTCTAATATTGATTAACACTTCATTTGGAATAAATTAAATGAGAGATATGGGGTAAACTTTGGATTGTTTAGTAGTACTAATTAAAAGCAAATTAAGTGTTTAAGCAAAGCAATTAAACTCATAAAGATATACAAATTAAAAAGAAAAAAAAACTTAAGATTTGGATGTTAATCTTATTATTTAATCATAAACATTATTGTTAACATTATCCAAAGAGCAATACTAATAACACATTCTTTATCATACGGTCGTCAACAAATTCTCTATTATTAGATGTATTTTATGTGGGAGCCACTTAATAGAGAGTGAATCTATATAATTTAATAGGTCTCACATAAAATTCATCTAATAATAAAAAGTATATTAAAAAATGTATGTTAAAGACTGTCTTATAGCATTTCTCTTATGCAAATGCATTGAACATCTTTGACCACTGGCTCAATCTGTTAACATGCTTGAATCACTTCCATCCCGTGGGGTTTTGTTTGGTCGGTAGGTATGAAAGGAACCTTCGAAGACAGCTCATTTGCTTTGCTGGAAAGGCAATTTTATTGAACCGGTCCTTGAGGCTTCTTTATTCATTGTCTTAGGGTACCAAATGCCCATGATAGTAAAGGAAGTAAGATTTGTTTGTTAGGATTTGTGATCTTTTAGGGCCTTGAATACAGGGATTCACTCTTATACCTGGCTGTACTTTAATGTCGGAGATGGACTTCCATATCACTGTCGGTACATTGATATATACTATTGGAGTAAAACGTAAGTTTTATATTGATTAGAGATAATTTTAATAAGAGTTTATAAATCTTGGATACTTCTCATCCTATTAGTCGATTTTTGGGTTAAGTTAGGTCCAAAAATTTAAGATGATATCAAAGGTATCTTAGCTCCATTGGATCACCCACTATATTATCCATATACTAAGCCCAATAGTGCTGGATGTGAGAGGATGTATTGGAAAAAATTCAGGTCCAATATTGACTAGAAATATACTTAATAAAAGTTTATATAAAGCTTGGTCATTCTTCATCCTATTAACAAGTTTTTGGAGATGAGGTAGATCCAAAAATCCAATATTAAGGAAATGGAACCTGAACCTGATTTTTTCCACCAATTAGATTATCCACAGCAAGCAGGTGGTCAATTCGAAGGCTGATAGAGCTTAGTTAATTAATCAATTGATCATTGTACTCAAATCAATTATCATATTAAGTAGAACTCTTGAGGAAGAACTTTACCGCCTTGTGTTTTTACTCGACTTGAGAAATTAGTTTTCGTAGTTGCACATAAGATACCCATGACAAACCAAAAAAAAAATTATAATACTAATTAACGATTATAAAATTGTTTGCAACAAGTTGTTGCATTGCAAGGCACATTGCACAAGCCATCCTGCGTGGGTTTAATTTTATCCTAAAAAAATGATAGATTTAAATTTAGTTTCTCAACTTGTGATTTGTGCCGATTTTTATGTATTATGGGTGGAAAACGTTGGTCCTTAATTTACAAGTTTTAATTTAGTTTTAGCTGCTCCTTCGATCGTCCCTCTATAACTTTGTTTGTGAGTAGCGCTAGAAATACCATGAAGCACCTTACAATATGGTACATCGATGAGGCATTTAAAACAGCCGTTAGATTTATTAGTATAATATTGAATGGTTGAGATTGTTTTGTTTAAAAAAAAAAATTAACCGAATACCTGCTGTTGTGCTTTGTTAGGAAATTATAATATAGTCCCTGTGTTTTGCAGATAGGGACTTATCTCCTCCTTCATCCCACCGTGTTTGCTTCTGGGTGAAAGTTGGAAGAAGATGGCATGATCACTGCAATTAAGGCTCCGCCAACCGCCGCCGCCTCAAACGATGACTTCTGTTATCGATCTCCATCCTCCACCCAGCAATAAGGAGAAAATGTCGTCCTTAATCGAAAGATGTCACCAGAAAAGAAATGTGGTGGTTGATACGCCGTCATATTCGATGGTAGAAGTTCCGGCAGCCGCGTCGACGTGAAGACGGGAAGCACCACGCCCTTCGATTCCACCTGTTCCAGAAGAAGGGGAGATAATTTTCGTTCATATTTGGTAATCGATTACCAAATAACAGCCCTAATCGATTCACTCGCAAGAGGAGTAACCGATTCACTAGGTAATCGATTACAAATTTTGATAAGTAATCGATTCACTGCAACACAAATAACTGAATCGCAGTAAATTCATGTGCAAAACAAATAACAGCCCTAATCGATTCACTCGCAAGAGGAGGTAATCGATTACACATTTTGATAAGTAATCGATTGCCTATTGAAATTGGTAATCGATTACCAATTTCAATAGGTAATCAATTACCAAAATTGGTAATCAATTACCTATTGGTAATCGATTACCAATTTCAATAGGTAATTGATTACCAATTTTGGTAATTGATTACCTATTGAAACTGGTAATCGATTACCAATTTCAATAGGTAATCGATTACAAATTGTGTGGTGGCGCCCAAATTTTCTCGGATGTCCTCTGCAATTACTTAAATTTTACTTACCGCATAAACCGGCTACACACGGTCAAAAAACTCCCTCACCGATGTACCACATGTTGCGATACTTCATGCTAGCATCCACCATTTGTTTTAAGTCATCTTAAAAACTTCTGGATTTATAAATATTCAAGTATAGAGAAAGACGGATAAAAGAATTATCTATTTTTTTGAAATACACCACGTGATTAACCCCAGTGCCACGTTTTTTTAAAGTTTTGCATTTGCTGCGAATACTTTTTAAGAAATTTTAATTAATTTTTTTAATAATAAATAAATCATTAATTGTATTAAAAATAAAAAAATTCTACTTTTTTAAAGAACTTTTATTTTAAATTCATTAACAAGTGCCTTAACAAAACTGGTTGTGGTGAGGGAGAAGGTAAATACGAACCCGAATTCTCTATAGCAAAACTCCTCTTCCATTCTTTCTGTAGTCAAATGTCAGTTGCATTGAATTAATTTAATGGTCAATCTTCTCAATTATTAGATTAATCTAATACGACTGGTAATTGACTAGAGAGAGAATGGAAAGGATATTTTGCTGTCAAGTCAGGTGAATACAGTGAGTGATATACATTTCCATATTTGGATTGTTTTTTGGTAAGCTAAAAAGTTTAGATTAGGCGAAGGCACGCCCCTTTGCAAAGTTAAAAAATACCACCAACCTCAACAATAATTTATAGTGAAATTTATAGATCACCTACCAATAGGAAAAACCTGAGAATTTAACGCAAAACATAACGAGTGTAGGCGAAAGATTTGACCAGATGTGTCTATCCGTGTTGATTTTATATTTCCAAATTTTGATTTGATGAGCCACAGTTATGACATTAATACTTGGGCAACGAAATGTGAATGTTCATCTCTCATAAACAAGATCATAATCACTACTGATTGTTTTAGTGATATAATATTCCCATAATTGTCCACAAAGGGCAGACCAAGAGGCAGCTAAGCTGTTTCCGTAGGTATTATTAGGATCTATTTGCTTTGTTTTTTGTTTTTATCCTATTTTAAAAAATAAACTATTATCTTATTTTCATTTTATTTCTTGTTTTTAAATATTTATACAGAAAATAATAAAAATAATAAAAAATTATTTTTTAAGTTTCTCGCACAAATTTTACATATGACTGAAAAACATAATATTTGGGACACCTTACGTCAGGAAATCTTCCCATTGATACTATTGAAGTTATATGCTTTAATTATTTGTTTTTGCCACCAACAATATGGTGTCCATCTGTCAAAAAAACAATATGGTGTCCATACATTAGTTCTTTTTAATTGGGAGCAAAACCCACACGACCACATATATATTAGAGAAGGGCGAAGATGTTTGCACATCAATTCTGTACATTTTTTAATATACTTATAGTTGTTTGAGTAAAGAATAGAAAAAAAAATATGTATTAAAATTTGGGTCCCTTGTTTTATTACTTAAAAGCAAAATTGACAAAAAATAGTATAATAAAATTGATGTATAGTCCTCTTCAGTTAGCTCAATTGGTTGAGCTACGAGATATATAAATGGTGAGTGTGCGAGTTTAAACTTCTGCAATGCGCTCCACATCTTTATCTTTTCCTAATTCTCTCCTATGCCCCTCTGAACCCCTATATATATATAAAAGACCTCTTATGAACCTTTTCTTAAAAAAGAGATCGATGTACAAATATCAATTGTTTGATTAGAGAAGCACAAGCTTCATTAAAAGCTTCCTTGATGATACATCAATTACTCCTCAAGTTATCATTTGGTTGAAGGTATGAACGACGAATCAAGCTAAGTTTAGCTCGACCCTAAATCCAATCGATATTTTGAATGAGTCATTATCTTGAACTTCAATTGGATATTATCATAATTCAATAATGGTCAGGTTAAAATCAGATCGATCTAATATGTTGACTTAATATATAAATTTGAATATTATGCATAACTAAATCATTAAATTAATTTGAAGAAGTACAAAAATTAAAAGTATGGTATATCTTATAATATATACTTCAAAACAAATTATATAAATATAAATATATTATTATGTTATACAAATACTTACTAATTTAAATAAAAAAAGTCTTACTAATTATATATATATATATAATATATATATATATATATATATCGATTTGTAAAAAATAATAAGTTTTAAAAGAATATGTGATATTGAGCCAGATTGTGATGGCCCCAAACATAACTCAAACCAGATCTGTAAATACACCCTGGTCTAATTTTTAGAATCCAAATCTATCACACAATTAATTTCAGGTCGAGATGTAATGGTGTTTTTATCTTTTGCTTATAAAAATAACTTTAGGTCGTGACGGATTAGTAGAACGGACGGGATCTTAAGCATCCATATAATTCAGATATACAAAAATATGAAATATTTTATACTTTGCAAAACATAATTTGAAAAGGAAAATCTTTTTTCAATAATTGAATAGACATCTCGTATAAATAATGTTGATTAATATGTGAGTGTAAACAAATATTAAAGTAGTTCATATTTTAAGATAAAATAGATATATCAGTTATATAAATATGAGTATCAATGTCACGTCAACATGGATTTTAGTTATATAATAATAATGGAGTTGATTTTTTTGTTTTTGTTTCGCATGGTAGTTTTCGCGCGCAATCACGGAGACTAATTCCTTGAAGTATTGAACGTTATTTAAGGGCTTACCTCTTCCAATCAAGTTTTTTTTGTATGCAAGAGTCAGGAATCGAACCTTGACTACTTGCTTAAGGGACCCGAACTCGTTACTACTCGGACCAATCACATGTGTGGTTAATGGAGTTGATTTGAAAAAGCTTTTCTTTATTTTATTTTTATAAACCATCATAATTAATAATTAGGGTTTTTGGCTCTCTAGTGATATTCTGATATATTTCCACAAACTTCGATCATTTGGACTGACTATAAAACTAATTTTCAGTCGACTGCTTAAAGTAGGGAATCAATCCTTGATTTTCGTAACCTCCCAAATAGAGTATCTGTCACCAAGATTTTAACTTGCGCTCTCCTCTTTATATTGTCGAAATACTTACTACTCCCACAACCACCCTTGGTTGATAGCTTTTCTTTATTTTAATCTCAACATGTTGGGTTATCTGGATTAATCAAATCTAAGGGTTCACTTAAACATTCTCTCCTAGTGCTGTTTTTAAATAAAAGTTGATAATTCACATATTCAATCAAAAGTCAAAGAATTTGTTATACAATAGTTAGGGTCCGTTTGGAAGAGCTTATAGAAAGCTTATGAGAATAATTTATGAATGGTGAGTGTGAAGAGCTACGAGATATATAAATGGTGAGTGTGCGAGTTTAAACTTCTGCAATGCGCTCCACATCTTTATCTTTTCCTAATTCTCTCCTATGCCCCTCTGAACCCCTATATATATATATATATATATATATATATATATATATATATATATATATATATATATATAAAAGACCTCTTATGAACCTTTTCTTAAAAAAGAGATCGATGTACAAATATCAATTGTTTGATTAGAGAAGCACAAGCTTCATTAAAAGCTTCCTTGATGATACATCAATTACTCCTCAAGTTATCATTTGGTTGAAGGTATGAACGACGAATCAAGCTAAGTTTAGCTCGACCCTAAATCCAATCGATATTTTGAATGAGTCATTATCTTGAACTTCAATTGGATATTATCATAATTCAATAATGGTCAGGTTAAAATCAGATCGATCTAATATGTTGACTTAATATATAAATTTGAATATTATGCATAACTAAATCATTAAATTAATTTGAAGAAGTACAAAAATTAAAAGTATGGTATATCTTATAATATATACTTCAAAACAAATTATATAAATATAAATATATTATTATGTTATACAAATACTTACTAATTTAAATAAAAAAAGTCTTACTAATTATATATATATATATATATATATATATATATATATATATATATATATATATATATCGATTTGTAAAAAATAATAAGTTTTAAAAGAATATGTGATATTGAGCCAGATTGTGATGGCCCCAAACATAACTCAAACCAGATCTGTAAATACACCCTGGTCTAATATTTAGAATCCAAATCTATCATACAATTAATTTCAGGTCGAGATGTAATGGTGTTTTTATCTTTTGCTTATAAAAATAACTTTAGGTCGTGACGGATTAGTAGAACGGACGGGATCTTAAGCATCCATATAATTCAGATATACAAAAATATGAAATATTTTATACTTTGCAAAACATAATTTGAAAAGGAAAATCTTTTTTCAATAATTGAATAGACATCTCGTATAAATAATGTTGATTAATATGTGAGTGTAAACAAATATTAAAGTAGTTCATATTTTAAGATAAAATAGATATATCAGTTATATAAATATGAGTATCAATGTCACGTCAACATGGATTTTAGTTATATAATAATAATGGAGTTGATTTTTTTGTTTTTGTTTCGCATGGTAGTTTTCGCGCGCAATCACGGAGACTAATTCCTTGAAGTATTGAATGTTATTTAAGGGCTTACCTCTTCCAACCAAGTTTTTTTTGTATGCAAGAGTCAGGAATCGAACCTTGACTACTTGCTTAAGGGACCCGAACTCGTTACTACTCGGACCAATCACATGTGTGGTTAATGGAGTTGATTTGAAAAAGCTTTTCTTTATTTTATTTTTATAAACCATCATAATTAATAATTAGGGTTTTTGGCTCTCTAGTGATATTCTGATATATTTCCACAAACTTCGATCATTTGGACTGACTATAAGACTAATTTTCAGTCGACTGCTTAAAGTAGGGAATCAATCCTTGATTTTCGTAACCTCCCAAATAGAGTATCTGTCACCAAGATTTTAACTTGCGCTCTCCTCTTTATATTGTCGAAATACTTACTACTCCCACAACCACCCTTGGTTGATAGCTTTTCTTTATTTTAATCTCAACATGTTGGGTTATCTGGATTAATCAAATCTAAGGGTTCACTTAAACATTCTCTCCTAGTGCTGTTTTTAAATAAAAGTTGATAATTCACATATTCAATCAAAAGTCAAAGAATTTGTTATACAATAGTTAGGGTCCGTTTGGAAGAGCTTATAGAAAGCTTATGAGAATAATTTATGAAAATAAATTTATACAAACAGTTTATGAAAAGAGTTTATGGTCTTTTCATAAATTCTTTTTTAGCTTATTTTCATAAGTTTGTTAGAGAAACTTATGAAAATAAGTTGTTTTTAGCTTATTTGAAAAAAAAAATTATTGAATAAGCTCTTAATTAAGTTGTTTACCCAAACACACCCTAAATATTATGTAATATGAATGTTACACTAAAAAATAATTTATAAATGATTTAAATTTTGAATTAATATCATCCGGTAGTAAATTCCACACAACAATTTATTTATAAGTTAAAAAATTTCAACACAAACTAACAAATGATTTATCGAGTGGTAAGCATCTCAATCCATAAAAAAAAGAATATAAGTTTAAATTCTGATGATAAATACTTTAATTGGGAGATTATAAAAATCAGACCATAAATCAGTCTTATAACTGATTAAAGGGCCAAAATATGTGAAAATACTCCATGATACCGTTGGGAAGCCAAATACTCGCTAATTCATAAAAAATTCAAACATAGGCTATAAATTTAAAAGTCTCTCATTCAAAGAAAACCGCATCAGGGAAATGACTTTGCAATTTAATATATAATATAGCTATTCTTTTACACAAAAAAAAAAGAAATGAATACTTGATTAATGCACCCAAAAGTAAAAGGCTTCGAGTAAGTGCTGATCCGTGATGTGAACGCAAAATAAGTAGGGTTACAGTTGCATATATGAACAGTGACTCCTGTCAATGAGGTCACTTCTTACACACTAATCTTTAGCATATGATTAGGTCCACAACTCCACATCAAAGCTAGAAGTAGCTTCCCAAAATAAATGCATCTGCAGCTTCTTTGGTCTCCTCAGCCAAAATTGAGGATATAATTTGGAGCACTCATTAAGCTGGTCAGCATAACCATGTTTCCTTTACAACGAGGCAATGAGCTGGTGATCCAGTTTTCTAATAGCCCTAACCAGCATCATCACAAAATCTCCGAAGATCTGATTCTGGATGATTATGATTCCCTTGATGTCAATGATTATGATAAAAATTTCACTAGTAGCCAGCCAAAGAAACTATTTTATGGGGCTGGTAAGAGTAGTCATGGTGATTCCAACGAACATAAGAAGAAGAAGATTGTTCATAGGGAGATTGAGAGACAAAGGAGGCAAGAAATGGCTACCCTCTATGCCTCTCTTAGATCCCATCTCCCTCTTGAGTTCATCAAGGTGAAAAATCTATATACCTTATGTTTCTTTTTGTTTTAATACAGATCAATTATCTCAGTTGTGGTTGTGGATATACCCTTTTGAAATCAGGCAACTCCATGAGTTTCTGGTAAGCACTCTTCTCTATAAGAATCCAAATGGGAGGTCCCTATGTTTTCTTGTGTTTGATGAATCTATGTTCACATGATAACAGTTGTTTCTTTCCTCCTTATTCTTTTCGTGATATATTGATGTGCTTAAAGTTTTCTAGGTGTCCATTTAGTGGTATTTATTCTGATGGATTTTCAGGGAAAGCGTTCAATATCTGACCACATGAACGAGGCAGTGAATTACATAAAGCACATGAATGAAAATATCAAAGAACTTAGTGCTAAGAGAGACGAACTGAAGAAACTCTCCAATTCCAAGCTGGAAAATAATATGAGCAACCATACATCTAGCACCTTTACTGTCCATGAAAACAGTGGTATTGTTGGAATTGAAGTTACCAGTGGCTTCAGAGAGGAAACATTCACACTTTCAAAGTTGCTGCAACTACTGTTTGAAGAAGGACTTGAAGTTGTTAGTTGCCTTTCAACTGAAGTCAATGGTAGATTGCTTCATAGTGTCCAGTGTGAGGTACGGAGTCCAGGGTTTTCTTTTTATTTATAATCTAAATATTTTATGTAAAATTTCCTCTGATATAAGTCTATTTTCTCTTCAATTGTTGAACTTGATATTCACAGGTTAACAAGTCCAAAAGTGTAGATCTATCAGAGCTGAGAAGGAAAGTTGCTAATGTAATTTCATAATTTAGATGTTCTGATTAAGTTTGTGGTTGGAGCTAGCTAGCTAGCTAGGCTTAAATCTGACTGGAAACTAACATATAACAAGTCCTTTCTAACTGTTTAGTAATTTATTTGGGTGAGTTTTGCTTGCAATGTTTATATTGGCATTGACCTCTCTCTCTCTCTCTCTCTCTCTTGTTTTAGAGACCCTTCTGATTTTTTTTGTTGAGAATGAACAAGAAGGAAATTAATTGTGAAGAATCAAATTTTTATTTCTTTAATTAATTTCCCTCCTAATTTCACAGCTTTTCTTGGACCAAAGGACTCAATTTCTGTCTTTTCGAAATTTACAGATGTGCATTGTTTTATTGCTAGCGTTATCCTAATTGTGCCTGTAAATATTGCACGTAAAAAATTAATGGTTATAATTTACCGAGAGAACTGTTATCCATCATGTGCATGTATTTGAGTTTTTGTTTAGATAATTAATCAAGATTATTCACCCATCATGCTTACTTGAATGCCACCATGTTTGTACCGAATATATTGCTAGAAGACTTATATGATATTGAGCATAGGTTGTAAACTTTTAATTGTTATCCTGCACCTAGCTCCGATTTTAAACTTGGTTGCTAGAGGAAATTTTGCCTTACACGAGTTACTATTAAGTTATACAAGCACATACAGAATTAGGATGGGGATTTGCTCCCATTTTGGTGTGCATTCTCTGTACCCACCAATAATCTTGCCAAATATTCTATATTTTTTAAATTACAAGAAATTTCAACTTATGTGACAAGATATTATTAATAGGAACAGAATGTGATACACCAAAATGGTACAATGCATCTTCATCCATAGAATTGTTGGCTTCAAGACATGTCTAAAGGAGGTTTCCATTTGATTTTCTATCTTTGCTTACTTGCTAGCTAATACCACTCAAACAGCTGAAATTGCCGCTTTAACAAAGTTTATATCTATGGCCAAAAAAGCTAACATACAAAAGAGTTATGAAATTAATTAGCTAGAGTATGGCACTGCATTTTACATGTATCAGCTCTAGCAATGGACAGCAGTTGTGGCATGATGAGGCTGAGGAACCCAATGTAACTGTAATACTGCAGTCGCTAACTTCAGGTGATGCAGTCCGCAATTCAAAACATAGATAAACTTTGTCTATATTTATAATTATTTATAATGATACTTTGCTTGAGAAGATCTGTTAGCCACCATGTTACATACAAATACATTTTGGTTTTTTTGTCAGGTATCCTTACATCTTTTATTAGTATGAGATTAGTGGAATTTCAGATATTGAGGCTTAATTATCCTCTAAGCAATGGGTTTGATCGATAAGGAGGCTGTAGGAAAAAAAAAATTCTTCGAAATCTGCAAAAAGAAAGTTAGCAATGTTTATAAATATCTATTTCTAAAAAATAATTTATTTAACATGTTACAGGTAGTGAATACCAACTATAGATGTAAAAATCATCTGACTCATCAACGACTAATGTTACCATGACTCATGAGCACTACATAGACTTCATACTTATTCTCTATGTCTACATTTATGTATTCATTTAGGAATTTTGTTTTGCTAAAATTATATATCCAGCTGAAAAGTGTAAGAAGAATCTGTTAGTTTTTTTTTTTTTTTTCAACTTTACTCTTATCTTTTTATTGTCTCCACTAATTAAACTAAATACAATAGTGAGGAAGCGCTTTTAAAAGTTGAGCGTTTTTTTATTATTTTAAAATGGAAAAAGATAGTGCTTCTTTGAGGAAGCGCTATTAAAGGTGCCTCATTCACTAAAAAAAAGGTGATTAGTGTAACACCCCCCTTTGGTATTACATGAAGAACACGTGCGGAATTAAATTTAAAAGATAATGGCTGGTTGCTTTCGGAAAAAGAATAATTTACTTTAGGTCAGAAAACTCGGGTGTAAAAATTTTTCGGCATAATAATTCAGAAAGTGATATACACATCACAATAATAAAATCACACCATTCTTGACAATACACATAACTGGGTCTATTCACAAACCTTAAACCATCACATAAAAGTTTTCTTGAAATTGTCTTTCATACAGAAGTTCCAAACTATACAGAGGTTTTCAAAATCACATACACCAACTTTCTCAACATTATACATTAAAAATCCTAAGAGCTGGTTTGATAAAAGAACTCTACGGACAATAGAGTCTACTACCTAGTATGCATTATACCACTGAGACTGGGTCTCGTCGTCGATAGTCCACACATCTTCGTCTTCGGCATCGAGAAACACAAGCTATAGGGTCCTGAAGAGACCCAAAAGACCATTGAGAAGTATCTGTACACGTATCCAAAAACACAACAGGGTATCCACAACATGTACAGGCAAAGGTGAGTAACCAATATATGGATTTAAACGCGATAACTACATGCACGACACACAAAACAGCATATGACCATATGTAGTATCAACACAGCATAACAACAGAAGTAACACAGGGCAACACACTAGGTAACAACATATCCAACATGCATACCATAAATCGCGATATATCATATTTATCAATTAACAGCATAACACCTCTTGAAAGCAAAATGGTGATGTACACTAAGCAAATGTAATCATCAACAGCCATATGCCACAAAGGTAAAACTCTGACCCCTACTCCATGGAGCTAACAAACAGTCAGAGAGAGTGAATGGGAGGACATGTTCCGGTTATTGCCAGCCATGAGCAAGATGCTACAACATTCGTAACGTGCACGTATCTGGCTTTATGGAAACACTCTCGACCAAACATGAAAAGTACGACATCTAGTAGAGGATATCAGTGTATTGCTCGGATATGCCACGACACAGAAGAGCTACCAACTGGTCACATGTCAGCCCTTCCAACCCTGATACCTCCAAAAAGACCATTGAAGATCGTCACCGTAAGATTCGCACCCGCATCAAGGTGTAAGCTCAACTCCTAGGCTCAAGGCCTTACAACTATGCAAATGAAATGCCAAGGCTTACACAAAGCAGATACGATAAAGCAATGTCTATCCATTGGATAAACCTCAAGGTTCTCTAAGGTTCTCTAACATCTTTGTATTTATAAAACATTTATCTAAAACATTTATCCATCGGATAATTATCTTGTGATTCCTTTGGAATGATCCGGGCTACTTTCGGAATTGCCGACTGTCCCCACAAACCAACACAAGTCTTTTCAGCATGCTTTGTCCTCACTCACACGCTTTCTAGGAAACTTCCCAGAAGGTCACCCATCTCACAATTACTCCAAGTCAAGCACGCTTAACTTTGGAGTTCTTATGTTCTAGGCTTCCGAAAAGAAGACGGATCTTGTTGGTATAGGTAGTACCAATCAATTCTCATAAGCTTTCCTTCAACTATACAATCCCATACCTGCATAGCCTCAGGATTTCTTTAACCGTACAGTCCCATACCTGCACAGCCTCAGGGTCCCTCTCGTCCCAATTATTACAAGACTGAAACAATCGAACGACTGTTTCAAAACCCAAAACGTTTCTTGTTTGTGTTTGTGTCTTATGAATCACATCTCAAACCCTAAGTATTATGAAGAAGGATTGAGAATCCTCTTAGATAAGTCTTTGATCCTTTCTAAGATATTACTCCTTGATTTTCAATCAATGAAATAAATGTTGATTCATTTAAGTCTTATGAAGTCATTGATGCATTAAGTCATCAATGGTATAGTACATGGTCTTGTTCCACCACATACCATACTTAATTATCCCTTGTCTTCAACTCTAAGTTAATTACTTAACTTAGGTTTTCACGCGTAAAACTTTACGATTAAGAGTTAAAAACTCTTTTGGTAACAAAACTGTTCTCATTTGAAAACTCATTGGATTTGAAATACGTTGCACTTGCCTCAAGCAAAGTACCTTAACTATTTTTGAAAAGAGTTCTTCGGTACTTAACTTAGTGTAAAACCATGGTCTAAGTTAATGGAAAGGAAATGTAATCTCATCTAACTTCCTTAACTATGATTCATTTAATCAACTTAAGGATAAAAGGTCTCCATTATGTTTGAAAAAGAACTTTGTCTTCGTTTTAAGATGAACTTCGTCTTCGTTTTAAGATAAAGGAAATGCCTTATGAAACTATATTTAACTTCTCATGAAAACACTTCTTTATTTTACTTTTAAATCACTTGATCACTTAGATAAACTACGGTTAAAGTAAAAGACATGTTTCACTTTGGTGAAGACGCTTAAAAGTTGAAACTTTACTTAATCTTTGGATCAAATCACTTATTGTTTTCCTTTGAAACATAAGTTATATTAAAACAATTTCTTACTTTAAGAATTTTAAATGTTCAAGAACAACAAGTGTTCTTCCTTTTTCTTTGGTCATGGCTGAATGCTCCCTCAATGGGATGTGAAAATTTTGCTTCACCTATTTGACAAGTTATAGCTCAAAAGCTCACAATATAATGATGAACAATAATCATGCATCATTCAATCATAATCAAGCATAAAAATCCTTACTTGATCTAGAGATCAAAGTATGGTTTTCAACATACATGAAAACATTTTCCATCCAAGCATACATCATCATCAACATATGCTAAAACATAGTAAAGCATACTAAAGCATAGATCATTATTACAATCACAACGAAGCTCCGGCCAACAGAGCTACACAAATCAATCACGGATAACATATATTTATCGTAAAATCCCTCAGGCAAACTCCCCTTACCCGTTGTAGTTATCCTCCGAGCTATCCTCCGATCAAAAGTCGTCCGATCAGCTCGGGAATCCTCCCGATTCCTCGTCCGATCAACCAATCACAACTACATACACATAATCAATCCAAACATCAATATTACATAACACAAATCTTCCTATTCTACCTATATAGGATTCGGCCATGGAGCTATAAAAAATAGCTAGGGATGTCCAAAAATTCCTATCTCTTGGATTCCATCCTT
The DNA here is from genome assembly GCA_039655645.1 of Ammopiptanthus mongolicus. Classification (NCBI taxonomy): domain Eukaryota; kingdom Viridiplantae; phylum Streptophyta; class Magnoliopsida; order Fabales; family Fabaceae; genus Ammopiptanthus; species Ammopiptanthus mongolicus. The sequence goes on along the minus strand of CM077346.1, from coordinate 28,049,411 downwards.
ACTAGGTGTGCTAAGGCTAGATCAAAGCCTATTACTCCAAAACTTGAACCAAAATCCCATCCACCAACACATGGAGGTTTCGGCCAAGAAAACCCATATGAGCTAGCAAGCTCATTTGGTTTCCAACTCTTGGATCCATGATCCTCAAGTACACACAACACTAGATTAAGTCTTATTACTCAAAACTTGAGTCAAAAACTCATCCTTTCTTACCATGAAGATTTCGACCACTTTAAAAAGATATGGCTAGAAAAATTATTTGATTTTATGCCCTTGGATAATGAAAGAGAATGATGAAACTAGATCATAGAAATTGATTTGGTATCAAAAGGATTTTTCTACACTTTTTTTATGAATTTTTAAAGTTTATGGATCAAAGTTGGATCTTCATGAATCAAGAGATTCAAGAGATGAAATAGAGAGATTAAGAAAGCTAGGATGGAGTTAATACCTTCTAGATTCAAAGTCTTGAAGAGAAACAACTTGATTTCACCAAAAACTTTCAAGTTTCAAGATCAATATGAAGAAAAATGTGAAGAACACATGAAGAACTCTATGAACTTGGAAGAACAAGTGAGAGAAGATGAAGAACAAGAGAGAGAAGAGAGAGAAAGAGTGATGGCCGAAATGTCCAAGAGAGAGAAAGAGAGAAATATATATTTTGATGTCATGGAAACTTGTAAATAACCAAAAGGGTAATTTGATAATTCCTTAAAAAACTAGGGGCGTAAATGTCATTTCCCCTATAAATATCTAGATATTTCAAGAAAGGTAATGATGACATGGTGAGTCACAGGGTCAGAATGGTTATTCCATAAATTCTCAGGGGCAAAACGGCCTTTTCATTCAAGGGCAAATGGTAATTATGAAAAGGGTCAAGGGCATTTTAGTCATTTCACGTCCAGATATTTTCTAAACGTAATCATTACACTGATGAGTCACTGATGAGTCATAGCACACCATGTGACTTCAATCTTATCCGTAGCGGGTTATTGAAATCTCGTATTCAGCTCTGTTCTTCACCCAATTTAGGTTTTCGCCCAAGAAAGTCGTATGACGACTTATTTATTTTGAATATTTTCAAAATAACCAATATTATTGGAAATAAAATATAAAACCTAACTGTTTCGTTCACGAGTCGAAATTAGGTCTTGATAGTAGAAAAAGACTACTATCCGTGAAAAACGCAGACCGGGCTCCGTTTGAGCTTTCGCCCAAAACTTAACCATGGCTTCCTATGGTTGTGTAAGGCATGCCTCTGTTCTCAGAATATTTTATTTCGTTCTCTAAACCCTCCTATAAAATACAAACGTTTAAATACTAAAGAATTGTGAAATGTGAAAATTGGGGCGTTACATTTAGCGACCACCAAAGTCGGTTGGCGGTTGCTAAATATAGAAATTAAGTCGCTAAACCATTTAGCAACCACCAAAACCTGGTCGTGGATTGCCTGATTGCTAACGATTTAGCGATCGAATATGGTGGTCGCTATTATATCAATTAGGTATCTAAATTGGGTGGTCGCATTGATCGAGTTTAGCGATCGAACGGTGGTTGCTAATTCGATTTCTAAACCGGTTACACCTCAACAGTTTTAGCAATTGAATGGTAGTCACTAAAATTCGGTCTCAATAATCGGTTACACCTCAATATTGAATGGCAGTGCATAAAGATTTACCGTTTCCTATGTATCGTGTGCTTTTTTATTGAGCTAGGATTGAAAACAATTGTTCACTTTTTGATATTAACGGTTATTAGGAACTTGTGTTTTGGAGAGGTTAACAAGAAACTAAGATTCTTTCGGTTTTAGTTAGGGGTTAGGGTTTTTCTTCATTCCCTAAGTTACGATTTAGGTTTTTTTCGTTTAGGGTTTAGGGATGAATCGAAGCTCACATTACTTCAGGGTTAGAGGGGCTTCATTGAGGGTAATGGGTGAGGTGTTCCCAATGTTGGTGGTTGTGATTTTGGATCTTGGGGTCCCTAACGATGGAGAAAGATAAGGGGAAATGGGCTCGGTGAAATAGGTCAAAGTAGCAATACATATATGAGGCACCTCTCTCCTAATGGCTTAACAGGGGAAGAAATATTAAGTGACCTGCATTGCACCATTTTTTACAAAGGAGAACCAGTGCATGAGATTCGTAGGATTTGTTTTTGAAACGAAAGACTTCCTGATGTTTCAATTGAGGTCAGAGACATCACCAATTCCATTCAAGGTTTTACAACCCCTTCTTACATAATTGCAATATAGCCCCTTAATTGGTTTTATTTCTCACATGGTCCAAAATTTATCCAAGACAACATGTAAATCTTAGGCAACATCGGTGTTCCTCAAAACCATCAGGACAACGATAAAAGGCTCCTTATTATTGGTGTTATATGTTGTGTTAAATGTAACAATCTCACCAAAATATATATACTGAAAAGATGATTCTCCAACAATTATTTCGAGTATGGAAACAAGAAAATGCTAGTAATGCATCACTCCTATAATGCCATTCATATCTCTCTCTCACATATCACACCTAGATGTGTTTTTATTTTTTGTTTTTTGTTGACCTCCCCCATTTGTTTACTCATCAATTCAAATGCTGCCCAATATATGCCTAAGTTTAAATTAGGGGAGACAAAACGAGCCAATCCGTCCCGTCCCACCTCACCACCAAACAGCCTAAAACGGGCGGGACGGGTTGAATGTTGAAAATGGGTTGAAAATCACACCCCGCCCATTTTTAATGGCGGGTTGGCCAGCCAAAAATAAAATAAAAAAACAAAATTTAATATTAAATTTCTTGAAAATTATAAAAAATAAATAAATATAAAAACTATAAGTAACTAAAATAAGCATAAATCAGATGTCAATTCCTGTAATCCCTACTAATCAATTTCAATGTTTTAAACCACACAAACATTAGTCAAGCACAAATCAGTTTAAAGAACACACAAAGGTTCACCGTATGGAATCTAAATCTGTTATAGTTTCATGAGGGCAGGCAGAGGTACTACACTACAAGAAAACCCGCTTATACCGATGGCCTTTTACCGAAGGTCAATAGGTCGTCGGTAATTTCCTCATTTCTGACGGTCTAGGCCGTCGGTAACAAGCTAACAAATATCTGACATACTTACCGACGACCTAAGCCGTTGGTAAAATTACCGAGGGAAACACCGTCGGTACGTCCTTCACTAATTTTGGCGCAAATAAGCGCATAAATATTCCCGCTCTGTTTACGACGATCTGGCTGTTGGTAAGGGTATTTTTTACTTACCGATGACTAGGCCATCGATAAGTGTCATTTCATTTTCTTCGAGTCAACGATCACTTTTCTTGTTTCCGACGGTCTGTGTCATCGGTAAGGATACTTTTAACTTACCGACCGTCTAGCCGTCGTTAAGTGCAACCGTCGGTAAGGGTAATTCATTATTACCGACAGCCAGACCGTTGATATGGTCGTCGGTATAGGACACTAATACTATGGTCAGTACCTTTCCCTCTCTGCAAGCCCCTCCTCCCTCCCTCTTCCTCTCTCTGCAAGCAAGCCCTTCCTCCCACTTCCTCTCTCTGCTACTGCCACCGTGAGGCCACCATTTCTCTGCAACCACTGACCATCAGAGCTCCGTTCGACCATCGAGAGGCCCCCACCACACGGTAACTCTACTCTCCCTCTCTCATTTCTTCTCTGTCTCTCTCTCTCAATAGTAACTCCCTGTTCTCTGCTGTCTCAGTGCCTCGCTCTCTAATCAGTGACGCTCTTTCGGTGAGACAAGCGGCGCACGATCGCTGCTCTTCGGCTTCCCTTCCCTCAGACAGCACAGTGACCACCCCTGCTCTTCCAGTTCCAAGTAAATATTCTTCCATTGCTATTGTGAAACTGAAATTGGGGATTTAGGGATATCATCCCTTTTAATATTATATGTAAATATGTAAATGTATTGTGAAACTGAATCTGAAATTGGGTTTGCTTTCTGCTATATGCCTCTCTTTGATTATGTTGAACCTAGTATTGTCATTATGTTGGAAATTATGTTTGGTTGCATATTTGTTGAACCTGCTTAACTGGTATTTTCGTTGCCACTGTGCTTGCATTCGACCTGGATTGCATCGGAAAAATTATGCTCGATTTTATTCTTTTTTTGGTCCTCGACCAAGAGTATCCCCCACCGAAAGCGGGGACTAATCTTTTGCAGGGGAGTGAATGGCACCTGACGGCACAAAACCCCCTCCTAGCGGAAATTCGCTCCATACGTAAGAGCTGGGATTCAAACCCCAGCCACTTAATTAAAGGACCCAAGTTCACCACCACTTGTGCCAACCTGTTGGTACTCGGTTTTATTCTAGTTTAGGGTGTATCGGATTTGAATTTTGATATTAGAACTACAAACCTGCTTTCTTGAACTAGTGCATAAGATTTTACTTTAAAAATAATTAGAACTAATTTTAATAATTTGATTAAATAATTATAATAAACTTATCCATAAGACTTAAATTTTAAAATAATTGGATAATTAATAAATCAAAAATATTAAAATAAAATACTAATGAATAGAATATCAAAATATATTAACACTTGTATTTGTGTTAAGCCTAATAAGACTTATAATTAAAAAATAAATTATAGATATAATTAGTTAAGTTAGAAACCTGGACCTGAAAAAAATGCTCAAGCGGTGATGGTTGAGTCATGGCAGATTACAGATGGTTGGATAGCGGATAGTGCGATGCGGTGGGACAAATAAATGAATAAAATTGAAAATTTAAATAATTAAATAAGGTAGAAACAATAAATAATATGAATTGGCATATACTACTTTAGACTATACTAAAAGGATAGTTCTATTTTATTGTAATTGGTTTGATCCATCCATTAGAGGCACAAAATTGAATCCCAAATATAATAAGGTGGACATTCGCATGGGTAGCAGATATCAGAATTTTGATCCGTTTATCCAAGCACAGAATGTGAGACAAGTGTATTATGTCCTTTACCCAGCAACCCGAAAGGACAAACGAGGTTGGTGTGTCGTCATCAAGACGAAACCAAGGGGTCATATTGAAGCTGATGATCAGCAGGAAGATGTGCCTTACCAGCTGGATGAAATGTCTCGTGTAAATGAAGACATTGAAGTTGAGCGTATTGTTGGTTTACGAGACTTGGAAGCTGCTGGTGAAGAAGTGGATACTGATAACTTGTCATTCGTTCATGAGCATTTGGATGAAGAAGACGAAGTTATTAATTCAGGAGAAGAAAATGTTGAAATTAGATATGAAGATGATGGAGACTTTTTGTCAAATTTTGAATAAAACTAAAGATCATGTAACCTTTATAATTAGATCATGTAAGTTGTCAAACTCTGAATAAAACTTAGATAATTATTGTTCTATCTTAGATGATTATTGATAATTATTTTATTATTACATCTTAACATTAAATTGCTTTATAGACACATGGCATCTGGAGGACGTGATCCACCACCACCCTTACCACCCACAGGTGGTAAGGGTAAGGGTGTCGACATTACTCCTCGTTTGACTCGTCGTTGGATCAGGGCACCTTGCATTGTTACTCGTGATGTTGTAGATGGTTTCGTGTCTATCCCTTCGACATCTGCCTCTACGGTGTCTGCACTCCCATCACGCCCGCCTGCACCTACATAGCGACCACGTACACCGCGAGCAGCACCGCCTCCACCAGCTGCACCTACTCCACCGATTTTACCTACGGCATTCACAGCATCCGGGATCGATATGATTCCCACCCCGGGGTTTGAGACATATACACATCGAGGCGCTTCTAGTTCAGTTGGTGTGGGTGCATCCTCACCTGCTCATCGGGCTATGGAGCAAGAGTAGGAGTATAGTCTCAGGTACACACCCTCACCTTCAGAGGCGGATGCAGAGGAGGAGGAGGAGGAGGTTGAGGTCATGGCCGATGGTCGACCTATCATCAGGCCATCTGGTAAAGATTAAGAATTAATAAAATAAATTTATTCAATTTTAATTGCATGTTTTTACTTGATATTGATTCACATGATTTTACTGTTAATGTTACTTCCTTCGAAGGTAGCTTTGAAGAACATCACAGCTGTTATTGAGTTGATGTTCCATTATCCTTAGTTCACATGGGGACATCTCAAGGACAATAAGAGGCAGAATTTCTTTGACGCTTATAGAGTAAGTTGTAATTTTCAATTGACTTAATATGTTTGGTTTATTATTTCATAAATTACTAATATAATAAATTACTATTTATGTCTTTCTAATGCAGACAAAAGTTGCTTGGAGAGCCGAGCATGAGACATTGGTCGAGAGTGTTAGGAGTTTGGCAAGTATACCGAGTCATACAAGTAGTAAAAGAGGTGAAAGGGATATCGTTCCAACGAGGATTGTGTGACAAATAAAAACACGCACAAATTGATTCTACCTAAAGAGTTGTTTGGGATCAAAGGAAGCTCAGAAGCTCAATAAACAAGAATTAGAATTAAAAGGAACAAAACAAGAGGAACAAGCACTTTTGGTATTTTTCTCAAACACTTAAGATGCAAAAACGGTTTTACTTATAAGAGAAAATATGTTGGAGTTAGAATTCACTAATCCCTTCCTCTCATGCAATGAAATGACAAATAATACAGTTTCATACTTCAATTATGAATATCAATCTACTAAAATACCCAATCCCTAATTCCTTAAATGGAAAGAGCCTAAACCCCCAAATTAAACCCTAATTCCGTAGGTGGCCTAATTAGTGGGTTTGCATTAAGATTAGAGATTCGAAGATAACTAATAAGCCAAATTCAATTCCTAGAGATAAGGTTTACTAGGTGATTAATTTCATGTCTAGATTCAATAAGAACTTTCCAATTGAAAATCAAATCAAAGATCAAATCATGGGTGATCAAGCCACAACAAGCATTAAGCATAGAAATTAAGCACTCATAAAGAAGTAGAAACTACAATAAAATATCAAGTCAAATACATGAGAGTTTGAAAAAAGCTACATCTAACCCCAACAAAACGGGATTTAGCTAGACATAATAAAGGAAACTACAAAGGAAAAGGAAATGAACAAAGATGAGATAAACTCCATAATATTGATAACAAGAAAGCATCAGCAGCATTAGCGCTTTTTTGTTCTCCTACGCAGCTCCATGTCTCTGCTAGATGTTGCTGTGCGGCTACCCTCCTTTCTTTTCACGCTATTTCATTCTTGGGCTTTGCTAAGAGCACCCCCAAAATTTCTAGGGGCACCCCCCATGAACAGGGCATTTACCAAAATACCCCTTTAAATTTTTTTTTTTTTGTCATTTGGCTCACTCGCAAATATGTTATTTGAGAGTAGGAAAAATGATTGCACTCTCGCAAATATGATATTTGCGAGAGTGAGTTATTTTTTGAGAATTACTCACTCTCAAATATGATATTTGCGAGTAAAGCAAGTACTCGCAAATATCATATTTGCGAGTGAAGAAAAATTTTCTTTACTCGCAAATACCTTATTTGCGAATATTGGATGATTTCGCAAATAAGGTATTTGTGAGTGTGAAAAATTTTTCTTCACTCGCAAGTGAAAAAATTTTCTTCACTCGCAAATAAGGTATTTGCGAGTGGGTAATTTTTTTTGGAATCTCGCAAATAAGTATAGCATTTTCGCAAATATCTTCTTCACTCGCAAATATGATCTTTGCGAGTGAGTTATTTTTTGAAAGTTGCTCACTCGCAAATATGATATTTGCGAGTAAAGCAAGTACTCGCAAATATCATATTTGTGAATGAAGAATAAAAAATGCCTCTTTGATGGGGGTATTTTGATAAATACACTGTTTATAGGAGTGTCCTTAGTAATTTGGAGGATGCCCTTAGCAAAGCCCTTTTATTCCGGACAACCCACCCTCAGCAAGTAAGGCCTTTTTTTTCTTTCCCATCTGATCCATTCCTTTCCAAATACAACTCTTGCACTTCTTTCACGTGGGCCTTGGATGGCTTTTTTTTCCCCCCTTCATTCTAATTAAACAAACCCCAAAGCTCCAGGAGCTTCCAGCCATACAATTCAAAGCAAAATGGCATTTTACTGGGGCTTTTGGTCCAATGTTCAAACTAATGCAAATTTGATTGCATTTACTTGAGCTTTGTTACCTTATGCATGTGATCTTCTTACTCCAAGTAAATAGCTTTTATCTCTAAATTCTTCCTTACTCAATCTCATCTTTATTATTTCCCACAAATGTAAATAAGTAAAAGCACTATTAGATTAACTCTAAAAAGATAAAATTAACTAAAATACGTAAACACTATTAAAAACTCAACTAACTAAACTTAGGGACAAAATTCAATCAATTAGCACAATTAGGAGCAAATATCCACTAATTAACCAAACAAAAATAACATAATCTAGAAGATTATCAAAGAGGAACTTTCACATGAAGGCCTTTCATCGCCTACCTAATATGCTCAGGGACGCTCGCCTGAGGTTTGAGCGAACCTCATGGATGAGAGATGCAGTCTGGGACACCTTATGCCGCCACTGGGCTACTGCTGATTTTCAGAAAAAATCAACCCAAGCAAAGAAAAATGGGGCATCAGAGAAGGGTGGGAGCCTGCACACAGGAAGTTTCATCTGTCAGGCGGAGTACTTTGAGCGTTTGGTACATTCATACCTTCATTCCTATATAATACATATATTATTCGTATTGTTTTTTAATTATTCTTTAATTATAATTTATGTTTGTGTACGTGCAGGTTAGGGATCGAAGGAGATCAGTGTTGATTAATGAGCTCCACCGTCACACTCATACCAGGAAGGGTACTGACGAGTATGTAGTTGAGCGCTCTAGGCGCACTCAAGTATGTTGGAACCAAGGTGGTTATGGTCCACTAATCCCTTAAGTTTTGATATTAACAAAAGACTAATTTTAGAAAACCAATGATTATTTATGGACTAACGCTTTATCTTAAGTGTGCAGGAATATATATAAGTCCAAAGACTATTTAAGTCCAAAGACTTACGCTCGTCCAAACGCCAAAATGGATTAGCTCTCGCTCAGACCAGACGAACAAAAATTATTTTGAAATGATAGAATCTTGAGTCCGAAGACTCTTTCTCTTTTGTGGTATAATCGTTAAAGTCCAATAAGCTTTATTGTTTTAAGCGCGAACACACTTGTAATCCTTTGAATTTATTACTCTATGTGTAAAAAGCTTATATCCTTGTGGACAAACGTTCTCTGATATCTTCGTACCATGGAAAGCTGAAGCCAGCTTGTTCCTATCACAAAAAGGATTTGACCTTCTCCAAAAGGAAAGACAAAAGACAACTTTCGAGTACAAGGAAAAGGTGTCAGTCCTATTTTAAGCTATCAAACCTGATAGTCTACTTTGCTGATCAGAAGCCTCAACAAACTATCAGACTCAACGGTCTAACTCATTTAATGCTCAATCAGAACAGATTCTTTTCCGAACATTGAAGACTAAAGTTGATCAAGACAAGAAGGCTATAAATACCTTCTCCGTCAAAGATGCAAAGTGAGACAAGCGAACTGAATTAAATCTTGAAAGATATTCAAAGCACATAAACAAGCATTCAAGAGAAAATATCAAAGCTTGCAAAACTTACTCTGTTCTCTATTTCCAAATCACTCTCTGCGTAGAGTATTGTTCAAGAGTTCTAAGCTTTAGTTTCAAAAACCCTCACACTTAGTGAGTTGGTAGAACAAAACTCTTTTCAAAACCTAGTTGGTTGAGCCTGAAGAGGCTTGTGTAGAAATAATACTTAGTGTGCCTGAAGAGGTGTAGAATACTTGTCTGAAGAAGTGTTGAATACTTGTAACAAAAGGTTTTTGTTATAGTGGAGAAAGCTCTCAAGAAGAGAGGACCGGACGTAGCTCTTTGGTGAAGAGTGAACCAGAATAATATCCTCGTGTCTCTTTTTTTTCCCCTGCTCTTATTTTTAGTTTAATTCTTAACTAACTACTTGGGATTAAATTGCTTTCTTATCACGTAGATCTTCCTTCAGAAAGCGTCCAAGTTACTTGGAAACGCTCTTTGCGTCCAAGGCTATTTCTTGTGTTAATATCTTTGAAAAAATATATATCTGCTTGCGAAAAGTTTTAAAAACGTAAGAAACACAATTCAACCACCCTTCTTGTGTTTCAAACAGGTTCCTTCATAGGGGTGACGTCGGGTCTGGTCGGGTTGAGGGGAAAGAAACATGAAGTCTGACCCGACCCACCCAATCACATTCGGGTTAGCTTGGGTCGAATCATCGGGTTCAACAATAAATAAATAAAAACCTTAAAATCAGAAGCCCTTTCCTTTCCTCTTCTTCCTGTCTCTCACTCTCACTTCCTTTTTTTCTCACACTCTCTCTCTTTATCTCTCTGTTAGAAACGCACAATATTCCTCTGTCACTCAAGCCCTATTCCTCTTCAACCACCCAGATCTGTCGTCAAGCCCCACCACAGCACCACCCCCAGTCGCCCTTTGACACTTGAATGTTGGATCTGGATGAGCATGGTTGTAGATATGGGCGGAGAAGATGCGTATGAGATTTGCGGTGGTCGCGTGGCCTTCAGTCGTGAAGCACGTTATGGTCGCCCTTCCCCGGCGTTGCTGGTTGGCCGTTGGAGAATGAAAGAGATGAACGAGCGCCGCCAGAGGTGAAGGAAGAGATGGTCATTGCGCCGTCGCCTCTGCCTCCGTTGCGCCCGCCTCCCCTTAAGTTCACTAAGCATACAAAAGGTTGGAGAACAAAGAAGAAGACCCTAGAGTTCACTGGAGACTGAAGAACAAAGTTACAAAACCTAAAATTGGTGGTTGTCATTAAGCATACCTGGGTCGGGGTCGGGTTCACCGGAGCGGAAGAAGCATAACCCGGTATCCAAATTGAGACCCTCGGGCTACTTTTAACAAAAACCGGACCGACCCATTCATCGGGACCAAATTTTTCTGAGTTGGTCTGGGTCGGATTGATCGAGTTGACGGGTTGGGCCCAACCCACTTCCACCCCTAGTAACATCCATGTTATATGTAGCATCAATATTTAAAAAAAACTAAATAAACGTGCCTTAAAGACAGATACTTTTATTCAATATTCTCCACGAACATAGGGAAATATTGCTTCTCCTTATCACTTACAAATTAGTCCAAACATGTAACTGTTACTAGAAACATGTACACACAAGCACACATATACACGCACACCCTCGCGCGCATATATAAACTATTCCTCACCCAAGTTCTGTTACTCTACAATTTAATAATATAAGCTATTAAGTTGTACTTTGCTTTCTAATATTTTAACGCAAACTTTTTAACAAACTTTAATGTTTTTTCTCTGTCTGTGGACTTTTTGCTTTTCTTTTTCCTGAAACTTCTCTCACCCAAGTTTTTCTTTTTCTCTCACCAAGTTTTCACTCTGTGTAACGCTTCTCTCACTCTGTATAAAGCTTCTCTTGCACTGGGACCAATTCCCATCTCCATCACTATCTCTCAATTATCACTTTCTACCTTCTTCACTATGCTTTTGTGGTTAATTTTTTGCACTAAAAAGGAAATGTTTTGGGGTTCTACCATCACTCCATTGCGTGCAGAAGTTGGCCCACATCCTAAACTTAGATCTTCATAATGGCGGAAAGACAACCTTGCTTCATATGCTCAAAGACGAGGTTCGTTGCTCTTTCGCTCTTCTATTTCATTATAATTCTCTTTCTCTCTTGGACTACGATAAATTCCCATCCTCTCCCTCTCTCTAAGCTGACGCTTTCTACCTTCTTCACTATGCTTTTGGGGTTAATTTTTTGCACTAAAAAGGAAATCTTTTTGGGAGTTCTACCATCACCCTGTTCTGTGGTAGAAGGAGGCCAATATCCTATTCTTTGATCTTTATAATGGAGGAAAATACCACCCTTGCTTCATATGCTTAACGACGAGGTTTGTTTCTCTTTCTCATCTTCTGTTTCATTATTATCTTTCCTTCCTAATATTCTTCTTTTTTGATTATTTCGATTAAAACTTATTCTCTTACACTCTAACAAATGTCCCTCTCCCTCTTTCTGTCTTAGTTGTCGCTTTTTACCTTCTTCAATGATAGGCTTTTGTGGTTAATTTTTTGCTCTCAAAAGGAAATGTTTTCGGGGGTTCTACCATCGCTCTATTTTGTGGCAGAATGAGGCTAATATCCTATTCTTAAATCTTCACCACCTTGCTTCATATGCTCAAAGACGAGGTTCATTTTTCTTTCTCATCTTCTATTTCATTATAATCTTTCCTTTCCTTCCTGTTTGTGTCGTGGGCTAAGCTCAATACCTAACATCCTATTTAGATCCGACTTACCAACCCAAGTAAAACCACGCAGCCACCAACCAACGTAGCCCAATTGGAGTGCATGCACACAACCAACTGGGTCCATCCAAATCCGAACCCGTTTACCATAGAATTCATTTTACATGTAGAAGATACTTCTCTAACAGGATAGAGTACGGCACATGAATGGTAGAATCTTCTCCCCCTAATTTCATTCATGGGCAAGGTTGCATTGCACATCGCACTGCATATATAAAAACACAGGGGATCCCTTTACATCGATGTGAATCAAAGGTGTCCTTAAAGTCATAAATAATATTTCATTAAATAAATTTCTTACAAAATTAATCATTTGATTGAAACAATTATATTATATATATATATATATATATATATATATATATATATATATATATATAAAAGATGTGTTAAGTGAGAGGGGGTAATTTAATATAAGAGTGAGAGGGGCTATCTTCAGCCTTTGGATAATACATGAATGGTCAATATTAAAACATAAAGTCATGTGACCTTTTTATAAGTGATCACATAACCATTAACTTTTATTTTTGTCATCCATGTATGGTTTAATGGCTTATATTTACTTCTCTTAGACTCATAAAAATACCCCTCTCACTAGATACGCCCCCATAAGATATGTATCAAGTGAGAGACGTAATTTAATATGAGAGTGAGAAGGGTTATTCTCAGCATTTGGATCACATGAATTGTCAAGATTAGAACATAAAGTCATGTGACCTTTTTATAAGTAATCACATGACCAGTAACTAACTTTTATTCTTGATCATTCATGTATGGTTTAATGACTTAGATTTGTTCATCTCACTCTGATATAAAAATACTTCTCTCACTAGATACGGCATATATATATATATATATATATATATATATATATATATTCATATTAATCCAAAATTATTTAGTACCTCATTGATGTACATCAAGATTAACGTAATGTATACTTTTAAAACATATGAAAATGAGAAATATGTAAGTATAATTTTATTCATATTTTAATTTTTTTTAAATTTGAGGCAAATGATTGAGATGATAAATAGTTATAATTCAATGATTCGATTTATAAAAAATTATATTGTGTGTGTCTATATAGAGAGGAGATCAAGTTATTCCAATAGTAACTTTAAACTCTTACTAGGATCTACACCATTTAATTTATCTTAATCTAACAACTTAGACTAAGTTCTAATTATCTCCCGTCTTTCCAATCTTGATGCATTGTGCACCGTCACACAAGCAGAACCCCATCTATTAATCGTCGTCCAATTCATCAATTGTGCATCGTCGTCGTCCAGTCCGCACCAACCTTCGCACCACCACAAGTAGGTTGACAGGCTTAATCATGATCTTTTGACCAGTTGTTATTTTTGAATCACCAGAGTCAGTTGTCTTTTAACTCGTGGTCCTCGTGAGAGAAGGAGGGAAAACCTACAAATTAAAAGAAAAATTATGGGGAGGAGTTAAAAAGAAAGATACATACATATATATACCTATGTCACAAGGTCTTCTATATCCTTTCTTAATTCCTCTTCTTCCTTCTGTACAAGTTCTTTCTTCTCCTGCCACGACATTGATACCACCTTTTTCTCTGCTTATGCTTTCTTGCTGTTCTTTCTTCCTCCAACCAAAATCATTATTTTATTTTTTGGGCCACAAAATGACTTTACCAGGGTAGCGTGCGGTTGACGGGTTGAAGCAGCTTAGATTAAGTCTGAATTATCTCCAACCCACATATCAGCCACCGTCAAGTCCATCAACTGCGTGCCGCCGTTCTCCGCTTCAACCCATCAACAGCGCGTTGCCCAGGTATACTCATTTTGGGGCCAGAAAATAAAATAATGATTTCGATTGGAGGAAGAAAGAACAGCAAGAAAGCAGAAGCAAAGAAAAAGGTGGTATCAATGTCGTGGCAGGAGAAGAAAGAACTTGTACAGAAGGAAAAAGAGCAATTAAGAAAGGATATAGAGGGCTTTACGACATATGTATACATATATATCTTTCTTTTTAGTTCCTCCTTCACCATAATTTTTCTTTCAATTTGTAGGCTTCCCCCTCCTCCTTTCACGAGGACTACAAGTAAAAAGTCAATTGGTCGTGGTGATTCAAAAGTGACAACTGGTCAAAAGATCAAGAACAAACTTGTCAACCTGCTCATGATGGTGTGATGATTGGCGTAGACTAGACGAGCGGTGCACAGTTGCTGGACTGTGCGACGAATTGGTATGTGGCTTCTGTTCACCTGACGATGCTCAATGCGCATCCATTACAAGTATCCCCACCATTGCATCCAACCAATCCTAAGGCATTTTAATGAATCTGAGTTCAAATGCAAGGCATACAAGGAAGAGTAGTAACGAGTTAAGCTTCATATACATGGCCACCATCTTAAGCTGTGAAGACAACCTTGATACAAGCACTTACCACTTCAGTTGAAGTATCCTATTCAGGTATACTGTCAACAACTAAAAGCTCTCAGGTAAATCTGTGACTCGGCCATAAACAGTTTTACCAAAATATAGGGTAAAAAAGAAAAGGAGGGGTGGGGGGAGAGCAAATCCCGACATCTACAGTGCCACTTTTGACATTTGGGTATAAAACAATCAAGAAACAACTGCAATCAAATTGATCGGGACACTGATACAACACCTCCATAAACTAAAGGCAAAATAGGTAGATTGATCCTATACGTTTATTTAATTTTTCACATCGGTCCCATATGTTTTTTTTCTTTCAAATTGGTCCTACACGTTTCATTCTGTTTCCACGTTAATCCTTTCTGTCAAATTCGATCTAACGCCGTCAAATAAAAAGACACGTGTCGCACTAATATCGTGCCACGTCAGCTCAAAACTAACGGCGTTAGGTCAAAATTGACAGAAAGGACTAACGTGAAAACGGAATGAAACGTGTAGGACCAATTTGAAGAAAAAAAAAACATATGGGACCGATGTGAAAAATTAAATAACGTATAGGACCAATTTACCTATTTTGCCTAAACTAAAATACATTCCATGTCTGAAATTCTGAAAAATTTCAATGACCGGAATCTGAAACACTTTATATATGTTTCTAACTTGATGTTATCAGCATATTTTAACCGTATTATCAAAATGTAGTCATGACAATGACTTTGATGACATAAATTGAGAGATTTCTGAAGAGTCACGCACTACCATCCAAGTTGTTCGTAAGGCCATCATAAGTGCAGCATGGACATGAGGAAAACTTTATGTTAATTGTTCAACATCTCTACAACTAATCAAATATGACTAGAATGACAAACATCCCTATAGCTGAACCCAATTAGTATATTATTCGTTTTCTTTTCCTTCAAACTTCAAACAAAAAATGGTGTTGGGATATCAAATTCGCTTCACTACAAGGGAACAAGGTAGTAACTGAGGTTGGTGTATCTTGTGGAACAGGTGGACAACCTTGTAACACTGATTGAGAAAAAATCCATCCATTTTTAGCAAAATTTGAGTCGAAAGAAAGCACCATATGTTTGGCTCATTTCAATACAATAAACATCATATAATAGATCACATGAAAAAAAATCATAGACAGATTCTGAAATTATGGATTTCATCATTTCAAAGTCCAATGTTCTGTTACAAGTTACAACAGGTATGAACAACATTGATCCATCTAGGAGAAAATTTATCAATCCAAACTGTAAAACCTAATCATAATTTACAAAAGCTGCAAACTGTAATGGACCACCACAAAGGAGCAACTTCCTTAGTAAATGAAAGGTATACTGTTAATTCATTTCCAACAGTAAGATGATGCAAAGTACAAAGATAGCCTCAGTCCTCACCACTAAAGCGGCCACAATTTCCAAAAGAGAAACATCACTCAAGGCATGCCTATAAGTCAGTGTGGAAAAATATGTGAAGTGGGTCAATGTACACAGATCAAACTCCAAACGTTAGGCCATAATGGTATCAAAACAAAGAAAAGTGAAAGAACTAGGACCAAAATGGTAATAAAAAAAGGAAAAGAGAGATAATGAATTCCAATGGTAAGAGCATATCCTTTCCCTCCTAAATCTCTATACAATCATCTGTCATTGGTAAACTGCCACTACCAGTATATTATTATAACTGCTCATGAAAATGGGTTATCTGATACTAGAAACTCACCCATTTTTCTTCCGGGACTTAAATGGGAAGCGAGAAGGGGTCGAAGGTGAGTACTCAACCGGCAATTGGGGTGGCTCCAACTCCCCACTAAGCATTCCCACAACCTCCTTCATTGAAGGACGACGAGCAGGTGACTTGAGCAAACAAAGCAGGGCCACCTTGATGCAGAGAAGAGCCTGCTCTTTATCCAATGACTGAATTGACTGATCAACCAGCTCAATGAGCTTCCCATTCCTGGCACAATGACGTGCCCAAGATACCAAATTCGCTCGCTGAAACTCTGACAACGGTGAACCATTCACCTGAAGTGGGCGCCTCCCAGAAATGACAACAAGCAACAAGACCCCAAAGCTATATACATCACACTTCTCAGAGACATCTCCACCATATCCATACTCAGGAGCAACATAACAAACGGTTCCCCTCATACTTGGAGTACTACTGACACCACCACTCTTTGGAATTTCTCCACTAGCAGCAGAATCATAGCTATTCCTGCGAGCACTCCATAGCTCACCACTCAACCCATCTAACCACCAATCCACACTACCACGGTTGTTCCTACTTGTTCTCTTCGTCTTCTTTTTATCCCCATACAAAGCATCATCACTCATCCACCAATCACCACCATTGTCATCATCACTGTTAACACCATTCCTCTTCTGCTGTTTCTTCTTCTTCTTCGTCTTTTTCTTCCTTGCAAGCTCTTCACTATACTCCTCCTTCCACCACTCCCTCACCGGCCTTCTCTTTGCCTTCTTCACAACTCCACCAACATTTTCCTCCTCCATCGATTCCCACCATTCCAATTGTTGCTTCCTTCTCTTCTTATTCTTCTTTTTCTTCTCTGCCTTCCCCAATTTTGCTTCTCCTACTACCCATTCACTCTTTGGCCTTTCCTTATTCACCTCCTTTCCAATCCACTCCATCACATAATCCTTCACTTTCTTACCCTCACCAACAGGTCTTGACACCCACCAATCCCTCATTGAATTACTTTTTAGCCCTTTACCATTCTTCTTAACATCCTTCTCACTCTGAACGCTAGCCTTGTCCAAAGCGGGCGAAGCCAACGCCACAGTCTCCGGCGATGTCTCCGATATGGGCACCCTAACAAAACCTTCAGGAGATTGCTCCAAACCCAAGCTACCCTCCTCAAAAAAACCAGTATTTACACTCTTCACACTCTCAGTTTCTTCAACCAATGACCCACAATCATCAACCCCAACTTCACATGCCAACTCTACTTCTTCTTCCTTCTTTTTCTCCTCCTCCTCACCATCACCACCCAAAACCTCAAAATGGGGCTCCGATTTCAACCGGGCAAGCCCGAAATCCCCGATTTTCGCGAAAAAATCGCGGTCCAGCAATATATTACTAGGTTTTATGTCACCATGGATCACTGGTGGATCACAAGCATGAAGGTAGTGAACACCTCTTGCTATATCCAACGCAACGTTGAAGCGTTTGTTCCAATCCATGAGTTCAGGGCACTTACGGTGCAATAGCGCGTCTTGGAGGTTACCGTTCTGCATGAGATCGTAGACGAGGAGGAAACGACGCCGTTTCGGGTCGGAGGAGAACCCCACGGCGGTGACGACGTGAGGGGAACGGAGCATAGAAGCGAAGAAGAGCTCGTTGTGGAACTCGCGCTCTCCTTGGTAGGAAGAAGAGTCCATTAGCTTGACGGCGATTGGTTTTCCGGTAGGGAAGGTGCCGGAGAAGACGGTTCCGAAGCCGCCGTGGCCGAGGCGGATGGAGAAGGAGTTGGTGGCGCGGCGGAGGAGGGAATAGGAGAAACGGTGAGGGGGTTGGGAATCTGGTGATGGGGAGGTGGGTTTTTTGTTGAGGGTGCGGAGGTAAAGGAGAAGGAAGAGGAGGAAGAGGGAGAAGAAGCAAACGGTTGCGGCGAGGATAGGGATTAGAAGGCGGTGGTTGTGGTGGTGGTGGTGGTTGGGGAAGTCTGACGTGGAAGGCGGCGATTGGAGTAGTTGCCGGGATGGCATGGTGGAGATGAGAGGGGATAACTGATAAGAGAGTTGTTGTTGTTGTTAGTTGTTGAGAATTTTAAGTTTGGGGAAATGGGTTGGTCATGGTTTTGGGAATCGGAAAGAAGAGAAAAGAGAGTGAAGAGTTCTTGAGATTCATGAAGGTGGTGTGAGCAACAAGTTTTGACTTTTGAGAATTGGAACAAGTTGTAAAGGAAGAAAGAAGCAAGGCGGTGGAGGGAAATTTCTCTCTCTAGAATGGGACATGTGTCATGTGTATGTAACTGTGAGCTAACTGTTTCTTCTTGTGTTTGCTGAGGTTGTTTGTTTGTTTGGATTGGTATTAGGAGTTGGGACCAGACACAAGCAAGACAACTATGCAGACAGGCTGGGACTTGATGTTACTCAATTGACTCTGTCTCTCTCTCTATATACATCTGTAAATGCTGCTATTTTCCACTTGTTATGATTCACAGTTTCACTCTTTCTTTCCATGTGTACATTATGTCAAGAAAATCATTGCCTAAATTTCATAATACATGCTTTATATATTCATAAAGTTTTGTGTCTCTTTTCTTTTATTGCAAGGCAGAGGCAAAGACTAATTATTACAACTTTTTTTATCTATCTTTCAATGAAATGAACTACTCCATTATTTATATAGTTTTGTAAGGGATTCTATATACCTCCAAAGGTTTAGTTACATGATTAATTGTTGGTAATAGTATTAATTAGTCTTGTAAAAGTAAAAATATGTTTGGTTAAGGTCGGGTCAATGTGAAACCTATTACTTTTGTAATGGCATGCTAGCAATAATAAAGAAATAAAGGGTTCATATAAACTGAAATATTCAAAACATCAAGAGAAAGATGTCAAAAGCAGGGTTTTAGAGCTTGCCAGCTTTTCATGGGCCAAGCAATTGGAGACCTGGAGTGGATGATACCAAGTAATATAGAGTGACTTTGGCATGGTAATGGGGTAGGTAATTTTCCTTTGTATGCTTCTTCAAACTTCAAACCAACCCTCGTGCTTTGTTTCACCTAGCATGACTCATGAGGTCGTGACCCAACTTGGTAGTAATGGTAATCGTAGAAGAAAACCAAAAAGGAGCAGTCGCTGGTTTCCTTTTGATAGATTTGACTTTGTTGTATATGTTGATATTGACAGCTACTTTAATTTTCTTTCTTAATTTTAGGTCCATTTAGGGCAAGTAATAAAAGAATATACATTCATCGTCATGTGTTTAGGCTTGCACTTTACTTACTTTGTATTTAGAGTTTAATTTTGATATAATTTTTAAATTTTTTATATTATTAACTAATCACAAATTATTCTATATGTCACTATTAATGTATTTACGATAAGAATCAAATATTTTTAATGAGAGTCAATTTATGATTAATTCACAGTATAAAAAAAATTACGCAAACAATGCATACTAATTAAATCCTTGTATTTATATATGGGATTGAAGAAAATATAAATACCTTAATTTCTCCGAAAATTGTTATTTTAGTCATTACTTAGTGTGTGTTTAGGAATCCTTAGTTGAACATCTTGAAGTGTTTTTGATGGAAGCTTCTATGAGTAACTTTCACGGTAAAGAAGTGATTCTGCTGACATCCACCATGTTTCCAAACACACAATTTTTTTAAACGCAATTTTATGATTTGTTGTTATCTATCACAAAATAATGCCTTCATTGTCAAAACTAATTTGGGGGCTAGAGTTTTGTTTGGAGATTTGTTATTTTGAATGTGTTGAAGGTAGATTTGGAAGGGAAGAAGGAAGAAGAAAGAAAGGAGGAGGAAGAGAAAGAAGAGAGACACATGTCAGTGGTATATCTAAATTCCGGTGAGTTAACGTTGGAGATCTAACACCGTTAAAACAGTGTTGACGGAAATGACTAACTTGGAACGATTTTAAAACTTAAAGGACCAAATTGGGACGGAAATTAAAACCAAACTGAAAGCTAAAATAAAGACAAGAGATCAAAAATATAGTTTAACCATTATTTTTTATTTACTTACTTTTTCCCTTCTTAATTATTAGATATGGACTAGAATCGGGGTAGAAAGCGATTGCTACGTGAATACATAGACCTATGGTGGTTGTAGTTGTAGGACACCCTTTATCCATGGACAAGACAATGTAAATGTATCATCATGGCCGACCCAAGGGTGAGGTCACCAAAACCCTTGCTTTAAGCATCACTCAGAGAGGAGCCCATGGTTGAAAGGGATTGTAACTAAGATTTAAATATATAACTAGATTGTGATCCACGCGTTGCGCGGTTGCAATTTTGTTTTAAAAATTTATAGTGTTAAGTCAGTCTAAGACTTCTTTATCTGTTTACTAAAAATGCTAGAAGAAATTAAAAAGAGAGAAGGGAATGGAAGGATGAGAAAGATTGTAGACACCATGAAATGCCTAAAAGGTTAAAAGTTAGCATCACTATTAGACACCAAGAAAGTTATTGGCAAATGCTATTGATACAATGCCTAGAGTCCCTGAAAGCTCACGCTGCCCTATTGATACAAATGCACAAAACCCAAACTTCCTAAGAAAGCTTTTGAAAAAAATAAGTGTTACTTAAACTTGTGAGCTCTTGATAGACACGAAAAAAAAAATGACAGAATATGACCATTTTAGTAGCTTATTTTGTATGCCTATTATGCTTTATTTTCTTTTCTCTTTTGCTTTGAATCCATTATCCATTTGATGAGTCATGTCAGTTAAGCTTTCCCTCCCATGGACATCCCCTTGGTCAAAAATTACAAATTAGAGATATGATATTAGCTCATTGGAACTGTCAACATGTGGAAGCTAAATTCGTCCTACTATGGGAAGATGATATTATTTTTAAGTTCTTAAACTCTTCTATGATTCTTAGTGGCTACATAGATGTGAAAATTATGACTCATATTTTTTTTTTTTCCTTCCAAGGCTTTTCATCCCGTACACTATCAAGAAAAGTTCATAAATCAGGTAACTATTAAAATAACGAATATAGCAAGATAGTGATTCCTTGGTGGTATCAACACTATCAGTCTCCTCCACAAAACGAAATCAACGTACCATAAACACAATAGTGTTCAAATGTCAATGAAAACAAAGAATGAATCATATTTACTCATATATAATAACATATCTTTGCATCTTTCTTATCAAATTATGATATCTATTAACATAATGGAGCTAAGACATGCAGCTACTTAATTTCAAAAGAATGTCAGAATATTAATCATGTCACATATAACAATGTAAGGAACATGAAACAATATGAATTTGATAAGTCTAACAAATTTGAGTTCCGCAACTATTAAACAACTCTTGGCTATTCAAAAAAATAGACCCTGAATGAAGTACACATATTTACAGTAATCCCAGAAATGAGTATTAACAAACCACATTGAAAAGGATAACCTTTAAGATTTTCTTGCTCCTCCCTGCTTCCCTCAAAGTTTTTTTATTAGTTCCTTGGTAGATGTCACTTCGACACTATCATTTTATTGCTCTTCAAATTTTTTTGAATTAAAATATATGACATTAACAAACCAAGCGATAACTATGCAAGCATAGCTATCAAAATAAATTACTTGCAGAACAATGAAAATGGTATAAACTATAGAAAGAGAAATATTGTTGAGGTCCCGATCAAATCATGATTAAATGGATAGGTTACTGTGATTTTGCAATAGTGAGAGTCTTTCCGTTGTTTGAGTGACTTGTTCTGCGATATGGGTCTATAACATTTTGAGAAAAATGAAGTTGTGAAAGATAAATACAGAGATGATATGAAATATGTAGCAAGCGACCTTATTTGGCCTCCTCTTGCAGGACATTAATCATCCATGCCTCTGCACAAGCTAGTTGTTAATGCAATAGCTTCAAGCCTCTCATCCACTTAATTGCTGTGTGTTGTGGCAGCTCTTTGAAAGTTAGGGGTGAATGTAAAAAAAACTATAAAAAAAAAAAAAAAAACAACAGCAAGCAGTTTCAGAAAAAGGTAAAAAAAAGTGTCAAAATTCATTCTGCATCTATCTTGGGAAAAACTCATTTAGAAAATTATCTAAAAAAAACTTACTAATAATGCTAATAGAAACCAATCTATGTCATAACACTAATCAAATAAAATACTTATGCGAATTTTATATGGATGGAAGCTAGCGTCAAATAAAAGCAAGGATCTTTAGCAAAATTAAACAAATAAAAATAAAGAATCCAAGTTTGATATCAAAACAACAATACAACAAAAAGAACGCAAATAGATTTCAAAGAAAAAGAAGCCATTTTTAATGTTCCTTTGCAGTGAGAGCCCCTGTAGTAAGCTTTATGGTAAGCAGTGCCACCCTTTGCATAAATGAACAACAAAAAGCAACCATCAAATGGACAACCCAAACAAATTTAGGTAGTCATATATGATATATGATACATATTATAAATGACATTTGAATCTGGAATAAAACTATTTTTCACACAAAATTTTATTAGTATTCTTCAGTACCAATATCTCTCCATTTCATAATACAGAAATACAATGAAATAGCAAATAGCACCACCCAAGGACAAAAAAACCATATTTTATTGACGCTTACACCATAGTCAAATTATTCTTGTACATGTTGAACGCTTCCAATCCATGAGGAAAAAACCTTAAAGTAATACATTATAGCATATAATTTTAACACAGTAACACACATTATACATGTATAAGGAGAAAATGATTTACCAGAGGATAACAAAATCTCTAAATGGAGAAATTGGAAGTACCAAATGGACTCTTGATGCATAGGTATTTCACATCTTGATAAAAAGAAATGAAAACACAGGTTCTCCAGTGAATTATAACAGCTCTTATGACCTGCCATTACCATAAGCAGAAGTGGAAAAAACAATATTATTGGTGAGAAAGTATAGAATTAAAAGTACGACCAATGGAATGCAAATACAAATTCCAATATATATTGTACAAAAAAAACCCTTATTTCAATTAATTCCATAACAATGGCAAATGCTGCACAAGTTATTATCGTAGATATTATGAATTATTTGCATAGCCATAAAAAGCTGATTCAAAGGATTCATATTGTACATCTAGCTAGAGTAAACATGTAGTGCTCAAAAAAGGAAAATTGTTTGGTACTAAATATTTACAACTCATGGCAAAACCCTTTGTCAAACTCTACTATCTACCATCTCAAACTATTGTTTCTATTAACATATTCTAATGACATAAAAACCACAATAAGAAAGCTGTCAAACACTGACCAACTACATGTAATTAACAAAGAATTTGACACCAAGAGCCATAGATAAATGAGATGCACTCTACCACCAAGCTACATATCCTACTTGTTGAATACTTTGTAATTATATTTTTATATTGTATCTCTTCTTGGTATTTAAACATAGTTAAATTAATTTTATTTCATTACAATAAATTTAGTATTTTCCTAACCAAATTTTATTAGATCATTTTGTCTTACTGTCTCTATCTAATGGTAAAAAAAAATATCACATAAAGACACCATCTTTAACACGCAGAGCTGTTGACCATTCTAGAAAATGCATAATTAAATGTAGCAATATATAAACAAATATAGATATAGGCATGTAGCAGGCGCTTGTATTGCTGTGAGAAAATTATCATGTTACGTGGAATTTGCGTTGTTTGTGACAACAACACCTGATTTTTTTTATGGCAACTAATGACGGTAGAAGTAAAACAGAGAAGAGTGTACAAAAAATTCAGAATAATTAGCTATTACACAAAGATATGGTGAAGCAGGAATTCCTAACTTACAAATAGTTTTGACAACTGTAAAATTGAATTCTCACTCACTGACTCACTATGTATATACATTTCATTATTTATTTTTCTTTGTGATAATCAATTACACATATCTTCTTTTGCAAATTTGAATAATAGGGTGAGGCCTTTCCCTTGACCTTACAGCAATACGTCTTGAAATCAAGACTTTCCTTTATGCACATGAAGGTTTAGTGGATAGTGAGGTTCTATGTTAAATGTTGAGCGTCAAATCGAAATGTCCTAAGTTGTACAAGTAATTTCACAAGCATCTCTGTCTCTCTCTAGTTGACATGTAACATATTAGTCTTAACCAAAAATATAAAGAAAAAAAAAAAGAGAAAAACAAAATTGGGTATATTAGGAGATCATTAGAGTCGAGCCTTTCTAGAACAGATACTACATGCATGATGGAAACTGGACTGACGATTTTGTATGATGAATAGATATAACCTAAATCCAACTTATACTTTTTTTATAATTTAATAAAAGGTTTCAACATCTAAATGTCTGGGATCATGAGAAATAAGTCATATTCCTAAATTTGAAAGATTACAGCATGGGTGGAAGAGGAAAAGGATCTAGCCATTGACCATAACCAATATAAATTGTAATATCACAAATATTGAATAGAGTTTAAATTAAAAGGGAAAAAATAAAAGAAGGAAAGTTACTTAACTTGAAATGAACAGAAAAAAATAGTGAAAGATAAGAGGGTAACAAACTCAATCTTGTGACCAGGAGAAGAAGGAGCAGGAGTTTCCAAGCTAATTAGATTGAAACTGAATAGTATCAGGAGAAGTAATGGAGATCCAGCAACTCAAACTTGCAACCTTATTAATGTACCTTGAGCATCAAGATTATATTGGTACTAATCACCATCAGACTTATAGTTACTTATAAGCGGTAAAGCTAATTGTCAAGAATAAAGATAACTAAATCACAATTACATTAGCCATGATGGCAATGGCAAATTCATTTCTTCATCAAAAGGAAGGCCAAACCAACTCAAAAATTATAGATTATGCTTGACATGGTTTATAACAATACATATAACTTAAACAAATATTGTTCATCTTTAAAGAACCAACATAAAGAAGTAACAAAAGGTTAAAAAGTGTAACACACAACTCAAGGAAAACAAAGATAACCCAATATAAGGATGAATCAGAAAATCAGTGTCGACATAAATACAGTTGATTTGATTGTAAACAATGGTATAAAAAAGGATAAGAACATGAAGTTAGTAAAGTACCCCTAAATATTTTAAGCTTAGCAAATTGAACAACAACCATAAGTTGGCCAATATCCATGGCAGCTAGTAAAGCATTAAACTTATGCACATAGTCTTCAAACAATGCACGCTCAATCTTCTTAAAGCTAGTACAATTTTTTTAGCATAGAAGCACAATAGCCAACATGCTAATAGTTTTATTGATCAAGTGATCAGACAAAATAAAATGGTCTCCTGTTTGGATATTAGCACCAAGAAGTTCTGTAGCAAGATGCCACAGTGCTCTTCTGCTACCTTGACCTGCTAAAACCCAAAAGCTAGTACATTAGAACGTAATACGGGGACATTTGGAATTTAAAGACAAAGCAAAACAGCTAGAAGAAGCAGCAAAATGACAATACTTTAGAAATGGTTGGTGCTCGGAGTTATCCCGTATATCCGTTTTGGGATGACTTAATAATAATGCCTGAAAAAGTGCAGTCTAATTCTTAGTATTATACACCACAGACTGGTAAGAAAAATATACATGCAAATCAATAAAAAGAAAGAGAATAACCATGAAAATGCAGACCGTAAGATCATTGTCCAAGGCATGACCCACAAGGATCCTTCCTTTAATCAACTCTGCCACTTTCTTCTGAGCTGTCAACAATGCCTTCAATACGAGTCGCTTGACTTGCGAAGGAAATTGTGGTTAAGTGTGGAGGTTTGCCTTTGGTTGTGGTGGTGATTGGTGGTGTGCTATCTAGGAAACTCACGTCAAGCGAGGAATGGAAGGGAGTGCTAAAAAATATCAGTTGGCACTTGTTAGAAGAGCAAGAAAGGAGAGCAAGATTTTTGGCTCTGAGCAACAATTATTTGCCTTCCCACTTAAGATCATGCTTTCTCTATTTGGGTCTTTTCCTAGAGGGTATGAACATTCAGACAAAAAAATTGATCAGACTGTCGGTTGCAGAAGGTTAGTGAAGAAACAGCTGAAGGTGCTGCTCAAAAATGCTTAAATGAGTTGATTGATAGGTGCGTCATTCAAGTGGGAACAGTTCAGCTCATTAGACTGAGTTAAAACGATTCACATCCACGATCTTCTCAGAGATCTTTCAGTCAAAAAAGGAAAAGAGAGATATTTTCTCAAAATATATCTTGGCAACAATGAAGGCTCGTCAACATTTTAGGTAACTAAATCCCAGCAGCACTACATGAATTCTTGCTATGATCGCTATGATTTATTAAAATAGAGTGCTGATCATTCATGCTCCCTGCTATTCTTCAATAGAGAATATAATGTAGATATAGCAAGGAAAATCAGGTTTGGTAACATGAATTTTCTGCCAGAAAGGAAACTGAATTTCATCTACAGTAAATTGAAGCTCCTCAGGGTACTAGAATTAGATCGTGTCCATGTAGTTTCCCTGCCAAACACAACAGGTGACCTGATTCAATTAAGGTATCAAGGATTGAGGAAGACTAATCTAGAAGAAGAACTTCCACTTTCCATCGGAAACTTACAAAACCTACAGACACTTGATTTAAGGTATTGTTGTTTTCTTAAGAAAATACCAAATGTAATTTGGAAAATGGTGAACTTGAGACATTTGCTCTTGTATATTCCATTTGATTCTCCGGATAGTGGGCATCTACAAATGGATACATTAACCAATCTACAAAACCTACCATATATTGAGGCAGGAAATTGGATAGAAGATGGTGGTTTAGACAAAATGAGCAATCTTAGGCAACTGGGGATATATGAATTATCAGGAAGAATGGTGAATTCTGTACTTTCTGTTGCACAAGGATTACCCAACCTTTATTCATTGTCACTATCACTGCAATATGAAGAGGATGAATTTCCAATCTTTATGCAGCTGTCTTAGTGCAGTCATCTTCACAAGCTCTCTTTGAATGGGAAGATCGAGAAGCTACCTGATCCACATGAATTCATGCCAAACCTCTTCAAACTAACTCTACATAACTCCCACCTACAGAGGGAGTCCATTGCCAAACTTGAGAGATTGCCAAACCGTAAACTGCCCATTTTGGGTAAAGGGGCATACAATTGGCCTTAATTGACCTTCAATGCTGAAGGGTTTTCACAATTGCAAATTTTGCGGCTTATTCTGAAGGACTGAAGGTTGTCACTTCACTGAAGGAATTAAAAATTATAGGAATGGCAGTAGAATTTGAACATAGACTCCGAACTGAAGATTTGTTCATGTTCAAAAATACGCTAGCAATTGAATCAACTATGGCCATTTTGGCAATTGGTAAGCTAATTCATCCAGCAATTTTCTAATTCAAGGTTTGATATAAAAAAATTGTATATATAATATATAGTATGTGGAGGCAAGGATTTAGGAAACTTATGTAATTATTGCATTTCCTACTGCAAATTAAATGCCAGCACAATTTTGATGGGTGAGCAAAACTTCCCTATGAGCAATGGAAGCATTTTCAAGTTCTGGTACTCCATTGTTCAACATGCATTCTTCAAGTTTATCGTTGGCAATATATATAGTGCCTCAAGTATTATCTTGGCAAGATAACCTTCCTCCATGCATTCCATTTGAATAGTGGCTTTATCTTTCAGTTTCATATAAATAAAATTAAGTCAAAATTCACATAAGAATATTATTATTATTTTGGTAGATAAAGAACCATATATTTTAAACTTCACATAGCACTTCACAGGGAGAAACTTTATCGCCTTCTTTCTTCAACCATTTTGCAATGTTACCCATCATATCATTAGGAATCAATTAGTAGAAACTATGACCCACTATATAAAAACATCAGAAGCTTCAGAAGTGCAAACCTTTGTCATTGTAGGAGAGAGGGAAGGCATTCCAATTTCCTGGTGTGGAGGGAGACCTGAAAGAGATTCACCATGTTGATGATAAAATCAGTATGTTTGCTATCATTTATACTGATATTCTGAAAGCGAGTAAATCTAATTTGTCTTCGAAAGATTAGTAACACCAAATTGGTCCTCATATGTCAACGGCTAAACAGTGAAAAGGTAGGCACATAATACAAAATCCCATCAACAACACAAAACCCACGACCAAATAAAGTGAAAAATATAAGATAACGCAACACCAAACTGAAAAGCTATGAACCACACAAAGACGGTGGAATCGAAAAGAAAAAAGTATGAGTTGAAGAGAAATCGGAGCTGAGAACCACGAGAAAATCTAAAACACTGACCTGATACGCTTTCTTTTCTCGTTCGAGCTCCCAAATCTTCTTCTCGATTGCTAGATCTGTGATTCGTCTCCTTCATGATCCTTAGCTACGGGAAAATGGAAATTGAAATTCCACAAAAAGATGAAAGCGACTCAAGTGGTTATTAGTAGAGAGAGAACACTGATTTTATTTTGTTTTGTTTTTTCAATGCATCAGGCATGTACAATGCATTTGGAATGAAGAATCTGAAAAGGGGTTGAATGGGGAGAGAAGGCGTGATAGAGAGATACAGTTTGGGAAAATTGAGTAGAAAAAGCGTGAAAGAGAGACACGGTGTCCGGTCGTCACAGACGCTGACAACCCTTTGGACTTTGGCGTTCTCGGTGCCGACGCACAGAATTTGTGACTCCCTCCGCAGTCGTCCATCTTTGACCACCCCTATCCTCCCAAATGATTGTATCGCGTGCGTGTAGTTCCTTTCGGTGCTTCCAAAAGGAGAGTGTAAGAATAATTTGCAAAGAGAGAGGGGTTGGACTTGTGGGAGTGAGGACATGACCGAATCTATCTTTGTTTATCCTTAAACAGCAAGGCAATCAATCTACTCTCTGTCTGGTAGTTGGGAAGTGTTTGAATTGTACGCACCTATCAAGCCAAGAGCAAGAGTTTCCCGCAATCCATGGGCAACAAAGGGGTAATTCTAAAGTTCTCCAACTATGGTTAGGATTGGTTATCCACAAAATTCAATCATTGATTAATTAATAAAAAAAAAAAAGTAAACAAATCAATGACTAATATTGCTTTGGAGTTTTGGTCCTCCTTTTGGAGGAGCTTAGACAGTACCAAAGTTAGGGACGGATTTATTTGTTGTTTGGGAGATGGATCGGGCCATACTAACTTTTTTTAAAAATTTAAAAATTAGTATTAGTCTTTAATTGGGTTCATACTAGCACCTTAAAATACCAATATTACGTTGGTTCGAGTGGAATTGGGTTCGGATCCCTTAAGTAAGGTCTCAAATTCGAATCTTGTGGATGAGAAAAACGTGATTGGGAGGGGAGACTCCACTAAAGGTGGTCAGCCAGGTTTCCCGGCGAAAATTAGTCGCCGGCGAAAGAGAGTCTTTGGTTTTGATATATTTAAAATAATTAATAATTAATTTTTATAAAAAAAAATGGAAGCTTGCAATTTTTTCTTTTTTTAAGATATTCGCGCGTAACTACGAAGATTAATCAATCAAATCGTGTACAGCCATATGGGCGGCAAAGTTCTTGCTCAAAATTTTTTACCCTGAGTGTAATATATTCAATTACATAATTTAGGATGGAAAGTGCAATGCAACTGAAATTCAGTGTCAAAATGTATTTAACCCAAAAAATTTCTTTCTTGCACTGCAACAATGATGATCTTCCAAGATAAACTTGAAAGTTCCTCCCACCGATAAAAAAGAGTTGTGGCACCCTATTCGGATGTACTCTGTTGCTACAATTATCGTATTGAAAATAACTAAATTTGAAGGGGGGGAAAAAAAAAAAGGATGCTGCTTTCTTCTCTACCCACTATATCTTATCCAAGCTTCATTTTTTCACTTTCGGTGTTTATCAGCAGCACCATAACCCACGGGCATCCCCCATATGAAACCAACATTTCCATTAAGAATAATGTTACCTACACACTTTGACATAAATAATCTTATATTTATACAAAATTTATTATTTAATTATAATCAAACCCATCTCATAATATGAACGTATGAACTTAAATTCTGACACTTCATTGCACTGTGAGGTGATGTGTACCTTGTAATTGTGCATCAAACATTATTATTTGAATTAAAAAGAGAACAGATAGAACAATCATGTGCATAAAGACACTGTTTGATTCACAACTGTTTTGTTCTCTTTGGTTCCACATCTTTCAATGGAATAAAAAGATTTGACTTTTTAATTTTTAATTCAGTGTTCTGTTTTGTTCTTTTTTTTTGCTATGAGTGTTCTGTTTTGTTCTATTTATACAATACACCAAACATAAAATAGAACCATATATCATGTTTCATCGGGTTCTGACACGTTTATCGAACCTTAACAAAGGCATTATTGGAGTAATTCTATTCACTCACTTTCATATACATCACCTTGCATCTGCACAAATTTTACTTTCTGATGACATCTGATCCAACCATGTTTTCCCCATATTTTCACTCAGATTTTGCTACATACACATGTGAAATAGTCAAATAGGTGATTTGTTTCCCTTGTTATGTTGATAGGGGTATAGATCTACACACTACACAGGTCTACTTTGTACGGATAATGCTAGGTACGGATAATGCTAGGTGTTATGCGGTAATGTAATATATTAAGTATCATTCTGAGGGGCGTTTGATATAAGTATCATTCTTGTTTGATAGAAGATTTATTTTTAAATTTCCTAGAAATCCTAACTTGTTAATTGTAAGTTCTTATGTTTAATATGTTTTTTTTAAGAAACACATTTCCAGAAGTTATATTTCCCTAAAAACATTCCTATAGGAGAGATAGAAATCCTAATTTTCCATTGACATGAAATATTATTTAAAAAAACTATTATACCTTAATTTTTCATAGATAATATTAATATTATCTTCCTCTTTTTTTTTTAAAATAAATATTAATATTATCTTAAAATATATTTTGTTTGGAAAAAAATACCCCTATATAAAATCAAGGTATGATGAGATACTGGTCTACACTATTTTTTAAAATTATTTTAAAATTTTATAATATTTTTAAGTTTTAAATTTCAATTAATCTATAATATATTCAAGAATATTTTTAAAATATTAACATTCCCAGAAAAGATACTTTAAACCAAACATGATAATCAAAAATTGTCAAGTAACATTTCCAGAAATGTTTAAGACCTATGAAACACATTTTTAACATTCCAAAAAAATCATCATCCTCAAGAATCTTCATTACCAAAAATCGTTGTTCCCAGCCCGGGAACAAAAAAAATCTACTAGTACCTACCAAACTCCCCCTTAGTTACAAGTAGGAATAAAGGGGTGGGGAGACCCTTCAATAGATCAACTCACTAGCCAGTAGAGCATCCCCAGTTAGCTTTGAAGAATTAATACCAGTGATAAAACTAAGTGAGTTGCAATTCACATCATGTTTTGCATCGAACATTAATGAATCAAAACCCGTGAGACACTTCAGTATAACTTAATATATACACACATTTCTTTCTGTTTTTCTTTTTCTTTTGAGAAATGGAATGGATTGGTGGCTAATTAATTGAACAAACCTACCATAGCCATTCATTCTTAGCACAAACTGCTTTAACATTAGTTGACACAAGTGGCATAGTTCCGTAAAGTGATATTAAATCATTGAGACATTTGCTTCTGCTGTGGCTATGCCCTCTCAGACTGCTAATGCCGGATGCCCCAATATCATAGATCTTGCCTGCAAATTCCATTAATGGTGTTTTGACATTTCATTACAAGCTGAGTGATAGATGAAAGAATAGCCAGGTCATAGAGATGCAAGCAATCATTATCTAGCTTTCGAAGACCAAACAAGTAAATCGCCACCCAAAAAGGAAAAATGGTAGTATTAAAACTTCTCTAAAGCAAAGAGAGCAACAAATATTTTTGGCAATGGAGAAAGGGAGGTGCAAGCAGAAGTGAGGTATATTCTGCTCTAGAGTCTAGACTGAACTAATGCATGGTATTATTGTTGTTAAGGAGACCAACTATCCCAAAAATTAAGCTGTTAGGTAAAGGATCATGAATGGTAGAATGGTTTTATGTTTGACATGCCCCCTCATGCAATAGCCCTTTGGGCTTGCAGCGTAGACAATGCATCGGCACATTCTACCTTGTGCTGAAATTAAATTTTTACTTAGAAGAACTTGACCACTTCAAAGAAACTCTGAAACCATATTAAGGACCAACTATCCCAAAAGCTTAAAATGTTAGGTGAAGGCTCATGTATAGTTTCATATTTAAAAATTGTTATTATTCTTATCAGGATTATGTTGAGATCTGGATCAGATTCTGCAATGTAAACTTTTGTGCAAGATTGTGTTATAAGTATGTCCATGAAATGGCATGATTTGTACCATTAGCAAGGATACAAAGTCATGTATCTTTAGCATATGAATTGTGTTCTGCGTTCTATTCAATAAAATCAGTCATTTCAAAAGTCCACAGTAAAAAATTTATTGATTTTTTCTTGAACATATGCGTTAGATTATTTATAAAATCTAGCACAACAACTATAATGGGATAAAGCTAAAACTTTCTGAAAAATATTTTTAAACCATAGTGAAATTTTTATTTACCATAAAATTAATAAAATTATATTTAAACATGCATCAGTTAACAACTAACACTAAGTGTAAATAAACAAACTAAAAAGAAAGGGCATCTCCATGTCTTGTCAAGAAAACTCCATTTCCTAAAACTCTAAAACCAAAATCATGCTTCAAGTTTTAAAACTTAATTGTTTTAATTTAGTGTAATTATCATTTTAGTTTATAGTAAAACTAAATTTAATTACTTGTAATAATTTTTTATTCATGTAGTTTTAAAAACAGTTTTTTATGTGAGCTATGAAGCACTGACACTCCACTAGAAGAGCCTTATATTCTGTTTTGTGCTATGTTGCTAATTGCTATGTCCATGTTTTATCATGTTTCCATCCCATGTCTGTGTCTGTGTTCCAAAGTAGTGATGTTTGCATAATCTCCAAATAATGAGCAAGATCTTCAACCAGATAGCATACATGAAAAGTAAATGTACTTGGGATCAATGCAAGCACTCAGACTTCAACAAATCTTTTCTTCAAAATTGAAGTAACAACTGTGTAGATCAGACCCATCAAACAAAATCCAAGGCTTAAAAGAGAAAGAGAGAAGAGACTACCTTTGACCCATATCGGAGGAGCAACTGTAGCATTAGCAACAACAAGAGACATTGCAATGTCTTGACAATTTCTGTTGAAGATAACAAAGTTAAAAATCCAAAAATATAGAGGACATAGAGAAAGAAGAGTGATAAGAATACATCTAAACTTTTGTGAGAGGGTGAGGACTCCTAAAAGGTAATTAATCATATATCTTATTCTCACCTCTCTCTGGAAACATAGTCCTGAATTGAAGGAGACATCTTGTGAGTATATAAATCCAAGTATTTACTGTGAAAGAATGCAGCCTTTGAGAGGACCATGCTATAAGTGCCAATCCACCAAACTGACCACCATCCTCCATATCTGTAATATGCAACATTATTTTGCTGTAGAATCCAAAGTAAAATTTATCAGACACAATATGCAAACTAACATGAAAGGTTCTATGAAAGAAGTGTAAATCACAGTTCAATTATGATATCGTCAGGGGAGTTGCCACCTGCCATGAATACAGCGGACTTCTGCATCTTTCTCATGTTTTCCCGTTTTTAATAAATATAGAGTAACATGCAATGTGTTTATCCCACCACTAAGTCATTTCCCATGACTCTACACAATATATTAGTTCCATTTTCCCTCCCTCTGCCCCCCATGGGAGTTGCACCTTTCTTGTGTAACCAATTAATCAAGTGCTCATCTTCACCACATAAGCAATCAAAACTCAATGTCAAGCTTTGAATTTAGTGGGACTCTACCACATGACCATATAGTTTCTCATACAAAATACTACAGGTTTCAGTAACCTACTTGCGGGCATTATCACAACCCTAACCAAGTTTAATAATTATATTGGTAAGCTTACAAGAAGGTTGGTCCTACAATTTTTTGTTGTGCAACAAGAATGTATTATTCCACCAATGAGAAATAAAAGAGTAAAATTCAAGCAGGCAGTTCATGAGAAAATTTTAGTAATTGAATAGGAAATGGAATAATTTAATAATGACTAACCTCCTTATCCAGCCAGTGCATTCGAGGAACAAATCCCACCATTGTGAATGGGGCACTTTGCCAGACAGTGAAAGCAAAATCTAGAGTAGGGCAAGGAACAATCACATCATCATCAACTGAGAAAACTGCATCTGTCCTGAGATCCTTTATTGGCTTAAACCTGCTGTTTGATTTAACTTCTGCATTGATGTCAAATCTAAAGTTTGGTTTATGAGCTTTCTGAGACTTTGAAACCGCAATCTGATTAAGATAGGTTTTCAGCATTTCAGATGGTGGTTCACTTTCACTCCACACCACATGTATTGCATCAGCACCACGACAGGTTGCATAATGAGCAATAGCTTGTTTGAGAACATAATTTTGCTTCCAAGTGTTTATAAGCACAGTATAGCCACCCCTAATTAATCATACAATCAGTTGAATCAACAGCAATAAACAGATCCAATTTAAACACTGCAAGATACTAATGTTACCAGAAGAAAGAATCACATTGGCACATTGTTAATAGCAACATAATACCATACAAGAAAATAAAAATACTTGTTTCCCAAAAACAATTACAAAATATTAGGCACTTGCATAAGAATCTTTTAATCAGCCAATTTAAAACAATTTACGTTATATAGTAACCATTGGATGAAGATCGGCGGTTCATATTTTAAACTCGGTAAATCCGACCTATTGAATGCAATGAATGCAAGGAAATTGAGTGCAGACAATCCGGGTCCATATCTCAACTACAACAACAGATCTAAGCATTATATGCAAACTATATAAATTCACCCTATCCAAATCAACCAAAATAAAAATAGAAATTTGCATAGCAAAAAAAAAAAAAAAATAGAAATTTGAGAGAGAGAAAAATCTGTTTTTTTTAACCTTGAGGGAGAAGAAACTGATGAAGGGGGGTGAGGGACCCAACCCATCCAGGAACTAAGCCTGGAGGTTATCAATACGACGACGGAAAAGGCGCAAAAGGCCAAGAAGAGTTTGATCTTAACGGCACCGACGAAATGTTTGGCTCGACGAAGGGAAAGAAGGGAAGATCGGTTGCTTCGGTTGGCGGCTTTCTCCTTCGCCGGAGAATTAAAACCGTCACCGCCGTCATCGACGGCGGAGCGAATCGCAATGAGAGTCGACATGGTTGATCAGGGGACGCTCTCAAAACAACAACGGGTCACAATGGCGATGTTGATTCGCTTCATCGCCATGCCTGTCTGTGTTGAGCAGTTCAAAGCGATAGAGTATATATCCTGTAGAAGACAGGGTCTCCAATCCAAAACGACAGCACATGCTTGCCATAGAGATAAAAACCGACACTCCATTTTTCGAAGGACCTTTTATCTTCAGATTCTTTTTTTTGAGAAAAACTTTTTTCATGTTTGTTTTTTACTTACTTCAAAACTTACCTGCAGTTGCATAATGTACTTGTGCTAATATTTTGGGATATATAATAATAGGGAATGGATTCCCTGTTGTCATTTGTTTATTACATGAGATTTTAAATATAGATTAAATTTATTGTAGACAAATATATTATATATCAATACAAAAATGGTTGCATAAGATCTAACCATAGATTAAGATGAATATGTGAATGTAAGAAATTCTAAAATGAAATGAATCCAAGTCCATATAATAATCCATCAATGAGAATAAGACATATAACAGATATTACACATGTCTATGAAAACACATTTTTTACATTTTGAAAGAGTTTTCCGGTATCCTAAGGTCGAGGAACACCATTTTGGAGCCCTAATTCAGCATTTCCTTGGAGTTTGAAGGAAGAAGGAGAGGAATTTCTTGCTCATCCTTCTTCATGGAGTCACTCTATCCCTATATCATTTTTTTAGTTTTTGTTTCATTTAGCATGTTTAGCTAATTTCCCCAAAGTGGAGTTAGGCAAACTTGATGGATTGCACTTGTATTCGAGATTGAGTTGATTAATACGAGCTACTTTCTTCTATTTTTTGAGCTTTGAATCTCTATGCTTAATGTGTTCTTGGACTTGATCACTCTTTGGATGTTTTATTGATGAGTTTAATTATTATGCACTGACAATGTAAACTTTTTTACATTGTCAACCAATCAGAAATCATGATATGAATGACTTTTAATGTAGTTAGGATATAAATCAAATATTTTTACTGATGTGGCAGCCTATGATTAATTGACAATATAAAAATTCTTTACACATAGTGCATATCAATTAAATCATTTATTGATTATGCATGCAAATTGAAGTTCGGTGTGTAATTTTGATCTTGAGATTGTTAACCTTGTATTTCCCTAGTTTAGGAATAGTCATGGAATTACAAGTAACATTTTGAATTTGCCTGATATTTTTTCCCTAATTAACTCACTTAAGGAATTAAGGTTTAGGTAGGGATTAAAAGCTCATGCATTCAATACTCAAAGAATATAAGAATTTTTGTCTAATATACATTGACGATATATTAGTGTTTACCAATAAAGACTTAGAAGATCATTATAATAAAGTAGCTTTAGTGCTAAATAAATGCTTAGAACATGGAGTAGTTTTAAGTAAAAAGAAAGCAGTTTTAGCTCAAAATAAATTAATTATTTAGGCCTTGAAATAGAAAAAGGAAAACTAATAATGCAGAAACATGTTTTAGAAAAACTTTACAATTTTCCAACTAAATTAAAGGATAAAAAGGAATTACAAATATTTCTCGGATTACTAACTTATATTTCAAATAACGGTTTTATTAAAGATCTTGCAGCAAAACGAAAAATACTACAACAAAACTGAAGAAAGATACTCTTTGGTCATGAACAGAAGAAGACGAAGCAATTGTTACTGAGTTAAAATATTTATGTCAAAATCTTCCAGAATTATATCATCCATCAGATGATGATCTAATTATTATCGAAACAGATGCATCAAATGAATGTTGGGGAGGTGTGATGAAAGCAAAACCCCCTGGACAAAAGAAAGAATTATTATGCAGATATATGTTAGGAACCTTTTCTGACAGCGAAATTAATTATCCTACTCATGAGAAAGAAACACTAGCATTAATTCGAATGTTGAAAAAACATCGAATTTATGTACTAGATAAAGAATTTATTGTTAAAACAGATTCTACTTATATTGCAGGATTCAAAAATATTAATCATAAGGGTACTTACAAGCAAGGAAGATTAATTAGATGGCAAATGAAATTAGCCGAATATAATTATTCTATATCTCATATTAAAGGAGAAAAGAATGTACTTGCAGATATCTTATCAAGAGAATGGAGCAAATGACGACAGAAATATTGCGAAAGCAAAGAGAAATAAAGAAAGCACTTAGAGAGCAAAAATTGAGAGAACTAGACTTAATTGAAGCAGATATCAAAGTTCTAGATCTATAATTAGGAGAAACTAGTTCAAAAAAAGCAATTCCAACAGAAACAAAAATACAGCAAGAAGAAAAGCAAAAATGGTACGCTATTTTTAACGAACCATTTTCAGGAATATATGACGAGTGGCACAAAGCAGCCCCTCATTGTCAGAAAATCCCAGACACTATACACAAATCCTATGTATCAAAGGAAGAAGCAGAAAAAACACTGAAGGAGTTTCAAGACTCGGAAAGTAAAAAGAGAGGTAAAGAGATCTATCTTGGACCCAGAACTTTTGCTGAAACCACAATACTACAACCTGAACCCAGAAAGACTATGAGAACTTTAGGAAGAATTCCTTCTTCCTTAGATAATTACCAAATAATCATCAGAAAAGAGCATGAACTTCAGGTTCAATTTTCTCAAGAAAAATTTATTGAACACCTCAAAAGACAAACGCATTGGACTGATAAAGAAAAGAATAATTGTTTCTATACAGTTGATCGAAAAATATATGGAACCAAAGCTATAATTACTCTAGGAGCTCCCAATATACTGGCGTTCAATTTATTCCAATTTGGATTAATTGAATGTCTTTATTTAAGTCAAAACCTTGAAGAGATTAATTTATTCCCATATTACTTCAAAGAAGCAGTACAACTGTTTCGAAAGAATGTAGCTAGAGAAAGATCCATTTTCTTAAAATTCTACTCATCTTACCCTGATTTCAGTACAAGGTAGCCGGCAAAGCACTTAGTATTTATTGGTGTAAGTAATAACCAATTTCCTTACATGGATGAACCCATTGAAATTACTTATGATGAAGATCAAATACAAAATATCATATCACATCAATTGTCCAGCATCTTCACCCTATGTCAAGGAATAGGGAAAGAATCATGGATCAAAACACTGTATAAAGGTCCAAATACTTTACTCTTAAGCAAAACAAGCGGAAGAGTGATTCGAGAAAAAGACTT
The DNA here is from genome assembly GCA_039655645.1 of Ammopiptanthus mongolicus. Classification (NCBI taxonomy): domain Eukaryota; kingdom Viridiplantae; phylum Streptophyta; class Magnoliopsida; order Fabales; family Fabaceae; genus Ammopiptanthus; species Ammopiptanthus mongolicus. Next base: position 28,010,485 of record CM077346.1, on the reverse strand, counting down.
AGCCCTCCTAACAAACTTCGAGATTCCTTTCTATGCTTTAGAAGGACCCGCTATGAATTATTGCCCAATTATACTCCAAAGGCTCTGCTCAATTATCAAAGATAATGGGAATCATGCATGCACTAGATACGCAATAAAGCAAGCCCCACTCGAAAACTGTCAGCAAGAAGACAAAGACTCGGAGGAAGCAATTATTGAAGAGTGATGTAAGCAGTGACGACACTATTTAATTATTAATAATATGATGTAAGCACTTACATGCCTTAGGGATATCTTTGTAAATTTCTAGTAGTCCCTTAGGATTATAAATAAGACCTCTTATGCTGAGGCTTAGGCAGAGTTTTCAAGTAAAAAAAACCTCTCGTTTAGATTTCTGCTGAGAAATCTGCTAGTCTCCCTAGAGGGAAACTAGGTGAGCACCTGCGAGTGTTCAACTTCTTGTATCACTTATCAAATCAATAAAACTTCCTTCTTTACTTACGACTCTTCTCTTAATTCATCAACTTATTTACACTTCTCTCAGCACAACTTATTTACGGAAGCAGCAGTGGACCCAAAGATCCTCAAATACTCAGACCAGGTATGTCAATCTACTCAACTTTATTAAGTTTTATAAGTGATAAGCGTGAATACAGATAAAGAAAAAATAGAAAATACTGATATAGAATACTTACAAATAACTGAAGAAGATGAAAATTATTATGGGAGTATTCTAATAAATCCTAAATTATTTCAATTTAGCAAAAAATGCAAACATGAAGGGAAAAGAGAAACTTATAGGAATTCTAAACCGGTTTATTCAGAAAGAAAATATCATCTATTAGGGAAAAATTATTAATGAAACACCTATAGATATCACTGAGGCCCAAGGAAATACATGTATACAACTATTAAGTAGGAAAAGACTTGCGGAACTAAAACTACATTTAAAGAAAGAAGAACATAGAAGCAAAATAGGATATATTCACGTAGGAGCCATCCAGATATTAATTAAAGCAACCTTCCAAGAAGGAATAGACTCTCCTGTAGAATTAATATTAAAGGATGAAAGGATAACAGACTCAAGAGATAAAATATTAGGGGCAATAGAAGGGAATTTAGCCTATGTAAAATTAACATTAGAAATACACCCCAATATTGGAATTCCACTCAACATTCAAAGATTAGATCAATCTTTAACTTTATAACATAAATTTTTAAGAAAGAATTTAATGAGAAAAGGAGATAAGATATTTTCTGTAACATACTGTGTTAATTATGCTTTAACTAATTCACATCATAGTATCACTTTTAGAAATAATGACTGAATAGATGTACCAAAGTTATTAGAAGACATCGGAAAAATTTACTACACTACAAGAACTGAAATTACCGAACTAGGAACCTTCTTAAAAAGGTCTGAATCATTAAGAATACCTAAATCTCTGAGTATATCAGAGCCTGAACAAACTAAAGATGATAAAATATTAGTAAATTAGTTAGTCAAGTTAATGATTTAACATTATATTTAAAAAATAGAATATGAAGAGTATAAATTTAGTGCGCGCGAAGAACTGGTATCAGAGCTAGAACTAAGAATTAGCCCAAAATGAGTCAAAATATAGAACAACTAATATCTAAAATAAGTATGTTAGATTTAACAAATCAAGAAAATTTAAAGGAATTAAAACAAGGACTAAGACTAACAGCAACCGATACTTATAACAAACATATAGAATATCATAATCAATACTATGATTGTAGAGAACATGAAAGAATAATAGATTTAATAAACATAATAATAACTCAACTAGAAGACTGGATAGAAACTTGAAAACTTTTACCGAAATAAGAATACAATTACGAAAAATACAGAAATATATAAAATATTTAAAAAATCAGACAGCAAGAACTGAACTACAAGAAATAAGGATATCTAGAACAATAGAAGAAGTTATCTAGATACATGAAATTTTAAGACAAAGATTAAATAATATTGCAAGATGAAAAGATATCAGGAATTAAAACAATGGCTAAAAAGAATTCGAAAAAATATGGAATATTTGTAACAACAACTAAAAGTTATAGAATTTTTAGATGAAATTGTTATAAAAGGAATAATCAATTACAACCTTAACATAGAAAATCAGACAAAAGAAGAATATGGATATTTACATAATTTACTCAAATATAAGGACAAAGATTATATTGATGAACAACTTAGAAAATTAATAGAAAGAGGAATAATTTGGAGAGAAAACAAATTAATTCAATTAGAAAACCAATTGAAAGAGTTAACCGAAGAATAAGATGGGGGAATACATAAAAAAATTAGGATTACACATAGTATGAGAATTAGTCACCATAATGGAAGGATTTGATACAATTTTACTATACAAAATAAAAGAAGCAATGAATTATCTTAGAAAGAAAATAAAACATTTTGAAGGACTGATCTTACAAGAACAGAATGAAGATCATAAAATAATATTACAAAATATCCTAAACAAAGCTAAACAGAGATTAGCTAACATTTCTCGATATAAAATATAAGATGGAAAAATGTTTGAAAAAATAAATACCTTTACCTATGACTACCCAGCACCAATACTATGATACCCGTATATTATACAGGGTACCATAGCATTTCCCTATAAATTAACACGTAATGTGATGACGGCTATTTGTTAAGAACCAATTTAAAAGTTCACTAAACTAAAAGTTGGCTTTATTGGATCGGGCTTCCCTACCTACACCATCTCATTTACTCATTCACCATTATATTTTTATTTTAAATTATTTTATTCCCAGGATACCCCTATCTGAAATACATCCCTTTCTGAATGTGTTCCGGCAATTAGTTTTTGAAATACAAAAAAATTGTGTTCCAGCAATTAGTTACCGAAATACATAAAAATTAGTGTTTTGGAATTTTTCAAGTTTTTTGATTTATCGGCATTTAATTTCTAGAATACAAAAAAAAATGTGTTCCGGTAATTAGTTGCCGGAATACAAAAAAATTGTGTTCCGAAATTTTTCAAGTTTTTTGATTTACCTGCAATTAGTTGCCGGAATACAACTAATTGCCGGAATACAAAAATAATATATATATATGTATTCAGGCAACTAATTATCGAAATATAATTTTTTTTGTATTCCGATAACTAATTCTCGGAACACATTCGAAAAAGGGGTTTTTGTCTTTTCACCTATAAAAATCAATAAGTGTGGTGGTGGATGTATAAATAGGGTGATGTATGTAGCTATTCTGTATAGGAACTGTACATGCAACCAGCTGGGCGCGGTTCAGCATTATATTTGAGGGGGCCATGGCCCTCAAACTTTATTTAAAAACTTCTATTTCTAATGTAAATTGAATTTGGAAAAAAAACATAAAACATTTAATATGCTCCCCCACGCCCCTACAATGATATGTCCTTTAGTTTCTTTCGCTCTCCTTGCTAAACCAATCTAGCTCAGCCCAGCTGGTGAACTGTTTAATGCATAATATCAAAACCTGAACTAAATACTAATGGCCCATGTGGTCTCTGACTCCGTTGTACTACTTTGGACCACAAATTCTTGATGAGGCCAGCTACTCTGGTGTTGACATGTACATGCAAGAGTACGTTGTGTTTAACTCAAAATGAATTCTCATGCACGAGAGGTGAAGAAATAAAGAAACAGCTGGAAAAGAACTGTTGAGCTCTCTATTAGTTGAATGCTTCTATTTGTCCTCTGGTTATTAATTAAGATTATGTTTGGTTTATCGTTGAAAGATCCAAACATATATTTGCCTCAAAAGAATTCTCTATATACTTTGCGTCAAACGTACATTTATAAATTCCCAACCGTAAACCAAACATATATGCACTAAATTGATTGTTCCTATTGGTCAAATTGGTTTGTCAAGAGTCGTCTTTCAACTATATCATAAATGATAAGTGATGCTTACTTCACTATGATAATTAATTACTGAATAGTGTGATATGAGTATATGTGATGATGAAATTCCATCGAACCCAAGTTTTGTTAGACATGATATGATCTAGAAATTAAATATTTTCAGCATAACAATAAGATTGGATGTGCATACATATTATCTTCCCATTGGTTAGTTCCTTAGACAAATGAACACTGATACTACATGAGAATAGCATGACCTCTTCTAATGAATTCTTCAAGCTGTTTTATTCGATAAGAAAGATCTGTAAGATGTAAATGAAAGTTTAATTTATGTGATAGATAACAGTGTTGAAACAGAAAAAGAGCTAATGTAACCACAATATTTTGTAATCAAGCAATAAAATCTATTTTGTCGGCTATTTAAGCATTCAGCAACTATGAATCAGCATATAAATTATGAATTATGTTGCTTGAGTTCTAATTAAGGTAGAGAAGAAGGCATGCAAGATCATTATTTAATACATATAATTTCAAGCTTTTCTTGTAATACAAATGGGTGGACTTCCTAGTACAGAAAATTAGCTTATTGCAAAAGAGAAATACTACTGAACTTGTAAGTAGTCCGAGTAAAATTTATATTGGTGGCAGCCATACTATCACAATTGGACTTCTCACCCTGTGCACACCATCCTTCCATACCAGACTTCCAAATTCAGGTGTTGTTTGCCGAGACTTTGTGGTGAAGGTAATCTTGTAAGATAGCTTCTGGTGTTTTCTGGTAAAACTCAAGGTTTCTGGCTCAACTTTGACAGAAGCACCTTTGAATGGTGAAACCATAACATGGTATTTAGAAACAGGAGGGCCAACATTGGTGACAGTTCTGTGAACAGTCAAAGCTGAAATAGATGTTTTCTCAGGAAACACTAATGATATAGCTGGGTAGTTCAAGTCCCCTGGACTAGCAAGAGAGTGTGTACAAGATCTGTTTGAATATTGGGCAAAAACTCTCATCTGGGTTGGAGTTAGATGCTGTGTGCATAGGAAATCAAAGTAATCCTGTGGCTCAATTTCATAGACTAAACCTGGGTCAAGAGCACTAATGGGGTTAATGTGTCCAGCACCGTGATCATAAGGACTTGAAGGTTCAGCTGTTGAGGCATCTCTAAGAGGGTTCATGGTGTTGTCATAAACAGAAGCTGTTGTCATCATGGCAGATTTTATAGCAGCCGGACTCCATTCTGGGTGCCTAGCCTTTAGAAATGCTGCTATCCCACTCACATGTGGGCATGACATTGATGTCCCGGAGAGTATATTGAACTTCACCCTCCTGTGATCTGTTGCCAAACCCAAACCTGATGGACCAATGACCTCACTCCAAGCAGCAAGAATGTTCACCCCAGGAGCCACTAGATCAGGCTTCAGAATTTCAAGGGTGAGAAAATTAGGCCCTCTTGATGAAAATGCTGCTACTACAGGAGATGGTTTAATCCCCAACCTTGTACCTAGAAAAGCTAGAGTTGCAGTAGCTTTTTTACTTGTTAAGACATACTGTTTGAGCTCTTTACCTTCTTTCTCTCCTATTGTAACTGCTGGAAGGAGGTGACAATCTGCAACCAGCTCTTCCCCATTAGCTGCAGTATTTGTGAGAATCATTCCCACCCCTCCTGCACTTTGCACCACATGTCCCTTCTGCACTCTTGGACTAAGGCCTCTGTCACAAATTACAATCTTTCCTGAAACCACTTGAGGATCCAAAGTCCCTTCCAAGCACAAAGATCTTGCATCAAGGCTACTTGAGTTTCCTCCCATGTATACCAAAGGGTATTGTTTCTTAACTGATAGCATACTTCTTCCTTTATAGAGTGAGACACCAGTCACTTTTTTGCCATTTCCAAGCTTAATATCTGCAGGAAAATCTCTATCCATTGTGCTGGCTCCAACTGTGGTGATCCAAGGTGACACATTGGTGAGGCTCACAGGGTCAGGCCCAGCATTTCCAGCAGAACATGAAACAAAAACACCCTTCTCCATTGCTCCAAATGCAGCTACAGATAAACTATCACGGTAATAAGAGGAGATCCCACCACCCAAAGAGATGGATAGAACATTCACTCCATCAGCTACAGCTTTATCAATAGCTGATAGAACATCTGAGCTGAAGCACCCACCAATCCAGCAGACTTTGTAAGCTGCAACCCTTGCTCCTGGTGCCATTCCTCTGGCTGTGCCATAAGCATAGCCTAGAAGGTTAGCCCCATGCACTGGAGAGCCAGCAACTGTAGCTGCAGTGTGAGTGCCATGACCATCTTGATCTCTTGGTGATTTATACTCTTTTTGCTCATTCATTTTACCTGTTGCTGCTTCATATCCATGGTAGAACACTCTAGCCCCCACAATCTTTTTGTTGCAATGATGTTTGATGAAGCCTCTTCCAGTCTCACAGGCACCTTTCCAGTGGGCAGGTACTGGTCTCATACCTGTATCATTGAAACTTTCACTCTCTGGCCAAATCCCAGTATCTAACACTCCCACTATAACATCATGGTCAGCTAGCTGTTCTGACCAGATGTTACTGCTATGTGCTGGTTCAAGCCCAAGGAATGTGGGACTTCTAGTGGTGTGTAGTTGATACTTTGTATCAGGGAATATTGCCACAACACCTTCTTCTGCCTCTAGCTTCTCAGCTTCTTCTTGGCTCAATTTGGCTGCAACTCCATGAAAAGCATTCTGGTAAGTGTAAATTATTCTCTCTTCATTGTCCATATCTGCTTCTAGAGATGTTGACATTACTGATTTCACTTTTGATGAATACCACTCAAGGTGATTGGAGAAGGTTTTTGGCATTGCTGACTCATCCATTTGAATGAGGTAAGTCTTCTTAACAAATTGAGCATTTGCAGGGAAAACCATACAGAAGAGAAGATAGCATGTTAGAATGCAAGTTATGCAAGTGCAACCCATCTTTGCCATTGGAACCTTTGCCATTTTACATGCTAGGAAGGAGTAAGCTAAGGTTTCTGAAGAATGGTGTTGGGTTCAAAGGGAAGATAGGTGAAGAGAATTTAATATGGGTGTATGGCTTATTAACTTGTCTGTGTTTTTAAGCTTGAAATATTTAATAGAATGGAGAGGAAGTGAACTTTTCTTTGGCCAGGCAATAAAGGTGGGTAGTTATTTCGTGAGTGTCCAAGTTGAATGGGGAGTTAAAAGAGCTACCTAGTGGCTGGTGCTAGAAGTTAATATGGTTATGATCCCTTGACATATTTTCACTTTGCACAATTCTTCACAATCATGCTTATGAACAAAGTACCTTTGTTAGAAAATAATATATAAAATGAAATAAATAAAATAAATAGAGAGAAGAATGAAAAACACAGATATGTTTATAGTCTGAGACGTATGAAATCATATTGTCTTTAAGAGTTATTTCATCATAATAGTAATAATAATGTGAATATCCCTTAGGATTTAACAGATTCTTCCAAAATAATCTGAATTTACAGAGCAACAAGATTTATAACGACTCTTCCACAAAGATAAAATAAAAGAGAAGATGAAATTTTCTAAAACACCCATGACCATCAACAACATAAAATCAAAATAAGTTTCTTTTTTTTTTTCCACCTTTTTCTCACTCAAAGCCAACTTTTTATATCGTCCAATGTTTTACGGCTCAGAGTATGAAATTCCAATCTACCAAATTAACATTAATTTCTCTATTTCAATATATATTACATCGTTACTCTTTGGAAACAAATAATCATGAGATTAAAACTATTAAAAACACTTCAAAGTTAAAATAAATGAAAAGCACATTTCTATGTTTTTAATATTGTAAACAAACCGCACAAAAACATTGAATGATAATAAAATGGAATAAAAATATTAACACAAATATTAGAGAAAATTTATTGTAATAAAAAGAGAATTTAAAACCTTCTAAATTTAAATATCAAAACAAATTATTTTTGAAATGAATTTTCCAACAACCTTCGCTCGTATAGCCATCAAATGGTTAAAACTAAAGAAATCTTACAGTGAAGGATTAACGTAGCCGAAAGAAGACCTTCCAACACAATGAAGAACTGTTTGCTCTCTTTTTTCTTTTTTTAAAACAAAGGTACGGGCAGAACTGTGCACAATTAATTTGAATAGTTTTATTATTCTTTTGATTGTGCTTAAAATTCATGATTTTGGATATAAACAATATAAAGACAACAATAACCAAATTAGATGTTGATAATCTGCTAGATTATACTTTTTTTTTATTTGACAAAAATGAGTAGATTTTACTCTCAATTCAAGTTTTGGACCATGCTTTGATCCTAAAAAGAGTAGTTTTTATTCCTTTATCGATTTATGATCATCTTGTTTTTTTTATCGCATTTTATTTAAAATTTTGGTTGATTAACCTTATTTGTTTCATGTTTTCATTTTAGCTAATGAATAAAGAAGTAGGAACGTGAATAGATGAAAAAAGGGCAAAAGAAAAGAGCGGAAAAGATGTTGTTTAATTAGCATTGGACATCCCTATCCCAGCACTGGGCATTTGTTGTTGGACACCGGAGTGCTAAGCGCTGAAAGCTAAGCACTCGTGCCAACGCCGGTGGTTGAAGCTTCAGCACTGGGCACTCAAGCCTGCTTAGAAACACTTCTCTCCGTTGCGATCAACTTGGATCCTCTCCGACCCTCCTGCCTCTGCAGCAGAAAAATAAAGAGGGAGAGGATGGAGATAATGGAGAGAGGGTGGACAATTAATGAAGAGAAGGAATGAAATTAAGCGAGAGACAGAGAGGCTGAAGGGAGGATGGAGAGAGAGCTGCGGGAGAGGATCCAAATCCGAGAGTACCATTCAAGTCCTAGTTTTACATCTCCTTGGAGCTTGAAGAGGAAAATATAACAAATCTTCATCACTTATCTTCATCTTGATGGAGTTTCTTTTATCCTTCTCTTATATTTTATTTATTTAGCTTTTGTTTTTATAATGTTTAGTTGAACCCTCTTTGTTAGGGGAATGATGTAATTTGGCTATTGATGAAGTTTTAACCTTGAATGAGTTATGCCATTAACACTTATCCTTTGTTTGCGCATTAATTGTTAAGTTTAATGCTTTTGGATGTTTGGCCCCATTCAAATGATTTGTTGGCTTATGTTTATGTTAGGAATAGTGAGATGTGAGTTTTGATTCTTGCAATTGATGATGCCATGAAAAAAGTTAATCTAGGAATACATAATGTTATTGTGTGGATCATCAATAAAGCTGAAGCTCTAACTGTTATGGTAGTTAGTTTGTTATACTTGTCAATGTATGTGATATCAAGTTAGTTACTAGTTTGTTGCAACTGATTGGTGAAGATATAGAAGTCATATTCTATTAAGTATAAGGGCTGAGCCTAGATATATATAAGGCTGAAGAGCAGTAAGGGAAGTCTCAGTTTTTCATTCTCATAGCTGATAACTTCAAGTTGTGCTCTTGTAAAGCTTGCTTCAATAAGATCGACTCTCAGTGTGGATGTAGGAGTGATTTCTCCGAACCACGATAAGTCTTGTGTTCATTCTTTTATGTTCTTGAGCAATTCTGTTTTCTATTCTCTGTGACTGCATCATATTATTGTTCTTGGTTCATAACAATTGGTATATATCAGAAGCTTGTCGAGTAGCTGGGCTCCTTTCCACAATGGGAACCAAATTTGATGTGGAGAAATTCAATGGTGAAAATGACTTCAGTCTCTGGAGGATCAAGATGAAGGCTCTTCTTGTCCATCAAGGGCTTGTAGATGCTTTGGCTGGAAGCAAAAAGCTTTTTGCGACTCTATCAGAGAAGGAGAAGGAGGACATTCTCAGTAAAGCACATAGCACTATAATTCTCTCCCTTGGTGATGAAGTCCTGAGAGAAATAGCTGATGAAACTACTGCAGCAGGTGTTTGGCTCAAATTGGAAAGCTTGTATATGACAAAATCTTTGACGAACAAGCTGTATTTGAAGAAAGACTGCATCGACTGAAAATGGAAGAAGGTATGTTTATAAAAGAACATGTTTCTTCCTTTACAAAAGCAATTCTTGACCTGAAAAGCATCGATGTAAAAATTGATGAAGAAGATCAAGCTGTGATGCTTTTGTGTTCTCTCCCCCCTTCCTATGAAAACCTTGTTGACACCATCATGTTTGGGAGAGAAACCCTTACTCTGGAAGAGGTTAAATCTACTCTAAATTCTCGAGAATTAAAGAAGAGAATCACTGAAAATAGAGGAGAGGGTGGAGATTCAGAAGGTTTGTGTGCTCGAGGAAGATCTGATAAAAGGGAAAACCAGAGGAAAGAAAAGCATAGATCAAAATCCAGATTTAAGAAGAACTGCTACTACTGCCACAAAGATGGGCATTTCAGAAAAGAATGCCCCAAGAGGAAGAAGAAGAATGCTGCAAAGCATAAAGATTTCTCTGATGCTGCAGTAGTAGAAGAAGGATATGATACTGCTGATGTTCTTTCAGTTTCCACTGAAAATTGCATGGATGAATGGATTTTAGATTCTGGGTGTTCTTTCCATATGACCCCAATCTAGAATGGTTCAATTCATACAAAGAAATTGATGGTGGAAGGGTTTGAATGGGCAACAATGAAGCATGTAAAGTGGTTGGTATTGGAGCTGTCACCTTGAAGTTGGTTGATGGTTCTTCGAAACTCCTCTCAAATGTTAGACATGTACCTGATTTGAAAAGGAATCTTCTATCCTTAGGAATGCTAGACCAAGCTAGATATACATTCAAACGAGAAGCAGGAGTCTTAAAGGTATGTAAAGGTTCTCTACAAATCTTGAAAGGTATCAAGAAAAATGGTCTTTACAGACTCCAAGGTATGTCTACTTTAAGTTTTGCTGGTCTTATTTCTTGTTCTAAGAATATTCCCACACAACTATGACACTATAGATTAGGTCATGTGAGTGAGAAAGGCTTAGAAGAATTACATAAGCAAGGCTTAATTGGCAATGGAAACTTTGAAAAATTACAATTCTGTGAACATTGTGTGTTTGGAAAACAGAAAAGAGTAAAGTTTCAGGCTGCCACACATAATACTAAAGGTATTGTTGAATATGTACATTCTGATATATGGGGGCCAGCTCGGGTAACCTCCTTGGGAGGGGCTAGGTACTTTATAACCTTTATTGATGATTTTTCAAGAAAGGTATGGATTTATCTGTTAAAACACAAAAATCAAGCTTTTAAAACCTTTAAACAATGGAAAACTCTAGTAGAAAAGCAAACTGGAAAAATGGTAAAAGTGTTGAGAACAAATAATGGTTTGGAGTACTTGAGTGAAGAATTCTCAGTTTATTGCAAAGACAATGGGATTGCTAGGCATAGAACTGTGAGATTAACACCCCAACAAAATGGCCTAGCTGAAAGAATGAATAGAACTATCTTAGAGAGGGTTAGATGCATGTTGTCTTATGCAAAACTCTCTAAGAATTTTTGGGGGGAAGCAGCCAACACTACTTGTTTCTTGATTAATAGATGTCCTTCAGCTGCTACTAGCTTCAAAACTCCAGAAGAGCTTTGGACAGGTAAAGCTCCAAACTATGATTTTTTGAGAATCTTTGGATGCACTGCCTACATTTATTCAAATGAAGGTAAACTTGAACCTAGAGCCAAGAAGGGAGTTTTCCTAGGTTACCCTGAGGGAGTTAAGGGATACAAAGTCTGGCTTACTGATTCAAAAAGGTCCAAAACTGTAATAAGTAGAGATATTGTGTTTAGAGAGGAAGATATGTTAAAAGATTGTCAGCAGGAAAACTTAACACACCAACAGTCATGCTCCCCTAGCCATGGAACTCATTTGGAGGTGGAGAATTTTACTAAAATAACTGAAACATTAAATGAACCTAACATGACTACTGAGGCTGAAATCCTAGAACATCCTAAAGCCTCTGACCTGTCCTACAACTTAGTTAGGGACAGAGCAAAGAGGCAGATTAAAGCACCAGAAAGATTTGGCTATGCTGATTTAATTGCATATGCCTTAAATGTAGAGCTGGAGGATCATGATTCTGACCCTATAAACTTCAAGAATGCTGTAACAGGAACAGATAGTAATAACTGGATAACTACAATGAATGATGAAATTGAGTCTTTAAAGAACAACAATACCTGGGTATTGCTTGAGAAACCAGAAAACCAAAGACTTGTGGGATGCAAGTGGATTTTTAAGAGAAAACCAGAAGTGCTAGGGGTAGAGCAGGCTAGATACAAGGCTAGGCTTGTAGCTAAAGGCTTTACACAAAATGAAGGAATAGATTTCAATGACATCTTTTCACCCGTTGTCAAGCATACTAGCATTAGAATCATTCTTGCTCTTATTGCTGTTCATGACTTAGAACTTGAGCAAATGGATGTAAAAACAGCCTTTTTACATGGTCAACTAGAAGAAAAGATATATATAAGTCAACCAGAAGACTATGTTGAGAAAGGGAAAGAACAAATGGTATGTTTGTTGCAAAAGTCTCTCTATGGACTAAAACAGTCTCCAAGACAATGGTATCTAATTCTTTTGTTGTCTCAAATGGCTATAAGAGAAGTTTTTATGACAGTTGTGTTTACTATAACACAACTAAATCTGGTTGTTTCATATATTTTCTTTTATATGTTGATGACATGCTAATAGCAAGTAAAGATACTGAAGCTATTAGAAAACTGAAAGATTTGCTAAGTTCTGAGTTCGAAATGAAAGATTTAGGGGCAGCAAGGTATGGAGATTGACAGAAACAGAACTGAAAAGCTTCTGTTTCTATCTCAAAAGGGTTATGTGGAGAAACTTCTAAAGAGGTTTCACATGACTGTGGCAAAACCTGTAACTACTCCTATTGCTGGCCATTTTAAATTGTCATCCCATCATTCACCAAAAACAGATGATGAACATAACTATATGAAAAACACACCCTATTCTAATGCCACTGGGAGCTTGATGTATGCCATGGTCTGTTCAAGACCTGATTTGGCATACTCGGCTAGTGTTGTTAGTAGATTCATGTCTAATCCTGGAAAAGAGCATTGGGCAGCTGTTAAATGGATTTTTCGATACTTGAAAGGTTCTAAATCTGTTGGTTTGACTTGTGGTAAGACTAAAGATATTTCTCATGTGTTATCTGGACATGTAGATGCTGATTTTGCAGGTGATTTAGATAAGTACAGGTCATTGACAGGTTATCTTTTTACTCTATATGGAAATATGATAAGTTGGAAGGCAATTTTACAATATGCTGTGGCACTTTCTACCACTGAATCCGAGTATATAGCACTCACTGAAGCTGTTAAAGAAGCCTTTTGGCTGAAAGGTCTTATAGCTGAGCTTGAGGGAAAATCAGTCCCTGCAATGATATGGTGTGATAGCCAAAGTGCTATCTGTCTTTCTAGGAATTCAGTATTCCATGAGAGAACAAAACACGTAGACATAAGGATGCATTACATCCGAGATGTCGTTGCACAAAAGCTAGTAGAAGTGAGAAAGGTTGCTAGTGAAGATAATCCAGCTGATATGCTTACTAAAGTTGTTCCTGGTACCAAGTTCAGTCACTGTTTGGAGTTGGTAAACATAGGAACTGCAGCAAATAAGTCTCATATGGAGGCTGAGAAGAGTTCTGTCTTAATTGAAGATCCAAGGTGGAGAATGTTATTGTGTGGATCATCAATAAAGCTGAAGCTCTAACTGTTATGGTAGTTAGTTTGTTATACTTGTCAGTGTATATGATATCAAGTTAGTTACTAGTTTGTTGTAACTGATGGTGAAGATATAGAAGTCATATTCTGTTAAGTATAGGGGCTGAGCCTAGATATATATAAGGCTGAAGAGTAGTAAGGGAAGTCTCAGTTTTTCATTCTCATAGCCGATAACTTCAAGTTGTGCTCTTGTAAAGCTTGCTTCAATAAGATCGACTCTCAGTGTGGATGTAGGAGTGATTTCTCCAAACCACGATAAATCTTGCGTTCATTCTTTTATGTTCTTGAGCAGTTCTGTTTTCTGTTCTCTGTGACTGCATCATATTATTGTTCTTGGTTCATAACACATAGCTTAGTTTGTGTGCTCTTTGCTTAAATTCCATAAAACTTTATGATCTTGCTTTGTTAATTTTACCAAAGGAATTAGGCTTGTTAGTAGAGTATAGCTAAGGTTTTTCACCAAAGAAACGTGGGCAATAACCTAGGAGGCAACACATGAACATATACTTGCTTAATAATTTCTTTTTTCCTCTATTTTTTTTGTTGTTGTTAACTTTTCTTTTATATATTGTAACCTAATTATGGGGTTATATATATATATATGCCATTAAACCATACATGGGTGGTTGAGATTAGAAGTTAGTTGATGGTCATGTGATTACTTAAAAAAGTCACATGACTTTATGTTCTAATCTTGACCATTCATGTATGATCCAAAGGTCCAGATTCCAGATTTGCTCCTCTCACTCTCACAATAACGCACCCCTCTCACTTGAGTCACTTCCTATATATATATATGACAGAGAGAGACCTGTTTATATCAGTGTAAGTCATTTTTAACTTATACTCATTTTTTGTCGTTGATTTTATTTTCATCCAACAATGTACAATCATGTAGGGAGTTCAGTGAAGATCGATGTAATTTTGAATTTTCCATATATATATATATATATATATATATATATATATATATATATATATATATATATATATATTAGTTTTGCTAAAAATAAAATAAAAAATTAAAAGAAATAATAAATGATTTGAGTTTTATCACAATTTAGCTAGAGTTAGAGCCCGTATGTTTAGATTTTTTTTCCAAAATAAACGTAGTTTTTCAACAAAAAAACACTTATAACAGTTTTAATCTTGTTTGGTTAGGTTTTTAAAAAAAAATCTTTCTAAGAAGAACAATTTTTGGAGAAGCTGAATTTTTTAGCTTATGTGAAAAACATTTATTTCAGAAAAGATAGAGAATCACTTTATAATTTTTTGACAAAATTATCCCTTCCACTTTATGAAATGACCACTAATATTCTTACACTTTTTTATTAAACAAATTATTAAATTATATTATATTAAAGTAAATATTATGAATATAGTAATTGTAAATTATATTATTAATGTTTAACTTGTTTAAAAAAAAGCACTTTTTGTTATCTAAACATATTTATTGTAAATTGTTTTTTTATGTCCTCTATTGTAATTTCATGAAAAGAAAAATCACATTTTCAATGTTACACCTAAACAACTTAAAATATTTTTCAAAGTAAAATTACTCTTCAGACTTATAGCAAAGGCAAAAATAGCTTTTGATTTTACATAAATCACTTTTGCAAAAACGTTTTTGGAGTTTTTTCTATATAATTGAGTTTGAAGTGAAGTAATTTATATTTAAATGTTTTTATTTTCAAAGTAAGTTTGATGTAAAACTTAGTATAATTTTTCAATCCAAAAGTAGAAGCTACTCTAAGCTGCTTCTGGTAGAATCGATTATGAATGCAAAATTGTTTCCCCAATCGTGTAATCAAACACCTAATTTTTTACTAGAATCATGTTTGACAGGTGTAAAAGCAATTTCGATATTCCCCACCGTGATACCAAACACATGCTTAGAGTGCCAAGGCAGGTATGAAAACACGAATTCCAACTCAAAACACCAAGCTAAACTCAAGACATCCTATCATGCTTAAGCTCATAGTACTACGCCCAATACGTGACAAAATATATGCCAACTTAGGTCCAAATCACTAAGCTAAGCTTGAGACATCTAATCTCACTTAGGCTGAGAGTGGCAAGTCAAGTATGAGGCCATGGATCCCAACTTTAGTCACATTAATGTAATAAGAAATTTTAGCTAAAAACTATATCAAATGAAAACCAATTAAGAGGACTTCATACACTACGATGAAATATTCAATAATAATAATAATAATAATAATAACATCATCTAGGAAAAGGTTTCCTAAGATATATACGATTTTATTAATTAAGAGGAACAATTATATATTACTAAAAAGACCCTTGGATATAAAAATCATAAAATATAAATTACCCCAAATTTTTATCACATATACTTAATTAACTAAATATGCATCTATAGCCATATAAATTCTCTTACTTGAATTTCAATTGTCTGATTTGAGATTGTAGCTTCAGACACTATTGAAGCAAGTTTTCCTGCATTAGATTTGAACACTGAACTGCTGTAGTCTCTCAACAGTCTAGTGGAAAATTGATAGCTTGCTGCCTTTCTCTGATGTTTCCACTTTTCTCCATCCACTGTGAATATCCCATCACCTAGGAGGTCCCTCAAGATTTCATATTGGTATAATCCCCGCCACAGGTTTAAAGAATTTTAAGGCTTTACCATGGGAAACTCTGTTAAGGGTTCAATGATATCTAATCTAGTGTGTTTTGGACAAGAGGTTGGGAAACATAAATTCATGGTGTTCTTCATCAAGGCATGAAATATTTAAAACGTCTGAATCAATTTAAAACTTCCTATGATTCTGTAAATTACCTTATGATTCAACTTTCGTAGCAATATTGTTAAACTCCCTATTTTCTGTATGTATTTGATACATGAACTGAATTTTCTAGGAAATAGAAAGACATATATAAAAGATCAAGAACTCAAATTACATGGAGTTATATAACTATCAACCTTGATTTTGACTTCTGAACCTCCAACGTCGACCTTTGTATTGTCATTATACAAAACTGAAATGACCATATTATTATTTTCTAGCCACAAAATTACCATATCCTTTAATAATTTTGCCTTGTAATCCTACCAGCTTATTGGCCTAAGAAATGAGGAACTACTTAATAACACTCAACTCTAAGTGGAAAAATAAATCCTGGCATGTATTCCACATTAATGGGGTCTGAAGTGTAAACCTCACTACCGGATAAGCTAAGCAGCCTTTAAGTTTTGTGTTTTCTTGCAAGGCTAGTCATGTGATCATGTAACCTGTTGAAGTTAAGTAGTTGGTGGAAAACAGTTCCAGCAATAGGGTGTTGTTTTCTTTTCTTGATACAACGAGCCTGTTTGGCAAGGCAATTTTATGAGCTTATAGCGGATGAGAAAATAGCCCCGTTTGGTAAACGCTTCTGTCACGAGCTTATAGCGTTTTTTCAAGAGCTTATAGCGTTTTTTCCAGGTACTACTTGAAGTAGCGTTTGAGCTTATAGCTTATAGCGTTTCATTTTTCTTTCCACTTTAATCCTTATTATCTTCATTTAATTCTACCTTTATTCTCTTCTCTCTCTTTTTTGTAAAATCATTAATAAAGATGTCCTTTTATGTCATTTTATATTTTTCAGCTAGTTCAACCGCTAATTTTACTAAACACTTTCACAGAAAATAAGCTAGCTTATCCGCTATCCGCTATCAGCTAACTTATCCGCTAACAGCTAATTTTACCAAACAGGCCCAACGTCTTTGGCCATGTTTTTCAATAACAAAAACTGCTACAACTATGGCTAAAAGGGCTGCAGCTAGATATTTGAGATCAAAGCTGAAATAGTACAACATTATGGTTGAAGAGGAGATTATTTAGCATGCAGTTTTGTTAAGCAATAGACAAACTTAAATACAAAATACAAAAGATAATGTTTTTCTTTACAACTTGATATGGCATTCTGTTTTAGAGTAAAGACATAAATTGGTCCTTGACAAAAAAACACAATGGTATTTTGGTCCCTGAGAAATGAAAATACCAATTTGGTTTTCAAGAATGTAAAATGCGGGTCAAGTTGATCTTTTTCAAGGTAATTTTTAGAGACATTTTGGTCTTTGTCAGGGAATATTTTGACCCGTATTTTACATTCTTGAGGATCAAATTGATATTTTCCATTTCTCAGGTATCAAAATGTCATTGTGATTTTTTGTTTAGGATCAATTTGAATCTTTACTGTGAGGGTGGATACAGTACAGTTGTATATTATATAATATATCTAGAATGGATGTACCGCCTCAAGCAATTTTTGGTTTCATGCATTTAGCTACAGATCCTTATAGTAGTAACCTTTAAAGTTTGGTAAAAAGAAAATAAAGTAGATCATTTGTGGAATGCAACGTCATGAACTTATTTTCCAATGGTGGTTCTATCTTATTACAATGGATGGACATGCTATAACAAATATTAGTGGTTTAACCAATCTAAGCATTTTTCCTGTAATTGTGATTGATAAAAAGCTTACTTAGTCAATCAAAAGAAATCTTCAACCAACTTGAACCTATCTATTCAATGGTATATTTTTTTGGTTTAATGAATATTTTGGTCCCCGCAAATAAGGTGAGATTTGATTTTAGTCCCTCAAAAATATTTTCTTAGGTTATGGTCCTTAAACGTTTTAAAATTATGAAATTCGTCTCTGTCGTTAGGATACCTCCGTTAAGTTATAACGTGACAGACGGAGTGCCACGTCATCAGTGTCACGTATACAAAAATATTAATTTTTAATTCTAAAATTTTTTTAAATAAGTTTTTGGTCCCTGTAAAGTTCAACAATTTTGGTTTTAGTCCCTGTAAAAAAATATTCTTAAGATTTCGTCTTTGTAATTTCAAATTTTTTTGTAAATAGTCTCTACCTTGTGGGATGCGTATCTTCCTCTATATTTGTCCAAATTGAGCGAAATCATATTAGAATTAAAGCTAACGTCCTCATCTAAGTCTGGTAAAATTATTAGAAATTTTGGATGCACAATTTGCCCAGTAACATCCAAAACACTGCTAGATTTTTGCAGAATTTGGTTGCTAACAACGTGTAAATCGTATCGCATAACTTTCGGTATATGTATCCAAATTGAGCGAAACTGTTACGGTATCCAATTTTTAGACGTGGCATTGACATGGCATGACTGACGTGGTATTCCGTTTGCCACGTCAACAATTAACAGAGAGAGGTCGATGGTAGGAACTATTTACAAAAAAATTGAGATTACAAGAACAAAATTCTAAGAAATTTTTTTAAAGGGACTAAAATCAAAATGGATAAACTTTGCAGGGACCAAAAACTTATTTAAAAAATTTTGTGGAATTAAAAATTAATATTTTTTTACATGTGACACTGATGACGTGACACTCTGTCTGTCACGTCATTACTTAACGGAGGTACCCAAACGGCTGGGACGAATTTCAAAGTTTTAAAACGTTTAAGGACCATAACCTAAGAAAATATTTTTGAGGGACTAAAATCAAATCTCACCTTATTTGTAGGGACCAAAATATTCATTAAACCAAAAATAAAAGTAAAAAATCGTAAAATACAGTTAAGAGTGTCTGAAAGTATATGCGTAGTATTTGATATGAGTACGGATCCAGGGACAATTATTTTGAAATATGAGTATTTCTTAGGTAATCATTGATATCCCAAAATAACAATATATAAATATCTAGCTAATACGGGTCAACTTGAGATCCTAAATAATTAAGGGTGGTGCATGAGCATGACACAGCTAGCAGCAGGGGATCATGTACTTCCCAAGGTCTGATAGTTTCATTTGGATGCTAATGATGAAGATAAGGTGACAATAATTACTGTTGTTAATCATTGAACCAGTGGTTGGCCAGGAACTATATAACACATGCCGCTGTGATTGATCTTTTGGACTATCATTTAATAAAGCAATGCTGCCAATGTCTCACTATACTCATATCTTCATCTCGTTACTTAATTTATTTACGACCAATGCTAGTTCTTTGATTGGAAATTCAGATGATCCTCCTGCTGAAAATTCATGAACCACCCCATTGATTTCAATCATGCTACAGCCAGGGATTTCCTTTTTAATTCCCCTTTCTTTCATTAAGTTCCTAATTCTTTTGGCAGCATCAAACCTGCCAGCTTTGGCATATATATCACACAAGTTCATATAGAAAGCATGATTATGAGGTTCTAAGTCTATCAAATGACAAGCTACCTTTTCTCCTAACTCTATATTACCATGCATCTGACAACCTCCAAGTAATGCACCCCAGACATAGATATCTGGCTTCATTGGCATGCTTCTTATGAGCATCTCTGCCTCATCAAAGAGCCTGGCTCGACTAAGAATATCAACCATGCAAGCATAGTGATAAACTTGTGGTTCAATTAAGTAAACACGTTTCATTATATCAAAGCACCAACGACCTTTCTCTACTAAACCAGAATGAGCACAAGCTGACAATAATGCAACAAATGTCACATGGTTTGGCTTTACTCCAGCTCCTCCCATCTCTAAGAAGCAATCAAGAGCTTTCAAACCTAATCCATGAAGAGCAAACACTGAAATCATCGCAGTCCATGCTGAGGCATCCTTCTCAGGCATTTCTTTGAAGATCTCAAATGCTTGCTGCACATGCCCACACTTGCCATACATATTGACAAGAGCTGTTCCAATTACCACATCACACTCTATGCCACTTCTTCTCAGATAACCATGCACCCATTTCCCATGGTCTATAGCACCAAGTTGAGCACAAGCTGAAAGGACACTAGCCACTGTAATCTTATCAGGTTTAGTAACATCATCACCCAAGAACTGCATTTCATGGAAAAGTTCCAGTGACTCTTTTGCCCGGCCACCTTGAACCAACCCGGTAATAATGGAATTCCATGTTATGATATTCCTCCTATTCATCTTCCGAAACAAATCCAATGCCATGTCAATTCCTCCATTTCTAAAATAGCCAATGATCATTGAGTTCCAAGTGACAACATCTGTAACAAACATTTCATCAAACAACTTCCTGGCATTGTTCCACAACCCACAACTCATATACAAGCTTATCAAAGAATTCCCAACAAAAACATCGTTGAAAAATCCAAACTTGATCACTTGGGCATGAATAACTTGGCCAGTGGCACCATCCAGCCTCCTAGTGCAACCCTTTGCAATGAAGGGAAAAGTGAGGCAATTGGGCACAATGCCATTGCTAAGCATTTGCTTATACAGCATCAAAGCCCTGCTAAAATGGGTGTCATCACCTCCCTCCATGCTTGCATATGCTCTGATCATGATGTTGTAGGCACAAAGATCTGGGTTCTTGATCATGTGAAAAACATTGGTGGCATAGCTGAAAGAACCACAAATGGAAAAGGAGCAAAAGAAAAGGAGACGGGTAATGAGATGATATTGGTCTGCAGTGGGTAAAGTTGGGGACTTTAGAATCTGGGTGTGGATTCTTTTGAGCTCTCTCATGTTCTTACATTGTTCAATCAATCTAGAGAGTGTGTTCATGAGAGTTAGCCTTTTGAATTCCACAGTTTTGGACGAAGGGTTTGTTAAGAAAGTGACCATCACGTTATTTTTATCTCATAACACATTTGTCTTCCGGACCGTGAATTGAACATGGTGAAAGAAAAATGTTTAAGATAGGAAAAAGTGTAAGACCGCTCTGATATATATAGTATAAGGTTTGACGGTATAAGTTTACATTCTATGATTCATTTTTATCATATGTTTAATGCGGCATATGATAGGATAAAATTATCCCGTTTATCAATTTGTTCAGAGACTCAAGAGTACATGTTGCTCATAGTAGTTTATGGTGGTGGTTGTGCTGGCTAACTGTAAACCTTCATCCCCACGTCTAGCTCTTACATTCCTGTATAAAGCAAGTGCTTCTTCATTCTTCCATGATCTTAGTTTTGGCTGTAATCGAATCTAAGTCAGCAACATTGCAATCACGATCAAAGCTCGAGACGTCGCACTATCCTTAAGAGTTTTATTCGCTTGGGGTGTGAACTCCCCAAGATTTAACAAGCCCTTCCTAATAATGGGGTAGCAGAACATCGAAGAAGATGAAAGCGCTGATGAACCCAAGAAAAATTGTTTTTCAAATTTTCTTAAATTTTTGCTTTAAACTTTTGAAATATGTGGGGATTATTGTATAGTTGTTCTATGTGGTATTTCGAAAGTTTAAAGTCTCATGTTGCTTGCTCTTCGAAACTTTTAGAGAGTTTATAAGTTAACTTATGATTTGAGCCTCCAAACAAACTTGTGATAGGATTTTGCTCGCACGCAAAAGATGGAGTCAAGGACATCAAGGTGCACTAAAACTGATTAGTTTGGCCCGATCTTGTGCGTGCTAGCTCAATCCTCTCATAAGCTTGTTTGGAAGCTCAAATCATTTGGTTGTTGCAATCACACTTATGGTATACCTTTTATTTATATAGATGGATGAAGGCAAAAAACAAAAGCAAAAAGTGTCATTTGAGAAATACAACCTCTATATGCAGCAAATAATATGATCTAACTAAGATTTAATTTTGAAGCAATGTACATAAAAAACTTGTTATATTGTCACTTCTTCTGTATTGTGACATCCTAAAAATAACTTGATTATGATAATTCAGATAATGATCAGAGACAATTGGAGATAGACAAAATTAAATTTTAAAAAAATCAAACAATCCTATCAAGTTTCATGCACAGGCTCTTCGTAGTTAGTGGTGGTTGTTGCGAGTCCCATATCGGGTGGTTAACGAGCCTGACCATTGCTTATATAGCTAGGTAGACCACCCCCTCATAAGCCGGTTTTTGAGGAGACCATTCGGATGCCTAAATTCTTAACATGGTATCAGAGCCACGTTCTGCCCAGTGTTATGAATAGTGCCGCTAGCCCTCGCTTGTAGTGACTAGCCCAGGCTCGAGGGGGCGTGTTGCGAGTCCCATATCGGGTGGTTAACGAGTCTGGCCATTGCTTATATAGCTAGGTAGACCACCCCCTCATCCCACTTCCTGATCTTGCATCCCTATATATAGTAAGTGCTTCTTCCATGATCTTAGCCTGAGCCAGTATCTGTGCCCTCTTTCTTCCAGAAGGATGAGTAGAGAGATAATCTTTAAGCGCAGACTCGCCGGTGACTTTTCCTAACTTCTCATACAGTGTTGGTGCCACCCGTGGATCATATCCAGCTGAAGCAATTAACAGCAGCCCAATGTAATCAGCTTCCATTTCCATCCTGAAAATTGTGAATAAATAGGGTGAAGTTACCAAACTTTCTAACAAGAAAATGTTTCCATCAAGAGATTGCCATCATTTACCCCTCCATAGTCAGCATTGCATCATAAAAGGGCTATAAATACAACAATATTCCATTTCAACATAGAAATCTACTAAGAATAACAATCAGAAGCAGCTTGAACAAAATCATACAAGTATAAATTCAATGGAAAAGAAAACATTGGCTAGCAGAAAGAAAGGACCAGAGCAAATACCATACAGTATTTTAAGTTCATGCCTTAAGGAAAGTGCAATGGAGAATGAATGAAAAAGCAATGTGTAAACTTGGATAGATAGTCACAATAGAATGTACAGAAATTGATATCAATGCATCTACAAAAAGTCTGGTTCCAGATCATGAAGCTAAAAGGAAACACAAGCAGCATGAACAAACCTAAGAACAAATGATTGAACATTTTAGAAAAGGCAATTGAAATTAAGATTAAGAAGGAACCATACAAAATCATGTTTCAGGATATCCTACTCACTTAGGACCTGTTAACAGTAGGCATTATGCACGTGTTTAGTGTGCTTGAGGGCAATTATGTCTTTTTGTCCAGCTCCTATACTACATTGGGCTGTTAGCCTATTTTACTCAAGACATGACCTGAACAAGAGACTAAACCAATTATATACCTTTAAATAACATTTTTGTAAAATGTAGTCTCACAAAACTCATGGTCAGGCTCATTATGCAGATCATGGTCATAAAATATCATACCAATTCAAAACTGGTTTAATTCCACCAGAAACGGCTCATATTGTTTTTTTTCTATTAAAAAAATTTCTCCTATACGTTTCATAAACGGCTCAAATATGTTTGCCCTTTTTTAATGTGTTTCTCACCCCCTATTATTCGATAGCCTCTTTTAAATTTTAATTGACTTAATCATATGATACCCCTTTTTTAATGTCTTTGTACCCCTCTCCTCTCTCGTGCGCTCTGCTCGGATACGAGCGGTTGGTTCTAGTGCTCTCCCTCTCCTACATCCCTCTCGTGTAGCTGCATGGTTTTTTTGAGCTGTACTGAAGGTGCTTTTGTTGACATTCTAACATAGGGGAAAGAATATATTATGATATGGGCATAAATTGTGCTTTTTTTGTTATGATCACAAGTATCTTTTTTAGTAAATTGTGATCATCATGATTATATATTAATGAGAAATGATCAACGTCTCTTTACAAATATTCTACATCTATATAAAATATATGTTTTTTTTTTTATAAATTTGTGCTAATGTATCTAGACTGTATCGTATCTTGAATTTCAAAAAATTACCCGTATCCTCGTATCCATGTTGTATCGTACATGTATCGTATGTATTTGGGATTCTTAGGCTAGGAACTATTAAAGTCAGCAAGGGGACAAACAAGGTGCCATATTCCACGCAATTGGCACTACACAATGTTGTCAATCATACGTAAAGTACAACAACAATCAGAGCCTTTTCCCATTAGGTGGAGTCACCTACAAGGATCAAATGACGTCATTGTGTTCTATCAAAAACCAAATCTCTCGATCGGTCATTTAGGTCTAAATCCTTCCTAATGGTTTTACCTAGCGTTTTTCTTGGTCTTCCTCTCCCTCTAATTATGAGGCTATCTAACTGGAGCTTCTATTGGTCTTCTTCTCACATGTCCAAACCATCTTAGACGCAATTCCACCATCTTTTCCTCAATAGGTGTCACTCCTACTTTCCCTCTAATACATTCACTCCTGATCTTATCAATCATATGTAACATAAGTCAACTTAAATTACTACCTAATTCATCAAGACATATGAGAAGTGCACCGGATTGGCTCTACACAATGCTATCAATCATAATTAAAGCAAGTCCACTCAAATTGCTACCTAATTCATCAAAATATAGGAGAAGTGCACTGGATGCACATTCAATGATTTAACTGGAAATGCAAATTGCACATACATACCAACTTTAAATTAGACTTGAATTCCTTCCTGTTTTTCTTTACTTATTTTTTTGTCCTGTAATAAACAAAGAAGCCTTTGATGAATAACATTCAAATGAAAAGCGTCTTTTACCCCTCACGGAAGCTCAAGTGAGAAGAGCTATATGTGCATGGTCTGAAAGGTAACAAAAAACAACTCTATAAGCATTTTTATCAACCATTAATTTTTTACATTTTAAAATAAGTGAAAGCAGAATATCCCTAATGCAAAGGTCAAGGGAGGAGGAACAACATTTCCAATCTGCCAACGCTTATGTATGAAGCTACCAGCAACTGATCGCTATTGGAGAATTCCTTTAGAAGTTCAGGCCAAGGAGAGTTTATGTCCATGTGATCATTTACCTAAGAATACCATTACATTGTTGATAAATATAATAGCTTCACAATGATTGAGTTTGACAACATCTCCAACCCGACTTGTCCTTCGTACTGATAAATGTTCCACTTGATGCATGAAACACCTAAAGCATCCCAGGCTCCCAGCAACATTGTGAAAACTATGTTTTGGATTCCATATATAAAAGGGCAGTCCGTGCACGAGACTCCCAACTAGTGGAGAGACTGTTTCAATTTCCAGGATTTGGATTCCATATATAATGGACATTATATAATTATGTTTTTTGCTAACTTGTTAATTATGGATTACGAGACTTCTGTAATCCCTCCGATAATATGTCACAACCTCCAAATATGTCCAAGTAGCAAAACAATTTTCAATATATTTTCTCTGATTCTCACAAATTCTGAAGCATTCCCCCTTTTTTCCTTTCCTTTCCTTTCTTCTTTCTGATTGTTGCATCGCTTCTGCATATCTCGTTTAGTATCGTACTTAACATCAAAGAGCAACTGTGCAAAAAGAAAAATAGAAAGAAAATTTCATTGTTAGACTTAGAAAAATAAATTAATGCATCATGTAGACCAAAATGTTATATTGACATCATGGATACCGCCTCTTTCTGTCCTTCTGCTGCACCATTTTGGCGATGAAGACTTGGAGTCTGAGTCTTGTGTTTCAGCATCCATTTTTTTTTATCATGCATGATAAAAAAGAAGTATGGTGCTGCACACAGCCCGAATCTCTTCTTCTACAACATGAGCCTTCTTTGTTCCTAATAAATTAAGATCAAAAGGCTTCTCGGATAAGGAATGGATGATGTGCCGCCAACCCTGGGGATCTCTTCTCTTTTCTCTTGTTTGTTCTGACTTATCACTGCCTCATCCATGGAAACTGAAATGCAAAAGATAATAGAGGTTTTTCTTTTTCTTACATTTCAGTGTTTGTCTAACGCAACTTGAACATACATCACTTTTATCCGTTGTTTGGATCGGAAGGAGAGTGAAGGGAAGGGAAAAAAAACATGTGGGATTCACTTCAATTTTTTTCTTTCATATTTGAGAGGAAAACACGTAAACCGAGAGACCAATCATTGTTTTGAGTGAAAATATCAAAAAATTCGTTCTTTTATTTATTTAAATATTATTATGTGGGGATATTTATGTCATTTCATAAATATGTTTTTTCTTTTCTCTCACTTTCTACTCAACCAAACAAGAGGAGAGAAAAATTTTAGTTTTCTTTCCTTTCATTTTCTCTCATACCAAACAATTAAACAATTATCTCATTTTTTATTTATTTTTTTTTCCTCTCACTCTCGCTCCAACAACCAAACAAAATATTAGGCTAGAGGTAGATATTGACTTCCCACCTGAATTTTTATCACCGTAAAAGCAGCACTGTTGTCAAAGCAAGAAACTACATATTAAATTGGATCATTTGGGCCTAGTACAAGGGACAAACAAGAGAGGTTTACTTACAAACAAAAAAGATTGAAGATTTCTACCAATAAAAATGTTTTCTTAACATAGTTATAGGATCAAAGAGTAGACAGCCTATTAGCAAAAAAAAAAAAAAAAAAAAAGAGTAGACAGCCTAAATGGAACATATGTCTCCTTTATTGAATTGAACGTTCAAAGTAAAAAACAAACTAAATTGAAGGTTGCAATTTAATATTTTTTTTGTTGCATTTAAGTGATGTCCACCCCAAATAATTGATATAGTTAGAATTTAAACATTCGACCATACGTACGCTTACCCGCACATCTTATGCTTGTCTAGCATTAAATCAATTCCTTGGGGTTAATGTTGAAATTTAATTTAGATGTAAATCATTTCAAGTTAGCTTGTATGAATTGACAAAGTTGAAATTAGGTTGGAATATAGATTAAAAAACCTATTCATTTAATAAAAAAGAGTAGTTATTTTAATGTGTTAGAAAACATGACAATCATGAAAAGATGGAAGAAGTTGAGAGAAAAGTGAAATTGATATTTTTGATTGGATGAATAAAAGTGATTACATCAAACCTTTATATAGGCTAATGATCTAACAATTAACTACATCTCTAATAGTCTCCCGCAAGCTGAAAGTGCTACCACTTCAACTTTGGGAATGAACAACACAAAAAATCAGTAATGAAAATTTACAAAGGTACAAGCCGTAATCACATCAGTTAATCAAGAAAAATCTAACCATGATATAGGCAACGACCGAAGTTTATAGACCTGAGAAGTCTTGAACAATCTTTTCGGCCTCTTCGATCTTCTTCTAGTGTGTCCACGACACTCGTTCCAAAGCAAATGAATCTTTTCAGAATGAACATTGGCAAAAATGAATCTGTGTATATGAAATAAGCTAAGTCACTCGAATTTACATCAATCAAAAGTGGCTCCAAATTGGACTCTTTAGGCCTCCAAATATCAATGTCAATTTAAGGCAAACTCTTAACCACTCAAGCAGAAGCTATACTCAGTCTTAACTACTTGGCAGAGCGCTTAACCACCACCATGAACAGAAGCAAGATAAAATGCTAATGTAGGCTATACAATAATGAAGTCAATCTTCACCATAGAAAAATCATGAAATATGGTAGATGTTATCAAAACTCCAATAAACCAAAAGAAACGTTGAAATTGTCTTCGAAGAGGACTTAATACAAATACTTGTGAGCAAATGAGACCATAGATGTCTCCACCAATGATGGCAACAAGTGGGTCATAGGAGAATATGGCAGTAAAGGGTCCATTGATTCTCCTTGAGAACAACCTCTTCTTCTTGAGGAGTAAAATCATTCTTGATATTAAAAGTTCTATGTATCTCTTTTGGGGTATGTCGTGAAATTATATCTTCCACATCCTTGCTTGTCAAATCCAAGAGGCCTTTAATGCCTAGATAATTTGCCGCATTAATCAAGTTGAAGAGGGTCAGTTGATCAAGATCGAGGAATTCAGTTTCCCATTTCTTGAGAGCATCCTCGTTGTCGATGGTGGTTTGTTTCTTGCAGTACTCAACAACCTTGACAAAGATTTTGTTGTGCACATTAGGTAGAGGAATAATGTTGTATGCGCAACCATCCTCAATCATATATGCTTGATGGTTTGCGACTGAAGCGCCACCTCTTCCTCTAACTCAAAGATCTCATTATCGGAACAGCGCAAGATAATGAAGTTCTTTGAATTTGATGAAGACATGGTCGATCCTGAGCGAAAACAGACACTGAGTGAGATTGAGATAAGCTGAGAAAATGCAAGAAAGTAATTAAAGAGAAAAAAAAATAGAGAAGAGACGAAGAAAGCTGTTGACGCTGGAAACAACTTTTTCGAGGAGAATGCAACAAAAAGATCCTCATGGCGAATGATTGCTATTTTTTTATTGAATGAATAAAAGTGATTACATAAAGGCTTTTATATAAACTAATGATCTAGCAACTAACTATTAACAAACTAACTACATTTCAACCTAACTATGTCTCTAATACATTGTTGCGAGACTCACCTCCAAGCAAGAGGTGATAATTAGGTAAAAATTTCTTCAAAATGACGATTTTAAAATTCAAATCCCTAATATTACAAATAAGGTTCACTAAGGAAAAAAATTGACATAACACAAAATAGATTCTCATTGAATATTTAAATATAAATCAACCAACAAGAACATCTGAAAGTAGAATCTTTTGTGGGGTAAATATGAAAGTAGATTATGTTATATAGATTTATATATCAAAATTCCAACCAATGATCCAATGCTACAGGAAAACTAACATATACATATTTCCACACAGAAACTATATATTTTATATATAAGTCTAATAGACAATTTTGTCCCGATGATATACCTTTGGTGCTTCATTGATTTGACTTCAAAGATTTATGATCGTTTTCATAAGAATATCCCCGTCATCATCTCCATCTTCACCTATGTCGTCCGTCATTCTAAACTGCTTCACTATTTTTTCAAAGCCACAAATTTCTTTTTGGTGGAGATCCGATAAATGTTTGTCAGAAATTTCGTAAGCTTATGTTATATATAGATGCGAGCCAACTTTGGATATGTTTAGGTTGAGGACAAGGGGGATGAGTTAAATATTTCTAATAAATTAATTTATTGGATTTCGTCAGGAGTACTGACGGAGTCTAATTTTTCTGAATCAAAACAAATAAAAAATTTCGATAAAAATATAAATATAAACACTACCGACGACAAAACAATTGAGGGGTGATCGGAGTGACGGTTGCATGAACTCTACCCAATTTTATGGAGGCTATTTTAAAACAATAATAATATTCCCTTTTTTTAAAAACAATAAAAAATATATGCGATCAAATTTACTTATCCACAATCATATTTAATAAATTGTGAGATTTCAATTTATTCCATAGAATAAATGGCTACTTAATCACTCATTCTCTGTCATAGTCATTTATCATTTTTTATAATATGCCTACAAAATGAGAAATTTGAAATGAAAAATTCAAAAAAAACACTTTCCTTTAAAATAATAAAGGACCAATTCATTTTAATAAGAAAATGCATTAGATTAAATGGGTAACCGTTCTTGGAAAGGATGATGTAGGATACTAATATCTTCCCTACTCGTAATCAACCCCCAAATTCAAACTATGAAATGTATACCAATATTATTTAGGTGTCTAATTGTTCCATTCCATTTTATGGATAAATGGATTGGCGGCGACTCCAAAATTTCTCTCTAATCATATTTAATTTCAATTCATTTTTAGTGGTGCCCTTCGGGACAATTACGACAATAACTACCATAAAAAAATCACTTATAGAATGATTTGTGATTATTTGAAATGTAAAAATTTTTACACTAATAGTGTATCAAATTAAACTTATATTAAATTAGAGTACTCACTCTTAAACATCAAACTTTCTCTAGAAATACTCTCGTCTCATTGAATCACATCACTTCACCTAAATCAAGCATATTTTTTTAATATTTTATTTTTTAAATGAATTTTTGAATCTGTTAATTAATATAACTATTAAATCCGCTTATTATTACTTATTTCCATTGAATTATTTTCCATTTAAGCAAAAAGATTTCTAATTAATTTTTATCGTATCTTAATTATTTAAATTGTTGCCTTTTTAAAATTAATTTAAATATTATTATTTGCCTATTATGACAAACAGAAACTCTAAAAAATATTTATTTTATTTATAATATTCTAATATAGATTACATTTTTTTACATTCATTAATAGAATGACACATGTCATCCTTATTTTATTTTATTTTAGCATTTAAATTTAAAATTTAAAATTAATTATGCACCTCTTCTTATTAAGTTTATATTTTAAACCATATTTATAAATTCTACTTGAATTAATCATGTGTATATCATTTACGATTTTAAAATATTTCCTTATATATTTTACATTTTTATATTTTTATATTTTTCATGGTATAAATGAATTTTAAGGTATTTAGGATAAGAGACAAATATTTTTAATGATGTGACAATTTGTAATTAGTTGACAATGTAAAAAAAATTGAGTTTAATTGTTATGCACTATTAGTGTAAAGATTTTTACACTAGCAACTAATCAAAAATCATGATGTGTGTGACTTTTAAGGTAGTTAGGATAAGAGTCAATCACTTTACCTTATGTGGCAATTTCTAATTGGTTGTCTATGTAAAAAAAATTACACTGACAATGCATATAAATTAAATCTTAAAAAAAAAAAATTACACTGAAAGTGCGTATAAATTTAAGCTATTAAAACTAAAATAAAATTAAATCCGCTCAAATCTGATCAAAGTTAAGTGGATGACAAATTAAGAAAATATATTGAAAGGAATATAAAATCAAATCAACTCCTATTTTAGAAGCTTTCCAATGAATTTTTTAGTTATAAATAAAAACAATTCCTATATATATCATTAAAATTGTGTTTAAAAAAAAAAGATTTCATTTTAAATAAAGTTTTATATTGAAAATACCATAAAAATAATAATATTCATTTGCTCAAGTAATTTACTTTGTCGTCTTTACTTAGAAAATTTTCTTTGGAAATTTTATAAAAAAGCAATTAATTTTATTTGAAGATATTTTAATTTAAATGTTGTATATTTAAAATACATTGTTAATAAAAAAAAAACCGCTTAACTTGGACTAGATTTGATGGGAACTAATTTGGTTATTATTTTAGTTTATTTAAAATAATAATTTATCCTTATTAGTTTTCTTATTTAATTATATTCTTAGTAACGACAATAAAGTAAATTAATTAAAAGATGAATCTTATTATTTTTAGGCTATATATTCAAAATAAATAATTCAATTAGAAAATTAATTGAAATGTTATCATTATAATGAATTTTAGGAGTTCTTTAATTTCATAATTCATTTTTTTTTGTCATCTTTCGTGGATATCCTTTCAGAAATAAAAGGCATGACACGCAAACCGTAATTTAGAATCATATTTTTTTCCTCTATCCAGGGCCGGTCCAACAGTTATTGAGGCTTAAAGCAAATCCTGTGGCGAGGCATTTTTTAAAAAAAGAACAAATTAACTCAACAATTTTTTCATACAAAAATGATAACCTTTCATACCAAGTGGGCTAACTCATGTTTATTGATTTACCAAACATATAAAAAAGATAATAACAAAAAAATATTCAAACTAACCTTTTTTTAAAAGAAAAAAATTATTTTTTTGAGATGCCTAAAGCTAGGATTTCACTAGCTTGGGCCTCGGGCCGACTCTGCCTCTATCACTTTGAAATTTCTTTATTTTTTTATTTACTTGATTTTTCAACTTTAGAAACAAATTATTTAAGCATTTTTTAAATGCGTTTTTGTCCTTGCTGATTTTCCTACTTACATTTTCTAAGTGAAGACGACAAAGTAAATTACTTGAGTAAAATGAATATTACAATTTTTATGGTATTATAAATATAGAACTTTATTTTAAAATCAAATCTTATCATTATAATGAATTTTAGGAATTATTTTGATTATTATGTTTTCTTTGAAAAGTTTATAAAATAAGAATTAACTTGATTTTGAAAATATTTAAATTTAAAGTCTATATATTTAAAAACCCACTTAGTTTAGTCTGTTTAGATGATATTTTATTGGATTATATTTGGTTTCAGTTTTAATTATTTAATTAAAAAATTAGTCCTTCTTAATTTTCCTATTTATGTTTTCTAAAGTAAAGACGACAAAGTAAATTACTTGAGAAAAATGAATATTTTATTTTTAAGATATTCTAAATAGTAGATATACAACTTTATCATAATTATTTTTTGAAATCTCACTTTGAAACTTAATTTTAGGAATTATAGTAATTATTTTGTTTTACAATTACAAATTTCATTAGAAAGCTTGTAAAATAGGGGGATTTGATTTGATTTATATTCCTTTTAGTTTAAATTTTATAATTTGGAATCCACTTAACTTTGATCAGATTTGTCGGATATAACTTATTTTAGTTTTAGTTTCTTAAATTTATAGTTTTATCCTTATTAGTTAACTCATTTAGATATTACAAGTAAATAAATAAATAAATTATTTAAATAAAATGAATCTTATTATATTAGAATATTCTAAATATAGATTTTAAATATCATGTTAATTTAAATCTTATCTTTTATATAATGAATTTTAAGAATTATTTTGATTTAAAATATTTTTTTTTTTTTGGAAATTTTATAAAATAGGAATTGATTTTATTTTGAAGAAACTTTAATTTAATTTTATAGATTTAAAATAAATTTTTAATAAAAAAAGCCACTTAACTTGGACTAGGTTTCATTCGACTTAATTTGGTTTTAGTTTTAGTTTATTTAAATTGATAATTTATCCTTATTAGTTTTCTTATTTCCATATTATTAGTAACGACAATAAATTAAATTAATTAAAAAATGAATCCTACTATTTCTTGGCTATTCAGAATAAATAATTTAATAAAGTAAGAATTAATCTATTTTTTAAATTTTTTAATTATTTAAAAATCCAATTACTTATCTTTGGTTATATTTTAGTGTATTTATTTATTCATTTTAGTATCAAATTATTTAAATTAATGATTTTACTCATATGCAGAACGTGGTCTTATAAATAATAAATAAATAATTGTTTAGAGGGCAATATATAACTTAAATAATTAATATTTCAATATTCATTATAAACTTAACTAATAGTCAATAAAATTAAATATTTAACAATTCGTTGTAAATTTTGTATTAAAAAAAAACAATTCGTTGTAAATACTTTTTTTTTTATCAGCAAAGAAGAATATTATTAAAAACAAAGGAGAATAAGAAATACTCCAAACCTCAAAAGAGTCAAATACAAGACATTAGACAGAAGAACAACACAAAACTGGATTTAAACACCAGTCTGAAAAAATCATCCCCGAACTTCTACCCTCCCTGTAAATGAACCAATTCCATGAGATAATTTTCACCTGCGCCAATAATGTATTGGAATCACCACAGCCCTTCTAGAAAATAATTCTATTTCTGGCCAGCCAAAGTGTCTATACAACACCGCACCAGATAGATAAGATGAGACAACTTCCCTGCTTGCCCTTAATAGGAATCCTATATGCCAAGAAGTTCCCCACCACATTATCAAGCCACACACCAGAAATGCCCAACCAATTAAAAACTGATCGCCAAACATTATAAGAAACCACACAAGAACAAAACAGATGATTCGCCGTCTCCACATGTTGGAAGCAGAAAACACAACAATCATTATGGGAAGCAGGAATAATACCTGGGTGTATCAAAGCCTCCCTAGTAGGAAGTCAAACACAACAAATCGTTGTAAATACTTGTTTGTAATGTCCTGTTATAGGTCCAACAAAAGTCGAGTCTGAAAAAGAAAAAAAAGAGAGACTAATTTGAACGGACCAAGGTAAGTTTATTGTATTTGAAAATGCTTTTTTAGGCAAATTAATAAGCTTAGTCAGAATCAATAATGTCACCAATACAACTTAGAATAGAATGAAAAAGATGGGGAATAGTTAAAGAAGTGGACACCCTTGCTAACTAAGGCACGAGCAACTGCATTTGCTTGTATCCTTATAAACTTGACTCTAAAGTTTGGGAAAAGAAATAGGTAGTGTCAGCAAAAAATGCAGCATCGACATTACAAGTGAAGCTTCCAAGCGCAGGTTTGCACCATCTGCTAGTTGTTCGATGAATTGAGCATGTGAGGGGTGCTACTTTGGACCACAATATTGGCATGTCTCCATTCCTCCACTGCAGGACCTCCATTGCTCGCAAAACAACAAGCCTGGCCGGTTCCAAGTTACCATCCCAAACCTGCAGGTACGTTTCTTCTACGCCACAAGCTCCAAATGATCATGCAGATGATATATAGCAACTAAGTAATTACCCTCCATAGCCAAAAGCTTGAAGATAAACGGTCGCATGTTCTCCACCTCCAAGAATAACGGCTGGATATATATATATATAGTTTCCCACAACTTGGCCTCACTCCAGCATTCCTTAGCCTTAGAACAATCAAGGAATATGTGCCAACAATTTTCCAAACCCTCATCACACATGGGACACAGCGCCGGGCACTTAACACCACGTTGTTGTAGACTGAGGCGCACAGGAAGGGAGTCTATGCAAATTTGCCGAAGAAAAATTCGGACTTCGTTGGGTATTTGAAGCTTCCAAAGCGCCTTTCAATCCCCATCAACGTGCATGCTAGGTGATACAAGGAAGGAGTCCATGCAAAGTTTGTAAGCACGCACTACTAACAGAGTACTCACCATTGTTGGTTGGATAGTCTCCAAAGTCCAAACCATGTGGTCCCTATTGACACACTTTAACAGAGGAGTTTTTAGAATGGCCTCACCATGTGGTCCCTACTCACCATTGTTCAAACCGACTTTTTCATCAAAAAAAAAAAAAAAAATGAAGCTAGTACTTTTTCAAGTTTAGTAGAATATCCGACCACTATAAGGTCTAAATATGTAGCTTAAAAATTAATTTATTTATATATAAAAGTCACGTAATTTAGGTTAACGTAGGGTAATTTTATAGATTATCGTAGGATCATTTGATAAATTCAATAATAATAATTATTACTTTTTTTAAATCTTAAAGTAAGTAAATAAAACAAATATAAAAGTAAGATATTTTTATATAATAAAGTAAGTAGTCTAGGATTAATTAGGGGTAATTTTGTAAATTGTATTAGTGACATTTATTATTTTTTGGGGGAAAAGTGCATACACTTCTTAAACTTTAGCCTATTTGCAAATATAGGCAACTTCAACTATTTTTTTTTCAATTACTCCTTAAATTTCTACTATTAGTAAAATTAATCTTTCAACTATTTTTTCGTCCATATAAGTCCTTGAACTCATACTATTAGTAAAACGAATCCTTCTGTTAACTTTCAGTATAGATGCAAAAAAAAAAAATTATAATTTTATATCACTTTATATTTGAAATTTATGTGAATTTAATATTTCCTAAAATAACTGAGAAGGTTGAGGCAAGAAAATGTTTGGTAAACCAACAAATTCATGTTAATATATTTAATTAATTACGAGTTTAAGGACTAATTGGGACATCAAAAAAATATTCGAAGGATCAATTTCAATAATAGTAGAAGTTTAAGGACTAATTGAGAATAAAAAATAGTTAAAAGTACCTATTTGCAAATGGGCTAAAGTTTAGAGGGATGTATGCCCTATCTTTTAAAAAAAATCTTAAAATAGGCAAATAAAAAAATATAAAAATAACGTATCTTTTTTTTTTGGAATTCATGCGGGGTTTTTCAAATTAAATTTATTGATGTTTTAAGTTAAATTTTGAAAATGTTTCTTTATATCACAGAAATGGTTAATTTTCTTAACACTTTTTATTATTACAAAATATTAAATTGTCATTAGTTTTTTATTTTGTTATTATTTTAAATTTACAAAAGGAATTTGGCTAAACAAATAATACATAATTATATACTTCAAATATTAGTTATCCGTGCATCGTTGGGGCCCATCGCCTAGTGAATGTAAAAAAATGTTCAAAAACCTTAAAGTAAGTACATCATGTGACATTATTATGAATTGGCAAAATTAGTCTTTTGTTCTCTTATTTTAGTTGTTTTTTCAACTTGATCTCTTAACATTTTTATGTAAGTAATAAGTAATTTATGTTTTCAAACGTTAACAACGTTGGTCTAAATATTAGTCTGCATTCAACGCCCTTACTAACGGTCCTATGTGTCCATGACGTGACACCTTAATTAGTATTTTGATCCCTTATCTTAATTGTTTTTTTTTTAATTTGGTCCCTTAATTTTTTTTATGACAAATAAGTCCCCTATGTTTATAAACTTTAACAACGTTTCTCTAAACATTAGTCTTGGGTGTCACATGCATCACTCACCACGTCATGGCCACTTAGACACTTAACGAACACGTAGGATTGTAAGTAATAATTAATGTAAGGACGGAGACTAACGTTTAGGTCAACGTTATTAACGTTTGTAAATATAAGAAACTTATTTGTGATAAAAAATAATTTAAGGGACTAAGTTGAATAAAATAATTAAGATAAGATACCAAATATCAATTTGGATGTCACGTCACCTATTACTTGGACACTTAACAAACACATAAGAACGTTACTAACAGTGTTGGATGAAGACTAATGTTTATGTCAAACCAATGTTTATGTTTGTAAATATAACAGACTGGTCTGTCAAAAAAATAATTTAATGGACGAAATTAAAATAAAATAATTAAGATAAGGGATAAAAAAAAAAAAAAAAAAGAAGACTAATTTTGCCATATAAATTTGAATCTTGTGTATCTATCATACTTTTCAGCTAGATGGCACGGTACTCGATCATAATACGCGGACAATAAAATAAATATGTAAAGTTTTACCAAAAAAATAAATAGGTCAAATATACCAAATAAATAAATATGGTAAAAGTTTAGTTTTTGTTCCTTGCCATTTTTAGTGTTTTTAGTTATTGGAAGGAATTTAGTAGGTTGAGACTAAATTAGTACGTATAATAAAGTTAATAGATGAAAACTATTTTTTTTTTCAAATACACATATTTGTAATATTTACTTAATTATGTCAGACAAGAATTAAATAATTATGTAAGTTATTAAATGACATCTATTATATGTAAAAATTTAAAACACAAAGATTTTTGCATTACTAAAAATACCATTTATATATGCACAACAATAATTAATATAATAATTTTTCTGAATAATGAGTTTTCTTTTTATTTGATAAAAAATAAAATACTAAGTTCTTGAAATGCCAGTACTTTATGAATTAATTTATTGCTTTAATTAATTAAAATTAAATATTAGTTTTCCTAATTATCGACTAAAATGCCATATTTTAAAATCATATTTTAAAAATTATCTCATTTGGACAATCTATATTACAGTAAAATGACAGGTTGGAAGCTGGTAAAAACAGCCACACATACACGTGTATGTTTGGTTTGGTTTATCGTTATAAACGTGTGTTTGAATCCAAACATATGTTTGTCCCAAAGGAATTCTATAAATAATTTATCCTTAAACATACATTTAAAATTTTCCAACGGTAAACCAAATATGCATCACATGGTTTTGCCTAAGTTATCAATTTTCTATATGAGAATTTGCTCTCCCATATCCTGATTTTCTTGCAGTTTTCCACTAACAAATACATGAAAATAATGACTCATTCATAAGTCATAACCATACCTATATGACTAGGTAGAGTTTAATTAATTAAGCCAATTCATGACTCTCTTTATTTTCTTCTTCATCGATTGTATCACATAGTGGTCTTCCCTTTGTCTCTGGCAACAACACTCCAAACACCCCACTACGACCTATCACCAACCCAAAAACCCCATAGCATAAGAACTTATTCACTCTACCTGCACCCACCAGCAATGGACTGAAACTGCCACCAAACACCACCGCTTGTCTCGCCATGGATAACGCCGAGTTCCTCACACAAGTTGGGAACAACTCCGTGGTGTATATTAAGTAAATGTTAAACGAAGTACAAGCACTAAAGAAGGATATTAACTCAAACCCAATTTGCACCTTCGTCCATAGCTTCCCTTCAATGATTGACATCACACTAAAAATACCACTCAGGATAGTTAAGAGCAAGAGTGCATTTCTCCTATTCATCTTGTCTGTGAGAGTTAAGGTAAGCAGAGAAGATGGTACCTCAGATAAGGCATCAAATATGACACTCAAGTAAAGGTTGAAGGACAAGTTTCCAAGGCCTAGTGGCATACCATAATACACCAATCCAATGCCCAAACCCATAGCCATAATCGCCAGACCATTTCTTTTGCAACAAAATCTTGAGGGCGGAGTACAAATCCACGTTCCATGTTTCTTCATTGTGAGCCATGCCATTGATGGCCAAGTTCAGGTAATTACTATCAGTGGTTGATGATATGCATTTTAGTGTAGTCACATCTTCTTCTTTTCTTCCTTGGAGCCATCTAGGGGACTCTTGAACGAAAAACTTGACCAATATGCAATACAAAATGGTTGGAATAGAAGTCCACAAATAGAGGTTCCTCCATGAAGAATTTCTATTTGTATAAGACATGGCTGGTAGGGACAAAAACCCTGTAGTGAAAAAAGAAGAACCCGATAACGCTGACCTTGCTGCGCCACCGTTTTCCAACGAGCTCGGAAGCTAAGACACGAGAGCTGAGGTAACAATGGTGGCACGGCCAAACCCACATAGAAGCTTGAGAGCTGAGTAGATCCAAATGTTGGGGGAGAAGGTAGCAACTAGCAAGGAACTGAAGGAAGGAAGAGAGGGACATCAAGAGACACGAGAAGACGAGCATGTTCTTACGACCGAGTGAGGAATCAGCGAGTGTGGCCAAGACAAGGCCACCGAGTAAGCACCCAATGAAGAATAGGGAAGTTGGGAGACCCGTGATGATGGAGTTGGAACACTGCAAGGTCCATTCTGAGATGATGGTGGCTTGTGTGGGTCCATCCCATGCCCATGAATTCTTGGGAAGGTTGCATATGTTGATGGAATTGGAAGTGGTGCATGAGGAATGGGTATTATTGGTGCAGTGCCAGAGTGGTTGTGCGTCTGTGAAGACGCTGATGAATGTTAATTTGCTGAGCATCAAAGAGCCAAGCTAAAGAGACAACAATAGCTTGGAGGAATTGGGTACAGTTGAACTCACCTATGCATTGTTCTATTGTGGAACCAGGAGAAGGAAGGTGGTGTTTATCCGATTCTGCGTCACAACAAGAGTGGGGTTCGAAGAGAAGAGGGGTTGAATCTGCCATAGTGGAAAAGTATATTTGGCCTTTTTGGATGAGCATGCAAATGCATTATATAGGATCACTGAGGGAATTTGAACCATCCACACCACACTTGTTCTTCCGAGAAATATTATGTGGCCCTTAATGTATTTTGTTATAGAAAAAAAAAAAACGATATTTGGTACCAATTTCTTTTGTTACCTAACAAAGCGTCATGACGTATCAAGCCCGGATACTTAACAGGACACGGATACGATACGATACGGATATGAGAATACGAGCACTAATTTGAAATTTAAGATACGATACAACCTAAATACATTAACAAAAATTTATAAAAAAGTTTATATTTTATATAGATGCAAAATGTTTATATATAAAGAAAGAAACATTAATGAAAGATTATCAAAAAAAAGAAAGCAATATTAATCATTTTTCATTAATATATAACTACGATGATCACAATTTATGATCATAACAAAAAATTGCATTTTGTGCCCATATATATCATAATATATTCTTTCTCCTGTGTCAGAATATCAACAAAAACATCTTTAATATATCTTAAAAAAGTTTTGACTCTATATAATAGCCAACCATTCAAAAGCATCTTTACTAAATTATTGTATAGTGTAAACTAATTCATTCTTTTCTCCCATGTTATCATCATCTAGGAAAACCATAGCTTCTAATAGTGTATTTGGGAAAGTTGAAAAAAATATATTAAATCAATAATCGATTATTGTGATAATTGATTATAATCAGAATTTGTTTTTGTTTGGATATGTTTGCTGAAAAGTGATTTTGAGATAGTCTATATTTCATTTGGAAGTTGCAAAAAATAGTTTTTTCGTCACAAGATATATTGTACAAAAATAGCTTTTTCTTCAAAAATATCTAGCAACAACAATCTAAAAGTCCTCCCCACAAGATTTAACAAAAACATCTTTTTTTTTTTAAACTTAATTAATCTAGTTACCAAACATATAAATTATCTACAAAACAAATTTTTAAGAGAAAAAACATTTGAAACCCAACTAATCAATCTTTCCCAAACATGTACTAAGTCTAATTTATCAAGAGACAACAACTCCGGAAGCTTTCCATAAGTATGCGGAAAAAAATAAAAAATGATACTTCTTGGATCCGTATCCGAATGTATCCTATGAATATCAATGATAAATATGGATATGATACGGATACTTTTTCATTTTTGGAGTATTTGAGCTTCATACGTCATGACTTCATGACAAACAAATATCTAATTTTCCATTTTTATTGGGATTCTGCCGTGATTTCGGAGAATACCAATATTTTGTTGGTCCAAACAAAGTTGGTGCAGTATTGCTTGCTATGCCCTTCTAACTAAATAGCAAAGTTGTTTATTATAAATCAAATCTTCTAAAAACTTATTTAGAGAGCGTCTTAACTAATATGTTATGGCTGTCAAAAAAAAAAACTAATATGTTATTAGCATTGGTCTTAGATTAGAATCCTTTTTCATAATCGCAATTAAAATTTCTTCAAGACTTCCTTAACAATTCATCATTGAACTATTCTCAATTTAATGAGCTTATGTTTATTTTCTTCCCATGCATAATTGGTACATGAAGGAGGAATCAAGGGAATAAAATTTTGGAAATTAGTGTATTTAATATTTTGAGTAGTGATATACTCAATTTTACAATGAAAATTTACTTTTTTTAGATTCTTTAACTAATGTTTTAAGATAGGATCGACCCAACACTGATTGAGCCCTAAAACAAATTTGGAGACAAGACATTTTTAAAGCTAATAATAATATTTTAGAGCCGAGACATAGAGGTTTTTTTAGAATGAGAAATTGAGTTAGTAATACTAACTAAATTTTTTTTAGGCCTAAAGAGCACTAGCTAATTTTGTAGTTGGGCCTTGGGCTGGCCCTGTCTAAGAGTATCTCCAATGATACAATTCATTGGAGTTGCTTAACTTTCCTTTTTCTGTGTTTCACATGTCACATGATCACTTTAATTTACTTTATAATATTTTAAGCAACTCTTCACTCCAATAATACAACTCTAAATAGTTCATCAAATAAGTCTCACAAGTTACCCGACATTTTCTCTAACTTATTTTTTTCTCTTTTCTATGATTTTTTATTTGATTCTTATATATATAAGAACCAATTGCTTATAAAAGCAACAGTCATTACATGTTAATGCCATATCATCTTACTCCAATGATGCAACCCAGCAAGAACAAGTTTTTATTTTAAAGAACTAGTAACTCCCATCAAAATTGCTCTAAGGGCATTAATCACCATGACCTTAGAGTTATTTGTCATATTTCAACAAAGAAAAATTAGGTGTGGACATCAATCAGTTTCAATTGGTTTCAGACCGAAAAATGTTAATCTGATGAAAATCGAAATGTCTAAATCTAGGTCAGTTTTCGTCCGTTTGAACCTTCAGTTTAGTCGAGTGTCGATTTGGTTAGATATCAGATGGAATGGGTGGATTGACACGAGTTTTGATTAGAAGTTAAAGCATCAAACTTCACCATATACAAAAAATAAAACAAGATATGCACCTAGTCAATCCCAGAAACAAACCTAGATCCACAAAGTGAGTGATGAGAAGTGGTTTGCACCTTAAACAAATCAATAATATAATGTTTATTAAAAAGAAAAGAAAAGTGAGTGAAGAGAGGAACAACACCCCAACGCAGCGAAAGACAGATCTGGCGCATAGCTTCTTGGTCGAAGGCGCGTGTAGTGGTGGCAGATCGGAGCCACCGGAGACTCATGCCGTCAGTGCTCGTGACCACTGCTCGTGGTGGTACTCGTGGGAGACGCTGAATGCCACTGTTTGTGGCCACTAATAGAGACGTCGAATGGGGAAAGGGGAACGAGAAATTTGAGAGAGGGTCGGTCTGAAGAAGTGGAAGACAAAGAGCTCAAAGCGGATGAACACGGACACACGGGGGCTGACGAAGAACGTTCGTTATCGAAGAACATGATGGCCATGCGACTGACGGAGAACTGCTCCTCCTCCACCTTGTCTTTGCTTCTCTCTTTCTCATCCACGGTATTAGTGCATTTGAAATTGAAAATTAGTATTAATAGGAAAATAACCAAATGAACTTCTTGATTAACAAATGAGAAGGTTACAGGCTTATATATGAAGCCAAGATACAAGAGAGTTAGTTACAGTTGTAACTAACTTGACAATTAGGGAAATAGTAATTAAGTTTCTAATTACAATTATTTATTTATTAACTCCTAATACTCCCCCACAAGCTGGAGGGTGTATATTAAGCACACCCAGCTTGGAAAGAAGGCGACGAAAAGGAGCTGGCTCAAGAGGTTTGGTGAAGAAATCTGCAATCTGGTTGGCAGAAGTAATTGGCAGCAGCTTAAACAGGTTCTTCTGCAGTTTTTCACGAGTAAGATGACAGTCAATGTCCAAGTGTTTTGTCCTCTCATGGAAACTTGGATTGGAGGCAATATGTCGAGCGGATTGACTATCACAATACAAGGAGGCTGGTGTGATGAAAGAAACAAATAAGTCTTGTAAAAGATAGGTTAACCATTGAATCTCACAAGTGGTATCGGCCAATGCACGATATTCCGCTTCCGAAGAAGACTTTGAAACAGTTGGCTGTTTCTTTGATCGCCAAGCAACCAATGAATTTCCCAAGAAAACACAGAAGCCCGTGATCGATCTACGGGTAGAGGGATATGAAGCCCAATCACTATCACTGAAAGCCTTTAACTGCAGAGAGGAATGAACAGGGAAAAATAAGCCCTGAGCAGGTGAACCTTTGATGTAACGAAGGACACGATGTGCTGCCTGAAGATGATGTACTGTCGGGGCAGACATGAACTGGCTGAGATAATGGACTGCATAACAAATATCTGGGCGGGTTGTTGTGAGATACAGCAAACGACCCACTAATCTGCGATATTCAGAAGGATCCGGGTGAGCTGCAGCAGAAGTAGGGTCAGCAGAAGCAGAGGATTTAATGCAGGGAGTAGAACACGGTTTTGAGGCTAAGAACCCAGTGTCAGCAAGAATATCCAAAGCGTATTTACGTTGATTGAGATGGATCCCTTTGTGAGAGCGAGATACCTCAAGTCCTAGAAAATATTGAAGTTTGCCCAGGTTCTTGATCTTGAATTTGGCATCCAAAATCTGTTTTACAGATTCAATATCAGCAATATTGGATCCAGCCAATATAACATCATCAACATAAACCAATAACACAGTGAAGGCAGCTGCGGAACGCTTGGTAAAGAGAGAGTGATCAGAATTGGACTGATGAAACCCAATTGATATGAGGAAGGACGATAATTTGGAAAACCATTGACGACTTGCTTGTTTTAATCCATAGAGAGACTTCACCAATCTGCAGACTTGATTCGGTTTTGAAGCATGGAAACCAGGAGGAAGTTGCATGTAGACTTCTTCCTCAAGGTCTCCGTGAAGAAAAGCGTTGTTGACGTCTAATTGATGAAGATGCCACTGCTGGACAGCAGCTATTGCAAGAATCAGTCTCACAGTGGTAAGTTTTGCCACTGGACTAAATGTGTCAAAGTAGTCAATTCCCTCTTGTTGGGTGTAACCTTTAGCCACCAAACGTGCCTTGTACCGCTCAATAGAACCGTCAGCCTTATACTTGATCTTGTAAACCCACCTACAACCAATAGGAACCTTACCAGAAGGCAAGTTAGTCAAATACCAAGTTTTATTGGCTTCAAGGGCCTTTAATTCAGAATTCATGGCAGCTACCCAGTCTTTGGATTGTGCAGCTTGGAGGTAAGTTTTGGGTTCAGGGTTACTTGTGATGGAAAGGGCAAAATGACGATGAGCAGATGAGAGGGAATTATAAGAAAGAAAAGAAGAAATCGGATGTAAGACAGACTTACCAGGCTGACCACTGTGAGGAGCTGCAGAGGGTGTGGCTGAGCTGACATGATGGCAGTGGAAGTCTTGAAGATATGCAGGGGCCTTGTGAACCCTTTGAGATTTTCTAGTTTGGGGTTGAGGTGGAGAACCAGTATGATGT
Organism: Ammopiptanthus mongolicus; assembly: GCA_039655645.1. Lineage (NCBI taxonomy): Eukaryota > Viridiplantae > Streptophyta > Magnoliopsida > Fabales > Fabaceae > Ammopiptanthus > Ammopiptanthus mongolicus. The sequence goes on along the minus strand of CM077346.1, from coordinate 27,965,975 downwards.
GCAGAATCAGTGTGTGTTTCAGATGCAGGGTGTGCAACATTCTCAGACTCAGTAGGTGAATCAAGTGCAGGGAATGCAGAATGCAGTGAAGAATCAGTGGAAGGATCATTTGAAGGTGCAAAGTGCGGATCAGAATTGATATGTTTGTCAAAGAGAAAAGTTAAGGCATGCGGATCAGTAAAGCAATCCTGAGAAACAGAATTTGAAGTAGCCGAATTTGTAGAAGTAAGATGAGTAAAGGGGAAAATATGCTCATAGAACACAACATTTCTAGAGATGTTTATATGTCGTGATGAAAGATCAAGGACAAGGTAGCCTTTGGTGCCAGATTTGAATCCAAGAAACACACATTTTCGAGCCTTGGGATCTAATTTGGTTCTACCTTGAGTAAGGGTTGATGCATAACATAGGGAACCAAAAACTCTAAGGTCTAGCAGTGTTGGAGGTTTATTGTAAAGGACCTCAAAAGGTGATTTTTTGTTTAAAACAAGTGTTGGTAACCTATTTATGAGATGTACAGCATGCTTGACAGCATAACACCAATAAGAGTTTGGCATATGCGAATGAAAAAGCAAGCTGCGAGTAACATTCAATATATGTTTATGCTTTCTCTCAACAATTGAATTTTGTTGAGGAGTTTCAATGCATGAGGTTTGATGGAAAATTCCAAGAGAATTATAATAAGTAGGACAATGAAATTCAAAGCCATTATCAGATCTCACTATTTTAATGGAAACATTATGTTGAGTTTTAATGAGGGTGATGAAATTCTGTAAGAGAGGCCGAGCCTCAGATTTAGACTTCATTAGATAAATCCATGTATGCCTAGTAAAGTCATCTACAATGGTGAGAAAGTAAGAATAGCCATGGATGGACTTAATGGCAAGTGGGCCCCAAATATCTACATGAATCATGTCATATGCACTATGTGAAGAACTAGTGCTAGAAGGAAATGGCAATTTTTGTTGTTTTGCAAAGTGACAAAAATCACAAGCAATTTTATTAGATGGATGAACATATGGAAAAGTATAAGCAACATGTTGTAGAACTTTAGAAGAAGGGTGGCCTAACCTAAAGTGCCACAAATCAAAGCAATTGGAAACATTGGTATGTATAGTGGAAAGATTATGAACAAAGGAAGTGTTTACAAAATCCAAAGGAGATTCATCAAGGTCCTTGAAATCGTTCAAAGTGTAAAGGCCATCCTCCAACTTAGCACACCCAATCATCCTCATAGAGGTCAAGTCCTGAATGAAACAAGAATTATGCAACAAAGTGAGTTTGCAATTTAGATGATGAGCAAGTTTAGAAACAGAAACTAAATTGCACTGAAATTCAGGAACATAAAGGACTTTTTGCAATTTAAAGAAAGGGGAAAAAGAAACAGAACCCGCAAAATGTGCTAATAAAATAGTACCATTAGGCAAGTGAACTCGAATTGGATCAATCTTATAGAAAGAATTGAAACAAGACAAGGTGTGGGTGACATGATCAGTGGCCCCTGTATCAAGGATCCAAGGACCACACTGTTGGGCAGAATTACCTGAATCAGTGACCATGTTGTTGTTGGATGAAGATGGCTTGTGTTGGTGAGTAGAAGACCCACCAACAAAAGAGGTAGAAACCTGGTTTATATGATGGTCACTTGATGGGGATTTTGAGGTATTGAGAAGCTGCAAAAGTTGTTGAAGCTGTTCTGAATTAAGCTGAGTTAAAGCCCCCAGACTGGGTGATAGCTGACTTGATGCTGGTGAATCATTCTTACTAGCTATAGAGGAATCTGCATTATCAGTAGAGACTGAATTGGTTGAAGACTTGTATTTTGGCTTATATCCAGGTGGAAAACCATGTTTAAAATAACAATGGTCCACAGTATGTCCAAGCCTATCACAGAATGTACATTGTTTGGTGCTGCCTCGGCCTCTTCCCCCAGAAAATTTACCTCCATTGCCTCGGCCATGGAAAGTCCTGCCTCCATTACCTCCAACACATGGTGATTTGTTATTATCATTGGTAGAATTGTAGAGAATTGTAGCAATGTCAGGAGATGGACCACCAATTCTACTTTCTTGTTGCAAAACCATGGAGAAAACAGAACTAATAACAGGCAATGGATCCATGAGCAAAACTTGCGACTTGACTGTATCATAGGAATCATTTAATCCTTTCAGAAAACACACGACATATTCAGAGTCTCTCTGTTTCTTGACATTTTTAAGAGAATTGCAGGTGCATTTCACAGAGCAAATGCAATCAGTAATTGGTCGCAAGACTTCTAAATCATCCCATAGAATTTTCAAGGTAGTATAGTAGTCATTCACTGACCTTTTTCCTTGCTTAAGGGAATGTACCTCCTGAAGTAAATCTGACAAACAAAAATGGTTGCCTTTGGTGAATCGCCCCTGCAAGTCGTCCCATAGTTCTTTAGCAGTGTCGATGAAGACCACACTGGATGCAATTTGGGGATTGAGGGTTCGGTTGATCCAGGAAACGATCATTCCATTGCATCGCTCCCAAGCATCGAAATGTGGATCACCTTCACTCGGCATCTTCAATGCACCAGTAACAAACTTCAATTTGTTCTTTGCTTGGAGCGCACGACGCATCGCCTTGCTCCATTGTTGATAATTGCCGCTGTTCAACGGCGGAGAGACCAAAACCATGCCTGGATTCTCGCCAGGATGCAAGTAATAAGGAGAAGAGACATTGGCACAAGGATCTGTAACAACAGGAGTTTGTATCGGAATCGGTATTGCATCACCGATTGAGGAATCAGTCGCAGCCATAGAAATCGCGATTCAAGGAAAAAGAGATCGCGGATCGAAAAGAAAGAAATCAATTGAAAAACAGAACGAATGCAATCGAGAAATCGCAGAACATAGCGATGCAGAGAAGATGAACGAACGAGGAAGAATATGAGTGCGCGGAAGCTAGGGTTCAGAGAGGATCACAGAGACTCTCATCTGATACCATAATAGGAAAATAACCAAATGAACTTCTTGATTAACAAATGAGAAGGTTACAGACTTATATATGAAGCCAAGATACAAGAGAGTTAGTTACAGTTGTAACTAACTTGACAATTAGGGAAATAGTAATTAAGTTTCTAATTACAATTATTTATTTATTAACTCCTAATAAGTATTGCATTATAGCATTTGAAATGGAAAATTAGTAATGCAATATATCATTTTCCAGTAAAGCATTAAAGCTTTGGCTTTTCCAATAAAAATATTTAATACCTCAAGCCTCAAGATGTCAAACAACAGCCACATTAATTTTCTATGAAAGCTTTGGCATTTTCAAATTTTCATATTAAAGAATAAAGCGTTAAGCGTGTGCCAATAAAGCAACGTGCAGATTAACAATAAAGCAGGCCGTTTCACCTGCTGTAGCCAGTGAATGGTCACATCATAGTGACTTTTGAATATGTTGTAACTTGTATGTCGGTCGCATTCGGTCGCCAACGAAATTTTTTATGTGATCTGAACTCGCCCTTTATATCCGTCCCAAATTGATTCAAGAGTCCCACTTCCTGCCCACCAGTAAGAACCCGTACATATGCATGGTTTTGGTTTCAGGCTTTTCGAGTTCGAGTCGGTGGTGGGTTTTTGTCCGCCTCGGAGAAAATTTTAAAATCTCGCGAGATATTTAGTTTAGAAATTAATACGAATACTCAAAAAAAAATTTTAAATGTTCAAACCTTACAAAGATTTGTCTAATTGATAAAGCAAGTATATCCTGTGCGTTAAGGATGAAATTACATATTTATATATTTTGATGAATGATAAATATCGAAAAAAGGCAAAAGGTTACTTCGTATAACATACAGGTACAACAAGTAAAATTAAAATTATAATAAGGTGCCAAGAATGTATGTATCAAGACCAATGAAACTCAATGAATAAATATACTAGATCTTAGATGTCTTGTAAAGATATGATAACTAAAACTTTATTTGGCTCATTTAATCAATTTAAATGAAACATTGTGCTAAGTGGGAAAAAGGCTCTAATTAAAACATATGATTAAAACATGGTTTTGTCAAATTGATTACAAGTTTTAAAAAAAAAAAATTTATGAAGTTTTGCTTTAACTCAATCAATTGTAGATAACATTCAATCAATTGAATATTACTTCACTCTATGTATGTTGCTTATATTCAATTTCAATTGATTACGCTTTTTGTTTTACATGATGTATTTTTATTTCAATTGATTGACTTACGCAATCGATTTAGAGCTCTTTATATTTGTTTCAAGAGACATTTCAAACTGGTTTCAATTACTTCAAACGATTGCCTAATAATGCCAATCGATTGACAACGAGAAAAAATGCACAACAAATAGTTTTCGTGAAATTGGCGTTTTCCTTAAATTCTCTTCCAATGTTCTCACTTTCAATACATATAAAAAGGGGTTTATGGACGACAAAAATAAGTTACAAAAATTATTCATATTCTTTCAAATTACTTTGAGACAAATCTTCTCTTATTATCATCATATTCATAGGCTTCAATTTGCATCGTCTCCACTATCTAGTGTGCCTCAATTTCTTCTACTATTGTATCAACTCAACACTAAAGTGTGATATCCCTAGGGTGAGGCATCCTCTGGTTAGAGGATGAGGTATTCTTCTGTTGTAACGGATGGGGCATCCCTTTGATATGCGACTTCAGGCTCAAGAGTGTGGGTGAGGTATTCCGGATGCTTGAGGAAGAGTGATAAAGGTCATTGAGGCTCTTACATGTGGGTGAGGTATCCAGTAAGGCGTACGTGGTTAGAGTGCTCGTTCAAGCACCTGCAAGCTTGGTATATCTAGATAAAACCCAGAAACATGCATATTTTGGGGACTGAACATAGGTCACCGACGGTGGATGGCTGAATCGGGATAAATCTGGTATGCAAGCTTTTCTTCCCTATCTCTTGAGAATATGGTTTGGATTCTATATATAAAAGGGTGGCCCAGTGCATGAGGCTCCCATTTAATGGGGTCTGGAGAAAGTAGATGTACGCAAACTTAACCCGCTAGGCGGAAAAGTTGTTTCAGGATTTCGATTCCGTATATAATGGACATGATTATGTTTCATGTTACTTGTGTAATTATAAATTACCAAACTTCTGTAATCCCTCTGATAAGATGTCATAACCTCCAAATATGTCTAAGTAGCTAAACAATTTTCAATAGAGTTTCTCTTGATCTCACAAATTTTGAACCATTCCCGGCTTTTTTCCTTTTCTTTTCTCCTTTCTAATTGTTGCATCACCTTCTGCATATCTCGTTGAGTATCTTACTTAACATCAAAGAGCAGCTGTGCAAAAAGCAAAATAGAAAGAAAATTTCATTGTTAGACTTAGAAAAATAAATTAATGCATCATCTAGAGGTGCACCAAAATGTTATATTAATATTATGGATATAAATCCGAAAGCAATGATACTTGGTGAAAGTTTCATTAACAATATGCTGTTGTGAGGTTATCTATGAAGATCTAAAATATATATGTATAATTTTACTAAGTGGACTTATAAATCATACAAATTTTATGGTGCCTTCATGACTTAATCTTGTGGATGAAATAATCATGACATGAAGGGACAAAGTAATTATTACCTTCTTGAATGACTCTGTTGAAGTATCAGAGAATTGTTTGCAGAAAAACATATGTTGGAAGACTTCGGGAGTACTGCATGTTGGGCTAACCATTTTTTCTTTCTCAGTGCACATTTCCCTTCAGTTGACCCTAATGAAATTATGTGTTTCTTCACTCTAATATACCTAGAAATTTAAACAATTGGAACAAATGTTAATGCGAAAATTCAAACTCGTTACATAAAAGAGTAGATGCACAAAGAAGAATAAAATCTCACAAAGCTTTATATAAAAAGGCACATGCATAAATATCAAAGGAGCTCATTGTAGTCAATTATATCAAGCATGATTATATAGCTTTGAAAACACTCCATCTAAAAAACTAAGTGATCACCTACAAAGCCTTTTGATTTGTTAATTTAATCCAACGACTCATGCTTCCCCCTCTCTCTCTATGTGCACCTTTTTTTCATTTTCACTTGATAGGTAGCTTTTACCTCTTGAACATCAGAGCAGCATGTCTTCTTATTTGATATGATATACATCTTCTAGCATGAAAAAAATTCCAAGTTTAACCTGAGTGGAGTTTGTTTCAGCTTGCTTTTTGCTTCCTTTTTGACAATGATCTCCAACACTTGGCACCCAGCATAAGCTTTCAACCCGACATTCCTACCACTCTTGTAAGTTCCTTGCTCTATCCTTTCCTCAAAACAAAAAGACTTACATAAACATAATCTTTAAGAGCATATTCAGTTCCTCTGAGTAGGAAACCAGTGTTGAATAAATTTACTTTGAAAATATCTTTCTCCTTTTGGAAGGCTAATGAAACTGCCTCTTTCTGGCCAGTACAAGATTTTACAGTAATACTGAGTAGCCAAGGCATTTCTTCTTCACCTCTTGTACTCTTATTAAATTTATCAGCAGTGATATTATCAGTCAATGTTGATATCCCCAAGGCAGTTTTCCAATATCTACATAGTTGTTGGCTTAACACCTTCCAGTCCCATATCCTTGCACTTATTTGTCAAAAAATGGCTCTTTTGAGTGTCACCAATTTCTTCCTCCTCAACCTCTAATACACCATAAGCTCCTTCTTTCGTTTCCTCCAGCAAGTAGTAGAAGTAACACTCTCCTTATCGGCAATTAGCCTTGTTGTCTTAGCTTGCATAGCTTTCCTCTTGGATACCAAAGGAGGCACTACTGCTTTAGTATTCAAATTTGGTTCCCTCCTAGAGGAAGTCCTCTCCTTATTCAACAAACTCATCCTTCCTTTATAACTAAGGAAGATATGACAGAGAAGTGATACACTCACACTCTAGAGAAACTTGCTTTACTTGATATTCTTGGCTTTACTCTTTCTTCTAGGCTTACTTGGCGTACCTTTCTTACACTTAGCTTACTTTTTTCTTTCTTATACTACAAGGTTTTGGGTGCGTTTAGAAAAAAAGCTTATTTTCATATAACAAGCTTATGGAAAGAAGATAAAAAGAGTTTATAGGAAGATCATAAACTCTTTTCATAAATTTATTTTTATAAGCTATTCTCATAAGTTCAAATAAGCTCTCTATAAACTCTTCCAAACGTACAATTTCTCGTCTTTCAGCCCACATTTCAATTCATCCACAAAGCCTTCACATCTAATGCCATTTTGTTTTTTATCTTGTAAGAAAATTCGTCAAGAGAGACGAGAATACCAGTTCTTTAGGTGACATCCAGCATCTCAAGAGTGGTGTTCCAACACTAGTTTGGAGGTGAAGACTTGCAATATGAGTCTTGTGTTTCAGCATCCAAATTTCTTTTCATGCATGATAAAAAAGAAGTATGGTGCTACACACAGCAAGAATTTCTTCTTCTACAACATGAGCCTTCTTTGTTCCTAATACATTAAGATCAAAAGGCTTCTCGGATAAGGAATGGATGACGTGCGCCAACCTTGGGGATCGCTTCTCTTTTCTCTTTTTGTTCTGAGTTATCACTACCTCGTTGATGAAAACTGAAAATCAAAGAACAGAAGACTGTAAATTTTTTTTTTTCAATAAGGAAAGAAAATTTTAAATAGGTATATATGTTAGTCAATATGAAATGAAAGGATAGAGGTTTTTCTTTTTCTTACATTTGATCATATGCTTACCCACACTTCTTATGCTTGTTACCACTAAATCAATTCCTTCATGTTAATGCTGAAATTTAATTTAGATGTAAATCATTTCAAGTTAGCTTGTATGACAGAGTTGAAATTAGGTTGAAACATAGATTAAATAACCTAATCCTTTATTAAAAAAAAAAGTAGGTTTTTTAATGAGTAAATACTTAATTTGGTCCCTGAAATTATAGGATCGTATCAACTTAGTCCCCCACATTATCAATATTCCAAAATGATCCCTGAAGTTACAGAAAGTTAATCATATTCGTCCCTCTGTTGGTATTTGCATAGACTATAATGACATTAAGTTGGTAATGTCAGGGATGCATTTGAAACTAAGTGAATAATGTCAAGGATGCATTTACTATATTTTGTAATTTCAAGGATCATTTTGGAATATTGATAATATGGGGGACTAAATTGATACGACCCTATAATTTCAGGGATCAAATTGAGTATTTATTCCTTTTTTTAATCAATGTATCTTCAGACATTGTTGTAGACTCACCTCTAGGCAAGAGGTGATAGTTAGGTAAAAAAAGTTCCAAAATGACGATATCAGAATTCAAAACTCTAAGGTTACAGATAAGGTTTCGCTAAAGAAAAATTGACCAAACAAAATAGATTTTCAATCAATATCTAAATATAAATCAAACAACATGAACATCTAACACTAGATTTTTTTTGGGTAAATATGAAAGTAGATTATGTTATATAGATTAAAAATATCAAAATTCCAACCAATGATCCAATGCATGCTACAGGAAAACCAATATATACATAATTTTACACAAAAACTAGATATTTTATTTAAATCTAATAGAAAATTTAGTGCTGATGACATACCTTTGGTGCTTCATTGATTTGACTTCAAAGATTAATGATCTTTGTTATAAGAATATCCTCGTCTTCATCTCCATCATCACCTGGATCGTCGGTCATTCTGAACAGCTTAATTATTTTTTCAAAGAACAAAATTCTTTTTGGAGGAGATCCAATAACATTTTGTGAGAAATTATGTAAGCTTATGTTTTATATAGATGCAAACCAACTTAGGATATGTTTAGGTCGAGGAAATGAGGGATGAATTACATATTCTTAATAAATTAATTTATTGAATTTCGTCAGGAGTGCTGACGAGGTTTAATTTTCCTAAATCAAAACAAATAAAAAAATTTGTTAAAAATTTAAAATATAAACATTGTCGATGATAGAATAATTGGGGGGTGACGGGAGTGCCGATTGCGTAAATTCTACCCGATTTTCTAGAGGCAATTTTATTGGATTTTGTCAGATGTGCTAACGGGGTTTAGTTTTCATATTTAAAAATAATTAATAATATTCCCTTTTCAAAATAATAAAAAATATAAGCGAGCAAATTTTCTTATGCACAATCATATTTAATAAATTATGAGATTTCAATTTCTTCCATAAAATAAATGGCTACTTAGAGCATGTTTGGGAAAGATAGATTTTTTCCATTTCAGCTTTTTTTTTTGGCTAAAACGCTGTTTTAATCTATCATGTTTGGCAATTAGATTAAATTTATAAAAAAAAACTTTTTTTGGGGGGGGGGGAAGTTGTTTTATGTCATCCAATTTGTTTTAGCTTAAGATTGTTGTGATTTGATTATTTTTCATTCTCAAAACTTTCTTCTCTATTTATCCCTACAAAAGTAACTTCCAAACAAATATTATTAAATTATACAAATAACTTCATATCTTTTTTCGTAATTTACTATGTAAAAGTGATTTTTTTTGCACTACCCAAACGTAATAGATAATCTTAAAATCGTTTTTCAGCAAACATACCCAAACAAAAACAGATTCCGATTATAATCGATTATCGGTATAATCTATTATTTTCAGCTTTCCCAAACACACTCGATCATTCCATGTCATAGCCATTTATCATTTTTGATAATATGCCTACAAACTCTTAATCAACCTCTGAATTCAAACTCTGGAGCGTAGACCACTTTTTTTAGGTGTCCAATTGCACCATTCCATTTTGAACATGTTTCGGAAAGATTAATTTTTCCCATTTCAACTATTTTTTAGCTAAAAAGTTGTTTCATACATAATCTATCATGTTTGACAATTAGCTTAAATTTAAAAAAAAAAAAAAAAAACTTATTTTAGGGGGAAAAAGTTATTTTATATCATCTAATTTGTTTTAGCTTAAGATTGTTGTGATTTGATTATTTTTCATTCCCAAAACTTTTTTTTACTGTTAACCCCTACAAAACTAAGTTCCAAACAAATATTATTAAATTATACAAATAACTTCATACCCTTTTTTTGTAATTTACTATATAAAAGTGATTTTTTTATACCACCCAAACGAAATAAATTATCTTAAAATCGTTTTTCAGCAAACATACCCAAACAAAAACAGATTTTGATTATAATCGATTATATATATAATCGATTATCAGCATAATCTATTTTTTTTCAGCTTTCCAAACACACTTTTATGGATAAGGCGATTGGTGATTACTCCAAAATCTCTCTAATCACATTTAATTTTAATTATTTTTCCCAGCACCCCTTTGGGACGGTTCCAACAATAGCTACCTTAAAAAGTACTCATAAAATGATTTGTGATTAGTTAAAAATGTAAAAAACTTTACACTTTTTTGTCTTAGACCCTCAGTATCAGAAAATCACATTGGACTCCGATTAATCCGAATCGAGTCGGGAAGACCCATTTAAGTGTGTTTGGGAAAGCTGAAAAAAATAGATTATGCTGATAATCGATTATATGTATAATCAATTATTGTGATAATTATAATCGGAATCTGTTTTTGTTTGGGTATGTTTGCTGAAAAGCGATTTTAAGATAATCTATTTCATTTGGGTAGTGCAAAAAAATCACTTTTACATAGTAATTACGAAAAAGGGTATGAAGTTATTTGTATAATTTAATAATATTTATTTGGAAGTTAGTTTTGTAGGGGTAAATAGGGAAGAGAGTTTTGAGAATAAGAAATAATCAAATCACAACAATCTTAAGATAAAACAAATTAGATGACATAAAATAGCTTTTTTCCCCCAAAAAAAGCTTTTTTTATAAATTTAAGCTAATTGCTAAACATGATAGATTAGGTATGAAACAGCTTTTTAGCCAAAAAAACAGCTGAAATGGGAAAAATATATCTTTCCCAAACATGCTCTAAGTCGGCAAAGCTCTCCAAGCGCATATTTTTTTCATTTACTAGACTCGAATCCGAGACATTTCTTAAGGAAAATCAAGCTCCTTACCGCTTGGGATCAATAGGCATTAGTTAAAAAAAAATGTTTACACTAACAGTGTATCAACATTAAACTCATTAAATTAGAGTATTCACTCTTAAACGTGAGACATTCTCTTTAAATACTCTCGTTTCATTGAGCCACATGACTTCACCTACATCAAGCATAGTTATTTTTAATAATTTAATTTTTATATTACCAAAAAAAATTTAATTTTAAATGAATTTTCGAATCTGCTAATTAATATAACTATTAAATCCGTTTATTATTTTCTTATTTTTATTTAATTCTTGTCATTTTAAGGAAAAAAAATCTAATTAATTGTTATCATAACTTATTCAAATTTTTATCTTTTTAAAATTAACTCAACTATAATTATTTGCCTATTATGATAAACAGAAACTCTAACAAATATTTATTTTATTTATAATATTCTAAAATTTATTCAAATATAGATTATACTTTTTGACATTCATTATAAAATGACACACCAATGTGTGTTGGTCCTAGTAGTAGGGATATAGATTCCTTAAGCATGTGGTCGTTACTTTGATTCCTGGATTCATGTGAATGAAAAAAGACTGTTGGGATTTGGGAGGGGCCTCTACTTAGGCGCCTGACAGTACTCCGAGATATTAGTCTCTCACCTATCGGGTGGGAGGATACTCTCGGAAACCAAAAAAACAATTTATAAAATGACACTTGTACTCCTTATTTTATTTTATTTATTTTAGTATTTAAATTTAAATTTTAAAATTAATAATGCATATCTTTTCATTAATTTAAATAATTTATCTTTTAATCGGTATTTTTAAATTTTTACTTGAATTATAATGTATACATCATTTACAATTTTAAATATTTTTTCTTATAAATTGTATACTTTCATATTTTTCAAAAAAATTAAAAACACTCGTCCCATAGACAATATACATATTAGTAAAACTTATAGGTTCGACATACAAACTACCAATTACTAAAATCATAAAAAAAAAAAAAAAAAAAAAGTTTCTAACTTTTCAGCTAAATAACTAGCTATAATTTACTTTTAATGGAAACCACATACAAAAGTGTCTTTTCAAAATCAAATTTTAGGAATTACTTTGATTTAGATTTTAATTTTAATACATTATTAATATACAAATTTTTACACTGTCATCCAATTATAAATTAATATGTCAATTAAAAATATTTGACTCTTATAATAATAACTTCCAAAGTCATACATATGGTAACGTATTATTGATCCATGATGGAAAAGATATTCATTGAACAACACATCGAAATTAAACTTTTTGATTTATAATTAAAATTTTCAAAGAAAATTTTATAAAACAGGATTTAAATTTTTTGTGATGGATTTACTTTGATTTTAGTTTTGATTATTTACATTAACAAGTTTCCTTATTATTCATTTACATATTCTAAGTAAAGACAATAACCTAGATAGTTAAACCAAAACAATCTTATTATTTTATGGAAATTTTAAATATAGAATTAATTCAGATCTTATCATTATAGCGAATTTTGGGAATTATTTTGATTATTACGCTTTCTTTGAAAAGATTATAAATAAGAATTAACTTGATTTTGAAAATATTTACATTTAAAGTGTATATATTTAAAAATCCACTTATTTAGATTAGATTTGAGTGGATTATATTCGGTTTCAGTTTTAATTATTTAAATAAAATTTGTCCTTATTAATTTTCCCATATACACTTTCTAAGTAAAGACGACAAAGTGAATTACTTGAGCAAAATGAATATTCTTATTTTAATGGTATTCTAAATACATAACTTTATTTTAAAATGAAATCTTATTTTTTAAATTTATTTTAAGAATATTGGAATTATTTTGTTTTATAATTAAAACTTTCATTGGAAAGCTTCTAAAATAGGAATTGATTTGATTTTATATTCCTTTTAATATAATTTTCTTAATTTGGCATACACTTAATTTCTTCAGATTTGAGCGGATTTAATTTTATTTGAGTTTTAATTGCTTAAATTAATAATTTTATCCTTATTATAGTTAACTCATTTACATATTCTAATTAATTAATAAATAAATTATTAAAAGTAAATGAATCTTATTTGATTAGAATATTCTAAATATAGATTTTAAATTTCAAATTAATTGGAATCTTATATTTATAATGAATTTTAGGAATTATTTTGATTCTTAATCTAAATTTTCTTTGGAAAATTTTTAAAATAGCAATTAGTTTTACTTTGAAGATAGTTTAATATAAAAATTGCATATTTGGAATAAATTTTTAATAAAAAATCCGCTTAACTTGGACTAGATTTGATAGGAATTAATTTGGTTTTAGTTATAGTTTATTTAAAATGATAATTTATCCTTATTAGGTTCCTTATTTAAATATTCTTAGTAATGACAATAAATTAAATTAATTAAAAGATCAATCTTATTATTTTTAGGCTATATATTCAGAACAAATAACTCAATTTGACAATAATTGAAATGTTATCATTATAATGAATTTTAGGAGTTGTTGTTTAAATACATAATTCAATTTTTTTTGGAAATTTATAAAATAAGAATTAATCTGATTTTAAATATTTTTAATTATTTAAAAATCTAATTACTTAACTTTGGTTATATTTGAGTGTATTTATTCATTTTAATTTTAAATAACTAATTCAGTTGTTGTTGTTGTTTCCTCATTTGCAGAACGTAGTATGATAAATAAGTAATAGTTTAGAGGGCAATATATAACTTAAATGATAAATATTTTAAAATTTATTAAACTTAACTAATAGTCAATAAATATTTAACAATTCGTTGTAAATACTTGCTTGTAATGTCTTGTTATATGTCCAACAAAAGTCAACTATTCCTATTCTAAAAAAATGACTAATTTGAACGGAACAAGTTAAGCTTATTTTCTTTGAAAATGTTAAACCTGAATTGGTATGGCAAGCCAGATTGGCCAATAAGGAGGAAATTAGCTAAACATAATAAAAAGCCTAAAAACAAAGAAAATCAGAACTGCATAGAACCTCGACTTGAACTTTTGTGGTAAAGGATCTTGTGGTAGAATAAAAAACGGTCCAGTAAAGGAGGAACGAAACCGATAAATGGCAAAGAGGAATCATTGAATTATGTTGAAGCGGAGAGCCAGAGGAGGGAGAAGCTCTACCAAAGTTTTTATACGCTTAGAGCAGTAGTTTCTCTCTATTGATTATTAAAAAAATTGACGGGCATAGGATGGGGACGGCAACATTGAAAAATTAGGGGGACCAAATGTGTTCAAAAAAAATTATAAGGACGAAAATCGCACATGATCAATAATAAGGAGATCAAAAATGCAATTAAGCCTAAATACTATTTATATTCAATATGCATTAAAAATGAATAATATATGAAAACCGATTATATTGAAAAAATTTATTTCCTTAAATGACATCCATATACATTATCAATATTAACATAGGATAGCCTAATCTTTTTTTTTTTTTTTTTTGTGAAACCAACAAATTTATTTCATATCATTAAAAATGAGTTCAACAATACAGGTTGGAATATAATCGAACACCCGGTGACGAGCATAAAACCGTGACGCTCTAGCTAGAGTATGAGCGACATGATTACCTTGTCTCTTAATAAAACTAACCCCAAAGTTTTGGTTTATAGAGAGTTTCTCCTTACAACTAGAAATAAGATCACCATATTCATTTTGGTAGAATACTATCTACCACCATTTTGCAATCAAGCTCCAAAGTGACCTTATACACAGCCATCTCTTCCATCCATAAGATAGCTAGCAGCAGCCCCTTCACCTCAGCTTCATGAGCAAAAGGAACCCCTTGGAAATAATAGGACTTGGCTCCAACAAAGCCACCTGTATCATTTCTTAGGCAAAGCCCAATGCCATAATAATCATGGTCCAAGAATAATGCCGCATCAATGTTGCACTTTAACTCCCTTGTGCAAGGTTTCTCCCACTTAGACACACATGTTGGTATTCTTTGGCTCACTGTCTCATGCTTCTTCCCACGAACTTGCTCCCATTCATGCAGAAAATTTTGCGCCAAATATAGAGAAGTGTTGATTGGTTTGTCTTCTACTCCCACACTTTATCATTGCGCCTTCGCCAAATGCACCATAAAACCATGCCGATTAGCTTCATTTGCTCGCCTGGGAGGGAGTTCACAAGCTTGAACATTGCCTCACTTATACCTTCAACCTCTATTACATGTCTCTCGATGGTTCCCCATAGCACAGCGTCTGTCCAACAGCTTCTCGCATGAGAGTAATCAAAAAATTAGTGCCATTCATTTTCCAACCTACTGTCACACATAGGGCACATTGTTGTGCAATCCACTCCTTTATTTCTAAGGTTTACTCTCACTGGTAGGCATCCTCTAGAAATTCTTTAAATCAAGAGTTTCACTTTTTGGGGAATTTTAAGCTTCCAAATACTCATCCAGGGAGCTTGCACTCTAAGGTGGTTATTATCGATGAGAGATTCCATGATGTAATAATAGGCTAGCTTGACTGAATATTTCCCATCCTTGCTCCATTTCCAAGTCATCTTATCCTCATTTTCCACATGCAACAAAGGAATTTTGTTTATCTCTTCCTTGTCCCTCTGCTGGAATAAAGTCTCCAGTATAGTTTGATTCCATCCTTGGCCATTTTCCTCCATTAAATCCGCAACTAACATATCTTCCACACCTGTAGAAATAGTGCTTTGGATATATGAATTGTCATTATCCCTTAGCCATGGATCTTTCCACACCTTAATCCTTCTTCCATTTCCTATTCTCTATCTCATACCCGACTTAACCAGAACCTGAGAAGCGTGGATACTTTGCCAAACATAGCTTGGGTTTATGCCTAACTGGGCCTCCAAATAATCCCTCCTTAGGAAAATATCTAGCTTTGAAGACTCGTGCTACAATAGTATCTTGGTTGGAAACCAACTTCCAACCTTGCTTCCCTAGCATGGCCAACTTAAAACCATAGAGATGACGAAATCTCATCCCTCCATGTTTCTTCCTCATAGCCAACTTTTCCCAACTGAGCCAGTTGATACCTCTACCTGAATTCTTGTTGGATCCCTACCAAAAAGAGTTTATCATTCTCTCCGTTTCAACCCCAAGCGAAATAGGGTTCATGAAGACACATGCAATAGGAAGGAATTGCTCGAGCCATAGATTTCACCAAAACTTCTCTTCTTGCTTTGGAGAGGTGCTTTCTTGTCCAGTGTTGAATTTTCCTCCAAATTCTATCTTTCAAATACCCAAAGAGAGCTTTCTTCTACCTACCAATAATAGATGGCAAACCCAGATACTAGGATAGCCTAATCGGTCATATGTCAAATAAAAAAATTATATTTAGACTAATAAACTTCTGGTTTATAATAACGTGCTTCAATTACTCTCACATCTATTTGATTTGATAATGAATAATCATAATGTATGAAATTT
The DNA here is from genome assembly GCA_039655645.1 of Ammopiptanthus mongolicus. NCBI lineage: Eukaryota > Viridiplantae > Streptophyta > Magnoliopsida > Fabales > Fabaceae > Ammopiptanthus > Ammopiptanthus mongolicus. The sequence goes on along the minus strand of CM077346.1, from coordinate 27,949,529 downwards.
TATTCATCCAAGTATCAATATAATGATATATATTAGCTATTCTAGAGACTTGAGTTACTTATATATTGTGATATATCAAAATTTACCATTTATCTCTCTATATCTCTTTTGTCCCAAAAAAAAAAAATCTCTATATCTCTCTCTCTCTATCTATATATAAATTGGGAACACATGTTTTCTTTGATCAATAAAACTTTAAGAAACCATATCATACATATTTTATTTAAAATATTATAAACTACAAATAAAAGAAAATGTATACGTTATAAATTTGAAATCACATAAAAGTACACATATGAAATGGAAAATATAAATTTCAAGGAAATAATTCAACTTCCCAATTCATCAATCAAATAATAAAACTTTCTTCCAAAATATTTAACAAAATAGATATATCAAAATGCATATTATTTATAAGACCATAATCAAATCAATAATTTTCATATGAAAAATTGAATATTAAATATTATTCAACAAAACAAAATGATAACTCACAAAATTCAATTGTTTTGAAGGATCTACAAAATCAATTATTCTAACATCTAATAACTTTTTCAAAGCACGAATGCTTCTTTACCAATTAACTTTTGATTTGCTAAAACAAATGTTACTAACCAAAACCATCATGAAATAGTTGGAAAAGGAGAGACGTGTCAGCACTGGGACATTCAAGCAAGAGAAAACCACGAATTAAAAATAACTAATATATCACTAGACCCATAGCTAGTCATTAGGATTTGGCAGACATAATTGACTTTACTGTGGTTCAAACTCGCTTGTAATGTTCAGCAAATTTTGACATATACGACATTACGACACTATTACCATAACGGTAATTTTTAATCATTGTTACCTTATTCATGATATATATTCTCATATAAAGATCTAAAACCACCATACTAATGGTATCTCTATCATAATACATAATACATAACATTCACTTCTGGGAATGGAGATCAATTCAATTGTTGGCATTTGTGTTTTTTTTATCAATAACTTACTCTTGTATTTAATCATCAGAACGCTAAACTTAATTCAAAAGATTTCTTGAAATTATTATCTCATTTTTGTCACTCCAAGAGCATATTTGAGAAGCATATATGATTTTTCTCTTACTTTCCTTTGTTTCAAAATATACTAGTAACAAATAGATCTTTTAAAGTTCAATCACAATTCAAAGACTTTGTTCTTCAAGAATTACATCACAAATCTTCATATAAATGATTACCAGAAAATATCATTGATTTTGTACAATCATGCATAAATGACCGAATAATAATTTCTTCTAAAATTTATAAAAAAGTAATAGATTCAATAAAGAAGGATATATCATAGTCAAACAAAACTAACACTGAAAATTCTATAAATTGAACATGTTGTGTGTTATAAGTAAGGAACTCAACTTAATACTGAATATACCTCTTGTATTGATAATGTCAGATCGCAGCACAATAGAGCAGCACTATGTCAGACTATTGTAGCTATATAAGTACATTTTAGGGAAATAGAAAGGACTAAGGGAAACCTATGCGTAGGTTCAGAAATACAGAGAGGGTACTAAGAAGAGAAAGCTATTCAGAGAGGGAGAGTACAGACTAGGTCATAAAATACATATTCTGTCATAATAATCTTTTCCTTTTATAGCTCCTATGCAGCATATTTGTGGTTAGGCACTTGCAGCTCCTTCTTGGTTCCTGATATTGTGGATCATGCACCATGTGGTTGCCTTTTGTAACAAACTCTACTATCACTTTTGGACTGTTGTGATGAACCGTCAATTTCATAACATCACTCCCCCCATTGAAAGAAACCTATTCCTCAAGGTTGAGAGAAGGGTAGTCTTGGGCAAGTTGAGGCCAATCCTCCCAAGTTGTTGTAGTACAGTCAAATCCTTCCCATTGGACCAAAACTTGTTGTTGCTCTCCTTGTCTCGTAATGATCCTATTCTGCAAAATGTCTTAAGGTAGGAGCAAAGTGCCTTAGGAAATACTCACTAAGGGTAAAGGCATATACTGAGAATGGTGATCACCCATGCATGGACGAAGTAGAGAGAAGTGAACAACTTGATGGATCTCAACGGAGAGTGGCGGCAGCAGTTTGTAGGCCATCGTGCCAATGTGGTCCACCACTAGAAAGGGACCAAAGTACTGTAGACCCAACTTTCTGTTTTTACGTAATGCCATATTGTGTTGGCGGTTAGGCTACAATTTCACTAAGACCATGTCCCCAATGTTGAACTCCAAAGGCTTGCAACCTTTATCTGCATACATCTTCATGGTGTGTTGGGGTTTTTTGCAAATTGGACTACTGCTTAACAAGATTGAATCACGCAGCTGCCACATAGTTTGCAAATCAGGTGGGTCTTCTGAATTGACCTGATAGCGAACCAAGGTTGGTGGGTCACGACCATAGACAACCTTAAAAGGTGTCATCCCAATTATGCATTGGTAAAAGCAGTTGTACTAGAATTCTGGCTATGGCAGCATTTTGGACCGGGACTTGGGATTCTCAAAAGTGAAACAGCGCAAGTAAAGTTCAAGACACATGTTGAAGGCCTCAGATTGTCCACCCGATTGGGGATGGTAAGTGGAGCTCATGGCCAAAGTTCTACCACTAAGTTTAAACAGGTGCCTCCAAAAATGATTAGTAAAAACTTTGCCCCGATCCGAGACTATACTCTTGGGGAAACCGTATAACTTGACTACAGTGTGCATGAACGTCTTAGCCACTGACATACTAGAATAATCAGATTTGAGAAGGGCGAAATGACCATATTTTGAGAGAAGATCCACCACTACAAAAATTACAGTAAAGCCATTTGATGAAGGTAACCCCGTAATGAAATCCATAGCCAAGTCTTCCCAAATTTGATGAGGAATTGGAAGTGGCTCAAGTGAACCCCACGTAATGTTGTAGCTGCTTTAGCCAGCTGACAAATGAGGCAATGGGACACAAAAAGACTGATATCTTTAGTCATGTTAGGCCAATAAAAATGACTACAGATCCGAGCCTTGGTATGTGCGATACCTGAGTGTCCCCCAAGTGGAGAAGAGTGATGCTCAGTGAGAATTACCTTAACAACTCAGAAGGTGAAGGAATAACAAGCCTGGACTTCCAATACACTAAATTATTTAGAACCTGATACTTGGGGTGAGAAGCTTGACCTTGTAAACATTTTGCCCGAATTGTTGCCAAGTGATTATCAACATCTAAAGCATGTTGTGGCATCAGCTCTACCTGGGGACCCGATAAAGCCATGAAGAAGGATCGTGACAGGGCATCAGCAACCTGATTATCCTTCCCGGATTTGTATACAATAGAAAAATCATAACCTAAGAATTTGTGAAGCCATACTTGTTGCTCGGGTGTCTTAATGGTCTTGGCAGTCAATTCCTTGAGGCTCTTTTGATCAATTCTGATAATAAACTTGTGGTAAAGTAAATAATGGCGAAACTTCGCCAAGGCCACAGTGATGGCAGATAATTCCCGCACATATGCGGAATGTTTTTGCATCCGTGGAGTTAACTGCTTGAAAAAATAGGCAATCGAAAGGTGGTCTTGACTGACAATGGCTCCAATACCTAAACCTGAAGCATCGGTTTCAAAGACAAATGTGCGGGTAAAATCCGGTAAGGCTAGAAACGGGGCAGAGGTAATAACATGTTTTATTTCATTGAAAGCAGCTATAGTCGTAGGGATCCAGAGAAATGCATCTTTTTTTAGTAGAGAAGTTAACGGAGACATGATAGCAACGTACCCTGTGATGAACCGTCAGTAATATCACGTATGACCCAAGAAACTCCGGAGGTTTTTGATGGATTTAGGTTCTGGCCAACCAAAAATTGCTTGAACCTTTGAGCGATCCATTTCTACACCCTGGTTAGAGACCATATAGCCCAAATATTCCTTAACCCGAAGCTGCATTTAGAGAAACAAGCAAATAGGGAATGCTAGTGCAGTAACTGTAACACTTCTTCTAGATGTTGCAAGTGAGAAGACCAAGATGGACTATACACCAGGATATCGTCAAAAAAACTAATATTGACTTGTGCAGTCGATGCTGAAATACTTCATTCATAAGGCTTTGGAAGGTAGCAAGGGCGTTGGTGAGGTCGAATGGCATCACGAGACACTCATATAGACCCTAATGTGTCCTCAAAGCTATTTTATGGATGTCTTCTGGTGCAACCAAAATTTGATGATAACCAGAGCGCAAATCCAATTTTGAAAAATACATGGCACCGCATAGTTCATCCAATAGCTCATCCACCGTGGGAATATGGTAACTTTTTTTAACTGTAATCGCATTTAGTGCTCGATAATCAATGCAACATCGCCGAGTGCTGTTGTAACACCCGGGGCTGACGAGGGCGGGGAGTGATCGCCGGTGCATGAGGCATGGACAAGGAGCGGCTCCTGGCAGGCTTCTAGGCGGAGGGATATATGAATGAACCGAATTCACACCGGAATGAGAGGGATCCTGAGGCTATATAGGTATGGGACTATACAGTTGAAGGAAGGCTTATAAGAATTGATATGTACTACCTATACCAACAAGATGCATCTTCTTTTCGGTAGCCCATCACTTAAGAACTCCAAAGTTAAGCGTGCTTGACTTGGAGTAATTCTGGGATAGGTGACCTCCTAGGAAGTTTTCCTAGGAAGCGTGTGAGTGAGGACAAAGCACGCTGAAGAGACTCGTGTTGGTTTGTGGGGACAGTCGGTAATCCTTAAAGCAGTCCGGGCTGTTATTAATGGTATCAGAGCGGACCTCTCCCAGTACGGTGTGGTTCGGGGACGAACCAAGCGGAAGCTGGTGGGCATGTAACACCCGGGGCTGACGAGGGCGGGGAGTGATCGCCGGTGCATGAGGCATGGACAAGGAGCGGCTCCTGGCAGGCTTCTAGGCGGAGGGATATATGAATGAACCGAATTCACACCGGAATGAGAGGGATCCTGAGGCTGTGTAGGTATGGGACTATACAGTTGAAGGAAGGCTTATAAGAATTGATATGTACTACCTATACCAACAAGATGCATCTTCTTTTCGGTAGCCCATCACTTAAGAACTCCAAAGTTAAGCGTGCTTGACTTGGAGTAATTCTGGGATGGGTGACCTCCTGGGAAGTTTTCCTAGGAAGCGTGTGAGTGAGGACAAAGCACGCTGAAGAGACTCGTGTTGGTTTGTGGGGACAGTCGGTAATCCTTAAAGCAGTCCTGGCCGTTACAGCTGTCCTTCTTTTTTACCCAAAAGAATAGGGGGAAAGAAAGGACTTGTGCTAGGGCGTATGATACCTTCCTCCAACATTTCTTGGACCATAATTTCAATATGTTGTCTTTGGCTGTGGGGATACCTATAGGGTTTGACCTTAACATGATTATTGCCATCTAGGAGAGGTATGGTGTGGTTATGGGCTCTGTTTAGGGGTAGGCTTGTTGGTGTGGCAAAGACACTCTTGTATTGGAGAAAGAGGTTGTGTAATTCAGAGTTTAAGGTTATGTAAAATCAATATGTGGGTTGGGTCACGGTCTGGGGAACTAAGTTGGAATTGAATTGTAAAGCATTCAACAATAGCATGGGTAGAGGAGAGTCGTTTAACATGGTGGGCTTAGGCAGGGATAGGTATCTTCGGTTTATAACCATGAAGGGTCACAAAAGAGTTTCCCAAATAAAACTTGATTGTAAGAGCACTATAGTCATCGATGTGTAGCCCCAAGGTGGCCAACCAGGCAGCTCCCAATACCAAATCAGCTCCAACAATGGGTAACACGTAGACCATTAGGTGAAGAGACTGACCTTGCACACTAACATTCAAGTCACGGACGAAACCTTCTACTGGCAAACGAAGGAAATGTGATAATCGGGGCTAGAGAAAGTTATGGGAGTTGCCGTTGTCAAGGAAGATCTAAACCAGCGTACCCTGAATTGAACCCTGGAATCTCAAGGCGTTGAGGCTGTTGGACCCTTTAAGAGCATTAAAGGAAAGGTGGTGGCCTGGGTCTTCGGTTGGCACAGAGGAATCGGTAGGATCGAGTGGATCCGTTTCTTGGTCATCTAGGTCATCGTCATCGCACAACAGAAGGAGGTATTGTTTGTTTGGGCATCTATGCAACGAGGAGAACTTGCCGTCACAAGTATAGCACAAGCCTTTTTCCCGACGTAGCTGCATCTCCATCGGTGAAATACGTTTGACGAGGTTGGTTTTGGGTGGTTATGAGGGGGGCTTATGAGCTGGGGTGGGCAGAAAATAGGGGAAGTGAGGTTGGGCGAGAATTGGGGGTTTAGGAACTTGGACCGGGTTGGTTAGATTTGAGGTGAAGTAAGGTTTGGCTTTGGGGCTATATTTTTCCCCAAAGAGTTTGGCCAAGGCCACCGCCTTAGAGATGGAAAATAGGGCTTGGGCGAGAACATCCCTACGAATTTCGGGCTTGAGCCCACTTAGAAAACAGACCATCAGAGCATCCACGCTTAGGCCCTGTACGCGATTAGCTAGGGAGGTGAAGCTCAAGTAATATTCACTCACAGAGGACTCCTAGGTCAACTTAAACAAGGAAGAACATGGCCAGTCATAAGGGGACAGCCCAAATTCCAGTTCCAGAGCTCGAGAAAAAGCAATTCAAGATTGAAATGGGTTAGAACGGAAAATCATTTGGAACCAGGGGACCACCTTCTTTTCCAGGTGAACTACTGCAATTGTAAGTTTCTGTTCATCGGGGGTCTTGTAGTAGTCAAAAACTGGTCCGCCTTGAATATCCACTGCAAAAAGCGGAGCCGTCAAAACGAGGAAAATCCAATTTGTTATTCCTTACCTGAAAAGGGTTGAGAACCCAAAGAACTGTTGGAGTTCGACCCACCGACAGGGGAGGACTGTTGCATAGAACCAAGGGTTACTTCCAGGCAATCCAAGTGATAAGAGGTCATCAACGTGTTGCTGGGCATATTCTTGATGGCACAATTCCATCATCTCGATGAGTTTCCACATACCCGTTGGGGGCTCTGAGTTTGGTGTTGCCCGCCAAGGTGGGTAAGCAACAAGAGCACCAAAATGTTGTGTTATAAGTAAAGAACTCAACTCAATACTGAATATACCTCTTTTATTAGAAATGTCAGATAGCGATACAATACAACAACACTATGCCAGACTATTGTAACTAAGTACATTTTAGGAAAATAGAAAGGACTAAAGGAAACCTATGAGTTGGTTCAGAAATATAGGGAGGATACTAAGAAGGAAAGCTATTCAAAGAGGGAGTACAACCTAGGTCATAAAATCCATACTCTGTCTGAATACTTTTTTCCTTTTATAGCTCCTATGCAGTATATTTGCAGTTAGGCACTTTTATTATGCAACTCCTTCTTGGTTCCTGATATTGTGGATCATGCACCCCATGGTTGCCTTTTGTAACAAACTTTGCAATCAATTTTGGACTGTTGTGATGATCCGTTAATTTCATAACAGAACGTTAAACATTTTCATACTAAAATTAACATTTATAACGAAACTTAAGAAGAAAATAATCACCTAAACTAAGTGAGATAAAGAGAATTCTTTCAATACAACCTCCGATCTAATCAAATCTCGTGCAAAAGTGTTTAAATAAACGAGATAAAATATAGAGATCAAAAGAAAGCAAAAATGACTCGAGGATTTAACTTTTTATTCCATTTTCATCATCATTGAAAATGGATATCATGCCCTTATATAGGATTCTAAATTTAGAGGAAAATGGCTACACAAAGAATGATTATACTTTAGAATGCTCTATTATGTACAAAAGTTACAAATTAAATAAATACATCAAAAGTTATAACTATAAAAGTTTAATTTTGATATTCATGTAATGACTTTTAAAATAATTATAATTACGGTCAAACATTTTTAATGATATGACAATTCATGATTGAATAATAATATAAAAAAATAAAAAAGTTTCACTTACAATGTATATACCAATTAAATTCTAACTATAAACCCTTATTAATGATATTTTTAATAGAGTAGAGGCATCACATACAACATAGGCATGTACACAACAATAATCAAACAATTTTTTTCTACCAAACAGGGTGCTTCTTTAACTCTATCAGACTAGAAAAATTAGATAATCGCTAGATCACCTTACCAAAGCACTATCCCAAATTAAAATTGGGTGAACAATTGGTCAAAGACGACAAGAAATGTGAAGTCCGATATTTATCTACAGATGTAAATAATATTTAAATGTAGGTCATGAGAAAGCGATTATGGCAAACATGTAAAGAATGAAAGATTGGGCAAACAAATGACAAAAAAAATGTCTCTTTTCTCCGTTATCAACTTATCATGGTCAATCATTCACTTAGAAATCTTTTCCTTTTTTAGCCACTCATACATATAGAAATCAAATTCTTACACTTTCAATGTCAAAAATAAGATAAACGTATCTTAGTTAATTAATATAAATAAAAAATTATAGGGTAAAAATCAACCCCCTAGAAGTAGGATTCAGGCGACAAACAAAATTGGGAGGGGGAGGGGCAGGACAAGGTTTAACAATGACAAATTAATAAAGTTAAAAAGAAAATTATACTGCTGAAGGGTGATGGAAGCACAGCGAGCCCCATCAACTTGAATCCTGCGCACCTTATGCAGTGGTCTCACACTTACATTACTCAACTCCCTTACTACTTTACCATCTCTTTCCGCCTCTGTTCCCATGACCTCTCCCACCATTAAAACCATTTGAAAACCTACCATTCCTGCCACCTCTTCCACCTGAAAACCTATTCCCGCCACTTCTATCATTAAACCCACGACCACCACCAAATCTGCCCCCTCTTGATTGGTCTTTTTCTTGCAAAGCTGGCAGTGCTTTTAAAACCTCCAGGCTTACATTAGCAGCATTTTGCTGACCTGAAAAGCAAAAATTGTTCGATTGAAAATATGACCAAGATGAAAGCTGTATGTGGAATTAATACAACTATATGCTAATTTTCAAGGAGTGCGAAGACATAGTTAAAGTCAGAAAGATAGCAATGAAACAAATGCTAAGAAATAGTTACTACCATCACGGAATGGAAGTTGAATGCTATTCAGAATATGAAATGCTCAAAATGCTGTATAACAATTAATTAAAATTTTACCAGTAAGAAATGCATCTACATCTTTGGCTGGTACATCAAAAACAGCACCATTTCCATCTGCGGTGAGTGTAAGACCCTGCACTGCATCAACCTTCTCCTCGGGCAAGAATCTCCTCAGGACTCCAAAAGCAAAACTGATAACAGTCCATGAAAGCATAAGTCAAACAGGACCAAACAAATGGAAAACTCAAACAACTGATGCTTTAAATATAGTTGATAACTAAAGAAACAAGTCTACACTAAAAATTAGTGTATATGAAGACATGGAATTTAAGTTCCGAAATAATGATATAAAGATGCCTCTAATTAAATATTGCAAAGTTCTCACGATGGGCTGTAGATAGGTTTTCCAATCTCAAGCAGCAATGTAACATAATTCTCCATGGAAGTCAGAAGGGATCTTTTCTTTATCTCGGTAAAACCCTGCAAGCAACACAATATTTTTTCCAGATTATAGAAAAGCATTGAAGATCAAGGATTTCATACATTAAAAAAATAAAACAAAATAGTAAGGACCAGATATGGAGAAAATGTGAGAGATCATTTGACTTACAACAGCCTTCGCAAGAGCTTTTGCAAGTAATTCAACAGCTGATAGACCACTGTTATTCAAAAGCTCCTCAGCAGCAGACTTGAATGCAGGAATCACACTGCATTTATAACATTTTAAAAGCATAAGATAATGTCAAACACAATAAGCAAAAAACAAGAAGCATACCTATCAGACACTTGTGTAATCATTTCAGCAGCTTCCCCACCAACAGCTTTGGCAATATCATCAGACTTAGGAGCAGATACGTGTTCAAATTTCACACCCGATTCCCTTTCAATTTTAGATATATTTGACCTTCTGGGATCATAAAGCATTACAGCAACTCCAGTATTACCTGAAAAAACCAAACCCAGAATATAACATGAAATTTTGATAACACAAATATTGCAATCCATTTATAAACAAATAGCTAATTTCCAAATATACCAGCTCTTCCTGTACGCCCAGAACGATGGATATAAGCTTCTACATCCCGTGGAGGCTCACACTAAATCAAATACATTTCAGCACATCACATCAAAATCATATAATAATGATTCAGTATATTGTATGTATATGTATCAAGTGTACCTGGATAATTAGCTGTACATCATTAATATCCAGACCCCTAGCTGCGACATTTGTGGCCACCAATGTCATGAATTTTCCAGACCTAAAACCAGACAATGTAACCTGCAAGGGACAAGACACAATTAAGAGAAAACAAAACAGCAAGAGTTCACCTACACAATATTATTACAAAAAAAAACGTTAATGCCAAACATAACAGTCCAAAAGGATATCGAAGTTCCAAGACAGATCACCCTTGCAACATACACAGAATGAAAATTTCCATAATCATATCAAAATTCATTTTAACAGCTCACCTCACGTTGTGACTGTTGTATGTCACCGTGGAGAGGTCTTGCTCCAGGCAACAACCCTGCAAGCTCAGAAGCAGACTCCTTTTTCTCAGTAAATATAATTGTTCGGCCTCCACTGAAACAGAACCACATGTCAATAAAACAATTCAAACATCTAATCGTATACATAATGTGAAGTAGAAATCAGAAATTGAATAGTAATAAAATATCACCTGCTATAACAGCGAATAATGTCAGGGATAAGCTGGGACCTGGCCGAAATATTACAAGGAAGAACAATATGCCTAACATTGGTGCTAGCCTTCATTTTTTGATTGCCAACAAGATCAGCAGTTTTCTTATCACGTTTCAGAAATTTTGCAGAAATCTGGCAAAAAGAAAAATGATCTATAAGGCAAATGACCATATGTATAACACGGAATCAGCACAAACAAAGACTTAAAAATAAGAAATGATCACATAGGTTCATACTTGCTTAACCCAGTCTGGCAAAGTAGCACTGAAAAGAAGTGTCTGAACTTTGTTAACATCTTCTACCTTACCTGCAACAATCAAATAAGAGATCATTAAAATGCTGAAAATATATTACAATCCAAAATATTGATCTAATTAATCCTCGACTGATCTCAATTGTAAAGCATCACCACTAGAAAATATAAGGAAACATTTTGAAACAATGTTAGTGGCAAAATTTAGTCCCTTATGAAATTGCAATGTTGCTCCAAGTTATCAGAAACTCAGAACCACAAAAGACGTCGAAAATGAAAACGAGCAGCACTGATGAAGTGACCTATTGAAAAAGCATAGTATGTGCAAAACTTAAATTCAACAGTCAAAACTAAGTAAAGCCCCCATCATAAAGCATATATTTTCACAAAAAGATGACAGCACTCGAAATTATTTAACGCAACAACTCTAACTAGAACCAGCAAAAGAAAAATAAAAAAAAGAGTAGCTAGTACCAACAAAGTAGACAATTATCACAATGAGTGTGTTTGGATTAGCTGGGAAAAGTTCATTATTTCAATAATCGATCATATGCATAATCAATTAATTTTATAATAGATTATAATAGAATCAATTTTATGTTTGGATGTGTTTATTGAAAAACGATTTTAAGATAATCTATTACATTTGGGTTGTATAAAAAAAATCACTTTTACATAATAAATTACAAAAAAGGTATGAAGTTATTTGTATGAGAGATCTCTTTATACCACCCACTTTAATCCGACAGTGATTATGATTTTAACTTTACTAATAGCTTTACACCGTTGGATGAAAATAAAATTAACGTCGGAGTGGGTGTAAGTAAAAAATGACTTACGTTGACATAATCAGATCCATCCTCTATTTGTATATTTTAATATTAGTATTATTTGTTTGTAGTAAACTTTGTAGGGATGAAAGGGGAAGAATGTTATTGGTTTCAAAATAATCTAACAGCTTTTTCAATAAGTTCTTTAAAAACAACTTTTTTCTCATTTTGGGTAAAATTTTATCTTACCCAAAGACTATCTGATTGAGATTGAACCTCCGTTTGCTCGCATAAATATACATAATATTGCAAAATTTACATTTAGCGAAAACCAAACAACAAACCTAGAATGAGTTCAACATCTTCAACAAAACCCATCCTCAGCATCTCATCAGCCTCATCAAGGACACGGAACCTTAGTTGGCTGAGGTCAATATTTCCCCTCTCTATATGATCCTGCACAAAATCACCAATAGTCTTAAATACACTAATAATCTTAATAACAATAACAATCAATAGGATCAAAGATAAAAAAAAAAAACAGCCACATGTAGCCAACAACCATTATTAAAGTAATTTACCTTTATGCGACCAGGTGTGCCAACAACAATATCAACACCCCTCTTGAGCTTAATCTCTTGAGTATGATATGGAGATCCACCATATAAACAGCAAGAAGCCAATCCCATTGCCCCACCATAAACTTCAAAATCAGCATACACCTAATGCCCCACAACATACCACAATAAATAAAATCAATAAAATCAATACACATAAATACTATGGAAACTAAACTCCAGAAACCAGCTCCAGCCTATTACTCTTATCTATACCTGACAGGCCAATTCTCTAGTAGGTAGAAGCACAAGGACGCTAGGAGACCTCCCATAGCCCATCTTTCTCGACGCTTTTGCCACACCATTTGTTAAAGACTCTAATATAGGCAACACAAAGGCCAATGTTTTACCCTGCAAAAGCAAAAGATAGAGATTTTAAAAAAAACATAAGGAAAATCAGAACATTAGTATAACTTGTCTGGCTGCTATCAAAACTAATTATGTGGCGACAATCACATTTCTTTCACCACATAACATGCCAGAATCGGATTAATAATTTCTTCAAACTCCACACCACACTATAAATTACGCATAATAATTAAGCGAATACATTTAGTTTTTGATACAATTATATTATGAAGAAGCATGGATTGATATATATATGAGTATGTTACAGACCTGACCAGTGCGAGCACGACCAACCAAATCGCAGCCATTAAGGACGATTTCAAAGGTCATGGCTTGAATAGGGAACAGCGATTCGATCCCCTTCTCCTTCAGCTTCGCCTTCAACGGTTCAGATATCCTAAACTTGGAAATCGCATTCGGATCCTCTTCCTTCTTCGCAACTTCTTGTTCTTCTTCGTCTTCTTCCTCTTCCATCTCCAACCTCGCCTTCTTGTTCTTCTTCTTGTTCTTCGGTTTCAAACCCTCGACAACATCCGAGCTAGTCTCACTCTTCTCCTCCTCATCTTCTTCCTCCGAGGATGAAGAAGAAGAAGCCTTCTTCCGCTTCTTCTTGATCTCCTTCGAACTCTTCTTCTTGCTCTCCGAAACGGCGTCGTTCAGAGGCAGGTCCTCGTTGTTCTTGTTTTTCTTGTCCTTCTTGAGTTTCTTCTTGTCTTTGGGGGTTTCGCTGAGAACGGCGCCGTTGGTGAGGGGAAGAGAAGGCATGGCGGAGCGGTGCGTTGTGATTTGTTTTGTTGGTGTGAGTGAGAGTGTGTGTGTGAGAGAGAGAGAAAGAGAAAGAGATATTTTCTCCTGCTTCGAAGGAGTTTTTTGTTACGGCAGGAAGCAGGAGAAGAAAGAGGATGAGCTAGGTCGTGGTTTTCGGGTTTTATGGTTTAGACGAGACGAGACGGTAGACACGTTCTCACCTCACCCCTTGGATCCTCAAACCCTATTCTTTTTCGATGCTGGCCGTTAGATTGATTTAAAACCTCAAACAGTTTCACTTACATTATTATTAGGTCTACTCTTAGATAACTAGGGCCGGAAAGTGGATCCATGTTTACAGGCCCATGACCCTTTTGGAGCATATGCTTTGTTTTCAATAAAAAATTAATAACTAAAGACAACCTATGAATGAATAAACAAATAGTAAATCCTCAATTTCATGTGAAATTGTAATATTATATCAATTTGGTTCCTGATATTTTTGAAATTCCAAAAATATCTTTGAAGTTGTCAAACGTTAATCAATATAATCCCTCTGTCAGAAATCAAGTTGATACGAAGGCACTAATTGGCACAAGTACCAAATGGATACAAACTTACGATTTCACGGACCAAATTGACAATTTACTCAACAAACAAAAGGATATAATTTTAATACACTTAAAAAAAAATACATCACATAATATCATTGTTATTGCAAATATTTAACTTTCACAAACAAGGCCCAACATGGTCCGTAGATAGTTGAGTTTCTTAAGCATGTTGTGAACGGTTCGATTCATGTTGTGTATATGGAAAATATTTTGTTGGGAGAAACAAAACTCACTTCGATAATCTTTATGACTCTAAGCCTTGAAAAAGATTAGTCTACGGCTATCGGTTGGTGATAACATCGTGCACACAAAAAAAAAATAGACTAAAGGCTCAAATTGGTACTCGATAAAAAAAAACAATGTGACATTTTGGTCCTTGAGAAATGAAAAATACCAAATTGGTCCTTAAGAATGTAAAATGCTCTCTGTTAGGGATTAAAATGTCTTTAAAAATTACCTTAAAATGATTAATTTGACCCACATTTACATTCTTGAGAACCAAATTAATATTTTTCATTTCTTAGGAACAAAAATGTCACCGTAATTTTTTTATCAATGGCCAGTTTGGGCCTTTATTCAAAAAAAAAAAAATATTTGACTTTTACATAAGAAAATATTGAAAGAGGCAAAGTGCAAAAGGTAAAATAAGATTATAAATAAGTGTTATAGTTAAAAAAACAATTAAAATTTTAATTGATTAGTAAGAAGTGTGAACATACAATTAAGAGTGTCACAGTCATGGCTCCCTTCTGTCAAATTACATAATGAACTATGATATTCGGACACAGATTTGTTGTCCAACACCGTATAAATAAATAATATAGCTTTTATTTATCATTTTTTTCTCTCATCATATATTCTTCAAAGCTCAAAAACCAAGTCTCTATACGGTGTCCTCATATGTTGTCAAGTTTTAGATGATCAAAAATCATTACTCTTTCATAATAACTATCTCAAGTCACATATATAGTAAAGTATTTGGCTAGTGGTATAAAAAATTTTAAAATGACAATGCATATAAAAAAAATGTGATATGTCTTTTTATAGAGAAGTTGGGTTCGGCAGGATCTCAATCCACATATTATGCCCGCTTTGGATTCCAACATCTTTTAAGGTATGAATTCTCAATGGTATGTTTAGGGATGACAATGGGTAGGATATGGGTAGGATATTATAGTATTTGTTTCTATACCTGCGTTTTAAAAAAGTACCTGTATCCGGATCCATACCCGCGTGGGTAGTAACTTAAGTATCCGTACCCTTACCCGCTAGGTACTTAAGTACTCATACCCGCACTCGTTACCCGCACTTTAATTAATAATGAAAATCAATAAAAAAAAAACATTATTAAAAATTTATAATATGTGGAGAATATATATATATAACAAGTTTGAAATATTATGATGGTCAGGATTAGAAATTAGTTGATGGTCATGTGATCACTTAAAAATGTCACATGACTTTATGTTCTAATCTTGATCATTCATGTGTGATCCAAAGGTTTAGATTTGTTCCTCTCACTCTCACAATAAAACACTCCTCCCACTTGAGTCGCCCCCTATATATATATATATATATATATATATATATATATATATATATATATATATATATATATATATATATATATATAACAAGGCAAATCAGTGTAGTATGTTCTCACCTTACACATAGACATCATGATATATCTACGCCTGAAATGCAAAAGTGATACCAAACACCTAATATTTTCCAATATATTAAGTAAATATTACAATTAATATCTGGAAAATATAGGTTAGAAAAGGAAAGTTAGTATACAAAAAAAAAAAAAAAGTTAAATTGGAAAAATCGGTAGAATTGTGAATTCGCCAGAAGATAAGGACACTAATAACCTGAGTTACATTTCAATTTTTTTAAACTAATATATTATAATTATATATTTATATATAATAATTAAATATATATATTAAGATACATGTATGCGGGGGTATGAGCTGGGGAGGGTACTAGAGTACTCGTACTCGTACCCGCACCCATACCCATTAAACTTTGCGGGTAATTACCTGCCCCCATATCCATACCCATAAAACGAGTAACTACCCTACCCATCATGAGTAATTTTTGCGGGTGCCGACTGGGTAAAATATCCATTGTCATCCCTAGGTATATCCATCTCCCTTTAAGTTATTTTAACTAGTGGGGGCAAGATCATATATTAAAAATATTTTTTAAAATATATACAAATGCATAAGAGATAAAATAATGGCATCATTATCATTAAGACAAAAATTGGAGATTACAAAAGTAAATATACCTCAACTATTACAAATTATAATTGCTCTCTAAGTGTCATATTTTGAAATTATTGTATGATTTTTTCGTTTTCAATATTATAAAAATATCTCTTTATATATGTGACCAAACCAATGTTTTAAAAACCGATCCAACTCGGACCGGAAAGAAGAGTAATTCAAGATTGAATCGATTCAACCGGTTTAACCAGTAGTCGATATATATATATATATATATATATATATGACAAATAACCAATAATAAAAAGATCAAGCAACAAGTCAAATTTCAATCAAAGGTCCAAATTTCCATACCAAGTCCAAATTGTTCAATAATGAAATAAGCACACAACAAGTCCAAGTTAATTACAAAGTTAAACTTTGAAGTAAAGTGCCACAAATAGGATCTTGATAATAATAAATTAACAATAAATGGTCATGTTTATATAAGTAACGAGAAAAATAAAACTTATAATTTATATGATGTAACAAAAATCAAAATCAAAGTTGGTTTATACTGATTAGTATTACTAACCTTCCTTTAAAAAAAACAATTTATTTTTTTAATTGAATCGATCGTTTTTTTGGTTCCGATTTTCCGGTTCTAGACCGGTTTTAATCGGTTTTTGATCATTTTTAGCGGTTAGACCGTTTATCTGATTTTATGGTTTGACTTGGGCATTTGTGCATCTACCATTGATGTTGTTAACAACTGCAGCAGCATCAGAAACAGTGGTGACTTGGTGCAGTTGTTGATCCTTTGCGGTTTGGATAGCCCATTTAACACCCAAAGCTTGGGCAAGCACAGGTTCCACTGCAATGACTTCTTTCCTACAAGCTGCAAACAGGACAACACGAGTGAGGTTATATACAGTTAAACCCCCAACCCGTAGACCCATCCAGAAACTGCATAAACAGGTGATCTGAATTCTCCTCAGCAACTTGGCATAAAGGGCAGAGAGTATCAAGTTGGATACCTTTCTTGGAGAGGTTTGCTCCTGTGGGGAGAATATTTTTTGCTAGCCTCCATAAGAAATTCCTTACCCTGTTCGGGACAGGGCCTTCCAAACTAATTTAGAATTGGGAGAAGGATGGTGAGTTTTCTGTTAGATCAACCTGTCATCTCCTAAAGGGAAACAACTCACGGCACCTTCTTGGCACATCAAGTTCCCTAAATGACAACTTGTGGGAGATGGTTTGCAAGTCATTCCTTCAAAAGTTGTAGTTTATAATGTATTTGTTCTTTTGTTATGGACTACTTGATTAGAACATGTGTTCGATAATTTAGAGCGTGTTTGGATTCACGTTGAGTGAACCAAAAGTAAGTTTGGAGTGATAGTTTTCTACTTAAAATCACATCCAACATGAGAGGAATATTTTCTTGTGTTGGTGATATTTCAGTTTGTAACTGAAATCCAAACACACCCTCAACCGAGCAAGATATTAAAAATTTGGAAGAAGTATTCTGTTCCAAGTTGTCAAGATTTCCATTGAGAGTGGGATTATATAAAGATAGGAACATTTGCAAATTGTAAGAAAGGTTCTTTGATAGCACAAAAAAAAAGAAGAATTTGACTCCTCTAAATGAGAAAGTAAGAGTGTATCTATCATTGCATTTTTAATGAGTTAAGATTTCTATACATTTATCTCAAGAGTGGTTGCACCTTTACTTTTTCACTTTAGAGGAATCAAATAAAAAAAAACAGTTTCTTGAAGATTAAATTCGAATCAATGTAGGTTTGATCTGAATTCCTATTATGATAAGATTTTGCAATAATGGGTGTGAGTGAATGACATGTTTTGCTGCATTTTTGTCAGGATTTGCAATGAGAGTAGAGAGGACATGAAGATTGGTAGATTTGCAAGTGATGAAGAAAGTTCGTTGAGAATGAAATTTGAATCGCAATGGGTATTGCTGGGTTTACCCAAATTTCTATTTTGAGAAATAGTGATAGTTTTATACTTTTCTATTTATTAAAATATTTAAATTTTGTCTACGAAACAAATATATTTAAATTTTAATTAATATATTAAGATAATAGGGAAATATATGAGATATTTATTTTTAAATACAATTTAATTATTATACA
This sequence comes from Ammopiptanthus mongolicus, assembly GCA_039655645.1. Lineage (NCBI taxonomy): Eukaryota > Viridiplantae > Streptophyta > Magnoliopsida > Fabales > Fabaceae > Ammopiptanthus > Ammopiptanthus mongolicus. Next base: position 27,931,042 of record CM077346.1, on the reverse strand, counting down.
ATGACAATGTAAAATCTTTTTACATAGATATTCAATCACAATTTGTCACATTATTAAAAATGTTTGACTTTTATCATAACTACCTCTAAAGTCACTCATATCATGATTGATGATCGATTGACAATGTAAAAACTTAACAATTAAACTCTTTTAAATAAAACAGTAGTAAGAAGCTTTTTTTTTTTTTTTTTTTGATAAGAATGATAGTAATAAGTAATAACTCCATAATGATTAATAATAGCCCAACTAATTAGTAATAAGTTCCTTATCATTGAAATTGTGTTACTCTTATACTAACCATCTATAAAGTCATAAAATATTTTAGATTTGATACTTTAATTGATTTTCCTTTTTATATTTTATATTTGCATATAATACGTATATTTTACCGTAAAATATTTAATATTTCTATATTCATCAATATCAATATTCATATCAATTTATGATGTTTATACTGGATGTCAATAGCATGTGTTTAAAATATATTGAGTAGGGTTAGTAACACGCTCTCTAACACTTTTTTTCTAACACATATTTTTTTATTTGTTGAAATTCATATAGATCTCATTAATTTATGTGGGTCCCACTTGAATTTTGTAGGACCCACATAAATTTCAATCAATGAGAGAGTGTGTTGGAAAGAGAATGTTAAAGAGTGTATTGCTAGCATTTTTCAAAAATATTTTCCATATTTTATAGAATCCTCTTTGCTCAAAAATTAAATAGTATCAGGAAAAAAAAATCAAAAGTATATAATCAACTGAATTCCACGGAGGGTTTAACATAGCCCTACTTCAAAATAAAGCGCTAATTAAGTTTCATGACTACAAGGAAAAGGAGATATAAAATAGTAAAGTGCATAAAGTTACAGTCAAAAACTAAGAACACATCCTAGAGCCATATATATAAGCCATTTCGGAGTGAGTAGTAGGTATGAAGAAGATGGAGGAGGAGGAGCTGGAGTGTGGCATAAATTATACCCGTACCATGTGTCATTGGGGATGGAGGTGTTGAAATTAAAAGTAGCAGCCTCTGTGTCAAAGCCATAGATTTTCACGCTTTCAGGCTTCCAACCATCATTTGCACCAGATCTGTATAGGTACGCATAACAAATCTGAGAAGCACATGAACCATCTATTTGAAATTTGTCTGAAGAACACCGCTCAAATGTCCTTGAAATTGGATCATCCAGTCTTGGTGCATATATCTGATAAATAGTAATTGAAATATAAACAAAAATATAAATTTGAGATGATACTTAAAAACTAAGCTTCTTTAATTAGTTAAATATGTATATACAAACATGGAAAGTCATCACCTTTAACTAAAACTTCGAAAGTGAGCAAGTTTCTAGTTATGTGTTAGCCTATTAGTCCTACTCAGCATTATAATAACAATATATCGTGCACCTTAGAGCGTCCGAGCAAGTAATATAGAACTAATTTAAGAAGAAAGAAACAAAATATCTAGAAATTGAGTTTTGTTATGATTTAAGTCCATCAACAGAGTTAAATCCAAAAGACTAATCTAATAGATGAAAGAGTCTCATGGTCACATTGTATAATCGTATCAATTTGATCTTTACGTTAATTTAATTTTTAAAATTATAAGGTTCATATCAACTTAATTCTCGACGGAAGGACTTGATTAACGTTTGACAACATTAGGGATGTTTTTGGAATTTCGAAAATGTCAAGGACCAAACTGATACGACTTTATAATTTCAGAGACCAAATTGAGAATTTACTCATATTTTTTAGTTCAATTTCAATTCTATATTGCTAATACACTTCTGAATATTTCATTAAAAATAAATATCAATTTGATCATGAACCAATCAAACATATTTCACTAAAAATAAATAAATATATAGAGAAATACAGTAAAGAAAAAGGCAAAACCTGGTTTCCATAAGCATCCCCAAAAGCAATACTGATCTCATCAGTTGTAAATTGAGGTGAGGAACAACTTGTAGATATAACCACCATGTAAGAACAGTTCGCTGAGTTCTTCATCTATTGAAGACACACAAAAGAAAAAAGATCAAATAAATAAAAAATGAAACCTTGGTCTTCATCATAAAGACAGCTTCAAGGAATTAAGAAGATTTGGGGAAAAACAATTGGTTGTGTGTTGTTCATGGGAAGGACTAGTTACAAGTACCTGGATATAGCCAACACTGAAGGATTGATCTGCAGCTTGAGGTAGCAGAGGAGCAGATTTGGACTCAGAGACTGAAAGGGTCAATCCAAATGCAAAGTAGAACAGAAGAAGAACCTGTTTGATCATCTTTTTTTAGTAAACTAGCCAAAGAACGAAAAGAGCAGAAAGAGTGGAGCTGGGGAGAGGTATGTGGAATGAAATGGGGTTGTATAGTGTGCTTAAAGTCCAATTCCCTTCTTCTTTATCTTTCTTTGGACCAAACTTAGATTCCAAATATGGTATTTGTATGCCGAAAAATTCTTGGCTTGAAAATTCTTACTTTAGCTAGGTAAATCAAGGTTGATAAATGCATGATTATCGAAAAAAAAAAAAAAACAAGGAAAAAAGGTTGATAAATGCATAATATTACTTTACACATGTCTTTAATTTACACAACCAAATAAAAAGTTCCTAAATTCTCATTATTATTATTATTATTATATATATATATATATATATATATATATATATATATATATATATATCTGTGTGTGAGTCATGGCATTAGACAGTGGCATGTCCAATGAACAAAGGGCAAATGAGACTTTATGATTCTTATTGTTTGTCCATGTCTTCCCTTGCTGCCCTGTTTATATTTTACTGGCTGTGCTGTGCATCCTTGTCCTACACGAGTTTTTGATTATTAAAATAAAAAGTTTTAAGGCCATTGGACGTTTTTTTGACATGATATTCAACTTTTAAAGTAGGAAAAAAATGATAATTGCCATAGACTAAAGTAACAAAACCGGGGCCAGGCTACTGATACCGACAAATTTATCAAGATATTATTGTTTTAATTTTTATTTTTTATATTATCATCCTTTTTAAATTATATATTAAATTATCATCATTTTCAAATTACATTGAGAAGTCTCTTTTGGAGGGCACAACTTCTCAACATGATTTGGAAAAAAAAATTGTCACAGCCAGTTGGGAATTCTTATTTTTCAACCACGATTTCTCAACGTGGGTTTTAATTTGGGGAAATTTTTTTGTCACATCCAGTTGGGAAGTCTGGTTCTTCACCCGTCTAAGCTTTCAACCGTCTAATGAAGTTTTCATCCGTCTAAGCCTTCGTTGGTCTGGACGGGTGAAAGTCATCAGACGAACTAAGACTTAGACGGATGAAAGCATGAAAGCTTAGACGGGTGAAGAACCTGACTTTCCAATCGAGTGTGATAAAAAAATTTTCCCAAATTAAAATCCACGTTGAGAAGTCATGATTGAAGAATCAAACTTCTCAACTGGCTGTGACAAATGTTTTTCCCCAAATCATGTTGAGAAGTCGTGCCCACCAAAGGGGACTTCTCAATGTTATTAAAAATTATGATAGTTTGATATATAATTTGAAAAGAGTGATAATTTAAAAAATAAAAATTGAAACAATGATATTCTGATAAATTTATCTACCTATATCATAAACTCTCTGTTAAAATGCTAGTTAAATCGATTTTTTTCTGTCTAATTTTAGCCTGTAACAAATAGAACCGGGTCATTCCAGGATGGCCCATTTATCTTTGTGCATATTCCACGAGATATGGAAGGTGTCAGGACCGGCCCAACATCTATTGAGGCCTAAAGTAAATTCTATGATGAGATCTTTTTAAAAAATTAAAGTATTAATTATTTTGTACACAATAAGGAGTTGATCCTTGGATCTTGTAGTTAATGATAAGCTTTTATATCAAATGGGCTAACTTATGTTTGTTGATATATGAAACATATCAAAAAGATAATATAAAAATAATACAAAGTGGACTTTTTTTCTAAAGAAAAAATTATTTTTTTGAGAGATCTAAAGCAAGAGCTTGAACCGATCCTGGAAGGTGTTGTGGTGACTGAACATACTTCCAAGTTAAATGTTGCCACAATACTCTACCAGTTAGAGACTATTTATTCAAACGGAAATACTGAGTGGTTCGAAAGAATCTTGGACGAACACCTTGTCTGATTTGATATTGGTAGATGAAAAATCACGTCATTGATTATAATTATTTTTACTAAAAAACTCAAAAGCTACAACTTTCTACTTTTTATTTTTCACGTCCCCGTCCATGCTCACTTGTAACCAAACACACTAGAAATAGGTGATGAACGATCACTGTCACTTAAGGAAGAAAAAAGTTACACATTAAACTATTTTGAACCTTGTGAATTTTTTCTTCAAAACTCCATCACTGTCATTTGACAAAGTTAGCTCTACTCATTCTCCATGTCGACGACATTTCTTTCTTTTTGAATTGCAAGCCATCATTCGATGTGTCCAATGTATGATGTGAACCTTGATATATTGAATATTCTCCATATCAAATATTAAATAATAAATTTGTTCACTTAATTTATTTAAGATTAAAAACCCATTTAAGTTACCAACAACTTTTAAAGTATCACTTTTGGTATCGAAAAAACAAATTTACTGGATAGTACTCGAGAATGAGAAAAGAGAGACATAGTCCTTCCATTTGTTTTCATCCTGAACACGTCATTAAAATGTTAATATGTATCGTTAGCATGTCAGGTGTCCATGTAATAATCCCTACCTATATAGTAGACTATGAGAATATTTATATATTGATCCAACAAAGTCTCCAAATATTATTTACGTAACTCAATTTAGTCCTTGATAATTTCTATCGTGAGATACATTAGTCCTTACATATTACAAGCAACACACCGCATTCACCACACCAGATGCTCCAACACAGGTCATATGGATAAGTTTAATAAACACTTGGGCACATTGACGGTATAGATCAACACTCTAACGCTATTTTTAGAATGGAGACAAACATAGGGATTGGCGTGTCCCTCTTTTATCATCGTCAGGGACTATTCAGTGAGTTTTTTTCTTAGAGACAAAAAGTGGTACCTTAAACATTGTTAGAGACTAAAATGAGCCTTTAGTTTTTATTTAATAAGAAATTTGAAATCAATAATTAAATTGATGAAATTTAATGCTAACGAACGCTTTTAGAACATTGTTTAAGAAATCAAGAAAATAATTTTTGTATGAAAAAAATAGCGTATTTAAATATTAAAAAGTGTTACACTTACTTTTTCTATGAGGAGTGTTAGCAACACACTCTCTAACACTCTCTTTCCAACACACACTCTCTTATTTGTTGAAGTTCATGTGAGTCCCACTTGAATTTTGTAGAGCCCACATAAATTTTAACCAATAGGAAAGAGTGTATTAGAAAGCGACTATTAGCTAGAGAGTGTGTTGCTACTTTCTAGCATTTCTCTTTTTCTATATAAGAACTTTTATACACTCGTCTCCAAAACTCACTTAATTTTTAGGCAAAATAAATTGATTGGTCTTATTGTGAAAAAAATTGGGTGTTTGCCTATTAAGACCCGCTTCTTCATAAGCATGAGGGGATGCACAGAGTTTTTAACAAACACCCCATATTTGAGGGTGCTTCCAAAAGCACCATGCTTATGGAATTTTCGCGAGAAAATAATTTATAAATCAGATAATTATGTGATAATAAATAATTATGTAAGGATGTGAAATCACTGGTAGGGTCCATAAGAACTTTTTGGAAGTTGCTAGGTTGGAGACAAGAGGTGCTTAAATTATAAAACGTAAAAATGAGTGATGTATAAATATGGGACCAATTTAAGAATTTCAAAAAGTAAACAAAGTGGATGCTAAGATAAAATTGCTCTAAATTACTCGAATTTTTAGCTGACCAAGTGGACCCTCCCCTCCCAAAGTATAAACGGATCCCATATGGGTCCACTAATAAAGAACCTACCTTGTAGGGTGTACGGCACACTCTTAAAGTGAGTGCTACTTTAAAGTGAGCGAAACTCTAAAATGATAAAATAAGGGGTTATCCACCATTAATTTAATCAAGTACATAAAGATTAAAATCCACTAAATGAACTAAGGGTGAATAGTCCCTTACTTTCTTATTTTATCACTTTAGAGTTTCACTCGCTTTAAAGTAGGCAAATCCTAATTAAATTGCGTCGGTAAGAATTGAGTTGAGTAGTGTAATTAATTTTTTATCATATTTTTTAGTAAAATATTTGGTTTTTGCTTTTATTCATAAACTAGTATGATACCCGTGCATTCGCACGAGGTCACGTTTGTTTGTATGCATGTTCTTGAAACGGCCTGTGTATATACTAATAAGCTAGTAATATGAATAATTTGAACAGCAAACATATCTAATTGTGATTAAATAAGTCAATATAGTGTTTTTACAAATGTTTGATCTACATACAAAGCAAATATGACTCTAAAGCAATGCATGATTCTTATAGAACTAAAAGATATAGGGTGAGTTGCTATAAATGATATAATTTATTTTTCACCACCCATTTTGAAATCTAAATAATAATGAAACTTACTAACCAAATTGTTTAACATAGAACTAAAAGATATAAAACTACCTTTGCTTTATTAATCCATCTCATAACCGGTATTTGGGACAGATTAATGTCAAATTGACTTGAAGCATGAGTTTTGATCTACATACGAAGCAAATATGACTCTAAAGCAATGCATGATTCTCATAGAACTAAAAGATATAGAGTGAGTTGCTATAAATGATATAATTTATTTTTTACCACCCATTTTGAAATCTTAATAATACTGAAACTTACTAACCAAATTGTTTAACATAGAACTAAAAGATATAAACTACCTTTGCTTTATTAATCCATCTCATAACCGGTATTTGGGACAGATTAATGTCAAATTGACTTGAAGCATGAGTTCCGCAAATCCAGGAAGCAAAATTTCATTATAACCTGCTCCGCCCGAATGAAACAACAGGTGATCTTGAAAATCTAACCCAACTTGTTAAGTAGATTCCTCAGATAATAATAACTTAGTATGTGTTTGGATTCACAGTCAAAAATCACGGTGGTACTTTAAAGTGAGCGAAACTCTAAAATGATAAATAAGGGGTTATCCACCATTAATTTGATCAAGTACATAAAGATTAAAATCCACTAAATGAACTAAGGGTGAATAGCCCCTTACTTTCTTATTTCATCATTTTAGAATTTCACTCACTTTAAAGTAGGCAAATCCTAATTAAATTACGTCGGTAAGAATTGAGTTGAGTAGTGTAATTAATTTTTTATCATATTTTTTTAGTAAAATATTTGGTTTTTGCTTTTATTCATAAATATAAGTTAGAAGTTGAATTACGCAATCAGCGCCGTCATTTGAATACCAAAAGTTGACAAAAATCGATAATATTTTACACGGTTAATGCAGTTCAAAAATATGGTTAATGAAGTGCTGAGTCTGATTAATGAATATACAAGATATCGCAACTCATTAACCATCCGTTGAACTTCATTAATCACGATTTTGAACGTTATTAACCACGATTTTCAGGTGTTTAAAATTTTGAACTTCACATGCATATTTGAACACCTGAAAATCGTGATTAATAACGTTCAAAAGCGTGATTAATGAAGTTTAGTAGATGGTTAACGAGTTATAACACCTTATATATTATTTAATCAAACTCAACATTACATTAACCATAGTTTTAAACTGTATTAATTATATAAAATATTATTGATTTTTGTTATCAGTTCAAAAAAACATTTCTCATGTTATAATGGGCATGAATCTCATGTAGCAATGATAATTGGTAGAACTTCGGTAAAGTATATTTAAAAAATATTGTACCCGTTTCTATACTTATATGGGTAGCAACATTTTTTTTATGCTGATGTGGCTAACAGTTTTAATGTTTATCTATATATCCACTTGGTATTTACATACTCAAACACAAACTCATTATCTGCGTTTTTTTATAATCATTACCTATATACCGTCTTGGTATTCGTATACAAGAGGACCGATTTGAGAGGACATGTTAGTAAAATCCTAACTTTAGATCCCTCAAAAAAAAAAAAAATTTTTTATTAAAAAAAGGGTTTATTTTATATTTTTTTTATATTTATATTTTTTTTATATGTTTGATATATTAATAAATATGAGCTAGCCTGCTTGATATGAAAGGTCACTATTAGCTTCAAGATCCAAGGATCAACTCCTTGTTATTGTGTATCAATAATTAATTTTGTATGAAAAATTGGCTTAATTATATTTTTGATCCCTCAAGTATGACGATTGTATAATTTTGATCTCTCATGTTTTAATTGCGTCAATTGGGTCCCCTAGGTATCACGATTGTGTAATTTTGGTCTCACAAGTATCATAATAGTGAAATTTTTAATACCAGTAGCCTACGTAGTCCATGTGGGACTGATTTGAGACTTAGTGAAGTCAACTTGACAGTTTACGAGTCATTCTTATAAGACATCATTGATATCTCACACACTTTAATGGTCAAATACACATCACGAAGTGCCACATAAGAATGACACATAAGCTGTCAAACTGGTCTCATTAAATGTCAAATCAGTTGCACATGTACTTCTCAGGCTATTAATATTAAAATTTGCACAATTATGATACTTGAGGGACCAAAATTGCACAATCATGATATCTGAGGGACCCAATTAGCGTATTTGAAACTTTGGGAACCAAAATTATACAATCATGATACTTAGAGGATCCAATTGACACAATTAAAACTTAGGAGATTAAAATTGCACAATTATAATACTTAAGCGATCAAAAATGCAATTAAACCAAAAAAAATTGCTGGATTAACTTATTATTTAAAAAGATTTTGTCACAAAATTTGCTCAAGACCTCAATAGTTGTTGGGTTGATTCTGTCATATACCCAAACTCATTATCTTCGTTATCTTTGCACAAAAAAAAAAAAAGACTCATTATCTTCTTTTTGGTTAAATAGAATATGTTATTTCTTTAAACATGTTTTTTAGGACAAGTTATTTTTTGAAGCAATAATTAAAAGTGCAATATCAAACTCAATAAATAATAATATTCAATTATATTTTGAATCCTATTTATAAAACAATAATAACCTTTTTAATTAAATATGCAGGTATGGACAAGGTGGGTAGTATATAAGGTACCCAGGCAAGTCCATCCACATAATTTTTGTGTGGTAATTACTCAACTTCATCGCCATCCTCATTTAATAAGTAAAATCCTATTTATTGTCGGTAATTTTTGTCGGTGCTTATGAAATCTAGAGCCAATTGTCGTCTCTATTATCTTCACTCACAAATGTGGATTGAATCCATTGAATCCACTATAATAAAATCCTGGGGTCTATTTCCTCCGCATAACCACTTGAAAAAACATGACATAAGAGGATATATTAACTTGTCAGTTGAAACGATGCTAATATGTTAGTTTATAAAAAATGATAAAAAAATTATCTTGATTAATTAAATTTAAAATAAGATTATTATCTTGGACTAAAAAATTATTAGTTTAAGTATTTAAAAGTAATGGCCAAAAGAATTTAACAGAATTCATCTCAATGTCAAAATGGTAGTATTCAATCACCAACAAAATAATTAGATATAAATATTTACATAAGAGTTTAATTGTTATATATCGATAATGTAAAATTTTTTATAATAATAATCAATCAGAAATCATGGTATGAATAATTTCTAAAATAGTTAGGATAAGAATAAAATATTTTTACTAATGTGACAGTTTATGATTGGTTGATAATGTAAAAAATATTTACACTCAGTACATATAAATTAAATCCTTTATATAAATTGTCATATAAATATAACATATAAATTATTATAAAACTGCTCAGTGCCATCACTAGTACGATTATATTTTATAAAAGAAATATAATTAAGTCATCATGTAGTCCCGCTTGAGCAGCTCAGTGGTAAGGCTGTAGGGATATTTGATGATTGGTGAGTCACGGGTTCGATCCTGCAATGACTCCAATTTCTCCCTTTCCCATATAAAGCCTAATTATGCCTTGTAAGGACAAAAACAAAAAAAAGTCATCATGTATGGTACTAGTAAGAATGTGTTTGGGAAAGATTGATTTTTCCTATTTCAGCTATTTTTTTGACTAAAAAGTTGTTTTATATATAATCTATCATGTTTGGCAATTAGCTTAAATTTATAAAAAAACTTTTTTCGGGGAAAAAAACTGTTTTATATTATCTAATTTGTTTTTACTTAAAATTGTTGTGATTTGATTATTTTTCATTCTCAAAATTATCTTCTCTATTTACCCCTACAAAACTAATATCCAAACATATATTATTAAATTATATAAATAACTTCATATCTTTTTTCGTAATTTACTATGTAAAAGTGATTTTTTGTGCCACCTAAATGAAATAGATTATCTCAAAATTGTTTTTCAGCAAACATACCCAAACTAAAACTGATTCCGATTATAATCGATTATCACAATAATCGATTATACATATAAACGATTATCAATATAATCTATTTTTTTAGTTTTTTCAAACACCATGTAGTAGGTTTGGAAGCTGTACAAATGCATATTTGGTAAGGGTGGCAAAAAAATCCAATTGTCCACCATCCATCCAGTCCATCCAAATGAAAATCCATCCATTGCAAAAAAAAAAAAGAAAGATAACAATGGACTAGATGAATTGAATTATTTTATTTTTTGGATGATTGTGATCCATTCACCATTATTCTAAAATCCATTGGACCACTTCATAAAACAAAAAAATAATCCATTGGATAAAAATAAAAAAAATAAATAAATGATAAAAAGCCATAACTTCAAAAATTAAATCAATTTTTTGCTATTATAAGTAGAAAAATATATTTTTTTGGTGTTTTGCTACCATGATTTGAATTACTTGTATTGCATTTGTGATGAATTGTTAATTACAAAAAAAAAAATAGGCAAAAAACTTATTTTGGAATTTTTTGTGTGGATGAATGAGATATATTATTTGGAAATAGTTTTAAAATTTATTTAATTTTTTAAAATATTTTTCATGGATGGATTGGATATCCATCAGTAAAAAAATTGTTAATGGATGGATTGGATAGATTTTTTTAAATGGATCGTGGATGAATTGGATTTTTTTAATGGATCATAATGGATTGTTTTTAATCCATCCATTATAATCCGAATAAAAATTTGTCCAATCCATTCATTTGCCACCCCTGATATTTGGATTACTGTTGAGAAACTTCAAACGTACTTCTATCTCAAAACATCACCTTATTGCTTTAGGGCAAACAAATGTTTAGACAACAAAAGTAAGTTTACAAGGATAAAACAAACAAAAAAACAAACATTTACACCAAAAAAAAAAAAAAGAGGACAAAACAAACATAACATATGTTGACAAGTCTGACCATTGTGGTTAGGGATGGCGATAGGACGGGACGGGTGTGGATAGTGCTTCTCCCACATCAATATCCGTTAATATCCATGGATATTTATGCGAGTAGCGGTATCGATGAATATCCGTGGATATTTAAGTGTCTAAAATAAAACGAAAATAAAATAAAATTATACAACATAATATAACAATATATTATATTAACATTATATAATATATTATATGTATTTTAAAAAAATTATCATTATGGGTTTCACCACTAAAAGATATGAAATAATAAAGAAAATAAAGTTTATTTCATCTCAAAGTGATAGATGTTGTCATAATATATAATATATATTTAATAAAAAATATTTATTATAAATATGTGGGTATCCGTGGGACGGATACTATGATCCTCATCCCCATTTAATAGGTATTCATTTACTATCCATGACAGATAATCCATACGGATATCCGCGGGTGCAGATAATTTTGTCATCCCTAATTGTGGCTTGGTAAAAATTAAAACCTAGCCCAATGAAATAGAATCCACATCTTTGGTGTGATAATATTTAATGCGATTTCATACTATTATTACAAGGATAAATTCATTCCGAGAAATATTTAATAGCCCTGAAAATGGGAATTCAGAATTGCTCGAATAGCCATAAAAAATGACTTTTAATTTAGAGATAAAATTAATTTAGAATGAGTTTGTCTTTAAGAGAAGAGATGCGTTTAAAAGAGCTTATTAGAATAACTTATAGAAATATGCTTAGATTATGTTTGGTCCAGTTTTTTTTTAGCTTAAAAGCTATTTTAAAGTAAAACCTAAAAATAAAAACTTTAAAAATAAAAATTAAAGATGTTTGGTAGTTTCATTTTTTTAACTTAGAAGCTATTTTTAAGCTAACAATTGTTACAAATTATTTGGCATATTTTTATATTCAAGATTGCAAAAATTCTACATATTACTAGTTACTAATAAATAAAATATTTAAACAAAATTAAGAAAATCTACAAAAAAAAAAACATTTTTACAAATTCTCTCTTTTACAAATATTTTTAAGAAAATCCATATGCTTTGCTGGTCTTTGTTTGAACTTGAACCGGTACGATTTTGGCTTCAACGCAGCATCAATGAATCCAGATCCTCTCATGTTGAAAACCAATATAAGGAGATAATGTTAGGGATCTGATCCTTGAAAGACAAAAGGAGAGAGAGTTTTGGAATATGAAAAAAAATGTGGGAGGATTGATTAAGGATGAAGATTAAAAATTGGAGAAAAAATAATGAGAGAGAATCTTTTTCCAACATCAATAGATATAAAACTCAAAAAAAGGTACAGCACCCATATATGTGGGTACAGTATGAATGTTTGAATTCTAAAATCTTCACATAAATGCATCAACATTAGTTGGCAATTGTCGACCTTAGTTAGTGATTGTCTCTCTAACAGTAATTGTAAGGTATAGTGCAATTTGAATTGATTAGACACCGATCCAAAATTAGAAGAGAATGGTCAAACTCGGAGAATGTTAGATTATGCTTGTGCATAATCCAAAGTAGAACGAAAACTTGCGATAAAAAAGTAGAGTATAATTGGGATTTCAGGGTTCATGGAAGAAAGTGGGATTAGGGTTCAGTGAATTCGGTTAGGGTGTAATTTTAGGTGAAGTGAAAGGGAAAGTGATGAAGGAAAGCCTACCAAGAAGAGACTGACAATGGCATAAAAAAAAAAAAAGGGAAAAATGACAATTTCTATGTCTATGTTTTGGAATGACAATTAACAAAAGTCAAGGACAATCACTTTCGTATCTACCAAAGAGACATGGTGATACGAGATATAGAGAAGTCGTTCAAAATTCTCATTTTGGATTGATGAATGTCAACAAAGAAATACTGAGAATTAGCATCAGAAGGTTCACTATCTAATGTTTTATACTTCGACAAACATCATACAGGTATTTTGAAGATCTTACTTATGTAGAACCGTATTTTTTATTCTGTTTTGCTATTTTGAACATATGGATTTTGTCCGCTTTACGCCCATTATGCATGTTTGCAACAATCATATTTCGATCGATTAAATATGAAGCTACAAAATGCTCAAATCGTATTTATAGATCGTATAATACTCCAACAACGTGTAGCGTGAAAATACTAGTGTTACATTGTTCATACGCGTAAAAACAAATCACGCTAATATATCAATATACTCCAACAAGTAATTAATTAAATGCATTTACTTACTACATTTGATTGATGGAACTCTTAGCTAAACCAAATGACTAACATTGAGATGCTATACATCGATACTTGCGGTTCAATCAACTAACTCTAATAAACCCCCCTCATGTTGGATAGGTACCATAATATTCACGAGACCCAACTTGGAGACTAAGATGCTGAATAGAGTTTTTGGCAGGGATCGAAGTTGAAAATTGAGATCCATGTGTTACTTTAACTCTACTGTCCTCCGGAATACGTAGCGGTTCTCATTTACTCCTAGTCATAACTATTGTACTACTGTTCAGTTCCTTTCAAATTAATTGGTTCAATTCAATTTCGTCTTTGTCATAACTTATCACGTATCTTCAATTCAAGATGCAGCATCTATCTACCTTAACCTTTTCTTTGTTTTATAGAGCCCTCCTTGTTGAAAAATTGAATCAGACCAAAATTTAAAAATAAAAGCAGGCCACATATTATATAGTAACTGAATTTCGCCAAGTGTTAACACACATATATCTTGTGTGTCCTGTCCCTAGCTACTACATAAAGTACTCATTAAGTTTCATGGCTACAAGGAAAAGAAGACAAAATATGTAAAGTGCATAAATTACAGCCACAAAATACAAACAAATCCTAGAACCACACATATAAACCATTTTGGGGTGAATAGTTGGTAAGAAGAAGAAGGAGGAAGAGGAGGAGGATGAGATGATGGAGTGGGAGGAGGAGGTGGAGTTGGAAATGATGGTGTGGGAGGATGAGGATGTGATGGAGTGGGAGGAGGAGGTGCTGATGGAGTGTCACAAAAATTATACCCGTACCATGTATCCCTGGGGATGGAGGTGTTGAAATTAAAAGTAACACCCTCTGTGTCAAAGCCATAGATTTTCACACTTTCAGGCTTCCAGCCATCATCTGCAGATTCTGCACCGGATCTATATAGGTATGCATAACAAATCTGAGATGCACATGGACCATCTATCTGAAATGCATCTGAAGAACACCGCTCAAATGTCTTCGAAATTGGATTCTCCAGGTTTGGTGCATATATCTGAAATAATAATGAAAAGGAAACCAAAAATATAATATCAAATGATACTAAAAAAATTAAGCTTCCTTAATAAACACTTCTTTTTTTTTTTTTTTTTTTTTTACAATTTATAATTAATTGAAGTGTAAAAAAATCTTTACAGCCAAATTAAATCCTTACTTAATATAGCGGTGATTACAAAAGATCGATAGGTAAAAGCAAAAACGAATGAGACGTGTGCGAAGGGTCGAGTAACTAACTAGTCAAGCTATTAAAAGTCATCACCCTTTACCAAATTGAGCAGGTTCTAGTTCTATATTAGCTTGTTATCCCCTTCGCTCAAATATAGAAACATTTCATGCACTTTAGATCCTCTAAGAAAGTCGTCATGTATAGAACTAATTTAAGAAACAAGCAAAGTATCTAGAAATGGAATTCCATATTCTTCCGCAAAAGCTAAAATTACCACCCTAGCTACCAACAACTAAAACAAAAAATGAAGATAAGTACATGTAACAATAATGAACACCAACAAATTAAATATTGAACATACCCATGTTATATATTTCTGAACATTTCATTAAAAAACATTAAAAATTTGATCTTGAAACAATTAAACATATATTTAACTAAAAAATAAATAAATTGAGAAATACAATGAAGGAAAAGGCAAAACCTGGTTGCCATAACCATCCCCAAAAGCAATACTGATCTCATCAGTTGTAAACGGAGCTGACGAACAACTTGTAGTTATAACCACCATGTAAGAACAGTTCCCTGCGCTCTTCATCTATCCAAGACACACAAAAGACAAAAAAATCCAAATAAATAAAAATAAAGCCTTGGTCTTCATATAAAGCATATAAACAGCTTCAAGGATCGAATTTTAAAAAAAATGAAAAAAAAAAAAACAAAAGCGTTGTCTTTTTTTGGTTCATGAGAAGGACTAGTTACAATTAAGTACCTGGATATAGCCAACACTGAAGGATTGATCTGCTGCTTGAGGTAGCAGAGGAGCAGATTTGGACTCTGAGACTGAAAGGGCCAATCCAGAGGCAAAGGAGAGCAGAAGAAGAACCTGTTTGATCATCATTTTTAGAAAACTTCAGCCAGAGAATGAAAAGTGAAAGCAGAAAGAGCAGTGTAGTTGCTGAGAGGTTGTGGAACGAAATGGTGATTGTATAGTGTGCTTAAACTTCAATGTCCCTTCTTATTTTTAAATGCAGAGGAAGGGGACCAACCCTACTTTCCACTTTTCAAGTATGATATTTCTGTGGCGAGATACTTTACTTGCATATAAATTAATATTAATATGGGATATATAAAAATATATAAACTGTGCTAAACATACATATACATTTATCGACACTATTTCGCATATGTTAAAAATTAATTTACATATTTAAAATAAAAAAATCTTATATACACAAAAATTTCTAACTGTATGCATCGCCGCCATAGACAAAGGTAGAAACTAGAAAGCCATAAACGTTGTCCAATGGACGAAGGGCAAATGCGACTTTGTGATTTCTGTGGCTTGTCCATGCGTCTTGTGATGCATGTTTAATTTTTACTGGCTGTACATTCCGTGTGCTACACGAGTTTGATTATAAAAATATGAAGATTTTAAGGCCATTGGATTTTTTTTTGACATCGAGATTCAATACAATTTTACGTTCATCGATTATAAGGTTTTACATATGATGTTATTGAAGTATCCATTTGATTTTTTAAAATTTATCTTTTTAGTTTAATAAAAAAATTTATCTTTTTAATGTTTATGTTTTTTACATTACATTAAATAAAAACATGTAATAAGAAATGCATTTGATTGAACATTATTAATGTAAAAAAATTTTACTCGATCAATCAATAAATAATTATGGTATGAATAATTTTTAAGATAATTAGGATAAGAGTCGAATATTTTTAGTTACATGTCAATTTTTGATAGGTTAACAGTGTAAACTATTTTTATGCGGACAATTTATATCAATTAAATCCATAAGAAATTAAAAAGGTTTCATTTGACTCTAACATACTATTTAGTTGCACAGGAATGAAGGGGGAGGGAAGGAAAGATGAGGGATTATTTTAAATATTTCATGTTTGATTCATTTTTTTGGAGGGGAATGGAGCAAAATCCCTCATAGATTAATTTTAACTCCCCTCCAATATTGGGGGGATTTGAGGGGAGAGGAGGAGATTTAAAATTTTGAATAGATTGCCTAAAATATCTTCATTTATATGTTTTGAATTCTAAATTTATAAGGATTTTAAAATAAATTAGTTTTAAAATCTATCTCCTCCTCTCCCCTCTTGAACCAAACATGAAAAGTGTTATTTCCCCTATCTCTTCATTAAAATCCATTCGTTCTCCTCCCCTCATTCGAACCAAACACATCCAAAGATATCTATATTTTTTTATTCATGATAAATGTCTTTTGTAAAATGCAACTAATTACAAATTGTGACACTAAGAGTAGTTAAATATCCTTTGAGATATTTAAAAGAAGTGAAATGTTAATCCATGCATTAAGATATTAATTATGAAATTAAAAAGACAACTTTTTATAAGAAAACTATGTAGTTAATATATTGCGAAATGAAATTTTTTAGTTTTCAATAAAATTATTTTTTTATTCCTTAATTAATGTTCAAAGATGCTTAAAATAAATACTACGGGTTATCAACTAGTTATAGCCAAATTGCGACACCAACTGTAGTTACATATCCTTTGAGATATTTAAAAGAAGTGAAATGCTAATCAGTGCATCAAGATATTGATTATGAATTAAAAAGATAAGTTTCTATAAAAAATTATGTAATTAATTTATTAAGAAATGGAATCTTTTATTTTTCAATGAAACATTATTTTTTTTTTGGTACAAATGAAACATTGTTTTTTATTCCTTAAATAATGTTGAAAGACGCTTAAAATAGTACCGCTCCTGATCAATTAGTTATAGCCAAATCCAGTCTCTTCTAAATTAAATTTCTTTTATATACTTTATGAAAAGAAGGGAAACAATATTAATAAATAAAAGTAAAGTACTAATAAATTCAGTTAATAAAAATTTCTACCGTTAATTATAAATTTTGAAATTAAATCTCATGTATAACTAAGATTTGACATGAATTTTCTTCTTTTTAGATACAATATAAGGTGTTTGTATTGACCTTCCTGTCTGATTTTAAATATTTGTAAATATTCTTAATTAAGATTTGTTAGATTTCGCCATATTATCTAAAAATAATTTAATTTATATTTATAATTCTAAATAATATAAATGACAAAGATGTAGATTAACATGTGGTTGATTCGAGTGATAACGAGTTCGGATTTCCTAAGCAAATAATTAATTGTTCGATCTTTGACTCTTATGTATTAAAAAAACTTAATTGATAAAGATCAGTCCCAAAAGATGATTAATCTTAACAGTTACACGCGAAAATATCATAAAAAAAAAAAAAAACAAAAAAAAAAGGACATAGCGTAGTAGGTACAAAGGAATGGCATTCAAGAGTGACACGTGCATGGACTCCTTTGCAACAGATACCACCCGTTTGTCAAGTTGACTGATAGGAAGGGGTGGTAGTTGGCTACGGGTACCGAGAGTCTTCAAGGTTCTTTACTTTTGTGACTTCTTTGCCTTTGTAATGGGTGATGTTATTACCTATTAATTAATATATGAATACTTGTCAAAAAAAAAATATTTAATATGAATAAATAAATGTTTTCACATAACTCTCATTATTCATAGTTCTTTTTCTTTTTTCTTTCTTTATTATAATCAATTTTCCACTTAGTTAAATGATCTAATTCTTTAGGGAAAGCATACTCATTTCATTTGAAATTTACAGTAATTGCGTATGATATCTTTTTATTCACAAGGTACCGACCTCTTTTAAATTATATTTGTGCACTATACTTTTTTTTGGTTACATTTGTGTGCTATACTTTATTTATCTACAATTAGCGATCTACTAAAATTAACGAATGGTTGAGAATCACATAGGATATACCAGAGTGAGTTGTAAATTAAAGGAATGAAATTCTGTTATCCTAAAAAATGATATCTCGATATCCTATGCCAATCAAAAATTGGGGACCTATGCATAAGTATTAATAAATTATGATTTTATTTTATTATATGGCAAATTATCATTTATGGGAAACATAAAATATGATATGAAAGTGAGAGAGAAGATCTCCATCCAAATTAAAGAAGCACATAGGAACAAGTAGAGGAAAAAGGTGATGACAGTATTGGATGAAGAACCAAGGGCTTTGATAAGAGATGAGTTGAGAGAGTTGTGGTATGCCACAATGGCCAACCTGACGAAGGATAATGGGTTTTGGTATAGGGTTCCTTTCCTCTCCGGTCATTGGAGGGGTCCAGTATGAGAGAGAAAGAGATATATATAGAATTAACTCCAGTGACTGGAGAGGATCTCAGTCCTAGGTCGGTAGGAGCTTCGCTCGGATAAACCGATTTGGGCTCCGTCTAATGATGGTGTGTTGACGACCAAGACAACATATGATAAGGTTCACAATGGAAGAAGGTGTTTGAAACCTTTATAACATGCAACACTCTTCATCTCTAGGGATATTTCACCCTTTGTGTAAGAGCCTCAAAAACTACTAAAAGATACCACACCCTTTAACAATTTTAGGGATACCACACCCTTTAATACAAAAACAACAAAATAAAAGAACAATGTAGCACTCTCAAAGTGCAGATGATATAAATTTAAGTACTATGATATTAAAAAGGGTGGCTTCTAGGGTGGGGGAGCAAATAAATCACTCACCCGTGAGGGATCCAAAATGACAGGTTACACCAGGTAAACAAGATGTATTGTTTTTAAATTTAAAATGATAATGGTGGACACGTGTAAATATGTTGTTTTGCAGTATAGCCCCTGGAATAGCTTAGAGTTTTTATTACTTTCTGCATCAACAAACCACGATAATGCACCTATCTTTTTCAGTCGAGGGTCAAGGTGGGATTCAAAGATGATAGCAAGACGTGTTTACCTGCTAACCATCTAAAGCAGTCATGTGAATTCTGCTTTGAAAACGGATGTATGTGAACATGTACCAAGGTTCAAAATGTATCGTTTACGAGGTTGATGGACTCCTGTGTATACTCTGCCTAATTATGAGGTTGAAATGCACCAAGGTTCTGACGTGCCGCTTTAGATGCAGAACTCTTTTTTTAATGTCAAAGGAGTCCATTTTAATGTTCAAGATATAGATCCCATTTCAATGTCAAAGGAGTCCATCAAGTTTCAATGCAGATCCTTTTTTTCAATCATCCATGCATTTCTGAGATGGTTAATGGAAATTTTCAACATCAACAATAATGAGCTAAACACTCATGTACATTTTTTTAATGATGTATCTGAGGGATTTAGCCAAGAATCTTCGATAGGTTCACCAAAATACATCAAAACCCGATAACCTTAAACGGTGCATCTGCAATTTTGTTCGTCGACAAATGTCTTTCGTTTCTAAACAACCTTAACTCTGAGGTACGTTGTTGGATGCGAACTGAAGCTGCCAAGATAAAGAAGCGGAACGCAAATAGGGCTTTTGGATATTCAGTTGTATGGAAATTCCATTGATTGCTTGTGTTATATGTGTTCAACTTTTCGCATAATGTTGGGGTTAATATGAAATTTTTTGATGCAACCGGGACATCCGGTCACAGTGACTTCATCTCAACCATCCACTTATTTAATAAATATATTCAATTGTCATTAAAAGCTCCATCACAGGTAAGGGACTTATTTGCTCCCTCACCTTAGAAACCACCATTAAAAAATGAAAATAATGGCTCAAAAACCAAGTAAGATCAACAAATAACTAAAGCACAAAAGGTGTTTTAAGATGATTTTTCATTATGCTTTGCATGATGGGTGGACGAGTTATGCTTTGCATTTGGTATATTAGCTATTTCATACTGGTTAATAATGAACCAGTTGGTCCTATTATCCTGAAAAGAGGTTTGCGCCAGGGTTATCATTTGTGCAGAAGGCCTTTCATCTCTTATTAAGAAAACCGAGGGTCGAGGTGACTTGCATGGAGCTAAGTTGTGTTAGGGTGCCCTTATTATCTCCCACCTCCTCTTTACGGATGATAGCTTCTTATTTTTCTGGACAAATGAGAAGGAAGTGCAAGTGATGAAGTGCATTTTAGAAGATTTTGGGGGGGCCTCGGGCTAAGCAATTAACACGAAAAAATTAGGGGTTTTCTTTAGCAGGAATGTGGGTGAGGAGCAACATGTTTACCTCTCGGGTTTGTTGGGTGTTCAAGTGTGCATGTGGACTGAAAAATATGTTGGGCTCCCTTCTATGGTTGGTAAGAGCAAGAAGACCATGTTCAACTACCTTAAGGACAAAGTTTAGAAGAAAGTCAATTCTTGGAGTGATAAAATGCTTTCTTAGGGGGGGAAGGGGCTGCTCATAAAATACGTGTTCCAAGCTATCCCTTCCTATTGCATGAGTTATTTTCTTATTCCCCTTCTCTTAGTGATGAAATTCAGGAAATGACGAACTCTTTCTGGTGGGGAGCAGGTGGTAGAGGTTCAAAAGGGATAATTTGGCTATCATGAGAGAAGTTATCATTGAACAAAAAGCATGATGGTGTGAGTTTTCAGAGCTTACAAGGCTTCAACTTAAGCATGTTGGGGAAACAAGGTTGGAAGCTTATCTCTGACCCTAATGCTATGATACCAAGAGTATACAAAGCTAAATATTTCCCAAGTGGGGAGTTCTTATATGCGCAATTTAGGCATAATCCAAGCTTTTCATGACGTAGTATCTGGAGTTCCCGGGTGTTGGTGAAGGAAGGAGTTGGATGGTGTATTGGTGATGGTTCCAAAGTTAATGTCTGGAAAGATCCTTGGCTCCGTGATGGTGGTCATAACAGAATACAGTTCCCTACACATAACTATCATGTAGACATGAAGGTGCAACAACTTTTGATAGGTGGGTTGAAGAGGTGGAACCATCAGATGATCCTCAATAATTTTCACCCTGAGGATGCAGTAATTGTTCTCTGTGTTCCCCTCATTGACACGGTTAAGGAATACAAGTTGGTGTGGCAGCCAAGTAGGCAAGGTTTGTACACTGTTAAGTCGGCTTGGTGTTCATGGATAAGCTAGTGGATTCCTCTCGATATCGGGTTGATGGGGACTGGAAGCAAATTTGGAGGTTGTGGGCCGTAGAGGGTTAAAACTTTTCTCTAGCGTGCTTGTAAGGATTGTCTCTTAGTTCGTACCCGTTTGCAAATTAAAGAGGTTCAATGCCTTGATAAATGTGTTAGTTGTGAACAGGATATGGAGAATAACTATTATATTTTTCTGACATGCCCGATAAGTATAGCTTGCTGGGAGCTTGGTCATTTTTGGGATGGGATCGAACCCTTGTTGGAGAAGAATGGTAGTTTTCGTGAACTATTTTTCTCAGTTTGTGAAAGGTTGGATCTTCAACGCAAGGCATTGTTTGGCATTATACTATGGAGCATGTGGAAGAGCAGGAATGAGAGACTATGGGACCAAAAAACTGTTTCCTACACGCAAACTTACTATAGAGTTTGTAAGGAGCTTGCAGATTGGACGAGTGCAAGGGCACCTTATCCGTCTTTGGTCTCCCATTAGTCAACTGACCATAGGGCGATTTGATCTAAACCTCCTCTTGGTTATGTCAAATGTAATGTGGACGCAACTTTCTTTAGTGAACAGAACAAAATCGACTTTGGTTTGTGCGTCTGCAATAATAATGGCCAGGTCATGACAACTCAAACAGGCTGGACTAAACCCATGCTCATGGTGCATGAGGGGGAAGCTATAGGGTTGTGGGAACTTGTGGCATGCAATTCATTGTGTTGAAGGCTAGAACCCGTCACATGTTATCTTTGAAATGGACAACAAGGTTGTGGTTGACAACATTTTAACCTCTAAAGAGGACATCTCTTAGTTTGGGTCCATTATTTTGGATTGTCGAAAGACTCTTGTTACTAAACCTACTTATAAGGTTGTTTTGTTAAGAGACAAGCAAACACAGTTGTTCATAAGTTAGCTAGAGTGGCTGTGGAGCTAGCTAGTCCCTATTTTTTTTTTTACTGGTATTCCACCTTGTATTGCTGATTTCGTTTTAATGGAAATGCAATAAGCTTCTTTGTGTAAAAAAAAAGATGATTTCTCGTTTATAAGAACACTGGCTACTTTATGCTTTTATAGTTTTTTTTTGGAAAACTAGCTATTGGAGCAAATTAATGCAGCATTAAATGTATTCAAAAGTTTCATTTTCTCGACATAATCGATTATGGCCTCTCATAGTTGATTATAATTTTGCTGCCCATAGTTTTGGGTAAGGTAAAGAACTCATGGTTTTTCCTAGATATCTCTATAATATAAAACATGATAATTGATTTTTGAAATATTAGAGGTGTCGTAATCGGTTATGGACTTCTAATAATCAATTATGGTTGTTCTATTTGTGATAAAACTCTTATAAATTGAAAACATAATGCTTGTAATCGATTATGCTGTCGATGTCTGTGTTATGAAAAAAATAATTTATTTTTATCTTTACTTTTTGGTGAATTGAGGAAAGAAAACAAAAAATAAAAAACAAACTACACATCAATGGAAACTCCTAAAGCATCTTTGAGAAGCAAGGATTCCAGCAGCTTAGGAGGCTAGTTCCAGGTCTTCTAACCCAGCATCATGCAAGTACCCAATTTAGCAAGAAAGGTAGCACAACAATTGGCCTATCTTGGACCGTGATGCAAAAACACCACCCAGTCATACTGCATAAGGTGCAAAATCTGCATGATAATCACAGAATACTGATGGTAGTGAATATGAGATGGAGTCTGCAAAAGTTCCACCACCTCCAAGGAATCTGATTCACAATACACTTTCTTCATATTACTCTCCCACGTAGCCTTGAGACCATTTCTAAGGACCAATAATTCAGCCAACAACACCCGCAGAACCTTCATAAGAAGAGAAAATCGTGATCCAAACACCCTGCGCATATCGTAAAAGCCCACATGTGCCCATGTTCATGTTGGTTGGATTGAAGCTTCCATCAATATTTAACTTTATAGTGTCAGTTGGTGGAGGAAGCCAACGAGGAATCAACTTTTTATCACTATTGAGAATCCCATTTGAACTAATGAACGTTGTAATATCATCATGGAGATTCATGACTGTCATGACAATATTATGGATATCCACGACATCATCATTAAAGATCATCTCATTCCCCCAACACCAAACCCACTATAACCCTGCAAGAAAGAGATTATGCAGGTCACTATTTATCTGATCTTTAATCCACTGGACCACATCCATCTATTGAAAGAAAGAACTTCTTTGGCTGCACCTAACCTTAGCCAAGTTTCCTTGCTATGAGGAGCGCAAACAGTGAATTCCATCTTCCACCCCACCTAAACATCAAAGGCAGTTAGGAGAGGTTGAGAGTGTGACACCCACTACCCCGCACACGAAAAAAAAAGGTAGATAAATTATACAAGTTAAATAAAAACTTAACATAATAGGTAATAAGTACCACATTAGACGAACATTGAACCATAAAACGAAAGTTAAATAAAAACTCTTTAAGGCAAAAGATACAACTGTAGAAATAAAACTAAAGCTGAAACCCGATGTCACATACCAGAGTTGGTATATATAAACACTGATAACACATTGGATAACAACTGAACATAAACTAACAACCTAACTACGAGTAAGTGATCTCCTAAGAATCACCCCTCAACGGCAGGCTCATCCTCCTCTACATAAACAAAGTACATGCATAAAACAACAAAGACAGGGGGTAAGAAATCGTACATATGAATATAAAACGGTAACAAAATAGGTTATAAGATGAGCATGCAACACACAATCATATAAAACATATCATATCATGTTAAAGAATGTGTGCAATGCAATGCAACATCACTACTACATGCACATGCGGATCCATCAACTCTAACTCGAGAAAGATGAATAGGAGTATATATCCGTTAAACCAACGTTGGACGAATCACCATACCAGATGACCTCCACGAATACTTTCACTAATACTGATAACGTACTGTGGCTAGGCGGGTTAGTCATGTCTTGTCGAAAAGATACTTCAGCCACGGATTGCAAGCTTGTGCCATAAAGGAACCTCCTCACCCAACTATACCCTCACGGCCGGGATAACACTCATCGTGGCCTCCATCGTCGCAATTCATCATTTGCTTTCAGCCCAAACTACCATATTCTATGCAATGATGTGTGCAATGTTCAACAACCATGCAAGCACATGCTCAACCATCTTCCACCATAATCATTAACAATGATTATTAACCTTGATCATCAACGATGATCATTATCAACATCTGACGATAACTCATCGTTACCGTCTTTGTCAACATCATTAACAGTAACACATTGTTACCATTAAGACCATCATCTTTATTAAGTATTATCCTACTGAAGTAAATATTTAATCTTATTTTCTCACCATTATCTTTATTACGGTTCCTACTTATTTTAGTTAACTATCCTCAGAACATATCCTTTTCGATTTAGATTGTTATATCATATTCTTCACTAATTCTCTCTATTTAAAACCATGAATGTCATAATTTCATTCTGATTCAACTCTCAAGGATTTCCAACACTCAACTATATTCCACTGAAAATTTCTATAATGAGACCACGCCTAATAATCGATTATCTCCAACCTGATAATCGATTATTTCTAACCTATTAATCGATTATTTCCTCCCGACAGATCTGTGTGGTTGTTTTAGGGTATTTTCTAATCTTAAACGTCTTTAACACTCATAAATCAACACCTATGTATTTGAATTGTAATCCTTAGGTTATCAACCTCACCTCTCATGCTAACATAATTTATTATGAACTCTCATTAACCTAAAACTATGTTTATAGCTTAAGGTTAACCTTACATCAACTTCCAAGGCTTGAACAAAATACCCATCAACGATAATTCATCATCATCAACATGAAGTCAATACACATGGTCATGTTATAACAACAATCACTCATACTCAATAGTTACAAGAAAATCAAGATTAACACACATCAACATTCATAGGCATATGTGAACACGTAATTAAGATTCAAACATCAAGTGTGTCATATAACAACATGCAACTAGGGTCATGGGTTAACCCTTCATCTTATGCTACCCCAAAACCTATATATTTATATTGACCTCTCCCTCATACCTGGTATGACGATGCAATTCTAGAGCAAGGAAGAGAAGGCTTGTCTTGAACTTAGTCCAACACTCGCTGCATGATGGTGATAAACGGAACCCAAAAGCATTAAAAGCAGTCTCTGATTCAAGAAAACTCGAAGAGAATTGAAGGAGAGACAAGGGTGCACTGTCGCGACCGTCCCGTCCGGGCACCGTGAAAAAGGGTAAAGAACAGAGGAGTCGCCACCAAAATTTTTAAATGGGAAAACCTTGAAAAACCCAATTATTTAAGGAAAACTAGTCCCTTAAAAAAGAGAGATTTGAGCTCGGGAGTCGGTTACGAGTAGGGAAGGTATTAGCACCCTACGTCGCCCGTTCTAAGAACGGTACCTCAAGTTAATCGTGCAAAATATTTAATAACCTTTGAAAACATTATTTTACCCATTTTTTAAAACTAAACAAAAAGGAAATAAACACAAAAGGAAGAAAATAAAATTTTGACTTGACAAAATGATTATTCTGTTCCTACGTATTCCCTGGTGCGATGGGAAACTCAAAGCCACGTAGTTCTTAATAGAAAAAGTTTGATTGGTTGGTTGATTTTAGTTTTTGGGAAAAGATTTGATTTCGAAAAAGGATTTTATTTCAAAACTGGTTCGCTTTTGCACAAGGTTAAAGATAGTAGTGCTATACGATAAACCTTTACAATTCTTACGACACTTGAGGATGGGAGACCATATATCAACGTCATAAATTATCGCGCGAATTTTAAAAGATTTTACTTAAAGAAGAATTCACTCTTGCACGGGGTTAAAGATAGCAAAACTATACGATAAACCCTTACAATTCATGCGACACTTGAGGCTGAAAATTCATACATCACCGTCGTAGATTGTTACGTGAATTAAAAAGATTTTTCGAATAAACTTTGTTAATATAAAAGATAAAAGAAACATTTTTTGGATTTTAGATTGTTGAAGACAGCTTTTATTTTATTTCATTTGGAAAGATTTTTCTATTTTTTAGACCCAACCCAAAACTAAAAAAACTACACTCAGGCCACATAGTTAGCCCACTAAAAGACCAGCCCGTTAACCACAAAACTAAAAGACACAAAAGCACAAATAAACTAAAAGAGACAGAAGAAAAAACATTAAGATAAAAGAAAGAGAACCAGAAGTCCAGAACTGGTAAACACACATGCTCACAAAACGAGAAAGGTGAAAAAGATGATGGTAGGCAGCAGGCTGAGCACGGCGTGGTGGACGGCGGCGTGAGCGTGGTGGTGACTGGAAAAGCTGAGCTCCCGTTGGCGTTAGCGCGGTGGCGGGATGGAAGCATACAACGGCGGACGGTGGTTCTGGTGACTCACGGCGAGGAGCGGTGCTCTGCGGTTGAGACTTGGGTCACGGGTTTGCGATGGGGCGGAGCTCGCAGGGAAGCTTGATGATGGATGGCTTCAGGTGGTTGCGCGTCGCGATGGGGTGGAGCACGTTGGTGATGCAGTGGCTGTTGGGTCGCGTCTCGGAGGAGCTGGAAGGAGGCGCCGGCCCGAGGTGGAGGCACGACGAGGAACGGCGGCTGACGGTGGAGCCACGACGGTACTGGTTGGGTCTGAGGGAGGTCAATGGAAGCTTCCTCATTTTTCTTGGATTTGTTCTGCTGTTGTTGTGGTTCTTGTTGTATATATGGAAAGAAGAGGGAGAAGAATGGGTCATGGAGGTGGTGAGGTTGTCAATGGTTGAAGGTTTTGGAAAATGGTGGCTCATGGTGAAGAAGATGGTGAGTGGTGTTTCAAGTTTATGGGTTTGGGTGTGTTGTTTTTGTATGAGGGGGACCAGACTCAAGATGTTTGTGATATTGCTTCCATGATTGGTAGTGGAGGTGAGATTCTTTTGAGAGTCCTTTTTGTATGATGAGTGCTGAGGCTATGTATATTTTTTATGGTTCGAGGAGTGTGTTTAAGGTAATGAAGGATGAGTGAATGGGTCCAGTGAAGATGGAGTTCACGTTGTGTTTGTAGTTATGGCAGGGAAGTGATAGGTTGTGGATGGTGGGAATCAAGCTTGCATTTTTTGGGCTTCTAATGGTCACATTGATGGGAGAAAATTGTGACTGTTAGAATGGTTTTCTCCCTTTTCAGCCTAGAAAAATGGTCCCCTTTGCTCTCTGTGGAACGTTGAATTTATAGGCAAAATGATAGGAGAATGATGTCAAAATTTGCTATTAGCTTGCTGAGAGAAAAAGATGTACAATGCAGAAGATGGGTGCCTTAGGAGGGAGCAGATCAGCTTTGTCTCTCTGTGTTTGGTGGTGCAGCAGGGAGGAGAGCAGTGTCATTACCATTGCTGCTGTTGCTTATGAAGAAAAAGGAATAAAGTAAAAGAAAACAAAACAAGAGAGAGAAAAGAAGAAGGGAAGACTTCCAGAAGTGAAAACTCACGTCCCCTCCCCTTTGAATTTTTGGTTATTATTATTATTATTTTCCTTTTCTATTTTTTTTTGAACAAGAAATGGGCTTTTAAGTGGGCTAAACAAAAAAGGATTATGGGCCAAAGCTTTACTCAATTTTTTCTTTTCTTTTTCTAATCACTTAATCAAAAGATTAATTAACCCGGACAAAATTGGGTGTTCACAGCTGTCCCTCTTTACTTGGTTCTTATTAGATAATAGGTATAACCGTAGTTAGCCTTTTATCGTTATAAGAAACGAGTAAAGACTTGAACTTTATATGATGAATGTTGCTTTTACCACCTACCTAATTACTATTCCAACCCCCTCCCCCAATTTTTTTTATTTATTCCCTAAAATACCATTCCCCTTCTCCCCACCCCTCCCTCCTTCCCTCCCTCACTTTCTTCTTCTCCCACTTGCCACAACACCCACACCCTTCCCCAAATTTGAAAGCATTGGAATGTATATTATTAACAATGCCTGAAACACCATCATCGTTGCTTTGAGACAGGGAAGATCAACAAATATTGAAGGCACAATAAAGTGATGTTGTTTTCGATTACCTTGGTTATGTCAAGTTATTACTCTTGTTGTACATAGATTTATACATTGAAGATTGCATCTGCAAATCAATTTGTAGTGTTTTTCACACATAAGTTATGCAAGCTAAGTTTCCGTAACATATTCATAGTTTCGGTATCATGTTAAAAATTTACATGTTAACATATTAATTTTTTTTAACGTGGGTGGAAGGGTGTGGTAGGAGGTGGTGGAGGAGGAGGAGGAGGAAAAAAAGAAGCGGTGAAGAGTATTTTGGTGAAGAAAGTAAATATAATAGGTACAGAGTAACCTTGATATAGTAAATAAGGTGGTGGGAAAAGTAAAACCCTGATATATTTTTTTGGTAACCTTGATATAGGCATAAAGTATCCACCACCGCTAGCAGTGATTAATCTCCATCGGAGAATCTATTGGACACACAAGGTGGGTTCTTTCCTCCCAACCAAGTTTTCTCCATACGCAAGTGTCAAGATTCAAATCTTTGACCACTTGCTTAAGGTGTCCGAGTTTCCCACCACCCGAACCAACGACATGTTGGTAATAAAACCAAAATAATATTAAAACATAACCCTTATATGATTAAATTCAGAGTAAAGACCCAAATTGATCTCTGAAAATTTTGGGGGACCCACTTTTAGTCCCTGAAAAAAATAAACTAATTATTTTGCCTATCAAATTTACTAACGCGGGACACATTAGTCCCTAGGTTTAATTCCGACGTCCATTTACTTGTTTACCTGTCCGATTAACCATTTTATTTGACCTGTTAGTGATCATGCTTGATTTATGACAAATTTCCACCTTGAAAAATGAATGGAAAGTGAAAAAAGTGCATAATTTTCATGTATTTTGGATTTTAAATTGTGCATGTTTTTTTTCATTTTTTAATCGTTTTCCATATAGGAAATTCCTCATACACAATACATGATCATTAACAATTTACGTATGATAATTAATAGGTTACGTAAACAAGTGAATAGATGTTGGAACTAAATCTAGGGACTAATGTGTCCCGCATTTATAAATTTAAGAGACTAAATGATTATTTTTTTTTCCAGAGATTAAAAATGAATCCCAAAAATTTTCAGGAATCAATTTGGACCTTCACTTTTAAATTAAAGGCGTTAACATAACCAAAATAATATTAAAACATAAGCCCAAGGAACCTGGTATGAGGATCCGACCCGCCCTGACCCGAAATATTGAAACCACGCATACCTAGTTACCCACCTGGACCTCTGACTGTGACAGTAGCAAACAGAAGCCTTCAATTCAATGTATCGTTATTTGTCTTCCTCTCTCTTTGCACCCAAACCTTCGCTTCCATCCTATGCCGCTTTACGATCTCTGACATCTAACTGCTTCTCATGGTTTCACCAAAAAGACGGTAACTTTCAAATCTCTATTGTTTCATTTTCATGGCTCTTGATATGAAAAATACGAATCGACCCATCTGTGATTTGATAGCTAGAAATTTAGGGAATGAAAATTATAGGGTTTTTGATATAATTTCGATTGCACCCTTTTAATATTTAGATAGATGGAGATTGAGTTCTATTTTTGGGTCTTTAATCAAATAATTATATTTTTTCTCTTTAATTTAATGACTTTGAAAGTTTGATTTTTGATGATGTATAATGGTTTTTTTTTTGGTTTCCTGCATTTGACGATCTGTATGTGTGTTTGTGATGTTTAGGTTTTTTTTTTTTCCCAATAGGTTATATTTGGGTCTCTAATTGAATGACTCTGAAAGTTTGATTTTTGATGACATATAATGATTTTTTGGTTGCCTGCATTTGAGGATTTGTGGAATTTTTTGGGGGTTCGTTGTTACTGATTTCCTCTCTTTTTTTCTTTGTAAAAAAATTGATGTGGTAGTGGTTAGTTGTTTTGTTTATTTGAGTGCTACCAAATTGTGTTTCAGTTCTAAACTGAATTGTTTGAGATGGATTGATGTCAGGTTCAGCACACATCTAAGGTATAACCAAATTGGAATCCTGAATGGTTGGTTAAAATCAGGAAAAACAGAAAGAGCGGTATCAGTAGTGATGGATACCTTGAAACACTTCATCATTATAAGTTAGCAAGTAAAGGTTTAGTTTATTTTACGTAATCTCTTCTTATTCAATATTCTGAAACTGCAGAACATGTTAGAGGATTTTCGAGCACCAATTGGGGTTGGACAGGAAGGAATCCGAGCGAGAATGTGAATGTGAATGAGCGTCCTGATTTTATGCGGGACAAAGAGAATTTAAACTCCGTAAGTGAGAATGATGCCGTTGGGACTGGGAGGAATTTCAGGCCTATGGACTTTGTCAGAGGAATCGTAGAAGATGATGGAAAGGGTTTCATGGGGGCTTCTCAATTCTCTCGATTTCATGAAGAGCAGGATGCTGATTTTGTTCATATAAAAATGTTGCGTAACAACACCTTTGTTACTGTAACAGATTGTAAAGGAAATGTAAAGCTTAGTGGCTCTGCTGGTTCCTTGAAAGAAATGAAAGCAGGGCAAAAGCTTTCTAGGTATGCTGCTGAAGCAACCGCAGAAGTTGTGGGACGAAGGGCTAGGGGTTTGGGGTTGAAGTCTGTTGTCATGAAAGTGAACGGCTTTACTCATTTCAGGAGAAAAAGGCAAGCTATAATGAGCTGGAGAGAGGGGTTTACTGATTCTCGAGGGGATAAGAATCCAATTGTTTACATTGAAGATACCACTCGACGTCCCCATAATGGTTGCAGACTCCCAAAGAAACGACGTATTTAGTTGTTGTTACTGTGGTGGTTGAAGAAGCTTTATTTGACTTGGATGAGCGACATAAATTTAGGTGCAGTATGGGCACTTGCTGAACTTTTTCTTGAACATTGATTTCATTATGATTCTGAGTTCCTATGTTTGTAGACGGTCTGTTTGCAGAATCTTACTTGTTTACATTTTGTACAATTATGAAAGTTCTATAAATAGAATTTTCTGTAGTAGTATGTATTGAAGGGCTATCCTCAAGTGAAGGTCATGGAGCTGATATTAGTTGATCTTTTCTTACTCATCACCTAATTTTAAATGTTTGATTGCATGAACACTGTTTCACAATTTATTAATAGACTGGTTAACGTGACTCATTTTATCAACCAGGTATTTTTAGATAGTATAATTTATATGTTATTTTTCAGGGAATCACCTTATTTACGCTTCATATTGTTGTCCACCATGTTTATCGAAGTTGGAATCAATCAATCGAAACTCAGTTCTGTCATGCTAGAAATGAGAAAAAATGATGCTGGTTGACTTGCTACTTTTGTACTAATAACATGGTCATATATTTTTATCATGCCGTAATCTAACAAAAATGGCGGATCATTATCATTTGTAGAACAAATTAAATGAATAAGAAAGACGAACAACTTTTGAAATCAAATTGTAACTTTCGCCTTTCTTTTAACCACTGGAAGGTCAATTTGGCATATTGAAATTGATCTCTAAACTATATTTTTAGTTTGTACTTCAAACTGTTGATTTGAGAGTCTAAAGAGTTGGTCAGGAAAATGGGGCTAACAATATTCTTTGCACCTGGGATTGATGCATGAATTGAGTGATTCTGAATGATATAAAATAAACACGCTTCATAGATCTCCAGGTCCATTACAATGTTGTTAAGAAGTCAAGTCTATAATGGAAAACAAAAAAGATGCAACACATGTGTACATAAATCTAGCAAGTACCTTCACATGGTTGAACTTGGCCATATGGTAGCTGACCTCAATAAAATTAAAACAGAGACACAGGTCAAACCAAAACATAGAGGAATCACGTAAAATAAGCCACATTTTATTTCTAGCATTGAAATGTCAAATCTGATCCACACCAAACGTCCCTTGGAATTTTATGTTTTCTGACAAAACAAGCCTAAGACAAAGAAATCATCATAATTTTACTTTTTCAAAAGCAGAGGTCCAACATTATCCCCTGTGGCTTTGTTGTGCTTTACATGGCTTCCATCACATAGAGGAAAAGTCCCTGATCTCCAACATCTGCACCAAGCACCCAGAAATATCACCATTGTTTGGATACACACAAAGTTTGAACTGCATCAAACACAATCTAGAAAGGGAAGATTCAAGACTTTCTAACAAACACCAGATTTCTTAGGAAAGCTTTATTTTCAAAGTCCAAAACCATAACCTTCAGACCACATCCATGACCTTGCAATTAGGACTTAGGATTAGTAATACTAACAACGCTTTCCACATGGAGCTTTTATGATGCATATATGCATTTAAGCATGAACCTAAGTGTAAAAAAAAATCTCAGACTTATTGTCAATAGGACCTTGATATTTACCACAATAAATTTAGTAGATCACATTTCACAAAAGAAAACCACTAGACTTAGCAAACAATCTTTTCTCAAGCCGCGGTCTAATACGAAACTATTTCTATGATATTTTCTTCCATTTGGGGTTCACAAAAACAACATAAAGATATAGACAGTTATAAAGATCCTCCTTAAAGACAGTTAGTATTGCACAAAATAGTACTGGACATTGGACAACCTAACTAAATAAGTACTTGCACAATGTTACAGAGATCTAAAAGATATAACTCTTTTACAGCCAACCATAACTTGTCTTACCATCCAAAGATAATAGATCAAACTTCCTAGAAAAAAGTATATTTAGTGCCAGATGATGACTTAAGTTCAGTTCTGGCTGTGCATATCAAACTTTAGTCAGTGAAGTGCCAGTTTCCATCAGGTAATGTGCTCCAACTCCAATAATGGTGTAATATGCTTCTAATAGCTGCTTAATGCCTTACTTCAGTGGAGCAACTAAAATAAATGCAGCTTTTTCCAAGGCATTTCAGTTTAGTATGCTTACACCTGGGACAAGCGTCTAAGGATCCGTCCTTCCTTACAAAATCTTAGAAGGATGAGATTTATGGATACACCACAACTTTATGCCAAGGCACTAAGGATTTTTTTTAAGGCATGGAGGAAAACTTTATCAATAGGTGATGATATAGAGGATCATCTAGGCCTGCAGCTCATAGAGATTGTTAAGGACAAAGGAAAGCATGTTCCTTTTCAGGTCATGTTTTACCATGGTCTTTCCAGATTATTCTGCAAAAACTCCACCTCTGCAAACATTATCCAACCTCATCTTTACACCATTGAAAGATGAATATTCAGTTTGCTGACTTAACTACTAGATAAATCAAGCAAGTCCAAGAATGCTCCAACATATGTTATTGCCTAAGATCATACCTTGAAGACTTGAAAAACAAGGTTGATTGATCAAGTAAAATGACATTAACATCCAGAAAGTGTCTCATATTATCAGAAACTTATGGTAAAGAAATTTTTATCCAGTACCCTAGTCATTATGTGGAACCTAACATCCACAATGACAACAGTGCTTATCAAGTTCAACTATCAATTTCCCAATTTCTTCAGAGATTTGCCTATCTCTTTCTCATGCCAACTCAAAACTATTCCAGACTCTCTTATAGATTCCGCATCAATTAACTATACTGAACAGTAATTCGTGATGAAAAAGCAGAAACATAAAAGAAAGCATTCGATGTAACATGACAAATGATAATCTCGTTATTTACTAAGTACTACCAAATCTATTGAATATAATCTTGTGAAAGGCATTCGCTACCAGATAGAGATTTTAATTATACTGTCATATCAAATGTATATTCCTTGGCACTGAAGCATGGAAGAAACCATAATCATTCGTTTAATATCCATGCAACTTAACAAGCAACAAAGTAGAGTTTCACAACTTTTAACCTCTACTATGAATGCCACCAAGCAGGCTATTGATTCTACAAATGTTGTTTTTTTTCTTTCTAATATTGGATATGCTAACATATTAAAGCCAATAACATGGTGCGTCCACTATATTATTCTACAATTCTAGTTCATTTTCCATCAATACCAAAGGCAGTTCATAAAATAAATAATAATAATTTATCACAAGTAAATAGGCACACGTTTTCACAAAATAACCATTTCCTGAACCAAAGTGAACACCTTTTTGCTCAAATAATTAAAGTGAAGTCATCCCTATTTTATTTTTCCTTATAAGTGGCTTAGTAGTTAATATAGCATAATTATAAACCAATAAACATTTTAATTCCCTTAATAACATCACAGAAACTAAGGGGCATTGAAAGAGATGTCATAACATAATGTAATGATACAATTAACTAGAAAGGAAGAACTTCACAAACTGAATCTTACCTGCAATAAGCAGTGAGGGGCTTGGAGAGTTCAGTAACCACCACAGAGTCCACCACCTTCTCTTCATTCTTCCTGATATCCGGGTTTACACTCACAGCTTCTGCTTTCACCAACACCATATGCCTTGGTCTCCTACCATCAATGCCACCAATACCAAGGGAGCAAGAGTTGAAATGGGTACCTATGATTCCCCTTTTGTTCTTCTCACCTAACCCCTTCAATGGGATTATGCCTTGGCTTAGAAGTAGAACAGATTCCATTGAAAAAGGTCTCTCTTTCTCTCTGTGTCTAACTTCTCCTTGTGTTTCACAGCTACCAGACTCTAGAATTAGGTAGATGAGATAATAAACTAAGAAAGGAGGATTGAATTGCACGTGTGTTCCTGAACTTGTGGATAGCACATTCTTTAGTCCTTGTAACCATGGGAACTTTGAATGGAGACAACAGACTTGTTACTCTGTACTTTTTCTGGTGAAAAAAAAATGATATTTCATATTAGTGATCAGCTACTATTTCACCTTTGTAAAGAAAAAGAAAAAAGAAAAATGAAAAGTTAATGAAACTGTATTTTAGACAAATTTGTTTAAAAATATATTTATGTATATTTGTTAAAAATCAATGGTAAAGATTGTCGATAAACTTATAATTTAGCATGTATTTATGTTCATAAAAAAGCATGTTTTTATTGTGCTTATGTAACATGTCAAAATTTCTCACTAAAACTAATTAATGTTCATGCTAAGTATGATCATCAAGTCACACAATCGACGTCATAAACTATGTATAATGTTATGTTATATGCCTATAAAAAAAAAATGTTATGTTAGTATATATTATCACCGTTTTTTTTTTTTACTGGAATATATTATCACCGTTAAGTATTCAATGCAATGCAATATGAACCATAAGGGTATTAAACTACAATGTTAGTGGTGAAATTTTAAACTTACATGAAACAATATGTGTCAGTATAAGTTAAAATCCTATCAATCATATTGTACTTTCATAGTCTTATTGTCCACGTTATTTTGTGTTAAGGACGGGAATAGGTCAAGTCGCTGATCAAGACCTATGACTTAATCTATTTAAGACCTATCCTGATTATAGCCTATTTAACAAAAAGTTATATTAAGGTTTTTTAAAAAGACTATATAGCTAAAGAGTTCAGGCTAAAAGTTATAAAAAACATACTAGACCTATCAGACCGACCTATTTAACACACATGTATGTATATATATATATATATATATATATATATATATATATATATATATATAATATAATATAATATAATATAAATTAATATATTATAACAATATAATATGTTATTTATAATATTTGAAAGTAAAAGAGTATTGATCTATTTAAATGTAAAGGTTTACTTGTATATTTATTTCTGAAAGTCTAGCGGCCTAATGAACCGACCTTTTTTATCATTAAAGGCTGGACATTTCTAGGTGGAGACATATTTAAAGACCTTTTTGAAAAATAGACTTTTAAATAGACTTTCAGGTCAGGCCAGATTTTGAAGTAGGTCATGCTAGACCTTAAAAATTGACCTATAACAGGCTAATAGGCCAGACTTAGGCATTAAAAATGGAACACAGGTCATGCTTGTTTATGTCAGGGCCAAGCCCGACCTAGGCTATTCTCATCCCTACTAACAGGTCATGACCTTGTCCAGTAGTTCTACGAGTGCTTTAGAAATTATGTTACAATTTCATAGGAACGACCTCACTCCACACTTATATAGGTAAGTTTGTACATTACCTACCAGGGATATGAATTCATTACAAGTTTTTAACTTATTATCCTCTTATTAAATGCAATCTAGTATTTCTCACACTGTAGAGACAAAATTAATAATAGAAGCAAAATTTACTAGCTAGTCTTGTACACACACATCTAGCTATTGTGTATTATTCAAGTTGAAACTTGTTAAATACTCGATCAAGCTTATTTATTTAGCTAAATAAATAAACTCAAGCTTGAAGTTAGACTATATTTTTTTAAAATGAGTGATCAACTTCAAGTTTTGTAGGTTTGATATTAATAGCTCGTATATATGAGTATTACCTAAAGAGTTGTAATTTTATTTATTACATTTACTTGGAGAATTTTCTATGTAATAAGTTATAAATACAAAACTATATTTCATTTATATTTTTATTTGATCTTCAAGGATAAAATTTTGCCTTTGGTTCGAAAGGATTGTCATTCTGCATCATATATTTACATTGAGATGCATGATGACGTGACCTTCCACAAATAAACAAA
This sequence comes from Ammopiptanthus mongolicus, assembly GCA_039655645.1. Classification (NCBI taxonomy): domain Eukaryota; kingdom Viridiplantae; phylum Streptophyta; class Magnoliopsida; order Fabales; family Fabaceae; genus Ammopiptanthus; species Ammopiptanthus mongolicus. The sequence goes on along the minus strand of CM077346.1, from coordinate 27,893,588 downwards.
CTTCATTTTCTTTTGAAGACGAGGTTAGCAACTCTTGGCATATAAGGCACATGAATAGTTTTTATATTGTGATACCTTTTGAAACATCTGAAAATGGCTTGGCGTAAGCGACAGCAGGGGCGAAGGGCTGGGGCATCATGGAAGGCAAGAGTAAATGTGTTGGAGTTATAAACGATATTGTTTGTGAAAAGAAAGGAGATGATGGTAGGGTTTTGTATATAATCCTTAAGATTGTTAAAAAATAATTAAGAATAGAGTGGGAAAAGAAAGAAAGGTAACTCGAGATGTATCCAATATACTATTCTTAAGAATTATTTTTCCACAATTTTAATAATATGAATGTCTTCGGGATTTAAGATACTTTTCGGGAATAAAATTTTAAGATATTAGAAAAGCAAAAATAGTATTAATTCAGAAACACAAACTCGAAAGAAAGAGAGGAAATTTTAAAAAGCCGACGACTAAAGGTTTTTGAACTGGACAAAAGAGAAATGACTTTTAACTTTCTCTCTCTCAAAAAATCACTTATGCTCTGTTTGGGATCACGGTGGATGTCCAAATTCACGTATGCTTTTCCTCCACCGTGGAAGCTGCTACTTTGCAGCTTCTGCTTTTCGTGTAAAATAATTACACAAATGTCATGTCAACCCGATTTTCAGAGCCACCATGATTTTTCACCGCAATACCAAACACGTCATTAGCCAAAAGAAAAAACTCTGCTTTATATTTTCCAAGAAGCCTTTGAAAAGTTGGATGACTTCCTCATTAAAGCCCCCACTTTTTTCATATTCTAATCAATGTAACATTTCAAATGCATCTAGATTATATTTGAATGTAAATAAACAACGTAACCAAAACCATTAAAACGCAATAAAATAAATTTAAAATATTAAAAAAATATTAACAATTTAATTATAATATAGAAGATAATATAAATAATATAAATAAAATTTAAAATGTTTAATTCAAAATTAAAATAAACTTTCTAAAATAAAATATCCAAACTATATATGATCACCGTCAAGTATTCAATGCAATGCCATATGTACTTGTCAACGAAATAACTTGTAGGGAAAAGAATACTTTGAAGCTTTTCTTGTCATTTAGGTTTTCACATCTTAATCTTCATCTTTCGAAGATTCATGAGATCTTAACGAGAGCGATGGCTGTAAAAGTTAAAAAGGATTCCATCTAAACTTTGGACTATGTTTATACCATTGTAGGAATAATTTTAACAAATACTAGAGTACATATAAAAAATATGCATGGTATCAAAAAGTAATATATATATTATCAATTCAATGCAATACGTACTTGTCAACAAAAATAATATTGCAACGGCTTAATTTCAGACTTCGAAACTTTCTTGTTGTTTGGAGGTAATGACTCAATTTTTATCTTTCTAAGGAAGGGAACAACTTGTAAAGTTGAAGATCATGAAACCTTAACGACGAAGATGCTTGAAGATTCCTTCTAAACTTTGGTTTAAGAGAAATTATTAAGGCCTAAATAAAAATGTCACCACTATGAAAATTAAAATATAGACATGTTTTACTTCTGGTAGAAAACATTTTGATTGAATACCTTCATTTTATTTGCATATATTTTAATTTAAAAATTGGAAAATAATTAAAGAATATATGTCAAACCTTGCTAACAGATAATTTTAAAATTGTCGTTAAACTATATTTTTGATCCCTTATCTTTATTTTAAGTTTCGATTTGGTTCCTGTTTTAATTGTTGTTCCGATTTGACTCTTTAAGTTTTTAAACCTTTTCAAGTTGGTCCTTTCCGACAACTATTATAACAGTGCTAAATTCTAATGTTAACTCGCTGGAATTTGGGTATACCCACGAAAAATTGGATATATTTTTATCTTTCCCTCCCCTTCTTCCATTCCAAATCGACCTTCAATATATTTAAAACTAGTATCTGAACCAGTGCAACGCACGGGCAAACTATACTGTTTTGATGTTAGATTAGTTATAAATAAGTATGTACAACAATAACAATGTGCATAATTGTCTGGAAATTGTTACCTATCTGCAACAAATGAAATTTGACTACATACATCCAAAATCGAGTGAATTTTTCCTAGGTTCAGACGGGTGAACTTTTCTTTAGTTCAGACGGCTGAAAGCTTCATTAGACGGGTGGAGTATTTGTATAGACTTCAGACAATTGAACTTAGTTCCAGACGTGTGAACTTTTCCTAGGTTCAGACGGGTGAACTTTTCTTTAGTTCAGATGGGTGGAAGCTTAGACAGGTGAACTTTTCTTTAGTTCAGACGTGTGAAAGCTTCATTAAACTGGTGGCGTATTTGTGTTGACTTCAGACAGTTGAACTTTGCTCAGTTCCAGTCGTGTGAACTTTTCCTAGGTTCAGACGAGTGAATTTTTCTTTTGTTCAGACTGGTGAAAGCTTCATTAGACGGGTGAAAGATAGGTGGAGTATTGGTGTAGACTTCAGATGTGTGAACTTTTCTTAGTTCCAGACGTGTGAACTTTTCCTAAGTTCAGACGGGTGAACTTTTCTGTAATTCAGACGGGTGAAAGCTTCATTAGACGGGTGAAAGATAGGTGGAGTATTGGTGTAGACTTCAGACGTGTGAACTTTTCTTAGTTCCAGACATGTGAACTTTTCCTAAGTTCAGATGGGTGAACTTTTATTTCGTTCAGACGGGTGAAAGTTTCATTAGACGGGTGAAAGATAGGTGGAGTATTGGTGTAGACTTCAGATGTGTGAGCTTTTCTTAGTTCCAGACGTATGAACTTTTCCTAAGTTCAGACGTGTGAACTTTTCTTAGGTTCAGACGGGTGAACTTTTCTTTTGTTCAGACTGATGAAAGCTTCATTAGACGGGTGAAAGATAGGTGGAGTATTGGTGTAGACTTCAGACGTGCGAACTTTTCTTAGTTCCAGACGTGTGAACTTTTTCTAAGTTCAGATGGGTGAATTTTTCTCTAGTTCAGACGGGTGAAAGCTTCATTAGACGGGTGAAAGATAGGTGGAGTATTGGTGTAGACTTCAGACGTGTGAACTTGAACTTTTCTTTCGTTCAGAAGGGTGAAGGTTCCATTAGACGGGTGAAAGATAGGTGGAGTATTGGTGTAGACTTCAGACGTGTGAACTTTTCTTAGTTCCAGACGTGTGAACTTTTCCTAAGTTCAGACGGGTGAACTTTTCTTTAGTTCATATAGGTGAAAACTTCATTAGACAGTTGAACTTTCCTTAGTTCCAGACGTGTGAACTTTCCTTAGTTCCAGACGTGTGAACTTTTTGTAGGTTCAGACGGGTGAACCCTTCTTAGTTCCAGACGTGTAAACTTTTCTTAGTTCCAAACGTGTGAACTTTTCCTAGGTTCAGACGGGTGAACTTTTCTTTAGTTCAGACTGGTGAAAGCTTAGACGTGTGAAAGATAGGTGGAGTATTGGTGTAGACTTCAGACAGTTGAACTTTCCTTAGCTCCAGACGTGTGAACTTTTCTTAGTTCCAGACGTGTGAACTTTTCCTAGGTTCAGACGGGTGAACTTTTCTTAGTTCTAGACGTGTTTTTCTGGTACACTTTGTACTAATTAGTTTGCTCTTTGTTTGTTCAATAGAAGTTTTTGAATAGAATAATGGTTCTAACGGCAGAAAAAGAGTAGGTTTCAGAGAGACCAAAAAAACGTATGTATAGAGATGAATTTGGAGACCATAATTCAGACCTGCAAAAACAGTAGCACTTATCTGCTGCTGTTGCTGCTTGTTTGTGAGAATGTTACTGTTTTTTTATTAACATGCCAATCAATATGTGTTAACGTTCTTCATCTGTGAATTTATATCTGAGACATGGAAGTGTTGTTAATATGATAAACTTTATATTTGGATTTCTCCCATCATACGATTATATGCTTTTATGTTTGCATATCTCAGAGGAATATTCGAATATGTGTTTTGGACTGGACATATGTGTATAGTGTATAGATGGGAACTCTTACTACAACACTTTTCTTAGTTCCAGACGTATGAACTTTTCTTAGTTGGGACTGGACATGCGTGTATAGTGTGTAGACTTCAGACAGTTGAACTTTCCTTAGCTCCAGATGTGTGACCTTTTCTTAGTTCCAGACGTGTGAACTTTTCCTAGGTTCAGATGGGTGAACTTTTCTTTTGTTCAGACTGGTGAAAGCTTAGACAGGTGAAAGATAGGTGGAGTATTAGTGTAGACTTATGACAGTTGAATTTTGCTTAGTTCCAGATGTGTGAACTTTTCTTATTCCAGACGTGTGAACTTTTCTTATTCCAGACGTGTGAACTTTTCCTAGGTTCAGACGGGTGAACTTTTCTTTTGTTCAGACTGGTGAAAGCTTAGACCGGGGAAAGATAGGTGAAGTATTGGTGTAGACTTCAGACGTGTGAACTTTTCTTAGTTCCAGACGTGTGAACTTTTCCTAAGTTCAGACGGGTGAACTTTTCTTTAGTTCAGACGGGTGAAAGCTTAATTAAACGGGTGGAGTATTTGTGTAGACTTCAGACTGTTGAACTTTCCTTAGTTCCAGACGGGTGAACTTTTCTCAGTTCTAGACGTGTGAACTTTCCTTAGTTTTAGGCTTACTTTGGGTTTTTTTTTTGGCTCGAAACAGAGTGCATTCAATCATCCATTCTAAAATAACATGTCCAATGAAAAAACAAAAACCACTTCTACGATATCTATAAGATATAACATAAAATAAGCTAAAATTTAGATAAAACACACGAATTGGGTCTTACATTCATTGATTCACTGATAACAAAAAACATAATTACTTAACCGATTACAATAGTTGTCCACAAAATATAAAAGCAGGAAACCCCTAGGGTATGTGACCTCTAGCAGCAACCTCCCTAAACCATTAAACAACTACTCAAAATACATATAACTTAACACTTGGAACATAATTACCAGCAGCCAGATAAAAGCCCTAAAAACAGCTGCCTAAACTACATATAAGACCAAACCCATAAAATACTCTACTCCTTGTCCATCTTAATATTTTTCTTCAACATTTTCAGTGGAAGGCCAAGATCTGATTTCATCTTTTCAGCTCCATAGTCCCTCTTGAGAGCAGTTAACTCCTCCACATCTTTGGACAAATCAATGTTTTCATCACATTGAGAATCCTTCTCACCACTAGCAGATGAAAACTTGAACAACAGATTCTGTGAACACCAATAAAAAAAACATTAACCCTTATAGTTTAAAATGATAAGGAAATGAAGGACTTGCATGATGGATTTTGAGAATACCTCTGTCAAAGCAGAGTTAGAACCCTCAACCACTAACTGCTTCACACCACCAAAATAAGCACTCTCAGAATTAAGTTCCTGATATAAAATATAATAACAACAAATTTAAAACATAAAGAAACAACAATTAGTTTAAGGTGTGTGCAAAGGATAAAGTAAAAAAAATTACCATGAGTTTCAGGTACAGATCATTGAATTTGTTCAAAATTTTCATATCACTGCAAACTTTTTTGACCCAAAAGGATTGCTCAAACTTTCCACTAAATTGATTCTTGAACTCCACTTTGAAAAGGAAACTCTTATTCATCAGTGCCTCAGAAATTTCTTTAGGAAATGATCCATGACCAGACCCCTATAGAACAATGTAAGATAATATAAAATGTCAGATAATCCTTCAATATAATTAATTATATAAAAATTGCATAAAAAGATTTAGACCTTTTCATGATGGTCAAATATATCTGCACATGATTTGTTGAAAAGAGCACTTGCATCACCATAAATATCACAAAGGTTGCAGAATCTGTGTCATCAATGACACGAACCTTGATGTTATACCTTGGAAAAACCTTCATCACATGCTTGTTACATTTTTCACAGAAGAACATCTTGTGGTCTGGATAAACTGACTTGTGGCATATGCAAGCAGTGTACCACCAGTCCTCATCATCGACAATGTGTTTCACAGTTGCAAAAACAACATACGTTGATTCCTGCATGCAAGAATAAAATAGTAACAAAATAAATAAACAAAAAACCTGGAAAATATGAGAATAAAACAGTACACAAAAAGAAATAGCATTGTTAACCTCCTTGCAATCTTTTAGTCCTTGAAGGGTCTTTCTTGGTGTCATTTCAAGAAACTCTTCAGAAAGACCAACTGTGGGAGCTTCAATAAGCTGGGTCAAAGCTTGGGTTGGTATTTCCATAGTTTCAATCATCCTTATTGAAAATAAGACATAACACATAAGACATACACAACAATTAAACAACAGAAGTTCACATGTGTACTCCTTAAATATTCAACAAAAAAAAACTCACAAGAGAAAGATGCAAAAAATGAAATAAATTGTTTCTCAGTTGGAGAGCCTCCTAACATTCTGGGTTGAAGATTAAGTTGGTACAGTTCATGCAGTTTTGCAAATGAATTTTATCTACACAGATTAAATAATTTTATGGACATGGCAACATAAAATTGTACAAAACTAAATACAGAAGAATAAAGGCAAGATGATGACCTTTAAAGCACTTTACTTTCGCAATTTGCACAATGACCACACCATTTTGCATATCTCCAGCAGCAAGGAATGCATTTAGTTCATCAACATATGAACCAAACAGAGTGCATTCAATCCTAACACTATTAGAAACAAATCCTTAATATCCAAAATAAATGACAACCATAAGATAGAAATAAGGTACCAAAATAAATGATTTAATTCAAGTCTTACCCATCAGCTTCTAGACAAATGACATTAATTTTGGTCTTTGTCCCATTCCTCTCATACTCTTTCTTAGATCCAACACCAGCAAGGAAACCCATCACATATGTAAAAATGAGCAAATCAGTCCAAAACTCAGCAAGTAAAAAAATAAAGAACACAAACAAACAACATAAGCTACAAATAAAACTTACCAAGTAAAAAATCAGCATCCAGGCAAGGCCCAATCCAACCTATAGAGACAAAATCATAGATACTTCCAGTAACCAAAGCACTATCCATGGATTCTACCTTAGTGGCAAACTGAAAGTTCAATTTGTAGCTATGGTGACATGTTCTGTAACCACCACCATTTGCAGCAACACCAAATCCATGGAAAGAGTAAACAGAACCCTCACACAACTGCTTCTGAAACTTGTAAATCAAAGATCTTCTCACGGAAGCATGGATCTTGTCTCCCTGCAACCAAAGGGAAATGATCAAATAAATATGTATCAACTGTTATTTTTGAAAATGGAGAGCATAAAATAAAAAAAATATTTTTTAAGAAAAAACCTTCGAGTCCATTAGCACCATCTCCATTGAAAATGGTAATTTATGCCTAGAGAAATCACCTACTACCCACAGCCTAATGACCTTGGCCATGATTTTTCAAGACTCCTTTTCAGCAGAAATCTCACAAATGAAATCAAAGTTGGTAGACATCTCGCTCAGAAAATATGCACCTTTCTCTTCGATAACCTTAACAAATGGCTTTGTTGTTCAAGTCAATGCAATTGCACATTCGGTAATGAAACGAAAAGGGTCAACATATAGAGGAGTGAAAAGGAAGCAAAACCCTAAACCATAAAAATAAAGAGAAATAAAATAAATTTGAACAAATAATTAAATAAGATTTCACAATGCATGAGGATACCTCACCAAGCAACTTTTACCTTTGCAAATCGTCTCAGTGCCTCAATAGCGTAAGTCTGTGCATTCGGCGCGCATGGGTCCATGGTCCAACACAGTCGCAGAAGAGAGATGCAAAAATATGATACAACTGCAAGGAGAGCAGAGGAAATTTAACGAAGAAAAGCTGTATTAACATCGGTTTTGAAGTATTGTCACGGATTAGGGATTAAGTTGATATTTGCCAATATTGTGATCAGAAGCCGTTGTGAAAATTAGGAAAAGTTTTGGAGTGGTGCCTAGGGCAGGCTGGATATGCATCGTGTCAGATCTGAGAAGATGATGTAGAAGAGAGATGGATTATGGAAAGAGATGCAGAACACGGCTTAGGCTTGTCTTTGTCTTTTGTGGGGATGTTTCCACCATATATCTCAGCAGTTCACCCGTTTGAAAGAGGGTGTTTGATAATTGGACCAAGCGTGGTTTTCCTTTTGTCTGGTTCACCCGTCTGTATATTTGCTGTCCTGACCAAGTTTTATGGTCAAGAGAGACGGATTGGTCCATTTCATTAATTCCCTAATTAGCAATATTTTGAATTGCTTTAGATAAGATGTGGGTTGGTTGAGTGACACGTGTAAAAAAATTACTCCAGCAGTGAGTTTTAAGTGTATATAATATAGATAATAAATCCTCAAACAAAATCCTAACTCCCAAATTAATTTTGACAATGAAGGTACACTGTGAAGGTCATGGTGGAGTTATTATGAGAATAATTGCTAACCCAAAATGCTGGTACAAGCGCAAAAGAGTGATTACCCATGAGTAGGGAGTTGCTCGCATGTCAGGAAAAAATGAATAAGGAAGACTGGAAGAGAGCCTCAGTGGGCTTGTTGAGAGGGACCAGATGACAGGCTCCTCTCACCGTCACATATGTCAGCCCTTCATACTCCACTATCCTTCTTCCAATTTGCATCGTTTTCGCTGATTCTTTATGAAACAATTAACTCAACACATAAGTAATACATTATCAATGGCTAAATTATACTTTCTCTCTCTAAACTTGTGTTTTTCTTTCTAAACCTGAATACCTTTCTAACACCATTAGGTTTATAGTTTAATAAAAAGAATCAAAACAGTGTGACGACAAAATGGAGGACCAAATCGGAACAAAACTAAAAAAAACTAAAAAAAAAAGACCAAATCGGATCAACACTAAAAAAAGGACCAAAATGACTAAATGAGTACTTTAGAATATATATGGTATATGGTATAAAAAAGGTAATTGACTTACATTACACGACGGCGCAAAATAACGTGTAAAAGAAATTTTGCTTGCTGTTACTTGTATTTAATTATGGATTTAATTAGCATATTTGTTGGTGTAAAGTTTTTTTTTTTATATTTTTAATTAATTATAAATTATTATATTATTAAAAATGTTCGTTTTTATCATTGAGTTTAATTATTATGTATTATTAGTGTAAAATTTTTTTACACTATCAATCAATTAGAAATTATGGTATGAGTAACTTTTAAGGTAATTTAGATAATAATCAAACATTTTAGTTAATGTGTTAATTTTATGATTGATTGACTGTGTAAAAAAATCTTTATACTGTTAGTGTATACCAATTAAATCATTTATCATTACTCCTTTAACACTTTGTTTTATTGTAGGAGAGAAAGTGGGAGGAAAGAAAGTAAGAGGAAAGAAAGGAGAAGAAGAGAAAAAGAGTGAAAAACGAGAAGATTGTTTAGTTGTTTGTTATGAGAAAAAATGAAAGGAAAGAAAACTAAAAATTTTCTCTCTTGTTTGGTTGTGTAGAAGTGAGAGAAAAGAAACAAGATATTTATAAAAAGACATAAATATCCTTGAATAAAAATGAAATATTTAAATAAGATAAAAATATAAAATATACTATCAAAATTAATTTAGTAATAACCCAAAATAAATTTAAAAATAATTTATAATAAATTAAAATAAAAATTAAATGGTGTCGATTGAGTGACATACAACCCTAAGCCATTACCTCTTCCTATTATTTTCCTATGTCCATTCCCATTCTCGGTGTCAATTTTGTCCGTCAATTCTCATTTCAAAGCATAGTTTTTTTTCTCTCCATTCCTATCCCACTCACTCATCACCATCAAAACACCAGATTGAGGCACGATTCAAATGGGTATGAGCTGCAACTTGAAAGGGAGGTATTGTAGGCCGTGGTTGGGACGGTGATGGATGGTGGGGTGAACGGCACTGGCACGATGGACACAAGGAAGAAAAGAGCTTCAGAAATGGGTTTTGAAGGAACGCCCGAGATTCGATGGAAAATCGGATATTGAAGTTTTTTTCATCAGATCTCTGACGTTTCTCCTGTTTTCTCTCCATCCAGCGAAGAAGCGAAATCTGGTGAGGGCCCACCGCCCACCATGATTATTCTTTCTTTCTTCTTTCATTTTACAATCAAACTAAGGAACCCATCATTTTCCCCTACTTTCCTTCCGCTTCTTTTCTTTTCTTCTATTTTCACTAAAACCGAACGGAATGTAAAAGTCATAGAAAGAATGGTTTGTGATTGATTGTTAATATAATTTTTTTTTACACCAACAAACAATGCATTAAAATTAAATTCTTCAACTATTCTCCTCTTAACTTTGTTGACACAGACAAAAATTATAAAGTTATAAAATTAATTATATACATCGATGAATATTACGAAATAAATGAAATATTCAAATATAGTAGTAGTTGACATAGAAATATTTTTTTTTTATTGAATGCTACTTCTATTTTGCTTTTTCTTCTGAACCATGGTTAAGGACCATATCAAACTATTCGCATATCAATATTTATTTTAGTTTAACTGAAGTTCACATTGAATGCAATACAAGAATTCAAAGTCTCAAGTAACAACTTATATAATGATCAAATTACACATAAGTAGATTACACAATGATAGAGGGTAAAAAAAATAAATTCAACTTTTTAAAAGCATAAGCCAGATTAAAAACAAGAAGCCAAAAGCCATCACATTAGTTGTACCACCACATAACCAATACCACAAGAATTGAAAATTGTCCAAAAGCGAGAAAGAAAGAGACAACACAACCACCAAATAGATTATAAAAACAAAAAGTTTACTTTTCTTTATCCCAACTAAACTCAATGTTAGTTGGGAAATTGGAAAAGAAAAACTACCAAACTAAACTGCATACCTATTGTTTGTGAGGACCAAACCATGATACATTAAGAGGGTGTTTAAACATGTCTTTCATCATAAAAACAATTTTTCAATAAAATCCGATAGCTTTGAGTAAATTAATTAAATTATAAAATAACTATTTTAATGAGAAAAGATTCTTTTAAGATAAGATAGAAGCTTGAAGTTTATTTAAAAAGCACTTAGATTATTTTGAAATCCATAATATTCTTTTCATTTCATTTCTATAAAACTAATTGTCAAAAAAATATTATTTAATTATACAAATTTCTTTATATCTTTTTTGTAATTTATTTTATAAAAGTGATTTTTTACGCAATTCAAACGAAATAGATTATCTTAAAATCGTTTTTCAACAAACACATCCAAACATAAAAATAAGTCTATTATAATCGATTATATGCATGTAATTGATTATTGAAAGAATTAATTTTTTGTTATTAATCCAAACACATACTAAATAATTTAAAGATAAATTTGCACGTTATTTAAAACAAAAAGAAACCCCAAACGTACCCAAAATTACATAAAAGCCCCTCAACCATTCCAAAATGCGAAAGATCCCTCCACTCTGAAATCGGAAAACCGTTTCCTTCTTCTGTAGTTTCACACCTTCCGTTCCTTTCCATTTTCGTTTCCATGTTTTCCGCGGAATTCAATTCCCCAAGCTGAGTGTGAAAACTACCGGAACTTGCAGCTACATCCATCGATGAAGAAGATGGCGATTCTGGCCCCCAAGAAATCGATGGGGTTGTTTGGATTCTGGTGCTGCGTTCTCTTTTTCGCGATCTGCGCTAGGGTTTGCGTTCCTGTCAGATCCGACCAGGAAACCCGAGAGAGGTTCTACGGTAACATGATCAACTCATCCGCTCCTGAATCCGATGATGGCACCTTGGCCAAGATGTTCGATCGTGTTCTCGAGAAGGAGTTCTCCGAGAATGACCAACCTGAAGGTTTTTCCATTTAATTTTGTTATTTTCTATTTTTCAATTGTGATTTGTCAATTTCCATTTTTTGTTTGGTGCGTGAGAAAACAACTTCATGGGTGCGACTTTTTGTTCTTGTGTGGAAATTGGAGTGTTTGGTGTTGTTCATTAGGCCGTGAAGTTCTGAAGTGCTGAACTGGTTGATTGGAGAATTGAATATGCGATAGAAAATGGTGCCCTCTTTTAGGTTTGGGTACATTTTTGGAAGAGGGTGTGTGTTTGCGTAGAAGGAAATGTGGTGCACATCACAATGTTCTAGGGAGATTTTAATGAGTTGGATTTTTTTTTGTATGGTTTTAGGAGTTGTGGACTTGGAACATCTACATGAAGAGGTGAGCATGTGAGTGGAGATTGGCATGTGGGTAGATTTAATCATTCTTCATTGCTCTGTGGTAGTGCAGTCATGGGGTGCTAAATTTTTCAGCTTAGTTGCGCTTTAAGTATGAATAGCATGTAGATCTGATGGATCTTTGTGGAGGGCTGACATGGATTGGGTTGGGTTGTTCCGATAAACTTTGTAACCTCCCTTATGAAGCATAGTATTGTCAGTTATTTTGTTTTATCACCCGCATGATTATGAAATGATGTTATATAGCAAGGTTTGAAGCAGAAAAGTATTACTCAACAGGGTAGTCAATAGCGGTGGAGCAGTGCATAGAGGCCCTCTGCCGCTCCAGAACTTTTGTAGCATCACGTTTCACTGTATCAGCCACTATAGCGGGGTGAGTTGGTGAAGGAATAGCGGGAGGAGCGGCCGCTATTCTATGTTTGCGCATCTCTGTTCTGCAACCTATCCATTTTTTGATCAAATCTCAGCAGGCCATGCATTTTCCAGCCAAGCCAGCCCCTTTCTGGCCAACCCCACCCTTTTGCAGCTTCCTCTGTTCTGCATGCAACTTTCTTTTTCTTTCTCTTTTTTCGTTGTCTTTCGGTCTTCCACACTAACCGGCCTGTTGCCTTTCTAATTCTTTTGGTGTCTTTCTATCTTCTTCTTCTTCTTTTTCTTCTTCTTCTTCTTTTTGTCTTTTGTTGTCTTCTAACTAACTAAAACAAGTCCGCACAGAGAGAACTTTTATTTTGTCTCTCTTTTTTTTAGCTCTCGTCATTCTATTTTTCAATCTAAATCATGTAGACAACTTATTATAAATTAAAGGACATCACTATTTTCTTTTCTCTTGGGCAATTGACATCATTGTCTCTTTACATCTCCAATCTCTTGTTTTGCCATCCTAAAAACAGAGGATACATTGAGGCCTTTGTTAACTACCGCAATATGACTGTGACATATTGGAGACATCTTTTATAAAAATAATGATTTTGTTATGGCATAATAGAGGTTTAACGTGTCTTTAAGCTATGACTTTCAAGAATTAATGCTTAAACATCTTAGGTTTTGACTATATTGAGCATCTATCATGTGTTTCCGTGGTGGGATGGTAGGATCCAATTGCAAGGTCAATTGAGCTTGAGTCCTACATTGGAAGTATGGGATTTCGCTGTGGGGTTTATATGGCCTTGGGTTCTCCAACCACAACGGCTAGCTTTCGTGGTGTGGTTCTCCCAAGGTTCGTATCACCTTACCTCCAAAAATATTGGGTGTACTGCTTTCATTCAATCAAAATCCTTCTAAATCAAAGCTTGACCTGACCCTCAGTCTCTCAAAGTTGTCTTTGTTGCATACTCTCCTACCCAACAAGGATAACAAATTTATTTTCCTTCTGCTCACAGATTTTTTGACATTGCTGATGTGAAATTTCATGAGCAACAACCCTTCTTTAATTCCAATCTTAAGGGGGAGAATATAAGAGAAAAAAGTCTTGTCATTGGGACCCCTCATCTACTACATAGTTACCATCTAGATTCCATATAGAAATTGTTAATGACATGGACTCAAAACCACATCCTCCAATGTCTCCAGTTTCTGATCATGAGTCTTCTCCAAAATCTCACGTGCCTTCTCATTCATTACCCAACTTGAGAGTAAACCTTGAATCTAAGGAAACTAATCTAAGGGGATAGTAAACTCTAGTGAGATCCTATAACAAAACATATAGTAGAAGACCGAAACCACTTCAACAAGGCCAAACTTTTGACCCGGAGCTTGGTCAAGAAGGAGAAATGACACGCAATGATCTTCATTTTGATAATAGCAGTGATCCATGTTTTGTAGAGACTGCAGATCCTGAAACTCGTACAGATTTAGATCTTCCTATTGCACTTCGAAAAGGAAAAAGAACATGCGCTCAACATCCCATTTCGAAGTACATATGCCAGTCTTTCATCAGAATTCAAGACATTTGTGACTAATGTGGACAAGGTGGAAATTCCTAAGAACATTCAAGAGAATTTGAGTCATCTGAAGTGGAGAGAGGTGGTGATGGAAGAAATGAGAGCTCTTCAAAAAATCATACTTGGGAGACTGTTGAACTACCTGACAACAAGAGAGTAGTGGGGTGCAAATGGATTTACATTCAAATACAAGTCAGATGGCAGCATAGAAAGATTCAAAGCTAGATTGGTCGCTCAATGGTTTACACAAACCTATGACCTAGATTATGAAGAAACGTTTGCCCTAGTTGCCAAGCTACATTCCACCCAAGTGTTACTCTCTTTGGCTGTGAATTTAGACTGGGAATTTCACCAACTCGACATTTAGAATGCTTTTCTTAATGTAAACTTGGATGAAGAAATCTTTATGAGAATCCCTCTTGGTTTTGAGAATGAGGAACAAAAGGGAAGGTTTGTAAATTGAACAAATCTCTATATGGCTTAAAACAATCCCTTAGAGCATGGTTCAAAAGATTTGGTGATGTCTTAACAGGTATTGGCTACAAACAGAGACAAGCTGATCATACACTATTCAAGTTCACTGAGGAAGGAAGAAGGACTATTCTAATAGTCTATATTGATGACATTATAATTACAGGTGATGATTGGTTGGAAATAGCAAGGCTAAAAGATCACTTGAGGACTGAATTTGAAGTTAAAGATCTTGGAAAGTTGAGATACTTCCTGGGTATGGAAATAGCAAGGAGTAAGAAGGGAATCTATATTTCTTAAAGGAAGTACATCCTTGACTTACTTCAAGAAACTAGTACCTTGTGCAGTAAACCGGTTTCTACACTATTAGAACAGGGTTGGAAAGGAAGGACTGATAATGAGAATGGTCCAGTTGATAAGGGAAGGTATTAACGTTTGGTTGGAAAGCTCATTTATTTGTCTTTGACCAGACCAAACATTTCTCATGCAGTAAGTCTTGTTAGTGAGTATATGCATTGTCCTACACTCCTACTCAGAGCCATTAGGTGGTGTCACTCGTGGTATTAAAATATCTAAAAGGATCACCTGGTAAAGGTGTATTTTTAAAAAGAGTGAAGATTGAGGAGTTGTAGGCTATGCGGATGCAGATTGGGCAGGATCATATGTTGACTGCAAATCTGCAACAGGTTAATGTACTAAAGTATAGAGCAGTCTTGTAACCTGAAGAAGCAAAAAGCAAACCTTGGTGTCTAAGAGTAGTGCAGAGGCTGAATATAGGGCCAGGACCCAAGGAATTTGTGAGGTAATCTGGAAATAGGTTACTTGAGGGCTTAAATATTCTTATAGCAGTACCCACAAAGCTGTATACTGACAGCAAATCAGCCATTAATATAATCAACAATCTAGTGCAACACGATAGATTGAACCATGTGAGAATTGATAGAAGCTTTACTAAACAAGAAGTGGAAAATGGTGGAATTAGTCTAATCTACATTTCTGCCAAATTTCAAAGAAGCAGATGTTCGTACAAAGACTTTATCAAGATCCATGTTTGAAGGTAATGTTAGCAAGTTGGGAATGATTGATCTATTCTCCAACTTGAGGGGGAGTGTTTGATCAAGGTTTTCGTCTAACTATGTTGACTAGGTTCAGGTTCTTTAATTTTTTGTGTCCATATTAGTTTTGACCATATTAGTTGTACTTAGCTAGATTCATTGTGTATCTTTACTTAGTTTTCTTTATTAGCTTTTACTAGCATTTTTGAGTTTCCAAGTTTTTATGGAAACCTCTCTTGTATTTAAGTGTATTGAGGAAACCTCTCTTCAGTTTGAATATGGCCTGTCATTTATCCTAATAACCTTTCCCTTTTCACACTAGTTGGTTGCTGCTACATTTTAACTGTCTTTTATGTTTTGAATATGGATGACGTGGTTGGTGAGTATCGTAGTCTAGATGTTGCTCTCTTGTACTTTCAGTTGTTACTTTTAATTTTGTTTGCTTGTGAGATGAAAGAAAAGATTTAGATGTCACTGTTAAAAATGTAAATCCATGAAGGTCATTGATTAGTTTTTAAGTAGTTTGGCTGCTATTCTCATTATTTCCCCCCATCTTTAACAGGATCTGATAAAAGCAGCTTCAATAGCAGTGTAGCTGATCAGCAGGTAGGTTTGATACTCTGATTTTCATTAGTTGTATTGAATTGGATTATGTCAGATGAAAACAAACTGGTGTTTTTTTGTGTTTGTGTATAAAATGATGCCTGGAATATATACCTGTCAATTTCAAATTCAAATAATACATGAAAATAGAAATGGGTCTGTGTTTGGGATATGATTGTTTTTTCCTCAAACCTTCATCTGTTAGATAAAAAATATTCATCACTTCGATTAGCGAGCACTGCTTATTGCTTTTACTATCTATAGTGTTAACATAAGTGTTTTTTATTCTATTTTGAGTATTTTCTCTTTTAATAGTATTTTAGATGCGTGCATAACTCCAATATAGATGTTTGAGCTATTTTTGTCTTGATGATTCCCTCTGACATTTTAGTGTTGCGCTGATAACTACTTATTGGCTTCTTGCCATAATTTATTTTTTACTTGAGCTGCTGTGCAATAAGGATTATTCCTGCCATTTTTTTGTTTTGTATATGTATATATATGACTTTTGACAATCTGGTCTTGTTTTTGCAGGCTGTATTGGAGACTGTAGCTAAAATTACTCATGAGAAAGCAAAGAAAAATGATACGCATGAGGGAAAGTATGGTCATGTTTTGCCTGATGTAGTTTCAGTTACAAACTTACAATGGATAATCGGATCTAGTTTTCATGATTTACCCAATAATTTTGTGTTCTTTTTGAATGATTATTTTTCTCAGTGTCACAAGATCATTTCAGTTTCAAGATGTGTTCTCCCTGGAGAATGAAGATTCTGATGACGTGACAACCTTAATTGACAAAAAGGTATGCTGAAAAGTTATGCTAAGCCTCCATGATTGTTCTTCATTGTTCTGTTAACTATTTTTTCTAATTTCAACCTACTTACTTGTTTATGCTACTGCATGGCAGGACAATGTCTTTGTGATGTCAAACAGGAAATCCAAATATCCTATACTTCAAGTGGATGTGAGGTTGATATCTGTAAAGACTTTTATCTTTGCAAATACTTTTCAATGAATTCTTTATCAGCTTGGTTGACTATTGAAAGATAATAGATTGTTCTAAGAAGTTGCATTAAACTTGGAAAAAATGCTATGTTTAGGACTAATTTCTATTGTGGATGGATCTATATTGCTGAATTATGGAATGTGTTATTTTAATGCTGTGTTAGAGTTGGAAATCATCAAGTAGTTTTAGGAGAAATAATTGTGAAAATGACAAACCAAGCACCTCGTTTCCCTTTCTTTTTTGCTTTTCTTCTTTTCCTTTGGAAGAATAAATGGGTTTCAGATTTTCTTTATTTTAGCTTTGGAGGTTTAACCAAATGCTTTCAAGTTGAAGTTGTGTGTGCTTAAAATGGAGAGGCTGGGTATCTCAAGATGATGGATTTGTTTCAGTTTTCAAAGAATAGCTGGTTTTCTTGCGAGATTCCTGATAATATTACATCCTGATGCCTCTGTATTTTTTAGTTATTGAAATTTATTTATGTTGCTTCTGTTTGTTCTATTTATTTTCTACCATGAGATTTAATCACAATTTAACAATTGCACATCAATGCAGGCTAATATCAGATTTGGTGGTTGTCATAGTTTCTGCAGCCATTGGTGGAATTGTCTTTTCTTGTTTGGGGCAACCGGTCTGTAACTGATACCATTGCTCATTTTGACATTCAGTGTCCGTATGCAATAGTTGGTTTACATATTTAAATTCTATTTTAGTGATTTTAAGTGATTTATTTGAGTGGTCTCCAGTAATGATTGAACTTATGCGAGTGTTGGATTTTATTCATTTTTTTATACATGTTGTAGGTTATTGTGGGCTATCTTCTTGCAGGCTCCCTTATTGGACCAGGGGGTTTAAAATTCATTAGTGAAATGGTGCAGGTATGTTTGCTCACTTATGGTATTGGTTAAAGACCGCCTTTGCCTATACAAATCTGTGACCTCACTTATGGTAGTGGTTAAAGATTGCATTTTAATGATTTACAATCTTGAGACTTGAACGAGGAAATATTGAAATATTATTTCTCAATAATTCTCTGTACAAGGTTTCATTACAGTATATAGACTAAGAGCATTAAATACTAAAGCTAAAAAGAAGGCAAAGAATAGTCTATCCTAATTATCATACAATCTATAATAATTACATGGTTATTCTATTTGTGGGACCATGGAGTCTGACGATACTCCACCTCAAGTTGGTGAAAGGATATCTATCATTCACAACTTGCTAGTAAGATCTTGGAACCTCTTTGTGCGCAATCCCTTGGTCAACACACTTGCTAACTGAAATCCTAAAGGAACATATGCAATAGTAAGCAGCCCACAATCTAATTTCTCCTTGATGAAGTGCCAGCCTATCTTAATGTGTTCAGTTTTGTCGTGTTGAACTAGATTATGAGCAATACTAAGGTGGCGTTTGTTTCAAGTTATCTTATATCATTCCTAGGAATGTCATTCTCGGGAATGTTATGACCAGGAATGCAATGTTGTGAAAATTGAGATCCTAGCAAGGATCGGGAGGGGGATGAAAGATCGTAACTCGGAGGATCGTAACTAGGATCGTAAGATCCTAGCTAAAGTAGAAAATTATACTTATACATGTACATATGCATGAAAAACAATATAAGTAAGGAAAATAAACCTTTAGATCACACCATTAGGGTGTGTTTGATTTGCAAAATAGTAAGAGACTGAACAGCACAGCACAAAAATATTTGTTCTATGTTTGATTCAAAAATGATTATGGAACAGGACAAAGTAAGGGACAAAGGACAACACAAAAACCCATATTCTTGTCCCTCATCAAACCATGGGATAAAAAGTTGTTCCAAGAACAAACTATTCAAAAAACAAAAATGTCCATCTCTGTCTCTCTCTCAACGTAATATATATATATATATATAAGGTTAATATTATATATATAGACTATATCGAAAACTATATAATACAATATATTATTATATAACATAATATTATACATATATTATTATGTATTATATATAATACTTATATATATATATATATATATATATATATATATATATATATTATAAAGGATATTTAAGTAAATTTCATATTGTTTTACTTGTGTTGTCTATTGTTTATCAAACGGTATACAGGACAAGGAGTTGTGCTGTGACTCAAGCATTTATCCTATGCTGTTCTCCTTGTCCTGTACCTCAATGCGAATCAAACGCAGCCTTAAACTAACTTCAACTGAAAATCCATAAACATAATCCGTAAACATAATCTTCAAGTCAAAACAGAGAACATGGAGATGCAGGAAAATGGAGTTCGAATGAGGAGAGAACGGAGATGCTGGAAAATGGAGTTCGAATGAGAGAGGAAGAAGAAGGCGTCACCAGCTGAGAGAGAAGAGGAGTTCAAACCTTTGAAAAACGGGGGAAGAAACAAGAAGAACCACGTTTTTAGGGTGAAAAACCCGTAAAATCAACTGGGTAAAACGGACCCGTTTGTCGAAAAGGGTCAAATCGGACCCGGATTAACAAATTCCAGGATCACACAGCACGACGAAGATCGCCGATTCTACGAGTTTCCGAAGATCAACAATTCTTCCTTGATCCTGGTCGACGACGATTTTAGCTCCGATTTAGCTCGCTGGAACCCTCTGAAATCATAGAAACGTACGATCTTGCGAGTTGACTTGCGAATTTAGCAACATTGCAGGAATGCTATTGCGAGACCAAATCTAAAACATGTTTGTTTAGAATTTATTATTCCCGGGAATATTTTTTAAAAAACATGGAAAGAAAGTGGGAGAATGTGAGAGTAGAAGTTATTAGTAGTTATTTTCTACTTTTTCATGTTTATTTTCATTCCCATGTCATGGGAAAATAATATACCCACCCCTCATGGTGGGAATAAAAAATGAGGGAGATCATGGGAATATGACTTTCTTGGGAATCAATCTCACCGGGGAATATTTTTTCAAAACTTGTAACAAACGTGAGAATGTCTTATTCCCATGTCCATATTCCCAGGAATAGCTTCTCAAACCTCGAAACAAACGCATAGCATATTTATTGCCAGAGAACAGCTTCATACCTTATTCTAGAATCATCGAATATAATCTTTATCCATATTCCATAGTAATTCACAAATCTCTTGTGCCGTAGTTTGAAACCAGTCTTTGCACCGAGCAACAACGTTTTGTTTTTTACTCCTCCATGTTACTAAATTTCCTCCAAAAAACATACAATAACCGCTGATCTTCAGTCAATAACTGATCCTACTGATCTTATAAATGGTTCTCCATCCATTGCTTCCCAAAATCTTATAGAACTTGAGTTTTTCCTACTGATCTGCTGCAGTGTTCAATCAGGGTACTGATATATGCTCAAGTAGGACTAAGGATGGTAGTTACAATTGAATAAGCCAGGGAAGGAATTATTATGTACAATGGGTAAGACTTAAGGGAGGATCTTAACCTGATGTATCAAGGTTAAGAATTTGGGTATACTTAGGTGTTTTTAATGGTAGATTGGGTAATGTGCCAGCAAAACTGCAATAATATGATGATTAAGGGCTCAATTGGTGGCTACCGGGTGGTATGCACAGAACCATTGAAATAGATTTAGTGGTTTGATCTGTTCCAGGCCTGATTCAGGCCCAAACAAAGGTAATCAGTCTTAGGGCACTTTAAGCATTCTGGACGAAATTGAATTGGATAATCCAATAAGAAAATAGTCACATCTTCTGATATCATCATCATCGTCATCGTTATTATTATAAAATTTGCTCTCATTTTGAAAGCTACAAGGATGAAGAATCTTAATACTAACCCCATATGTATGAGACCTAGGCATATTGAAGTGCAAATACAGACCTTGACTAGGGACCACGAAAATTAATAAATTTTTTTTTTTGAAAACTACTAAGGTGCCCTAAATATTGAATTTAAACTGATCTAGCAGTTTTCTGCTATTGGTAACATACTAATATGATCGATACATCAATAGTATAGCATATAGAGTAACTTTTGATAGTCCATGACTACCTACTCGGCTGATCCATTCATAAGAAACATGGAAAGAATACTGCAATACATTAATATTTCCATTGGATTTTTGAAGTTGGAATTAAGCTGTAATCTTTATTTTGTCGCTCAATCATTTTGCACTGGATAACCCCTCCCCCCTTTTGTACAGGTTGAGACTGTTGCACAATTTGGGGTTGTGTTTCTTCTCTTTGCTCTGGGGCTGGAGTTTTCCTTGGCAAAGGTTTGCTATTCATGTCTTGTAAAAACTTCTTTCACAGATTTTCATGCTCTATGCTCCAATTGAGCTAAATCTCAAATCATGATTTTAAGAATGGGAATATATATCATCCTCGTCTAAGGCTTTTGATTTGGACTGTAGTAGATTAACAAAAAAATTCTTTCCATTTTTATTTTCTAAAGACCTGTTTTGAAATTTTTATCCATGCAGTTAAAAGCTGTGGGGCCTGTTGCTGTTATTGGGGGGCTGCTTCAAATTGTAATATTCATGTTCCTGTGCGGCATTCTTGCCATGGTATGGTGCTACTGTGTCTAATATGGTCTTCAATTGAATTCAGGGGTTATTTGTTACAGTTGTGTTGTCATGGATGCTAAACACTATTGCCCACTTGATTTGCAGTTTTTTGGAGCCAAATTATCTGAGGGTGTTTTTGTTGGTTCCTTTCTTTCTATGTCATCAACAGCAGTGGTATGTTTTCCCACGGTTTCCCTATATATATATATATATATATATCATCTGGTGCTTAATATATTCCAAGCATGGTTAGTTATTTACTTTCACCTTTTACCAGGTTGTAAAGTTTTTGGTGGAGCGGAATAGTAATAATGCTCTTCATGTTCAAGTTACTATTGGGACTCTTATTTTTCAGGTATCTTTCTTGTTGAGTGTTAAATGGTAAACTTATTATCATCTTTTCATAAGGTAATGTGCTCTGAAGCTTGACTTATCTTGCGTATCGTTCCTTGCTCTATCGCTTGTCAGGATTGTGCAGTGGGTTTACTATTTGCTTTGCTCCCAGTTTTGGGTGGTAACAGTGGTCTTTTACAAGGAATAATTTCAATGGGAAAACTGTAAGTCTGTCTTTGTGCACTTTCTTTCTCTGATTTTGTTTTTCATTTGATAAAACTCCCTTTTGCTTAATGATCAACAATCACTTGTTCTGTAAATGAAAGCCAGTCGAATCTCATAATGTTGCTATATATTTGTACGAGTTTCTGCTTTCATGTGTGCCGAACCTAAATTAAGGATACACTTTACCTCCCTGAAGTTTTTGTCCAAATTAACTTTTAGTATGCAAACTCTAAGAGTGTGTTTGGATGAGGGAATTTAAGAGGGTAATGTATTTTTAGAGAGTAATTAAAATACATCAATGTAAAAAACTTTCTTTGGATATTAAATGTGTAGAATTTTAAAAATGAAATTCCCTTGTCCCATCTTATGCACCACCCGCCTGGCCCCCGCCACCATATTTTTTTAATAGGATAAAAAAATATATTTTTTTTAATACTTTTTATGTTTATACATAACCTTTATTTAATTACTCTATTCAAACAAAGAATTTTAAGAATGAAAAAATTTAATTATTCTATCCAAACAAAATTTTCAAGGGAATTTAATTGAAGCAATTGAATTTCCTAGAATTTTAAATACCCTAGAATTTTCAGTTCCCTCATCCAAAAGCACTGGTATTCCAATTTAGAAACACTGCACATAATGATTTTTCTGCTAAAAACATGTGAATATTACCAGGATATGTTGATATTTGTCTTCTAAACTGGATCAAACATACCAGTGGTAGGACTGTAATTTGTGGCTAAACTGCAGAAAAAGAATTTATATATTCTGTGTTTAAACATGACAAAACAGCACTGGGAAATGTGATTAATCTTGTTGCTGGATTTTTTATGAAGAAAATGACCTCTTGTTTATTTATGACCTTTATGTCACCTGTTTTAATTAAAAATAGGGTTTTAAAGTTGGTGCATTATAGTTTTTTTTGGGGTGGGGGTGGGGTTATAATATATTCTAAATTTAAATTATTATCATTGGGATAGGATTTAATTGTTTGTCAACTGCAGGTTGCTAGTGTTGTCCTTGTATCTCACTGCTACATTTATATTGTCTTGGTCATTTGTTCCTCGCTTTCTTAAACTGATGATGCAGCTCTCATCTCAGGTTAGGCTAAAACATTTATTTCACTACCATTTTTTTAACACTATTAGCAGTTCATGAGTTGATTTCTTCCTTTTCGCTCTCCAGACAAATGAACTTTATCAGCTAGCTGCTGTTGCTTTCTGCTTGTTATCTGCATGGGTAAGAAAAACATATCCTACTTGCTGTTAGTGACCTGTTATCACTCTGTAGTATGTTAATGACATTTGTCTGCCATTCCAAATTGCACGTTATTTTGTAAGGTCTTTTATTCTTTGAAGCGAATTTCTTTTTGAGTGCTTTGGGTTGGGGGAGGGATGGCTGGGTCCATACTGCTGTTTTAGAAAAGGGATTTAGAACCCAATGGTCTTGTGCAATGTCAGTCTTATATGCATTTTATTGGAGTTAACAATTAGCAGGGATGCTGTGCATTTGGTTAACTTTTTAAAATCTCTTTCCAGTGCAGTGATAAGCTTGGCCTTAGTCTTGAGCTGGGCTCATTCATGGCTGGTGTTATGATTTCCACAACAGACTTTGCTCAACATACTTTGGACCAGGTATTGGTCATGGTTGATGACTTCAGACTTGTATCGAACTTATTTTGCATGAAGTACTTTGCTTATTAGCTTTCTATACTATATTCTTAACAAATGTTTATCTTAGATCACTTGGGGCACATTTTACTGTCTTTTGTCGTGCTATTTATGTGATATTGTGTATTTCTTTTAACTAAGCCTGGGTTACTATCTCTGTGTGTGGTTATCCAAACTTGGAATATAGCTGGTCATGCTTTACTTCTTAAATGTCTGGGATGTTTCTTTGCCCGAAACCCGATTTGGGATACGGTTTCATTTTGACTTCTCTCTGGTATTCTGCTCATGCTGCTTTAAGGGAGTTGCTATCTTCAATATGCGGACAGAATGAACAGCCATATTGCATTCTTAGTTTTCCTTTTCCCCCTTTGTATATGGACTTTCTTGTTTTGGTGGATTCCCTATCAATTACTCCCTCCGGTCTTAAATATTCAATATAAGAGACAACCTTAATTCATCAAGACCAAGGAAAATTATTGAAATCAATTCATTTTCAATTTTATTCCACAAATGTCCCTATTTAATTACTACTAATTCAACTAACTTATTTATTCCTAAATCCAAGCACCATGCTATCTGACCAATGGATAAAGCACTTGCATGGGGAATTGTTGAGTCTCTTCAATATAAATTTTACAATAAATAAGGGTAGAAATGGAATTTAACATAAAAGTTGATCACTTTTTCTGATATATTGGAGGGAGTATCATCCTCCGAGTTATAATTCCTCCCTTTTCTCTCTATTAAACTTGTTTCTATGAAAAAATGTATGTTGTGTTTAGGATGATCTACTGCTTCTGAATTATGAAGTTTGTTTTAGTTGTCATAAGATTAAAAGAAGAGTTACACCTAATGGGACACATTTATATATTGTAGGTTGAACCAATTCGTAACCTGTTTGCAGCTCTCTTCCTCTCAAGTATCGGAATGCTTATACATGTGCACTTCCTTTGGAACCATGTCGATATCTTGCTGGCATCTGTTATCCTTGTTGTAGTTGTTAAGACTGCTGTTGCTTCTATAGTTACAAAGGCCTTTGGGTATAGCATGAGGACATCATTTATTGTAAGTTAACATGGTCAACTTTTTAGATCATATATTTGTTTACAATACATACTTTCATATGCTGAACACTGAATGGCTGTCTCCTTGACAATGTAGGTTGGTATCTCACTTGCTCAGATTGGAGAATTTGCTTTTGTTCTCCTAAGTCGTGCATCAAATCTTCATCTTGTTGAGGTTTCTGCTCTCTCTCTTTTTCTCTCTGGCCATTGTTTGACATTGCAGATTTTCCGGCTGCTTAGATTTTGTATTTTCCAATGCTTTTTGTATGGCCACCTTCTGTTAGAAATTAATAGCTTTCAGTACGTTACGTTATGTGCATGCATTGCATGTATGCAGAGTATGATACATCTGATCTTGGAAGATATCGATTTATATTTATTTAGTTTGCCAATATATATAGATGGATGGCCACAGCAATCTGATTTGACAACAGAGGAGTAATTTTAGAAATTCAAGTTTGAGTGAAGAAGTTTACATTAGAAATGGATGTCCTAACTGAGGACCATAGAAGTGGTATAACCCATAGAGCTAATATCTTAAAGGTTAGGTCAACTCAAGTCACGATACCACAAGTGTGGTTCCTTTCTAAGCCTATGAAATGATATCCTCTCCCAGTGTTCTGGGCTACTCGAACAAGTATTTTCAGTGGTCAATGAAGACATTCAACAACCACTGAGACATAATCTGTCATTTTCACTAGGCAACAAGTCATAAAGAATGTAGCCTCAGACTTTTTTATGTATCCTGCCAATCAGCAGATGATAGTTCCCAACTGATGTGATGGTTGACCGTTGATGGATGGAGTAAGGAGACGGGCAAATTGAGCTCTGCTATTAACTTCTTTATTTGGAAGTTGAAGCTACTTCACTTTTTCAGGGTTCATTTTTATGTTTTCTCAGAAAGACATCCTTGATTACTATACCTCACCCGGAATGCAGCCACTCAAGGAAGAATGGGGTAAAGTAAAGAAGATAATGATTTTCTGTTTATTAATTGGATCCATAATGCAAGGAACAACAGCATAAAGAACCTTTCTGGCTTTCTGCTGCTAGTTTATTCCCTTGAATGGCTGCGAACAAAAATAAACTCCTCTAGTTTTGACAAATAATGAAGTCCACAAGGGAAAGAGGGGATGACTAAGATGCAATTTGTCATGTTTATTGAAAATCTGAAAATAGATAGTGGGAAGTTGGTTTGATCTTTATACCTGCAAAGACCCTAGGAAACAAAAAGATCTTTATATTTTTGGTGCATCATATGAATTGCATGTAACTTAAATTTATTCTGCTGGGCCTTAAGTGAAAGTTACTCACAAGCTTCACTATAGGTGATCTAGTGGCACTTAAAATGCCTTACTTTTTCCATTCTTCTATGATCATACACTCGAACAGTATGCATTGTTATTGAAAAGTATTTATTTATTCGTACTGATACCTTTTCTCCGATTCTTAGTGATTATTTTCTTTTTCCCTAATTCTCTCTCTTGATGACCACTGAATACAACGTTTTAGGGGAAAATGTATCTTCTTCTTCTAGGGACCACGGCTCTCAGTCTGGTAAGTTTCATTTACACCTGGCTGCTCCATATTTTCCTTCCTTTGAATTGTTTAACCCTATAACTGATGATATGCAGGTTACAACCCCACTTTTGTTTAAATTGATACCTGCTGTCATGAATCTGGGTGTTCTCATGCACTGGTTCCCCTCTGAAGGTAGCACACAGAATGAGGTCTCTCTCTCTCTCTCTCTCTATCTCCCATATGTCCTTGTATGTGCTCAGATCATTTTGCTTTCACTCTTAAATAACTAGGGTGCTTCTGGAACTTTTTTGCATGTTAGAAACGGGATACAGTTTTGGTCCTTCCACTAGAAGTTCTACTTGGTATTTTATTCAAATTGAATCATGATTTTGCCATTCAACATAGGCTGCACTTTTTTTGGATGATTGCAAATTGTTAGTAATGAAAGTATTTGTTGGGGTCAATGTTACATGTTTAATCGTCAATGTGACATTTTGTCAATCACAAATCATATCACTAGGGTTGAAATCCTTCGCCATCCACTCCATGCTGTGTAGATGTTTTCTTTGTATTTAAATCTTATTTGGAGGCCTAAATATTTAATCCATGCTGCTGAAGTATTTGTTGGAAGCCACTTGTGATGCAATTCCTCACCTATAACTGCTGGCTTGTTCCAGCCTAAAATTTGTTCCCTTGGCTCTTCCTAATTTGATGCATTCCATTTCACGAATTAGGTTACACAGGATGTTTCTAACATGAAATATTCCTTGATATATATTGTTTTCTCTATTTCCTAATTAAATATTGAGTATCCTTGGCTCCATCTCAACAGCAATATTGGTTAACCAATGAACCAATGATGCTACGCATATGCCAAAAATCACATATACATAATCCCTGTCTTTTACTCTTAATAGGAGAAAGCTTCCCTGAACGACGCAAACAGATTGTTGTGACTCCCAAGTTTCCATGACGTCAAATAATATATTGGAGGCAATTATCTACTTTTTGTTGACTAGTGAAATCAGTGTTTCTTCTTTACTGTTTCTGTTGCAAGTTCCACGGTGAGCTTCAGATGAAGCAGTCAGCATATTCACTTCCATTAAATCTCAACGGAAGATCTCATGTACATAGGCACATGATTTTTGCATTCTTTGAGCAATGTATATAGGAAATTACAGGTCAATCCTGCTGCTTACGCCGATCTACCCACATTATACCCTGGTTAGCCTATATTTTCTGCTATAAAGTTGCTTTAGATGAAATGATTGACAAAATCTTAGAAAAGAACTCACTATGTAATTTTTTGTTCAAAGATTTGTCCCACCTTACATTCTCCTGTAACATGTAAGGAGCATTTGAATGAATATCTTGACGAACAATTATGCGTGGTGACCATTACTTTAAATTAGTAATTATTAAAATTAAGTGTACAAATGGAAGAATGATTTGACTTTATATCCCTCTTAATGTATCTTCCACCCTAAAAATATGAACAAATATGCATAAAAATGTGTGCCAAGCCTTTTTCTACATTGAAAGTGGTGCTAGATGGTGCCATGCCTTTAAACAAAAAAAAAAAACCTAAAGCCCAAACAAATTAAAAGAAATAAATGTTCCAAAATAATAGTTTTATATATTATTAGGGTGTGTTTGTTTTAGATTTTGATAGAATTGATTTTGAAAGAATTGATTTTAAAAAAATCCAGGTTAAAAAAGTTGATTTGTGTTTGCCAATATATATTAGAAGGGAGTTTAAAAGAATTAATTTTGTTTGGATGATAAAATAAAATCACTTTTTATTTGTAAATATAAAGAATTTAGAAGGTTTCATACCTATAATCAATTATACTCCATCAAAAAACTATGATTTCTTGTTTCTCTTTAAATCAATAAATATCTAATCCAAAATCAAAATTTTTTTATGCAATTTTGTAAATAAACATCTTCAAAAATCCTGAATCATTAAACTTGCCTTAAATCTTTGAGACATACGACAACAAATCCACCATTTATTCTCCTTCCAGTTGTAGATCCAACTCCATGAAAACCCTTCATTACATTTTGCCTGCCTTTTGAATCGTGTTTCTCAAGTGCATTAACACCTCATAGGATCCAACTCTACACACACAAAATTTAGAAGGAAGTTGAAGTCCTTTACTTGTAACTCTTGAAGTGTTATTATACTTGTTTTGATTTCGAATCATTTGTTGGAGGCACTATAGCCAATAATCCACAAAGAAGTTGGTTATTCCATATCCAAAATTACCCAGGAAGGAGTGGTCGCCGGATCTTCTCGATTATGTCATGAATATGATCCATTTGGATTCCAATAATTTATCTTTTATTACTGTCTCGTGGGCACAATCTTAGAAAGCCAATATTTTATGATGGCTTCTAGGGTGAGGGAGCAACTAAGTCTCTCACATGTGAGAGAACCAAACCAGCCCTTAGATATATTATTTAAATAAGTGTATGGCTGTGATTAATTAAGGGTGACCTGGTGAGCTGATTTATTCTACTTTTATAAAATTGTCCCACTATTTTCTTAATTTTTTTTGCACGTCCTATGTCTTCCTCCCCAGCTTCGGCACTTTGAGCATTGTTTCCTTACAATTGAGCGTATGTGCTAAAAATCAATTTAATCCAAGCCTCTATTTAAGTTCTTAATTTCAATGATTCATTTCCTTATAGTTCTAGCACTTTTACCTAGGTCTAGCATCTACTACAATGATACAATCAAGCAACCAATTTAATATGCTTTCTTCTCATTGTAGTACTAAGTACTAACTGGTGGGTGGTTTATGGCCAATAGCCACCTCCACCAATTTCCTTTTGCCAGAACCACGACCTAATGCAACTTGGGAGCGCCAAATAGCATGTCTGTTGGAAATAAAAAAAAAAAGGACTTCGTCCTCCACCTTTTGACAGTGAAAACCACAAATGGTTTCTTGATGCTCACAAGTACACGCCTTCCTTACATCTACATATCACTCAACCATGGAGAGAAGAAGGACGCCGGCTTCAAGTGGTTTCTAGTTGCGGACAATAAATCTAAAGAGCAGGGATTTAATTGCAAAACGATTATTTACAAAAGTCTACCACAAAACTATAAATTAATAAAGTGACCATCATGTTTACCTCTATGTCTCTTATTTTTGGCTCCCTCATGAACGAGAGACTTAGTTGCTCTCTTACCTTAGATGACACCATATTTTATATCATCATGCCTCAAATATATAAAACTCGGAACGAAATGTTGCTTGCTCTTAAACCATCCAACCATATAATGACACGGCTCTATTACTAATGCATTTCAATCCGAGTTCTAGGCGATAAAAAAGACCATAAAATATTGTCTCTCTAAGACCGTTCCCACTCTTAGTAAGAAAATATAAATTATTGGATATTCATGACAATCAAGAAACACAGGCGGCAACTCCTCATTGGTTAATCTTGGCTTTGGAATAGCAAACTTTTTTTGTGGATCATTGGTTATAGTACTTCCAACAAATGGTCTGAAATCAAAACAAATAGTGTTTTAAAAATTATAAACAAATAGTGTTTTAATACGTGAAAAGTTTAAACATTTGGCTAAGATCCCTACTGCCAAGAATATACCGTTAACCGGTGATGTGACAAATAGTGTGTCACATCACCTATGTCATGTTGATTAAAAATATTTTTTTAATGTCATGTGGCTTTAAATAATATTATTAATATTTATTTTATTGTTTAAAAATATTATTTAGTATTTGTAAATACTAAAAAAATTATCAATAATTTTAATATTTATTATTATTTATTTTGTTATTAATGGTTGATGATAGAGAAAATATTTTATTAATATTACTATAATAAATAATAAATATTAAAATTATAAAAACATCCTTTCATCTATCTTAGTTTCACACGAACCTAAATACAAACTGTAACATTCCGATTTTCATGCTTTCTAAGGACAATAAACTCTATTTATGAGTATTTTTATCTGTGTTTTAGAAAATGATTTTGGGAAAACTAAAATCATATTCACGCTTCATACGATTGTAGGAAATTACGGTTAAATTTTGGGTCGAAAACTCAGACGGAGCCCGATTTTCATTTTCACGGATAGTAGTATTTTACTACTATAAAAACCTCATTTTGACTCTCGAACGAGACCGTTAGTCTTAGAATTCGATTCTCTACAAATTTGCTAAAATCAGTTCTTGACATTAAAAAGTGAAAATAATATAAACTATTCGGACGAATACTCGAACCGGGAGACGATTGGAGCTGTAGAAGGATTTAACGAGACCCGCGAACGGATAATCTTGATGTCACATTAGGTCAAGTGACCTAGGGACTCGCGCCAGTATCATGATGATTTTCAAAATATCTGGACTCGAAATGACCAAAATGCCCTTGGTCTTTTAATGAAATTACCAAAATGTCCTAGGGTTAATTATAAAGTTACCCATGAGTAAAAAAATATCTCACCTTCACTCCCTACTCCCTCACCTATTGGCCATTCGGCCATCTCTTCTTTTCTTCTTTCCCTCACTTTGTTCTTCATTTCTCTCTTTGTTCTTCAACATTTCTTCACTTTGAACCTTGGAAACTTGAAGATTTATGGTGAAATCAAGTTCTTTTCTCTTAAGCTTAAGCATCAAGAAGGTATCACCTCTTTCCTAGCTCTCTCAATCTCCCTTTTCATCTCTTAAATTTCAAGATTCATGGAGGTTAGTGTTTTGACCCATAAACTTCAAAAATCCTTTTAATGTCAAACCAATTTTCTTGCACTAGATTCATGATCATATATCATAATCCAAGAGTTGGAAACCAAAGGAGCTGTCTAGCTCCAATGGTATATAGGGGCCGAACCTACCCCTTTTGTGGGTGAGTAGGGTTTTGGTTGATTTTGGTGTTTTAAGCTTGAATCTATGTTTATCTCATTTAGTTAATGTAGAATCCAAGATATGAGAATTTTTGGAGCTCCCTATCTATTTTAATAGCTTCAGGTCGAAACCTAGAGGAAGAGGAATAGGAGAGATTTTTGTGTTTTGTGTTAATACATTGCTTGATTGTATATGTGTAGTGATTGTCGGTTAATCGAGCGAGAAATCGGATGAAGTTCGGGTCAATCGGGAGGTTTGTCACTGAACTAGGAACTCCGAGAGGTAAGGAGGGATAACCTGAGAAATTCCAAATTCCGACAGCTATATGCTGTAGTTGTGTATTTGAAGTGTAATTATTTATTTGTACTTGATTGGTTGTGGAGTGGTCTAAATTATCTGCTTATAATTGCCTATGCCTGAAATATCTGTTTATGCCTGAAATACTTGATTATATTTGATTGTATGGTATGGCATTTGTTTCTGAAGTATCGATATATAATATGCCTGTCGTGGAAGTTATTGTGTTGAAGGACCTAACATCGGTTAGGATCCAAAATCATTTAATGTAAAAGCTTCAAAAAGCTTGAGACGTTAAGATAAGAAAAATAAAAGTATTGAGGTTTTACAAATAAACTTTGGAAGTAAAAAGGAGACAATTGGCTTTTGAGAATAAAGAAAAATAAAATTTGCTTTATTAAAGGTTGAGTTAACATAAAGGGAAAAAAAGAGAAAGAAATGCTTTAATTGAGAAAAACAAGGTTTTGAGGCGAAAGGTGTGTTTTATAGACATGGGTAGTTTTTAAAGTGATAAAGGGAACCTTTTCAAAACAAAAGTGGTTTTGGAAATGTGGTTTCAAAATAAATTGTTTTATCCAAGAGAAAGGGTTTTTATGAATCGTATTTCAAAGTATTGCATTTTGCCGAAATACAACGAAAGAGAAAAAAAAAGTGGGTTTCAACCACGAGTTTTGTTTTATGGAAAACCGATCCCGAAGGCTTTGTGTAAGCTTCGGAGATTTGGGTTTTGGTTTTTGGAGTTTTTAAAAGAGAAATGTGGTTTTTGGTTTGGAACCTATAAACCGAGACGTCGGGGTTCTAGGATTCTGCAGAACACGTGGATCAAGGATCCGTGTTAATGTGTTGGTCTTATGAGCTGGTGGACATTCTTTGTGGTCCAAGGGGCTTTGTGGACGTTTTTGAGCTGTAAAATCCAAGATCCGAAACTGGT
Organism: Ammopiptanthus mongolicus; assembly: GCA_039655645.1. Classification (NCBI taxonomy): domain Eukaryota; kingdom Viridiplantae; phylum Streptophyta; class Magnoliopsida; order Fabales; family Fabaceae; genus Ammopiptanthus; species Ammopiptanthus mongolicus. The sequence continues at coordinate 27,860,906 of CM077346.1, read as the reverse complement.
GCATCGGTTGAGGATTTTTGAGTTTGAGCTGTGTGGACTGCGTGTCTAGTTTTTGAGAAAAATGTTGTAAATGCTTAAAGAGTTTAAGACATTATGGTGGTTGATAACGTTGATGCTTCAACAAGGAAACAATGATACGACAAAGATAAACAAATGAAAACAAATGTTTTCTCATGCATATGTGTTGTTGGCAGACGTGCCGTGAAATAAGGGGACCTTGATGGCAAGGAAACCTGGGGATGGCTGATGTCATCATGTAACATTGTGCCTTGATGGACAATGATGTCATACGTGCTGTGTGTTTGTATTGTGCCTAGAATTGGACAATATAGTATGACAAATTTACATTGTAAGTACCTCTGATTTACGCGCTCATGTGAGATCTCATGGGATTCACGTACTTACATTTTAGCTAGTTGGGGCTAGTCATTGTTGCCTGCGGGCCAATGAATTTTGAGCTTGATCAGCTCGTTGAAAGATGATGAGATTTCCGGAAATTAAGAACTGAATGTTAGTTGATATATGTGGAAGTGTTCATGCATACATTTTTTTGAAAATAATGTTGACTGTTGGGTACGAAGCCCTTGTGATTTACTTCAGTACTGTGATATGTTGTACTACGTTATGCATGATGATGATTATGTGAGGCATGCTTATATGAATCTGCTGTCTGTGTTTGGGTATATAGTTTTCGTTTTTGGATTCATATATTGGCTTCTCACCCTTGTTATTTTCCTGGACTATTCTGTTTCCTGTTGGATATATATATATATATATATATATATATATATATAGACTTGGGGAGTGAGGGACTGGCTCACTCGGGAGTCCGCTCCCTCACCTTTGAGCACAGAGAAGACCCGGGGGCGTGGGTCATCCACTCGGGCGCCAACAGTGCGGCGTACACTGGACCTGTTTGCACCCTACGAGGGAACACGGAGGTGGGACCTCAAGAGAGAGTGCACACCGTGGAGACCATCCAGGTCCCGCTGCCATCGATCTGGATGATCTTATAGTACCTGGTGGATCAAGGAGACCTGCAGCACGATATCCCAGCAGTCCAACCCCTGCAGCAGTAGCTAGGGATGGCAATTTTACCCGTATCCGTGAATACCTGCAGATAAAATCCACAACGGGCATGGAACGGGTAGTTAAACAGGTGCCCGCGGATAAAATAAACGGGTAATTTCAATACCCGCTTATAAATGGGGCGGGGCGGGTATCACACTACCCGTGCCCGCGGATACCCGCACCCTTTACTTAAATTTCTATAATACCAAAATTATAGCTTTGGTATTAGGAGAAAACATAATTCAATGGTGTTTCAAGTGGATCCTAACTTTTGTAACTTTTATTGTTGGAGAAAACAAATGTATTTGATTACTCTTGTTAGTAAATTTTGTAATTGGATAATGCTTTTGTAGTTTCGTAACATCTATTTGTATGAACATGGTTATTTTAATTGAAATTACGTATATTTCAAGCAAAAAGAGCATTTTTTTCTGGAAAAAATAATCCGTGGGTATCCGCAAACACGCGAATATCCGCAAAACCCATTGGATACCCGCCCGCAGGATACCCGCGCGGGTAACAGGCGGGGACAGGCACGGATTTCACCCCGCGGGTGCGGTGGCGGTGGAATGCTACCCGTGCCCGCCTCGTCCCGTTGCCATCCCTAGCAGCAGCCACCTCTAACCCCTTCCACTCGGTTCATTTTGGTGCCTGTGGGGCCGAGAGAGGAGTATGAGGGGGATCCCGAGGAGGAGGAACTTCTTGAGACACCTGAGCACCATCCTCTAGAGAATGGGGATGCTCAGGCTGGAGGAGCCGGAGGTGCAGGGATGATCGATGGGGATGTAGTTTCCCCTGATCACTCTTCTGATGGGAACATTGGACCCTCTTTTGGAGGACTGTCCAATGGGTTCCACTAGTCTCTGACCAGAGTAGGATGTAGACTTTCTTTTTGAGGTAGCGATTTTTGGGTAATCTGTTGTCAGCTACTGATAACCATGTGTTTTAGTGATGTGATTTCCAGACTATCGCTATCTAGTTTTTAAAGTTGTTAGTAGTTTATTTTCTGTTAGTTTTCTTCTGAAAGGGACATGTTGTCCCCTGTTCTTTTGTATATCTTTAACTGTTGATGCATATATATATATATCTATAAAGTAAAAATAATATGGATATTATTTTCTTAAAAAAGATATTATATATTATTAATGAAAAATAATATTATATATTTTATTAAGAAATAATATTATTAATGAATGAGCCTACCTACCCAACTTAAAATGTTTTTTTTATAAGCTTAAGCTGTTTAATTAAAAAGATTTTTTGAAAAGCTTAAACATTATCATTTTATTAAACAAGTCAAACAAGACTGATTCGTAAATAAACCAAGCCATAGGCCTCGACAGACATAGTCTATTTCTACCTTTATTGATCCTACCTATTAATTAAAAAATATTGAATAATTTGTATATTTTTAAAAATTGAATGTATTATTTTGATTATAATAAGTGTCTGTCTAGTTTAGATTATTTTCAACGCAGACATGAAAATATCGTTTCCCGAGACAATTATTTTGAAAGCTATGTGAGAGAAATTTTCTCTCAACGTGATTTTCAAACATGATTTTATATTTACAGAATCTAAAACAAACAAGCCCTAATTCAGTCATAGAAGAAGGAGAATGCTAACTTTGCCGAATCTAATTTTGTTTGGAAAAATGCTATATTTTATAGATTAAAAAAATGTTTCATTTAGTTTTCTTATACAAACTTTATTTCTTTTCTTTTTTTTTTTTTGGTTGATTCTTTAGGTACTCATTATCAAAAACCATAGAAAAATTAGTATAAGCAATTAAGCATAGAGCAAAAACAAAAACTGAGTTTAAAACACTGAGGAGGGTTGTTGGAGATCGGCGAGTGAGGTAAGGAATATCAAACATGTCAACGAAAGACAGATGCGAAGGGCTAGAGCGGGCGCTACTTGAGTGCCACCGTCGGGTCGGGGCAGGTTCGGGTCGTGACTCGGCGTGCCATCACCTTAACCACGCCCTGGCCTGGTGCCTTGTTTCATTGGCATGTCCTCATGAATCTGAAGCGGTGCGCACCCTCTGTTCCAGCGCTGGCACCACTCTCAAACGCAACCAATGCCAACACGCTCAGCTTTCTCTCTCCCTCTGCCTCTCTTCTCATCAGCAATGAAGACAAAACCATCCCCCCCCCCCCCCCCCCCCCCACACTAAATTCCCCCAACCCTAATAATGCATTTCTATGTAAATTTTTGTGCCCTCAAAAAAAATAATATAAAGTGTAATAAGCAGAACCTGTTTTTTTTTTTTTTTTTTTATAGTAACTTATGGCCTGAGCTTGTCTAATTTAATTTTTATTTGTGGCACATGCATTATAAGGAATTGTTACTTTGCAACTGTATTTTATAAATATTGCGTCGGAAGCTTAATTTTGTTATTTGTATTTCTACTTTGGCCGTGGACCTGTTACTACTCTAATGTTTTCTTAACATATCTTATTGCCTTTATATCTTGGACAAAACTTAGGTAAAATATTATATAGGTATCTATGATGCTGTTTTCTCCGATAAAAATAAGATATATATAATAGTTATATGTGTTATATTTTATGGATGAGTTGTTACACATATTTCTTGTCATTGAAAAAACATTTTCATTGTAATTACTAATTTTTCAATTGAATTAGAAGTTTATATTTATTGTACTTCTTATTAAACCTTCGGCATGAATTACATTAGTTTTGGAAAAGTGCTAAACTTCACCGATTACACAATGGCACCCTTTAATTTAAAACTTTAGAATTTAATTAATTTAAAACCTAACAATAAGAATTGATTAGAGATAATATATGAATAGAGTGACAGACTGACAGTGAAAAGAGGGTGAGCAAAAGGCCTATTACTGTTACAAGTATAGTATTTTTATGCCTCAAACTGTACCAGATTACATTTTGTAAGTTTCTTTATAGGCTAAAATACCATTTTGGTCCCTTAACTTATTTTTTAATTTCAATTTGGTCCCTTAACTTTTAAAAGTTTCAATTTGGTCCCTTAACTTGTCCCTGTTAACACAAGTTAGTCCTCTCTGTCAATGACATAAACATATGAATTTCAAATTGGTCCTTTAAATTGATAACAAGTTTCAAATTGATCCCTTAACTTTTAAATGAGTTTCAAATTGGTCCCTTAAATTTTAAATGAGTTTCAAATTGGTCCTTTAAAATGTTAATTAACATGTATGGCACTTTCGTCACTTTTGTTTATGTCATTGACTGAGGGGACTAACTTGGGTTCACAAAGACAAGTTAAGGGACCAAATTGAAACTTTTAAAAGTTAAGGGACCAAAATGATATTTTAGCCTTCTTTGTACACAGACTTAAAACGAAAGGGAAAGGACAGAAAGAAATTCCAAAAGTCTAATGCTTTGTTATACAATGCAGGTATTAGGTTCCATGATCTTGCAACTTCAGACTCCTTTTGTTACAATTGAATAGCAGATAAGACCCCCTTTGGGATGGTTTCAAGTATAACTTAAAGTTCAACTTCCAATTATTAGGGGAATTTTGCGACATTTGAGCAAATGCATCTAGACTAGTGAGCACCAATCAGAAGAACAACCGCTCAATTTTCAGCTAATGTCCAAGTTCCTGTGTCAAAAACAAGACTTGTGTGTAACGTACATAGTTTTTAAGTTTCGAAATGATGCCAATATAAACAAACTCAGAAGCAAATTATGTTTAGATTTGATTCTACTTGCCAGCATACAGGTGTGTTTTGATATGAGGGACCCTATTTCATTCATGCATTGATACTGCTTCCTACACAGTCTCTGAATTTCTTCTTTGACCAAGTCCATCTTCTACAAGTTAAATGTTGAGAGACAAAAATGAGACTTGCATATAAGTAAACTCACATGGAGGTTTGAGGTAACAAGTGACCACTGACCAGGTATAATCTAAGACTGTCGGAAATATTATTAGCTCAAACATCATTAAATGTGTTGCATGGCCAATAAAAATTCAATGAATGTACATTCACAACTACAGACATACCTCATGCTCCTGACTCAAGGATCCAGGTCTATTCTCCTTCAAGCCCTGCAATAGAATAATAGGAATAACCATGCATTAGTAGGGATGCAGTAAACACTAAAAAAAAATCCTAGGTTGTCAGAAGAATGCTCACAGAGATGAACCTTAGAAATTGGCTGCTTCTTTGATGGTGATTTTGTAGTTTGTTTGATTTCAGAAGCAAGGGAGAGCTGCACATTATACCCCAAATTTTTTTTATAAAAAAAACAGGAAAAAAAAAAGAACTCATTGTGTATCCATGCAGGCATGCAGCATATTAACATTTGACTTAAGTAGTCAATGCTAACCTAGGAGCTAATTACCAGATGGTAAATTAGGACAGATCACAAAAAATGAACTTAAGTTAGTACCTTGCTAAATAATTCCGAAGGTGGTTCATTTAGAGATCTCTTGTCGTTTGGTTCCTATGAAGAAATAAAAAAAATGAAGGAATTATAATGGAAAGCATACACAAACATGATGATAACTTCACAAATACAACCTTCTCTCAATTCCATACCAATGGAAATACTTTGATATTTCGGAAGACACCTCTTGCTCCTTTACTTGAGAGTCGCTGATACAAGAAAAACAGACACAAGTATAATCAATGGCGCTATTTTTATAACAAAAATGAAACGGAAAGAAAATATTGTACCTATACTGCTAGCTAGAACGTTAATGATTACTACCTTATCATCAGTGCTTCCTCGGAGTTTGTTAATCATTTTACATTTCTCCTGCCTTGAGCCATCACTAGGTTTGCATGAGCGAGGAACGGAACCAAATAAGAGCAAAAGTATAATTATAATTATAATTGTTTGTTAATATGCACGCAAAAGATAACATGCATGAATAACAAGCATGTCATTTCTGCAATCATAACACTAATTTTGAAGAAAAGCAGACATTTTATCATGTCAATCTTGATATAAAATCTAGATGATAATACCTTTTGAGATCCCTTGTTTCACTATTTGAGATAGAATTGCTGTTCAAAATACCTCCAGCCTGCAATGGAAAAGAAATCAGTTGCTGACAATGGAGATCATGTGAATATCACCCTATGAGTGAGGGGAATATGATTGCTTGAAGATACAAAACTAAATCATCTTACTTCAGTGAAATAGAAACAGAAGCAAATAGTTTGAAAGATACAACTAAAGCAAATTTTTAAGTAACTAACATTACTAGATGTGTGTTGCATTGCCCTCTCGGATGTTTTAAAGTGAAATACCTGAAAAGTAAATCAAAAACTAAAATAAGTAAGCAGCTGTAAATTGCTTTCCTCATGTCTCATACTCTCACTTTCAATGCATTCTATTAAAAATGATGCATCAGAAAAAATACAATATGACTAAAAAATACTAATTACATTAAATTCTGTTGGTCGTGGTGTCCTCTTCTTATGGACAGGTTGTGTTGGAGCCTCCAAAATCTGATACAGCCAAAAAGTTTATTATCAAAAACTATAATACTGCATGATTAAGTACTTACTAATTTCTTCTATAAATACAAACTGAAAGTACCTACTTTTTTATTTAAGGGCCGTGCCTTAAGCACCTGAGAACTTGATTTTGTATCTCCACCGGATTCAGCATTAGTTCTAGACCTATTAAAAAAGCACATCATCACCCAAAAATGTCTCATGTAGGAAAGATTTAAAATCATTACTACTATAATCTGAGAAGTAGTTGATATACTTGTGTCTTTGTGCCCTGAGGGCTGTTTCCAGATTAGGCTCTCTAGGAATAGTAACTTTTGGTTTAGAAGCTAAACTGATGTCAGCAAGATCAACCTAAATCACAATCCAAAATTAGACAGATTGTCTTGGTTAATGCACCAATTTACCTCATGCATAACAATAATTATCAAACAACAAAACTGAAGCACCATATCAAACAAATAATGGATTAGGTACTTCCTGAAAACCGGTTACCTCCTTAGGTCTCTTATGTGTAAAAAGAGTTTGATGCTTCAGACGAGCAACCTGCCATCAAAATCAAAAGATCCCACCAACTGAATCAAGTATTAACAACACACGTTTTTTTAAAATCTGGAACACATTTGCGAAATCTAACAGTTTAGCACAAAATAACCAGATTAAAATTGATTGCATGCAATTGTACTTGTTTTAAGAAAGAATGGAATCCAACAAGAGAACATGGACTCCTATGTAAGCCATAAAAAAAGCTAAATGTTCAGTTTCCTTAATTGATTAGCAATAATATTTTAAGGGGAAAAAATAAACTACAGTACAGACATTAACAGCAATTACAGATTACAGATAATGTGATGAATGAAAGAGGGCAAAGAGATAAACAGGAACGGCTGAAAAAATAGATTCGGCTAAAGTATAGATTTCAAAACTGTTGGAAGAAATATAGATGCGTATATAAACTTCAGGATACCTTGCTCAAGTAACCAGCTTCAAGCTTCTGCCTTTTGGTTAATGGGCCATCTATGGAAGAAGAATTCTGATTCTGAAACCTGCTTAGTTTAAGAATGACGGAGAAATGAAGGATAAAGGAAGGAAAAGGAGGGAGGGTAATAAAAAAAAAACACATTAAAAATAAAAGAGGAAAAAAGTGAAACGGGTAAAAACATTGTTACAAAGGAAAAAAACATAAAACTCAAGAAAAAAAATGTGCCCAGTTATATTAATGACAAAAGATGAAATGCCAAAAAATGAGTGCTTCAACATAAGTTGTAAGATCTACAAAAATGACAGATTGAGAGACCAATCTCTAATCTCTAATTAAAAAAAACTCATATAGTAACACAAAATCCAAATATAACTGAAACCTTCTGAAAGATCTTGGGGTTTGGACTTCTGGAGGGTTCTTCTGCTTGGCCAAATGACTTGCTGTTGGCTTCATAAAACGTGAAACTTTAGATATTGATCGACTTAACTTGCTTGGAGGCCTTGTTTTATCATTTGAAGTATCTTGTGTTGTTTGATTGCAAAATTCAAGTCCTGAAGATAAATCTGTATTCAGTACAAAATTAGAAGATAATATATAGAAAATAAAAGAGAATTCGGTAAGCTTGATCACACAAAACTCTGCTTAAAGATCAATCATTTTCCATCTATACAGAAAATCAATTTCCAGATTCGAAGTATAGATAGACATCTGGCAATTTCCAGCACATGGTGTAGACCCAAATCATAATTGTAAGGACCTTCGGTGAATTGAGCAATTACATGCTACCGAGAACAACGTTAATTAATAACAAAACACCAATCAACAATAATTCTAATATCTGAAACGTGAAAGGTATTAATGAAACAATACAACTTAGCAAATACTTTGTTGTGTTTGTAATGCAAAAACTGATAATAGTCATTTTGATTTTTGAGCATACTCAACAAAATCAGGCATGCATCTCCGTAGTTTCCGAAGCACAAGCATTAGCAGCAAAACGTTGTGCCATGAATTTAACAGCAATGCAGCCCCTATGAAGTGAAAACTATACCTGTGCTATTATTGTCCTCAGTTGCTGAAACTTCTTCAGGCTCCATGCAAGGACCATAATCGTCAGCAATGGCATTCACATTTTCCATTGCACCGGCATTTCCCCATCTAAACTTCGAGAGAAATGCTAAACACAAGAATATAACACATCAAAACCAAAACACTCAAAACCTGAACTTTTTTTTCTGGAATATTCAATTCTAATGCAACAAGTCAAGAACTTTATGATTTTGTAACTCCTTTTCCATTATTTTCACCAAAAACAACACAACCCCATTTTAGAAACAATTGAACGTCATCATTTACATTACAATGTGGTTTGATTAGACAACCATACTCAATTACAATGCAACGAGTCAACAACTTTATGAGTTGGTGACTCTGTTCCCATAATTTTCACCGAAAACAACACAATCCCATTTTCAAACACAAGAAAACATCATAATTCACGATGGAAAACAACGATGTTATTGAATTTCTTACGTGAAGGTGGATAACTTGTAGCGAATTTAAACCACTGTTCTGCTTCAAAAACATCCCAAAACGTCTCAGGCCTTGTGAAATCGCAGAACCGAGGGGCATCAAACTCGTAATCAAAATCAATTTCATCACAGCACATGGAGGCCTCAACCTCAATCTCCTCGAACTCTTCTTCCATGTCTCTGTTTCTCTCTCTTCAGAGCCTTAACTAACCATGATCAAAACAGGGGAACCATTTTGGTACCCAATTCAGATTCCAAAACAAGTTTTGATTTTTCGATGTTTTCCTAACTGGGGTTTCCGTTTCTCGCCAAGAACAGAGTGCATCAACAACAAGGATGAAGAACGAGTCTTTTTAACCACCATGCGAGGAAGGAAGGGGCAATGATCAACATCACCGAAAGAAAGAGAAAATGGAGTTCATTTGGGTTTCAAAAGAAGATCAAAACTCCAGAATCAACGTCGAATCCCGTCCCCGTCTCTCTCTCGTTTCCTGAAAAATTCGTCGTTATTCGATTTTCCCGGAAAACGAGAGAGAGAAAGTTCGGAATGTTAATTAATTGATTAATAATTTTTTTTCACTTTATTTAAGTTAATTAGTTAATTATTTATTTTTGGATTTTAGGGTGATGGTGTGAAACCCTAATAATTGAATAAAAAGGGGAAGAGAAAATGTCGTCGGAGACAATGGCGAAGATTTCGTTGGTGAAGGGAACGCAAGAAAGGAAAACAGAAGAGAAGACAAAGTTGGGTTTGGTTGGGGATTTTATAGGGCGCCCAAGTTAGAAAAAGGTTACTAAATTTTGAATTTTGCATCACATGTGGGGTATTAATTAAGCTGATAAACTTGGATTTGGCATGTGTCCATTATGCCTCCTACCTCCAAAGTTTATCCTTTTATTATTTTGGGAAGATTTAAAGTATTTAATATATTTAATGGATTTAATTTTAGGGTTTAATTTTGATACCCGGTAAGTTTAAACTATCAATCTATCGCGAACAGTGTCGGTGGTGAGGGAGTGCAACCTGTATAAGAGCACGGGACCTCTAATTTGGCTCAAAATTTGGGATCCCATTTTTCAAAAAGTGTTAGAAGGATGGTTCTTTTTAAGTAGTTAGAAGATTGATATTAACTTGAAGTTGTATTGGTAGGATTTTAATAATCTTCTTTTCATTTATTGTCCTGAAGTGGGTGTTTAAGATTAGAACAATTGTCCTTTTTGAAATAATATTTAAGATTGCCCTTTTTTTGAAATAATATTTAATTATTAAAATTGTCTTTTTTTTTATTAAGGATCCAATTTTTAAGATTAGAACAGGGCCCCCAAAATGTTTAAGATGGCCCTGATCGCGAATCATCTTATCTGTGACTTAAGGGTATGCTTAGACGAAGGATTTTGAAGGGCAATGAAGGGAAGCCTTGTTCTTTCTTATTTATATTTTGATGTATATTTGAGATGAGATTTTCTTAAAAAAACGCATGAATAGAACAAGAGATATTATGAGTGCGTTTGAAAGAGTTTATAAAAAGCTTATTCGGGCTTATCAAAATAGCTTATAGAAATAAACTTATGCAAATAGTTTATAATCTTTCTATAAGCTCTTTTTAGTTGATTTTCATAAGCTTGTCGGAAAATCTTATAAAAATAAGTTGTTTTTAGTTTATTTAAAAAAAGCTTATTGAATAAGCTCTTAATAAAATTGTTTACTCAAACGCACCTTATATAACCTTTCAATCACACTTTTTTTTTGGTGAATGAAAACACCACTGTTGACTAGCGAACAAACATGCAACTTGGCAATTCTTACGTACTCCATCAGCATAGTTGAGGTTGCATCCTCCATTGCATTTGACCGGTTACCACCAGTCTCCCTGGTATTAGTTTAGTTTTGATTTAAAAATTAATAAATTAATAACCGATTATTCGGTTAAATTATTTTCCTCTTCCTCGTCGTCAATCCGCCACCACCGCAAATCTACCACCATCACCACAAATTTGCTACTTCAATCAAAAAAAATCAATTCCATCCTTTTCTATTTGAAACCCTAACCCAGATCATCCCCTACCTCCAACCAAATCCACGAACCACCACACATTAAAACCAACTGTGCAGAGGTTGGACGGAAGGAAATATCATAGAAACAGTAAACTTTTGGAGTTGTATATTCTGCAAATACCATTTGCCTTAATGATCCAAAACGGTAACACCACCTACCCTACGTTTTTCAAAACCTAGAAAAAAAAGAGTCAATATTATCTTCACAAAAAAAATTGAACTTTATGTGAAAAAAGCTCAATATGACAAAAAAATCAACACTAACCAGTACAGTTATCACAATGAAAATTCTATACATCCAAAACCCATCTTCTCCTTTCTCCTCTGAAACCTTCAAAACCTACCAAAACAAGTTTCATTTAGATCTATAGCATGCAAATGAGATTCAAGCATTGCAGAGACATAAAGCAAAGAAAAAACGGCAGAAGAAGAAGAAGAAGAAGAAGAGGGTCAGAGAGTCCAAACCCGAATACGGGTTTGTTTCTAAACCGGCGTGATCTTCATGACCCTCGTCTTTGAGAGAAAATCCCACCTCGGACCACCGCGTGCCAGATCCATCATCCTTGACGCGCTTCAGCTGCCACTACGCGAAACCAAACGCCACCGCCGTTGTGCGCGATATCCACCTCGAACCCGCGAACCATGCACATCCGTCCTTGTGCGCACTTCCACGTCTACCGCAAAGCTTCAACACTCGCCGAAGAGTAGGACCAAGGCGGAACGTTCTTTTTTTTTCTCCCTCAATCAGTTTTCTTTCTCTGCAATTACATAACCGATATACCCGGTTACCCACATCATGCATCATTGTATCTCGTCCGTTCGTTTTTTTAAATGATAAATCCTACTGTCCGAATACACGGAGGATATAAACTCCAAATTTTGCGTGGAGTATTGAAGACGACGCCCATGCAACTAATCTCATGCCTACAAAACCAACCTCATGAGGATAGGAGCCTCCATCTAAAGACGCCACCCAAGATTGCACCCCATCCATAGAGTTGGTTTCATAAAGGATCTTCCTGAAACCACTATTCCACTTTATTCATTTTGATAAATAGTTTATACACTTTTTAAGGTTATAAATGAAAAATAAGTATTTTTTTTCCTTTCCCTCCAAAACCCTTCATCCAAACATATTCAAGTAGTTCTGAAAGTATGATAAAAGTCAAATATGTTTTAATGATGTGATAATTTATGATCGATTGATAATATAAAAAATCTTTACACCAACAGTACATACTATTACCAATTAAATCCTTAATTTTAAGAGTCGTGCTAACAAGTGCTTTAAGGACATTAAGGAATAAAAAAATCAAGTTTTCATTGAAAAACTAAGTATATCACTTATTCAAATATTAAATACATGAAAACATTTTACAAATGGATCCCAAACACGCATAGTCATTGTTCTTGCAAATCTCCGGCAATTGAAAGACCGAATAAATGAAGAACAATATCACTATCACTCTCACTCTTAGTTCAAATGCACTTCTCTCGTATATCAAAATTCTCTGAACTAGCAGAGTAAGGGTACAAAATAACTTGTTTTCTTCTTTACATTCTTGTCCTATATATAACAAAAAGTGTATAATTGTTCATCCCTCTTGTGTGGCCGTTTTTGGCTCCCCCACGTTCGGATTTACATCCCACGAACTAATAACAGCTTCTCCCGCTCTCCCGCTCTCCCACTATTCTCTGCCTTGATTTGACTCGATCTTCCCTCTTTGAACGCTATTCTTACTCGAATCATGACTTTGTCAGCACTGGACCAACGATGCTCTCCATCTAACCTAAGCCCAATTCTTGTACTTCTAGTCGGCCCTTCTTTTGGCTCACTATTCTCGGATGGTACAGTCATCATGCACACGAGGGAGGGTGAAGGTAGAATTAATCTCGGATGGTACAATCTTTACTTGTTTGCTCTTTCTCTTGTTTTCTTAATTTTTTTTTCCTCGTATTTTTCAAATTTTTCAAAAATAAATTGTTTCAGATCTCTAAATATGAGGAGTTTGAGTTTGAATCTTCAAAGATGCAGCATTCTATCTTCATATATCTAGAATTTCTAGAATTAATTTATTATATTGGTTGCACGCCTCAACCTAGGATCCATGCAACCATAGTTCAGTGTGATCTATTTTTTGAAGGAAAAAACAACGTCATGGCAAGTTGTGCTATCCTTAGGCGCTGATTAGTTAATTAGATCATTGTAGTTGAGTCAAAGAAAGAAAAAAGAAATATGTATAATTGTTTTTTAAATTGCGGCTTGAGCCACTCTTCCAAGTTGTTTGTGCTATCATTCCAGGCATATCGGGAGTGATATTGGGAAACCTCCCATTTTAGATGTCTTGCTGAAACTTCACTTTCTATTTCATTTCCATTAATGAATTTATTTTTTTCGTATTCCTATTGATGAATTATTTTATCTAAGACAAAAAAGAAAAAGAAAATAAAAACCACCTCTTGAATATTTGTGTTAGAAAATATGGTAGAGCCTATAAAAGAAAAAAAATAATTAAGAGAGAAAAGTAGGAAATATGAAATTGATAGAATGAGAAGTTAAATACAATTTAGTACATCAAACCTTTATATAGGCTAATGATCTAACAACTAATTATTAATCAACTACGTAACCTCTTCAACTAACTATATATCTATCTCTAATAGCTCTCACGCAAGCTGGAACTGTTAGCACTTCAAGTTTGGGAATTAACAACAATCAAGAAATGAATCTAAAAAGAAAGAACATACATCAATGAAAATTACAAATGCACAACCCATTATTGCATTGGCTAATGAAGAAAATCTAACAATGGTAACAACCGAAGTTTATAGATCTAAGAAGTCTTCGACCTTCTTTTAAGCTTCGTTGATCTTCTTCTTATGTCTCAACGGACTCGTTTCAAAAGCAAATGAATTTTGTTAGAATGAATATTGACAAAAAAAAAATGAATCTTTATATGAAATGAGTCGACTTGCTGGAATTTACGTCAGTCATAAGTCGCTCCAAAATAGGCTCTATAGGCCTTCAAATATCAATTCCAATTTTAGACAAATGTTTAACCACCACCATGAGCAGAAGCAAGAAAAAAATTTGAAATGCTACTTTACTAGCTTGTAGCAATATTGAAAATGTGAAAATGTGGCACACTAGCCATTGAAGAAAGTGAAAAGTATGAAAAATAAATCCAAGAACTTCTAAAAGGAAATGCTCTAGCAACAACCCAGGGCATGCTTCTTCAACCTTGGCCTTGATGGTCTCAATTACCTTAAAACCTTTGAAACATTTATTAGAAGGCGAGTCTTTCTCTGAATCAATGTAATCATCATCATCACAAACAAGTGGAACTGCAAGAAACTCATCTTGGGCATGAAAATTTGGTCCATTTTGAATACCAAAATTCTTCCCATCTTTCTCAAATGCCTATGGCAGCTTCTGTCACTGTTGTTGATGGAGAGTTCCACACTGAATCACAATAGCAAGAAGATGGCGGGAAAGGAAAAGTTCATTGGTCTGTTTGGGGTTTTTAAGGAGAAAAAGGGAAAGAGCTTCAAGAAAATAGAAATTGAAAAAGAAAAAGAAAAAAAAGAGAATTGTGGCAAAAAAATTGAAGGCGGATGATATCGCTCTGAAGCCATGTTAGGAAACATGGTAGAACCCATAAAAGAAAGAAAAATAATTAAGAGAGAAAAGTAGGAAATATGGAATTGATAGAATGAGAAGTTAATTACAAATGATTACATCAAGTCTTTATATAAGCTAATAATCTAACAACTAATTATTAACCAACTAAGTAACCTCTCCAACTAACTATATATCTATCTCTAATAACTTGACTCCCTATTACAATTTTTTTACATAAGAGGGTTAAGCCCAAGAAACTAAAGGTCTGTTTTGGAGTTTGGAGGGGAGGGGAAGGGAAAGGAGAGATTTGAGGTGCAATGGAGGGGGAAATGGATGGGGAAGATAGGATAGCCCCTCACTTTGCATGAAGATTTATTTTCTAACAAAAGAATCAAAACTTCCCAATTTGGGGAAATAAAAAATGAACTAGGAAAGCATTTTGGAGAGCTTTTAAAATGCCTTTACATCCTTTTTTTTTCTTTACATCCTTGAATCCTTCTTTCTTTTAATTAATTTGTTTACTTGAAGGCTATGTTTAAATTAGTTAAAAGAATGGAAAGAATTAAAGTCTTGCAAGCTTAAAATTTGTCTTTGTTTGGATAAAGAGAAAAGCAACAAATGGAAAAAATGTAAATGTAAAATTTGAAAAATTCTCAACCAGGAAGAAATTTTAAATTTATTTCATTCGAAATTTTAAAATTTTCTTTCATTTGGTGTGTTTATTTTTATCTTGTATGTGATGAATTGAGTTTAGATATTTTTCCCACCTCCTTCTTCCTTTTCTAAGAGGAAATATGTACCACTTTCAGCTTTGGCTACCATACAGCAAATGAACGCGGCATTTGTTTGATTCATTTATGACAATCCCCATAATCCTTCCTTTTTACATGTGCTTTTGAAATTTAAATTGACATATACAGAAAAGGTAGAAAAATATAAAGAGTATAAGACATAGACATTTCCTCATTCAATGACTAACGCAAACTTCTAAACCCCGTTTGTCTCCACATGGAAAATTTGGTTTGAGCCATGCAGTACGGAGAAAGGTATCCGATATGGGAGGTTTCTTTTACTTGTCATCTTATGGAATTAGGGCCCGTTTGGTGGTCAAGATAAGGGAGGCAGGATAGGATAAGCTATCCTGTCCTGTTTTAATCTGTAGTTTGGTGAACCAGCAGGATAGGATAAGCTTATCCTGCTAGCTTATCCTATCCTGTTACTTAGTTATAATTCTATCCTGAGGGTGGAGCTGGGTTAGAACCAACAGGATAGGATAAGAAAATGCTTTCTTTTATCTCTTACCTTTAATATTGTTATTATTTAATTACGGTTTCAAACCTAATTAGTCAACCTTAATACTAATTAAAATATGTGGTTTAATTAACAATTTTTATAAAAAGTGAAAAAAAAAGTTAATTTTTTATAATTTAAAAAAATGGACTAATTTATAATTAAAAAGCCAAAAATATATATTATTAAATATTTTTTAATTTAAATGTATAAAACAACCACGTAATATTAAAATTTATTTTTGAAAAAAAAAATATAATTTTGATATAAGGATAATTTTATTATTTGTGGATATTTTATATCATATCCTGTCATTATCTGATGCACATCAAACATTGGACAGGATAAGAGCTTATCATGCTCATATCCTATCCTATCCTTATCCAGCTCTCATATCCTATCCATCCTTATCCTATCCTGACCACCAAACGAGCCCTTAAAGTTTCAATTTCGTCCTAACCTAATGTTTTTTATGCGCTTCAATTGAAAAAAAGCTTCGTCCTGTTCCCAAACAAAGTGGGTTGAATCAAAGGTATACGCTCCGAGCATTTCAAAATTGAGAGTCTTGCGGTTGCGGATAACAACTAAGGGCCAACCAAACTTTCGATTCGCGCATTTAGATCTTCATTCTAAATTAAAAATAAAAAACAAAAACCTTCGATTAGTGCAGTTCCTCTCTTATTAAATATAGACTTAATTATATTTTAGTCCTGTAGTTTTACTAATACGTGATTTTGGTCCTTATATTTTTAATTGCTCAAATCAAGTCTTTGTATTTTCATAAATACGTGATTTTGGTCCGTATAATTTTAATAGCTCAAATCAAGTTCATGTACTTTCACAAATACGTGATTTTAGTCCATTTAGTTTCAATTGTTCTAATCAAGTATATTTACTTTCAAAATTGTCTAAAAAAATTATTAGGTAAGAATTTAATTTTTTATTATATTAAAAATAATATATTATTATTTTTTTGATAAATAAACAATATATTATTATAATATGCAACTAATAATATATAAAATTTTGTCGCATAATTATTTTAACAAAGAGAGGAAAACAACTACTGTGATAATTTTATAAATAATAATTATCTACAAATTAAAAATATAAATATGTAATAAATAAATTTATAATCTTAATTTTTAATAAACATAGATAATAAATATATATACATATTTTATATTTTGAACTTGTAGACAATTATTATTTATATAATTATCCTAGTATTTGTTTTCCTCTCATTGTTAAAATAATTATACGATGAAATTTTATATATTATTAGTTTTATATTATAACAATATATTATTTTTATTAATATTTTAAATATAAAAAATTATGTAATAAATTTTTAGAGAATTTTAAAAGTATAGGAACTTGATTTAAGAAATTTAAACTACAGGGACTGAAATCACACATTTGTGAGAGTACAGGGAGTTGATTTGAGCTATTAAAACTGTAGGGACCAAAATCACGTATTTGTAAAAGTACAAAGACTTGATTTGAGCAATTGAAAATATAGGGACCAAAATCACACATTGATAAAACTACAGGGATCAAAAATATAATTAAGCCTTAAATATAATATAGTTGGGTTTCACCAAAAAAAATATAATATTGGTAACTCTTGACATTGAGTACTGAACTAGTAAGATCAAACCATGTTGGTTTAAAGATCTTCTACCAAAAAATTATTTGACCATCATATAAGTCAATATTATATGATTGATTAATAATATAAATTTTTTTTTACTAACAATACATTAAAATTAAACTTTATTTTTAATTTTTAATATGTTTATGTTTCAAAAAAAATGTTTAGATTGAAAATACTTTTCAATTTGATAATAGTATTATTCCCGGGAAAGTGAGGGAGGAAATGCAATATTCTCATGTTTGTTTCAAGTTTTAAAAATTTATTCTCAGATACTTTTTATTCCAAGGAATGTTATTTATACATGACTTACTCACTTCTTATTCTCATCGTAAAGGTGGGAATCTAACATTCTCATGTGAATAAAACTCAATTACCTATAACTTCTCAATTCCACCTCATTTTATCATATTTATTTGTATTAATAATTTTTTAAAATTTTTAAATTAAATAAATTATAAAAACATTCCTAAGAATTTAAATTACTTACCAAAAACATTAGTAGGAATAACATTCCTGATAATAGCGTTCTCAGGTATGTGATTCCCGGAAATGTAATTTCATTCCTTGAATCATACAATCCGGATGCTTAGTGAAATATAACATTTTTCCGTTTAATTACTTAATGGTGAATTTAAAGGGCAACCCGTATTTGTTAAGGAGTTCATTATTTGATTATCTAATTTTTTTTTATAATAGGAGGAAGAAACAAAAAATAGGAAATTACACGAGGGCTGTTACACCCCATAGCATCTTCCCTAAGGTATAAACCTAAAGAAGGGGGAGCTCTATCTAAAACAGTCCAATGGAAGGAACTAAGATGACCCAAATTAGCTAATAAATCAGCACAACGGTTAGCCTTCCGATAAGTATGCGCCACAACAATATTCCAATTAGGTGCCCAAAGAAGAGCAAGAACCTCATCAAGGAGAGGTTTCAGAAGGTTGTTTGTAGTAAAACCATATGAACAAAGTTAACAATGACTTGAGAGTCCATTTCAAAGATAACATTATGCAGGTGAAGAGATTTTGCAAGGCGAACACCAAGAAACAAAGCCCACAATGCAGTTTGGGCTGAATCCAAATTTACTTTTTCGCACTTAGTATTCAAAATATAATATCGATGTGGGAGCATATCCTTAAGACCGCACAAACATTGTGATGAATCTTGAAGTTTTGAATGGTAGAAATAAAAACAATATGTAAATACAGGAAGTAAATTAACCTTTAAAAATTTTATATTCAAATAAACGTAGCATTTTGCCAAAAATATAGCACTTAATACATTGAGAAGTTAAAGATTCTATTTTTCATTCTATTTTCTCTGTCCCTATCACGATCCTCGTTAGGAGGAATTTTTCTCTCTCATCCTCGTTTCATGCCTCATCTCACGACCCCGAAAATACATAAAAAAAAAAAAAAAAAATAGTGTCTTTGTGTCTTACACCCGGTATTAGGAATTGATCATATTTACATCTAATGTCTTTAATCCATTCACAATTAGTAAGTCATGTGACCTCTTCTCACTCATGCTTTCCCTTTCTTAAGTGGAGTGCCTCTCCTCTATTGACATTTCATTTCCGTCTCTTAATTATCCACAATGAAGCTAAAAGGAAAAGCCGCTAGAAAATATTACAGATAACGCTTAGATCGGCTAGATTGACAGTCCTCTAGAGAGAACGATCGAAAGGTGCAACTTGCAAGCTACCGTCCACCGCACACTGTCGTTTGTCGTGCGTCACTGTTTCAAGCCTCGTGTGATGCTTTGGTTCCGCTCCACGACCCTCTTTCACGTTGTTGTTCCACACGACCACACCCTTGCAGAGGTAATTTTTAAGGATACCCATGGTTATTTTCCCTCGTTTGAGTCGAGATGTGGATGCAATTTCGATTTTTGTTGGTGTTTCTTGAGTACCCCTGACTTAGAAGTGAAATTTGAGAACCCATTGTGAGATTTCACTTTCAATAGAATTATCAGTAAAAAAATGTTGAATATTAATCCAAGGCAAATTGTTTATAGTTTTTAAGATGCATGCATGAAACATGTGCAAAAGAAGTTTTTTCGGTTTTCCAGGGTATCCCCGTGCGGAACTGCGGGGTCTAATCCCACAAGGTACTGGACAGAATTGAATGACTGACTTCTCCCAACCAGGTTTTCTCTGTGGAAAAGAGTCAAGGATCGAACCTCTCACCACTTGCTTAAGAGGCCCGAGCCTGTTATCACTCGGACCAACTATATGTTGGTGTACAAAAGTAGTTTAGTAAAATTAATTAGTAAAATGAATAAATACCACATGTATTGCATGTAAGTATTAGTGATCTATGGTGTTGTTAAAGAATGAAAATGAAAATATATGCAATTTTCAATTGAAATTGTGATTTGATTATAGATATATCACACTGCTCATTCCCCTTTTCTTGACAAGTTGTGTTAGAGGTCTCATCTAGAAGGAGCCACACAGCATATAGCTCTTTCAATTATTGAGAAGTCATAGACAATAGGCAGTGACTACTACTACCATTGTCAATTTCTAGGTTGAATGTAACATATGTCTACCTCATTTTTGGAGATTTTATTTTATCATTTAAAATTCCAATTCAAAGTCTTGGTCTCCAAAATTGTTGACTTAAGTTTTATGTTTTGTGATCCAACTTTTCCCCCTATTTAATACTTTAACTAGTAACATGATTCTATTTGCAGTGAGATACTGGGCCACATATATTTGTTGAAAAATAATAATATTAATAGTAATAGTAGTGTGATGAGGAAGAGGCACGTGGACATGGTATTGTTTAAGCATTGTTTTGAATTTATGATATCTCGTTAGCTGATAATGGATATGGACTTTATCAATGTTTTTCAGATGAACATGGAGACCAATCTCATTTCGAATGATAGTTTGATAACAATTTCTAACTTTGTTAATATGTCACAATCTTCTATTGTTAAAAAACTCAATGTTGAGGCTTATGTTGGAATGAAATTCGATTCATTGGAAAAAAAAATTGAAGATTTTTATACATTATTTGCTAAGGCAAAATGGTTTAGGATTCGTACTCATTCTAGTAAAAGGATTTATTGTAGTTTTGTATGTGTTAGGGAAGGTGAACACAAGGTGAAAAGTGGTAATAATGAAAAAATTATGGCAACACATGAGAAGTTAAGAAAAAGTGTTCAACCATATGGCATGAGATGTCAAGCATCACTTAGTGTGTCAAAAAATAAGAACCGAGACATATGGGTTACAAAATCTTTTGAAATACTCATAATCATGTTATGCTAGTCCTAAAAGTGTGTCTTATTTGAGATGCCACAAAAAGATGAATGTTGCTGCACAAAATCTTATTGAAAAGTTTAGTGAAGAAGGTTTACCTATTGGAAAGATTGTTGTAATGTTTGATGGCAGTGGCTTGGCATTTTCCAATAGAGATTGTTGGAATCATATGAGAAATATTTGAATGAAGAAATTGGATGTTGGAGATGCACAATCCGTTTTTAATTATTGCAAACAAAAACAAACTCAAAATTCTAATTTTTTTTTCTATGCAATACAATGCGATGATTATGTTATATTAATGATAAACTTTTTGGGTGCTCTTGAATTGTCAATAAATAAGTCATTAATTAAAAGGAGAGCTTGCATATCTTGTGGAAAATATAGTCACTATCGATCGATTTGCAAAATAAGATAACTTAGTGTAAGTATTACTGGCTTGGGTTTATATATTTTATTTAAACTTTCAATATTAGTTATGCTTAAATGCTTATGTTGTTAGTTTGTCTCTTTCACATCTCCAAAAGTAATAGGTAAGGATACCATATTCTTCGCTCCACGAGGTCCTCGTTCTCGCTAACTTTACATAAATACCCTCATATATAGTACATAAATAGGTTTGTTTTTGTAATTTCATATATATATATATATATATATATATATATATATATATATATAATTAATAAAATAAATTTAAATTTTTTTGGAACTTTAAATCTTTAATTCCCCAACTTACCTCACTTCACTTCCATCTCCATTCTTTACTAGTTTACCTCTATCTCCCAACCAACCATCACTAATATGCTGCCTCTGTCACCATGGTATCCCCTTTTCCTACTCAGCCGATACCATCTTCCTGCGCCACTCTGCTACGACCTTCTCTATTCGCGCACACATCTCTCTCCCCCCCTCCTTGTGCACGTTGTTCCTCTCTCTTCGCTCTTATACGCATCTCCTCCTCCTCCTCCATTCTTTATTCAACAAGTGTATCCATCTTTTCCAATCTTCTCTCTTTTTTCTCTTCCTTTTTCTCTATCTTTTTTCCTAATACCTTTGTTGTATAATTTTATTTCTCCATTTTCATCTTCCTTTCTAATGCTTGTTTGGTATATCCCTGAGTTCCTCATGACATTTATTTTCTTTAGTATTAATTTTTTAATTTCTTCATCCATTTCATTTGGTTTCCGTTCTTTTACGTTCTTTGGATTTTATTTTACTAATTTCTCTCATTATTGGCATTGTGTGTTGTCTGGTCAACACAAAAATCGAAAGAGATAAAACTTAAGCTTCACTATATGGCTTTAAATTTATTTCTGAACCATATATTTGAGGTCCTCACATGAATCCACGAATGCAGATAACGAGAATAGAGAACAAATACTTCCCATAATGGAAAACGAGGACAAGGACAAAAAAAATGAGGTTGGGAACGGGAAGGGAATACTATTCACTCTTGTTCCGTGGGGTTACCGTCCCTTGAATTCCCGCACCAGAAAATGATGGCCAAACATTTGCCCTATAAGGTGCAATAATCCGCTCAAAAGCATTGTATTGTAACATGAAATAAAATTTGTCCATTTATATGGAAAGCTTATTTATATCTCTAGCATGATTTAGTATATATATATCAAGTGTAAGGAGTTAATATTTAGCTTTTCAATCACATATAAATGATCAAGATTAGAATTTAGAACATAAAGTCATGTAACTCTTTTAAATAATCACATAATCATTAACTAACTTTTAATCTTGATCATTCATATATAATTTAATGGTACATGTTCGCTTCTCTCACTCTCATATAAAAGTATTGGTCTCACTAATTATAGTAGGAGAAAAAGAAATGGTGGGACTGGGAAAGGGTAAAGCCCCTATAGTGGAGACAGAAAACTAACTCAAAAAACTTCAAAAGTGCATGGTAACGATATAGAAGGAAAATAACACGGTTTCTGGATGCTTGTCTCGATCTCATCATACATAGCTTTTATTCATCCTTATTTCCTAATTAATCATAAGTATCATCATCCTCCACCTCTTCTGCTTGTTACTAGAATGGTGACCGATGAGTCCACCACTTTTTTCCTCTGCGAAATAACAAATCAAGTACCTAAATACTTTTTTTTACTCAAAGTACCTAAATACTAAAAAGGGTTTTCACCCAAAAAAAAAAAAAAACAAGAAGGGTCGCACTTCGATACGACCAAGTGAAAATTAGAGGCATCTTGTGCCATCAAGTGATAATAAATTGAATTAACCACTTATCAAATTAAAGTAACTGTAAAAAAAAAAATCAAATTAAAGTAATTATTTACTTAAATATTATTAATTTATAACAATTCATTCTTTATTTAACTCGTTTAAATACTTAGGGGAAATAATTCAATGTACTATTTATCTAATTGATTAATCATACTTGATGTTACATTACTTTCATCAATATCCCTTACATTGGGTTAGAATCCCCCACTTAAGAAAGATAGAATTTAATTAAAAATAAAATTTCAATACATAAACGTCGACTTATGCTAAATTAAGAACACATAAATTTATTTCGTATGATATGTGATTGCTATAATTCATATGCAAATAGGTACCAAAACTAGTGCTAATATAGAAATAAAATAAGGAGCAAACTAGTATACACGGATACTGTAAAAACTTTTATATTGAAATCCACTAATATTTTGACACATGTGTTTTATTTTAATAATTAAGAGAGAGAAACAATAATAATCCTGACTTATCAAAATGTAATTGGATGTAAGTGTAAAATTATTTTATATTGACACTACATAGTAATTAAACTCATAAAATTATAATATTTAGATTAAGTAAAATTTGATTATAAATAAATATATTTTAAAAAATTATAAAATGGTTCCTTTTAATATTGTTTTTAACATTGTAGTTTAAGTATGATCGTTGCCGGCATAATTGTTTGCATTCAGGAACTCACTTTGCAGATGGCAGCCCAAGCAACAACAACCTCATGGTGCCAATAGAGAATTACTTAAGATAATCAAGCAATAATGATGGTGCGTATGGATTAGCAGTGAAAAATTAATCATTTCAACGATCAAATATATGTACAACCGATTATTGTTATAATCGATTTTATGTTTGAATGTATTTATTGAAAAACGATTTTAAGATAATCTATTCGTTTGGTTTGTGAAAAAAATTACTATTATAAAGTAAATTAAAAAAAGAGTATGAAATTATTTTTTTAATTTAATAATATTTATTTGGTAGTTAGTATTATAGGAAGAAATAGGAACAGAGTTGTAACACCCCGATTTTCTTAATCTTTTAATTAATTAGGAATTAATCAGTAATTAAGTAATTGTATTTTATTTGAGGGTCTAGAAACTTCAAAAAATTATTCCGAGGCCATAGTCACACTCTACGCCATCGTAGGAGACTATGGTTAAGTTTTGGGCCAAAAACTCAGATGGAGCCCGATCTGCATTTTTGCTTGACAGTAGTGCTTTACTACTATCGAGACCTAATTTGGACCCGTGAACGAGATAGTTAGTCTTAGAATCACGTTTCCTATATTTTTGAAAAAGTTCGTCCTGACGTTCGAAAATGAAAATAATATTTTTCTATTCGGGCAGAAAATCGATCGGATAGACGATTCGAGTTGTCTTAGGATCTTTCGAGAACCTTGAGCCAATGATTTTCATACCAGAGTTATGATAAATCATTTGGGGACTCCTACAAGTGTCGTGAGGATTTTCAAAATGTCGGGACGTGAAATGACCAAATTGCCCTTGGTTATTTTTACTAATTACCGTTTTACCCTTTTTATCTTTCTTAACTCCTAAGAAAACTTAAGAAAATATCTAAATTTTCATGATCACCCTCACTTTCTCTCTCTTATTTTCGAGCTCTCTCTCTCTCCTCTCTCACCTTCTTCTTCTTCTTCTTATTCTTCTTCTTCTTCTTCTTCTTACTTCTTTCTTCTTCTCCTCCATTTCTCTTTTCTTCCTCCATTTCCACCTCCATTTTTCTCAAGCTTCCACAAGGATTTTCAAGCAAGTTTGTGAAGCAAAGTTGATCCTCTCATCCTCCTCTATCACTTAGAAGGTATAGATTTCATCCTTGAGCTCTCAATCTTTATTTTCTCCATTTATTTTCATGAATTTCAATTTCTAGATCTAAACTTCAAAAATCTTTAGAAAATTGTAGAAAAATCATTTTGAGACCAAACCGATTCCTATGAGCTAGTATCATCCCCTAATATCATAATCCAAGAGCTTGTGATGAAATAAAATCTCTAGCCTATTTATCTTTTCAAGTCCGAATGGGTGGGTTTTTTTGGGGAAAAATGGGTTTTTGTTCTTTGTTCTTGATTTCACATATTTCATTTCTTAATCATGTAATCCAAGTGATTAGGAAGCTAAATCCATCTTCCACCTATTTTTTGGGTGGTGGCCGAAACCCCAAATTTGTGGTTTAAGGGGTTTTGGTTCAAATCTTTGATAATTGATCATTGATTATGCATTAGGTATGCTTAAGGATCATTGATCCAAGAGTTGGTAGAATTCCAATATCCCTAGCCTATTCCATTAATTAAGGGCAGTAACTACTCCTAGAGATTAGGTAGTTTATGGTTTCATTATTTTAATTTCTAGTTGTGTTTTGTTGTATAGAATCAAACAGGATTCGAACACCTGACAGCGCACCCGACTGACAGCTGTGGAGTCGTAGCCGGAGCTGCACGAGGAAATAACTAAGGTGGGGAGAAAGAACTAATATCATCGGGAAGGCAAGCTTAGTATAGAGTATATATATATATCTGCGTAGGGGAACCCTTAAACCCTACTAGAGGTTGAGCCCTGGATAAAGTGCCTGGACCCTAGGTGTGGGTACTTTTGGGCTATCACCACTAAGTTGATATTATAAATGATTAGATTGATCGAGGTTGCTGTGTTGATTTATTTAATTGATTATCTGTTTATCTATTGTGTTGAACTGCCTGTGTGATTTGCTGCTATTCGATTTTTATGATGATATCTGCCTTGGAATGAATTACTGTTGTAATGTTATTGTGATTTGATTGGTTGGTTGAGTGTCGATGAGAGTATGGTGAGCGTTGATGTTGTCCGGGTTGATATCGTTGTGGTCCCGGCCGTGGAGCTGTGGCTCGTAGACACAAGGCGTCGTGATGCTGATGCTGATGTGATGTTGATGATGATGTGATGTCGATGTGATGTAGATGTCGATGATTGATGTTGATGTGATACGGTGTGTCATGGTCGTGGACGAGTGTTTAGGCGTGAGGTTCCGATATCAACCTGCAATGGATGTTTGTTGCATTTTCATACCATTTCATACCACAGCATTTGGTCCCAAAGGGGGATGTCCAATTGGGGACGTTACTTAAAATCCCGAGGCGGGATATGATGTGATGTGATGTGATATAATCCCGACGGGGATGTTCAATTGGGGACGTGATGTATCGGCCGACATGCATATATGGAAGACAGCATATACATAGGGACTAGTATCCCTCCTATAGGCTTATTCGAGAGAACGATGTTTGAGATGATTGTGATGGGTGACTTAAGAGATGGATGAGGTTGTGTTATATATGTTATCTGTGTTGTGTGATGTATATATATATGCTGTACTGATGCCCCTCTCCCATATTGATGATATATGATTCTTATCTCCCGCTATTTTTCTGTATGTGTTGCTATTATTTTATGGAAAGACCCCGAGGAGGAACCAGTTGCTGAAGAGCTGGACGGCATTCCTTACGAGCCTGACGCTGGAGGACGTGCCACGGACCCTATCCTCGAGAGGTTGGGCAATGATCGTGATTAGTTGGAGAGCTATCTCTCGGCCTACCTTTCATACTTTATTTTGGTTTGTAATAGTATACTCGTATGTATTACTTTATTACTGTAGCCCTACTGATGGGGCAATGCTGTATGTGATATATTTTTTTATTTTTAAAGCTGTGTACTCTGAAGCGTAGCGTGCTGTTTATTGTTTTGCTTCCGCGCTAAATTTTTTCGCTTCTCTTCGTTTTAATAAGGCGCGCTAACCTTTATTATGCGATTAAGGTTAGTTAATATCTTAGGTTCTACTGATGGGACGGCGGGTCGTCACATTTATTGGTATCAGAGCAGTTCGATTCTAATATCGGACTGTGAGGTTTAGGAACTACACTAGCATTGACAGTTATATCCACATTGGGTACCAACTGTGCTAGAAAAAGGGTAGTGTGTCCGATGCGCAAGATTATCAAGTGTGATAACTTCATTGTCCATAAAGAATATATATGTCTGTTGATTGATATGGTGGGTGGTTTCTGTCTGGATCGCGAGGCGAGAATAGGTTTCGCGTCGCGAGACAGAATGACTGAACCATACCGATCAGGCTAGCCTTCTTGGTTCGCGAGGCGAGTAGATGTTCGCGTCGCGAAGCAGAGGGGCTGTTCTTCATTGACCAGTCTGGCCTGCTGGAGCGCGTCGCGAGTAGAGGTTCGCGTCGCGAGGCCGAGGAGCTGCTCCTCACTGATCAGGCTAGATCTCTGGAGCGCGTCGCGAGTAGAGGTTCGCGTCGCGAGGCCAAGGGGCTGTTCTTTGCTGATCAGTCTGACCTTCTGGATCGCGAGGCGATCATCATTTCGCATCGCAAATCCGAAGGGCTTTCTAGCTCGCGTGGCGAGCATAGTGTCGCGGGGCGAGAGCCTTCTTCTCTTGCCTTTTCTCTTGTTTTCTTCATTTTCTTTCCTAACTAACAAACTATATATGACTTATGGATTTAAACTAACGCTTCCTTTACCAGGAAAGAATGGCCAGAGGACGTGGTAGAGGAAGGAGAGCACTAGTTGGAACCGGGAGCCCTGACAGTAGTGGGGATACCTCGGGAGTTGGAGGTAGCGGAGATCAGAATGAAGCGATGAGGGCCATGAGGGATTTGGCCGCTGCAATGCTGCAACAAACACAGCAAAATGCCCAGTTCATGCAGCGACAGGAAGAGAGGGAGGCTAGACAACAACAGAATCCGGTCGGAGGAGGTGAAGTTGTAAACAATGGACTGAATGCTTTCATGAAGGGGAATCCTCCCCAATTCCATGGAGACTACAATCCGGAGGCTGCTGAGTTATGGCTGCAAGAACTCGAGAAAGTCTTTGTGGCTATCCAGTGCAGAGAGGATAGGAAGGTTACTTACGCTGCTTTCATGTTAATCGGAGCAGCTGAAGCATGGTGGAAAAACAAACAGAGACTGCTAGAGGCTGGAGGAAGACTACTGACCTGGGAGGTATTTCGTGAGAGCTTCTTGGAGAAATCTTTTCCAAGGAGTGTTCGTCAAGAGAAAGAAAAAGAATTCCTAAGCCTGAAGCAGGACCAGAAGTTGGTTGGAGAATACGCCATGAGGTTCGAGGCGCTGCTGAAATTCTCCCAATATTACCAAGTGTACCCAGATGAAGACTAGGTGTGGCGAAGGTTCGAAGACGGACTAAGGCCCGAGCTAAAGAGAGCCATGTTGCCGTTGAGTATCCGATCATTTCCCGAGCTAGTGGAAAAATGTACCATACTGGAAGGACACGATCAAGAGAGAATTACACAAACTCCAGTAACAAGTGGTGGACCAACCAGGAGCTTTGGTCAGAAAGGCCGAGGAGGAAAATTCCAACCGAGGGTAAAGCCTTACAGTCGCCTGAATCAGCAACCAGCAAACTATGGAAGAGGAAATGCCAGTCAAGGGCAACCAGGATTCTCCAAATGCTTTCGATGTGGCGGGCCGCATCAAGTGAAAGATTGTGCCTAGACACCGAATGTCACTTGCTTCCGTTGTGGCACGTGGGACCACTATGCCAACGAATGTCGAACAGGGGACGCTGATATGGGTCAAGTTCAACAGCAAGCTGGGAGGGCTCAGAGTGTTGGGGCTGGACAACAAGTGATGGGCCAGCAGAACAGGCCGCAGACAACGGGAAGAGTGTTCGCCGTGAGAGGGCCTGAAGCCTCTCAATGTCCTGATCTGATACAAGGTAAGTGCCTAGTTGCGGGGGGACTCTTATCTGTTTTATTTGATTCGGGGGCTACACATTCCTTTATTTCTTCGGCGTGTATGGATCACTTGAATTTGCCTATTTCAACCCTACCATATGATTTGACTGTTTCTACACCTACGGGTGATTCCCTGACAACTCTATTTGTCTGTTTAAAATTCCCGGTTATGTTAGAGAACCGATCTTTTCTTGTGGACCTAATCTGTCTGCCTATGCAGCAGATTGATATTATCTTAGGCATGGACTGGCTTTCGGCCAACCATGTAATACTAGACTGTTCAAATAAAACCCTATGCTTTTCCAAGTAATCTGGATTATTGCCTGCCAGTGATGGTATATCGGGAGGTGTACAATCAGGAGAGTGCATGGTGCTGTTTTCTTTGGAAGCCAAAGAGACTCCAAGTCTTGATGTTTTGCCAGTGGTGCGTGAGTTTCCAGACATCTTCCCGGATGATGTGCCAGGATTGCCACTTAAGAGAGAGGTGGAGTTCGCAATCGACCTTACACCCGGAGCCGGACCGATTTCGATAGCACCCTATCGAATGTCCTTAACATAGTTGGCAGAGCTGAAGAAGCAATTGGACGACATGCTGCACAAGCAGTTTATCAGACCGAGTGTTTCACCATGGGGAGCACCTGTGCTGTTCGTCAAGAAGAAGGATGGCAGTTCAAGTTTGTGTGTGGACTACAGACAACTCAACAAAAGGTGACGATCAAGAATAAATACCCATTGCCAAGGATTGACGATCTTATGGACCAATTAAAGGGAGCAACGGTATTTTCTAAGATTGATTTGAGATCTGGTTATCATCAAATAAGGGTGAAAGAAGATGATATACCAAAGACGGCTTTCAGGAGTCGGTACGGACACTACGAGTATCTAGTTATGCCTTTTGGTGTGACTAATGCTCCTACAGTGTTCATGGACTACATGAATAGAATCTTCAGACCATACCTCAATAAGTTTGTCGTTGTTTTTATCGATGACATCCTTATCTACTCCTTAGACAAGGAAGAACATCAAGAGCATTTGAGGATTGTACTTCAAGTTCTTAAGGACAGAAAACTCTATGCCAAGTTGTCGAAGTGCGAGTTCTGGCTGGAGGAGGTACAATTCCTTGGGCATGTGATCGACAAGGATGATATCACAGTAGATCCTGCTAAAGTAGAAGCTATGGTCAAATGGGAAAGTCCTAAGACGGTAACCGAGATCAGAAGTTTT
Organism: Ammopiptanthus mongolicus; assembly: GCA_039655645.1. Taxonomy (NCBI): domain Eukaryota; kingdom Viridiplantae; phylum Streptophyta; class Magnoliopsida; order Fabales; family Fabaceae; genus Ammopiptanthus; species Ammopiptanthus mongolicus. The sequence goes on along the minus strand of CM077346.1, from coordinate 27,830,695 downwards.
CTCGGACTAGCAGGATACTACAGGAGGTTCATCGAGGGATTCTCGAAGATTGCGTTACCTCTGACACAATTAACGAGGAAAGGAAAAGCGTACGAATGGACAGAAGAGTGTGAGACTAGTTTCCAAGAGCTGAAAGGGAGGCTAACTACATCTCCGGTACTAGTCTTGCCAAATCCATCAATGTCTTTCGATGTGTACTGTGACGCATCGTATCAAGGTTTGGGTTGTGTGCTTATGCAAGAAAGGAAAGTGGTAGCCTATGTGTCCAGGCAGCTAAAAGTGCACGAACGGAATTACCCAACCCACGACCTAGAGTTGGCCGCAATAGTGTTTTCATTGAAGAAATGGAGACACTATCTTTATGGCGCTAAATTCAGCGTGTTTAGCGACCATAAAAGTTTAAAGTATTTGTTCGACCAAAAGGAGTTGAACATGCGGCAGAGGAGATGGATGGAATTCATAAAGGATTATGAATTTGATCTACCGTACCACCCAGGAAAGGCCAACGTGGTGGCAGATGGATTGAGTCTGAAATCTTTGCATATGTCCGCTATGATGGTGAAAGAACTGGAACTGCTGGAACAGTTCAGGAATCTGAACCTGGACGTGGAGTTATCCAGAGATAAGATAAGTTTAGGAATTATCACTATCACTAGTGATTTTCTGAACTTGATTTGGAAAAAGCAAGGAGAAGATCAGTACCTACAGGAAAAAACCAGATGGTAGAAGAAGGAAGGACTTCAGAGTTCAAGAAGGGTACTTATGGAATCCTGAAGTTTGGAGACAGGATATGTGTGCCTAAGGATAGTGAAGTTAGGAACATGATCTTGGAAGAAGCACACAAGAGCAAACTGAGTTTTCATCCCGGATCTACAAAGATGTATCACGACCTAAAGGGAATGTTTTGGTGGCCTGGGATGAAGAAGGAAGTAGCAGAATATGTCCAATCCTGTCTGGTGTGTCAAAAGGCAAAGATTGAACACCAGAAACCAGCAGGGTTATTACAATCACTGGACGTCCCAGAATGGAAATGGGATAGCATTGCAATGGATTTTATTTCCGGACTATCAAGAACGCAAAAGAGATGCGATGCAGTTTGGGTAATCGTTGACAGGCTTACGAAATGTGCTCATTTCTTGCCGATCAACCAAAGGTATTCTTTGGAAAGATTAACCCAGATTTACATCAGAGAAGTGGTAAGATTACACGGGGTACCTTCGAGTATAATTTCAGACAGGGATCCAAGATTTACTTCTAGGTTTTGGCAGAGTCTAAATGGTGCATTGGGGACGAAGCTCAGGATGAGTTCAGCTTATCATCCACAAACGGATGGTCAGTCTGAAAGGACGATTCAATCGTTGGAGGATCTTTTAAGAGCGTGTATTTTGGAAAACACAGGAAGCTGGGACGAATTCCTTCCATTGATTTAATTCACATACAATAATAGTTTCAACTTGAGCATTGGCATGGCGCCATACGAGGCACTGTATGGACGGAAGTGTCGAACACTGCTCTGTTGGTATGAAACAGGGGAAAATCAGTTGATAGGCCCAAAGATGGTACAATGAACGACGGAGCAAGTTAAGAAAATTCGGGAAAAGATGAAAATCGCACGGGATCGGCAGAAGAGCTACAGTGACAAGAGGAGGAGACCTTTGGAGTTCCAGGAAGGCGATCGTGTCTTTATGAGAGTCACTCCAAGAACTGGAATTGGCAGGGCAATCAAATCCAGAAAGCTTACACCTATATTCATTGGACCATTTCAAATTCTTCGTCGAATTGGTCCAGTTGCCTACCAAATTGTCTTACCTCCCAACCTATCCAATATTCACAATGTATTCCATGTATCCCAACTCAGAAAATACCATCCTGATCCATCACACGTGATAGAGCCCGAATCAATCAGGTAAGGGACAACCTAGAATACGAAGAATTGCCTGTACGGATTGAAGACACGAGGGTGAAAGAACTCCGCGGAAAGCAGATTCCCTTAGTCAAGGTCATATGGGATGCTACAACAGGAGATGCCAACTGGGAACGTGAAGAGGATATGCAGCAGCGGTATCCACATCTATTCTAAGGTACGTCGAATTTCGAGGACGAAATTCTTTTTAAGGGGTAGTAATGTAACACCCCGATTTTCTTAATCTTTTAATTAATTAGGAATTAATCAGTAATTAAGTAATTATATTTTATTTGAGGGTCTAAAAACTTTAATAAATTATTCTGAGGCCATAGTCACACTCTATGCCATCGTAGGAGACTATGGTTAAATTTTGGGCCAAAAACTCAGACGGAGCCCGGTCTGCGTTTTTGCTTGACAGTAGTGCTTTACTGCTATCGAGACCTAATTTGGACCCGTGAATGAGACAGTTAGTCTGAGAATCACATTTCCTATATTTTCGAAAAAGTTTGTCCTGACGTTCGAAAATGAAAATAATATTTTTCTATTCGGACAGAAAATCGATCGGATAGACGATTCGAGTTGTCTTAGGGTTTTTCGAGAACCTTGAGCCAATGATTTTCATAACAGAGTTATGATAAATCATTTGGGGACTCCTACAAGTGTCGTGAGGATTTTCAAAATGTCGGGACGTGAAATGACCAAATTGCCCTTGGTTATTTTTACTAATTACCTTTTTACCCTTTTTACCTTTCTTAACTCCTAAGAAAACTTAAGAAAATATCTAAATTTTCATGATGACCCTCACTTTCTCTCTCTTATTTTTGAGCTCTCTCTCTCTCTCCTCTCTCACCTTCATCTTCATCTTCTTCTTCTTCCTTCTTTCTTCTTCTCCTCCATTTCCACCTCCATTAAGCTTCCACGAGGATTTTCAAGCAAGTTTGTGAAGCAAAGTTGATCCTTTCATCCTCTTCTATCACGTAGAAGGTATAGATTTCATCCTTGAGCTCTCAATCTTTATTTTCTCCATTTATTTTCATGAATTTCAATTTCTAGATCTAAATTTCAAAAATCTCTAGAAAATTGTAGAAAAATCATTTTGAGACCAAACCGATTCCTATGAGCTAGTATCATCCCCTACTATCATAATCCAAGAGATTGTGATGAAATAAAATCTCTAGACTATTTATCTTTTCAAGTCCGAATGGGTGGGTTTTTTGGGGAAAAATGGGTTTTTGTTCTTTGTTCTTGATTTCACATATTTCATTCCTTAATCATGTAATCCAAGTGATTAGGAAGCTAAATCCATCTTCCACCTATTTTTTGGGTGGTGGCCGAAACCCCAAATTTGTGGTTTAAGGGGTTTTGGTTCAAATCTTTGATAATTGATCATTGATTATGCATTAGGTATGCTTAAGGATCATTGATCCAAGAGTTGGTAGAATTTCAATATCCATAGCCTATTCCATTAATTAAGGGCAGTAACTACTCCTAGAGATTAGGTAGTTTATGGTTTCATTATTTTAATTTCTAGTTGTGTTTTGTTGTATAGAATCAGACAGGATTCGAACACCCGACAGTGCACCCGACTGACAACTGTGGAGTCGTAGCCGGAGCTGCACGAGGAAATAACTAAGGTGTGGAGAAAGAACTAATATCGTCTGGAAGGCAAGCTTAGTATAGAGTATATATATCTGTGTAGGGGAACCCTTAACCCTACTAGAGGATGAGCCCTGGATAAAGTGCCTGGACCCTAGGTGTGGGTACTTTTGGGCTATCACCACTAAGTTGATATTATAAATGATGTGATTGGTCGAGGTTGCTGTGTTGATTTATTTAATTGATTATCTGTTTATCTATTGTGTTGAACTGCCTGTGTGATTTGCTGCTATTCGATTTTTATGATGATATCTGCCTTGGAATGAATTACTGTTGTAATGTTATTGTGATTTGATTGGTTGGTTAAGTGTCGATGAGAGTATGGTGAGCGCTGATGTTGTTCGGGTTGATATCGTTGTGGTCCCGACCGTGGAGCTGTGGCTCGTAGACACAAGGCGTCGTGATGCTGATACTGATGTGATGTTGATGATGATGTGATGTCGATGTGATGTTGATGTCGATGATTGATGTTGATGTGATGCGGTGTGTCGTGGTCGTGGACGAGTGTTTAGGCGTGAGGTTCCGATATCAACCTGCGATGGATGTTTGTTGCATTTTTATACCATTTCATACCACAGCATTTGGTTCCAAAGGGGGATGTTCAATTGGGGACGTTACTTAAAATCCCGAGGTGGGATATGATGTGATGTGATGTGATGTAATCCCGACGGGGATGTCCAATTGGGGACGTGATGTATCGGCCGACATGCATATATGGAAGACAACATATACATAGGGACTAGTATCCCTCCTATAGGCTTATTCGAGAGAACGATGTTTGAGATGATTGTGATGGGTGACTTAAGAGATGGATGAGGTTGTGTTATATATGTTATCTGTGTTGTGTGATGTATATATATATATATATATATATGCTGTACTGATGCCCCTCTCCCATATTGATGATATATGTTTCTTATCTCCCGCTATTTTTCTATATGTGTTGCTCTTATTTTATGGAAAGACCCCGAGGAGGAACTAGTTGCTGAAGAGCTGGACGACATTCCTTACGAGCTTGACGCTGGAGGACGTGCCACGGACCCTAGCCTCGAGAGGTTGGGCAATGATCGTGATTAGTCGGAGAGCTATCTCTCGGCCTACCTTTCATACTTTATTTTGGTTTGTAATAGTATGCTCGTATGTATTACTTTATTACTATAGCCCTACTGATGGGGCAAAGCTGTATGTGATATATTTCTTTATTTTTAAAGCTGTGTACTCTGAAGCGTAGCATGCCGTTTATTGTTTTGCTTCCGTGCTAAATTTTTTCGCTTCGCTTCGTTTTAATAAGGCGCGCTAACCTTTATTATGCGATTAAGGTTAGTTAATATCTTAGGTTCTACTGATAGGACGGCGGGTCGTCACAAGAGTTATTGGCTTCAAAATAATCTAACTTTTTAAATAAGCTTCAAATTTTTAGCTTTTTTAAAAACAACTTTTTTCTTCATATTAATCAGACTTTTCAAACATATCAAATAAAATCCAAAAGATTGTTTTTCAAAATAAAAGCTATTTTTGAAGAATTTAATCATTCCCAAAAAAATATATATAAGCACATTTAAGTTTTATGTATCCGGACCCGTTTAGTCTTTAAACATGGTATCTTAACATAGATGGACTTGGCATAGAATCCCGGCATAATACCATACATCCTTCTTTCTATAACCAAAAACAAAAGCCCAATATGAATAAAGACACATCTTTTAATTTATTTTTTGTTTTGGAAAGAATAATTAATGAATAAACGTAAATAAAATCAAACACATTCTTTGTTTTCAAAAAAAAAAAAAAAATTAAAAGAAATAATGCACTTGTCACTTGTGTCTTATGTGTTTACAATTACGAGGATCCTGATGGCTGAGTGAAGCTAAGGATGGATAACAATAAGACAAAAACAGATACAAAATGGTTGGGGACACACTTGCCACTCGCATCTTCTTCGTCTTCTTCTTTTTCTTCTTCTTGTTGTAATTCAACCACAGAAACCAAATCAGGATCCTATTCGATGACCCAAACCCGAAAACCCATTAACCCAAAACATCATACCCGAAAAGAAAACACCACAGGCATGAAACTCATCGTACCTCTCCAAGGCGTGGTTCAAGGCCGTGGAGGTCTTCTCTTCGGTTCTCTCGTCCCTTGTGCACTCTTCTACTTCCTTCAGCTTTACCTTAAACGACGCCGTTCCAATGGCCATTCCTCTAACCCTCCCACTCCCTCTTCCTCTTCCCCTAATCTCGCTGAATTGCCACGTTCCTCTTCCCGCTCCAATTTCTCGACCCGTGGATCCGTTTCTCAGGTCCGGGTCTCCAAGCTCGCTACCCTCATCGCTAAACCCGATGATGATTCCCCCTTTTACATTGGGTCGCAGAGAGTGTTACAGGATCCGTATGATAAGTTTAATAACCCCAATGGGATTATTCAGCTTGGTTTCTCCGATAACATGGTTTTTTTTTTTTATGCTCGTACGATTTGTTTTGTCTTTTTTGTTTTATGGGTATGGCTCTAATGTTGATTTTTGTTGTTTTAGCTGTGCTTGGATTTGATTGGGAATTGGATATCTCGGAATTGGGGGGAATCCTTGATGGGAAGTGATGATGATGATGTTGCTTTGAGTATTAATGGAATTGCACCGTATCAACCATTTGATGGATTGGTGGAATTGAAAATGGTAAAACATATTATTTTTATTATTATTTGGTAGATAGTAATTCTTGTGATCAAGTTCTGGAATGGTAGTTTAATTTATTCTGCATTGTACTTGGGGGAATGATGGAGTGAAGTGGAGTGGAGTGGAGTGTCTGAATCCGCTTATTTTAGGACAAAACTTAGGTACTATTCCGTAGATACTTGCGGTGTGCTATTACATGTCTTTTTATTCTTGGAAAACGGTACCACAAACAACTATAGAACTGCATCTAAGTTATTTTAAGGGATAATTGTCTGTCTGCTGAAATTCTTGTATTTTGTATTGTTATTTACCTTTCAGCTATTGATACTTGATGCCTTTATATTATTTGAATGAATGAGTTACAGAGCAAGAGAAATCTCTTGAATTTTCTTGTTATTATGTTGCATTTGGGGTGCATAGGCAGCGTAGTGGAGGATCAAACCTCTGACGTGTTATCATCACACCCCAGTCTTAAAAACGGAGGTGCTTCTGGTTGAGCTACAAGCTTGTTGGCTTATAGTTTTATTTTTTATATTATAAAAGAGTTTTTTTTGCCTATTTTGCTTCTCAATATGCTAAATGAAAAACTTGAACTAGTAGAGTCATTGCATTTCATAATCAACTTTTTAACATACAGGGTAATCATAAGCTTCTGAAAATAAATAACTTTATCCTAATGCAGTAAAGGGGCATTTTGTTTAATTAGAGTTATTTGTTGTCTTAAACATTAAAAAGTTAAGTGTTGTCCTGTGTTTGTTATTTTGGTCATAAATTGACTAATGTCCTTCTATGTTCTTATGTTTATACTTTGCTATGTTCCAATTATAGTTCATTTAAGGTCATGCCATTGTTTTATTGTTTGTTAAACATTTGTTGTTTGATTTGAATTTGCAGGCATTATCGGATTTTATGCATCAGGTGATGGGAGGATCAGTGAAATTTGACCCATCTAATATGGTATTAACAGCTGGAGCAACTTCTGCAATTGAGATACTATCCTTCTGCTTGGCAGACCATGGAAATGCACTCCTTGTCCCAACACCATATTATCCAGGGTAATCAATGCCTCTCTTTTGAGCTCCTGTTCCTATTTCTTATGCTAATTAAGCTAATTTAAAAGGAACCATGCAGCTTTGACAGGGATGTGAAATGGCGTCCGGGGATAGACCTAATACCTGTTCACTGTCGTAGTTCTGACAATTTCAGTCTAAGTATCACTGCTCTTGAACAAGCATTTAGTCAGGCAAGAAAACGAGGAGTCAAAGTTCGTGGAATTCTCATTTCCAACCCTTCAAATCCTGTTGGCAATATGATGACACAGGACATGCTTTTCAGTCTTCTAGACTTTGCGGAAGAGAAAAACATCCATATCATTGCTGATGAGGTATTTGCGGGCTCCACATATGGAAGTGAGAAGTTTGTGAGCATAGCGGAAATTCTTGATTCAGAATATATAGACAAGGGCCGGGTTCATATAGTATATGGCCTGTCGAAAGACCTTTCGCTTGCTGGCTTTAGAGTTGGGGTTATCTATTCTTTCAACGACAGTGTTTTGGCTGCTGCCAAGAAGTTAAGTAGATTTTCATCTATATCTGCTCCTACTCAGAGGTTAGTTACTTCGATGCTTTCAGATAAAAGATTTATTCAGGAGTACTTTGAAACCAACCGGAACAGAATACGAAAAGCGCATGATGAATTTGTGGAAGGTTTGAGTGAACTAGGAATCAAGTGTGCTAAGAGCAGTGCTGGTCTGTACTTCTGGGCTGATATGAGTGGATTAATCCGACCTTATAGTGAGAAAGGAGAACTTGAGTTATGGGAGAAGTTTATGAGTGATGCTAAGATCAATATAACTCCTGGATCAGCCTGCCATTGCATAGAACCGGGATGGTTTCGTATTTGTTTTACTACAATAACTTCGGAGGATATCCCTCTAGTTATTGAACGGATTAGGAGAGTCGTTGAAAGTTGTAAATCATCCAGTTGAAGACCCATTATTTTCACTGAAATTTATGGTTATTGCCTGTTGTTGCTGTCACAAGTTGATTTTTTAGAAATTTTGGGAAGGAACGTATACATCATTACTTGTCACGATCAGCCACCTTGCAGAATCCAGGATTTTATTAACATTGCAGAAGAAATTTTCTTTTACAATGCACAATCTCAACAGAGTAAAGCCATAGTTTGCAACAGAGACTTAACTGAGTAAACTAAAGGTTGATTTTAAAACAGTAGGCAGATGAGAATTTTGGTATAGACCAGTTTTGGCCTTGGAAAGTACTCTTTGGGACTTTCCAACCTGCCTAGGCCAGTTTTGAGTATTGAAAACTACTTTCTTTTGAGCAGACGGCAGTCCTTCAATCTTTCTTCTGCGGGTCGCAAAGTTGCAGCATCAAAGAGGTTTCTTTCGCGTGATTTTCTCTGCACAATTCATTGTGGCAAAGAAGAGTAAAAGTTGGTTTGAAATGTACTATTGTGCAAGCAAGAGCATGTCAATATGACAATTTACCCATGTTTAAAAAGTAATCATCAATTTAGATATGGATTTCATAACTCTATGGATCTTCAACTTCAATATTGCTTTGATAATTACTCAATTGGATTTTCAGGTTTCCTATATCAAAGGGAGGCCTAAAGGCATACACACCTGGCATATTCGGGTAGTGCAAGAATGAAACTTTTATTCAATAAAAAAAAAAAAAAGATGCATAAAATGTGAAGAGGGACTATGGAGCCAACATCTCAGCTTTTTTATATTCTCCAATTGTCATGTCAACTTTACTTTTATAGTTCTATTTTTATAACATAAGGAATGATTTTTTGACAACAGATTTGGGGATACCGTATTGGGACAACACATGGGAGCTTGATTTGTGAGCTTTAAAGAATGTATGATGATAGAGAAAAAATGATAAACAAATGTTGCATTGTATATTTATACAGTATTGGACAACAAATTTGTGTCCAAATATCATAACTCTTATCACATATAAACTTGAAGCATGATTTATAGAGCTGACGTCTCAGCTTTTTGAAATCTCTCCCATGACTACTTAACTTACATAGTTTCTCTAGCCATCTCATCATTTTGACTAGTGTCAACTTTTGCTTCAATCTCTCTTTTCCACTGTCCAGGTAGCCAATTCCTCCTCAATCCCATCTTTTCCTTCTAGCGTTGCTCAGAAATGGAAAGAACAAATGATTTTTGTTGTAGAACTCACTGATAAGTACCAATGTGGTACAGAACCAGAGATCAAGATGATACAAGTGACAAGTTCATATTTTTTCTATTTTTCTTAAGGGGGGAAAAACAGAATTTATTTGATTTTACATTTATTCATTCTTATTTATTTAGAAAAGAAAACAAGATATGTCTTTTATTCATATTGGGCTATTGTTTTTGTTATAGAAATAGTATGGTATTATGCCTGGATTATATACCAAGTCCATATATTAAGATATCATGTTTAAAGACTAAACGGGTTTGGATATGGGTGTTGCTTTTTACACTATAAATATTTTTAATACACTATCAAATTTTTAAAAGAAAGTTAATATCCCCAAAATACCCTTGTAACCTCCTTCCATCCCCTTCATATTTTCGGTTCCCCTTTCTTTATTCCATCTTCATCTTTTCCATACACCATTTTCTGTTCCCCTCATCTTCCATATCCTCTTCCATTCCATTTCCGATTCCTCCATACGCGCACCATTCCTCTTCTATCGTCTTCGTCGTGCTCTTTCTGCTTCTTCTCCATTTTCGTCTGCAATAGTGGCAGGTTCATCTTTGTCTTCTCCTCAATAAGGGGAGGGGAACAATAAAATAAACAAATCAAAAATTAATTTCCGAAAGCTTTCTTCAGAGTTTCGGAATTTAATTTCCGGTATACTAGTGGTTTCCGGAAATTTATTTTTGGAATTATAAGAGAAAGCTCCAGGAAATTAATTTCCGGAAGGTTACAAAATCTGAACAAAGTTTTGGATTTTAAACTCTAGTATATAAAAAAGCTGCATTCCGAAAATTAAATACCGGAACAATGAACTTGCAGAAACTTACGCATCGAACACAGGAAATACAAAATGAGAGAAGGACGTGAAGTTCTATAAGGGAAGAAGCTATTTAAAGGGAAAGAATGGAAAACAGGAAAAGTAACCTATCGACCTATCAACCTATCAAAGGGAAGGTATTCAATAGATGGGGTGAGAAGGGAGAAGGAGAAGAGGGAAAGAGGAAGAAGAGGAAAAGGGTGTATTTCAGAATATAGGTTATGGGGTGTATGAATATAGTTGGAGGTATTTTGGGGATGTTAAATTTTGAAAAAAAATTGGTGGTGTATTAAAAATATTTGTGGTGTAAAAAGCAACACCCTCTGGATATTTGTCCAAAAAAAAATTATAATCCAGCATGCTCCGTATTTTAGTTATCATTAGGGGTCATATCCAAACCGATAAAAAAAATTGTAAATCGATCCAAAAAATAAAAAACCTAAATAAAATTGATTTTTTTTTTGAAAAATTGATCGGTTTGTTTCGATTTTTGATTTTTTTTTAAACCAAACGGAATCATATATATATATATATATATATATATATATATATATATATATATATATATATATATATAATTTAATAGTTATTATTCTATTATTGGCATGTGATGCCGTATTAGATTATTACTTGTCGGTTTTTGTTTTCCTAATAATACCTACTAGTTTGATGTAATTTAATTTTCTAATATTTTTAATGTTCCAAACATAAAATTGATATTTGTTAATTCATAATGTTTTAATTATCAGTATGTTAAATGTTATATCTATTGATGTTATTTAGAGTAACTTTTTATAGTTATTGTATTGGTAAAAATCGAATCATCCAATCTAATTCAAACCGCTTTTAATCAGATTGAATTGGTTCAGATTTGATTTATGAATCAATTCAATCCAAACTGAATCGCATCTTGTTATTTATTTTTGGATCGGATGATTTAATGACTCAAAATCGATCCAAATCAATTCGCGACGCATCTTATTTTTTTTTAGAAGCTACTCATTGTTGTAGCTTCTCGAAAAAAATCTAATATGAGTTTTTTTTTAGATTTTGATTTTTTTTTCCAAAACCTTACCCCAAACATTTTAAAATATTTAAAAAGTAGTTTTCAACCAAAGAAAAAAAATTTCAAGAAAAAAATCTTAAACTATAATAAAGAGGTGAAAAATTTGGATACTATTGTATTTTGTAAGATATTTTTATAATTTTATTGTTCTTCATAGTAAATATAATATGGTAAAAATATGATGAGTTTAAATACAATTATAATTTGATATTAGACGTTTTAAAATGTTATCTATTTCGTAGTTTCTTTAGTTACTTTATATTTATCTTTAAAAGAGTAATAAGATATAATTAAAGTTAAAATGGGATAACAGAAATTTGATTAAATCAATGGAATCCAATTGATTAAGATTGATAGATTTCAAATCAAAATTTGAATCTTTAATAAATAGAAAAGTATCACTCTTTATCAAAACTCAAAATAGGAATTCAATTCAAATGCAACTAGTAGGAAGGGCACGACCTATGTAATTATCATACATATTTATTATAATAAAAGAAATACCCACGCTTAAAAATAAGTTGGGATTGGCATAGGTTTTCGTGTTAGATATAATCTACTATTACTTACAAGATAAGTACTTGAAGATGTTACTTATAAATTAACCCATCCTGATCATTTATCTAACCATTTCAACCTGTAAGTCTCTTATTTAGAAACCTTTTTTTTCCTCTACATCTCTAAAGTGATATCAATATATTTTCTAGCTTTTCCTTGAGCCAAACGAAGTCAAACAAGATGGATCCATCACTTTGTGTTAATGGTTGTGGCTTCTACGGTTCTGTTGCAAATAACAAACTTTGTTCAAAGTGTTACAATGATTATCTTAAAAAAATCATCACTAAACCAGATGATGGAAAGCTAAAGAGTGAAACAAAGAACTTGAAGGGTGAAATCTTTGCTCCTGAGTCATCATCTACTTCTCAAAAACCATGTGCTTTTGAGAGCTTTACTACTGATGTTGGTGCTGCTATTGATGCTGTTGCGGACACTGTCTCTACAAGCGTGAAGAAGAATAGGTGCAAGAGCTGCAACAAAAAGGTTGGACTAACAGGGTTTGAGTGCCGTTGCAAGGATTTGTTTTGTGGAAGGCATAGATACCCTGAAGTGCATGCATGCAAAGTGGATTCCAAAGAGATTGGTCGTCAAGCTTTGGCTAAACAAAACCCTCTCTGCATCCATGACAAGTTAGAAGATAGAATTTAGGAGACATGGATAGATAGGAGATCATTGTTTTATATTTTCTTTTTCTTAATTAAGATTTGTAAATATTGTTATTCTTCATGAATTTCTTACTCTTGTTATTAATTATGTGAGACATTATTTTTTTCTATTAATATAAAAAATTATCTCCTTTATGATTATAGAAGGAGTTTTTCTATTTGGTAGGAAGCATATTGATAGGAATTCGAGGAATGGTGATGTAAAGGACTCGATCCTCTCAAGATTGAGAATTTGAGTTTGCGCTTATAAAAACAAAAGGAAAGGAAATAAAAAAAATTAATAAAAAAAATGCTACAACACCTTCTCCCTCACCCGCAACGAAAAACCTTTATTCTCTGCAACCCACAACAAACGCAAAGCAAAAGAATATCAAATAATGGAATGCCCCAGCTTTATCTTCATTTTGTTCATATTGTTACCTTACTGTGCTCCAATGATTTTCTGGTTGCATGAGGTCGTCGGAAAATGTTTCTCGCGACGCATTGGCCTTTCCATTTGGCGGGAACTGGGCCCAGTCGCAGTCGTCGAAGCTCTGCCTCTCGAGCCAGATTCTGGTGTCGATGACAAGATCTGACATGAAATCGATCTCGTGGAGCAGCGTATGCTCGAGCCTTTGATTATGTTTGGGAAAGGAGTAGCGTATCGAGTCGAAGATGCTCTGAAGAAGTGTTCCGGAATTACTATTCGGGAAAGGGGTATTTTTGGGGAGAAGTAAAAAAAAAAAACGAGGGTACATGAGTAAAAATGGAGGCGCAAAAAGCAATCCCCCTTTGTGAAATTCCTTTGATAACATTTCTGTCTATCTTTCTCCCCAACTTAAGAGCATCCAAATCCATTTTTTTGTGACAAACAAATCCATTTTTTATACATAGAATAATTGTTGTTAAAGGTCAATTTTTTTAAATTGAGATACCATATCTCACAACAATTAAAAATAAAATAAAAAAGTGGATTAGAATAGAGTTTCAATTTTTTTACAATAATTATTTTTCAATCAATCAATATTATAATATTGATTTTCCAATAAATTAAATATTAATCTTTTTTTTTTAAAAAAAAAAACAAACAAACGAGATTAGACAGAGATTTTCATCAAATAATTCACAAATATGCACATGATTTTAAAGTTTTTAATTTTTATATTATGACTAAGATAATTGATTTCAATGAGATTAGATGGAGGAGTCAAAAAAAAAAAAGAGATTAGATGGAGAATTTAATCAATTAGCTGACAGATATGCATAATATTTTGAAACAATCAATATTAAAGTAGGATTTAATTAGAATACTAATTACTAATTAATTTAGGAGAGAAAACTCACCCCCAGAGCATATTGTACTTGTTCTACTGTATATATATATTTTTTATTTAAGATGCAGAAATGAAAATAATAGTAAAAAAAATAATTGATGCTGATTATAACAATAATATAGAGTCCAATTGTTTAAGCTTCAAAAAAAAATATTTTAAAATTTTGCAGAGAAAGTAATTTTTTTACAACCTTTAAGTAATATAGAAGCTATTTTATAATTGATTACAATTATAAAAAATATTTTTACTTTGAAGCTGAAGCGGCCAATAACGCTGAAAAAGAAGAAAATGCAGATCCAAAATTTTCAGGGTTGGCACTTGGCTTTTTAAAGTTCTACAGGATATTTTTTGTGTGCGAGCTTGTTTGGCAAGATAATTTTACGAATTTATAGCGGATAGTTTATAGCGAATGAGAAAGTAGCCCCATTTGGTAAGCACTTCTGTCACGAGCTTATAGCGTTTTTTCACGAGCTTATAGCGTTTTTTCCAGACGTTACTTGAAGTAGCGTTTGAGCTTATAGCTTATAGCGTTTCATTTTTCTTTCCACTTTTATCCTTATTATCTACATTTAATTCTAACTTTATTATCTTTTCTCTTTTTATGTAAAATCATTAATGAAGATGTCCTTTTATGTCTTTTTTATATTTTTCAGCTAGTTCAACCGTTAGTTTTATCAAACACTTTCATAAAAAATAAGATAGCTTATCCACTATCCGCTATCAGCTACCTCATCCGCCATCTGCTATAAGCTATCCGCTATCAACTAGCTTATCCGCTATCAGTTAATTTTACTAAACAGGTCCTAAGAGTACTTATAATGCCTTTTTTTTTTTGTAATACTTATATGTCTTTTCTGTGTTTTGATTGATACAAATTCTCATATCGGTTGGTAAATTGATTTGCCACTTGTGGTTTAACAACTACGATTGTTGGGTCGCTAATTCAATCATTAATTAATTTAACAACCAAATTTATGTAAATGGCGATCGATTTGTTCGGTCGCCAAAACCCTCTTTTTTTTAGTGTAGGACCATAATAAATGTGTGACATTTTGAATACAATCGTAACTTCAAAGTAATTTTTTTATAATTATTTTTTTGGTATTAATGTGATAGGTGTGAAGTATTCATCATCATTAACAGTGATTAATTACTGTCGGAGAACCTGAAGGTACACAAGGTGGGTAATTCCCTCCCAACCAAATTTTTTCCATACGCAAGAACCAGAATTCGAATTCCTGATCACTTCCTTAAGGGATCCAAATCTTACCACTTGAACCAACTTGAGTAGATAATTCTTTTTTTATAATTTTATTGTTTTTATATAGTAACTATAACAGTGTAAGAGCGTGAAGAGTTTAAATACAACTCTAATTTGATACTGAGACCGTTTTACCATGTTATCTTTTTTGGCTGCAGATTTATATTGATCTTTAAATAAGTAATAAGATATAATTAGAGTTAAAATGGGATAGAGATATGATTAAACCATAGGAATTCCGTAATTAATAATATTGATATTGCAATCCAAAATTTGAATCTTTTAAAAAATAAATAAAAGATATAACTACTTATCAAAATATGAATTTATTTCAAATGCAACAAGTAGGACGGGCATGACTTTTGCAAGAAACCTTTCATATATTATAATAAAACAAACGCATTATCATGCATATCACAATGACAGAATTACTCTCACCGATAGAAATTCAACTGAATTGGCATGGGTTTTCGTATTAATATAAATATAATCTACTATTATTTAGATGACAAGTACTTATAAATTAACCCATCCTATTCAACTATCTCACCATTTCAACCTTTAAGTCTCTTATTTAGAAGCCTTTCTCTTCATCTAAATCTCTAAAGTGATATTAAGATATTTTCTAGCTTTTCTTGGAGCCAAACAAAGTCAAACAACATGAATCCATCACTTTGTGTCAATGGTTGTGGCTTCTATGGTTCTGCTGCAAACAACAACCTTTGTTCGAAGTGTTACAATGATTATCTCAAAAAAATCATCACTAAACCAGATGATGGAAAGCTAAAGAGTGAAACAAAGATCTTGAAGGTTGGAATCTTTGCTCCTAAATCATCATCTACTTCTCAAAAATCATGTGGTTTTGAGAGCTTTACTACTGATGTTGGTGTTGCTATTGATGTTGTTGCGGACACTGTCTCTACAAGTATGAAAAAGAATAGGTGCAAGAGCTGCAACAAAAAGGCTGGACTAACAGGGTTTGAGTGCCGTTGCGAGGATTTGTTTTGTAGAAGGCATAGATACCCAGAGGTGCATGCATGCAAAGTGAATTCTAAAGAGATTGGTCGTCAAGCTTTGGCTAAACAAAACCCTCTTTGCATCCATGACAAGTTAGAACATAGGATTTAGGATACGGATAGATCGGAGATCAATTTTATATTTTGTTTTTCTTAATCAAGATTAGTAAATATTGCTATTCTTCATGAATTTCTTACTCTTGCTATTAGTTATCCGAGACATAATTTTTTGGATTTAATTAGGTATGCACTCAATCATAAATTGTCACATCAGCTAAAATGTTTGACTTTTATTCTAATTACCTTAAAAATCATTCATACTATGATTTCTCATTGATTGACAGTATAAAAAACTTTACACTGATAATACATAGCAATTGAACTCTAATTTTTTTTCCTATTGATATAAAGAACTATCCAGCTCCTTTATGATTATAGAAGTTAAGTTAACATTTTTTTTATTTGTCTCCTTGAAGAAAGATTACATATAAAGTCATATCTTACATTGTGAACGATATTTTATCGAAAAGACGACTCAATTGCCTCCTCACTTGATTCCGTAATATTCTAAGTAGAGCAATTCTTTGGTAATTATTTTCTCTAGGAGGGAAGGTATTTATCCAAAAAATTATATGTTTTTAGTTATTTTTAATGAAAATTTAAATATTTATTAATAAATTAATATTTAATAAATACCTTATGATTTACCCTAAATATCATTTTTACCATCGAAGTTCACTAAATAAAGAAATTATATAATTTGAGTCGGAATTTTAAAAATCGGTCCAATCGGACTGGTTCGACCGTCGACCAGCCCCTTTCCGGATTAGAGAATCGGAAAAGCGGTCTAACCATAAAAAGTCAACCAAAACTATGTTTAACCAGAATAAAACCGGTTAAACCAACGTAAAAACGGTTTTAGTGACTCGTCGGTTCATAATTTTAAATTTTTTTTTTTTAAAATATAACATACTTTTGAACTTTGGTTCGGTTTGTTTGAGGGTTTCAAGACTTGAGTGATTAGCATTCACTGAATATGCATCTTTGGTTAACTATGTTAGTCAATTACGACATATTATATTAGCAAAATTTACATAATCCTAACTTAAATGTTACGAACTATCATGCATCTTAAAAGCTGTATTTTTCTTTGACTTGTTGATTGATCTTTGTATTAATGTGTGTGTGTGTGTATATATATATATATATATATATATATATATTAAACCAGTTGAACCTTGAACCGCACTCTCCTTTCCAGTCATATGGTTCAATCGGTTTTTGAAACATTGATTTGAGCAGAGACTTTAAGTTTTTGTTTTGTTTTTCTTACTTTAAGGATTCTTATTCTTGGTGGGTGCCATTTAAAGTGGTCTTTCTTTTTATTGGACTGCATAATTGTTAATATTATATTAATTCTCATTTACAAAGAGTTTAATCTTTTGTCAATGCAAAGAGTTTGCCTATGATAATAAAGTTTTGATGTAATGACCCCATATAATTGATAGTAGTTTAAAAAGCTAATTTTAGTAGTAAATCAAAATGAAACTATTTTACAACCAACTTCAATTTTCTTGTAAAGTAATTATGTGTTTATTATAGTTTTAAAATTTTCAATTTTTATGTAGATTAAAATTCAAATTAAACTAATGTATGGAATCTAAATGCGAGTGTGAATGAAAAAACCCCACATTAATGCTTTGTTTGGGTAATGAGAGAAAGTAGGGAGGAGAGAAATAGGAGAGAAGAGAAAATGGATACAGAATGAGTGAATTTTTAGATTTTTTAGATTGAGAGAAAAAAAAAGAAGTATAAGAGAAAGAAAAGTTAAATTTTAATACAATGACATTTTTACTCTTATAACAATAATAATAAATTGGCTTAATTGCACTTTCCGTCCCCCAATTTTTTTTAATTGGGTGATTTTGGTCCCTCAAAAATTTTAATTGCACTTTTGTCCCTCAACTTTTTCAATTGTGCGATTTTGGTCCCTCAAGAAATTTAATTGTACTTTCCATTCCTTAATTTTGTGAAATTGTGCAAAATTAGTCCTTGTAGGGACCAAAATAAAGGCTTTCATTGCACAATTTCATAAAGTTGAGGTATGAAAAGTGCAATTAAATTTCTTAAGGGACCAATCGCACAATTGAAAAAGTTGAGGGACAAAAGTGTAATTAAAATTTTTGAGGGACCAAAATCGCACAATTTAAAAAGTTGAGGGACTAAAAGTGCAATTATGCCTAATAAATTTATATCATTGTTGAAAATAAAAGGATGAAATTGGTATTTCAAATTATGTCCCCACTTTTATTATTTTTCTCTCCACCTTTGAAGAGAATTTATCTTGTGTGAGCCCCACTTCACTTTTTTCTTTCTCTCTTATTTGCTCTTCTCATCCAAACACACAAACTTCCCTTTTTCTCTCCCACTCCCCTCTCTCCAATATCAGTCCATTCAAACCATGCGTAAATATTAATTAGCAAAGTGACTATTTAAGGAAAAGATGTGTAAACTTCTTTTTGACAAAAAAATATCTGTGATATGTGGCACTTGGAAAAGATAGGCTTGATGTGCTTTGAGAAAACTTGTTGACATATGAATACACGAGAAATCAAGAGGCTTCCACACAAAGGGAAGAGGGCCACTATTAGGGGTGGTGAAAGCAATGGGGTGTGAACCAAGACATCCCACTTTGAATAGAGTTTGACAAAGTGGAGGTCATATCACTTCTAAACTTAATATTGTCTAATAATATTTTGGACATTAATATGCTATGGTGGAAATTTAAAGAGTTTAGATATGTCCAATCAGAATGTGTCACTTCAATTAATTGAGTCATATGAATATCATATGTGACTAAATTCTCACTATTAGATTGGATCACATAGATAAGGATATGATACCCAAGGGGTATCATAAAATCTTCCTAATATTTTAGTAATTAAGACATGGCATGGGTTATGTAATTTCTTGATAAGATCATTGAGATAAATGTCCCTAATATTTTGGACTTGCCCAAACTTAGGGATGACAATGGGGCAAGACGGGGGCGGGGAGTACTCCCCCGCTCTCCGTTTTCGTCCCCAATTTTTTTCCCCGTTTTCCGTCATGGGAAGTTTTTCTCTTTCGTCTCCATTCCCCACGAATCTCCGCGGGGAGTTCGAGAATCCTGAAAATTCATAAAACAATAATAATAGGTAACTAACTAAGTTCAAGCAATCTTAAGACATTGTAATAATACACTAAAAATCTTAAATATTTAAAGTTAAAGCAATCTTCAAGACATTCTAACAAGTTCAACCTTAAATAGTATACACATATGTTTAATATTTTATTTGTTTAATAAAATAATATATATTTAAAATTAATAAAATATATCTATGATATATATACACATATTTTTAAGGATATTTTAGTAATATTTTCGGGGTCGGGGACCCCAAAGGGCGGGGGGATTTTCTCCCCCATCCCCGCTCTTGCAGAGAAAAATTTCCCGCCTGCGAGGCCCCATTCAAGGCAATCTCCGTCGGGATCCCCACGCACGGGTATAAATTGTCATCCCTACCCAAACTTATCATTTAATGTGTAAAATAACTTGACTTTTTTTAGAGATTTGTTATTTGGACACCTCAATTAAACACAATATCGTATACAAACATACTTTATATATATATATATATATATATATTTTCTCTTTTATATTTTTGCACTCATATATATATATATATATTTAAATGTAATAAGTTTTCTAGGTTTGTGTTTAATTTTTTTGGCTAAAATATAGTTTTGACCCCCTAGTTTTTCACTTTTGCAAAAATCGTTCCTCCATTTTTTTTGTGCGATTTTGATCCTCTCACTTTTCACAGCTAGAGGCGTTAGTCCATCCATCAGTCCAGTGTCCAACAACTAAAGGGAGGTGTTCACATGACAAACAGAATGGCATCTGGAGTCATGTGGCATGTCCAGTTAGGCAAAAAAATAATAGAAAAGTTTATTAATAATATATTTTAAAATTACTTATTATTATTATTATTATTATTATTATTATTATATTATTTAAAAAAAATTAAAAATTCATTAAAACCCTAAAAACATAATATGGGGCGCTTCGCATCCCATTAACCCTCGCTATGATTCAACAAATTTTGGAGAATATAAAATGAGAAGCTGATGGATTGACCCCATTTTGGTGTGGAGAAGAGGCATTCTCCCTCTTTAAGGTATCTAATGGTCAAGATAGGTATATGTGGTCGACCTTTCTGTTAGGAAGTGTGCTTGCAGGAAGTGGGACTTGTCTGGAATCCTCTGTAGTCATGATGTGGCCTGTATTTGGCACAACAACTTGAGGCCAGAGGATTGTGTGGCATCCTGTTACATACAGGTTTGTAATTACAACACCCAATTTTTCCATCCAATTCTACTACATTTTACTCTGTTGGTAACTCTGTTTTTACATGTGTGGCAGCAAAGAAACATTTCTCTCAACCTACTCTCACATTATCTGCCATGCAATGGGCCAAGTTTGTGGCCCATCAATGCTTCTGAACCCATTCAACCACCATACATGAGGAGGGCACCTGGTAGGCCCAAGAAACAGAGGATCAAGGCCAAGGATGAGCCAAGGAACCCTCACAAGTTGCCCAGGTAACACAAGACTGTCAAATGCTCAAGATGTGGCAAAATGGGGCACAACAAGGTCTCATGCAAGGGTAAAACAACAACAAATAGAGTGATACCAAAGGGAAGGAATAAGGTATTGTTTCACTGTTTGTATTTGGTCAAGTTCTTATTTGTACTTTAGTGACTAACATTCTATATTTGCAAAAAAAAATAAGAACCTACAACAACCAGAA
The DNA here is from genome assembly GCA_039655645.1 of Ammopiptanthus mongolicus. Classification (NCBI taxonomy): domain Eukaryota; kingdom Viridiplantae; phylum Streptophyta; class Magnoliopsida; order Fabales; family Fabaceae; genus Ammopiptanthus; species Ammopiptanthus mongolicus. Next base: position 27,809,683 of record CM077346.1, on the reverse strand, counting down.
ACAGGTGCTACAGCATCTAGGAAGAGACCAAGAAGATCAACCATGCAACAATCACAAGTCGCCAGTGCAAGTGTTGGGCCAAGTACTGCAACAAATCAGACTGAGATAGTAGCAGCAAGTAATGTGCAACAACCAAGCCAAGAGCAGCAGCAGAGGAAAGTCCCTGCTAGCCAGGAATCCCAGACCCAAAATTGAATAGTCTTTATAGGATGTTGCTTTTTTGTAAGCTCTGTTTGAGAAAATTTTGGGCAGTAATGGAATGTTAGTTTAAGCATATTTTGATGCAGTTTAAGTTGTGTCAGTTTGAACAGTTTGGTCTATATTTTGGTACAATTTGAACAATTCTGTAAAGACCTCTGAATTAGCACATTTTGGTGCAGTAATACATATTGATATTTCACTTCAATCTTGTTCATTAACTACACTGATCATAACAATGAGGGTGTTTATATGTTCTGATAACAATTTCAGTATACTCAATCAGCAATTGAAATTAAACATGGTAACTGAACATAAATCATTAACATAACTGAACACAAATTGAATATGATAACTCAACATAAAGGTTTATTAGAACATCAGTACATTCGAACAAAACCCATCAACTACAAGTTTCATAACAATTTTTCAAACTATTCTAGCCACTCCACATCACTAACTTGTCAATTTCTGACAATTACAACACGTAAAAGCAGTAAATTCATCACCACTGACATAACTAAAACCCTAACTACAAATTTGTACTTCATCTTCAATTCATCCACCCTCCTAAGCAAGCTTGTGATGATCTTCTTGTCTCTATCATTACCCTCCTCATCATACCATTCAAAGTACTCGCATCCCCTTCGTTTGCCCTACATGAATAGCATAAAAAAAAAGATGTAAGGAAGGACATCAAATAACTAAAGAAGCAAGAAATGAAGGCCAATGGTTACCACATAACGACCACAGCCGTAAAAACGACGCCCTGGGTTTCGATCGGTCCAGGAGAGTAGGCGCCAACCCCGATTGGGTATTTTTTTTTTTTTTCTTTCTTTTACATAAGATGCAGAAAAGAAAATAATAATAATAAAATAATTGATGTGGATTTTAAGAATAATATATAGAGTCCGATTCTTATATTTTTCAAAACCTTAGTCAAATAGTTTACAATATTTAAAAAGGGATTTTTTTTATCAAAAAAATTATATTACGGGCAATAATAAATAAGTGAAAATTTGTATACAATTGTAACTTGAAAGTAAGATATTTTTATAGCAAGTATAATACTGTAAGAGCGTGAAGAGTTTAAATACAATTCTATAATTTGATATTGAGACCGTTTTATAATGTTATCTATTAGGTACCTTCTTTTCAATCTTATATTTATCTTTTTTCGTACCGATTTATATTTATCTTTAAATAAGTAATAAGATATAATTAGATTAAAATGGGATAATAGAGATGTGATTAAACCAAAGGAATCCCGTAATTAATAACATCGATATTGCAATCCAAAATTCGAATCTTTTGATAAATAAAAGATATAACTACTTATCAAAATAGGAATTTATTTCAAATGCAACAAGTAGCATAGGCATGACTTTTACAAGAACCTTTCATATATTATAATAAAACAAAGGCATTATTAAGCACCAAAAAAAAAAAAAAAACAAAGGCATTATCAAGCATATCACAATAACAGAATTACCCTCACTGTTAAAAAATCAATTGAATTGGCATGGGTTTTCGTATTAATATATAATCTACTATTATTTAGAAGATAAGTACTTATAAATTAACCCGTCCTATTCAATTATCTAACCATTTCAACCTTTAAGTCTCTTATTTAGAAACCTTTCTCTTCCTCTAAATCTCTAAAATGATATCAAGATATTTTCTAGCTTTTCCTTGAGCCAAACGAAGCCAAACAACATGGATCCATCACTTTGTGTCAATGGTTGTGGCTTCTACAGTTTTACTGCAAACAAAAACCTTTGTTCAAAGTGTTACAATGATTATCTCAAAGAAATCATCACTAAATCAGATGATGGAATTAGGCTGAAGAGTGAAACAAAGAACTTGAAGGGTGAAATCTTTGCTCATGAGTCATCATCTACTTCTCAAAAACCATGTGCTTTTGAGAGCTTTACTATTGATGTTGGTGTTGCTATTGATGCTGTTGTAGACACAATTGTCTCTACGTGCGTGAAGAAGAAGAATAGGTGCAAGAGCTGCAACAAAAAGGTTGAACTAACAGGGTTTGAGTGTCATTGCGGGGATTTGTTTTGTGGAAGGCATAGATACCCAGAAGTGCATACATGCAAATTGGATTCCAAAGAGATTGGTCGCCAAGCTTTGGCTAAACAAAACCCTCTCTGCATCCATGACAAGTTAGAACATAGGATTTAGGATATGGATAGATAGGAGATCAATGTTCTATATATATTTTGTTTTTTCTTAATCAGGATTTGTAAATATTGCTATTCTTCATGAATTTCTTACTCTTGCTATTAGTTATCTGAGACATATTTTCCTCCTATTAATATAAAGAACTATCTAGCTCCTTTATGATTAGAGAAGTTGAGTAAACAATTTTTACTTTTTCTTGAGAAAGAATTACGTATATTTAAACAATCTTACATTGTGAACGGTATTTTATCAAAAAGACATCTCAATTGCCTCTGCACAGTAATATTCAAAGTAGAGCAATTCTATGTAGGCATGACAATATTAATGAGGTGGGGTGGGCCCGAGTAGTAATCCCTCGCCACCTACCTGCCGAATGAAAATTGACCTCGTACCCACTTTATACCCATGCGAGTATGCGTTAGTCGGGTTTTAACGAAGCTAATTCTATGGTAATTGTTTTTCTAAGTGATGGTATTTTTCAAAAAAAAAAAAAAATTTAAATGTTTAGTTATTTTTAATGAAATTTTAAATATTTATTATAAAATTAATATTTAATAAATACTTTACGATTTACCCTAAATATATTTTCAGATCGAAGTTTCACTAAAATAAATAAATTATTTTAAGTTTTTGTTTCGTTTTACTTAGTTTAAGGATTCTTATTCATGTTTTTTTTTTTGTGATAAACAAAAGAAACAAAAGCAGAAGAACAAACAGACTAAGGCTTGGAAGCTCAAGCCCAGCACAATGCGAAGCCTTATTCGTGGTTGATGCCATTTAAAGAAGTCTTCTTGATAAATTGTTGAAATAAATATCCCTAATATTTTCGGCTCCATGGAATGTGTAAAATAACTTCAATTCTTTTTAGAGACCATTCTTCATGGCAGGAGCAAAATTAGTGGATTTTTATTGAGGTGACTAAAGAAAAACAAATACTTTATATTCGAGGGGCAAGTTGAAGAAATTATATCTTTTTCAAAAAAGATTATGATGTGCATAATACAAACACATATATATCTTTAAATTTAATAAATTTTCTAATAGGGGTGTAAACGGATTTGACCCGATATGTAAATCCGAACCGATTTTGATGGTTTGGATCAGTTAATCGGATCTGATCGGATTTTAAATGATAAATCTGAAGACAATCAGTTTGAATATTGAATCCAAAGAATTTGAACCTTGCTCAATCCCAAAAAAAATAATATTAATTGTATGTATAATAATATTACTTTTACTAAAAAATAATGTACTATTCCTAAAGTCTAAAAATTTTAAAAATTTTAGAAATTTTTAGACTTTTACTTACATATTTGTTTTGTATTATTCCATTATGAGAGTTGTCGGGGACTAATGCATTGCACCAGAAAATTGTGATTGATAATAGCAATTAAAGTAACTCATAATTAATTTTATTGTTTTATAACTCATTCATGATCATGTTTTTTTTTTAAATCATGTTTTACAGAGGAGATCTACTCCTGATTAAAAAAACATGGTTTCAATAAGTAGTTGTTTCCATTTAACCACATTTAATGTGTTATGAATTTGCTAGTATATTGTGGCTTTGCTATGTGGTAGGTTTTTCGTAAGTGTATTAACTTTTCTATATTTTTTTTAATGATTTTTAGCTTCTTTTTTTTTTTTTTTACTATTTTATGAAAATTAAATTCATTTAAAATAGGACAATCCGATAAGTCGATCAGAACCAACCCGACTTTAATCGGATTGGTTCGGTTCAGATTCATACAAAAAATTTCAAAATCTGATCCTGTCTGATCTGATCAATTTTTATTGAATTGGATGCTAAATTACCTCATATTTGATTCAAATCAATCCGATTACTCCCATAATTGCTAGGTTTGTGCTTAATTTTTTTTTTATTTGTTCCCATTATTTATTGATACTTTTTTTCAGATTGATTTAGATAAAAAAATATTGAACAATATATGTTTTAGAGATAATTATTAGATTGTTGGGTCCCATGAAGATATTATTTTCAAAAGAATTTGGTGCAAGATGTAATCTAGAAGATTTTGAATTATATTGAGAGATCTTGAATGTTGATGGTTTAAGGTGAATGCGATGGTTCTCATGGAGGGGAGGGGAGTTCGGCTTGTGGTGATTTGATCCGTGATTCTTCAGGTTCTTTTTTAAAAGGTTTTCATTACAATCTGGGCTATTGTAATGCAATTGTAACTAAGCTTTGGGGCCTTTATTTTTGGGTGTTAAACTTGCTAGAGAGTTGAATCTTCATTCTGTCATTTTTGAGATGGACTATTTAGTTGTGGTCAATGCGGTTCTTAACTCTATATCTTCTCTTTAGCTTTTACTTTCTAAAGTTCTCTGTTTGCTTCGTCTTCCTGATTGGTATACTTCTGCAGTTCATATCTATCAAGATGCTAACTGGCGTGCAGACCTGATTGCTAATTTGGGACATTCTGGCTCCTTTCAAAGGACCTTGGTTGACAGTGTTTTTCCTATGTTAGGCATCCCCCGTTTAGTTTCTTAATCTTTATTTTTTAATTTTTTTTAGAAAAACCAAAATATATTAATAAATGAGTATAAGATATACTAAAAAAGAATACATAAATCCTTGTCAAAAAAAAAAAAAGAATACATAAATTGAAACCAAAACATAATTACTCCCAAAAAAACAAAAGACCCCTGAGCATTATCTGCAAGATTTAGCAGCATAAGCCAACTAACAAAGCTGGTACAGCAACATAAATAACTTATCAAAATACTATCCAGCAAAATGAAACGTCTTTCATTACATTAGTAACACATAAAATATTTAAATAAAATTTTTCCAAAAACATAATATATAATATAAAAATTTACTTATAATTCAACATAAATATCAAGCAATCGTCCTCAAATTATCACATCTCAAATGCTAAATAATTCCAAATAAGTCGCATGTCATATAACTATCAAACATTACTCACAATGGCGTCTCATTGCCTACCTCTATTCAAGAGAGGTATTTCGATGTCACATTCTCATCGTTGACATTACTCATTTTCGATACCAATCATGTGCACTGACGGTGTTACTCATTTTTCGACATCCCAATATACGGCGATGTTGCTTTCAATACTCCATCAACAGGCGGTATTACATAATTTTGACATCTCGATTCAATGACTATATTACTTTCGATAGCCCATCAACTGGCGGTATTACATAATTTTGACATCCCAATTCAATGACGATGTTACTTTGGATGCCCCTTTCATAGGTGGTATTTCTCAAATATCATGTCACATGCATAATGATCAATTAAACATGCCAAATCAAATATATATATATATATATATATATATATATATATATATATACACACACACATCACATAACTCAAGTAAAACATGTCAATCAATCAATACATATACCCATCATACATCTCATATCATCAATTACAAGGATAAATGCTCAATCTAATAAACTTTCGTTTTAATAAAGAAAAAAGACCAATTCAATTTAACTTTCTTAAATCCTAACATAGAAAATTCAATTTTCTCAAATCAATCTTCCAAAATACTTTAATGGTTTTAAAGATCCAAAATCCTAAATATTTATATCATAAAAGAATGAAAAAAAGATATTTTTACTCAACTATTATAAACCTTCAAAATTTCCAAATATTATTTAAGATGAATCCTAACATTTCAGGAAGAATCCTCATTTCCTCGCTGACTCTCTTGGACCTGTGTGAATCCCTACTTAGCACTGCAATCACCGCTACATTGTGCAAAAGCAGCTCCCACAATTTTGTTTGGTCCGCGGCATTGTTGCGTGAAAGTGTGTGGTGCTGAATTCTCTTTCAACTAAGGTTTTTTTTATGTTTTTATAACCGAACGTGATTGAACATTCTGGCTGCTATCCTTTTAAAAAAAAAAGTTGAATTTCATTTTTCGTCCTTTAATTTTTTTAATGGTACAATTTTGATATTTTAAAAATTTTAATTATATTTTTCGTCCTTTAATTTTTTTTAATTATATGATTTTGATTCCTAAAAAAATTTAATTACACTTTTCATCCCTCAGCTTTGTGAAATTGTGCAATGAAAGCCTTTATTTTGATCCCTAGAAGGATTAATTTTGCACAATTTCACAAAGTTAAGAGATGAAAAGTGCAATTAAATTTCTTTAGGGATCAATATCGCACAATTGAAAATATTGAGGGACAAAAGTACAATTAAAATATTTGAGGGATCAAAATCGCACAGCTTAAAAAGTTATGAGACTAAAAATACAATTAATCCATAAAAAAACAATGTCTCCAGCCGGTGAAATCTTTCACGTAAGAGTTATATTTTTTTTTTCCTTTTATCAATTTATTCTTTCCAATTAATTACTCTTTTAGTTGGCCCATTACACTTTTTTTTTTTGATGACATACACTTTTTTTTTTAAAACAAACCTATTCTACATCTATATATATATAAACTACTAACCTATCATGTCCTTCTACACGAATAAATATATATGTATCTGTAACGTTAACTTACAGTAGTTGTTATTACCGTATTATACATATATATATATATATATATATATATATATATATATATACATTATTATCATATTTTAAATACTTGATATATAATTATAGTATTTGACATATATATTTATATATGTTTTTTTTTTTATATTTGTTTTGAGGAACCAAAGTGTAAAAGCATTTTGTGAGATATAGATGTATATGATATGTTGCCGCTTGAACATAAGAAATAATTATATTGAAATTTTAGGAAGTTATACAAAACACAATCCATCAAAATTGCTATTACTCTATCATAAACACAGCCATTGCAAAAGGCATGAACCTGTGAAATCCGAGCCAATTTCATAACAGCAACAAGTAGCTCAGCAACCAATGATACCATGCCACATAAAACAATAACACCAACAACAACCCTTTTGAACATAGAAGAATTTTCACTCCCTCACAGCATCATCATAACAATTATCATCCATTTAGATAGCCCACCTAAAGACACACAATAGGATTCATAAACCAGCTAGATAACGAGTAATGAAAACCTTTCTCCTTAGCAGCCAACCAGCTCCAAGTCTTTACTGTTGCATTCTCAGCAATCTCTATGACTGACATGTGCTTAGCTTGAAAAATCAATTGATTACGTGCCAACCATAAAGACACAACAAACCAAATTGTCTGTCACCTCCTCCGACCTCTTGCAGAGCCACTGGGTAGTCCCATAAATTGCTCAAAGTGATGTCTGCACTCATGATGTAACGCAGAAAAACCCAGCCACTTTAAACAAATTCTCCAAACCTCAACAGACACTACACAGCCAAATAAAACATGATCACAAACTTTCCTCTTGTGCAAAACAACTATAGGACACAGAACACCAACCAAGTTATGAATTCCTTTTTGCAAGATTCTCATTTGAAGGTATTCTATTCAAAATAGCCCTCCAAACAAATGCAATAACCTTTAAGAGAACTAAATTGCTCCAAACATGTTTATACAAATCATTTCCCACCTCTCCTTGTCGCTTTACTGTTTCTTTGTATGTTGATTTCACCGAATAGACACCATCTTTTTGTACTGCCCATACCCAAGTATCATCACCCACTTCATGCAACTGAACATGTTGAATAAACTCCATCAAACTGGCCAGCAATCCTTCCTCCTACTGAAAAAGATGCCTCCTCCAAGACCAACTCCAACACGAGGACCCATCCCTCCATTCCCCCATATCCTGAACCAGAGACTCTTTATTGAAGACAATATTATATAGTCTATCAAACTACACCCTCAATTCACCATTCCCCACCCAAGGATCCTTCCAAAACAAAGTTTTGTTCCCCCTACCCACCTTAATAACTAAATTATCCTTCAACCAACCCTCCCCCCCTCAAACCTCCTCCCACACAATTCAAATTTGAAATATCCCTCCACCACCTAGGCCTTCTGCCCACCGTAACCCCCCTCTCAACCCTTCCTTCACCATATTTGGCTACCAAAACTTTCTACCACAACATTTTCCTTTCCACTCTCATCCTTCACACCCACTTACCTAACAAAGCTAAATTAAAAGCCTTGAGAATTTTAATACCCAACCCACCCAACTCCTTTTCTCTACAAATAACATCCCAAGCTACCCAATTAATTTTCTTTACTCCCTCACACCCTCCCCACAAAAACCTATCGAAAAGAGATTCTAGAAGAGCAATAATACCTTTTGGCACCTTGAAGAAAGAGACAAAATAGACTGACAAAGATGTCAGCACAGATTTGATCAACAACATCCTCTCACCAAAAGACAATTGCTTACTACTCCATGAATTAAGCCTTTTCTTCACCTTTTCCACCACCGGAAGCCAAGTTGTCTTTTTTCCTTAGGGTCTACCCCAATTAGAATTCCTAAGTATTTAAAAGAAATGGACCCAATATTACAATTCAAGATCACTGCTACCTCAGAAAGCTAGTTACCCTCCAGATTTAATCCCACCAATGTAAAAATTCACCTTTAAGCCAGAAGACAACTCAAATAGTTGCAGAATGGCTTTGATGGCCCAAATATTTGACTCACACGCCTCCCCCACAATTAGCCTGTCATCCGCATATTGCAAATGAGACACTAACAAACCTCCAACCCCAATTTGTACCCCTTGAACACCTCCAACTCTACTGCTTTATGCAACATCGAATTTAGCCCCTCCGCTGCCAACAAAAACAGAAAAGGTGATAAAGGATCACCTTGCCTCAAACTTCTACCCATTTTAAACTATTCGATTGGACTACCATTAACAAAATAGAAATTGTAGCCGAAGACAAACATGCAGGCATCCAGTATCTCCATTTGTCGGAAAAACCCATTTTCTCCATCACAAAATCCAAATATTTCCAATCCACAGAGTCATAAGCTTTCTCAAAATCTACCTTAAACAACATTCCCTTCCTCTTTGACTGTTTAGCATCTTCTACAATTTCATTAGGCACCAAAACGCTATCCAGGATCTGCCTTCCTCTAATAAAAGCTTATTGGGAATTTGAAATCACTGAATTCATCACCTTCCTTAACCGATTTGCCAACACTTTAGCCAAAATCTTATAAGCACAACCAATAAGCGAAATAGGCCTATAATCCTGAATTTTTTTCAGGGTTATCCTTCTTTGGAATCAACATAATAAAAGAACTATTCAAACCTCTAACTAACCTCCCATTAAGATGAAACTCTCGCACAAACTTCAGCACATCCATCTTAATCAAATCCCAAAATTCCTTGATGAAAAATAAATTTATGCCATCCGGACCTGGACTTTTGTCACTGTCACAATCTCAAACAGCTTCCCAAATCTCTTCTTCTGAGAAAGGGATAGTAAAAGCATCATTTTCCATACTATCAATCCTTCTAAACACCCAAGAATCCAACATAGGCCTTTCCAAAACTCTATTCTGAAAATGATATTTAAAATGTTCATTGGTCAATAACTTCAACTCATCAACTTCAACAACTCTTTTGCTATCAAATTTAGACACCGAATTTTACTTCCCCTTCTCCTTTTATTAGGCAAGAAAAAATCTCGAATTAGCATCCCTCTCCCTGATCCACTTATTTCTTGATTTTTGCCACAACATACTACTCTTCATTCTTGACAATTTTTGAATTTGAGCCATGCAATCTCGATGCGGTTGCACCTTATTCTCTAGTAACTCAGACACTTCCCCCTTAAGATCCCATTGCAGCAACTCATCTTTTTCCTAAATTAATTTCTATTCCAAATTTCCAACATGCTCCATATACCATTCTTTCAGATCGGACTTGATTGCTTTAAATTTCTCCTTTAAAGCAAAACCAGCCCATCCTTCCACCTGAAAATTCTTCCACTGATCCCTCACAAAATCCTTATAACCTACTATCTCCGACCAAGAATTGAACATACAAAATGGTTTAGGACCCCAATTTAACTCTTTTTCTTTAATAACTAGTGGACAATGATCAGATAGGCCTCTCTTTACTCCCCATTGAGACACATTAGGCCACCTATTCAACCATCCGTCAAAGATCAAAAACCGATCCAATCTGCTCATCAAAGACCCATCCGCTCTATACCAAGTATACTTCCGGCCAATGAGAGGTAAATCTATAAGTAATTTTTCTACTATAAAATCTTGGAAGCACTGAATATCTTCAATCCTAGCCAAATTCACTTTTCCTTTCTTTTATTCCATGGAAATTGTAGAATTAAAGTCACCTAACACATACCATAACCTTCTCTTTCAACTCATTCCCAAAGAAAACCTCTTCCATAGCAAATGAACCACGATTCCAAATGATAATCAAACACCCGATCTCCCTTGAGATGGCTGGTAGCACTAGTCAAAATCATCACCTCCCCACAAGGCTGCACAAGAAGCCCTAACTAAAACCTCCACCTTTGATTCCTTTAATATATATTTTCAATCTATTTGCTTTATCTATTGTCTATTATGAACATTAATAAAGATTTTATGAGATTAGTTAAAATTAGAGGAAATTACACTGACCTCGGCCGAGGTTTGACCTAATTACACCAAGTACCTCTCTAGTTTTGAAAATTACACCAATCGTCCTTGAGATTTATGCTATCGTGACACTCACCTCCCGTGAAGGATGATATTAAAATTACATTGACCTCCCCTAAAAGGGACGCGAGGGTAACCTTTGAAACAAGAGAGGTTTCAGGTGCAATTAAGCAAAACATCGAGGAAGGTCAGTGTAATTTTTCGTTAAATTTATCATGGGCTAAATTTCTTCTCAGGGATTTTGATGTATCTTGAATCTATGAATATTTGTACTTGTTGAATTGATTTTCTTTTTATTATCGTTCTTAATTTCTTTTGCTCCGTATCTTAGAAGCACATCGGAAGAAAATTTCTTTGATTTGACACAGACAATAAACTCCATGAGTATATAGTCACAATTGGAGTAAAGGTTTATTTGATTTATGCTTATTATTGCTATTGGAAAACAGGATGAGATGTGTTTTTCAATACATTTTGTATGACCTAGGATAAAATATTTAATAAATTAAATTTACCACATCTTACATAAGACGATTAAAATTGGATTATCATTCAATTAAGTTAAATAGGTCGGTTCAACAGAAATTGAAATAACCTAGTTAAATTGATATTGCATTTTGTCTCTTGTTCTTGCTTTATTTGAATTTATTTTATTATTTTTAAAGAAGATAAGCAATGTTAACTCATAGGAATCTAGTGAGGAAAAGGGCTATAAGTAGATCGTATATATTTTTTTGAGAGCAATGAGAAGAAGTTGTGAAGGATTTCCAAAATAATGGAAGCCCAAAGAACACAAGTTGGAAAAGGGTCCTGCACTCATCGTAGGAACGTCAGCGCTCAGCACAGGAATGTCAGTGCTCAACGTTGGAGTGGCAGAGAGCCCAACTTTTATCAAGGTCCAGCACTCAATGCTGAAGAGTGGGTGCTCAGCGCCAGGGAGAATGGGCGCTCTATGCCAGACACATACAGAACATGAATTTCTAGAAATGAGCTAGTTCTTAGCGGTAGCTACCTAGCACTTGCTGGTGACACAATACTGCAAAATTATGCAGAAAAATGGTTTTGAATATTTCTAATGGTTGTGTCTTTTCACGATTTTCAAATCATTCCTAATGGGTGTGTTTTATCATGATTATATGTGTCAACACATCAAGTGCTACATTCATGAAAGGTTGCAATCCTTTTTTCAAATCCATGAAATGTTATTTTCTTTCACCAAGTGACATGAATTCGTCTTTAAATAGAATCACTCTGTATGCAAGAAATTCATATGAAATTTGCAAGTTTCTGCACTTCAAATTAAATCACTTCCTTTCTTCCCTTGTGCGCATAGAGAATTGCGGAAACTATTATTCTGTAAACTGTCATTGGCGATATCCTTGATTGTGAGTGTGCAAACCAAGTCAAGGGATCTCCATTGTATCCTTAAAGAGATTCACTAATACACCTCTTGCATCCATTTTAGACAGAGACTGGAGGGGGCGAAATGAATCTAAAGCCTAGTGTCCGCACATGCCTTGGACATTTGCGTTTGTTCGTTGGTGTTTCTTATTTATTGTAGAACCTTCCCCAAATTATCCAATAGAAGTTGGTGTCAGGTAAGAGAGTCCACAGGGCCCAACTAGTGACTAGCGGAGAAAGGGGTACTCAAGGCAGAGGTGGAGGGATCCGACGACGATATACCTAGAGAGGACGAACAATAATGATGAGTTCTGTAACAGCTGGGGTCAAAGGTGAAGGCAACATAACAGAGTTAGTAGGATGAGCGAGGGGTAAGACGGCAAAGATGGACTTAGGAGGTGAAGAAGGAGACCCAAAGTATGAGATTGACTCAAAAAAGGTAACATCGACGGAAACTAGATAATGTCAGAGGTTAGGAGAGAAACAACGACAACTCTTTTGGGATCGAAGTAACCAAGAAAGACACACTTAAGGTAATGGCCAAAAATTTTATCAAGACCAGGAGTGAAGTCGTGGACAAAATAAGTAGTAGTCTCAAAATTGTTTTTTCTTCTCAAGTGGTCAAGTGGAGGAAAGAGATAAATACAATGAAATTTTTTTAGTGAGCCTAGTCAAAATTTGTGAAATTCCTTTGATAACGTTTGTGTCTATCTTTCTCCCCCACTCAGGAGGATCCAAATCCACTTTTTATACATAGAATAAATGTTGTCAAAAGGTCAATTTTTTTTAATTGAGATACCATATCTCACAACAATTAAAAATAAAATAAAAATATGGATATTTTCATCAATTAATTGACAAATATGCATAAGATTTTGAAAATTTTAATTTTTAGATATTATGACTAAGATAATTGATTCTAAACAATGAGATTAGATGAGTATTTTAATAAGTTAATTCACACACACACACACACACACACACACACACACACACACATATATATATATATATATATATATATATATATATATATATATATTGTATCAATATTAAGGTAGGACTTAATTAGATTACTAATTAATTTAGGAGAGAAAAGTCGCACCCAGAGCAATGTTATGAGTTCCACTTTCAGTAGATAAGAAAGCTTAATGTGATACTTAATTAAGCCATGAGACTTTGCCACCTAATGGATTAGTCTTTTAGATTGAGCTATTGTTGTGAACTTAAATCATAATAATTAGGCCTATTGTATTTTTTTACTTCAGATGCAGAAAATAAAATAAAATAAAAAAGTAATTGATGTAAATTATAACAATAGTATAGAGTCCCATTGTTTAAGCTTCAAAATAAGTTATTTTAAAATTGTGCAGAAAAAGTAATTTTTTATAGCTTTTAAGTAATGTTGAAGTTATATTGTATTTGGTTATGATTATAAAAAAAACTTTTTTGTATTTGGTCCTGTCCGTTAAGTTTTACTATTAAGTTGAATAAATTAAAACAAATGAAGAACCAAGTTGAATGAATTAAAACAAATGAGGGACCAAAAGAGTAATTTAGCCAGAACTAATGGTGAAACTTAACAGAAATTAAAGGATCAAATTGTTTAATGTTTGGTAAGTAAAGAACCAACTTAAAGATTTTTAAAATAGAGGGACCAACTTGAATAAATTAAAATAAATAAGGGACCAAAAGAGTAATTTAACCATTTGATTTTTTTTTTTCTAATTGTAACTTTAAAGTAAGATATTTTTATAATTTTTTATAGTAACTATAATACTGTAAGAGCTTGAAGAGTTTAAATACAAGTATAATAAGATATTTAGACCGTTTTATAATGTTATCTTTTTTTTTTTTTGATAAAATTATAATGTTATCTATATCGTACTTTCTTTTCAATCTTATATATTTATATTTTTCTAGTATAGATTTATATTTATCTTTAAATAACTAATACGGTATAATTAGAGTTAAAATGTGATAATAGAGATGTGATTAAACCAAAGGAATCCCGTAATTAATAAGCAATCTAAAATTCGAATCTTTTAATAAATAAAAGATTTAAGATATAGGAATTTATTTCAAATGCAACAATTGAATTGGCATGGGTTTTCGTATTATATAATCTACTATTACTTGGAAGATAAGTACTTATAAATTAACCCCTATCATATTCAACCATCCCACAATTTCAACCTTGAGTCTCTTAATTAGAAACCTTTCTCTTTCTTTTAACCTATAAAGTGACATCAAGATCTTTTTCAGGCTTTTCCTTAAGCCAAACTAATTAAGTCGAACAACATGGATCCATCACTTTGTGTTAATGGTTGTGTCTTCTACGGTTCTGCCGCAAATAACAACCTTTGTTCAAAGTGTTACAATGATTATCTCAAAGAAATCATTACTAAATCAGATGATAGAAGGTCGAAGAGTGAAACAAAGAACTTGAAGGGTGAAATCTTTGCTCCTGACTCATCAACTACTCCTCAAAAACCATGTGTTTTTGAGAGCTTTACTACTGATGTTGGTGTGGCTATTGATGTTGTTGCCGATACTATCTCTACAAGCGTGAAGAAGAAGAATAGGTGCAAGAGCTGCAACAAAAAGGTTGGACTAACAGGGTTCGAATGCCGTTGGAAGGCATAGATACCCAGAAGTGCATGCATGCAAAGTGGATTTCAAAGAGATTGGTCGTCAAGCTTTGGCTAAACAAAACCCTCTCTGCATCCATGACAGGTTGGAATGTAGGATTTAGGATATGGATTGATAGGTGATCAATGTTTTATATTATGTTTTTCTTAATATCAATATTTGTAAATATTGTTATTCTTCATGAACTTACCTTATTCTTGAGATTTTACCTGACATAATTATTTTTCTATATTAATTAAAGAATATTGATCTCCTTTATGATTATAAGTTAATATTTAGTATTTGTTTTCTTCCTTGAAGAAAGAATTACATATAAAATCATATCCAACATTAAGAATGATCTTTTATAAAAAAGAATGTTGAAGAAGGTTTGGGTTAGGTAATCAAGAGAGATGCGACTGCAAATTGATAATGTTGAGATATATATGAGGCGACATAATTGTAATATGGTACTAATTAGATGATTTGATATGTGATTAAATTGCATGAGATAGATCAATATGTCTTAGTCTAAGTGAAAGAGATTTAAGTCCCTTAAGTATATGAAGAGACCCCTACTTAGGCATCTAACAATACATTAGGAGATTAGTCTCTTATACCTATTGAGTAGGAAAATATTATGTGAGAAAACCCAAAAAAAAGTTAGGTCCTATTTATTGGATTGAAATATTTACAAATAGAATCTAATAAAAAATACACTTAAAAACAAGAATAATTCTAACATGAATACAAATAAATATATAATCGAAGCAAATAGTCTATATTATTATATAGATTAAATTATATTTTTGGTATCATATCTTTAAAAATATCAGTTTTAATCCTTTGAATCTCAAACGTTAGCCAAACTAATCATTTCTGTCGCCCCGTTAGTAACGTCGGTAAGTTCAGTCTAAGTGGCCTTAATTGTCTTGCTGACCATCTGACTAATGGTTCTACGTTGCTGAATAATGGCCATCTTCCTGGAATTACTGGAGGGTTTTTTCTCTGTGGCATGAATATCTTCATTTTGGGCATCTCTATGAGATTTATCTTTCTGCATAGAAAAAACATCATACACATGAAAATCCTTTACTGGGTGTTTTTTATGTTGTGCCTCAAGCTTTCACGATGTTTATATGATTTTTAAAATGGATTGGAAGGGTTTCCCGGAGAGGTTTGGTCAAAGGATCTTTGACTTGTTTGTGGTATATATGAACTAGATTTTCCAGGAAACGTCTGATTGTATCCTTTATGTAAACCAGCATTGGAATTTCCTTGTCTAACAACTCTATTCACGACTAGTATGGTAAGGCCTTTACAAGTGTCTTTAGTAAATTTTACAGGAGACAAATTGCGAGAACTCTCGAACATATGTGCATCCATACCAAGAGAAAATGGTTCTTAAGTCAAGTTCCCTGCTTTCGATCTCTTTATGCGTTCAAATTTCTCATCAATGTTCTTTGAAGCAGAACGTCTCTTATGTTTACCATCAAATACCCTATCAAAATTTAGAAACTGAACCATCCATCGACCTAAGTTGAATGGAATGTCACTGTAAAAAATTTTATACTATTAATCAATCATAATATCCTAATTACCTTAAAAGTCATTTATATCATGATTTGTGATTGATTGACAGTATAAAGTACTTTTCAGTATATATCAATCAAACTCAATTTAAAAAAAAAACATAGAATACGACCCGGGTTATAAATATTGAATAAGGTAGTAACATTTATACTTTGTCTGGTTCTACTGAAAATAGAAGGAAATAAAAGATGAGGAAGGCAAAAGAGAAGAACAAGATAATTTTCTCTTGTGAGGTTCTCTTTTACAAAAAAGGGAGGAAAGAATACTTTCCATGGGACCCACAGAAAAAGTGTTTCCTCCTAACTTGGGAAGAAAGGAGGAGCAAGAGGTCAGATTTGGATAAAAAAATTGTAAAGACTCCTGACTTAGTTATTACATATAATTTTTATTTAAGGATATTTATGTCATTATATAAATATGTTTTTTATTTTCTCTCACTTTCTACACAATCAAATAAGATGAGAGAAATAATTTAGTTTTTTTTCCTTTCATCTTCTCTGCTACCAAACAATTAAATAATCATCTCATTTTTTATTTTTTTTTTTCTCTTTCCGCTTTCTTTCCTTCCACTTTCTTACCTCTCATTTTCTTTCCTAAACCAAACAATATGTTCCTGTAAACTTGAACCAATTGGACCACTCGTTATTTGCAAACCTTTGACTTGTGTCTGTTAGTAAAAGTAAAATCCAGAGAAAAAGGGCCAAGAAAAGAGCAAAGGAAAACAAAAAAAAAAAAAAATAACAAAGGATATGAACAAGTCGGAGCCAAAAAAATTGGATTTTTCCCTTGTTAGACACTTTTGCATAATTTAATCAAACAATTAGAATCATGACCCCAATGTCTTGACAAGATAACTGTAAAGAAAAATGACTGAAACGTAATTTTTAAATTTTTTTTAACATTGTTAAATGGATTTTATGTAAGATTTATTATATTACATGAGTTCACTTACCTAACGAACTTGTAGTTCAATGAATATGATTGGATTTCTAATATTTAAGTGTATATTTGGTTGACAATTGGGAGACTTCAAATATACATTTAGGATAAAGTATCTATAAAATTTCTTTGAGACAAATATGTTTGTAATATAAATCAATCATAATTTTAATTGTGGAAGAGCTGAGAACAGTGTTATGCACGTGTTTCTGAATGTGCTATATATTGCATACATTTCATCCTTCTTTTGTTTTTTTTTTTTGAATAATAATGACTGCCAGCTAGGAAATGTTGTTATGGCTTTTGGGGAAAAAGGATTTTAGACACCAAATCGGGTAATCCTCATTATATAGTAGTGTACATATACCCCTCCTATTGCAGCGTTAAGCGTGGTAACAAGAGGGGAAAGTTGTCCAATCTCATGTAGGAAAAATAATTCTCCCGGTATAAATACCTTATACCAATATAAATGTGACTCAGTACTCTCATACATTATATCCTGATATTCATATGTCATATTCTATATATGCATTCAAATAATTGTTTCCATAATAATAGGGTCCACTTGACTCTGAACAATAGTAGTTTATTACTCACAACATGAATTGCAGAGAACTGAATCTGGGACTATTGGTGCAGCCACCAAAACCAACAATCTAAGTATCGATAGCAGATGAAGATAAAATTATAACGGAACAGTAGGAATATTTTCACATGATTAAGTGGAACGTACGAATCATGAAAGGCCATGTATTTCTTGGAGATTTTGCACAAAACTCATATGACATTTACATACATCTATATTCCATATACAGACCTGGGTTAGAAGCAAAACAAACCCTCAAGGATCTGAACTTAGCCCTTTTTTTCTAAAATCAACGACCATAAAATTTATAAAGACAAAATTAGAACCCCCCATTAAGGCAGAAGAAAGAGGAAGATAGAAAAAAATAGAAACCCATCCCCTTAGCTGGGTTTCTGCAAGTTTAACAACCCATTGAAATTGACACATTGAAATAATGCCTTAGCAGTCATTTCCCTCTCAAACCTCCAAATATAGTTCAACCCCACAAGCAGCTCAGTTATGGTAGCTTCTGTCTTGTCTTTATTTGCAAAGAACAAAGTCTGCAACAGCAGCACATTGGTCTTGGGAACCAAATTCTGCTGCTCAAAGCTCCTTTCGTTCTGCCACTTGATCATGTTATGTGCCAAAGGTGATAACCACCCAAGTATCCTCCCCAATGCATCCCTCCATTCACCAGCAAGCGCAGGATCACAAGCAGAAAACCCAACTCCTTTCAACCTTGACCTCAATGATGACCTTATGCTAGTTGGCAACATACCATACAAATCATTCCTTGCATCCATACCAACCAACTGGGGTGACTTTATCATCTTCTCCATAACTATAATCAAGTTAGCATAGTGCAAAGCCAAAGCAGAAGCACCTAAAGTACTTGGCCCTGGCTTCAAAACCTTACAATTAGACTCAAAAAACCCACTTCCCAAATCCTCTTTTTTCTCTTCAAGTTTTGAACTTTTTAATGGCCCAGAAACAAAGGCACTAGCAGGGTTGAGATGCTGATGATGATATTCAGAGGGATATACAGCAGCTGAAGCTGATAAACTACGAGACAAACAAGGTCCAATTCCGAAAAAGACAACCTTAACCCTTGCTAAAACAGTGAAACAAAACCTCACAAGCAACAAAACAACACCATCAAAACCTTTGTTCCACAAAGATCTTTCCTTCAAGTCCTTAACCTCTTGTTTCTGAAAGAAAATCTTATGCTGAAGGTCACAGATTTTCTTATGATCCTTCCCAATATAAGAACAAGCTTCAATTTTTTCATTGGTATGATTATAGTAAAGTAGTGATTTTTTCAACCCACTTTCCAAAACAGAAAGCTCTTCCATTTCTCTGTGCAGAGTTGCCGTGAGTGACACGTAACGTTCCAATTTCTTTTGTTTGGCTTCGATTTCTTTAAGGCTCGTAAGGGTCCACGTGTGCGGGTCGAAGCCCGAGTTAGCGAACTCGGTGAAGACTCGGTGGACGGAACGGAGGGTGGGGTCGTGGCACTTGTGGCTGAGTCGAGTGACCGATTCGGCGACGAGTCGTAATGACTCGGCGAACTCGGCACGTGCGAGGCTTAGTAAGAACGACTCGTCGTTTGAGATGAGCTTCAAGACGCCTTCGAATGAAACGGCGTCGTTTTGGAGGGAAATGATGTTGGCTTCAGAGAGGGATTGCCATAATTGGAGGAGCTTCGACATAACGCCAGCGATCTCGAAGGCCAAAACGCCGACGTTTTTCGGATTCTTCAGAAGAAGCTTCTTTGGGTTCGTGGGTCGAACGGAGACGAAGCTGTGAGACAACGCGGTTTTCACTTTGATGAGTAAAGTTTCGAGGGCCATGGAAAAATTTGATTTTTCTTTGAGAGATGAGGAGAAGATCGACGTTGATGAAATGGGTCGTAGTTTTTTCCTGGTGGGTTACTGAGTACGTGGGTTTCGATGGTAGAACTAAGTAGCGAGCACCTGTGTTTGTGAAAATGCATGTGAATGTGAAAGAGAAATAATTGAGGAGTTGTAGGCTAGGTGCTGGTTTTTGCTGCTTCAGATGGAGAGAAAGAGAGAGTGATAGCAGAAGAACGTGTATGAAGAAGTAATTAGAAAGGAAGAGGCAAGAGGTAAAGTGAGGCTGAAGTATTTAAAGTTTGAAAACGATGCCTCTTAGACATCAATCGAGTATATACTAAATTTGGTGAGTGAAATTATAAGATCGTATCAATTTATTCTCTCATATTATCAATATTTTAAAATGATCCCTAAAATGACAGAAAGTTAATCAGATTCATCCCTTCATTGGTATTTGCATAGACTATAATAACATTAAGTTGGTAATGTCAGGAATGCATTTGAAATTAAGTGAATGATGTTAGTGATGTATTTGTTATATTTTGAAATTCCAATGATCATTTTGGAATATTGATAATGTGAAGTATTAAGTTGATACAATCCTATAATTTCAGAAACCAAATTGGGTATTTACTTGACATCAATCTTTTTATATTATTTTCTCATCTAATTAATAATGTATAAGTTTTACCGCGACAGTGTTGGGAGAGTTGATAACACGATTCTCCCCCAAGGAAAAGGATGGAAGTTCGATTCCTGGAGACGCCCTCCATTTGGGAAGCAGCCCAACCCCGTATGTGAAAAATCGGACGTCTGTCGCTGCCGAATCAGGGATTAGTCTCATAACCGATCCAAAGCTGTGCGGACACCCTGGTGGATCCACTGGAGAGCCAAAGACACTACTTACGATGGGTTCCGAACCAAAAAAATAAATAATAATGTATACGTTTTTTGTTAATAATCAATTCAAAAAAAAGATTTAATTCTTATGCATTGACTGTGTAAATATTTTTGCACTGGTAATCAATCATAACTTGCCACATAAGCTAAAATGTTTGACACTTATCCTAACTACTTTAAAAGTCATTCATACCACGATTTCTGAATGGTTGACAGTGTAAAAAATTTTACACTGACAGTACGTAACAATAAAACTTTTCAAAAAAAAAAAATATATATTACAAGTGTGTATTATATGATTTTTTTTTTGTTTCCTACGGTATCCTTCGCGTGCAACTGCAGAGACTAATTCTTCGAGTCGGATAGGACCACAAGGGTGGCAAAGCTCTCCCTTAAGAGTTTTAACGCTACTGCATTCTCAGGGCTAGGATTCGAATTCGAGACCACTAGTTAAGCTGGAAGAGACCCGTGTCATCTCATCCAAGAGCTCTTAATGTTAGAACCAAAACAGTAATGACTAATGACCCCTAAAAGTTTTAATGATTAACAAAGTTATTATATGTTTATTGAAAATACTTGAAGTCAAGTTTATGCTAATCCATAAGGTCAAAAGATCTTCGTATGTTTCTGACTTCAGATAGTTCTCCAAAAACCAAAGCTTCACCTAACTCTTAAAGGACAACTCACTGCAATATCTTCGTCCAAAGAAACTAAGTGGTAAAGGTTTACGTCCAAATGTTTATACTGCTTTATCGTCCAATTGTTAATAATTATTGTGCGTCCAATTGTCTTCAATGCATATGCGTCCAATTGTCTTTAATGCTTATGCGTCCAATTGTTTTTAACTATTGTGCATCCAATTGTCTTCAAATGCGTATGTGTCCAATTGTCTACAACACTTGTGCGTCCAATTATATATTTGTCTGTGCGTTCACTAACTTCTTTTTGTAGATGACGTGACACGCTCTTATTCAAAAGTTTTAAATGGTTTTAAGGAAATATCTTTTTCACATAAAGACAAAAGAAGGTACGAACGTCGTACAAAGCAAATCACATAGAGCAAAGAATCACGTAGAGCAAAACGCTTGTCGGCCATCAAAGCAAAATCAGTCTGCTACCATTCAAGCTGCTACTACCTCCTCATTCTGAAAGGACAATTACACAACGGAAAACAACTGGCAAATGATCTGTGCCTAACGGATATTTGATTGAGTCTAAACGGAAAAGTTCTCCCTATATTTTGAAATCAGAAGGTCAAGACAAAGCTATAAGAAGAACCTCCTCTGAAGAAGCAACTGAGAGAACACACGAGCAAGAAAATATTCAAGAGATTTCATTGTGCAAACAAAAAGCCAAAAAGCTTTCACTATCAGTTTTTGATCTGTAAACCTTCTCATTCTTTCATTGTAAAGTTGTAAACAGATTGTCAAGAGCTATATCGTGTAATACTCTCACTGTTGTGAGTTTGTAAAAAGCTCAGAAAAACCCCTCTCAAATCTTAGGATTTGTTGAGCCTGAAGAGGCTTGTCTGTAAAAGAATACTTGTTGCCTGGAGAGGTGCAGAGTACTTGGAGTTGTAGTCTTGGAGAGACTTGGAAACAGCTTGTATTAAGTGCTAAGAGTTTTATTGGAAAAACCTTCTGGAGGAAGGGACTGGACGTAGCTCTTTGTTTTAAAAGAGTGAACCAGGATATATCTTTGTGTGAATCTTTCTTTCTCTATCTCGTTAAGTTTTTTTTATTACTAACTTGGGGATTGAAAACAAAGTATCTTAATCACCTACAATCGTTTTAGTGTGTTCTTTCATCTTCCTGCTTTAAACGTTTGTTTTAAAAAAAAAAGGGTTTTCGAAAATCGGTTAAGAAACACAATTCAACTCCCCTTCTTGTGTTTCCTTGTTTCACTTTCACTTAACTTTGTGTATTATATGATTAACTATGCTAGAAATTAGTTCATCATGGTGGAGAATAAAGAAGTCCCATATTGGTTGAAAATATAAGCAAAGAGTCATTTATAATATTTGGACAAACCTCCCTCTATAAGCTAACTTTTAGAGTGGAGTTAGACTCAATTATTTTAATATGGTATCAAAGAATATCGGCTCACTGACTTCATAAAAAATAAAATAAAAATAATAATAATAAAAGGCCCAAGTAAAAAAAAAATTGTTTTCAGACCTCTGACCTCTGAGACTTAAGGAAAAAAAAGCACTAACTCGGGCAATAAAAATGAATAAGGACCTGACGCCTTTGAGGTTAAAAAAAAAATTGAAGTACAAATCCAGGCTAAATAAAAAAAATAATAAACAAGTCACAACTGGGCTAAACCAGTTGGACTAGAGGGGCATGTTAGAGAATAAAGAAGTCGCACATTGATTGAAAATATGAGCAAATGACCATTTATAATACCTGGACAAACCTCCTTCTATGAGCTAACTTTTAGAATGGAGTTAGGCCCAATTATTCTAATACACCAAAAAAATCTATGCTAGAAATCAATTATCAACCTAATTCTTTTAAAAAATTAAATTCATGAATGGTTTTTATATCTATCGAACTAACAGATAAAAATATTGATAATTAATAATCGATTTGTAATTAATAATCAATTTCTAATCTTATTAATCGCGTAATACATTATACATTATTAATTATATATAAAGTATCAATAAAGTTCAACAAAGTTGGTAAATAACTAGGTTCTTTAAAAATGTTTTCAAGAGTTCGATTTCTGCCGAATTATGAAAACTGTTTTGTTTTCACTTCGATGATCTTCACGCTTTCAAAGAGATTGGTCTCGATTGGAAGATTCTCTCATGTAGGGGTGACAAAATGGGCCAATCGGTCCTGCCCCGCCATTGACCCGCCTAAAACGGGGTGGGTTGACTCGCTTGAATAAAATGGGTTAGACCTCCTAACCCACCTGGTGGGTTAGCGGGTTGGCCCACCAAAAACAAAAAACTAGAAAAATAGGTTGACGGGTTGACCCGTCAAAAAATAAAATAAAATAAAAATAATTATAAAAGATAGAAATTATGCATAAAAATCAAAAATGAGTTGGCGGGTCAACCCATCCCACCCCACCTTCAAACTATTAAATAGTAAAAAATTAATTAAAATATATATATTTTTAGAATAGGCGGGTTGGTCCCGCCTTTGACTCGCCTTTTTGATTGATTAAGTGAGACCGGTCAAAACGGATTATTTTGTTGAGAACTCCAATCCAACCCAACCTATCAAAATAGATGAGTTAAACAAGTTGGTCCGTCGGATCCAATCCATTTTACCATCCCTAATCTCATTTACCAAAGAAAAAAAAAAGTACTGTGGAAAAATATTATGCAACAAGTAGCAAAATTGTTGAAGTTTGATCCACATGCACTTTGAGTAAATATCCAATTTGGTCCCTGAAATTGTAGGGTCGTATCAACTTAGTCCTCCACATTATCAATATTCCAAAATGATCCTTGGAATTTCAAAATGTAGCAAATTCATCCCTGACATTATTCACTTAGTTTCAAATCCATCCCTGACATTACCAACTTAATGTCATTATAGTCCATGCAAATATTAGCGGAGGGACGAATCTGATTAACTTTCTACAATTTCAGGAATCATTTTGGAATATTGATAATGTGAGGGACTAAATTAATACAATCCTATAATTTCAGGGACCAAATTGAATATTTACTCCATGCACTTTGCAGTGGCCAGGTATAAGATTGCGGCTTAAGGGGGTTGGTCCGGTATCAGCTTTGGCTAAGTTTCATTCGCTCTAAAAGCGCGTGTAGAAGCTTCACTCATGATGAAGATCTTTGCTTTTTTTTTTTTTTATCAGGGAAGATCTTTGCTATTTAATTAATGGTGTGGGGATTGAAATTTTATGCATTTGGTTTGTTTATTTAATTAGTTGGATTTAGAAGAAAAAAAAAAGTAAAGATCCATTTTAGTCCCTAATAATGTTCGAGGTATTATTTTTCTTCTCTGAAAAAAAAATTCACCGAATAATCCCTGACAATGACAAAAGAGGGACAATTCAGTCTCTCCATTTGTCTCCACCCTAAATGTATGGTTAAAGTGCTGATATATACTGTCAGTGTGCCCAGATGTCTATTAAACTGATCTATATGGCTTGTGTTGGTACATCTGGTGGATGGCGCATCTGATGCATGTGGTGTGTTGCTTGCAACATGAAATGACTAATATATCCTACAATAGAAATTGTCAGGGACTAAATTTGGTTACTTAAATAATAGTTGGGGACTTTATTGGATCAATGCTAGGGATGGCAAAGTGGGTCAACCCGCCCCACCCCGCCATTAACCCATCCAAAACGGGATGGAGCGGGCCAACCCGTTTTAGTCGTTTGGGTTGAACCCCCAACCTATCCCCTAATAGTGGGTTGCCGGGTTGGCCCGCCAAACACATAAAAACATAAATTGGGTTAGCGGGTTGACCCACTATAAAAATAAAAAAATTAAAAAAATTCATATAACATTTCTTTTTTTGGGCAATCTTCATAGCCTTTCTTAAATTATTATTAAAAAATTGAAATAATCTTATCTTATAGCATATAATTTATGTTACAAAAGTAAAGGCTTTATTTTTGTAGTATGAAATAATTCCACGTAACAATTAAATTTAATTAACCGCCAACCCGCCATAGACCCGTTTTCGAGTAGGTTAAACGGGATGGGTCAAAGTGGATTGGTGGGTTGAGGACCCCAACCCACCCCGCCAAATTTTGGCGGGTTGACCCGCGAGTTACAATACACATTGCCACCTCTAGTCAATACATAATTATTCTCATTGTTTATTATGCATGTATGGGCTATTGTCTGGTTTCTGACATACTCACAATGCAGATCAGTACTCTAATGATGTGTTTAGGATGAAAATAAATGGAGGGACTAAAATATCTCTTTTTTATCATTCTCAAAGATTATTTAATAAGTTTTTTTTGCTCAAAAATGAAAAGTAATACATAAAAAATTATTGAATACTTAAATAGGTCTTTCCTAAAAAAATAATTGTTGTATTGTTGATTTCTTAGTTGGTAAAAGACACTTCTTTCGTTGTTTGGATCCATTGAAAGTTTGAAACACTTCTTCTAAGATGCTATTATATTTTAAGAGGATAGAGGGCCATGTCATTATTGGCTCTTTCTTTTGGAAATTTATATTTTTGTTCTAATTCATCTGTTTGTTTTGTTTCTAAGATTAACTGCCTTACTCTACCAAAAAATTATTTATCTCTACCAAAAAATTATTAACCGCCTTAAATAAGAATTTCGTTTCTCCTCTCACATGCAGCAGACGCCCATGATTGAAAGAAAGGAGAATAAAACTTGATACCGTAGATTTGAATAATTCTCCTCTAAATAATTTTGTCTTTTAAACTAAGTAAGGAAGAATAAATGTATTTAATAAAGTACTATTTTTATAAGTTTAATTTTGATACATAATTATTGTAAAAATTTTTACAATATCAACTTATCACAATTCATCATATAGGTGGATTTTACTATAGTTTTAATAAGAGACAAAATGATTTTAATTAAGTGTTAACTTCTTATTGATTAACAACTTAAATTTTTTTATATTATAATACATATCAACTAAATCACATCTTTATATAATTTATGAAATCAAGAATGAAACTTTTTTTACACAAAAGAAGTTTTATGTCATAAACATTATTGGTGATAATTAGCTATAGAACGCCTAAGTACCTGGCTAAAAAGCTTTCCGTCTTCATTGGTTCAAAGATCCTTCATCAATTCCATTGACCGGCATTTCTTGTATCTTTATACAGGTCTAGGGTTCATTCTATTACAGAAAATTCAATTATTCAATAATTGTAAATCATCATTGAAAATAAACGTTCTACACAAGTATTGATTTGATTGAGTACATAAAGATCTCAAACTCACTAAATAATCTGAGGATAAATAATTCCTTATTTTCTCATTTTAGAATTCCACTCATTTTAGATGAGCCAAATCCAATGATAAATTATATATGCTAACATTTTTTTAATGTTATTAAGCAGCATCCCGATATATTTTTTCTGAAATTAGTATGCAACCATCACTTTTCGTATCCAATGTATGCCTGTTTGGTTTCATAGTGAAAAATATCAAGAATTGTGTTTATCCTCTGTCAAATGTGATTTTAGTAAAATTAAAAGTGTTCAGTTATTGTCAGATAAAATTGATTTTGTGGTCAAACGTGATTTTAGTAGAAGCTACAGAAAACGTGCGTTTGGATGAGTGTTTGACAAACATGATTTTGGATAGAATTTATTTCAATACAATTGAGTTTGAAGTAAAATGATTTTATGTTTTGATGTTTTTATTTTGAAAGCAAGTTTGATATAAAACTCAATGTAATTTTTCAATCCATAAGCAAAAGTTACTACAAACTGCTTCTGATAGAATCAATTTTGAATGCAAAATTGTTTCTCCAAATATGTAACCAAACACCTATTTTTTTTTTTTTTTTAATTTGACAGGTGCAAAAGCACTTCTGTTGTCTCCAGAAGTGGAATCAGACACAGGTACAAAGTAGTTTTTGCGTTAGGTTGAAAAATTTGGCAATTTGCACTAAGTTTTACATCATCTTGCTTTCAAAATAAAAACATCCAAACATAAATCACTTCAATTCAAACTCAATTGTAACCAAATCAATTTTACAAAAACAATTTCATTAAAATCACTTTTGATAGAATTGATTTTGAAAGAATTGATTTAAAAAAAGATGATGTTAAAAAATTGATTTGGGTTTGGTAATGATATTTTAAAAGTGAGTTTAAAAGAATTGGTTTTGTTTGGATGATAAAAGTAAAATCATTTTTGAGATGTAAATATAAAGAATTTGAGCCTCTTTGTTTTAGATTTTGCAAAGGCAAAATCACGTTTGCAAAACACGTTGAAGGAAAACTCTTCTCACATAGCTTCCAAAATAATTGTCTCGGGAAGTGTTATTTTCACGTTTGTGTTAAGAATAATCTCAACCAAACAGGCACTTCGTGGGTCCCACAAGTAGAATAATTCTACTCAACCAAAAAGTTAGAATTTCTTGTTTCTCTTAAAATGGAATAAATTCTACCTAATCCAAAATCGATTTTTTTAACGCAATTTTGTAATCAAATACCTTCAAAATCCCCAAATTATTTTCACTACACCAAAATCATGTTTAAGTTATTCAAAATTTTAACCAAACACGCATTTGATTTGGTGTGGAAAGTATTACATCTAGCTACTGAAGTTCAAGTTAGAACGTGTTCCGTTTGAAACACTATTTGTATAGATCAAATAATTATGTGGCGAATAAGTAATGTCAATTGTCAGAAAGCTGTGCTGAGTGTGCTTTGTGTGGATAATTGATCAAGTTTGACTTGGAATAGTTATAAGGTGCAGAAAGGCAACAAAAACATTTAGATAGTGGCGTATGCCTAAAAGAATGATACATTCAGAATAGCATAGACATAGTGCAGACTTTTGGTGGCGGAGATATAAAGAAAATCCCTCCACTAACTCACTCATTCACGTCACATGGTTAGTGGGAAGGTATTGGCCAGGTTGATAGAAATTGGGGTCATCAAATGCTATGGCTTAAACCCACAAGAAGAGTTCAATTCAAAAAATTAGTAGCGAAAGAGTCTCCTGACTTAAGTATCATAT
Source organism: Ammopiptanthus mongolicus (assembly GCA_039655645.1). Lineage (NCBI taxonomy): Eukaryota > Viridiplantae > Streptophyta > Magnoliopsida > Fabales > Fabaceae > Ammopiptanthus > Ammopiptanthus mongolicus. The sequence goes on along the minus strand of CM077346.1, from coordinate 27,781,180 downwards.
TCAACTTTCTTATTTACTCAATATGAAATTCATAATATTGCCACCTCACTACGCCACATTAGGGAATAATTGACGCTACCTTCATCAGTATTTTCCCTTGAAATGTTAGAAAATATGAGGCGGAAGAGTATTCCCAGCGCTTTCTTAAGGAAGCGCTAGCAAATTGGGAGACTTTACCAGTGTTTTCTTAAGAAAGTGCTGGGAATACTCTTATTATGGGAATTGTCAGCGCTTTCTAAAGAAAGCGCTGACAAATGTGTAGAACCTTTACAAGCGCTTTCTTAAGAAAGCGCTGGGAATACTCTTATTATTAGAATTGCCAGCACTCTCTTTAGAGAGCGCTGACAAAGGTGTAGAACCTTAAAGAAAGCGCTGGTAATGTCCCTTTTCTAATATTTCAATTTCCCACCTACAGGTTATTTTTCAATTTCAATCTAGTCTCGAGCGCCTAGAGGTCCGTATTCCTTCTCGCGACTCTCACCGCCCCACCGTCGTTCTGCTCGTGCACCACCGCGACCCTAAGCCCCTCACCGTGCCACCATCGTCCTGCTCACAACATCAAAAGGACCACTGCATCACCATCGTCTTGCTCGCTGCATCAAAAGGACCACCGTGACCCTTAAACCTTCCCTAATTTCCTGCCATTCTTCCTTCGCGCAACCTCCTGCTCGCTGCTCTCTCTTCTCGCTGCCATTGTTGCTTCCACTGCGAGGGTTCACTCCTCTCTGCTTGGGTTCTCAACTACTGCCATTGTTCCTTTGATTTTGATTATTAGAAATCCCCTTTTTGTTCTTTTTTATGCTTGAAATTTTGGTTGTTTCTCAACTACCACCAAATGCTTTTGATTTTGATTATTAGCAAATTTGAGTTTCTCAACTACTGTCATAATTTTCTCTCCTATTATACTTTCATTATGCTTGTGTCAATTTATTTCACATGTTTGGTTTTGAATCATCTGTATCTTAATTGTTTGTTTTGCTTGTGTTGATTTTGCAAATTGTTTTGGTTTGCAGGGGAAATAGATAAAACAAATGTAAATATATATATATATAAAAAAAAAAGGGAATTGCCAGCGTTTCCTTGAAGAAGCGCTAGTAAAGGTGCATAATTGCCAACGCTCCCTTGGAAAAGCGTTGGCAAATGTGCACAATTGCCAGCGCTTTCTTGAAAAAACGCTGGCAATTGTGAACCTTTGCTAGCTCTTTTTCAAGGGAGCGCTGACAATTTTGCATCTTTATTAGCGTTTTTTCAATCGCTAGCGAACTTTTCCCTCCTTTTGCTAGCGGATAGATAGCTAGCGCCCGAAAGCGCTAGTGAAGGCCTAAAAAAACGCTGGTAAAGTCCTTTTTTGTTGTAGTGCCTCTTTTAAGAACTGACGTCTACGACGGTTTCACTTTATCGGCATTGATCTGACGGTAACCATTTTCCCTTAGGGGCTTTCACTCACCTATCAGTATTCAATATTGTACCTTAATTAGTCCATATGGACCCTTTTCGTAGCCCAACTTTCAACGAAAACACCAATTGTTATGACTTAAGCCCATGAAGAGAACTCAACCCAAAAGACTAATCCGATAGGTGGGAGAGCCTCATGATTTAAATACCACATTAAGTTTTCTTATCTACTCAAAGTGGAATCATAACATCAAATGCTCTAAGCATTTTCCTATCTATGATGCATTTTTTAATTCAGTTTTGGAGGTCTTGATAATTACGTTGAGAGAGAGAGTCAATACATGTAAAATTAAATAGAGTGAAGGCACCGAAGGGGGCGGGGGGTGCAGGAAGGGAGTTATTCTCAATTCTCAAATCAAATGGTCTCCAAAGGGTTTTTTCTTTTTAACCTTTGCCTGGGCTTTAGCCAACCAATGGAAGGGGCAGTGAAGGATTTCTATGTTGAGTTGTCGGAAAATGAAGAGGCATCCATGAGCCCATCCTACATTGATATTGGTGCCTTTAATTAATTTAGAGAAAGCAACTAAGCAAGGTCATGCATTCCCTCCCTCTTTGTTTTAACTTGGTAAATAATTTTTTTTCTCTTCTGGTCCAAGAAAGACATACTGCTAGTTCTATTATTATGTCCATTCACTCACCCTTCTGCACATGGGATTGAAATTTGTACAGAATAGTAAAATACATATTCTTGGGATACCAGCAAATATTTTTCATTTGTAGATAAATGGTTCCTTAAATTTGTTTACTCTCAATCAAAAAAAATTTGCTTATTCAGATTTGTTATATTGAATTTTCTCCCAATTCAGTGTGGATCCAATTTGTCCTACATATATTTGCAACTAAGGGAAAAAGATAGTTAGAGACAAAAGCATATCAAATTAGAAGAGTGAACACTCCCAGGAGGAACATGTGATGTATGTTGCTTGGAGCCTTTGGAAGAGTAGGAATCTCACACTTCGGGAGAACTAGTTTGAAACCCAAGTCCAAGTCTCCTCTCGTGCTGCTAGTTTTTTAACTCAATGGCAGCTAGCTCGCGGTTTTGAGGAGGGGAGCAGTGGTGGCGTGGTCCCTGCTGCGTCCTCCAACCGGTTTTTATAAATGTAACATTGATGCATCTTTTAGCCAACTGGATAGTGATGGAATCGGTATTTGTATACATGATGGGCGTGGTAATTTTATAAGGGCTAGAACACTTCATTTCTCCCCGAAGGTTCAAGTCTATGAAGGTGAAGCTCTGGGTCTCTTATTTGCCATCAAGTGGATGATAGAGTTAGGTCTCAATCAAGTTATTTTTGAGCTTGATGCTAAGTATGTGGTGGATGGTTTCAACACATGCAAAGTTGACTTTTCAGATTTTGGGGTTATTATTCTAGATCGCAAGAATTTGTTTTGCTCTTTTTTTACAAACTCTTTGATAGAGTTCACTAGGAGAGAGGTCAATGTAGTTGCTCACTCTTTAATAAGGGTGGCTACATTTAAGGCGCATGACTATCATGAAGTTCCCCTTTGTATTGCTAATTAGGTTATTAATGAAATGATACGAGTTTCCTTTGTTAAAACAAAAAGTGATTCATTATGAGAGTAAGAGATGTAATCATTTATACATAATCAATATTAGAAAGAAGTTAAAATTATGTGTCTTCTAAATGAATATATATTTATATGTGATTTTTAACTAGCTTTTAATATATTAATTTAATGATTAAAATTTGTTCCTCTGGTGACGAACCACTTGTTTCTCTAGATATGTTCGAGGGAGAGGCAACATTAATTTATCCCAAAAAAAAGTTAGAGGCAATATTTACATACATTTCTTTTGTAGTTGAGGGATTCTCTAGGCAGCCTGTGGCCGGAAGCACAGGGATATGCAGTGAAAGGACAAGAAAATTAACTTCGCTACAACATCCTCCAATAGAAATAGATAACTTCAAGAGAATTTTGGAAAAAGAAGCCTCCCTATCTTCTTGCATCAGTTGTCTGCAAGTTGGAATGTGACACGTGTCATGCATGGAATGACTAATCTACCCTATCCCTGTTTTTTCATCCTAATCTGAGTTTATTATCGCCAAGATATCTTAGTCAATCAGTAATAACAATTAGGAAATTCAACAAACGTTGAAAGACAGAAGATGTGGATTTTAATGTCTTTTTGTATGTGTGCAATGAACCAGCACTCCATTTGCAAAATCTAGGAAGATATTAGATTCTCTACCGACCTATTAGCCAAGTACCCAAGTACATTTTGACCATATTAACCTAATAGAAACATATGTGAATTATGTATAGTTAATGGCACATTAAAAATGGATTTTAATTGTTATATATTGTCAGCGTAAAGTTTTTTTACACTGTTAACTAATAAAAAATCATGATATGAGTGAGTTTTAAGGTAGTTAGGATAAAAGTCAAACATTTTAGCTTATATGACAATTTCTGATTGGTTGACGGTGGAAAAAATATTTAGACTAGTATATACCAATTAAATCCTTAAAAATGAGCCGATCATATCACACAATCCCCCACAAAAAAGTGAAAGGGAAGATTTCTTCTTGAGTGGGGATTAACGAAGGGGAATGAGAGACACCCTTTATTCACTTTTTATATAGAAAAATAATTGGAATTTAAAGTGAGGTTGTCTCTAAGGTGAGCAAGTAAGAATGCTTTCACCCTTGATTTAATAAAGTGAGTTACGGTCTCTATGCACTTTATTAAATCAAGGGTGAAAACTCTCTAAATTGCTTACTTTAAAGACAAACTCACTTTAGAGAAGTCTTATCCAAAATAATTATCTCTAGCACAAAAAAAAAAGTAATTATTTCATATCTTTTTGTTCTTATACCATTTTTTTACACTTATTTAGAATCATTGATAAAAAAAAATTTGCTTTATAAACAATAATAATTAAATAATTAATTAATTAATTATTATAAAATAGATGTAAAAAGGAAGATATGAAAAAAAAGGTGTAAAAATATCATTACTCTTCCATATATTCCATATATACAATGCAGTAATGATCAATATGAGGAAGGTTCTTAATAGTTTTGGGAATCTGACCGATATAAAAAATAAAACGTAGTTACGAGTTAAGATCTTAACCCCCCTTATATATTTGATTAAAGAAAACTGAACATTTTAAGCCATCTTTGAAATGAGTACATTTACATGGAAGTCAGGGTAGCTAGGTCATATTAATTAGGAGACATTTTGTTTTCTTGGGTTATATGAATTGCGAGTAGGAAGCCCAACAAAAAGTTATGAACAATAATTTACATAGATGTGAGATATATATATAACTATATTTTCAGTTATGTTATTCTGAGAGAAAAAGAAGAAGCTTTACACACACACACAAACAGGCTACTCCCACATTAATCAGTCGGTAACGGTACAAAATCCGTCGGTAACAACATCTATTGGTAATGGCGAACAACCATCGGAGACAAAATCCGTCAATAATGTAAAAAAGTCCGTCGGTAATGGGTTTTATCTCGTCCATAAACAAATCCGTCGGTGAAGTTATAAAATCTGTCGCAAAAAAAAAAATTGAGATTACCGATTGATGTTTCGCTTTGTTGATGTTTTGGTCTGATCGGCTTGCTAGAAATTAGGGAGGCCATGTTGTCAAACTATGGCCTAGGACACTTAGAAATTGATGCTTTGTTTGCTGGTGTATCTGCAACTTTGTATATCTATCATTTCCCTCTTGCTGCTGTTTGGTCTGCTATACTGATGTAAACAGTTGTAATTACACTTCAGGTGTTTGGTTTGGATTAATATGGATTGTTGGTAGATGAGTTAGAGTACTCCTTATATTCTAATTAATACACTTTTGACTTATAAAAAAAAACTCTACTGTTGTTAGCCCTAATTATAGGTGACCTCTTATGTTTAAATCATGTGATTTTCCCATCTTACAGTTATCAATATTATTAGCAAAATATTATTGCATTAAGTTGACCTAATTAGCAAAATAATGATCAGTGGCAGAGACCTCAATCCCTCACTACTGCACCCTTTTTTAGTGTTAGAGTACATCATGTGAGATCACCGTCACCCACTCTATACCATCCAGCACTACACACAAACTTGCTAACCTCTTATGTTATGAGATAAACAAAGGAACTCAAGAGGTCTTAAGAGGTCCAAAGGAACTTGCTACCCTCTGCTACGCCTACTAGTAAGTAGCCTACCATAGTCCACGTCAGTCGTTAAACCCAATAACAAAAAGCACAGGGTGGGGTTTTGCATTTTGTTACTATCCTCCAACCAATTCTCAACAATTAAAGCACCAAAACAAGCTATTACTTGCAATGTATTACATAATTTGAAACACCCACACATCGAATCAGAGGTAGCACCAATATATGCATTTGAAACTTCAATTGAATCAAGTTCAAGTGACATTATATTATACAGGAGCTCCACATTTCTTCATCAATCATATCAAAATTCATCAGTTTCCTTCAAATAAAAAAGTAAGGTCATGCCAGCATCATGAAACACTGAGCATGTTTTTTGACCAGATACAATAAAAATGAACCATGAGAAAACAATCATCGATCAGTTTGGAAGTAGAGGAAGCAGTGGATTTGATTTATCTTGCAATAGGTGGTGTCGTCTTCTTCACAAAGAGCTTTCAAAATCTCGTTCTTCACAAAGAGCTCTGAGATTCACAAAGTGAAAAGAAATGTGTGATTTACATATCTGAGATACAAATTAGTTCTATCAAAATTTGATTTGAACACTCACAGATTTAGGGAAAAGCTTTGAAGCTTCCATGGCAGATTTGTGAAGAGAAGCTTTGAATCATATAGAGAGGAAGAGAATGAAGCTTTGTTGTTCAAACGCTTGCGAAAGAGTTTGAAGATGAGCAACGATGAATCTGAGTTCGATGAATCTGAGTTTGAAGAAGATGAGCAACGATCGATGAGCAAGGAAGAGCAACAATGAGCAATAAAAGGAAGAGCAACGATGATTCTCTCAACGGTGAGCAAAGATGAGTTTATTGTGTTTTTGAATGAAGCAAGGAAGACTCAGTCTAAAAGAAGAAGAAAAAAGTTAATTGTGTTTTGTAACGTTTTATCTGATAAATGTTACAAAAAATATTGTTTTATTATATTTGGTAACATTTTAGTAGATGTTACCACATAAGTGTTGCTAAAGCTACTAAATGTAGTAGTGTAAGTAACGTTTAGCTGTATTAATTCTTTATGTTCTTATATATAGTTTGCTTGTGGGTTGTGGGGGGGAGGGGGGGAGAGAAAAGGTTGTTTAAGAATATGCAACGTTATACTAGGATATTTGTAGAAGAATAAGAAAAATATACCATGTAAGTTAAGTGAAATTGGAATCCAGTGGCCGCAACGGTTTTAGAATGGGGCCAGTTTTATGGTGGTGCCATGGGCTTTGGGCACCACCGGTGCTGCCCAATTCTTACTTGCTATAGCAGGTAAAAATTGGATTATTTGATAAAAACACCAGTTTGAAGGATTTGTTTGCAAATAGAGTTATAAGGACTTAGTTGCAAATTGGGAATAATTTTTTTGTTACAGTAGTGCCAGATCGTACATTCCTGCTTGAAGGAGCTTGCCTCGTCCGCGCCCTTGCTTACTTGGTCCGCTTCACTATGTCTCCCATGGCACAAGGTTTGGACTTTGTTGGGTGATTGTGTGATTCGATCAAATTGGGTTTGTGAATGGCAAGGTTAAGAGTTGGGAATGTGAAGTTTTTCCAATTTCTATGAATGTTTCTAGTGTTTATAGCTATTAGATCTGCAACTGGAAACGCCGTAAACCCCAAACACACTTACAGATATAAAATAAACAGTACCGCAGGTCAATTTCTCGTTCTTTAGTAATAAGAGAGACAGAATAAATGGGGGTGAAAATGAGTGATGATTCATGAGGCATTTTACTAGTGGAAGGAGGAGGGGGTTTTAGATTGAAGGTGAGAAGCATAAACATTTTGGATTAGCCCATGATTGACTTCATTTCTGTCATATTGCGGGTAAAAAAACAGCCTTTATATAAGATTGGGATGCCGTGGTGATTGGCTAAACATCAACTGGTGATAGTAATAACTGGAGGAAGACCCTTCCATGGCTGGGTGCAGTTGTCGGTGCAGAGGTGGAGAAGAAGGAGAATAGGACCAAAAAATAAAAGAGGTGCATACATAATATCAATGTAGAATTTTGTTAGTGACTTGCAAATAAAAATAAATTTAACTTTTTAAGTAACCTGTTCTGGCTGTTCAACAGTTTACAAGTAAACCATCTAACTACCATTGATTGGTTATTTATGTGAAATCAATGGTAGAAACATAGGGCACCACTCATGCACTCCATTCTAAGGGCATCACCATAAAATTCACCTTAGAATGGACCCTGACGATAAAAGCATTTCAAAAGTGTTTTGAAGAAATGAAAGGTTCTCTTTTGATCTCAAACCAAACACTCATTTTACTCTCTCATATTCTCTTTCTCTAGATATATGTGTGAGGGATGGTGACTCGAGTGTGCCTTATTAAGAATGAAGAAACATGGCAAAATGAGATACATGATTCTCTTCCCAACCTCCAATCTCTCTCTTTTCTTTTTTGTTCCTCCTTTGCCCCACTGAGGAACATAATGTGAGCGTTTCTCATCATCATCGGACATACGTGGTAGACCAAATTATTCAATCAGACCCACGTGCATGAGCCACACGCGGGACAAGGGTAATTGGGTAGCTTAGCTATTGCTGGGTCGGATGAAAATATTTAAGGAACTACCGATTGTGTTGGATTTCATTGACTTTTGAAATATACTTTGATAGTTTGATTGCAAAAGTAAATGGATATTTAGATCCAAACTGCCTCATACATTATCATATATTCATGTTTAGGGATTTGACTCATCTAAAGTGAGTTTAACTCTAAAGTGAGAGAATACGATTATATCCATATCATTGATTAAGCGAAATTGTATCTTAAGTAATCATGTGTAAAAATAGCCACCCTACTGAAAAAGCTAATCAATGGAATGGATGACACTCAAAAAGAGTTTAGTAGTTGCATCTGTCATCTTGAGTTGAACTGCGGCCACTTCGTCATCATGGTGATTTAATTGATACTCTCTCCGATCAATATTATAAGCAAAAAAGTTTCAAAGTTTTTGGTCAAATATATAAGCAAAATACAACTATTTCTCTCCTATTTAATCACATTATTCATAAAATACCCTTTTCATTTATTACTAATTTTGTTTTCTAATAACTCATTTTATTCCAAGTCCCAAATCCCTTTATGAAGGGTATTTTAGATAATAGACCTAATTTTTTAACAACACTAAATGAGATTAACCAACTTCCTTAATATGTGTGTTTCATTAAATTTTTATTTATAATACTGATCGGAGGGAGTACGTATATGTGGACTAAACTCTCAAAAGAGGACGTTTCAACCATCACTTTAATTAGGTTAATGGCTACGTAACATAACATTTTCTCTAAAATAGTACATTAAAAGGTCAAATATGTTTTTCTATTAAGATATTTTAAACGAGCAATCATAAACTTAGGATATATTTGAATATACAGCTTATTTAAGCGCTTATGTAATAAGCTATTTTTTAAATAAGCTAAAAACAACTTATTTTCATAAGCTTCTCTGACAAGCTTACGAAAATAAACTAAAAAAAGCTTATGAAAAGATTATAAATTATTTTAATAAACTATCTGCTTAGATTTATTAACATAAGCTATTTTCATAAGCTCTCTATAAGATCTTTCAAACGCACCCTTACTAATTGTTATTCTTGGAATGGAAGAAGATCATAGATATTGGTTATCTAATTGCCAATATTACCTATCAACACGTCTTGACTGAATAAAACAATTTGAAGGATTTTAAGTGGTATATATTATTTTTTAATTTAATTGATCAATTAAATTAAAAAAATTAACTGCTTTTTAAACATGTACCATATGTTGATAAGAAAACATGTAACATATGTTATCATAACAAAGTGAAAACAAGAAATCGATTTTTTACGGTGATTTTAATATATTTTTTTATGGATTTACATCGATTTTTCCTTGGTTGAATTTCATTTATTAATTTGCTTTAATTTCGCCTGAGTTTGTTTTATAAATAAATTTTCAAATCAGCTTGAGTGTTTTACAGTAACTCAAATTTATAAAACAATGAATATTTGGCTATTTTTTCTTCAAGAGTTTAATTTTAATATGGGATAAATTTTTTTACCCTCAACAAATAACAAATCATCTCATGTATAACTTTAATTGCAGTTATAATAACAATCAAATATTTTTCATAACATAGGAATTCATGATTGGTTAGCAATGTAAATTTTTTTTTTCCCACAGTGCAAACATAATTAATTGCATATGCATTTAGGTATATCTGTGTTGGCATGCTACTACAAAAAAAAAAAAAAAAATTGAAGACATTAAACATTTGCAATTACATAGCATTTTGGTTCGAAAAAATTTTAAAAAAAAAAAGATCAATAACTAAAGTCTAGCAAATTTACTATCATTCTGACATTATCATTCTTCATGATTGCAATATTGTTCATTCAGGCCAAAAGGGGTAGATGGCCAGTGACTTTCTCATTTTCATTTCAGAAACTCTTATATCACTGAAGCACATACATGTATCTATCAATGGCTTCACTTCCATAGGCATGAATGATAAAAGCGTAGAATAATCCAACATATAAAATGTTAACAATTATCGATACAATACCAATACAAGACATTTTGGTAGGCAGAATCACTTCAAGTAATTCAATTTTAATGTAACTCTATAAGTACGCATATTTAGCAGTTATATTCAAATGCCATTTGTAACTAAACCATAATATTTGCATGTGAATAAAAAAATTATTACATAATGTTACAGAGAATTATCAATGCGTCCATACAGAAGAATATATTAGCTTTTAGTGATTAAGTTTTGCTTGACTTGCTTCTTTTGGGGAACAAAGGTCATTTTACACCCACCTCGTCCCATTTTGGCGTTAGACAGACTCCTACCTCCAACTCCAGAAAAACATAACTGACTCCAGAAAGACACTTTGACCTTTAATATACAGACATTGAAACTTACAGTAGAATCGCTTTTGGATATCACTATCCAAAGTTTGTCTGCATTTACTGTTAGCAAGCACAGTAAGATACTTTGACTATGATCTAATGACTTACATGGTAAAGCACTTGTTGTGATAAGAAGATGAAATCAGATCAAAACTGAAGCGCGATTAACAGCCACGAACTTGGCAAGACATGGGCAGCGGTGTTCCTTGATCTACAAAAAATGACTCTTCACAAGAAGCTTGTTCCAAGAGATAGGTCACTTAGATTTGAAAGAATTTGTGATCGTGTTGTTCCAACCTGGTGAGCAATTTCAAGCTGTTCTTCCAATGGAAGCATTTCATAACTGTAACAAAGCAGACCAAGGCAGATTTTAGATTTCAAAACTAGGAACTAGCACATTAATGAAATATACGAAAGAAAGTGGTAAATATCTGAAACAGGTCACGTCTGTAACTCCAAAGATATAGATTTTTACCCGATTGGCAACCATAGATTGATTAAGCAAGTGATTCTTAAAAAAAAAAAAGATTGATTAAGCAAGTGAAGAAAAATGACCTAGAATTTCTTGCTGTGTTATCTGTTGGTATTAACTTCTTACATTTCTGTTTTGAAAGGTGCAGGTTTCATGCATATAGACGTTATTCAAGTTATATGGCTGGTCATTCATTTGTTGTTGCAAAACACAAATCTTCAACATATATTGAATAATTAGTTGATTACTTTATTTTTTCATTCATTTTTATTAAGACTAGTTTGATATCCTTTTCCCAATAGCATATACATACAATAATGTTTGTGTGAAGCTAAAACTTACTGGCATAGCAGCTCACAGTCAACTATACTGTCAGGGCCAGGCCGATGGGCCTTTCCATTTGAACGAAACTGTCTGAAAGCTTTTGGATTTAGGCCAGCAACATGGGGTGCTGCATCAACAAGCTTTCTCTGTAAAGATTGCAGTCTACGAAATGTGATTTCATCAAGAGGTGCAATGCAACCAATACTGCCATCCAAGGTACCAAATAATAAGGCAAAACGATTGGTTTTATCTGAGCCTGGACCAGAACCAGTTCGATCAGAAGTGGAAAGCATCTGCAACCTTAAGAATTTAGTCACATAGGCACCAACATGAAACTCAGCTCTTGAAAGCAGTTTCTGTCCTTTCCAACTCTCAGACATCTTTGGTGCATAGTAAAAAATCTGCTTCCAGACAATACAAAGGATACATGTCTTAACGAAAAGGCCAATTTTCTTTTAAGAAAAACTCAACAATGATGACTTAACTTCAGGCTATCACTATCAGGTTTTCAGTCAGAAGAAGTTTTTCTTATTTTTGGATAAATAATGTACTACTAGAAAGAAAGAAGAGGAAGTATGTAGGGCAGGGGGCATAAAAAACTTACTGAACATTCACGAGTCATAATTACAATCTAGAAAAAAAATGGTCAACGGACAAAGACCAAAATATAAAAAGAACTGAGGGGAAGAAATACTATTAGAAAAGGAACCATCCCGGCAGACATAAAATTCATGAACTTAACAACTGTGGCACATGATTTCTATTATGTCCTGCCCAATTCCCCCCATTTAGATTTGAACTTTTATGTCCATGAAATAAAGCAACTTTCCAGAAGAATCAGGTAAAACTTGTTACAATTTAATATACTAAACTAAAGAAGGATTTTGAAGATGGTACAAGGAACAGTGGCAGAATGCTCATTTGAGAAATTGCCATTAATCCAAGTTGTCTAACTGAAAGTTGCCCAATGCTAACTTGACCATTTCGAAAGAAAACCGCCCATCTCATATCCATTATTTTTTGTCAGAACATTGTGCACGAGTGTGTCTACATACACAGACAGATTTTAATTTTCTTGCCAGTATACAATTATTAAATTACTAAATTACATCAGTTGAAAATAAAGTATACAAAGAGTTTGTGAAATGCTTGAGTGGGAAAGACACTCAGCTGATTGGTATTTATACACAAAATGATTACAAGGCTAATAAATATTAAGTACAGTTTACAAGACTAGTCTATTTCCTAAGATACATTGAGACTATGAAAGATGCATTGTAACTATCTACTAGGAAAGTGGGACATTAATGCTATTCTAATTCCAACAAGAGTATTAACTATAAGCTATTTCCAACACTCCCCCTCAAGCTCGAGCATAGAGATCAAAGGCATCCAGCTTGTTACATATATAAGTAATCGTTGGTCCTCGAAGAGCTTTGGTGAGCAAATCAGCCAATTGATCATTTGAGTTGACAAAGGAAGTGACAATTTCTCCGGAAACAATCTTCTCACGAATAAAGTGACAATCAACCTCTATATGCTTGGTTTGTTCATGAAAGACTGGATTAGATGCAATGTGGAGAGCTGCCTGATTATCACAAATCAATCTCATAGTTCCAATCTCGCAAAATTTTAACTCTTTAATTAGTTGTTTTAGCCATATCAGTTCACATGTAGTGAGGGCCATAGCTCGATACTCGGCTTCAGCACTTGACCTTGCAACCACATTTTGTTTCTTGCTTTTCCATGAAATGAGGTTTCCTCCAAAGAGAACTCAATATCCTGAGGTGGATCTCCTATCACACGGAGATTCAGCCCAATCTACATCAATATAGGCAGTAATCTCCTTATGCCCCCTGTTCTCATACAATAACCCTTTTCCTAGAGATCCTTTAATGAATCTCAAAATTTCAACAACCGCATTCCAATGGTCAATATGAGGAGAGTTCATAAATTGACTGACCAAGCTGACAGCAAAAGAGATGTCTGGTCTAGTTATAGTTAGATAATTCAACTTTCCTACTAACCTTAGATATCTGCTTGGATCTGAGAATAAATTTCCCTGGTCAGGAATAAGTTTAACATTCGGATCCATGGGTGACTCAGCTGGTTTACAATTCATCATGCCGGTTTCTTCAAGAATATCAAGAGCATACTTTCTTTGGGAAATAGCAATCCCTGACATTGACTGAGCGACTTCAATTCCTAGAAAATATCTCAACCGACCCAAGTCTTTGGTTTGAAAATGACAAAATAGATGCTTCTTTAGTTGCTGAATTCCGATATGATCATTCCCTGTTATGACAATATCATCCACATAAACCACAAGATATATGCTTAAAGTGGATGAATGCTTGTAAAATACCGAGTGATCTACTTCACTTCGGATCATTCCAAATTTTTGTAAGACCAAGCTGAATCTCCCAAACCAACAATGAGTAGATTGTTTAAGACCATATAGTGATCGGTGAAGTTTACAAACCAATCCTGTTTCCCCCTGAGCAACAAATCCGGAAGGTTGCTCCATATAGATTTCCTCGGTTAAGTCACCATGCAAGAAAGCATTTTTGACATCTAACTGATGCAAAGGCCATTGATTCATGGCTGCCATGGATAGAAAAACTAGGACTGAAGCCATCTTTGCAACGGGCGAAAAAGTATCGCCATAATCTAAGCCAAAGATCTGTGTGAAGCCTTTAGCTACAATTACCACTAGGCCCTACTTTGACAGTGAAGACCCATCGACATCCCACAGTATTTTTATTCAAAGGTAGAGGAACCAAAGACCAAGTATGGTTCGATTCCAAAGCTTGCATTTCCTCAATCATTGCTTGCCGCCATCCTGAATGGGAAAGAGCTTCCTGGACAGTTTTAGGAATAGGGACAGAAGACAAGGAAGAGGTGAAAGCATACTGAACAGGAGAAAGACGATGATAACTAACAAAATTATAAGTAGGATGAGAATTACGGGTGGAACGAATACCTTTACGAACAGCAATCGAGAAGTCGGAAGTAGAGGAGGGCAGAGCCGGAGACAGTTCAAGAGCTGGGTCAGGCACAGGATCACGGGGCTCAAGACCTGGTGGAGATGTTGCAGCTTCCCGAGGACGACGATGATAGGTAATCAAAGGACGAGCACCATCTTCTTGAGGAGTAGAGGGATTGAGGAAAGGAATAGGTAGGACCATAGATGGAGTGACAGTTTCACCGATGGAACAGAATAATGGAGAATCTTCAAAGAAGGTCACATCTGCACAAGTGAAGAAGCGATGCGAGGAAGGAGAGTAACACCTGTAACCTTTTTGGACACTGGAATACCCAAGGAAGACACTTGATTGCACGAGCAGTGAGTTTATCTTTCCCTGGAGACAAGTCATGAACAAAACAAGTGCAACCAAAAATACGCAGAGGAAGTTTATAAGTAGATGCATCAGGAAATAAAAGGGAAAGAGGGATCTGGTTATCTAGCACAGAAGATGGCATGCGATTGATTAAGTATCCAGCTGTAAGAACATCATCTGCCCAAAATTTTAATGGGACATTAGCATGAATTAACAAGGTTCGAGCAGTATCAAGAAGATGGCGATGTTTTCTTTCTGCAATACCATTTTGTTATGGTGTGTGTGGACAACTAGATTGATGGATCATCCATCTAGATGACATAAAAGACCTGAATGATGCAGAAAAATACTCTCTAGCATTATCACTCCTTAAAATGTGGACTGAACGACCAAATTGAGTAGAAATTTCTGAACAAAATTTCTGGAAAAGTTCAAACAGTTCAGACCGGTCTTTCATTAAATAAATCCAAGTACATCTAGAGAAGTCATCAATAAAAGTCACAAAATAACGAAATCCTAAAACGGAGCTGACACGACTTGGTCCCCAAACATCTGAGTGGATCAATGCAAAAGGAAACTTAGACCGACTTGTTTCTTTACTTGTATTGAAGGACTTAAAAAAATAATTTGGACTAAAGGATTTGTGAAATGCTTGAGTGTATTTGCACTCAGCTGATCTACTATTTATATACACTTGTAGGAGTAAATACAATTTACATTTACAAGGAGATTAATAATATTTCTACTTCCTAGGTGCATGTATAACATTCCCTAGATGCATGACTAACTATGTACATGAATTTGAATATAATTGCTACAACTCCCAATATTAATGCTATTAATTCCAACACTCCCCCTCAAGCTGGAGCATACAAATCAAATGCTCCAAGCTTGGAACAAATATATTGAATTCTTGGCCCCCTTAAAGACTTTGTGAAAATGTCTGCTAGTTGGTCATTAGAACTAACAGATTCAGTGATAACTTCCTTAGAAAGAACTTTCTCTCGAATAAAATGACAATCAATCTCAATGTGTTTAGTTCTTTCATGAAACACTGGATTAGAAGCTATGTGAAGAGCTACCTGATTATCACAACATAGTTTCATCTGTTTGGTGTCTCCGAACTTCAACTCCTGAAGAAGTTGTTTAATCCAAATGAGTTCACAAGTGGCTGTGGCCATAGCTCTATATTCCGCTTCTACGCTCGACCATGCAACAACATTTTGCTTTTTGCTCTTCCAAGAGACAACATTCCCTCCAATACACAATACCCTGAAGTGGAACGTCTGTCAATTGGTGATCCTGCCCAATCTGCATCACAGTATCCAACTATTTGAGTGTTTCCTTTGTCTTCATAGAGTAGCCCTTGTCCCAGTGATTTTTTAATATACCTCAAAATTCAAATCACTGCATCCCAATGGTCAGTATGAGGAGATTGCATGAACTGACTTACTACTCCAACTGCAAAGGAAATGTCTGGTCTAGTAATAGTGAGGTAGATAAGTTTTCCAACCAATCTACGATACCTTTCCGGATCTGAATAAGGCTCCCCTTGACTAGGTAGTAATTTTTGATTTGGATCCATAGGGCTATCAATGGGCCTACAAGCCAACATACCAGTTTCTTTAAGTATGTCTAGGGCATACTTTCTTTGTGAGATTGTGATTCCATTACTTGATTGAGCAACTTCAATGCTAAAGAAATATTTTAACTTTCCCAAATCCTTGGTTTGAGAGATTCTTTCATGATCATCTCCTGTGATGACTATATCATCCACATAAACCACCAAGTAAACACATTTATTCGAAGAAGTATGACAATAAAAGACTGAATGATCCGCTTCACTCCGTTTTAGTCCAAAAGCCTGTACAACAGAACTGAATTTCCCAAACCAAGCTCGTGGAGATTGTTTAAGTCCATAGAGAGATCGTCGTAGTTTGCAAACTAACCCAGACTCCCCCTGAGCAACAAAACCAGGTGTTTGCTCCATGTAAATCTCTTCTTCGAGTTCTCCATGAAGAAATGCATTTTTGATGTCCAGTTGATATAATGGCCAATGATAGATGGCAGCCATGGCAAGAAACAATCGAACAGAAGTAATTTTTGCCACCGGGGAAAAGGTATCTCCATAGTCAAGACCATAAATCTGGGTATAACCTTTAGCCACGAGACGAGCTTTGAGACGATCAATCTGGCCGTCTGGGCCAACTTTAATAGCATACACCCAACGACAACCAACAGGTTTCTTGCCAGACGGAAGTGGAACCAACTCCCAAGTACCACTGTGCTCAAGTGCCTGCATTTCATCAATCATGGCTAGTCGCCATCCTGGATGAGCAAGTGCCTCATGAACATGTTTAGGAATGGAAACAGAAGATAAGGTTGACACAAAAGAATAATAAGAGGGAGAAAGAAGATGATAACTTAAAAAGTTGTAAATAGGATGAGGATTCCGGGTTGACCGAGTACCTTTTCGAAGAGCAATAGGTAAACCAAGATTTTCTTCGGGAAGGTCCGTGATAGGAGTGGTGGTTGGAGTAAGACATGATTCATCGCGTCTTTCAGGGTCCTCCAATGTTGTATTAGGAGCTCGCGGACGACGCCGATATATGATGAGAGGCGCCTGAGATGGTTCCGGCTGGGAATTACTAGGAGCAACTTCGGTGGAACCCATAGGAGAGATTGGTTCCTACAGACAAGGAGATAGATCAAGTAAGGGAACTGGAAATACCTCATGAACAGCTTTAGACTCGACCATGGAGGAGGAGAAATATAGAGTGTCCTCAAAGAACGTCACATCTGCTGATACATAGTAACGATTGTGGATTGGAGAGTAACATCGGTATCCTTTTTGCAATCTAGAATATCCCAGGAAAACACATTTGATGGCTCGAGCAGACAACTTGTCTAAACCTGGAGAAAGATCATGAACAAAACAGACACATCCAAAAACACGAGGAGCAACATGAAACAAAGGTTCTTTAGGAAATAAGATTGAGTGAGGAACTTTATTATTAAGGGAGGAAGAAGGTATTCGATTTATCAAAAAACAAGCAGTTAAAACTGCATCACCCCAATGACGGACAGGTACATTTGCATGAAGTAACAATGTCCGAGCAGTGTCAACAAGGTGTCTATTCTTCCTTTCTGCTATTCCATTCTGTTGGGGGGTATGAGGACAAGTTGATTGATGAAGAATACCCTGTGAAGACAAAAAAGAAGAAAGATTGGAAGAAAAGTATTCTTTTGCATTGTCACTTCTAAGAACCTTAATCGTCTTGCCAAATTGAGTTTTAATTTCATTGAGAAAAGAAGTGAAGATGGAAAATAATTCAGATCGTTCTTTCATTAGAAAAACCCAAGTACATCGAGAAAACTCATCAATAAAAGTGACAAAATATCTAAAACCCATTGATGACACACGACTTGGACCCCACATATCAGAATGAATAACAGAAAAAGGTGAATCAATACGACCTTCAATTTGCCTAGGAAAAGAAGAACGAACATGCTTTCCTAATTGACATGACTCACATGTGAGAGTTTTTATTTTGTCAAGACTAGGAACCATTTGCTTTAATTTAAATAAGCTTGGATGTCCCAAACGTTCATGAAGAAGATTTGGCGAGTCCGCAGCAATACAAGCCAAAGAAGGAGTTGATTGGAGGTAGTAAAGACCACGTGATTCATGTTCTCTGCCAATCATCCGACCCGTACCACGTTCCTGTATAACAAAAGAATCAACATTAAAGGTCACTGAACAATTAAGGGAACGAGTAAGCTGACTAAGAGATATTAAATTAAAAGGACAGCCAGGTATAAACAAAACAGAGTTTAAGGACATGGTAGAAGTAGGTGAGACATGACCGATTCCTTTGGCTGCAACCTTAGAACCATCCGCCAAAGTAATGAAATGAAGGAATTTAGGTGGAGAAATAGAGGAAAATAAAGAACTATTACCAGCAATATGATCAGAGGCACCTGAATCAATTACCCATGAATTTTGATTACCGGATTGAGAGATGCAAGCGGTAGAGTTATAAGCACCAGCAGCAGTGGAGGATTGGGATTGCTTGGCTGCCAGCTTGGCTGCTTTCAATTGGAGATATTCTTGATAATCTTCTTCTGAAAATTTTATCTCTGCTTTTTCAGACTTACAAGATTCACAGATTTTCCGGGAAATCCATGAAGAGAGTAACAAGTATCTTGAGTATGACCCATTCTTTTGCAATATGAACATTGAGGACGGCCACCTCTTCCACCACACCCTCCACGACCCCCTCGTCCTCCCCGGTTAGACACCATTGCAGAAGATTCAATAGTCTCATTTGAATTCCCACTTGTTTTTGGGGAAGGAACTCGAAGGAGTCGAGTGACCAAATTCTCCATTGAGGGAATTTCTTGGCCAGTCAGAATCTGATCACGAACATGCTCAAAATCCGGATGCATTCCCCGGAGAACCAGCACCATGTACAAATTATCGAGCTTAGTTTTCATACCTTCAAGAGTGTCGGATTCCAAAGACATTTTTAACGTCTCAACTGCAGCTTGAGCCTTAGAAACATACGAGATCATGTCATGATCGGACTGTTTGAGAGTTGCCAACTTTTGTGCAGCATCGTACAACTGTTGAATGTCATTAGCAAAGACATCATGAGCCTTTTTTATAGAAAGTATTACAAGTTTTGAAGGCTCTAAAGTTTGTTAGGATGCTAGGTTCAACAGATTGCCACAACAAAGCACAAAGTTGATAATCAAGTTTCTTCCACTGATCCTTTTTGTCTTCTGGAATCTTATCCAGTGATTTCTCCAAATGTTCATGATATCCTTGACCAAGAAACCAAAGTTCCACGGAGGCAGACCATGCTAAATAATTCTTACCATTTAGCTTCTCCGAAGTGATTGTTGGAGTTCCAGAAATAGAGAAAGCCGGACCACCATTTGCTGTCTTCTCAGAGGTCATCTTAACAGCTGAAAAGTAAGGGAACACAAAGCAAACAGTAGTAACTAGACAGTGACAAGAACAACAAAAAAAAAACAGAGAAGACTAAGAGACCCACTTCTCCCAACAACCAAAAAAGTGGATTTTGACCAGCTAGAACAACAGAGAACAGTGTTGCGAACGGTTCTGGGCGGTCGCGGCGATTTTCCGGCGTGGGGAAGGTGGCGCGTGAGGTACACGCGCCGACAAGGTGAAGCGCGTACGGAGGCGCGTGAGGGCGCGTGGGCTGTTTTCCGGCGACGTAACTTCGGGATATGGCCGGTCGGTGACTTATGGTAGGCTTTCCGGCGACGGTGGACAGTGGGTAGCCGGCGACAGTGACTTTAGGCTTGAACGGTGGCTGTTTGGGTAACTAGGCGAGAGAGTTCTGCTGGACCAGAGTCAGAACCTTCAAGGAGAGGATAAACCTGCTCTTGATACCATATTGAAGGACTTAAAAAAATAATTTGGACTAAAGGATTTGTGAAATGCTTGAGTGTATTTGCACTCAGCTGATCTACTATTTATATACACTTGTAGGAGTAAATACAATTTACATTTACAAGGAGATTAATAATATTTCTACTTCCTAGGTGCATGTATAACATTCCCTAGATGCATGACTAACTATGTACATGAATTTGAATATAATTGCCACAACTCCCAATATTAATGCTACTAATTCCAACAACTTGGAAAAGAAGAACGAGCATGTTTGCCAAGTTCAAATGATTCGCACTGAAGAGACTGCAAGTGAGAGAGACTAGGAACCATTTTCTTTAATTTATTCAGACTTGGATGACCCAAACGATTATGAAGAGTACTTGGGGAATCAGCTGCAGCACACACAATTGATGATGAAGGTTGAAGGTAATAAAGCCCGCGTGACTCAGAGCCTGTACCCAATCATCCATCCCGTACTCCGGTCCTGAATATGGAAAGAGTCAGAATCAAAGGTTACTGAACAATTAAGAGTGCGAGTCAATTTACTAATTGAAAGTAAATTAAAGGGACTGCCTGGAATAAGATGAACAAAATTTAGATTTAGAGAAGGGAGAGGAGAAATTTGAACAAAATTTAGATTTAAAGGCTTGTACATTGGAACCATCGGCAATTGTTATGAAATGAGGATCTTTTATAGAAGATAAGTTTGAGAATAATGAAGGATTACCAGCAATATGGTCTGATGCACTAGAGTCCAGAATCCAGGATTCAGAAGGCAATGATTGAGAAAAACAAACTGAGGAATTACCTGATGGAAGCACTGAAGATGAGGCATTGCTAGAAGAAGCAGCCTTTAGCTTAAGGTACTCCTGATATTCACTATCAGATAGAATCTTATTTACTTGTGGAGGATCATCCTTCTTCTCAGTTCCCAAAACCTGCACTTGTGAAATATGCGCAAATTTGGATGGAAAGCCATTCAGGGAGTAGCAGTGGTCTTGAGTATGTCCCATTCGTTTACAGTAAGAACACTGTGGCTGAGTGTCGCGACCACCTCTGCCATGGCCACGTCCTCGGCCCCCAAAATCAGAATTGGTCACAAAGACAGCAGAGTCTCCTTGAGAGTCTGGTTTGGCAGATTCTTCAGTCATTGGAACACGAAATAAGCGATCAATCAACTCATCAATAGTAGGAATTTTTGGGTTCGTCAGGACTTGATTTCTAACATTTTCAAAATCTTTATGTAAACCATGAAGACAAACACCATATACATCTGATCTAACTTGTCTACCACCTTTTGAGAATCACTATCAGTGAGAATCATCTTTACTTGCTGAATTGCAAACTGAGCTCTACTCAGATAGGAAATCAAGTCATGATCTTGCATTTGAAGAGTTGCAAGATTGTGAACAGAGTCATAGAGGCGCTGAATGTCATTGGCATACACACTTTTAGCCTTCTTCCAAATATCATAACAGGACTTATAGGAGCGATAGTGAACAAGAAGTGATGGATCAATAGACTGCCAGAGAAGAGATACTAGTTGATAATCAACCTTCTGCCATTCATCCTTTAAGGTAGCATCAATCTTCTCAACCTTAGTTGTCAGATGATCACAAAGGCCTTGACCAAGGAATCAAATCTCAACAGCGGAACACCAGTCTAAATAGTTTTTGTCATTGAGTTTGACAGAGGTGATAGATGGAGCTCATGAAAAGGCAAACGAAATGGGACTCTTCTGACCCTTGTCAGAACCTAAAGATGTCATTATGTAGAAATGAAAGGTTCAAAATAAAGGAATTTAGGAAATAGAGACAGAAACCTCAAGGGCACTTAGACCCACTACCCTTAAACTCAAACAATCGTCGGTATGACCCCCTAAACAGGTAGGGATGAGGCCGGCGACCAGTTCTGGACAAGCAGCGGAAGATTCCGGTTACCGAAGGGCAACGCGTGGCTTCACGCGCGAAGAGGAGCAGCGGCGCGTGACAGGGCTTCTGGTGACGGATCTTGGTGGTCTAGCCGGTCGGAGCCTTCAGATGCTATTTCCGGTGGCAGTGAGCGGTGGGTCGGTCGACGGTGGTGGCTACCTGAGACCGTAGGACAAGACTAGAACAGACGCAGGACCAGCCTGCTTTGATGCCAAGTTGAAAATAAAGTATACAAAGAGTTTGTGAAATGCTTGAGTGGGAAAGACACTCAGCTGATTGATATTTATACACAAAATGATTACAAGGCTAATAAATATTAAGTACAGTTTACAAGACTACTCTATTTCCTAAGATACATTGAGACTATGAAAGATGCATTGTAACTATCTACTAGGAAAGTGGGACATTAATGCTATTCTAATTCCAACAAGAGTATTAACTATAAGCTATTTCCAACAACATCCAATATTCCATAATTACCGTATATGAATTCCATTTGTCCTTGTTTATGCCCTTTCTTTTCCATTACAAAAACTTCATATTTGCCAGCCCAGCCAAGAAGGAAGGCAATTCATATTAGATAACTAACATCACAAAACAAAAATCACCCACGAGGGACACAGCTTAGTCTTTAGCCAAGCTGCACCTTCCAATTTAAATTAAACTGGAAATAGTCCATTTCTAATATCCCATAACAAATCTAAAAAAAATTCTTAGACACAAGCAAAATAAATATGCAGGTTATACCCTATATTATGTTGGAAAATCCAAAGAACTTCACATTTTTATACCATGTATCTTTAAAAAGAGTAAACGCACAAATAGAAACAACATATTACCACACAATCGTAAGACAAACCTGGATGTTCTTTTGATCATCTGAAACCATGAGACTCAGAGTACTTCCATCAATCAAAAATTCTGTTGCAAAACAATCAAGAGAACCGAAATCCTTGGCTAATAAGCTAAGTTGAGCACCCTGCTCTTTCCAACTAAGAAAGTATATGCTTTTATGGATGTCACCAATAAGGATGAAGTTTTTCACCTGAAAAAATGTTAATAGATATTAAAGAGGAAAAAAAAAAACATTTGACAACATCGAGTTATCTGAGTTTCTATTATTGCTCTTGAAAACAATAGGAAACACATTCTAAAATGACACTATTGAATTTTTAATTCAATAAGAGAAACTTGTGAAGATTAAATATGGATGCAAATAACTAAACTTTGCATGCCATTTTTCCATTAGCAATTTTATCAAATAGAGAGAAGATATAATGAAATATCACTTACGATGTTTAAGCTCACAACATGTAATGGTGGCGCATCAAAGAATGCTATACCATTCAACTCGGTGCCAGTCCACTTGTGCAGAATAATTTTTGGACCAGATGCTATTAATAGATGACCCTGAAGTGAGGCTAAGGCAGATATAGCACCTTTCAATTCCTTTGCGTACACCTCTGAAACCTGTAAAGAAGATGAAAATTTAATAATGTCCTTATGAAAACATCACCCAAAATTAAAGAGACTAAATTTGGCCACTTTTTGAAGGGGGCATAAGAATACCAGAGTTTGAGGACTATCAGTATTTTTCCCCAAAGAAAACAGGAGGATACGTCCTCTTGCAGCAACATCCTCTCCTTGTGCATAAGCAGAACCTATGGCTAAAAGCGTTTCATTTTCTTTTGAGGTTGTATTCTACAACATGTTTCACAAAGAGAAATTAATGAGGTCAAGCATCAAGAAGCATCCTTAATCGTATCACAATAATTAGTATTCAGCTTGATTTAAAAACCAAAGAATAAAAAAATATTACCAGCAGAGTAACCATTCTCACAGTGAGGGCATTTTCAGAAGTTTGCATAGGTATTGTTGCCTTTGTTTGCCAAGGGCCACCAGACTTTTCTGGCTCCATAATTCGAACCTCAAATTCATCGATACTATAAAAGCGGTTTTGATCATCAGAATTCAAATTCTGACTCTCAGTCTGATGGTTGACATCTTGGTCAACCAGAGAAACAACTTGATTTAATGGCTTATGAACCTGATGAGAATGATTAAAAAGTGGCATTACTTCATGAATCAAAAACCTGAGACAGAGGAATTAAAAGCAAAAGACCAAGGAGTTGTTCCATCTAAATTATAATAACAGCAAACAAAAGCAAGAGTCATCCAATTGCTTAGGGAAAAAAACCATTTAACATCAAGCCAACAAAATAACATAGATATTCAGCAATTCTTGATCACAAAAATATTCGAATGAACCACTGAAGGGTGGTAACAGCAAATCAGATAGTTAAATAACTGAAAATACATTAGCAAATTAACAAACTAGTGACTACTTCGGAAGTAAATCCTAAATATACATTTTACTATAATAAGGAATATATGAACAAGACAGGCTACAATTTTACTAATCAAGACACAAGCTAATGGAAAAAGAACCTTTAGGGCAGGACTAGTTAATTCACTCTAACTCTTAGCTTAAAAGTTGGAAATAACTCATGAATGTACTATGGCACTGTTTGGCAAGGCCAAACCGATAGCTTATATCGGATAAGTTTATAGCTCTGTTTGGTAAACATTTTTTTCCACTAGCTTATAGCATCTTTACAGACGCAATTTGAAGTAGCATTCGAGCTAATAGCATATTTTTTCCTCATTTTTATCATTACTATTTTAATTAAATTCCTCCTTTATTCTCTATTAAATAAAATAAAATATCCTAATCCTAATATCCTAATTTAGTTAACAAAATATATATTTAAGGACTTTCACTAACTAGATATATATTTAAGATAAAAACTAATAGAGAATATATTTGTCTATAAAAAATTATATAAAAAATCATATCAATGTGTCATTTTATTTAATAAAAATAATTAAAAATAAATTTTAAATTAAAAAATAATATTTAAATTTTTTATATGATAAATAATTTAAAAAATTAAAAGAGATAATTATTTTAAAATAAATAACACACACATATATAAATAGAATTTATATATAAAAAAAAAACATAAACATGCCCTTTTATGTGATTTTAAATTTATCAGCTAGTTTAACCGCTAATTTTACCAAACACTTCAAATTCAATTAGTTAGTTTATCCGTTATCAGCTATAAGCTCATCCGATATCAGTTAGCTTACCAAACAACTAGCTCATCCGCTAGCCGCTATAAGCTCATGAAACGTTTTGTATGGCTAAAGATTCCAACCACAAGAAATACTCCTAATTATTATTAAATGTTAATAACTATAACCTTGTAAGCATATCAATTACATTCTTGAACATTGCAAGCAATTAAAGAAAAATTGGAGGGGGGGATATGTATACTTACAGGAACTGAAACAATAAGCGGATACAAATTCTTCTCCGCAAAGTAAGTTACTTGATGTGGAGTGGCTTTTAGTGGAATCTAAGGATGACATCACAAATTAGAAAAGGTCAAATCAAAGCAGGTATAAAATTAAGACTGTAATATGAAATGGGGACATAAACTTGAGGGGGGAAAACCTCACTTTCTGTACAGGCCAGTAACTGTCGTAGTTTGAGCCAGAAGGCAACTGGCATATCTTTAAAACACCCTATAAAGAAGAGACACACAAGAAAAAAAATCAGCCACAATTATACATCTAGTTTGTGATAAATTATCCATAAAAGGAAATTGTTGCCCTGTACCTGTGATGTAACATATATGAGTCCGTGATTGCAGTTGACATTGTGAAGGACAGTAAAAGCAACAATAGACCCATCACATAGCTGACACAGAAGAAAATGGCAAGATAAATCGTTAAATTTCTTCCACAACTCCACATAAAAAATATGAACAACAAAACCATAATTTATCTTGTAAGTATAAAACCAAGCCAGAAAGATGCAGTCATCTGTTGCTACGGCTCAAACACAGTACGCAATCCAATCAACCGCATATTATAATTTGTACAACAATGGCACACAATTGGCAAGGTCTGACAGAGGACTACCAGAAAACATCAAGCACCACCTGCAGTAAGTCTTGTCATACTTACTCCATTTAATAACTTCTTATGGACAATGAATTAAATCCATCCAACCGTTAAATTGAAAGTTCTCATAAAGTATATCAAGTTTACAAAATTTCATTGAATTTAAGAATTATCTGATACTTCATCGTACAACTTTATTTTAACGTATAATACTTTATTTAAAATATAGGTACATATCAACTAAAAGATTGCATAACTATGAATATCTAATTTATCTAAAATTTGATATGCATGATCATTTACATAATATCATGCGATTCAACGGTTAGATTTGTTAAATTCATATTTTATGAAAAAGTGTCCAAGGATTACTCAGGGAGTAGGTGGATCCATTCTCATATATACATATATATAAGTGTGTGTGTGTGTAATAGAGCACACTTGGTCCAAGGGACTACCGCAAAGGTAGAAGACCCAGGTTTGAATCCTGTTTCCCTTTGAATACTTCAGTTGGCAAAAATGCTAGCTGCTCTCAATACTTCAGTTGAAAAAGAAAAAATAATAACATTCTAAGAAAAGATTAAGACAATTGATATGAGTTAGGTATGACTTCTAAGCTTCTTGTCCTCCACTCCTTTTTGTTACAGCCCAGTAATGTAGAGGTGGGAAGAAATAAAAAATAGAAATGAGAGTGAAAGAGAGAGAGATCATTTTAGACCTTTTTTTTATTTTTATTTTCGGGGGGACTGGGGAGGCCAAAAGGATTAGGGGAGAGGAAAGAAGAAAGATATATAATTTCAACAACCTTCACTGCATGAGACATGCTTACAGAAAGGCTGCTGCTGCAATGTTCTTTTAGACTTAAAAACTCTTGACATACTCTATTGGCCTAGGATGCTAACTTACGAAAGCTTCTAAAACCATAAAAAGGAGCTTCAGAAACAATATTTTACAGATGGTTCTGAAATCCTCAGAAGATAGACAAAAAATGTTGCTCCATAAGAAAAGGTACTTCTTAAAAGAACTTACTTCATAAAACAACTACATTCTAAATGAAACTTAAATGAATGAAATGCAATTATGCTTATAGCCAAACAAGTGAAAACCATAGCTATTAATAGTTAAACAAACTGTTTCACCAAAAAAAAAAAAAAAAATAGATAAGCAAACTGCAACGCAAGGTTATTGGCCTGGGAAGGACTGCTCATTGCAGTTCCGTAGTGTTTGGTCCTCTCTTTCTCAATCTTTCCTTCTTGCTGTTTCTGGTTTTCCTATCCTCTGTTGTAAGGAGCTGAGCTCCATTTATATAGTTCCATATTACCCAGTTATTTCAGTTCCTAACAGGCCACAATTTAAGAACACTGGACAATTGTTGAAAACATGACTTTTATATGCATTTTTTGGTAAAATGGCTTTTATATGCTTTTTACAATGAAGAAGGTGGTGTACATTTAAAAATATCACATTCATAGGAACCGAACCATCCAAGAACATAGGTAAAAGGCCATTATATCAAATTGAATATCTAACAGATATAATTACATAGTGGTGAATTTGTTCTGACCTGTGGATGAACACGAAGTCGTTCTCTCAACACCATAACCCAAGCCGGTCTTGAACCCGACAGGAAGAATCCTTGATAACCGCCAATATTCTTAAAAATAGTAATCTGTTGACAAAGTGATCCATTTGATGTCTCCTCCCTGGCATATGCATCCAAGGATACACGAACAAATCTCAAATTTCTAAGCCTGGAAACACTAGTACTGTTAAGACCAATGGGTACTCCGGCAGATGCTGAATCCTCAACTCTAGAAGTCCCATCTGGACTTTCATAAAGGTAAGCATGATAACAAAGAATTGTTCCATCACTCAAAGTTCCAAACAGAAATGGACGGCTATGCGGTCCCAACCATCTCTGCATGGCCAACTCTACAACCTTCATATTCGGTACATTTTCCTTCCTGCCTTGGCTGACCACCCCGTCAGAATCTCTATCCCCTTTTTGAGAATCTTTTGGCACCTCATTCATCAGGGCATCAACAAGGTGGCTCTTTCCGGACATAAAATTTTCCACTGAAAAAACACAACTGAAATTGGGCACATCAAATATTTCAAGGCTGCCATTTTCAAAACAAACAACACAATAGATATCCCCATGGTCCTGAGCTGCACCATCAGTGCCATCAATAGTCTCACTAACACCAGTAGAAAGCCATGCATCAGTACTTGTCTTCCTTAACCATGGCTCAGGTCCTTTATCATGGTACAGTGTACATGAAGATACCGATCCCTTTGAGCTCTCAAGTGAAGTCGGAGAAGTGACAGAAATATTGCAGCTACTAGGATCTGTGAATTGAAATAAATAAGGGGAAAAAGGCATCACAGAATAATATTTAAAAAAGAAAACCACTGCAATCAGACTGCTTCTCAGCAGCATCTACAGATGCTTGCACTATGTTCTCAGTCCATTACTAAGATTCTAAAAAAATTATGAAAACAAGTAATATAAGTATATAACAACAACAAAAAATAAGAACAAATTGATCATTAGAAAAAAAAATTAAAAGAAACTACTGTAGTTGATAACCAAAAATTTACCTCCAATCAAAAGTCGAATACTTCCATCACTCATTCTGAGTAAGACGTATGGATCAGCTATAGAAACAGAGAGCGCTATAGCACTCTCAGGTCCAGAACTAGATTCAGAATTAGAAGCTCCAAAGCTTACTTCCTGGGTCATAAAAGAACCATCTAGAATTCGTGCACCACGTTCAAAGACTTGGACAACTCGACGCCTATGAACAAAACCAGGATTGCATAAGTTATATCCTTACAATCTTGATTTGAATTCAGCAGAATGGAAAATTATCACAACAATATATTGGTTACAGTATGACATATAGGAAACATAGAAATCAACATATTAAACCATGATATACAGAATATAAACGGAACACACTTTCTATTTCTCCATCAAGTGGTGACAGTCATGCCAACAGAAGAATCAATAACTGAGAAGAAACATATAAAATCCCAGTCAAATGGTAAAGATTCAAAAGCAGAAAGCAAAAAAGCAAGTTTAGATAAAGACCCATCTTCTAAATAAATTCCAACCTACGGAAACATCAATAACTAACCAAAAACGGATAACAGCCGCGGCATAATAGAGATCCACAAAAGCAATAAGCAAAATCAAAGTTGAAATAAAGTCCCACCTTCCAAATAAATTCCCTGCAATGAGCGTTTTTCCTTGAACATAATAGTCAACGCTTTCAGTAACCTCACTCAGAAGATCAGCTGTTTCTAGAACCTAATCATAACAGGAAAAAAAAAAAAACGAGTCATTTAATGAAACAAAAAATGCATTACCGCCATTTATTTTCTAGTGTTTGTGCGGTAAGGAATCCCATTGAAGTGCCAGAACCCAGAACTCTAGCACATAAAATGCTAAAAAAGGAGAGTAGCATGGATAAAAGAAAAAGAAATGGGCAAAAGAAGAATGAGGGAAATTAAATGGGGAGAGAGAGTATACATAAAGATAAAAGATGCTGCTTAGCAAGAACCAAGCTAGGAAGAAACTCAATCAAGCCAACTTTTGAAAAACTTTAGTTCATTCATTGATCCTTCACCAACACACCACTCCAAACAAAACAAACAAAGCAATTCCAAGCAGTCTTACAAAAATATATCATTTTGCTTTCTACACCCTTACTCCAACAAGACTGGGAGTTTGAACTTGATCAAACATACCCACGGCATTAAAAACTACTGCGACAAAAACTTCCATTGTTGAGCAACGGCTTGAAAGATAGCAAAATGACTTTCCTTCCTTCTTACCCATTCAGCACCGCCAGCACCCCCCCCCCCCCCAAAAAAAAAAAAAAAACTATATTCTTGCTAAAATTTTAAGCAGTCAAAGTTCAAATGAAGACAGCCACTAAATATTTTTTCTGAAAACAAACATTACAAACTAGGGTTGCATCCACAGGTAGTCTTTGGACATGCACCGCCTTCAATGTTTAATAGGTAACGCAACCCTAACACCATTTTTAAGTGTTAAAGTCCCATATCGGTTCAGTATATGAGCAAAGAAGTATTTATAATGACTTGGGCAACCCTCCCCCTAAGAGATAGCTTTTAGGGTAGAATTAGGCACATTTATTCTAGTATGGTATCTTATAGGAACTGATATTACTATAGAAATGGATAGGAAAAATCACACAACCGAACACTGATTACAATGAAAAATAGCATAAAGAAAGATATGTGCAGATTAGTGAAAGAAAAGAAAAAAATATAGAGACAACGTGTTCTCTGCCCTTGGCCTCAGCCACACCAATTTTACCTAAATGATCTGATACCTCCACTTCCCGCCTTCATTCTCTATATATTCACACTCCCTTCATGATTCCAGCACCTTATACACCAATTCCTTGCGGCCAAGTGTCCATTCTGGTAGAGCCACCTTCAAATCCTTGCTGCCAAGTGTCCATTCTGTTAGAGCCTTACATATCAACCTCCTCCACACCACTTCCCAGCTCCTTTCCCATCCTACCCATAATCCCCTTCTCCTTTCTACGGTATACCTGAATTAAAGGCCCATGATTAAGAGGCCCATCAATACCGCCCCCAATGAGTTTCACCTTGTCCTTAAAGTGAAGGATTGGACAAGGGTCTTGTAGCAGCTGAGAGCAACTTCCTCCGGGGTCCCATAGCTTGAAGGACTTCCTCCCGGGACAATTGCTCTGTTTTCAGTGGCATTTTTTTATCAGAAAACAGTGTGATTGCTGCATTGATACCAGCAGCAATACACCTTGCCTCTAGCCACATGGTCACCATTTTTTCTGCAGCAAAGCCTGTTCCTTCCCTCATGTTTCCCAAGATGTTCAGCAATACAAAGAAAAAATCCTTATCCCAGTTCATTAAGAATGGTCACTTGCTATCAGTTAATGAGATATTAGGACAGAAAGGCCAGTGGTAACCAGCATGATGATTACCAAAAGTAACCAAGAACGGGTCCCTTTGCTTTACATACGAACATACCATGTAAGGTATTTGATACTTTCAATGCTAACTCCTCAATATTTAAACAGCCAATGAACCCACTATCAATCAACCTTGGGCAATCTTGAATTAAGATTTTAATTGAAACAGCTGCCTCTACTCCACGAAATATGAAGTTCCACTCCAAAGATTGAGAATTCCGTGGGCTATGTTCCATCTGTCCAATAGATTCACAAAGAGCCTTTGTAGTAATTGTACGAAGTGATGACCCATCTTCTATTTCTGATTCAATTAAAAGATTAGGTGATGGCCCACACACTTTTAGCTCCATTTTCCTTTCTTCCTTAACCACCTTCTCATTAGTGAATTGGGTCTGGCCCATTAGGTTAAACAAATAACTCAACTCACCATCTGCACTTCTCTCATCTTCATCAGGAAAAAGACGTTATGTGGCAGCTGCAACTCCATTCACAATTTCACAACAACTGTGTTAGCGGCCGCCAAACAAGGACAGGGCTCCGGCGGCTCTGACGGTGACAGCTTGACCGGCGTTTGTGAGAGCCCGAACTCAGCCTCCGTAGCTGATTTGTCCACTTTCAAGGACAAAGGGACGTCTAGTGGTTCCAACAACTCAACCGATAATTCCTTCCACCTCTTCTTCACCATCGCAGTACCTTGGGGGAGGAATTTCCTCTCTAACTTCACCTCTTCTTCGTTATCCAAACATGGCCATGACTGCGGCAATTTCCGTCTTACTGAAACGATCTCTTTTTGGAGCTCCTCCTCTTCCACCATCGTCTTAGCGAGATTTGAGTTATTACCGGCATCATCTTCGGTCTCTAATTCGTCCACATACTCAGCCTGCAGCTTCTCCAACTTTGGGTCATTCTTGGTTTCTGTTTCTAAATCTAGTTCTAGTTCAATTCCCTCATTCCTGATCCAAATTGGCTGATCTAGGTCATATTCGGGCTGGAATCGTTTGACCACCGCCCTTTGGAAACTTTCCCATGTTGCCTTAGGATTTCATACCTTCCACCACTAGTACAAAATGTAGGCAGGTCCTTCCATGGCTTTTACAGCCAGCTGCAACTTCTCTTCGTTCATTCATTTTGCATCAAAGTGCTGCTCAAGGCGGATTATCCACCAATATGCATTTTCTCCTTCAAATATTGGAATCCCTAGATGTCGCTCCTTGTATTCTTTCCTGGCATCCCCAAACATCCTCCTCATTTCTTCAAGAAATTTTGCTTGCCACTGCTTCTCCATCTTTTTTTTCAAGATTAGGCTCCCAGGATCGGGAGCTCTGACACCAATTGATAGGAACTGATATTACTATAAAATGGATAGGAAAATTCACAGAACAGAACTCTAATTACAATGGAAAATAGCATAAAGAAAGATAGGTGCACACTAGTGAAAGAAGAGAAAAAAATATAAGAGAGACAGCGTCTTCTCTGCCCTTGGCCTCAGCCACACCAATTTTACCCAAATGACTGATACCACCACTTCCCTCCTTCATTCTCTACATATTCACACTCCCTTCATGATTTCCGCACCTTCTAAACCAATTCCCTGCTGTCAAGCGTCCATTCTGTTAGAACCTTGCATATCAACCTCCTCCACTCCACTCCACTCCACTCCACTTCCCAACACCTTTCCCATCCTACCCGTATTCCCCTTCTCCTTTCTACGATATACCTGAACTAAAGGCCCATGATTAAGAGGCCCATCAGTATCAAAGCCTATTACAAATTTACGATGTTGGGTCACGCATAGATGTCCGATCCTTCAAACTTCATGCTCCAAATGTCCTGGACATGAGGGGTGTATATTAAGTGCTAAAGTCCCACATCGGTCCGGTGTATGAGCAAAGAACTATTTATAATGACCTATGCAACCAATGATAGGTCCAGTTATTCTAATGTGGTATCGGAGCAGATCACGATATTGGGGCACCTGCAAATGTCTAGTCCTGCAAACTTCACACTCTAGATATCCCGTCTTGGTGTGAGGGGGTGTTAAGTATTAAAGTCTCACATCAGTTGAGTATATGAGCAAGGAGCTATTTATAAAGACTTGGGCAACCCTCCCGCTAAGAGCTACCTTTTGGCGTGAATTAGGCCCATTTATTCTAATAATCGTATACCATTCTCCGAAAGCACCAATCAAATCCTCCCTCCAAAAACACAATTCCATTACAAATCAGCCGACAGCCCACATAAAACAGCTTTGCATACAAATATGAGAGACAGTCAGACAGGTTAGACAAATCAGCTTAATCATTGAATTTTCACCCATGCCTATCTTTTCCATACATCTTAAAAGCCATAAGCGTCTTAAAATAGTCCTAGCTAAACGCAACTGTCTGTTTTCTATGAACAGTAGGTATT
Organism: Ammopiptanthus mongolicus; assembly: GCA_039655645.1. Lineage (NCBI taxonomy): Eukaryota > Viridiplantae > Streptophyta > Magnoliopsida > Fabales > Fabaceae > Ammopiptanthus > Ammopiptanthus mongolicus. Next base: position 27,747,765 of record CM077346.1, on the reverse strand, counting down.
CACATGTCTTATGTCAACATTAAACTCTTTAGGAGGATATCTTATCAGCTTCTCTATTTGAACTTAAGCTTAAGATTGAACCAAAATTATAGGGTGTTTACCAACAAGCCAAGTGGTGCAGGTAGCTGTACAGTTCAGAAGGCAGAAGGGTAAAAGGGAAAAGATCTCAGGTTTAGTTTAAATTTGATACTGGAGCTCGTTCTGCCGCTATTATAGATCAAAGCATAGAATTATTTTATTAATGTTATGGTCCGAAAGTTAGGTATTTGGTTGTGCTTATGATTGAGTTTTCCCTAAATCCATCAATTCCAAAATCCTAATTTCACAGGCACTAGCCCCAAGCTGCCAACCGACCCTTTAATACCTCTCCTATTGCTAGAAAGCTGATCTTCCCTAAAAATAAATAAGTGAAACTTTAATTCTCAATCTTCCAACACTTAATTCAGTCATGAAAACCAAACTTTTCATAGTTAAATCCTAGCCCATCAGTTGTCCAGCATCACAAAGTTCACAGGGTGAAGAAAGCAGAACTGGCAGTCAGCCAATGGAGATAGAAATAGATATGACAAATATTTCGAGGGTGAAAACAGAGAAAAGGAAGCTAGGATTCGATGCCACATTGCTCAAAGTAAGACCTATAAGTCAACCAATGAATACCAGTCTTCAATATCCTTTTAAGAAAATTAATAGTAAAAAAAAAATTCAAATAAACTTCAAAAATATTAGAAATGCATTACTAAACACAAGTTTTTGAATATTTGAGATTATGTATATGTATAACAATATAGAAACATATTTGAAGTGCTGCATTGATAGGGAAAGTTACTAATATGTCATATATATGTGATTGGCAACCATAAACCCCCTGCCCAGCAATAGGGAAGGCCATCAAAAACATACAAAGAACCTTCTTGATTAGGCACCGGTTTAATACTTGAATTCGTTACCCCCAAGCCATTTGGTTTAAAATTTCATCCACAAATAGCATGAAAATCAAGCTTATTAAGCATGTTATGAATCATAGCTTATCCTTCCAAAATCAAACACACGAAAAAAAAAATTTACCATAGTACGAGCCTCCAAGCTGATAATAAGGTATGCATGATACTCATCGTCATCATCAGCCAGCTTAGAAGAATCAGCATTATGAGAGCGTGTGTTCTTATGATAAACAGTCCAAATTCCTTTGCAACCAGGAAGTTCAACCTGAAAGTATGCATTATGCAAAAAAAAAAAAAAAAAAAAAAGGTGAATGTTCCAGATCACTGCCCAACTTTTTTGTCAAATGGTTCATAAGAGAACCTATATATCATTTAACCAAACGGCAATAAAACAACTGGACAGGTGAAAGTAGTACATCACAATCAAATGTTTGATGTATCTGATAATAATGGATTTACTTCACCATCTTATTGATGTAGTATAAAAAAAAGTGCCAGTAATTTTGGTACACGGATGTACAGATAAAATTAAAAATTGTTTCATAAACATAACCACCAAGATTAGAAGTACATGATATATAAAAACATGTCTCACAGATAACTATGGACAAACCTCAGTTATCACTTCTGGGCGAATTGACTGCCGAAGAACACACAGAGAACCATTCTTTCCATGACCAGAACAGCACACCTGCAATAGTGGCTCAAGATATGTGACACAAGAAAAATATTGAATAGTAAAACAGAACTATAAAGACAATAGGCTATTGATCATGGTCCAAGAGATAATATATGCATACATACATATATGTATATATATAGTGGTTGGATTAAATTAATTAAAGTAACAAAGCATGGAAAAAAAACTGACCAATTCATAGTTACTCTGTTTGGCAATCCCTGTAGCATTTGCATCAGCATTTATCCTTAAACCGTAAGAGAAATCTTTCAAAGGACCAACATTAATCAATGAATCCCTCACTGCAAATGAAAAGGTTTTCTGCAGCCAATATACAACTAGATCAGTCAGTTTAATACACCAAAACTTCAAATCCGGCAGGTCGGACCAGATAATATAGAAGCCCAGAATTACAGGTATGAAATTCAGTAGATTAATAGTAGAAAAACACAATAATACAAAGATAATGACTCTTGTCGCAGAGCACTGCTCATTCAGAGAATTTCTTCTCTGCCAAATACCAACACAGAACTGAACATCAATAACTGTCCCTTACTCCCACCTCCTAATAATACACAAACAACACATACACCTACACATAGCTACCCCTACGATTGGTAACTACCCAAGTTACTATATTTTATTTTTTGTTTCTCCTAGAATACACATATTTAATTACTGGCCCACGGTCCCTACTAACATAAGGATCCAGGTTTCTATCATAAAGTCAATGAGAAATGTGTTAATGAACAAATGAAAGATGTCAAATGCCTACTTAATCTCCACTGTTACCTTCCTCTATGCATAAGAATAATGAAACGCTACCTGTGTTGATTCGGTTCTATTAGGAGCAGATCCATACAAGGAGAGCTCCTCACCACTAACTAGATCTTGCAAAGCATCAGAAGGTGACCGACGCAATCTCTTTGCTGAAGGAGCATCTACTTCAATATCACCAACCTATAAAGTTGCATGAAAATATTTTTATAATTGACTTCACAGATAGAGAGAACAAAAGTAACAAATAAAGATAACAGTGAGTTTGCATGAAAATTTTATTAAACAAAAAATAAAAACAAACTTCAACTTGGATAGAAAATTTGCATCGTACAGAAAGAAATCTCAGTAAAGAATGTAGAAAAATATCAAAAGAAGGTAGCAGAGAAGTTGAAGACATCCAATATGCACCTCTTCTTTTAGATTGGATGACAACATCGAAACACCAGATCCACAAGAAAATTGCACCAGCATACTGTCTCCTAATCGACTGGCGAGAAAAAACATAAAATCTCCAATTGTCGTAATACCCTAAAAAAGAGTTAGCAAATATTCAAAAAACTAAACTCAATCTGAAAACTTGTCAGAAAGGCAAGATTCAAATCTGTATCTGTAAAAACATTAGCACAATATGTAAGACTTTTCAAACTTACAGATGAAAGAACTGAAGCTTTCGACTTGGAAAGATCAAGTCTCTGTACAACCCTGAAAATGAAGAAATATATGTTGGCATGTATATAGCAGGTTCAGACATAATTGTGCTTCGTCATGTTTTAAGCATATTGCACTGTAACAGTTGAAGAGGCCACTATTTTGTCTATGCTAGAATTCTTAAAATTGACTCCCCTCTACCCGTCTACTATAGGCCAAAAGTTAGAAGCTCGAACTAAAAATGTCTCATTGTTGATGCAAAACAAAATTTAAAACTGTAGTGTAGAAAGTGGATAAGGCCTTAAGTTGCAATTCCTTCCACTTTCATACAAGTAGCATAAGTTGATAGAATGACAAAAGAGAGGAAGAAAGAGACAGGCATAAATCCCACTGCAAGAACAAAACATTGAAAGATTTGCAATGTTGAAAATAAATATCTGAGGTACTAACAATAAGAAGATTCTCCTTTCCCAAGTAAAAGCCATATTCCTATGTCAGTTGGAGCATAATCCTAAAAAAATAATCTACCTGCCAATCAGCTAAAATGAACATAGGACCAACAACATAAAGAATGTGAATAAAAGAGGTGAACAGAGAAGAGTAACATACCTTCCATCATAAACAAGAGTAAGCAATAGCAGTTCACCAGTTTTTGTTGACAACAAGGCCACATCACTCAACAACCAAGTTGCATTGGCAGCATCAAGTTCCACATTGAAATTTGATCTTGGCATCTCCTGACTGAAAGGAAATAAAAATGAATGGAGTTTGATAATAAACATACAATCACAGATGAACCAAGGGCACAAGAAAGGTTGCACACTGGCACACTAGAATCATCGTCAATTTTCGAAAAAACCAGACATGACATTTGGATCAAAAAGTTAAACACATTGCATGCAGAGAGAGAAGTAATGTCAAATAAATGTGAAAGTCCATTGCACCACTCAGTATTAAAGATATGCTGGATAAATAGTCAAAATCGTAGAATTTTATTTTCTTTTCTATGAGGAGGACAAGACAGAGAGAAAGAATCATCACCTACTATCAAGTGAAACAGCATAGCTGTTCAAGGCCAATGCACATGAAGCAGACTGCAATAACAACCTTATCATTAGATTATTGCCTATCTCTTTTCTAAACCAAAAAACTATAAAATGTAGGAATACAATATACACACACACAGAGACATACAAAAAATAAATTTCTATTCAAATATGTTTCCAATTTATAAAAAATGAGAAACCATTGCATAATTATACCAAAACAAAACATCTACCTGAGTGTGATAATGAATAGTGTTAGCACCAATTACCAGAACACCACCTATTGGCGAGGGAACTGCAAGAAGCTTGTAGGCATCATGTGGAAGATTCTGACAAAATTAATATGGAAAAACAATTTTAACAAAACAATTTAAATCTTAAAGTGGCGAGAGGGTAATCAGCAGAAGTAAAAAGATACAGGACTCTGGAGATATGGATGATATCCATTCCGAAATACCATTCAAAATATTATAAATTCTCTGTGTCCGCATTGATTAACCACTTGCAAAAGAGATCTCACACTCAAGAGGCAGTAAATTGAAAACAAAAAAGATAACATAACAGACACTACCCACATACCATTTTGTTTGCCCACAAGTTAATAGCAAGTAAAACCGAAAAATATTAGAAGATAAAAAGAAAAAGCTAAATGCAAAAGAAGTAGTCACCAATGGGCAAGTTAAGTAAACCAGCCATAACTCAAAATACTCCAGCTGATCTTAGATAATGAATAAAAAGTCAACAGATAATATTATAATCTTCCACTTTGCCAGAGTCACATTTTAACAAAATGGTCAATCGAAGTGCCATCTAGGCAGAACATTGAACTCACAACAGCTGACCAAATGAGGGGATGCTGCTTCAAAGTTGTGCTGATACTAAGTGCTGATATCATGCAAGTATGGTGCTTCCATGAGACACGCCCAGCCCACGTAAGCTCACGTTCATGCAGGATCACCATTACAGGTTCAATATAGCCTATACAATAAGTTAAAAGAATTTTCAAAAGATAAGTAAACCAAAAATAACACAAATTATGTACATTAATATGTTTTCAGCCAAAGAAAATAGATAAACAAGAACCAAAATAAAAGCACCGAATCCGTTATATTGACTATGGACTTACGGTTATTCAGTACAATATAATCTCAGAAACACGGATGAGTGCTTATCCTCCCCGTATCGGATACATCGGAGAAGTATGCAAAATGTTTTTTTGTATCTTCGATACGTCTCAAATACGGTCCAATACGTGTCTTCTCAAATTCTGATACGGCAACTCAAAACAGATGGGGTTAACTCATCATCTTCTCTGCAAGTGCCTATAGAATGCAACAATTGCAACACTTTTCTCTCAGACTGAACTATTTCTGAGATTAGAGTAGAGTAGAGTAGACTATTCTTGGCGGTGCTAACGAAAAGCTTAGTAGCTCACTCTCAATCTCTCACTCCCATCATCTTTATCCAATGAAAACGTTTTTCTCTTTTCACTCATTCAGCAGCTCTTGCAGCTCTTAGGTGTGGGTATTTTTCTGGAGACTTGTTTTGATGTGTTTCATTTATCTACTTATTACTTATTAAATTCTTGGACGTCCATATTTATTTACTTGGTATTTTTCTAAGAAGTATGTTATTTGTTTGGATTTTTGGAATTGCAAATATTAATATATTATGTTTTATGATTTTTATGCATATTTATGTGTATCAAAAACAAATCATATCCTATATTTTCCAAGAGTTGCCGTATAGCCTTATTGGATATATATTGTATCCGATACCTATATCATATCTGTGCATCATAGAGTATAATATTAGTCAATTTGGATTTTGCTTCAGAAACAACATTACTAATTCTATTGAATTAGTAAAGCATACAATTAATTTTATTTTTTAAAAAATAATATGTCATCATGACCTGTTTGTCAAACTTGAAGGAATATTTATGCTATGTAACAAGGCAAACTTCAGTTCAGAAAGCCATCATCACTTTTTGTCACATTTTGTTATGGCCGGATTGAAGTTGGAAGCTCAATTTAAGTCACACATACTGTGCAGGAAATAAGTCTGCAGATTGGCTCACCAACGGGAGCCTGCAACTTTATCCTGGGTTTCGAGATTCCTATACCTTCTAGTGATCTCTCCATGCTTATTACTGCTGATATGGTGGAGGCATCTTTGCCTCGGATGGTTCCTTCTTTTACTTACACTTTGTGGAGTTGGGCTTAGGCCCCGTTTCCTTTCCGAAAACACCTTTATATTTGTTCAAACTTGTGCTTAAAAGAATTAATATTAATGTTATTTGCAGCTGCCATGATTCCATTTTATCAAAAACTTAATCCATATTCTGTCTCCTGAAAACTAGCATTTTTATCACTATTATTTATAAATACATACTTCAGTGACAAAATGGTAGTCTCGTATCAATAGAAGGGCCAAGATTTTTAATTGCTCAAAAATATAAATAATGATACTTGTGACACTCACCATGAACAAATGTAAAATCTTTTACATGCCTCACATCCAAGTCACGTAGACTTATCATATAAGATGACTCAATACGAGCAGCAACCGCACCTCCAGAACCCAAAGCATCATCCTCCCCAACTAAACCAGAACCAGCCTGATGGCAACAATACATGGAAAAAAAGAAATGCAGACAATAAAAAATTTAACAACAAATACTCTCATGAGACAATACACTAATAAAATGAATCACAGCTAATTCCCGTTCTATCAGATTCTAGAAGTTAGGTGGATTATGTAATGCAACACTAAGGCTATGTTTGGTTCAAAGGAGGGGAGGGGAGGAGAGCGATTTTTAATGGAGGGGAGGGGAAATATGTTAGGACTTAATTAGGAGTCAGTTAGAAGCAGTTAGTAGGCGGTTAAAAGCAGTTAGGAGGAGGTTAGCAGTTGTTAGGAAGTTGCCTATAAATGATACCTCTAAAGTGTAATAAGGGCATGTTTTGTAATAGTTGAGTTTTGACCGGGGCTTCCCTAGTGTGAAAGGAGAGTGCTCCTTTGGGGTACAATTCTGTACCATTCTTTCCTATTATTTGCAATAAAGACGTATATGCAGTTATTTCCCTATTCTTTTCTTCTATATTTAGACCATTGTTTCTAAGGTTCCTAACAAAATAACACTATTAATGTTTGGTCACAAGGGGAGGGGAGGAATTTTGAAACTAATTTACTTTCATGTCCTTATAAGGATATTTTAGTCAAATGCATTCAAAATTTTTAAACCCCTCCAAATCCCCTAATATTAGAGGCGAGCCAAAATTGAGTGATGGATTTTGCTCCCCTCCATTTTGCTCCCCTCCAAAAAAATTGAACCAAAAAAGAAAAGTTTAAAAAAATCCCTCCCCTCCATTTTCCCCCAACCAAACACTATGTAAGTTATAACACTTGCAGTTAAGCGGACTCTAGCTATGGTGTTGCTTCAGCAATAGTCATACATGTAATGTAACAAATCTTTCCATAGTTGACATTTTAAAGAAATACATGCAACAGATCTGTACAGTCAAGAATTAGTGGTTTAATGAGGAAAATAAATATTTTCTATTATCATGAAATATTACGACAATCAATTGAAATGTCTCAAAAAAATCTTTCTCACTGATTTTTAGTTTCAAGGTCAACTGAATATACAATAGTTCCACTAGTATGTGAAATGCACTTGGAGTATGAAGGGCAACATTTATCATTGCTGTATTAATTTATGATGTAATTGTATTTTGACAATTCACAGTTTAGTTGCTTGGTGTAATTGTCTCAATGCTGTACAACGTATAATTGACCAAACCAGCACAAAACACCATCATTGCGAGAGAAAGCTTAGTGTAGTTTGCAATTCTACAACAAATAATCGGTATTAATCTTGTTAAGACAGCAGTCCAAATGAAAGACTTAACCGTTGATAGAACCTAGGACTTTCAAAATTGGTAAGCAAAAACAGAGTTTTCGCTGTGTGGAGAATGGGTAAGGCATTTAAAATAGAACCTGCAACTGCAAGAATAGACTCCATAGGAATCTCAAGTCCAAATCCTATTGTCCACTGAAGAAGTTGGATTATAAGAGTGAATCAGCACTTAGGGAATGAATGGTTGTTTCAAGGGAGCCCTTTGAAGACATGTATAGAGATTGGGAAGCTTAGGCTGCATTTTTACTTTTTGTCACTAGGTATTCTTTGTTCCATCTGTTTTAGAGGATTTCTTATCCTCTGTTTAGTTGTACTACATTCCCTCTTTTTCTTTCTAATAATTTTTCTGTCACATAATCAGGTACAATAAAAATAAGAAACCATAAAATACTGCAAATATTTTTAAATTGACAAAGTATAGAGGATAATATACCTGAGTAGCCTTTAGTATAATCATTTGCAAATCATAGATAAGAACTCCACCACACCTTCCCTGAGGATCAACCTTTACCAATGGACCTCTTGCAAATTGTTCTCTGCCTCTTTTCAAATGAAGCCACTCTGGACCCTCAAAACAGTGCAGAGAACTACAGACAGAGTAAAAGACTACAGATAAGCCTCATCCTTTAGACAAGAGATAAACTCTGGCATCCATACATACATGGTCTAGCAAAGAGCACCTAACATTTTAAACAAGGACAAAATTTAAGTAAAATTTTTTAAGTGCTTGGGACGCTATTCTCCAATAAAAATATAACGCACGTCTTATTTTTTAGCCACCTCATCACTTCCTTTTTAGTTTTCATTGATGAGATGTATGAAAATAATTCACATGTTATGTTTATGTTGGAGATCAGCACCACAAGCACCCAAAGAACTTTACCTAAGTTTTCTCCATTAAACAAATAAAATATTGATAAAGAACAGTAAGGCATACATAGAATAGAAGTCATCAAAGAACAAGATCGATAGGGAACTCTGCGCTACATAGCAAGCACGGCCACTGAATAACATTTCTTTAAGTTGCCCACTCACACAAATAGGGAGAGGAGAGACAAAGAGGGTGAGGCAATAATTGCCTAAAGAATGATTGATCGCAATCCAGTTGTGAATATATAAATATCCTTCCTGACGAATATGAGAAGCACTTATGTTAACAGACACATCAATGAGTATGAATCATTATGACCAGCCCCAACTTCATTCTTAATTTTCAAAAGAATAGACTGCATAAATCAATAGGTTAGTTGTTCCTTATTGGCACCACGGGAGAACTATATCACGTGCAACTAAAAGGTGGGCAGTAAATGAAATTACTCTTCATTCTCAATGACAACGCAATATAAGTCAATGCACTAACTGTTTTAAGTTATAATAATCAATGGACATGGCCCTAGACAACAAATGAAAATAGCAACAGCTAGCTCTATTTAAGTCCTACACAGCTTCCAAATTCCAACCCTTCAAACGACACCAATAGTGTGCTTATCACTGCATTTAATTAACACCCAAATAAAAATAGTTCTATCATTAACACCTTCAAGCAAAACAAACTCCACCAAATATTCCAACCTACACTGAACAGCACCTGATAAACTTCCAAACTCCAAAATTATGTGATATGATCAACATCAACACAGCTACAATGCCATCCGATTGATATAACCACCTCTACCATCATTTTCCTTTCCTTTTGACATATAAAAGAATTTTATTGATCAAATATTTGAGAAAACAACAACAGATTAGGATAGGAGGTTCACATGACAATGTAAAAATATAAGAATTGCCATAGGAAAAAGACAATTTTAAGTTTCTAACACCATAAAGCCCTCTGTTAGAAAATCTGAGAAATATCTGATAATATCTTTTTAATATCTTTAGAATATTTTAGAGTATCGTAGATGATCTCTTTGGATTTATTTCTTATTTATATGTTATGATTTGTTTCCCTATTTGATTAGGATTAGGATTCTACATTTAGTATAAATAGGACTATTAGGTTGTCTTTTGTAATCATATTATCACCATATCAAATCAATATCAGTCCTACTATTTGATAGTTTATTTCTCCTTCTTTGCCTAAAACCTTCCAATTCAACATGGTATCAGAGCGGTATCATCCTCTGTGACCTGTTCCATTATTATTCCCTTGCGGAGTTCCACTAAATATGAAGGAACTCTAATCATCTTCTCAGCCATACAAAAAAACAATTCCTACCATTTTCCTCTCCTACGTTGTGTTTTTCTTTTTTGCCACATCCTTCACCTTTTCCGGCCATCGTCGCCGCCTCCAAAAAAGTTTCTGGCGAGTTTCCCGACATTTGATTAGGATTAGGATTCTACATTTAGTATAAATAAATAGGACTATTTCTTTCGTAAACACATCATCACCGTATCAAATCAATATCAGTCTTACTAATTGATAGTTTCTTTCTCTCTTTTTCTCCTTCTCTGCCTAAAACCTTCCAATTCAACATGGTATCATTGCGGTATCATCATCTGTGACCTGTTCCATTAATATTCCCTTGCGGAGGTGCACTAAGTATGAAGGAACTCTAATCATCTTCTCAACTATACAAAAAAAAATCCTGTCATTTTTCCTCTCCTACATTGTGTTTTTCTTTTATGCCGCATCCTTCACCTTTTCTGGCCACCGTCATCGTCTCCATAAAAGTTTCCGATGAGTTTCCCGACAAAACCACCACCATCAGAAGCGCCTTCTCCCGATCTGTTCAACCCCAAAATATCAGCCTCAGACCCCTTCTCATGCGTCTACACGCGCCAATCCAAGATCCTGCGATTTCAAGAATCGCCGCATCGTTTAGCTGCGTGTTCGGCCTCGTCTCCGGTCAACTTTCAGGCATCAAGGTCATCCCACCCTGTTGGCCGTAGATCTAGCCTTAGTTTGGAGTTTCGTGCCACCGCTACAGTAATTGTCGGACCCATATTGTCTATTAATGCTAGTTGGAACAGTTGTTACTGCTCGGTTTCTGTTCCCATGTCTTGCCGCGCACTGTTCATTGTTCAACCACTGTTTTGATCTGCAGTTAATTTCTGGTTCAATTGCGCTCTTGTTTTGGTGTTGGCATGCAATTCTTTTCCACTAATGGACAGTGGCTTCTCTTCCCACTGACGATCATTCCGATTGTGACTCCTTTTGCACAGATGAATCAATATTAGTGGTGACTTCTATTTCCGTCGACGATTGACTTATGTTGGTTATGACTCACACTAGCCCATCTTTGTCCCAAATGCATTGGTCTTGGCCCTTTGTCCTAGATGCACTGGCCCCGTCTTTATCCCAGTTGCATTGACCTTTGCACTTTGTCCCCAGATGCACTGGCCTTTGCTCTTTGTCCCAAATGCACTTGCCTGCCTTAATTCAAATTTTAAATAATTTGGGTCTCCGATAATGTTGTTTGAAGCTTTCAAATGCGGTTTTGAGAAGTTCGGACCTTGCTTTGCTAGATTGCTTGCCAAGAAATTTCTGTGAAGCTGATGATCATTCCAGCTATCTTGCTAAGTTATCTTTCCAGCAACTCTCTTTGGCCTCTTCAGCATCCCTGAGTTGCCTTCCAATCATTATCTCTGTCGAGCTCAGTTTTTATTTTTATTTGAGGGGGAATGCATTGTTTTCGTGTAACAAGCTTAAAGCTTAGTAAGCTTTCGCTTGAGGGGATATGTTAGAAAATCTGAGAAATATCTGATTATATCTTTTTTATATCTTAGAACATTTTAGAATATCCTAGATGATCTCTTAGAATTTATTTCTTATTTATATGTTATTAGGATTAGGATTCTACATTTAGTGTATGTAGGACTATTAGGTTGTCTTTTATAATCACATCATCACCATATCAAATCAATATCAGTCTTACTATTTGATAGTTTATTTCTCTCTTTTTTCTCCTTCTCTACCTAAAACCTTCCAATTCAACACCCAATCCCACATCTTAACTGTCAAATAAGCCCAATAAAATCAATCATTAGAAGGCACAATTATCTACCTTCAGTGCATTTTAACTTCACTGCCTTCATAAATCAATCTTCTTCAACAAAATGTGACAGCCATTTCCCTAAACAGGCCACATTAAAAGGTTTCAATTATAAATTTCTAATGCAGCATGTTGATGAGGCAAATAAACCTTGTCCCATCCTACCAAGTTGAATTAGAATGTCCCCACCCTGATCATTTCAAATAGAATCCCTTTTCAATTCATCCAACCATTTTAATATTGACCAAGGAGAATAAGGAGTGTATGAAAAAATACAGAGAAGCGAGGGATAAAACTGCTCTTAATCCACAAAAAATTTGAAGGTGCATTTTTCCAGGTGTTATCTCTCCCTATTTCCATTAAAGATCATTCTAATTTTTAGTTTTCACAAGTGCTAAGCAATGCACTATTAAGAACATAATTTAACCGAATGAAAACATATTCGTTCAAGCACTGATTTAACAGTACCCGCTCACCTTGTGCGAAGTCCATGAATAGAATCATCATACTCTAGTACCGAAATCTTTGCATCTTTAAAAGTCAGGATGATAGAATCCCTCCTCCTG